>CM074523.1:25992251-28392251 GCA_037379345.1 Perna viridis
TCATGGGAACATCTTAAGAAAATGGCCAGGACATTAAAACTAGCCCTTAAGGGCAAACAAAAAGAGATTTTCGTAAAATATGTTTTATTTTTTTTTTACACCAGCAGTCTGAATACTATTACATGACAATTTACACAAAAAATATCAAATTTGCTTGGATTAGAAGTAAAATTCTGGATACTTGAAAAAATTCAGGAACAATAACTCTTCTAATATGGAGGACTGCAATGGCTTGATAATGTTTCACAGTAATTTTGAATTGAAAGCATATTTAATTTACATATGATCAAACATGTATTATTAAGTTATTGCAATAGTAACTTTAGAACTATAACTTCTATAGCATTAAAAAAAAATTACAAAAAAATTAAATGGTAAATGTTGTTAGAATATTGTGATAAAGTGTACAAAAAAGAACAAAGAAAAAAAAACCGAAACAAAACAAACAAAACAACCAAAAAAAAAAACAATAAAAGTCCCCACTATGAAAAAAATCTTGATGATTCAAACTCTTGTTTGTTCACAGAAACAAAATATTACTACTGATGAATGATGGACAGCATTGACATGGAAGCAAAATGGATTATTTCCCTTAGAACTACCTGTACAATGTAATACAATAAACTTTAGAATTAATATTATTGGATAGCATCTCTGTTGATACTAAATAATTAAGTGTAAGTTTTAAATCAGGAAAAATGCATGTCCATAACCCACAAATATGACAGAATAATTTTACTCAAGGATACTTTCTTTATTTGAAAAGAATATACTTTGATCTCTACATCAATAGATTTGTTCAGAATAATTTTTTAAGAGAATGTAAGAAAAAATAAATTTTTGACAGAATTAGCTGCCCTTGAAATGTTCATTTTGTGTGCATGTCATTAAGATTATAACTCACCTTACCAAAATTATATGCTTTTAAAGTGCACTGTGGTGCGGTGTTAAAATACAAAAACAAGTAATATTGACATATAATTTTTTTTTTGCCTCATAACAATTTTTTTCCAATTCAGCCAATTACCAATAATGTTTTTAAATTTGGAAATCTCTACAACTGAATAAATAATTACAAATGAACACTACATGTACATGTATTTTATAAGTGTTATTAACTTCACTCTTCAACATGCTGAAGTGCAAGTTCAAACAAATAATCAAGACACAATGTATAATACATGAAAAACCTTTGATAGCTTATTTCTGCATAAATGGAAGTTCTCACTAGAAAAAATAATTCCATCTTAAAAAAAGAATCCGAATAGTTTGCCTTTCATGCGATAATCCATATTGGCAGTGCACATAATTAAAGACTCCTTGAATCAGCAAAGTCTCTTGAACTATACGCAATCTTTAAATAGTTCATGTTTACTGCGTCCTGAAGATGAATACATATTTCAGACTCTATTGGAATGTGTCACATTTTTGATGGACATTAAATATTAGGTTTGTCATTAATATCCATATGATCATGATAAAATATGTTGGATTCGCCCATTATCGGAAAATCCAAATTCACTAAGTGTTTAAAACCAACTTCCACCATGCCTTGGCCATCTACATGTAGATACACGAATATTGTTCCTAGTGTATCATAAGATAAATTCCAAATCATTCTACCATTCAATGTACATGAACATGTAATTCCATATGGCTAGGCCTCATTAGTTCTAAAATAAAAACTGGGTTTATTCATCTCAGGAAAAAGCCTTGTTAAGGAGTCACTTGAGATTTCCTATTAAATTGTCAGACTTTGGTGGAATTGAACTATAAATAATTGATGTAAACATATTTACAGTGGGTATCCAGGGGGTTCATGGGGTGATGGAAAATTTGTGTTACATGTATCGTCATTCAAAATATCCAATGAGCAAATAATGACCTGAGTGCCCTTGGGGGACCCCTCTTTTTTAAATTTTTCAATCCAACTCTGCAAGTACATTGCACATACACACGAAAACGAAACATATATATTTACAAAAAAAAAATAATAAAATAAAAAATAAACAAATATTGTAAATAAATAAATGTGCATTCTACTCATGCCATGTACATTTATATACTGATAAAAATTACATTTAAACGTAGATGATGTACTGTACACATGGTAAGTATTGAAGAAATCTCCATGTATTTACAATTAGTGAAAATAATTTTCAGTTTATTTACTTAAAGTCAAAAATATTTCAAATTTCAAGAAAAAAAAAATGAATATACATGTAACTTCAGAAGGATTTATATATGTACAGTACATGAAGAAATGTATTTAAATTAAAAAAAAAAATAAATTTGACTTGCATGTACATGTACAAGGATATCACAAGTTGTCAAAGTTGAAGGTGAAATGTCTTGTAAAACAATTCAAATCCTGGATAAAAATAAAAATAAAGTATAGTACATGTTTTTACATAACTACTTCTTGTACAGTTTCATTTTAATTTTTTGAAAGTATTGTTTTTATAAAGAATCATTAAAAGGATACATACATGTACTTGTATTCATAATATTTATAACTACAATAAGTTATAATAGTTTACAGTGCCTAAAATGTTCATTGTTTTAAAGAGTCTTTTCAAAGAATATACATGTACATGTATATATATGATATTCATGACAAATAACAAATAAATATTTCTTTAATCATTTGAGTATGACTAAATCAAAGATAGAAACATAAAAATGATAAATACAACTATATACATTCACAACAACAATGAAATGAACAGATTTTCACTGATGACACATCTAGATACATGTATTTGAAAAACTCCATGAAGACCAAGACTTATTAATAAAGAAATATGAAATAATTTCCAAAAAAAAAATCAATCATTTTACTATATAAACTAATTTTGTATTATTTCTTTTAAAGATTTTTAATTAAGTTAATTGCAAAATGTATTACATTTATGTAAATAAAAAAGTAAAAAGTTATTAAAGATAATTAAGTCAGTAAATTAAAACATGTTTCTGAAAAACATTTCTTAGAAAAAAAAAAGATAATTTCTGATATTGTTATAAAGATTTCTGATAAATTAAATCATTATAGATTAAACATATTTTATTTATCTTTAAACCTGAATTTGTTTAATAAATTAATATTGTCTTAGTCCATCAAGAGAAAAAAAACACCAAATCATTCTAAATGCACCATTCAAACTACATATACATGTTATAATCTTATTAGTCATAAAAAATATGAACTGGCATTGTTCCTCACATTAGATTTGAACTAATTATAAAATACAGGTATAGGTGTTAACATAATTACAGTGGCGGATCCAGAGGTTCAAGGTGTAAACCCCCCACACACGAAATAATTATTATTTTTTGTAATCTATGGACCTTAACAGTGTTCGAAATTCCCGGTCGTCCGATCGTCACCGGCGACCTGTGTTGACCTCGGACGACCTCAGTTTGTATTCTACTCGTCCGATGGACGACTGCCAATTTTAAATGTATTACAGAACACTTACTTCTTTTACTTTCACCTTTCACATTATTTACAACAACATTCCTTAAGTTTTATTCCGATCTATTTTTGTCTATCGATCGTATTGTAAACAAAGTAAAAATCTGGTTTCTCCGTCATCGGTTCCGACTTTACATTAGGATTTCCTATTTCCGGTTTTATTTTTGACCTTGATTGTTTTTCTAAAATGTGGAAATTTGTGACCGGTGCAAAAGCACCAGCCCCCAAAAAGGAGAAAAACTATGAACTTAATAGAAAACCAAGGACTTTCAGAAATGAATGGCTGGAAAACCGCCCTTGGCTACGTTTTTGCCAGGAAAGCTTTCATCAGAATCAGAATGTGACATGTCTGAAAATGAAGTTGAGAGAGAAATTGAACTTGAGATGGAATATGAATTTTAGTGTCTATTAGCAGATTAATATATTATTACAATAAAATATTTTAACATGTGTATGTTATCTGAACTGCTATCATTTGAAAAAGGTACACCATTTTTTTTTGGACCAGTGAACTTAAGTTTGGACCAGCTGAAATTTTGCCCAGATGGTCCAAATGACAACCATGAAAAAAAAATTAGTTTCTAACACTGCCTTAATGAGCAAATAATAACCTGGCACCCCTCCCCTCTTTCATAATTTCTCCATCCGCCCCTGTTAGTGCTAAATATATAAAGTCAAATACACATACATGTACATATATATTTACAATAACTGATTTAAAAATAAACATTTATAAATGTAGATGTACATGTACCTACATGTGAATCAATAAATTGCAGATACAGGTATTTCTTTTAATTACTGAAGTTGCAAGTACATGTGTAATCACTGTTGTGGGTAATTTAATGTCCTTAGTAGTACCTTTCAATAATATACATGTAATTGATATTTCAAGAAAAAAAAACAATAAAAGTTCTGAAATAAATCAACCATTTAAAAAAAAATATGTTCATTTTAGTTGAAGCAATGAAGACTAGAAAAATAATACTAGTATTAAAATTTTTAATTTTAATTATTTCCAGTTTTCAAACGAGAAAATTTCATTTATTTAGAAATATGACAATGCAAATATATACAACAAAAAGGCAAAAATTATTTTCAATGATGACACATCTACATGTAGATACATGTACATGAATTTGACAATCTTGATGAAGACCAACACTGATTGATAAAAAATATAAATTAAATTTATTTAAACTCCATATGAAATTTCTGTACTATTTGAAAGATTTTTTAATAAGTTAATATAATAATTATCATATTTTTGTAATCTTATGCCAGGATAAAAGTAGAAAGTTCTGTCAAATATTGTTAAGATTTTTGAAAATATAGTCCAAACATTAAATCATGTTTCTTTTCTTTTAATCAAATTAATTATCATATGAACAAATGTATGTTTATTTATGTCTGACAATTTAAAAAAAAAGTGGAAATGTCTGATATCATTAAAATTACTTTAGAAAAACAAACCTTATATACTCGAATTCACCTCAGCCTTTTTTAATTTTTTAAATTATCTTATATCATATTTCTGCTATTTACATTTAATGAAAGAAAAACCCGAAGTTCCAAATGAAAATGTTACAACTGGTACCTAATATATAATTTACCACATATAGTATTCAATTGGCAGGGAACCAGAAATGTGGCGGGAAATCATGGTATTTCAGCTCTTCAATTGTGAGATTTTAGGGAACATTTCAAAATATCCATAGAAACAAGATGGCGGATAAACAATACGCTCAATGCAAAATTCTCATAAAAAATAAATATGAAAATATTTCGATCTCGGAGGTAAGAACGAAAAATAATTGTATGAAAGTTGTAGTACAGAATGACATGAATAAAATGGCAATTTTTTAAAAAGAACTTATGAGTAATTTACAAGATAATTAAAAAAAAAACTGCAAACAGGCTGAGGTGAATTCGAGTATACATATAAAAAATAAAGTCCAAAAATTAAATCATGTTTCTTTTCTTTTGATCAAGTTAATTATCACATGTTTATTTATGTCTGACAATTAAGAAAAAGGTGGAAATGTTTTCTTACCTTGAAATTGAATTAATCTCAATAATTTGTTTATCTCAGTGTTGGTTCTCCATCAAAAGTCAATATACAGTAAATATCCTGACCACCTTATTGCAATCAACAACAGTGAGATGATGAGTCACTTTATCATAATGTACACACTGAGGGTAATACAACTCATCATCTCTACTGACTACAACTTCATGTTTATCTCCATCCCTTGAAATTAGTAATAAATTATGTTTGTTATAATTACACACAAAAATATTCTGGTGTTCATCCATTGATATTCCAACAGGAAATGACATTGTATTGTGATCCTTGAATGTGAAGATAACTCTGAGGTCAGAATCTAAGACAGTAACTGTCTTGTTGTGAGGACAGGTATAACATATTCTGTTGCCATCTGTGTCTATATATGAATAACCATCAACAGTCTGGTCATCATGGAGTTTGTCTATTTTTTCTGTATCTATATTAATTTTTCGGATTCCTACCTGACGTACACAGAAGTATAAATGTCCATCACTATGTGTAATTCCACTGACATCACTCTTTATCTGAAGTGTTTTAATGATTTTACTCCTGTCTACATCTATGATGGAGATTGTTTTATGGTCAGGATTAGAAACAGCAACATGGTTCTCATTGATGACTGTTACATCCCATGGTCTTCCTCCATTAAATCTGACTGATGATTTGTGTTGACCATCACTGTGTAGTATGTTTACTACACCATTGTACCCATCAGTCAACACCAGGAGTCCATTAGGCAGCGTACAACAACCACGACACTCACCTTGATCTACTGTAAACTGTTGTTTAAGTGTCAGTTGTCTGGGGAATCTTGTCTTCACCTCTGCCTGACCTATGTTTGGTTTGTTTATGTCTATGGATGTTGTTTTTTTTTCTCTTGATACTTTAATGTCACACAGAGTTTTTATTCCAAAAATTGTGTCGTCTGCTGTGATGTTTTCATTCATTTCTATGTCTGTATTATCCATGGCTCCTTTTTCAGATATTTTTTGTAAGATTTCTTCTGATTCTTGAACTTTTCTCTCCATTTGTTTTGTTGCAATAAATGCTTGGAAATTTGATGCATGTTTCTTAATGAGTTCCTCTTGTCCCAATAATTCACCAAGTTTTCTTTTATTTGATTCCAGGATTTTTGTGGTGGCTTTGATTTCATTTACATTTTCATTTACAACTGACTCTAACGCTGATAGTGTTTTGTTTTCTAGTTTCTTAATTTGATCAATAAGTCTTTGTGTTCTTTTTTTTACATTTGTTGATAATTCTTCCTTCTTAGCTTTCAGTATTTTCACATTTTCTTCTTTTTCAGTGATCGCTGTCAAAAACGTTTGATGAGTAATTTTTAATGATATCCAAACATTTTCGAACATGGCTGAAGATTTTACTTTTTTGATCACATCGTCTATAGGTAGAGTGTCTTCACATTTTTTATGAGATTGCAATAAACACATATAACAGACAACACAATCGTGAGACCTACAGTAATATTGATATTTTTGTTTGTGTTCTTCACAGTCGAGTTGAATTTTGTGGATAAAAGATGGTAATTTTAGGTAATCTTCATAAGGTATGGTGCTGTGGTCCCTTGTTGCTTTGCCTACTCTGTGTTGCTCACTACATGTTGAACAAAGGGATTCCTCACATTGTGGACACCATACTTCAGGAGTGCTGGTCCTTTCTAGTAACAGACAGATGCTGCAGCTTTCAGATGCCATTTTTCTGTAATATAAATAGAGAACTATAGGATTTAAATTCCTACTTCTTAAAATCAGTTAAATATAGCTTAATATAATCCATTTTTGGATTTGGCATTGGTTATATTTTTTATGTTTTGACTGTGATGGTCAAAACAAAAAAAAATATATCTCCAGCACCGAATCCAAAAACGGATGAAGCTCTAGATATTACCTTGGTTATATTTTTTTTATCGACTTTTGAATGAGTTCAGACCTTTCATACAGTTTGTTAACCCTCACGGAGCGTAGTGTAAAGGGAGGAGTTAGATCATCATATATTGTTTAACCCCATACTGGTGGTCAAAATACAAAATACTAAAGCTCTAGATATTACCTTGGTTAAGTACATGTATATCAAGCCCCTGTTTTTCTTTACAAAAACTAATCCAAAGTTGTGATTACATGGGACTTGGGTTAAAATCAGCTACGTACAGACAATTCTCTTAAAATCAATTATATATTGCTTAGTATTTTTGGGATTTGGCATTGGTTATATTTTTTTGTTTTGACGGTGGTGGTCAAAGCAAAAAATTTTCTCCAGCGTCGAATCCAAAAACAGATAAAGCTTGTTACAAAATGTATTTTTATTGACTTTTGAATGAGTTTAGACCTTTCATACAGGTTAAAATCAGTTACATATAGCTGTGCTGTGAAACGTAGCTTTAACTATTATTTTGTGATTTGGCACTGGGGATATTTTTTTCTTTTGACGGCGGTGGATTCAGCTTATTACCAATTTTTTTTATCGACTTTAGAATGAGTTTATATAAACCTTTCATCTTTCAACTACCCTGGACTTTTTATGAGCAACTCGGCGGGTGTTTCTAGAAAAGCAGAGGACACTTAACCTACTTTGTATGTATTATTTTATTTACATGTACTTCATGTTCTTTTATTTTTTTTTGTATGTGTTTTCCATGTATTGTCTTTATCACTGTATTACTTTCTTTTGATTTCTGCTAGGACCTTGGTTCCCTTAATTACTATTCATACAGTGGGTTAACTCTCATGGAGCGGAGTGGTCAAAACACTAAGCCTCTTGACTTGACTTTGCAGATACGTACATCAGTCGTTTGAATTATATTTGTAGCGACAAATAGCAATATTTGACTCTTTTCTTGCTATTTGGCACTAATATTCAAATGACTGTGCGTACATGTATATTAAGCCCTTGTTTTCCGTTAAAAAATCCAAAGTTGTGATTAGACAGGTAAAACCTACTCCAGCAATGCCAGAGGCTACCTGGCAAACTATTTTCTGGCTTGGCGCCATCCGAAGAGTTGGGGTATGAGGGAACGGAATTCAACCTTCTTACGTTGTAGGAGTAAGGTTAAACCACTCAGAAATCTCAAATTTAAGTACTGGCATGTCTAATCCCATTCGGGATCGGTGGTGGTCAAAACAAAAATATATCTCCTGCACCGAATCCCAAAAGGTTACTGTCATGTTTTAATTTGGTACAACCGTATATATCAAATTTGAAAATCAACACAGTTATTGAGGGACAATATATTTGTATGACTTACAGACCAGAAACACAGTCAGGGATATAAATTGGCGGTGATTCTGCGCCTTTCAGACAGACGCGGAGTTTCTGTTTCAATGATGACGTCAGTCTGCGAGTCTCACTAATTGACGACAAGAAGTGACAAAAAGCGACAAAAAACAACAAGTGGAATAGCGCAAAGGAAATTTTGTTTTAATTTAAACAAAGACATACAATTGTTTATTTATGTGTTTGATTTAAAGCAAAACAAAAAACAAAAAACAAAACAAAACAAAACAAAAAAAAAAGAAAAATATTGTTTTTAAAAACCAGGAAAAGAATATTTTTCAAGTAAACATGTGAAGATAAAAGGTTGTTTGAAATATTTCCAAAATGATAGTAGCCTCATGAAGATTTTTTTCATTAAAGAAAAATAATAATAATAAAAGAAAGAGATAAACCAATAAAATTACCGGAAAACTTACTTCAAAATATGTTATAAAGATTCAATTCTCTCATTTTTTAGAATAAGGCATATTGCTGAACTTGGTATTATTTTTGCAGTTTTCATATCTCTCTAGATAATACCCATTTTATCATATATTTTGAACTAATTTCTTCTATAACAATGCATGTTGCCATATTTTTTTCTTTCATTAAGGAAAATATATAAACAGCTGCGCTTTAAAGTGCATGATACGCCCGTTGCCCTTTTAACTAGTCCTTATGTTTCGATGAATTTATATGATCAACTAGAAATACTGTGAATACCCTCCCCCCAGAAAAGTAAATAAAAAAAAAAAATGCTAAAAAAAAATGCACTATAAAGGCTACCTCAATATCAACTAAGTTTGTTGTCTTGAAAATTAGTAATAAATTATGTTTGTCATGATCACACAAAAATATTCTGCTGTTGATCCATTGATATTCCAAAAGGCCGTGACAACTGACTTCGAAATATGTCATCAAAATTCATTGAATATAAAAAAAGATATAATGAAGATAACAGTGAGAGGGAATTATTTATGTAAATTTAAATGCTAACATATAAACAAGAAAATATTTTAAAAAAAACAAGGTTGTCAGAAATTTAACACAATGTCGAGTTACCGGTAATACTAATTACAACTATGCGCCTTGTATCAGTGGCTTGCGAAAAAATATATATGTATATATACTGTGATGCAGTAAAATTCTATATGATTCTGCAATAAATCAAAAATAAATAAAATTGCATTTTAGCTTAAGTAAATTGATAATGTCTTGATGTATTTGTAAATTTAACCGAAAGAAAGAAATATTTGTAATATTGAATAATACATAATCTGTGACAGGAGAATAAATAGGTCTGAATTCATTGGTACTTGCTTAATTGTTTTACTAATAATTTATAAGTAAGTAATTTATAGTATTACGCTTATATTATTAAAAAAATATATTTTGATCATTACATGTGTACGTTTAGGACAATAAAGAGTAAAAACTTGATATCTTCATTTACCAGGCCAGCCTCGAAAGCATACAGTGTCCGATGGGCCACAGACACAAAACAAAAATAAACGTATGCCAGAGTCACAGCAAGAAAATACCACCACCGCTCCACCAGACTCTACTCTAACTAGTTTTCCCCAAACACCAAAATGTCACTCGAAAAGAAAACTATAGTGACTGTCCATAAAAACGTGTCGGAGGGGGAGGCAGTCGACATCTCGAGGAGCCATGCCATGCCCTCGACCTCTCAGCTCCGACCACACAATTTACGACATACCAATACACCCAATTTTTTAGAGTAAGGCATATTGCTAATCTTGGATTATTTTTTCAAGTTTTCATATCTCTCTAGATAATAACCTATTCTATAATATATTTTGAACTAAGTTCTTCTATAACAATGCATGTTGCTATATTTTTCTTTAAAGAAAAAAATCACCCTTTCTTTTAATCATTCTACTTAATATTGTTTCCAAATAATTTCCTTTTTGTTATTTCACATAAAACATGTTTCCATACTTTAATCAATTTGAAAACACATCAAATCAAATCTAATATATATAGATATAGTTTCTTTATGAATTGTAGTATCTAATTTGTTTAAACGGTTCATTGGTCAAATTGAAAAGATGTTTTTTTTTAATTTTAAATTTGTATCAGTTGACTTTCGTTTTTTTTTTCTACATTTTCCTAAAAATAATTAACTCATTTTTTCAATAATTATCTCATTTTTTTGTCGCTTTAATTTCTCGAATTCTTGACCTTTCTTGTCCCCACTTGACACCTCTTGTCACTAATTAACTATACATTTCTATAGGAAACATTTTGTTATAGTTTGCCAAACAATGCGACATTGAGTCACGGTAAGATAGCTACTTGTTGCAGTTTGTGTAAAAGCTTCCTGGTTCAATCATAATACAGAGTATCAGAAGTACCTGTAAAGTCCGAAACGAACTCAATATAACATCAAACGAAACGAAGAACGAAATCGAAAGAAATGAAATATAACAGAACCAATCAAACCAGATCCATTATTTCAATATAGAAATTGAAACATGCCCCAATAATCATTATAATTAATAGGATTTTAGGCTATGCCAATGATGGACGGAGCACGTGCAATCGTCTACTTCCGTCAGAATATTTTAGCCATTCATAGTTCTGGTCTTGCATTCTACATACATTTATGTAGGTCGCTGACGCTCCGTTCAAACAATTAATTGTGTTTTGGGTAGGAAGGAAAAACTATCTGAAAATAATATACGTTGTGAAGTGGCTCAGTTAAACGTACATAAGAATAATGAATAAGTTAACAATAGCCACATTTAAAGGGAAAAAGGGAACTACATACGACTACATTCAAGTTACCTATTCATTTTTAAATGCATAATAAACCATTTGATGTTTAACTAGAAATGAAAACCCAGCGAGATTGTAAATAGTCTTCAATCATAGAAAAGGAATAATAAAAGGAATGGAAAGGTAAATCTTACTCTTTACTGGTCAGTATTCCCAATTAACACAAAGTTAACTTATTTGAACGTTAGCGAGGAAAACGCCGTTGGTTTAGTATGGAATGTTATCTTTTTACTTCCTGGTATAACCACATATTACACACGATTAGTTATGGAAGCTCATAGGGTACACCCGATTCCTAGTTTTTTTTCAAAATAAGTCAGAATAATTGGTTAAAACTCGTCTTGTCGACATTTCAAAGGTCAGAATGTTGTTTTATAAACAAACATGTCGACTTTTATCATCAATTATTTCTCGTTTTTTTTCCTAGTTCAAATAATCGAAGTGTGTGCATTATGCATGTATCATGGCGGCTTGTTTTTTGTCAACTTTGTAAACCACGTCCACGTTTTATTTCAATACACAATTACGCATGCGCAATCACGAATGTCGAACGCCTGTCAGATCGTTATTTACATCGGCTAGTTCTACTTCGCATCAACAAATAATTTGCTGAAAGATAATTTATTTGAACAAAATACAACTTACTAAGCTAATATAATATTATTTCCACAGAAAACACAATAGTAATGCTACAGGCGTATGGTTTTCTCCCACAGGCGTATGCAGTCGTATTTAAGTAGGACCGGATATATCTGCCAATCAAAATCGAGCTACGTAAATGACTTCGTGGACATTAAAATGATTTTTTTAAATAATACTTCACTTGAGAAATAATTTCTTAAATTGTTTTTTTAATTAAATCATTCAAACAAATACTCTCTTCAAACTATTTTAATTCAGTTTCATTTTAAATTTACGATTTTCGTCGTATCTCGAAAATGCCCGTATGTGAATACGATCAACGGCGGAATGCTTGAAAACGAAGTGCAACGAGAAAACAATGACATCTTGGTAGGTATCTGTCGAAGAAGAAGCGAAGTTATATACCAAGAAGAGAAACATACAACGACAATATTACCATGATGCTTGAATCGGAGTTCTGACGGAGGTGTCAACAAATGGTTCCGGATCGTTTCGCCCTTTTTCCCCTTCGCCCTTAGGTTCTTTCGCCCTTTATGTGAGTTGTTTCGCCCTTTATGGTGGGTCGTTTCGCCCTTTCCTTATTAATAAGGAATTTCTCCTTATAAATATTATTTACTACTATTTTAGCCTTCGTTCTCGATGTGAGTCGTTTCGCCCTCTCGAATTCGTTTATGTATCATTACAACAAATAAATAGTTGATGATACATTAAAAATAGTTCGTTTATGTGATGAGTCATTTTATCCCTCCGTTTTTATGTATTTATTTCTTCTGTTAAAAAAGGTCGGAGATTTTCGCCCCTAGGCAATTATTGAATTCTCTCGATCCTCCGTAGACATTTATTTATTTATTTATGTAATTGCATTCACAGCTTCAGTGCTTGATTGCGGTAATCGTTTGATCTTAAGATATATAATGACATAATTGGTTATCAATATCTTCCAATTTTCTCATTTCTCAATAAATATCTCTTGTGACATTGCCTCAGAATCAGCAACTGATGGGCTTTATCTGAAAGAAAAAGGAATACCAGTACAAGTATCTATCAATTTAACAATTAGATCAACCCCTAATATACAAACATTCAAGTTTTTATTCACAGAATAAACATGTATTCTTACCTGTCACAACACAAGCCAATTAACAGGAAAACAAATCTAAGGAGGGCGAAATGACCCATCAATTACTCGGTATATATAAACACATGTATATCCAATGAGGGCGAAACGATCCTACAATAAGGGCGAAACGACCCTGCAGTAAGGGCGAAACAACCCGGACGAACGGGAAAAAGGGCGAAACTACCCGACGCCGTGTTCAGGTAGTTAAAATTGAAAATTGATGGTGAAAATTTCTAATTTTTTTATGGAAGTTTAAGGTAAGATGGTTTATTCAGCTCCCAAAATTTCATTTGATATGAAGCGGTAGGTTTTTTTTTAATTTGAAAAATGCTATAATAAACTCGGTGTGAAAATTAATTGTGTCCTCGT
Organism: Perna viridis; assembly: GCA_037379345.1. Lineage (NCBI taxonomy): Eukaryota > Metazoa > Mollusca > Bivalvia > Mytilida > Mytilidae > Perna > Perna viridis. The sequence continues at coordinate 26,005,995 of CM074523.1, forward strand.
ACTTAATAGAGGAGTGTCTTTACATATAAAGTCAGCTGTTATTGTTCCAGTACTGATTATTTTAATTTTTTAAATTTCTGTGTAGACAATGCCTTTGTGTACTGAAATATGTAAGAAGAAGTTTATTTTTTCTGAAATTCTGTGAAATTCTGGCTGTTTTGGGGGAAATTGGATTAGATTTCTATTTTTTTTTTCAATTTTTTTTGTCAATGGGGGCTTCAAATTGAAGTTTAGGGGTAAATTCCTACAAACCCTTGCTGAAAAAGTTCATTTTAGCAAAATGGAGGCATTTTACCAAAAGTACAGAACAAAGCTACAAGATAAATCAGCCCTTGGAGAGAACAGGGAATGTATTATATGGACAGGAACTTCAACACCCAATGGCAGATATGGGATTATAAATTGTAGATTTCCTGGTGCCATTGACATTGAGTGGAAATCAGTTTATGTGCACAGGCTAGCATACATGAAAGAGCATCAATCTGCTTATTTACCTGCAGTTGATTTTTCTCGCATGTGCCACAACACTAGCTCCATTAATGTTGTCCATTTGGTGTTAAAAGCCTCACGGCTTTAACAACAGTAGGCAGACATGCGTGTCAAAAGGGGAATGAGTTGGTCACATTGCCCCATTGTCACAATGTTTAGTAGCCCTCAGGATGACAGACAATGATTTAGGTATTTTTGACAAAATTAAGAGAGGGGGAGGCCAGGCTAGGGGAAGGCAGTCTTTATTTATTTTATTTTTTATTTATTTCTTTTGTTTGCTTCAACTAAGAATCTTTTTGAAAGATTTAGGTGGTCCTTAAAAGGACCTTTATATTTGATTTTCTTCTTTCATCACTGGGGCATCTTCTTTTTGCAGTAATTGCTATGCTGGTTGGCTGTTTTTGTAATCAGGTTGTACTCTTTGTAGGCCTTGTGATCTTCCATGTTTTCAGCTATCTGTTGAAGTAGTGTTTTTCATATTGCTGGTGGTAAACAAAGTCTTTGTCCATCTTTTCGAAGAAAGTGTTACAGTCATTTGAAATCTCTTTTTTAAGGCTGATGTACCAGGCCTGTTGTTGTTGCGATGAACTGCAGAATGTAACCTCCCCTCCATATTTTTGCTATGGGTTACATTTTTAGGTAGGTTTACACTCAGTACACGGTGGAAACCTTCATTCTTGTTGGTCATGTGATACATTTTCATACTATTGATTGCTTCTTCACTTAGCATAATCTTTACCAGTTCAGTGACTAATTTTTTGTCTGTTTTGTCCATTTTTAGCACAATGATGTTATAGCAGCTGAGGTAGTAGGATCGCAACCACCAGTTGCTTGTTTCTGTTCCACCACACACCACAGAATCCCTGAAGCAGGATGAGCAGTCCCCATCATAGCACTTTAGTGTAGCAGTTACAATTGCAGGTAAAATTTTACCAATTTTTTCTATGTTTCTTCCATGATCATTCATAAGTTGGTTTAAAATCATGGAACATTGACATCTCAAATCAAGGCTTAATTTCTGTTTCAATTCTTTATTTTCCATCTTTGTTTTACCGTCGAACATGGTCTCACTAAACTCGGCACATAATCCTATACGAAACTGTTGTTGGCTCAGGTGCTCCAGGTCAGCAAGTCTCTGCACTTCCCACAAAGGTACCAAGGCTTGGATAGCATCTTCAACTCCTTGCGCCAACCTGGAATCTCCATCAGTAGTAGCATACCGAATTAAAATACCCTGTAGTGCTAATTGGCTTCCTACATCCTTTCCCATCTCATATTCTGACACAGGTGCCAATCTTTTGTGAGATGCAGTACATCCTTCATGACCTCCTGGACACACTACTTCAAAAACAAGTCCTCGTAACCATGCTCCCTTCCAACATAATAGGTTTTGGGACACTGCAACAATTATGTATTTTCTGTCTGTGTTTTCCTCTATTCCCTACATCTGTGACTGAGAAGCGTTAAGCCCTGGTTTTTTTCAGCTTGAGGGACTTGAACCAGGATATCGACCATCTAGTGTAAAATCTACAAGATTTTCAGGCTTTCCCTTACTTATGTTATCAGCCTTTACTAGTTCTGTTTTCTTTTTCATGTCATCTATATTCAGGTCTATCATCTCCTTTGCTACTCTGTCTGAATTTCTCTGCATGCTACTTCTGCTAGGTGGTGGAACATTCAAACGGGCCAAAATATCTTGTTGTCTTCCTGTTTCCTATTGGACTGTCTAAGCCCACTGATGCCAATCCAACATTTGAATTTGAAGGATAATCATTTTGTCCCCAATTTGTGAATTGTTTCTGGTTTTTGTATCATAATTTTTATTTTATTATTACAATTTTTTATATCAAAGAGTAATGAAGGGAACCAAGGTTATAGCTGTAATCAAAAGAATGTAATCCAGGGACAAAGACTAGACACGGAAAACAGAACTACACAACAAAGAACATAAAGTAACTAAAATCATACATACAAAGTAACAAAAGAAGTACTTTAAAAATTGCTTTTATTTGTTGTAAATGTGTTTTTTTCCATATTTTTACCATATTAAGAATTAGATAATTCATACTTATTTTCTAATAAGTGTTTCTGTTAATGCAGCTTTTATTACTGATAGCATAATTATCTAAGAATAATTACCACTTTAGTTTTTGAGAAAATATTTGTTTACAAAAAAGTTAAGAGAAGTTTTTAAATAAGATTTTTGCTTTTTTTCTAGTATAAGAAGGTGGTTAAGCAAGGCTCACAGTGGGTGTGTTGGAATCCAATTTGCCGGATCAAAAGTTGTTGGATTTAACCGAAACTTGTCAAAATGATGGCATATATATCAAAATTGTCAAAAAACTTCTTTATTTTGAATTCCAGAACTTGACCGCAACTAATAGGTATGAGATCACAATTATCTGCCCATTCTTATCTTACATTCTTTTGATTATCGCTATAACCTTGGTTCCCTTGATTACTCTTTCACACCACTGGGTCGATACCTCTGCTGGTGGATTTTGTCCCCGAGGGTATCATCAACCCAGTAATACAATTTTTAAAATTAATGGTTTTAACAAGAAAAATGAAAGAAAAACTGGCTCGGATGTCGCCCAGTATAAAAAGGTCCGAACCTGACAGCAGATCAGACACTCGGTTGTCTTGTAAGTATGTGGTGTCTGGTATGGAAAGTGCCCCGACCAATTCAACTAAAAGTACCCAATCACACGTTCAGTCTGCAGACCATCTATTCCAGTACAAAAATTCTGACTATTTTAAAATTATTAAACCATGTTTTATCACTTTAAACGATATATTTGACTACAAAGATGACGAACCACATTGTACCTTATCAAAATGTGGTATAAAAAATTGCAAAACATGCAACATTCTTATAATCGACCCTTACTTACTTCTCCAGTTCTCTTACAAACAAAACCTTCCATACAAGAAGTCACGATGACTTAAGTTGCAAATCAACAAACTTAATATATGGATTAGAATGCAACTTATGTGGTTTAATATATGTCGGAGAAATGCAAGAACGATTAAATAAAAGAATGTTCATCGTTCGGGAATTAACACCACCAAATTCCCGACAATTTATAAACACTTTAATCAACAAGATCATTCAATCCTCTCCATGAAAGTTCGTATTTTAGAAAAAATTTACCATCCTACGAACAGTCCCGTTCTAAGTAAAAACTATCGTAGGGAAAGAGAGGAGTACTGGATACGCAGACTAGGTACTGCAATACCTTACGGATGCAATGACAACATCAAAAGTATAGGAAATATTTCAAGCCAATATAACAATAACATAAATGTGATGAATTTATTTGACAAAAATCCAAGACAGGAAAGGAGTCATGGCTATCGCCACTATACGTCACCTAAGTTACATGTTGTCTCCATAGATGGTCTCCTTCCTTTCATACAAAAACCTCTTGGACTTCATCACATTAGAACCAAACTGTATTCTATACCTCTCACTCTACTACACTCCCATTACAAAACAAGTCTTGACACTCCTGTTTCTGACCCCACTTCATCATTATACAGACTTGTTGCCATCATTTTGGATATTGGTTTCCACAGACTCTTTAAACCAGTTTGTGTGAAAAGTCAAGATGAAGAAAAACGGATCATTTCTTCCACTACCGTTTGTCAACAAAGGTATAGATGCAATTAATTTGGCTGACATCCTCCATCACAAAAACGTTACCAACAGAATTCCCCCATATTTCAAAGACAAATCCATACTAATTATTTCATATTCCTATACTTCACCCATAGCATCCAAAATTTTCAATTATAAAAGGCTATTGCAGAACCTCGAGATTGAGGACTTCAAGGCTAAACCACCTGACTGTTCTTGCAAAACCTCTCCATTCAAATATGGTCCTTCCGGTCACGTCGTTACGGGAGATTTAACCATTATCGAAAACGAATCTGCGTAATATCCTTTCTAAAGGTCCCAAGTACCGTGAACCATGCTCTATAAATTGGAATTATAACTTTAATGTTCTTATGGACGTCGTTGAGGACTATGCAAGAAAATGGATAAAACGAGAACAAGAAGACATTGATTCTCTGTCAGAGTGGTTGAAGGCCGTGAGGTCTTTAATTTTGAAACGAATGAAAATTTTAAGTAGATCAATTAGTGCCAAGGCTACATCAGTTTTCAAAGACCCTGATGTAGCAAAAACATTGTCTACTATACATGACAAATATGTTGTCGTACCAGCAGACAAAGCCCAAAACAACATTGTTTTTGTCTGCAAAACATTTTATATCCATTGTTTATTATCAGAGGTAGACATAGAAAATAATAGCAGTGATAAGACCTACGTTGCTACCACTCTTTCCAAAGAAGAGATTGTGGAAAACCATAAATCTGTGATATCCTCTTTTGTTCTCTCTACCAAGGACGATGATTGTGGTTTACCGTCTATGTACTGGATTCCTAAACTTCACAAGAATCCATACAAACAACGTCTCATAGCTGGATCTGCAAAATGTACCACCAAACCTCTTTCAAAACTTTTAACTTCTATACTCACAACTGTCAAAGAGGGTCTACAGTCCTACCACAACACTTGTTACTCCCGTAGTGGTATTAATTCAATGTGAATCCTGAAAAATTCAAAAGATCTTTTGGAGACAATCAGTTCAAGACTATTATCTGAATATAATAGCATTAAAACCTATGATTTTTCGACACTGTATACTTCTATTCCCCATACTCAGTTAAAATCCCGACTTAAAAACATTATACATCGTTGTTTTTCCAAAAAAGATGGTACACCTAGATACAAATATATAGTTCTTGGTAGAGATTCCTCATACTTTGTAAGAAATAATTCCATATCATCTTCCAAATATACAGAGGAAGATGTTTACAAAATGCTGGAATTTTTAATCGACTACATATTTGTCCAGTGTGGTGGACGTGTTTTTCAACAAACAGTCGGCATTCCAATGGGAACAAATTGTGCTCCTTTACTAGCTGACCTATTCCTTCACTCTTATGAGGCTGACTTCATAGCTGATCTGATCAGAAAGAAAGAATATTGTTTGGCTAGATCCTTCAATCTCAGTTTCCGCTACATAGATGACGTGTTATCTTTAAACAATCCTAATTTCGGGGATTTGATACATGGCATATACCCAAAAGAACTTGAGATAAAAGATACTACAGACACTATGAAGTCAGCCTCGTATCTTGACCTACACTTAGAAATCGATGGTAAAGGAAAACTATTGACCAAACTTTACGACAAACGTGATGACTTTTCATTCAGAATTGTCAACTTTCCTTTCATCTGTGGCAACATCCCTTCGACTCCTGCGTATGGAGTGTTCATATCACAACTCATACGTTATGCTAGAGCTTGCCAGGACTATGCAGACTTTTTGTATCGCGCTAGAACTCTAACAAATAGGCTTCTGGAACAGGGTTATGTTGCTACATCACTACAGATGTTTTATGGTCGTCATCATGAACTTGTGGATCGTTATGGTGTATCCATCAGCACCATGAAAACTGATTTATTCAATGGGTCATAGTTTTCCTTTCCTCGTTTGTCTACCCCGGACTTGACTTTTTATGAGCAACTCGGCAGGTGTTTCTAGAAGAGCAGAGGACGCTTACCCTACCGGTGCACCTGGTCCATGCTCCCAGTTTGTAGTGGAGTCTGAGTTGCTCATTTAATTTTGTTACTTTGTATGTATGATTTTAGTTACTTTATGTTCTTTGTTGTGTATGTCTGTTTTCCATGTCTGGTCTTTGTCCCTGGATTACATTCTTTTGATTACCGCTATAACTTTGGTTCCCTTGATGATTCTTTTTTAAAAATTATTTAGACAACCTTACCTTTAGAATTTATTATTCTTTTTTGGTTCAATTGAAAGAAGAATAATGGAAATAATTTAATAGATGTCTTGAATTAATAAAAAATACATATAGGGTGTAATTTGGTGAGGTCAGAAAAGGTCAACTTTTTGGCCTTTGGAAGCCATTTTGGGTCAAATTTGAGGGGGTCTCTTTGTTGAGGTATTTAAAATTAAAAAAATGATGGTGAAAATTTCTAATTTTTTTATGGAAGTTTAAGGTAAGATGGTTTATTCAGCTCCCAAAATTTCATTTGATTTGAAGCAGTAGATTTTTTTTTAATTTGAAAAATGCTATAATAAACTCGGTGTAAAAATTAATTGTGTCCTCGTACCTAATAGAGGAGCGTGTTTACATATAAAATCAGCTGTTATTGTTCCAGTACTGATTATTTTTGTATTTTTTTAACATTTCTGTGTAGATAATGCCTTTGTGTACTGAAATATGTAAGAAGAAGTTTATTTTTCTGAAATTCTGTGAAATTCTGGCTGTTTTGGGGAAAATTGGATTAGATTTCTAATTTTTTTCAAATTTGTTTGTCAATGGGGGTTTCAAATTGAAGTTTAGGGGTAAATTTCTACGCACCCATGCTGAAAAAGTTCATTTTAGCAAAATGGAGGCATTTTACCAAAAGTACAGAACAAAGCTACAAGACAAATCAGCCCTTGGAGAGAACAAGGAATGTATTATATGGACAGGAACTTCAACACCCAATGGCAAATATGGGATCATAAATTGTAGATTTCCTGGTGCCATTGGGTGGAAACCAATTTAAGTGCACAGGCTAGCATACATGAAAGAGCATCAATCTGCTTATTTACCTGCAGTTGATGTTTCTCACTTGTGCCACAACACTAGCTGCATTAATGTTGTCCATTTGGTGTTAAAAGCCTCACGGCTTTAACAACAGTAGGCAGACATGCGTGTCAAAAGGGGAATGTGTTGGTCACATTGCCCCATTGTCACAATGTTAGTAGCCCTCAGGATGACAGACAATAATTTAGGTATTTTTGACAACATTAAGAGAGGGGGAGGCCAGGCTAGGGGAAGGCAGTCTTTATTTATTTTATTTTATTTTTTTTTTTCTTCAACTAAGAATCTTTTTGAAAGATTTAGGTGGTCCTTAAAAGGACCTTTATGTTTGATTTTCTTCTTTCATCACTGGGACATATTTTTGCAGTAATTGCCATGCTGTAGCAATCCTGGTACAGCATCTAGTTGACTCTTTTATAATCAGGTCTCTTTTTGTTGTGCTCTTTGTAGGCCTTGTGATCTTCCATGTTTTGAGCTACATGTATTTGTTGAAGTCGTCGTTTTTTTACCTCAGGACGTTTTTCATATTGCTGGTGGTAAACAAAATCTTTGTCCATCTTTTCGAAGAAAGTGTTACAGTCATTTGAAATCTGTATTCCAAAATTCTTGCTCTTTTTTTATGACTGATGTACCAGGCCTGTTGTTGTTGCGATGAACTGCAGAATGTAACCTCCCCTTCATATTTTTGCTATGGGTTACATTTTTAGGTAGGCTTACACTCAGTGCACGATGGAAACCTTCATTCTTGTTGGTCGTGTGATATATTTTCATACTATTGATTGCTTCTTCACTTAGTATCATCTTTACCAGTTCAGTGACTAATTTTTTGTCTGTTTTGTCCATTTTTAGCACAATGATGTTATAGCAGCTGAGGTAGTAGGATCACAACCACCAGTTGCTTGTTTCTGTTCCACCACACACCACAGAATCCCTGAAGCAGGATGAGCAGTCCCCGTCATAGCACTTTAGTGTAGCAGTTACAATTGCAGGTAAAATTTCTCCAATTTTTTCTATGTTTCTTTCATGATCATTCATCAGTTGGTATAAAATCATCGAACATCGACATCTCAAATCAAGGCTAAATTTCTGTTTCAATTCTTTATTTTCCATCTTTGTTTTACCATGGAACATGGTCTCACTAAACTCGGCACGTAATCCTGTACGAAACTGATGTTGGCTCAGGTGCACCGGGTCAGCAAGTCTCTGCACTTCCCACAAAGGTACCAAGGCTTGGATAGCATCTTCAACTCCTTGCGCCGACCTGGCATCTCCATCAGTAGTAGCATACCGAATTAAAATACCCTGTAGTGCTAGTTGGCTTCCTACATCCTTTCCCATCTCATATTCTGACACTGGTGCCAATCTTTTGTGAGATGCAGTACATCCTTCATGGCCTCCGGGACAAACTACTTCAAAACCAAACCCTCGTAACCATGCTCCCTTCCAACATAATAGATTTTGGGACACTGCAACAATTATGTATTTTCTGTCTGTGTTTTGCTCTGTCCCCAACATCTGTGACTGAGAAGCGTTAAGCCCTGGTTTTTTTTCGGCTTGAGCAGCTTGAACCAGGATATCGACCATCTAGTGTAAAATCTACAAGATTTTCAGGCTTTCCCTTACTTCTGTTATCAGCTTTTACTAGTTCTGTTTTCTCCTTCATGTTGTCTATATTCAGGTCTATCATCTCCTTTGCTACTCTGTCTGAATTTCTCTGCATGCTACTTCTGCTAGGTGGTGGAACATTCAAACGGGCCAAAATCTCTTGTGTCTTCCTGTTTCCTATTGGACTGTCTATCCCCACTGATGCCAATCCAACATTTGAATTTGAAGGATTCGGTCCCGGCTTGTTGTTTTCAATTTCTCTGTAGAGCTTCACTACTTCATTGGACACAAACCAACAGTTCTTGCATTTAAGTTTGCACATAGCACCACAACCCCATTTCTTAATGGTATGGGATTCCATCTGAGGCTTCTTGCAGGTACGTAGAGTTAGTCTGTGTTGCTCGTATGCTGAGTTAAACAGAGCAAACATCTGTGCTTCATAATGATGCAAGAATTTGAACTTAATGTTGTCTATGTCTCGTCTATTTTCAGGTGATGTGGTCGCAATATCATCTTCTGAGAATTATCAACAGCAGGATCATCATTATTTCCAAACTGGGAACAGCTGTCAGTGCCAATGGTATGCGGTTCTTCTGTATCAGCTTCAACATGCTTATTGTCTTGTTGGTGACCTTGCAAATTCATTCGGATGTAAGTTTTTGAATTATCTTCATCTGATGAAACTGCATTCTTAGACAATTTCTACCATGGAGTATGACTTTTCTTGTACCATCCAGCATCCTTAGGTGTAGACCTCCTCTTTAGACCAGTTTTACCTTTGTTGTGTGGAGGATTGCCAGGAGCAAACATCTTGGAATATTTTTGCAGTCAGTTTTGGCAACAAATTTTGATGTGAGTTTTGCTTTTAAATGGCTCGATGATTTACTTTTCAGTTCTTTTGCTAATTTAGATTGTATTTTTTTTATGCTGTTTGAAATTTTCTTAGTGGTTTTATTAAAAACATGTTCTTGATTTGCCTTCCTGAATTTTATTTCCAAAAAATAAATAATTTTGGCATTTTTTTTTAACTTTTTTCAACATTTTTCTGTCTAAATGTAACAAAATGTGATAAAACTATCTTTTTTTAAAAAAATAAATACATAAAGAAAAAGTCAATTTCTTTTCATTTTGTCATTTTATGCAAACTAAAAAAAAATAGTTGTGAACTTCTAAAACCTGAGCCTTTGAATATTTGGTCAAATCAGCTGTTGTAAAAAATATTTATTTACACAGGGGATAATCATTTTGTCCCCATTTTGTGAATTGTTTCTGATTTTTGTATCATTTCTTTATTTTATTATTACAATTTTATATTTTTTTTATATCAAAGAAGTACTTTAAAAATTGCTTTTATTTGTTGTAAATGTGTTTTTTTTTCATATTTTTACCATATTAAGAATTAGATAATTCATACTTATTTTCTGATAAGTGTTTCTGTTAAAGCAACTTTTATTACTGATAACATAATTATCTAAGAATAATTACCACTTTAGTTTTTGAGAAAATCTTTGTTTACAAAAAAGTTAAGAGAAGTTTTTAAATAAGTGGTCATTTTCAGATTTTTGCTTTTTTCTAGTATAAGAAGGTGGTTAAGCAAGGCTCACAGTGGGTGTGTTGGAATCCAATTTGCCGGATCAAAAGTTGTTGGATTTAACCGAAACTTGTCAGAATGATGGCATATATATCAAAATTGTCAAAAAACTTCTTTATTTTGAATTGCAGAACTTGACTGCAACTTATAAGAGAGGTCACATTTTTGTAAAACATGCTATTTTTATATGTTTTGGGGGTTTATTTCTTAGAATTCTTGGCAAAAAAAAAACTATTTCTTTTCTCATTGTTTTGCATTTCTGTCCAAAAATGGGTTTCTATGGGATTTTCAATATAAAACACATAATTGCTTATGGCATCAGGGTAAAATTGGGCAAATGAGCTAATTATTGTCTCATTTTGAGTTTTTTGCATACACAGTGTTATAATAATAGCAAATAAACACTATTCATCAGCAGTAGACAGGGTAAAGGTAAAAATTTTAACATTTAGAATTTGTTTTTAACCTGCGGCAAAGGTCATTTGGCAAAATCACAGTGTTAGTCAATTGTCTCAACCTCTTGGAATACTCCCTTGCACTGCGTTGGTATGGAATTCTGGATTATGGGAGGGAAATGTCTTAAAAATGTAAAAACAACCATGATTTCCCATTCTTTTACATATATTTTGAATAAATGTGCCACTTAAACCCCTACTGAGGTGACAAAAAACACTTATTTTGGAGCCGATCATACACTAAAAAGCCTAAAAGCAGAAAAAAACCTGACTTGATATGAAAAAGAAACATCCAGATGAGTTCATATGTACCACATAAGCATCAAAACATGCATTTTAAAATATCTTTTCACTATTTTGTGGCTGTAGGGGTAAAATCTTAGTATAAACAGCATATTTACCAAAACCCGCAGTTTTACAACCCTGGTCCTGGCTTGATTTTAATTACCCCATCTGACAGTTTACTGTAAAGCATTGCCTCTGGTTGTTTTTAAAGTACATTTAATGTGTCTATAGCACTTTGGAAGTAAGTTTGGGTTGATTCATTCTTTTTAGCTTCTAAAAATGAGTTTTAATATAAGTACTCCTGCATTATGTGAAAATGCTCTAACACTGCAGTGTCATGTATGAAAACACATATTTTTGACTTAAATCAGATGAAAAGCTGACTAGCTGGTGTTTTCTACTTCAGAAACATGCAATGCAATAGAAATAAAGAAAAAAAGAGACAATCTGTCAAATATTTGAATTGAGGCTATTTAGAGGACACTTCTTCACCCAATCTGCAAAAAGTTGAAGTCACAACATATACCAATAATACAAAATTTGCCATTAATCATTTATTTTTCAACAAATCTCTGTAAAACTTTGCAGTTAGACTTAGAAATGAATAGGCTTTCCACAGATGAAGACTTTACTTGAGTTTCAAAATAAGCCAATCTCATAAGAGAGGTCACATTTTGGTAAAATTGATAAACAATCAAGTTGGCAGAGCCCAATTAATACCTCGTAAAATGAATTAATAAATGATAAACATCTTCAGTGTCACTTGTCACTATGTTTAAAATGCCAATCTAATCGGAAAGTAACGAGAAAACCGAAAGAATAATTTAAAATTGATATCGGATTTTTGATATAAGTGACGCAATGATTTGTGGATGTAAGCAAGGAAAACTAATGGAATTAACTATTAGTGTTAAGTGCTTTGTATAACAATTAATTATAGGGCCAAGTCAATGCAACTGTTATTGAACAGACGCATAATGCCTCAAAGTGACAGTTTGAATTAGAGTCAACTTATATTCATTAGACAGATACGTGAAATGAATAGACAATGTATTTATTGTAATATGAAGTTGTAAACAGGCGCGGCTATTGGAACCATGACATTTTTCCAAAACACAAATCACCGCTTAAAAGACGAATGTCCTAAGCATAGACATTTTGAAAATTAATTTCGGAAAATGTACACTAAAAGAATGATCTGACTGGTTGCGTTTTTTTTTCATATACAATGCACTACATACAGAACTAAATAAAATATCTTTTATTTTTTAAACATTATTTTGTTGTTCATATATTTTTAAAGCGTCATATTTAATGCCTTTAAAATAAGAATCGCGATAGATATATCCCCAACTATAAAGAGACTGAGTTCTTGTAATTGTGTGTGGATTATTATCATTAATACGAAAACATGGAATATACAGTACTTATTTACTTTCTGATGCCAGTACTTTTAATAACATTTGTTTTTTCTAAAACTCAGGTGATTTATGTGTCAAACCTACAAAATTCATTTTTATTCCCATTTTGAAACAGTGACTTATAACATAACCAGTCTCGTTTTAGCATTGCGTTATTGCACTATAAATGATATTGTACAGTGAAACCTCTCTTTACCGAACCCTCTTTGAAAGAGTAATCAAGGGAACCAAGGTTATAGCGGTAATCTAAAGAATGTAATCCAGAGACTAAGACCAGACATGGAAAACAGACATACACAACAAAGAACATAAAGTAACCAAAATCATACATGCAAAGTAACAAAAGCAAATGAGCAAAAGCAAAATGACTCCACTAAAACTGGGAGCATGGACCAGGTGCATCGGTAGGGTAAGCGTCCTCTGCATTTCTAGAAACACCCGCCGAGTTGCTCATAAAAAGTCAAGTCCCGGGTAGACAAATGAGGAAAGGAAAACTATGACCAGTTTTCATGGTGCAGATGGATACACCATAACGATCTATGAGTTCATGATGACGACCATAAAACTTCTGTAGTGATGACTTCAATCTTGTAGCAATATAACCCTGTTCCAGAAGCTATTTGTTAGAGTTCTAGCGCGATACAAAAATTCTGCGTAGTTTCGGCAAGCTCTGGCATAACGTATGAGTTGTGATATGAACACTCCATACGCAGGTGCTGAAGGAGTAATCAAGGGAACCAAGGTTATAGAGGTAATCAAAAGCATGTAATCCAGGGACAAAGACCAGACATGGAAAACAGACATACACAACAAAGAACATAAAGTAACTAAAATCATACATACAAAGTAACAAAAGTAAATGAGTAACTCGGACTCCACTAAAAACTCGGAGCATGGACCAGATGCACCGGTAGGGTAAGCGTCCTATGCTTTTCTAGAAACACCTGCCAAGTTGCTCATAAAAAGTTAAGTCCAGGGTAGACAAACGAGGAAAGGTGAACTATGACCCGTTGAATAAATCAGTTTTCATGGTGCTGATGGATACATCATAACGATCCAGGAGTTCATGATGACGACCATAAAACTTCTGTAGTGATGACTTCAATCTTGTAGCAACATAACCCTGTTCCAGAAGCTATTTGTTAGAGTTCTAACAAAAAGTCTGCGTAATTTCGGCAAGCTCTGGCATAACGTATGAGTTGTGATATGAACACTCCATACGCAGGAGCTGAAGGGATGTTGCCACAGAAGAAAGGAAAGTTTACAATTCTGAATAAAAAGTCATCAAGTTTGTCGTAAAGTTTGGTCAATAGTTTTCCCTTACCATCAATTTCTAATTGTAGGTCAAGATATGAGGCTGACTTCACAGTGTCTGTAGTATCCTTTATCTCAAGTTCTTTTGGGTAGATGCGATGTATCAAATCCCCGAAATTAGGATTGTTTAAAGAGAATACGTCATCTATATAGCGGAAACTGAGATTGAAGGATCTAGCCAAACGATATTCTTTCTTTCTGATCAAATAAGCTATAAGGTCAGCCTCATAAGAGTGAAGAAATAGGTCAGCAAGTAAAGGAGCACAATTTGTTCCCATTGGAATGCCGACCGTTTGTTGAAGAACACGTCCACCACACTGGACAAATATGTTGTCGATTAAAAATTCCAGCATTTTGTAAACATCTTCCTCTGTATATTTGGACGATGATTTGGAATTATTTCTTACAAAGTAAGAGGAATCTCTACCAAGAACTATATATTTGTATCTAGGTGTACCATCTTTTTTGGAAAAACAACGATGTATAATGTTTTTAAGCCGGGATTTTAACTGAGTATGGAGAATAGAAGTATACAGTATTGAAAAATCATAGATTTTAATGCTATTATATTCAGATAATAGTCTTGAACTGATTGTCTCCAAAAGATCTTTCGAATTTTTCAGGATCCATATTGAATTAATACCACTACGGGAGTAACAAGTGTTGTGGTAGGACTGCAGACCCTCTTTGACAGTTGTGAGTATAGAAGTTAAAAGTTTTGAAAGAGGTTTGGTGGTACATTTTGCAGATCCAGCTATGAAACGTTTGTATGGATTCTTGTGGAGTTCAGAAATCCAGTACATTGACGGTAAATCACAATCATCGTCCTTGGTAGAGAGACCAAAAGAGGATATCACAGATTTATGGTTTTCAACAATCTCTTCCGTGGAGAGTGTTGTAGCAGTATAGGTCTTATCACTGCTATTATTTTCTACATCTACCTCTGATTATAAACATTGGATGTAAAACGTTATGCAGACAAAAACAATGTTGTTTTGGGCTTGCTTTGTCTGCTGGTATGACAACATATTTGTCATGTAAAACCTTACAAACAGTACACCTTACTCAGAATTTTACAAATATTTGAAGCCCTTTTCCATCTGCCACTTTTTGCAGATGATGAAAAATTCCTAAACTACATATGTAACTTGACAAAATGATAAATGGCATGAAGTCTAATACATCAAAAAGGGAACCTGAAACTTTTGAGGTCGGACTTCGCTCGCACATACCTGATAAGGCCATTGCCCTCCTCATATTAACTTCTGGGCCTTTGCCTTTCAGTCCTTCTGAATAATTGACTGTCAAGCCAAAACTTATACTCTTGATTTGGACAATGTACTACCCACACTACTTCGACTGTGAGGTACATGTAGCTAAAATAATTATGCCGTCTATCTTTTTGTTGTTGTTGAAAAACATGGCTCCTGAATGTTTACAAAAATGTAGCTGTCTTTGTAAGAATCGTACAAATTCTGTAAAATATGATATACCCCAAAAAGGCTACATATTTTTATTTTTGTTATTAACTTGCTTTATAGGTCTTTATGATGAAATGAATAATTATTCATTCCAATCTGTCTGCTCTTTGTAGATAATCTACATGGAAAATCTAACAGTTTCTATTACATTTTACTGTCAATTACAGAGTTATCTCCCATAACTTTGAATTCTACAGTATATTCTATATAATTTTTATCTCCTTAGAGCATGGGTTATATGAAAAACCACGTTAATAATTGATTTCTGTTAACTATAACACATTAATTAAAATATCAAAAATAAAAATATGTAGGCTTTCCAACCATGCATCACATTTTGCATGGTTCTTATCTGGAGTGCTACTTCATGTTTCACCTTACAGGCGCTTTGTAAAAACTAGATTTAACCAACCATTTATACATGTAATTATTTTGAAATGCCTGAGTATACCAACTCTAAGTCAGGACCATTGCAATGTCAGAGTTTCTTTTAAATTGACTTGATTATGGATTGGAGAAGTGTTTGGTAATTTTGTTGGTACCCTTACTTAATAGGGTATGTAAGTCTCGTCACGTGACTCTGTGATTTTATGAGAATGGGTCCCCATTCAAATGCATGGAGACTTGTCATTAACACATCAATGGGTTCTATACTAAAAGCAAATTTTTTGTGTGTAGAAATACTGATAAAAAATGACAAATACCTTGTTCTAAATTATTAAAATATTATGAAAAGCATAAAATAGAAGATGTTGCATTGTGATTCTGCGGACTGCTTCATTTCGTAAGCAAACACTTACACCTGCAGGACTTAATATAGAAGTTTTCAAAGTAGATGCACACTTATTATGTATATTTGAATGTAAGAATCACTCACCTAATGTATTTTTGCTCCTTTCAATTGATATTTTTTTCTAAAAATAATGTTTTATGCAGTTCTTGAGGATTTTGAGAAAAAACAGTTATTTCCCCTGACATATGGTCACTTAATATCAGATTCATTCATGTTGACCACATTCTTGAAAAGTTTTGGTGCAAATTACTGTTACGATACATATTATAGTTTACGACAAGTCTGGAATAACAATTTTTTATCATACTTTAGTGATATTTCTTTCTGTAAACCTTGAATTGTCCATGACTCAGTCCAAGGCCTAATTTTCATAGCATAAAACATAAGAATTTCATGTATTATGGTAGTATGGTGACAAATTGTACTTTTTTCATGTAATAAATACAATATTCTGTTTTATATAGGTATAAGCAATCAATAATAGATGTCAATTGCCAGGTTTTAGAGGTTTTACTGAACAAAGTGCCCTGCCGCAGCACCACAGCCATATGTATTTGAACACTTGATTTGAAAATAACTTTCTTAGAAGATTCATGTTAGTATTTTTATTTGTTAGCATACACTGCACAATCATATTGTGTAGTTAGAATGCTGATTTTATCCTTTACCAGAAAAAAAACTGCATTTTAGTTGAAAATATCTGTTTTTCAATACCTAATTTCCCTCGGCCAATAGCGAAAAATGGATAAAAGAAGCTAATTTTAGAGATTTTCGTGTATTAGAGCTATGTTTCTGTCAAACTAATGATGAAACAATGTTGTATTTTGTTCATCTTTCATTATTTATGGAATGAACAGCATTGAATTTATTTTTTTTCAGGAGGGAAAAAAGCTGTCTTGCATGATGTGCACAGTGATTCTAATATGCCCTGGCAAGGATCAAAACAATGTACCAGAGCTCTGTAACTTTTTATTTGTGTCATAAAATGGATGTACTTAGTGAAAAAACACTTTTCCTGTTTGTTCATTCAGATGAGTGGAGGTACAGGGAAAAGAGTAATATTTATCTCCCTGCATTAGGTTGACCAATCATGTACCCTATTCAGATGAAGGCACGAAACCACAATTAATTTTCCCACTGTCTTCTTTATAGCCTTTCTGTAATTTAAGTAATTCCACCAGTACAATTCAATTCAGATTTTCAGGGATGTTAATTTGAACCTTCCAACAACTGATATAAAAAAATATAAAAAAAAATTACCATTATTTTTTCAATTTATATGCATAAACACAGAGATACCCTAAAAATGACCCAAAATGGCTTCCGGATGTCACAAACTTGACCTTTTTTTACCTCACCAAATCACAACCTAAATGTCAAATTTCTCATTTCAACACATCTACTAAAATAATTTCATTATTCCTTTTCCATTTGAGCACAAAAAGTATGAGAAATTCTGAAAGGAAGTGTTTCTAAAAATTTTTTGAAAAATCCCCTATTATTATAGGAACTATATTCGTATACAACGAAAAGCTAAGGGCAGATAATTGTGGTCTCGTACCTATTAGGTGCGCTAAAGTTGAAATATTGTAATAAAAAAAACCATTTTCTGTTATTTCATCATATTTCCAATCATTCTGCAAAGTTTCGATCAATTCGGTCCATTATCATGTCCACAAACCAGCTTCAAAGACAGCTACCCAAAACTGTTTTCGGCTCTTCTTTCTTATCTGAAAAATTCAAAAAGTTAGATATGACCACTTTTATCAATATTGCAATAACAGTTTTACTTTTTGAGATATTTTCACCAACTAAAGTGTTTTTTTCTCTTGGATAATTATAGTATTTTAATTACAAATTTTCTTTTATCAAAATAGTTTTAAAGTGGTTTAATTTTTTTTCAAATTCCAAATATGGAAAAAAATAGAATTGAATCAAATGAAGCTAAAATTAAAAATACTTCTACTTCATTAAAAAAAATAGAAAAAAATATTATAAATTATTTTAATAATTCAGAAAACAGCCCCAATTTACAGATTCTTGATAAGTTGAAAAGTATTTGTGTAAATAATTATTTTCTACAGGTGCCGATATGACCAATCATCTAAAGGCTCAGGGTTGCAAACTCATACATAAAGTTCTTTAGATAAGAACATTTTTGAAGATAAGACGGGTGACGGGTTCTGGATCCCTGTCATCTGTTGAAATGTTTGTTAATGGTCTGGGAAACTTAGAGAGCACGGATCTGTCTGTAAATTTATACCTAACAGAGCTCCATGGTATGGAAGGTGGTGGGAGCGTCTTATCGGATTGACTAAGAACTCACTGAAGAAAACATTAGGATGGGCAATTATAGACTATATTATGTTACATACTATCGTAACAGAAATCGAATGCACCTTAAATGACAGACCATTAAATAACATGTCAACAGATGACAAGTATCCAGAATCCGTCATCCCGTCTCATCTTCTAACGTAGATCAAGGACACTACCATACCTGTCAAAGGACCTTTGTGAGAGCTCACCAAAATCGTTAACTGTTTTTAGTGCTGTGAAACGAACATTAAGCCAGACAGAAATCATTGAACATTTTCAAACTAGATGTAAAAGAGATTGATCGAGAAAAGGGTTACCAAAAAGTGATTTCAAATGGACTACAAATATTCTATATTATTTCATGAACTTTACATTTTGCAAAGTGTTTTAAGAAAGTTTTATTTTCTTTTAATGCGAAACATTTGTTTTTTTTCATTGTGTGTTATTGATCAGTAACGACTTTCAATTAGACCTAGGAAAGGGACACAACTCTTAAAAATCATTGGAACGTTTGTATGCAGCATTTGACATCAATCTTATGAAAGCATCTGATTTACATGGATTCATTTCATTTTACTTCAAACGAAAGCTTGAGAAACTTCGATGAAATTGAATATGATACAAACATATTACTGATTTCATGAGTTATGCCCTTACCCTAGGACCGCCTCCTTAAACGCTGTGGCCAATTAACGCGATTACCAAACACAAAGCTTTGGGAATAAAAGAGCTGACACCGTATTTCCACTAATATTCCCCGGATATGATTTATAGTTTACTAAAATATTACTAAACGGGACTCTTTTTTAACGACACATTGAAACTGAAAACACATTCTCTTAAAAAAAATAATGTTTTTGAACAGTCTAGAAGAAGGTGTTTTGAGTATGAATAAATGGTATACATATACATGTACTACTCTGGTGTTATCTCGAATATGTACACATGTACATGTATGAAATATTGTATTTTTAGTCTGTTCCGTTGGGGTTCTTATCTTAGAGTTAGATCAATACGCACAAATATTTCACTGATTGTTTAAAAATTTTATTTTTAGGAATCCAGTACATAGACGGAAAATCACTATCATAATCTTTAGTAGAGAGATTAAAAGAGGATAGCACGAATTATATTTTTGTACTATAGGACTTGTAGTATAGGACTTATTACTGCTAATACTTTCTACGTCTTTCTCTGATAATAAACATTTGATGTTATCCGTTTTAAAGACAAACCAAACAATGTTATTTTGGGCTTTTTCTGCTGGAACGACAAAATATTTTTTTTTTATTCAATGTTTTTTGCTACATCGGGTTTGTGAAAATTGTTGTTGCATTGACACTCATTGACCTATTTGAAACTTTCAAAATTAAAGACCTCACGGCCTTTACCCACTCTGTTGCATAATTAATGTTTTCATGTTCTTGTTTTATCCATTTTCTTATGTAGTCTTCCACGGCACCCATTAGAATTTTAAAGTTATAATTTCAACTCATGGAGCGTGGTTCTCGGTACTTGCGGCATTTAGAAAGGACCTTACGCAGAGATTCGTTATCGATGATTTTTAAATCTCCCGTAACGACGTAACCTTATGAATCATATTCAAATGGAAAATTTTTGCATTCTCTGCTTTTCTAGAAACACCCGGTCTAAATAGTTTGGTTCTAATGTGATGCAGTCCAAGAGGTTTTTGTATGAAAAGAAGAAGACCATCTACGGGGACATCCTGCATCTTCGGTGAAGTATAATTCCTCTCTTTCCCCGCGAAAGCTTTAACTTAGGACAGAACTGTTCGTATAGTGGTATTGTTTTTTTCAAGAATACGAACTCTCATGCAGAGGATCAACTGATCCTGTTGAATAAAACAGTTCATAAAAAATGAAAATTAGCCTATTAATCTTTAAGGTAGGAAATCTACAAAGAAAAAAAACCATTTCTTGTGTGATTATATCAATACATTGTCATCGAAATTATCAAAACTGGATGAAAATTTATAATTTATATCTATTTAGAATTGTTTTGTTACTTTTGCTAGTATGATAATTTGTTTTAAAACCTCAAATATTGGGATAAAAAGTCAATTTCTACTATTTCTCTGCTTGATTATCTGTCATATACTTGACACGAAATGCAAATCAATATCTTCAATTTTGTTAAAATGGAAAATTATCAATAAAATGTTTAAAATTACATAAAACAGGAAAGAATATTTAAGTTCTTAGTACCGTTGATAAGTGCGAGCATTTCACTTTTTGATGAAAACCTCAAAATTGGATGATAGCTATAGAATGAGAGAATTTAGACCCATTTTCTTACTTTTTGCTGATTCATCAAAATATTGTTTGAAACCTCAAAATATGGGTACATTTTTTTGTATCAGTTAGTTAGCATACTTTTGACTTTAAATGCAAAAAAATGGGCGTAAAAGCAGTGAAACATCATAAAAGTTTGCTAGTAGAAGGTTTAAATAAGAAAATATACCCTAAATTGTTGAAAAACATATATAAAGAAAGAGAAATACAGCAATTCTAAGTATCATTAATGAATGCAAGCACTTTGCTTTCTTGCGAACACCTCAAAATCGGTTGCAAAGCTATAAAATGAATTTTAGTGTGATAACTCAAACAGTTTCAGAGTTTGTTTGACATAAAAAAAAAAACATAAGTGCTTAAAACTTTCTTTCAAAACACATTTGAATATGTTTACTCATATCAAATTTAAATAATTATTCTTAAATAAATTTGAGATTCAATTTGATACATTAGGAAATGTTTGATCATTGTGAAGGTATTTTTCGACGAAGGCTGTATTTTATTTAATCATTATTTTTACTCAGAAGAATCTCGTGCAGCAAACTTATCATTTCGATCATTCGGGGTAAACAAAATGTATTGCTAATTTAATAAATTACGCCGCTATCGCGGCGATCTTATTAAAATTTAATTGTCGCAACTCGGGACCCTTAATAATACAATTTAACGTAATTATATCCTGACTTTTCCGCAATTTTAGTACGAAAGCAATTCTTTTAGAGCCAGCTCTACGAAAACTGTCAAAAGACCCTTTCTACTACTAAAGCTAGCTCTACAAACAGTTCTAGTTTTGCTAGACTTGTCAGAAAAGCTGACTCTAGAGCTGTCATGGAACTATTATCAATCTGCCATAGAACTGTTCTGATGACAGCTCGAGGACAATTTTTGTGAGAGGTCAAAACTGATCTCATCTGTATTTTCAAGAATAACTTACTTTCAAACCCAACTGAAATCAACCAAATCAAATCAAATCAAAAACGATAACTCTTACAAAATGCCAAATTCACACACAATTTATATATTTTTCATTACGAAAATGTAACATCCAAATAGAAAACAATGTTGTCAATTCGATTCCGCGTGCCTTTGGTGTGTGTTTGCTTGCTATATTTTTTTCTAGTTAAGTGTCAGTATCTGAAAGAATCAGGCAGAGGATGGAACATGGCTTGAAAAATAAATCACCATTTCGACAGATTAATTTCACTATGTTCACAATCAGAAACAAAAAAAAGGACAAGATTTTGAGTTTCAATTTCAGTGAAATTCACCAAAAATGAACATATCAAGGGCAGATTACTCTGTTGAAAACCTAATTTTTTTTTACAGCCTTTTGAAAAAATTCTGAACAAAGCCAGTGATGCAGAGATCAAATAATGGTCTTTTCAAATTGAGAAAGCATCATTGAGTGAAATTATAAAGTTAGATCGGTGGGGTTTTGACATGCATGTATCTGTTTTGTTTTCATTTTGTCTTATTCTTACAAAGTTTTACAATTAATAGTAGACTCAATGTATCATGCTTGCTTTGGGTGCGAAGTATAATATTGATATATTTCTTAGCCTACTTACACCAATAACTTTATACTTGGTTTCCACCGCTTCTTAACAAGTCAAGTGACCCGTAGAAAATGACGAATAGTTTACTCAGATTTAGAATAATGTGTCCGGATTAGGGGTCCTGCCTAAATGTAGTAAAACAACAAACTTCGCATACTGTGTCAGACTTCTACATTGCACGAATGTTAAATTGATCAAACTCATTTGTTCCAAAATGCATTTAATATCTGTCATTGAACGTGAAATCTCCTTTTCAACCATCGATTTACAAGTAAATGAATCCAGTAAATGAATAATGTGACAATTACAGTTAAGGTGCAACAAAAAATACTTTCTTATGATTTCATAATGATTATGATTTGAATCGAGCAACATATGATTTAGATATGCATATGTGGCCGTTTTTGCTATGTACAATTGAAAACGAAAAACAATGATTCATCGTAAGATGACACTTTATTTAGATGCATCATGATGTCAGAACATAATGTGCTAGAGTTACAACTTTCTAAGTAACTACAGCCTGGTACATTCGTTTCCAAAACAAGTTTTCATAAGAATTATTTTGACCACAACGAATTTCTTCGTCAACTTCCAGACAGGTAATATTGTTCCATATCTTCATCAAAGAAACAGGCATTCGTGAAACGGAGAGCTTGTCCAGCAGGATTACAACCAACATATCCCTATTTTCTTGGAACATTTTCATCCTCGCCATCTCAAGTTCAAATTCACACCAGGTGCTCTCAAGAAAAGCATGACTTACCACGATTATTGTCTTTCTGCTCTCTGATATTGCATCCATTATATTGTCCATTATAAGTTTACCAATGGCGAAATCTCTGTCATGAAGACATACTTTTAAATCGTTTTCTACTTCCAGAAAGTTTATCAGGGTTCCACATATCCATTCTTTGTCTGTTTGGCAATAGGCAATAAATGCATCGTATCTAAATTCATTACATTCCCCTGCCATTGCTGTATAATGACGGTATTTCCGGCGTATACTCAGATACCAAAAATGAATTGTGATTCTATATTTGTATGCTATTATGGTTGCACTAAAAATCAAGATAAAAATGACTCCAAGTATAATAGAAATATTCAGCCATGTTTTACTCAGGCACATATGTTTGATGCGGTTTAAGTGGTCATAAACATATTTTGTCGTTTTTCTAGTATTGTCAACAAACTTACATGAATAATTCCCTTCTTGATCTAGCTTGACTTCTGTGTTTTGAAGCCATTCGATAAAATCGAGAGAATCACAATTACAAACAAAAGGATTACCACTAAGGGAAAGGTGCAAAGTATTGCCACTTTTTAGTACATAATCGTCCATATGGTTCATGTCTTCCTTTTCTACAGATGCTAGCTGATTATTTACTAGACTCAATATATTTAGTTTCCTAAACTTTTCCACATTAAATGGTAGTTGAGATAGTTTGTTATTTGATAAGTCCAATGAAACCAAAGATTCATATTGAGATTGAAACATTTGTTTGTGTAGAAACTCGAATGTATTGTCAGAAAAGTCGATTATTTCTAAATTGGTAAGGTTTTCTAAAAATATTCCAGTAATGTCACCTTTCAAGCCAACACCTAAAAATGTATTTCTGCAAACAAATCTTCTCAAATTTGAAAAATTACGTATCATGTTTAGATCAAGGCTGCTGCAGTTAAAATCCGAAATAATAAGTGTTTTCAAAGAAGGTAGACCACGAAAATGTCCACGACAATTTTTAAACTTGATTCCAGCTACATTTACATATTCTACATTGTTGCCATTCGTGAAGTTTATATTTGCTAAACGATTATTTCTTCCACCAAAGTATGACACGTCTATATGTTGCAGTTTAATTGGTAAGTTGAACACAAACGTAGTATCCTCACCTACAACAATTTCACGCCAATGTTTTCTCAATCTTGCTGTTGACCAAACGATCCGTTTTGTCCGTATGGTAGCTTGGTTTGACAAGTCGAGCCATCTTAAATTAGTTAGAAGTGTTAATTCAAAAATTATGCTTCTTTCACCTGCTATTGCATTTTCTTTTAATATCAGTTTTTCTAAACAATTCCTGTGTTTCATCAAAATTATCGCCCTTGATTCGATAACACTTATTTGATTTCGTGTTAAATCAACTTCCCTAACGCACACATTCCCTAGCAAAGAGAATGTGGAAGCAGTCAAAACATCAGTTTGTCCTGTTGAAATGAAATTTGCTGCAAAATTAATCGATGTTATGTTTTTATCTACAAATGGAACCAGCACATTTAACAGCTTCGATACACGAATATTAAGATTCCATTCAATGTCAATGTCTTTCAAAACGTTAAGTGGCTTCAATGCGCCCGTCTCTATTTGACTAATTTTGCAGTGTAACGACAAAGTTGTAATGGGATTGTTTTCAAATACACTAAATGTGTCGTTCAGTAGTTTGGTTATAATACAAGGTTGGAATTGAATTTTGTTTAGTTTTTTGAGAGATTTGAATCCATACCCAAATTTTATGTCATTAATTCCATTAATGACCAATGATTCAAGATTTGGTAGATGCTGTAAAGCACCTTCGGGATACGAATTGAAGAAATTATCTCCCATATTCAGATTTCGCAAAGATGGAGTTGGTTTGAAAATTGTGCTTGGCAATGGGAAACAACCCAGGCAATTATCGCTGAGGTTTAAATCCTCAAGTTTGTATAGTCTATAGAATCCACTTGATCCTATGACTGATATCTTTGAGGAGTAAAGCTGAAGCTGTCGAATATTGCTGAGGCTCCTAAATGAAAAGTTACGAAGAATTTCGAATTTATTCCCAGACAGATCAAGATGTGTTGTGTCGTTCGGAATCTTATCTCTTGGTACATTTTCGAAATCTGCGTTTCTGCAATCTGTAAAGACGTAATTTCCGGTTCTTGTAGTGTTACATTTATGTTTAAGCACATTAACACACGGATGGAGGAGCATTAACACATATATCAATAATAGCATGACTAAACGGAAGTGAATATTGTTTTTTTTTCAAAAGTATATGATATTTCCACTGGTAAAACTCTATTGAATATTTCTCAGTCCATTACATGCACATTTTTTAGTACCTTGATCAACTATCCATATCTCAAACATACATTGTTATTTGCTTAAAATGTCCTCAATGTGTATGAACGTATTTTTGTAAACAATTCAAATCAGATACAGGCTCACACAAGAATCAGGTAGAAGATGATAAGTCCATGTTTTGTCAGTTTTCTCAACGGTATAAATACAACAAGACAGCTTCATTTTAGACTTGAAAACGAATTAAAGTACAGGAACGAGAGAAGCAAACAATTCACATACCGTGATCTGTAGTAAAAGAAATAGGGGAATGTATTCTTCACCGGTATTTATCATAATCATTTGAACTATTTTTACTATCAGCTTCCCAATTAGCAATACGACTTTTAATGCTATTTTTATCAGTAAGATAGTTTTTTCCAAAAGATCTTAAATGGCTTAAAAATGATGAAAATTAAATAATCGACTTCTTCTAAGTTCCTTACATGATTTTTTAGTCAGGCAATATCAACATATCACTCTTCAATTCTCAACATAACATTCAAGTGATATTTGAAAAAAATGATTTCCCTGTATTAGACTTAATGAGGCATTCACACAGTTCGTTTCAAGTTTCTGGCTTGTACAAAATGTTGCATATATTATAATGGTTTGTAATACAAAAACAGGCCATTACCTCGTTCCATCGTCGTTTCGAATATAGGTAGAATATCACGAATAACACTAAAACGGGCTTATTTGCATTGCAGTGTAAATGCAAAAGCCGGTTTTGTCACCTAGACGTGATTCAAGTTTTTTTAAATCATTTTTGCGGCCATGAATGTGTCTTGTGGTCACGTTGTTTTGAAAGTTCTTTTCCCGAGAATGCTAAACTTGAATCGAGTTGACTTCTATCTTTTTTCAGAGAAGGATCTTTATCGGATATGGAAATTGGTAAATGGGGACATGTGCATCGGAAGACCGTTAATAGGAATATGTACATCAGGGACAGTGTATATGCACCTTTCAAAGGGATCAGTATATACAAAACGGGGAAAGGTATGTAGGAAACGGATAACAGTGTAATGTGAACGCGTCACGTGATCACATCGTGCATGCAATGTGGACATGAAAAGTCCGGGAGGAAGACGACCACTACATACCACGAAATTTAACAGGCCGTTAAAACCCATACTGAACTATCTAAAAAGTGCTGGCAGAACTTAACTTAAGATTATTATGATATTTAAATTTTGCCCAAAAGTGACGTTATCCCGTTTTTCCACACATTAAAGGTCAAATATATAATCAAAAACATTTTGGGGAATGAGATACGAAACTGTCGAGCGTTTAATTGAAAATTCAAAAAGGATATTCACTGTCATACTTTAATCAGTCTCTCAGTTCTTATAAGCCTGACACATTGTTTCGCTTTG
This sequence comes from Perna viridis, assembly GCA_037379345.1. NCBI lineage: Eukaryota > Metazoa > Mollusca > Bivalvia > Mytilida > Mytilidae > Perna > Perna viridis. The sequence goes on from CM074523.1 coordinate 26,032,777, forward strand.
AAACCCGTTATGAGGACCAGGCTTTCTTTAAAGTATAACGCAACGTAATTTCTTGGATTAAACCTTGAGAAAACATTATAATTGTGTGATTTACAAGCTGCCGTCGATGTTGTCGCAGTTTTCAATATGTTTACATGTAACGCTGAGCAACCAAATAACATTCAATTTGTAAACACTTGCAACTTAATTGGCTTGCAAAAAATATAATTCAATCATTTGCAAAAATACGTTGTTTTACAATAAATTTATTTTACAGCACAATTTTGTAAAAATGAAATCCAACGCTAAGTTTAAGAAGATAGACCTAAAGTAAGGGACTTAGATCTTGAAATCAGTTACATGTTTGCTTCATATTCAGTTTCGCCAAAGCCTGTACAGCTTTCATTTGAAATACAATAAAATCACTCCAGGTTACCTTGATGCTTGGAAGAGATTGTGTAATGTGTTTAATACACACGTTCCGATGATTTGTAAGAGTTAAGTACCTTACCCTAGGTCTATCCCCTAAAGATCTTGTCACATGTGTACAAGTAAACTGGACTTTGGAAATATTTTCGAAGGATTTCATCACAAGTCAGTATACAGTGTAACAAGAGGCATATACGTAAAATATTTGATTAGGTTAATAACAAAGTAAATTAAAGGTTCGTGAAAGTTATAGACGTCATTTAAGTCAATTTGTTGGTTAATATATAGATTTATTAATGTATGAAAGGATTGCCTATTACGTAAATTTGGTCTATTTTAAATGACATAAATGTAAGCGATGTACACTTTAAATACCTTTGCAAAGATTTCATAACATTCTTATGACAAAAGTTTTGCATTAATAGTAAACAATAACTTAGATTTCAATTTATTATTCAAACATTCCAGATTATTATGATGGCAACCATACCTCAGCTACAATGTTTGATATCAGTTTCCGTATCTATGAAACAAATAGAAGTATTTGTTTCCGAGAGAGGACGTGATAACACAAGTTTGGATTTCCAATGATCAAATATACACGACGTGCACATTAGCGATTTACACGCATACAAGTATGCCTTTTAATAACCTACGAGTACTTCAAATCATTTAATTTTAGTTACGTGAAATCTCGTAAATTTTCCTATGAAATTCAAACGGGACACACAAAATCTAGGTCAACTCGTATGTAACTATTTTCATTTGTTTGTAATGGTCAGAGAGTATACCATTTTCAAGACAAGACTATGGGGAAAAGGTTGATACTCAACTCCACCAAAATTAACACATAAAAGGGGAAAAATATTCTACATCAGGAATATTTGAGACGTCTTTTGAGATAAGCACCATTTCATTACCTTGTTTAAGGGGGGAAAATCGTTTACACAGAATATTCCTTTGAATCATCTTGCAAATTCATAAAGACATATTTTTTCTATGACAATTACATTTCCCAATGAAGCAAAAATATTTTTCCAACATTTTAAAAGAATTAACATAAAACTATGTATGGTAAAAATACAATGATTAATTTTAAAAAAGCTACTATGTTAATTCTTTTTTTTTTAGTTCTTTGAGTTCTGTATGCAGTTTATCATCTTCGTCAGGAATGAATGGTTCATATCACTAACATGTCAAATGGTTATGATTATTTTTCTAAACATAGAGAAAAATGTGATAAAAAGTCTGGAGGTATAACTGTTATTTATGAAAGTGTATTCAAATGTAATTCATCGTTTGTTAATAACGATTCAGAGTATATAGTTTGGTTGAAAATCAGTGACTCAAAACTGTTGGTAGGGTGCATATATATTCCTCTTGAGAGTTCGAAATATTCATCTATTGATATTTTTGATGACATAGAAAATGAAATTTTGAAATTACGAGAAGATAATATGCATGTAGCTCTTAATGGTGATTTTGATACCAGACGTAACACGAATTTTGATTACATTGTACCTAATGATGATTTATTACAAATTTTGAATATTGATGGTGTGGATGGGGTAGACAATTTTCTAAATAGTTATCAAAAGCTTGATGAGTATAAAATCCCATTAGATAGATCCAGTGAAGATAAAGGAAGATGTAATTCTTACGGCTTAAGGTTATTATTTTTTTGTAAAAAATAACGGTTTGTTTATTGTTGATGGTAGAGTTGGAGCAGATATAGGCCTTGGTAGAGTGACAAGTAATCAAACAAGCCTCATTGATTATATGATTGTTACACCAGAGTTATTCCCTGTTATTAATGAATTTGAGGTCATTGATTTTCACCCACTTTTATCAGATGTACACTGTAGATTTCACATTGTTATTTCTACTTATAATGAAACTAATTTGAATAACAATTGTATACATATAAATAATACAACTGAACGTATTCATATCAGATGGAATGCGGATATGAAAGACCAATATGTTACAAATGTTGAAAATGAAATTATAGTAAAAAATGTAATGGAAAAACTTAATGCCATAGATATCAATAGCTTTAATTTTAATGTTGAACTTGACTCATTTGTGGAAGCAGTCTCTGATATATTTAGGAACTCAGCACATGATTCATTTGGTGACAGATTCATTCGTCATAATTGTCCCAATCGAAAAATTTATCAGCCATGGTTCAATAATTTATGTTACCAAAAGAGGGCAGAATTTCACAAAACTAAAAAAGGCACAACCGCTTGAAAACCGATGAAACTAGAGCTGAGTTAAAATTGAGTAGCAAAGCTTACAAAGCTGTAATAAATCAGGCTTTTAATGATTATCAATTTAAGGTTGGAAATGAATTACGTAACACAGCAGTTAGTGAACCTAGAGAGTTATGAAAAATACTTAATAAACTTAATGATACCAGTCCTAAAGATTGTAAAATTCCAATTGATGAACTGTATGACTATTTTAAAGATTTGAATTGTGATAACAATGTGAATGAAACAGAAGACGAATTTGTTTTACCAGATTGTAATGATGATGTTGCAAATAATATTTTGAATGCCTGCATTACTGAAAAGGAAATTTTAGAAGGTGTTAAAGATTTTAAAAAATAACAAAGCACCAGGTTATGATGAAATCATAAATGAATATTATAATCTACAATCGACTTGCTTTTGCCTTTGTATAAATCATTATTTAATAAGATCCTTGATTGTTGTATTGTTCCTGAAGTCTGGACTATTGGCATTGTCATGCCAATTTTCAAAAATAAGGGGGATCCACTAAATCCAGATTCTTATAGATGAATTACTCTTGTTTCGTCGCTTGGGAAGCTTTTACTGCTTTTCTTAATAACCGTCTTACAAAATTTGCATATTTATTTGAACTTATTCCAAAGGCACAGGCAGGGTTTAGAAAAAGATATAGTACTGTTGATAATATTTTTGTACTACAAATGCTTATAGAATTATATTTTCATAATAATAAAAAAATCTATTGTACTTTTGTAGATTTCCGTAAAGCGTTCGATACTGTTTGGAGGTTGGGGTTATGGAAAAAACTTATTGATAGTAAAATTACTGGTAAAATGTTGAGAGTTTTACATAATATGTGTGGAAGTATAAAGTCGTGTGTTAAAAATGGGAATGATTTGTCTGGATTTTTTGCTTGTGAATTTGGGGTCAGGCAGGGGAAAAAGTTATCTCCTTTTCTTTTTTGCGGTGTTTTTTGTAGATCTAGAGTCATTTTTTTTCAAGTAATAATATTTCAGGTCTCCAAACATTATCCAAAGAACTTTTAGAACAAATTAATAGTTTCTTAATTATAGTCATTCTTTTATATGCAGATGATACAATAATTATAGCAGAATCTGTTTAAAATATGCAAAATTGTTTGAAAGTTTTTGAAGAATATTGTAACATATGGAAGTTGTCTGCCAAGGTTAAAAAAACAAAAGTTACGGTGTTTTCTAAGAGAAAATACAAGGGTAATGATATATTTTGATTATATGACTCTAATATTGAAATAGTTGATATGTATTCATATCTAGGTTTACTTTTTAACTATAATGGTAAATTTACTGTAAACAAAAAGAAACTTGCAGAGCAAGGACAGAAAGCTCTGTTTGCATTACAAAGAAAAATAAGAAATTTTCCCAAACCAGTGGACTTACAGTTACATTTATTTGATACATTAGTAGAACCGATATTATTATATGGGTGCCAAATCTGGGGATTCGAAAATTTGCAAGTTTTGGAACGGGTACATATATAATTTTTGAAACAAGTGCTCTCTGTAAGATCAAGTACACCAAACTTCATGGTGTACGGCGAAACTGGAAAGTATCCATTAGAAACTGATGTAAAACTTAAAATGTTAAATTTTCGGATAAAAGATCTGTTAAATAAATCAAACCTGTCTGGTATTATGTATAAATTAATGTACAATATGCATTGCTCTGATATAGTTCATTCACAATGGATAGTTTTTATACAATCTGTACTAAATGACATAGGCTTATCGTATGTATGGGAGAGTCAGTCAGTTTTGTATGTATGGGAGAGTCAGTCAGTTTTGTATGTATGGGATAGTCAGTCAGTTTTGAGTAAACTGGAAATAAAAACAGTTGTAAAGCAAATATTACAATATCAGTTTGTACAAAGATGGCATAGTGAAAAAGATAACTCGTCTAGAGGTCAGTTATATTCACTCTTCAAAAAAAGATTTTTGTTATGAAAAATATTTACTTAAATTAGATAGAGGTCACAGGTTATACATAACAAAACTTAGGTGCTCGAACATAAAATTTCCGATCGAAGTTGTATGGGTATTGTAAGAGAAAACCGTGTTTGTAGTTTGTGTCAGATGGGTTTAGTGGGTGATGAATTTCATTATATGTTTATTTGTTGTAATGCAGATATTGTGAGGCTAAGAGAATTATATATTCCAAAGTACTATTTTACCTATCCATCTTTACCCAAACTTCAAGGATTGATACAATTTTGTCAAAGTATTACGTAATTTATCAGTATATGTTAAAAAACTTATGAAATACTTTTAATTATATACTTACCAACTTGGTTCTTGTTTGTATCATTATATTATAAACATTATGAACTACACAAAATATAACATATCTATGCTGTTTCACTACTTTTGTTTTGTAAGTGTGTTCGATTTATAAATCTTATTGCATTATATGGTAAACTTTTTACCTAGTTCGCCATTGTAATATATGTTGTATGTATTTGCCTCTTGTAACAGTTTATACTGTCAGAGTGAATAAATAAAATTTGAATCTTGAATCTTAGCACTTTATTGCACAAAATTTTAAATTCAATTATCTTTTTTTTCAAAATCAGACTAAAATTAAAAAAAAAGTCGGGTGTGGTCCCTTTGACCACATGCAAGTCGAAAACCATGATTTCTGAAATTTGATTTAAAAATGCAGGCTAAAAGTTTTATCTGGAATCAATTTTTTTTAATTGGATCAAAAATTTGTTTCGGTCGTGCGTGTCCCTTTGACCCATTATTACTCGAAAACCGTTTTAGATATCTGCAATCTTATTGAAAAACACAGGCAGGGATTTTTATGAGGAATCCAATAAAAAATCGAAATTGGACCAAAAATTAAAAAGTTGATTTTTGAGGCGTGGTCCAACTTTGTCACCCTATAACATGAAAACATAAAATCTGCTTATACATTTTTTACCTGAATTAAATTAAAATTGAAAAAAAAACAAACATTCTACATCGGTTTTAATTAAACACCTATTTCTCCTTTTTTTAGCCCATTTTTTTTTAACGATAGGGGCCACATAGCCCAAATTAAAAAAAAAAAAAAAAAAAAACTTCCTTTTGTGGTGAAAAAATGCTATTAAAAATTTTAGAACAATTGATCAACCACATCTAAAGTTATCGCATGGAATCAAAGTGTCCCCAGACAACGACAACGCCAGAACATTATATGACTGCTATTTTTTCGTGGTCGTTTAAAAAAAAACTTCAAAATCGCACCAAAAATTTAAAAAAATAATTTTTGAGGGTTGGCTCACTTTGGCCCCTTATGATTTGAAAACTGTAAAATATTCTGGTATCTGCAGGCATTGACTTCCATGAGGAATTTGATAAAAAAAAATTGTCTTAATCGGACCAGAAATAGGCCCCTTTGTGACCATTTATTCTTACTTGGCTAGAGTCAAAACCCCTAAAAATCAATCGTTGTCTTCCTTTAGTGGTTTGGCACCTTGTAATACTATTTGTTTACCGCAGCCAGTTAAACATCTGTTCACCTGAAGCAAGTGTGGACACAATATTAGTTTTTGACACACTAAACAGAGGGACTTACAGTTCATTTAGACACAAAATTGCACAATATTTTGAAAATCAATTTAAGCATAAAGGTCTGCTTCAGGGTGTATTCATTTATCAGTTTGTACTTTATTAACTATTAATAGTAAGCATACTTCTTAAAGCTCTTGGTATTTTCATATAGAATCCAATAAGAAAAAATCAAAATCGGCCCATAGAGAAAAAAAATCAAATTTTGGGGACATGGTCCCCTTTGGTCCCTTATTGCTCAAAAGCGTAAGATATATCTGAAATCTGATTGAAATATGAATCTGATATTAAAAAAAAATATTCAACATTGCATCAAATATTATAAAAAATGACAATATTTGGGGGGAGGGGTGTGCCTTCCCCTTTGACCCCTTATAATTTTTTTTTACTGTAAAACATTCTGAAATCGGACTGAAAAATGCAGGCATGAAATGTCATGATGAATAAATATAAAAATTCTTAATCAGACGATAAACAAACAAGCTATCATCAAATATATCAGAAAATAATACATGTTTCTGGTCTCTTTGTTGCCCCTTATTCATACTAAGCTTTCAAATTCCAGTCTTCTTTATTGTAGTATGGCAAATTGTAATACAATTTCAAAGATTCATTCACTTATTGTAATTAATAATCATATATTGGAAATTTTACTTTCTCTGAACAAATGAGTGTTATGTTTGAAGGAAATTCCCTTTTTAGTTGCTCATTTACTTTTTGTTACTTTGTATAATATTTTAAGTTACTTCATGTTCTGTTGTGTTTGTCTGATTTTCCACATCGGGTCTTTGTCCCTGTGTTACATTATTTTCATTCCCATTAGAATCTTGTTTCCCTTGATTTCATTCTTTGTTACTCCATCAAACACATGTAGTGCATGCCAGAATCTTAATATGAATGTTATTTTTTAATTTAGCAACCACTAAATCAATGCCACTGTTAGTAGTCTTTTGGTGTCCGATGATAACATCAGCTCAGTAGTCAGAGATATACTAGAATATCGAGTAAAAATTAGAAGTTCTTTATCGCTGAAGCTTCATTTCCTGTATTGCACTGTAGGTAGAACTTCTCCAGGCTGAATTGGGCTTCCTCTTTTGATTAGAGTTTAAGTTCTACTGGTTTAAGAGTTAAGATCCAACTATGGTTTGGGGTCTAATCACAGGACTTTGGGACCAGATTTTTTTTAATATTTTTTTTTAATCACAAAAAAATATCATTTATCATTTTGTTTCCATATTTGAGTTATTATGTGTGTTCTCAGACATGCCCGCTTGCCATTTAATGCTGTTCATACTATGCAAAGTTTTTCTCCTTCTCTTCTCAATTTACAACATCAAACGTTTCGGTAAGTTGCTGACGAATAAAGAAATAAGAGCAACAGCAATGCATACCTTGAACATACATTTGAAGCCAGTTACACCACCCTTTACGTATTATTTCAAAACGTACAAAGTTGGGTCAAGATCATTCCACATGAGTGAAGCGAACTTGTTCCAAAAATGCAAAGTAAAAAAGATAAATTGCTCCTTCAAAACAGGTTAAATGCAAATGCATAAAAATAAGGGATTTAAAAATCTAACGAGCGTTTTAAGAAGTAGACCTATGGTTAAGGACACAACTCTTACAATGTAAACAAATCCTTGATTTATATAGGATCATGAAAACAAAATTTTAAAAATCGGGTATTAGTAACCAAATAATACATACAAAGTAACAAAAGTAAATGAGCAACTCTGACTCCACTAAAAACTGGGAGTATGTGAACCAGTAGGGTAAATGTCCTCTGCTTTTCAAGAAACACCGCCTTGTTGCTCATAAAAAGTCAAGTCCAAGGTAGACCAGAGAATAAAAGGAAAAACAAATCAGTTTTCATTGAATTCACAAGATTTATCCAGAGCATTGCAAGACAGCGTTTACTGCAATTCAGACAATAAAGACTTATAATCAATTTTCAATTACTGGTAGATGTTACAAAAATTTATTAAAACAGTGTTGTACCTGGCCTCTGGTCAAATGAACTTTGCAGTTCTTAAGTAGATAATGACATTTGGAATTATATGACCTGGTGAAAATAACAAAAAAATAAAGCATAAAACATGATCTGTTAACCGAGTAGCGTTTTTCTGTATTTGATATTTCGTACTTCTGACAGTTAACCAGTTCCATCCCTATTGTTTTTTACTTCACTTTACCAATAGTTCCTTAATCAAGTTGTCTACAGATTGCTGTATGAATTAGGATTCGATACTCAAAGTCCATCAAATCAATGCACACTTTTAACTGTTAAGTATTGTTGTTTTTTTTTCTTTTTCTTTGTTATTACGGTTGTTCACACTTTACACAACTTATTATAAGCAAGATGTAACAAAAACCTGATGCTAATGGGACAATGGTTGCATAGCAACAAGAAAAATAAAATCATCCAAAAAACAGTTAATAATAATAAATAAAAGCATTGTACTACTGTTTGACAAGGATAGCAGTGCTTTTGATAAGGAATAAATCCGGTCATAAAGCCCAAACCCCTAGTACTTTTTCTCAAAAGAGTATGGCCATAAAGAACTGATTTGGGTCATAAAGAACTAATTTGGCTCCTAAAATTTATCATAAATCATTAAAATTCTGGGACAAATTTTTTTTTATAGTTTTTAATAAATAATAACACATCACTTTTTCTTGTCCTTAAGTCCTGCACCAGCATTGAATTTGAATAAAATAATGTCACCATCCTCTACAATATAATCACGTCCTTTCTGTCTGTATTTACCATTGGCCTGAAAATATTTAACAAATTATTCAACTATATTTTTTTTTAAATCTTGCAAAATGAGTAAAATAATAAACCTGCAAGTTAAAAAACCACCCACCTGACAATATAATTTCACACATGTAATTTCTCTATTTGAAAAGACCATTATATAATCTCTGCAGCACTGGACAGAGTCAGAAATGTTAGAAAATTTAGGTTTTTGACATAGTTTTCTGCCCTTGAAATGTGCATTTTTGATGCATTTCAATGAAATTATAATTCAATTTACCAAAGTGACATGGAAAATCTTTATTCTTTGATTCTGATGGTGCAATAGTACAATTAAACTTTCAAAATATTGGGTTTTGTAATACCACGTTTCACTCACTGCCTGATTCTTACAGAGACTGACATGACCCAAGGTGTTTATTGATTGATTGATTATGGTTTTATATTCTATTTTTATGCATTTCTGGAGAAGAAATGGTTGATCAATTAAACAAACCCGTCTTTGTTCTAGTCAGACCAGAGTTAGAAATAGTAGCCTGCCCGCCAGCCCGTGACTGTTAATTTTTGGGCAGGACTGGCCAATTTTAGCAAAAATTTATATAGCCATATAGTAAATTAATTGAAAAATTGTATTCAGGACTGGCTAGAATTTGAGTGAGTTTCCTACCCTGAGTCAGACATGGTAAGCCAGATCTTTATTGTGCTATCATAGAAGCAACAGCTTGCTGATAGGCATGCAACCCCATCTTAACACAATATTCTGACTCTTAGCCAACCATTCTTCACCCTATCTCTGTAAATAGTATTTACGGAGATAGGGTGAATACTGGTTGGCTAAGATTAATTTGTGTGAATCTACTGGAGATCGAACCTAGGACCTTCCAAACTCAAGATAAGCATACTACCTATTACCAAGCAAGGCTAAAGGACATAACTAGCGAAATCAGTTCTACGTTTGTATCATTAACAGTTTCATCAATGGCTGCTAAGCACTCATTTGATACAGAATGGTACGAATCCAAGTGAGAGTGCTTAAATGGGATTTATGTAAAATGGTTTATAAGAGTTATGCATGCCCCTAACCTAAAGCTTTTCAATATTACAGTTTTCAATGAAAATCTAGGTGTCAAAAGACTAGGGTCAATGAGACCTACTTTGAGTTTTACTTTGACAATTTAATCAAGTTAAAAAAAATAGGTATTCATAAAAGAGGTATTGTTAATTTTACTAGAAGTAAACATGGTTTGTATTTGCATGCTGCCAATTTAGTGATACAACACATTTCCAAAATGTTGGGCAATTTGTTAAATTATTATAAAGTTGCTTTGGGTCAGTCTATACTGTTGACATTGAAATTACACAACCATATTTGTTTAGCAGAAAATACTGTTATTAATGTTTTATATATTTCTGTTACTTGCATGCTGATATTATTGGTTCATGAAAAAAAAAATCAATTAGGAAATATCATACAATATTTCTTAAATAGAAATCATCATTATCTCAAACCCCTAATTGACAACCCTAAAATCAGTTTAAGACAATGAAACTTTGATTTAGTAACACTTATCTAAAATACATTTAATATTTAGGAATGCTTTACCATCTCAATGAACAGTTCCAAACTCATGGAAGAGTAATCAAGGGAACCAAAGTTATAGTGGTAATCAAAAGAATGTAATCCAGGGACAAAGACCAGACATGGAAAACAGACATACACAACAAAGAACATAAAGTAACCAAAATCATACATACAAAGTAAAAAAAAAAAAAATTAGCAACTCAAACTCCACTAAAAACTGGGAGCATGGACCAGGTGCACCGGTAGGGTAAGCATCCTCTGCTTTTCTAGAGACACCTGCCATAGCCATGCATAATGGCAGCCATGATGAAGTCAACTTCAAACCCCCATTTTTCATTCAAGCATCATCCCCTCTCCTTTATAAATTCCTATAAAACCTACTTTACACTCTGCCTCAGATCCAAACTCATGGAAGTCAGCATAATTCATAACTTCAGCCATGATGAAACCACGTTCAAAATCTGTGTGAATTCTTCCAGCAGCTCCGGAAGCCTTTGTTCCTACCTGGTGCACAAAATAAACAAGATGTAGTGAACCATTTACTCACCACACCATTACTCACTAATAATGACGGTGAGCCATTTACTCACTACAGATATACAGTAAACCATTACTCACTAAAAATGTGCAGGGAGCAATTTACTTGCAGCTGATGTATAGCAACCAATCACTCATTGTTAGTAATTACAATGCTATATAAAAAGGTCTGAAAAATTCCCACGTTCCCTCCGCGGAACTCGAACTCGTACTGCTGTGACATCTATGGCAACACCGCCTGCACAAAGTCCAGTGCCCTAGACCACTCCGCCAGCTAGGCTATAAAATATAGCTTTCGCTGGCTGGGTCATTCCTCCTTGTAGGATTAATCTAGGGCTGTAACTTAGTACACATTGTATGGTGGTACAGGACAGTTCATTTAGATGTAAATATGTAGGATAGAGGATTAAATTAATGATGCATGTCACAACAAATCAATATTATACAACGTCTCAGAATGTGACGACTCTATTTGCTACACTGCTCCATCGGATCAAATTGATACAGGGAAGATATATAAACATATAGAAAGGTCTGAAAAATTTCCAACGATATTAGAACTGTCAAATTTGCGATGCAAATTTTTGGTCGTTCCCTCCGTGGGACTCGAACTTGTACTCCTGTGACATCTATGGCAACACCGATGTATGGTGGTACGGGACAGTTCACATTCGTCACATTCTGAGACGTACCACCATACATCGTGTACTAAGTTTCGAATGAAAGCTTGACAGGCTTTGATGAAATTGAAAAAATACCAAACTATCACTGATTTCAAGAGTTGTTTCCCTTACCCTAGGTCTACCTCCTTAATCTTTCTCAGAGTCATAACTAAGTCACTAATACTTACATGGATTGTCCAGGCTTTAACTTCATCTTTCCCAACAGTGAAGAAATAGACCAAATTGAGAGCTTTATATCCATTTACAATAATCCTTTCTAATGAACTGAAATATACAATATCATCAATTTCTGAATGTACAATATTATGGATTTCAGAAATGTACAATATCATTCTAAAAATTCTCAAAATGACAGCTAATGTAGCTTTAAATTCCTTTTCCAGAAATTAGTAAAACTCTTTGCAGTTTTGTTTATGATAAAGCCAATCACTAAATAAGTACTCTTCCATATATAATTCAGATACTGCTAATGCTAGATGAAGTATGAAGATGTAGAAAAAACACTGAACAATTATACTTTTTGGATATCCCTTTTTGCATTTATATTTTTGTGTTTTGGAGAAAACCATACATCCATCTCCCTCTTAAGGAGGTAGACCTAGGGTAAGGGACATAACTCATGAAATCAGTAATATGTTTGTATCATATTCAATTCTCCTTAAGTCAACCCAATCAAGAATAGTAATTCTTGAAAAGTTCAAATTTAATAAACTTTTTTATCTCATAAGTTTAACAACGGAAATACAAACTAAGACTGTTTCAAAAAGTGCAAGTATTTGTAAGAATCAAGGAGAATGGAAAAAAATCTGAAACAAGCATGTCAAAAACCACACAGATTTGATAAAAAATAATCTAAAGGATACTTTCTCCATTTGAAAAGACCATATATGATATCTGTATCATTGGATTTGATCAGAAATTTTTCAATAGAATCTTAGAAAAATGCAGCTTTTGACAGTTATCTGCCCTTAAAAATGTTCATTTTCAGTGCATTTCAAAGAAATTTGAATTCCAGCATGAAATATAAATCTTGACCGTTTCCCTTGATTCTTATGGTGCAAATAGTCAAATTCCACCATCAAAATGATGGGTTTTTTTTCATACCATGTTTCACCTACTGCCTGATTCTTAGAAGGATTGACACTAATTGAGATTTGTAACAATTTCAGAATAAGAAATAAACCTGAATTTTGTTGTTTTTTGACAATGTATCATCTCCATTCTGATATTTATGATACTAAAAATTCTCTATTTACCTTGCAATTTTGTTTTCTTTAAGGTATGTTTCTTGCTCCTCTGGTTCCATTTCAAACATTTTTAGTTCTACAGCACAGCTCATTAATATAACTAATGCCCCAGGATCATTTGTGTCAACCCATTCTTTTATTTTAACCAACCTGAAATATACAGATGTGTGACAGACTTTATTTGAGCGGTTACAGCGAGTAACACAGTGAAACTTACCAAAACAGAACCCTGAATAATCTGAAAACCTGAATACATCAATTTTTTTTTTACTGTCCTTTATATTAATGTAAATGTATTTTGAAAATAGTAAACCCAACATCACTCTAACTTGAACCAATTTTAATGCTTAAGTTTTATTGATCGATTGTTATGGTTTAACGTCCGAGCAGCAATATTTCAGCTATATTCTGGCGATGAACATGAAATGGATGATAATATGAACATGAAATGATAATGATGATGAAATGAAAAAAAAGGGATGGGACACAAGGATAATAGGGTCAACAAATTTTGATTGCCACTAGAAAAAGAGGGGAGATGGGTAGGGTCGGGCAATTTAGCCTCCTCTGGAGGAGTGCAAAGGTTCATACTCGTATCGAATACCACAGCAGGATTCTTTAATGTGCCAGGAACGTGGGACCTTTCCCAACATGGTGCACCACTATGGTTTGCAGTCAGGTTTTCCATATTATAGCCTGACAATCCCAGCATATAACATGTCAGGGGTACCCCATTCCAACACCTGGGGCACACAACCCAGTTGCTCTGTAGGCAGACCGCCCTAGCCCCCAGCTAGGGTTCTAAGCACTATTTAGTTGCCTTTTAAGACAAGCTTAGTGCTGCTGCAGGCCTATCCTTTTGACACATGGACCTGCATGAGAATGAAAAGAGGTAGAACTATTGTCAGAAACATAACCCTTGAAATCAGTGATATGTTTGTATCATACTCAATTTCACCAAAGCCTTTCAACCTTTCCTTTGAAACAGAATGAAATCAATCCAAGTTACTTTGATACTAAATACAAACATCCTAATGATTTGTAAGAGTTATGTCCCTTACCCTAGGTCTCCTTTCTTAAACTCCACACAGGGTTTCAAGTTTCATTGTAAAGTAAACTCCACGGAAAAGAGCTATATAGACAAAAATGTATACATTCTACCAAACATAGATTTAAATCCACGTACATCCAAATGGTAAGAAAGTCAAAATCTCAGTATATTTTTTTGAATTGAACAATTAAATAATTAAAAAAAGCATGTGTTTTAATTTGTAGGTGTTGGGTACATGAAAAAAGTGCCTCACAACCCTCTTCCATTACATTTTATTTTGGAACAGCCCTAACAAGTAATGATAAAATGTCGAAGGAAAATTTAACATACAGCATTTTCGTCCTAAAAAAAATAATAGAATTTTAAGTACAGATTTTATACAAGTTACATGTTTTGGTGAATTAGTTTAAGTACAAATTAACAGTGCAGTCCCTCCAAAGGTCTGTCGGACATTGGCAAATTGTCCAGTAAAATTTGGTTTTTGTCGTGTAAAAGTTATTAACTGCCTGCACCAAAAGTCCCATTACAAAACTATTGCTGACAACATAACAAAATGACATACAAAAATGATCTTTTGATCAATGAAGTCCTGGCATTAACCGGAACAAATGCCAAACAATAACAGAAACAGAGACCTTCATTATGATTGCAGTACTTTCACTGCAAAAGAAATTCTTCCTATTAATACTGACCATTTGTTCTTTTTCCTAATGAAGTCTTTCTCTGACAAGTTAACCAAGTATATCACAGGTTTAGATGTTAAAAATAAGTGATGATTCAATATATCTATCTGAAAAATACAAATGTAATGCTATAACAGACGCTTTGAAAAACAATACATTCTTTTGTAAAAAATAAATTGTAGTTTATTATATCATTATATATATTTGAAACATAAAGATGAAAGGTTAAAACATAAACATTAGAAACAGAATCAATCAATGTAATCAGCTGATTATCTGTTCATTTCATGAATTTTAAAGTCTTAAAAATTGATCAACTCTACCTTTCCAGACAGCAGATAAAGGATAACTGACTGCTTGTATCATAAATTTGATTTCCCTTTTCAAATTTTAAAAATGCATCAAATATTTCACATTCACTTTCTCATTCTGCTTTTTTTTTACATAAAATAAATCTATAAGTGTTTTTGTCCTCTTACAGGTTACATCTGTCTAATTATATCAATTATCAAAATACTCAAGTGTTAGATACACGAGGTTCCACTACAATGATATAGATGATGTCTATAAGGAAGTAATTTACAGGCCAAAAACAATCAAGTACAATAAGGGTCATTTAAAAGCATTAAAATATGACCAAATAATGAATAAGGCCAAAAAAAATGTCTATTTCCTGCTACCCTGCCTACTCCATTTTTTTTTGCATTTACCCTGAACATTTTATGCACATTTTTGCTCAAGCACAGTTTAAGTCTAGATTGCTTCTCCATTAACACAATGGAAAGGTTTTTGAAAAATAAAATAATTTCCTGACTAAACTACCCATTTTTTTCTTGATGGTAGTAGGAAACTGCATTTTTTTTAACTTTGGCCTGATATCCAACCAAGTTCATGCATGGTATCACTCATCATGGTAAAACTGTGTATAAAATTTGGAATCATTTGCTTAAACAGTTTCCAGGAGTAGGGTTATGAAAATTTAAAAAAAAAAAAACCCTTAACAACTATTTTGTGTAGCCTAATATCCCCCCTACAGGTACACTTTACCTCTTTGGCATCCCATGTAGCTTGTCTGACCCATTTACCACTCTGTAGTAAATCTCTGATCTTCACAAAACAATCCTGTTAAGAAAATTAAATGAATTATCATCGTCATAAATATTTCGGGAACATTACATAATCATAATCATATTTGACATATGTAGTTCGAGTGATGTTTGTCATAACATAATTCAACCTAGTCTCTGTAACAGTATGCAGTTTCGTTCAGGTGATGTCTGTTGTAACATAATTCAACCTATAAGTGGTCCAAGTCAGGAATTTCTAGTCTCTGTAACAGTATGCAGTTTCGTTTTGACTTTCAGTGTACTTTTAGGTTGCTGCAGTATATAGGGGCAACTATCTCACTGAACCTGTGAATAATGTTGTTTTGGGGCCACCTGCAGCCTGTCTTGTGGTGTGAATGTTTCCTCATTCTTCATTGAAGACCCATGGGTGGCCTTGAGCTGACATTTTTCATCCCAGTGGGGCTATTGTCACCGAAATATCCATTCTTGTAATATTAACTGTACTGTTCTTTTTTTCCCATTTAAATTATGATTATTTCTAAACCCCTAAAAATCATCTGTTTTTTCAAAAAAATATTCCATGTCAGTTTGTCAATGATCAGACTATTGCCCAAAAAGAGGCGTTAGCACATAGCACATTTTCCGGAAAGTGACCAAGCTTTTCATGTCAAAAATGTGCAACCAGTCAATGCATTTATCCAACAATGAAGCATTCTTCTCTTTTAATAAGTACTAATAATTACATTTGATATTTTTCTTTCATCTATAAAACTGTCCGTGGTTGTAAGCACAGTTTTACTGTTACATAGAAAATACTGTGAAAGTACTATTGTTTGTGGGCTACCATTTTTTGTGGTTTTTGTAGGTGATAATTTAGTTTCTAACAAGAAGAACCTCTAAACAAGGAATTTAAGAATCCACTAAGTTGCACATCTTCCCCAATTCACAACAAAAATTTGTATTAACAAATTAAGGTACATATACAATAGGCACTCAAAGTGATGTTTATTCATCATTTGTACATCCTACAGAATATTTTAAGGATATGCACAGTAATAATAATTATAATTGATTGATAGTAGTTTATTGCTTTTTGAGTTACAGATTGCACATAGCAGGTTCAACCTATGGGCAACAGTTGGAGTCACACAGCTACAAGATATGGTTAGAATAATAGCGACAGGTAAAAGGTAAAATCTGGATTTGAAGAAGATGAAGAAAATAGGAATAAGTTGTTAAGGTTTGAAATTTCTAGAAGCCAATATTATGCTTACATATTCTGGCTGTCGTTTCTTATCTCCCCCTCTGGAGACGACTTTCTCCAGATCAGCCATGTGTTTATTGAGATATTCCATATCTTTAAATCTAAGTTCACTGTGTATAATGTCCAAATCTCTGGCAGGGTCAACATCCCCCTCAACATGAACTATGTCTTCTTCATCAAAAGCTCCTGCAAAATTGGGCCATTGGTGTGAATTATTTAATTTTGTTTTGGCTTCTGATCTAAAAAAATAGCAAACAGTTCTAAAACAATAAAAATATACCCATTTTATTTAATAATTGAAGAGAAAAGTACACATTGTACAACATCTGAAATAACATTAGAAATTTCTGAATCTTAGTCAATGCCTAACAGTGATATCCCAACCATAAATTGGTAAAATAATACTGCGTAAAATGTATTTGTCCTAAAATGCATAAATTAGTTCCGATATGAACTTAAACTACAAACAATCCATCATTTTTCTTCCGTTTAAAATTAAGGGAAAAATACCAACGCTTTACTTATCGCATATCTTTGCATTAACTATGTCGCTATAGTTTTCGCCCTATCTGTCTGTCTGTCACATATTTTCAGTGCAAGTACTTGTATACTACTACATTAAATTTCATGAATTTTTATTTGTAGTTAGGATATGATAAGTAATCATGCAGTTACCTCGAATTTATGATCAACAGAATTGTGTGGGAGTTATACCCCTTTGAACTGTGAAACCAGGGAGACAGATGTTTTTCCTATGCAAAAAACAAACTCTAGTTCACATATACCTTTTCATTACAATCAAACTTACTGACAACATGGAATATTCCATCACAGGCATTTATATTTGAGAGGAAAGCATTTCCTAAACCTTTCCCTTCATGAGCACCCTTTACCAAACCAGCAATATCCACAACATTTAAGAAGGCTGGAACTTTACTGAAAAAAATCAAAACTTGATTTAGGTCTCTTGATTGTGAAAAAAAAATGGACACAGGATAAAAACCTGACCAGCAGCAAGATAGTCTCTTTTGGCCACTTATTTGTAAATGGTTCCAGTCACAACCCTGAATATAAATCTCAGTCTTCCTTTGGAGGTACAGCACCTTTTAGTACAATATCAACGAGATCCATTCACTTATAGTCTAGTTAGTGTCAGAAAATAGAGAAAATGCTTGCAGGGTTTGACACTTATTTCTCCTACTAGATTACTCACAAGACATTCTGACAGAAAAATTAGGTAATCCTCAAAATTATTTCATGGTCCTGTCTGTATACATAGGGCATACAAAATCAAAAATTGATTTAGGTAGCCAAAAGAACTACCAGTTAAAAATTCATGGTAGTCTTCTCTAAAATTGGGTAAGGACAGGACCATCGGACCAGTCTTAGAATTGACACCAATTTCTGTTGTGTAAAAACAAACTGTGATTGTAGTGATTAGAGATGTCAATTTTTAAGCACATGGTATCCTGATAACACAAAATAAAATCCTTATACTTTCAAAATTTCCCAGTACCATAAAAAACTTGTTTCATTACAATTCTGAAATTTCCATATATGCATTTATAACTATGTACCTGGCTGGTTTGTAATGATCACAAAGATAGTCAAATCTTGCATCAGGCACTGGTACTCGACCTGTAATGAAATGAGATAAAAAATTTACTCAAGTCCACTATTAATAAACTGTAGATTGGTCCACAGTCCACGAGTTTAATAATCTAAATAAAACTTTGAATAAGAACATTTTATGTTACTAGAGTAAATAGGAGCAATTATGTATGTTTCCCTTAGACATACATTGTATATAATATTATCAATGCTTATTTTAATTTCTCCAATCTTCACAGTGGAGACTGTGGGTGGAGTCACAGTGTCTCCACCCAACAAAGTGTAGTCACCACTTCAAAATATGTTTGTAGTTTAGTTCTTTTGTGTAAATGACAAAATATTGAATGATATTTTCAGTTAAAGGCATATGAGTTATATGCAGAAAAAATAAATGAAAAGTAATGAAATGAAGCAGTTTTATCTCAGTTTTTAATTTATCGAAGACACAGTGGAAGGAAATGGTGACTCCAGTGTGAAGTGTGGAGAAATTAAAATTGACACTACTGCTAACAACTATTTTGATGATTCCCTTTTCCCACAGTGGGCGTGGGCAATGGTGGACAATTTGTGTCCACCCTTGGACACATTCCCACCGGCCCACGGTGGACACATGGTTGGTTTTTGTCCACGCATTCTGGTGGTCACGTTTAAATCTTGTTTCATTTTAACAGGAAACGGAGTTAAAACTCATTCTTACGTAATAAATATTACGGTCCTGTTGTATTATAAGAAGCGTATCTAATTGTACGAACTATTGGTAACAATATTTCACAGATGTCAATAGAGGTTCTTTATAATTGACAGTCATCAATTACTTGTGGGCGGGATTGAAGCAGAGAAGCGTGAGCATTTGCCAACAAATGGAATAAATACAGGAAATCATGGTTACCTTTGATAGGTGCCATTTGATCTCTTTAATTGACAAATCATCAATTAACGGTAGCAACAGGTTTTAATACAGTGCAGTGCTATCACTTATCAAAATATAAATTGTGTTATAGAAGAAATTTTGATTTAACAATAATCAAGTGTTACTTGTTGGATTAGAATATATTCAGAAATACTGAATAGTTCAACATAACTTATATGAATTTGGAAACAACAACTAATCTTGTAAGATGAATTCTGAGAAAAATACTTAAACGGCCATGTGATGGAGAAAGTGCACCCTCCTTTTGCTTATAATATTTAAAATTCTTAGAGAAAATCAGCTAAGATTGGATGTGAATTATATATAACTGCATCCCCTTATACTGCACTGCATTATTTTGCTATGAATTTCTCACGTTGGCTAAAGATGCAGGTGTTCTATCTGGGACCTTTGACTGACAGGTAATCAATTAAATAAAATATCAAGGGTGTGGTTTTAAGTAAAGATGCAGTAACATTGATTGACAGGTAATAAATTATAGGAATATTGAGGGTGTGGTTTAAAGTATTGTGAACTGAAACTGGACAATTAACCGGCACGTATTAGCAAACAACACTTATATGTACCTTAGAAGACGTATTCATGTTGGTGATTTAATCATGATTAGACCTTCGTGCACATGTGTACTAAGATTGAGGAGTAATAAATTTTTTTTTGTCAACAACCGTAAAAAAATAAACGAGATATACGATGAGTGCAACCTTCAAGAAATTCGAAAATTAAATCAAAGCGACTGTGGGCTGGTGTTATGAATTTTAAATATGCTAAAATTTCAATAATACTCTCAACTATGATTAATTTAATATGTATCCATTTCAACAACTACAAGTGAAAGGCGAAAAGCAAAATAACTCAAAAGTACGAAATTTTCAAACTCATTTTTGTCCTATTTTAGTATTGATATATATTGGAGATTTTCAGAAAAAGGCCTACAAAGTCGACACACTAGTGTAAATAAAGATACCAATAGCTTAATTTATTCTTTAGTTGTAAAATTCATACCTGAAGAATTTATTTTTTAATCAGATTATATCTGGGGGACTCAAACTCTATTTTATAAGGGATTTCAAATGTCGAAATTTTGATTTAAAAATAAAACTTTGGATGCCCCTAATACGCTTCTGTAATCATAAAACATTAAGTTAGGTTTCTTTTCATTCTTTAATCTACATGTAAATATTACCAAACAATTCCTTCTCATTGATTAGCAGTTAACCGACCACTTCCTGTATATTGGCTGAGTGTGACACGCTCGGGTATTAAGTAGTGACATTACACGGATAATACTGACTTGACTAATTTTATTTCTAGGTGACAATCACAAATACTTTACAAGATTATTAAGTCTAGTAAAAAGAAAAAAATACTTGTATTGAGCATGATTTTACAAGAACAATGACTATTTAATTATTGAAATAAAAATATGATTGCCCATGTGTCATTCACCTATTTGTATATTCATAAACTAACAATAGATATTCCGCGGGACTCGAACTCGTACTGCTATGACATCTATGGCAACACCGCCTGCATATAGCCTAGCTGGCCGAGTGGTCTAGGGCGCTGGACTTTGTGCAGGCGGTGTTGCCATAAGTAATAATGTTTCTGGAATAAAGTTTCAGGAGATTCTAAAAGAAATCGTTTTCCAAAGTGCATTTTGATTAATAACTTGATATGCTAAGATTTTTGGGAATTACATGTAAATTAATTTTATGTAAAAAGTCTGACTCGTAAAATGAAAAGTTATGATTTAACGTCAACGGTAATGAAAAATTTAAGAAACATAATTTTATATTTCTATATGTTTCTTTAAGTTACATGTTTTTTGAATGACGGTGTCGAATTTTAAACACTTTCAAGTATTATTACTCTTCTAATTATTTATGCAAGTAAGGCACGTTGTTCGTCAATCGATAATTGTTTCTGTGTCAACAAAATGCCAATTTACCTCGTACAATGCTCAAAACACAGGGACACACCTTTTGATAAAACGTGAAACACATTGATTGGTCGATGATATTACAAAGGCGTTTATCAAATTTGCATAAGAAATTGACACACTCAAAGCAATTTTATAGTTATTGGTTTAAAATACTTTGTTCTTTTTTTTTTAGAATTATTATGCAAGAAACCCGTCAGTAAAATGAGTACTCGATTTTCTTGAACATTTTAATTTACAATTTGTATGCTACTGTTATTATATAATAACGGAACTAATGGTAGTCAAAATTGTTGCACTAAGTGAAGAAAACAAAAACGGAAGAAATAAGTCATTCAATTGTCTATGGTGCACTAAATCTAAAAGAACTAACTGCATATTCAACTTAAGAGGGGAAATTTTCACCAATCACTATAATTGGCTAACGTGTGTCCGGATAATATGCAGTTAAATTCGTTGCCATTTGACAACTCATGAACTATGCGGTTCAATAATTCTGGATCATATATTATCTTCCAACAATGCTTCCCGCTTTCAAATTTTGTTGAAATGACACGATACCGATATTGGTTATTTATAGACTGTAAGTTAAAGTTGCACGTATTTGCTTCAAATCCGTTCTTTCACTAAGAAAATACAAACGTGTTAAATAGGTTGTCAGTAAAATAAGGAGTTCGCAAATACTCGACTTTCTTGAATATCGTAATTTACAATTTGTAACAATCTGGTGACAGGTCAGGTGTACAATATTGGCTTCCGATAAATCCAGGTTTACATTTCGATGATACTAAATAATGATAGACTTAAGTACGATGTGGGCTGTAAGAAATAGAAAAAAACAAAAACAAAAACAAGAGTTAAAAGCAATTAATTCATATAAAAACCTAATTATACTAATTCCTAAGTAAACACCTGGTGGTGTCACAATTTTGGCTTGAGGCCAATTATACATGAAAGAAAATTGATTCTCATAGTCAAGGTAATGATTGACACATTGTACTTTTATTTGTCAATGGTTTGAACATTGTAATAAAATTGCCAATCATGGATTAAATCCAATCAACAGGTTATCACGCATCCACCAGATACCGTGGACGTGGACAATATACTGTCCACCTGACACAGTGGGCACGTGGACGTCTCTCCACGGTGGGCATTAAGGGTGGGCAAAGCGTGGACAACTTGATTTGTCCACCCTGGGCGAGTGGCATGGTCAAAATAGTCGTTAGCTGTAGTGTAGGTTGATGGTTGTGAACATGTACATGATCTATGAAACTTTCATATAATGTTACTTTTACTTATCTTAGGTGAGGGAGCAAGTTGTTATAATTTCATATCTGAAAAAGTATCTACAATAGTGTAAAACAAACTTCAAATTTGAAACAGAAGATCTTACTCTCATTTGGATCTATTGTACAGAAAGGAAAATTCTCTGCATTTGCCTGACTCTTTGTAAGTACATTAAAAAATGTGGATTTCCTACAAAAGAAAAAAATATATATATAAATAATGTATTAATACAAAACTGGAATAAATGTCCACCAAAATTGGCCAATTCCAAGGCAGATTTGATCAATAACATAAAATTTTATATACGTGTTTTCTTTTTTCATTGCAATTCATTCCATGATGTTACTATATGCACAAAATTATTTTTATGAAAATCTGACCCAATCTTTAAGTTATAAAGCTTAAAGCAGTGCTATATAATTCAAAAGTCATTTTGTCATCAAATCCTTATTTATTTCCCTAAATAATCTATTTCTAACTTTATTTCCCTCAGATGTAAAATGGTATGATCAGTTTATATCTGACAAAGTCAGCCCTGAAAACAAACTTATTTAAATCTGTATGAATTGTGCATAATACATGTAATTAGTAAAATACATATACATGTATGTGCTTACTATGCCAGCAAAACCTTTTATTTTGAGTTCATCCATGCATAACATGGAAAACTTGGTGTAAAATAGAGCTAAAATGTGTAAATTTTGCCAAACACATGGAGAAATTAATTATTTAATTACATTTTCCTCTGCAGGAGATTTTGGCCACATGCTTCAACAATTTGAAATATTCAAACCATTAAAGGCTGTTGTATCATAACAACTATTGACAAATATATATAGCTTGTTTAAACATGTGGTCAACATTTCCAACTTGAAAACCACATGTAAATCTCCAAATTTAGTCTCAAGTTACTAAACATTACATATTGAATACATAGGACACTTTGTGTCATTATTTTCACATAAATCTTATAACGTAGGAACATGTAATTACTTCAAATGTAGGACAAATCAGCCCTTGAAGGACCATATTAAATTATTTATGGAACTATGTTTCTTTTAGCCAATGTCATTAA
The DNA here is from genome assembly GCA_037379345.1 of Perna viridis. Lineage (NCBI taxonomy): Eukaryota > Metazoa > Mollusca > Bivalvia > Mytilida > Mytilidae > Perna > Perna viridis. The sequence continues at coordinate 26,056,744 of CM074523.1, forward strand.
GTTGTACTTACCCAACATTTGGTAAACCTACAATACCAATTTTTAGGTTGGTACCCATTCTACCAATAAGTGGCGGTGGAACATTTTCAACCTTCTTTTTTGGAGGCATCTTTCCTGAAAAAAAAAATTTAGTCAGTAAATTGTTATCATAATGTATACCCCAAAGTCACTGAATTTTGATTTACAAATAAATCCAAACAACTAAATAATATCCAAAAACACATTTCTTCATTTCGTTTCTAACATTAGGTCTACTTCAACAAAAAACATGCACCGTACTGTACATGTATAAACAGATGTACATGTAGCAATGCCAGATTTCATTTTATTTGGTTTAAATATGTGCATACATGTACTGTTCATTGATCAAATATTAAATTATAAATTAAAATACATCGAAGACAGTGATTGGAATAATAGTTGTTTTTAAAAAATAAATACTAATAAGCAAGCAAAGATATCTTTGAAATTCATCTAAAAATTCATCAAACTGACACTTGAAGAACAACTGTCCACACAAATCACTTAAGTAGCACTCCAGCTAAGAATCACACAAAATGTGATTCATGGGTAACAAGCCTACATATTTCTATTTTTGATATTTTGTTTGAAATGTCATAGTAAACAGAAAATAACATGTGGTTTTTCATATAACCCGTGCTCTTAGGAGATAAAAATTATATAGAATGCACAGTAGATTTCAAAATTAAGGGAGACAACTCTGTAAATGACACTCAAATACAGTACAATCTACTGGATTTTCAATGTTGATTATCTCCTAAAAGCAGGCAGATTTGAATGAATAATAACTCATTTCATAGTATAGACCCATAAAACAACTTAATTACAAAAATAAAAATATGTAGCCTTTTTTGGGATGTATCACATTTTTCCGATTTTGCATGATTCTTACAAAGACAGCTACTTAAATCACTATCCTTCGAAGCTTCAGAAATAGTAAAATTGCTGGCTAGACAAAACGATTAAAAGACATGCATGTTATTTATTCGGAATTACACTGAAATTTTCAATTAAGTTGCCTTCTTGCCTTAACTACTAGCCCAAAGCCCTAGCCCAGACACCATGTAATTACTTAAAAAAAATACTTAAGTATACTGAGAATATTCTTAACTTCCATGGTAACTCCAATTGAAGTCTTTGAAGTTGATGATGTAGCAAACAAAAATTTTCTCAGACTTCAGTATTTTTTCAAGTTTTGTGGCACTGGGCCTGGGCAAAAATGTAGTAAAAATTGATTCTGATTAGTAAAATTATGTGTACTGTACTTTTCTTGTTTCAAGCTAGTTGAATCCTACACAGTTCTCTATCATTTGGGCTACATGTAATTGTAAAGAATTTTAAAATAAGGGACTGATAAAGCTACTTCCAATAGGAAGGATCTTCATAAAACCCTGCAGTCTACACAGAATCCTGAAACTGCTCCTCTGAAAATTTACAAATACATGGAATGCCTTTTGCTGTCATCGAACTAGTTGTTGATGAAAAAACATCTTAATAAACTTGGCAAAATAATAAAATGGCATGAAGACTAATTTGTTGCAAAGGGAACTTAATACATTATGTTATGCTTTGGGCTTTGCTCACCCTTAGGTCCAACCAGGCATTGCCTTCCTCACAGTGATCTCCCCAGGACCATTTAACATCACATTGCCCAGATGCTATCCAAACAGAAGTTCCAATAGAGTCCAATAAAAATGTGAGGCTATAAATTTAAGATACACGCTACTATATTAAGAGTAATCAAGGGAACCAAGGTTATAGCGGTAATCAAAGGAATGCAATCCAGGGACAAAGACCAGACATGGAAAACAGACATACACAACAAAGAACACAAAGCAACCAAAATCACACATACAAAGCAACAAAAGTAAATGAGCAACTCGGACTCCACTAAAAACTGGGAGCATGGACCAGGTGCACCGGTAGGGTAAGCGTCCTCTGCTTTTCTAGAAACACCCGCCAAGTTGCTCATAAAAAGTCAAGTCCGGGGTAGACTTAAAAATCAGGGGGTACCAGGATGATATCTGTTAATCTAATATTACTACTAATTCTATAACGTAAAACCATCCATTTTATGTTTATCTTTCATGTTTTCATCAGATAATTTCATTTTTTCTTTATAGTCAAAATGCGAGGTTTTATCATTGGATGCTATTTTGTGGGAGTAACGTTCCAGCGAATTGACCTGTGGAATGCTTTTGTCTAGATATAACGTAATATCAAATAAAAATATTTAAGAATGATTGAAGTACAAAGTTAAAAGATGTGGCTGTAAAATAAATTTCTTACCAGATGCAGAAATTCCATTAAAAACAAAAAAAACATCCAAGCATATTTCCGAATAGCGATCGGCAAATATTTAGGATTTTTAATGGCGCAATGAAATTTATTCACACATCATTTTGTCAAAGATAAAATATATTTGAAAACCATGTGGTGAGTATGAAAGTAGTATGATAAAATTAAAAAATAAAGATTTTCATAATTTTTAGCGATCATTGCCTTTGGAATAAAAAAAACTTTTAAAAAATTCGTTCCACCATATGAATCCGAAAATGCAGTCAACCGTAACATAACAAGATATCAGCTTCTAGTCCAGATCACTTCGGGGTTTAATTCGGAAATATTATCTTCAAAACAAGGTTTGTTGGGATAAATTTGACTTCTTTTTCTTGTAATTATATAGCTTTGTTGAAAAAATATTCTTAAAATGTCTGAATTTAAAGTTGATTTTTACACCTTGAAATTAAGGTCCAATGATAAAACCTCGCATTTTGACTATAAACAAGAAATGAAAATATGCAATGAAAACATGAAAGATAAACATAAAATGCATGGTTTTATGTTATAGAACTATATTACTGGCTTTACTTCACCTTAGTACACTAAAAAACTACTTCATCACAGTTCAAATCTTGGCTTGATCAGGGAGTGTTTATAAAGTCTCTTGTTTAATGTGAGCACGATAGTAGAGTGTAATTGTATTAAGCCGGTTCGCGTATCATCTCATCTGTCAAAGAAAAGTAACTTTTGTCAATTCGCCCCTTATTTTTTGGCTGATTAAGAAAGACCTTTCATTATGGTTGTGTAAGATGAAGATACATTTGTACAACACAATACCTACAATTTACTAGTACCACAGCAGAAATGAAGGATTGACAGCAAAGAATGTGCGAGTATCAAAACGTGGTTTCCCAATATGGCGAAATCCACTAACCGGAAGTTTTCAAATGAACATAACATCCATATCGATTTTCAAAGAGAGACGATTGGTTTTAACGGATTTTTTTTCATTTTTTATTAATTAATTCATTTATTTGTTTATTTATTTATTCGCGACATTTTAAAAATCAAATAAGTTAATCGTCACCTAACATACAGAAATCGTTCGTGAAAAAATAAAACAATCCAAGATTAGTGTGCATGAAAAATGAGGATTTAAGCATGCCATTTGACCTCAGTTTTAACTTGGAACCATATGTAGTGTTTGATAGATTCCAAGGTTTTAATAACCTGCATGCATTTCAAATAAAAGTCAATAATTTTAACACGTCAGAATTAAGCGGCTTTGTTTAATATAATAATTTTCATTCGTTCGAACATGCACTGTCACTTAAATTCACCAGGGAGTGTATAAAATGCCCGAATGCATGCAGAAAAACAAAGTGGATTACATTTTATAATTAATACAAAATATGAGCTCCTACATCAAAAGCTCCTCAATGTTTACATAGTTTTTCAGTACGCGTAATTGATGCATATTTTACATGTAGTAACACAAAAGTCTAAAGCTTTCTTCCTTAGAAACCTTAAGCTAGGATTTTGTCATTTCATCCTAATTAACATCAAAACCTATAGGCTTCAACAAGTTGCATTAAACACCTGGGGTCATTTAGCAGTTTCATTTAGATTGCAAGCAAGAGTAATCAAGGGAACCAAGGTTATAGCGGTAATCAAAAGAATGTAATCCAGGGACAAAGACCAGATATGGAAAACAGACAAAGTAACAAAAGCAAATGAGCAACTCGGACTCCACTAAAAACGGACCAGATGCACCGGTAGGGTAAGCGTCTTCTGCTTTTCTAGAAACACCCGTCGAGTTGTTCATAAAAAGTCAAGTCCGGGGTGGACAAACGAGGAAAGGAAAACTATGACCCGTTGAATAAATCAGTTTTCATGGTGCAGATGGATACACCATAATGATCCATGAGTTCATGATGACGACCATAAAACTTCTGTAGTGATGATTTCAATCTTGTAGCAACATAACCCTGTTCCAGAAGCCTATTTGTTAGAGTTCTAGCGCGATATCAAAAGTCTGCGTAGTTTCGGCAAGCACTGGCATAAAGTATGAGTATATGATATGAACACTCCATACGCAGGTGCTGAAGGGATGTTGCCACAGATGAAAGGAAAGTTGACAATTTTGAATGAAAAGTCATCACGTTTGTCGTAAAGTTTGGTCAATGGTTTTCCTTTACCATCGATTTCTAACTGTAGCCCAAGATTTGAGGCTGACTTCACAGTGGCTGTAGTATCCTTTATCTCAAGTTCCTTGGGGTAGATACGATGTATCAAATCCCTGAAATTAGGATTGTTTAAAGATAATACGTCATCTATATAGCGGGAACTGAGATTAAAGATCTAGCCAAAAGATATTCCTTCTTTCGGATCAGATCAGCTATAAAGTCAGCCTCATAAGAGTGAAAGAATGGGTCAGCAAGTAAAGGAGCACAATTTGTTCCCATTGGAATGCCGACCTTTTTTTTAAAAAACACGTCCACCGCACTGGACAAATATGTTGTCAATTAAAAATTCCAGCATTTTGTAAACATCTTCCTCTGTATTTGGAAGATGATTTGGAATTATTTCTTACAAAGTATGAGGAATCTCTACCAAGAACTATATATTTGTATCTAGGTGTACCATCCTTTTTGGAAAAACAACGATGTATTATGTTTTTAAGGCGGGATTTTAACTGAGTATGGGGAATAGAAGTATACAGTGTTGAAAAATCATAGGTTTTAATGCTGTTATATTCAGATAATAGTCTTGAACTGATTGTCTCTAAAAGAGCTTTCGAATTTTTCAGAATCAACATTGAATTAATACCACTACGGGAGTAATGTTCAAGTGTTGTGGTACGACTGCAGACCCTCTTTGACAGTTGTGAGTATAGAAGTTAAAAGTTTTGAAAGAGATTTGGTGGTACATTTTGCAGATCCAGCTATGAAACGTTGTTTGTGTGGATTCTTGTGGAGTTTAAGAATCCAGTACATAGACGGTAAATCACAATCATCGTCCTTGGTAGAGAGACCAAAGGAGGATAGCAAAGATTTATGGTTTTCCACAATCTCGTCTTTGGAGAGTGTGGTAGCAGTATAGGACTTATCACTTCTATTGTTTTCTACGTCTACCTCTGATAATAAACATTGGATGTAAAACGTTTTGCAGACAAAACAATGTTGTTTTGGGCTTTGTCTGCTGGTACGACAACATACTTGTCATGTATAGTAGAAAATATAGAAAACGCCTTTTTCTACTGCATGGAAAATAAGCCATTTCGTACAGGTTAAACAATGTTTTTTTTCAACATAAATTGAGGCTAGGAGTTTATGCAGGAGACAAAGACTACCGTAAAGCGTTAACCCTCTCCTGGTAACAATTGAATACAATACATATGCATATACTTATATATATAAAGTATGGTAAATATTTTCGCAACAAATCAAAGATCAATAAAAAACTCTTATTCTCGTATATTTTTAATGTCAAAACCACTACAGTATTTTTTTTCAATAAATAATGGCGTGTTAAGTATTTTGTGTAGTGTCCCAGAGTCCATTTGATGACTTGTTGCGGTTCTAATCTCGTACAATATACTGCGCATGAAAATTGCTTTCAACGAAAAGTTTTTTCATAAAAATTGGAAAATTGTAACGCTTTAATTTTTTGGGCGTCTAGACCGTCTCAAATCCTGCATCTTTGGGTATATAATACACAAAATGTATATTCTTAACTAATTAATACTAGAACACTCTAATTTTCGTTTATGAAGCACCTAAAATATGTGCATTTATATAATAAAGAATACATCTATAGGCACCATACTTTCACAGTAGTAACAAAAAGGGAAATTTTCAGAGTCACACAAATTTTCCTCAATCTGTTATACCCGTTGTTTGTCCATTTCCAACTACAATGTATTTTAAATGTTGAGCATGTTTTTTTTAAGTGTAGATAGCAATTAATACAGTGGCAAAGCCTAAGTATTTCTGCAGTCGCCATTGAATTAAGCTATACCCTGTCATGGATGAGACTTTGGAAGATCTTTTCGGTCATTCTAAAAACTTATGATAATAACTGATTTGATTTTATGGGTTGACTCAGCTAGAGTAAACGCTAACCAGTTTGTTGGCCAAAAAAAAAAAAAAAAACAACACACACACATTTATAAAAAAAAAATATAAAATTATGACAGAATTTGCATTTGTCATTTCAGAAGGGGTGAACATTTTCTACGACAATTAAGTCTATTAGTCGGTAGTAAACATACATATTTTTTTCACTCAGTATTTTAGAAATCCCGTCCGTGTCGTTTAAGGTTTTTGTTTTTTGTTTCCAATACTTTGTTAATACTTTAGGGTTGTATTTCCCTTTATGAAATTAATCTTCACAAATAAAATGAACCATGGAAATTGATTAAATTAACCGATTATATGTCATCTAATTAGCTTAGAAAGCGGCATAACTGTGCAAAGATGTCCTATAATTGAAAACTTTCGTTGGTAGATATAATCGAGTGGCCATCTTTTAGGCCAGACGGTCCTAGCCTTCTCCCCCTTTTCTGAACTATTGGATTAGCTACCGAGGCTACTCGGTCATAGGTCCGTCTAAGAAGATTTGAAAACTTGAAGTGCTTTTACCATTCTAAAAACTTATGAGATCAGACCCTTGTATGCTAATTGCAGGATAGTCGATGAGCAATAAAAATATTGAATACTTTCCCTTTTTTCGTTAGTATGGCAATAAAACTTTAATCTTAGCAGTTATACTCGGCAATTATATTAGAAATATCAAGTTTATTTGTAAGTATTCAATGTTAGAATCGGGAAATACTGTGTCTTTGACAACATTTTTATGGGAATAAAAAGAAAATAAAAATATGCATCTAGTAGGATAGGGATGAAGTAATGTGGATCGAGTTGATCATTAGTACGGAAGTCAAAATGCGCATACTCAAATACACGTGTTGACAACATCCGGTGTTTTGATCCACATGCAGACAGCTTTTTGAACAGTTGGATGTTCCCTTTATTAGGAACTCATAAACTTTTTACTCTTCGCACTATAGGTAGATCGGTTACACAAAAAAATACAAACATTTATGATTTAATTCAGTTTATTTCGTAGTTCCATCTTTTCGCAAAAAATGCAAATGAAATAATAATTCGATTTTTCATTTTTTGACAGTCTAAGTTAGACTCTAACTCTAAATTGCATCATGCCGTCTTGGTAGGCTACTTTTTATTTTGCTTTGTCGCCAGTGAGGCATAAATGTCCGATTAAAAAATGCCCCTACAAACGTCATGAGTATCTGGACTATGTACTGTCACTAGTAGTGTCAGTCTTTCCAAAGGCAAAGGCAAAGATTCATTTTTTTTTCAGGACATTCAGTCTTGAGTCTGTGATGACGTTCTATTTTCAGGACCAAACTAAGTTTTACTGTCCACTTGACCTGAATTTGGAATCACTAATATCAGAAATTTTCTAGACTTCCAGTCTGGTGTTCCAGATATTTTTGCCAGTCCTGTCATATTATTTCCAGTGATATCCCTCAACAGTTCGATGACTGTACTTTACATGTTAGTCACTAATCCCTATTGGGATTCAGTGTCCGGAGCTATCTGCTGATTTGGCGGCTCAGTGGGCGGCCAAATCAGAAAATGGCTGTGGATACTGAATCCCAAAAGGGATTTAGTTAATCACTTTAACAGTTAATTATACAAAATGTAAACTACTGGACATTCACTAAATTCCAACCAATACTTCGATGTCAAGAGTTTCAATCACATTAGTTACTCAGAGTGAAGTGTTTGAAAATCTTTGGAATGCTTGACAAAACGATAGACAAAATTAAAAACTTATTTATATGCTATTATCAAAAAATATTTTTTTGGAAGTGAACTAAATGCGAGAATTTTTTATATGATATTTTAAGTTTGAAAGCATATTTTGATAAATGGAAAGCAGATTTTCATGTGGAACTTTCCTGTGGAAAGTTAGAATTTTAAAAATTCCTGGATTCCCACTGTGTAGTATCCCTAGTGCATACCAGTTGACTTGAGTGAATCATATCTACAAATGTAGATACAGGATATGGTTCAACCAAAAATCTCAGTGACAAAATATATGGAACCCTAAGGAATCAATAATTTTGCTTCTGTTGTCATGTGCATAGTATAGTGTATAAAACAGCATTTAGCAAAGTTTCAGGATCTGTTTGCATTCTTGAAATTTTTATGAATAATATCCTGATTTTCATTGTATCAGAGCTGTGATGATCTTAAGAATTAAGATTTAATTTTTGGAGAGAATCATAAAATTTAATGTTGCCATTTTTTTCAGATACTTGAAAGCTAACTTGGTTTTAGAGGCAGTAAATATGCAGTCTAGTATGTGTATCGACCACAAAACTGTTAAAGTTTTCTTTTTAAAGATGATAGTGGCATTTTTCTGTTTATTGACAATTGTAAATGCTGAGGATTTCTATGAACTGTTAGGAGTACAACAAAGTGCTAGCACCAAAGAAATAAGACAGGCATTTAAGAAACTTGCCATTACCATGCATCCAGATAAAAATCAGGTATTTGGAATTTTCAAATTTTAAAATAGATTTAGCAACATCCTTCTTAATAACAGTCTAACAGATACATGATAGATATCACAGTGCTTTAAGATATATAATGTACATGTAAGTGTATTTTATTTGAAGAATTTGTTTTCATTAATACAGTACATGTACAAATGTCCTTATAAAGAGTTTACCAGCAACATTATCAATGACTGAGTGAATACATGTTCATGTAAAAATTTAAAAACAAACCTTGAAGTAATTAAATTTTGTTTACTAGTTATATACATATTCATTCACTACCTTGAATGAGTATAAAAGATATAATTTTCACAAGAACCTCAAAAACAATTTTGTTGTATTATGTTTAGTTATTTGAGCATACAAAATCACATGATGTTCATGTGAATTTCGTATGAATCTCAATCACATGAGTTTCCCATGAACTTATGCTGTGTACAAATTGAAAAACTATAGTAAAGTTATTTTTTGCTGAAGTAGCCTTTGCTCATATTTTTATAGGATGACCCTGAAGCACATGACAATTTTCTCAAAATTAATAGAGCTTATGAAGTTCTGAAAGATGAAGATTTGAGAAAGAAGTATGATCTGCATGGTGAAGAGGGTCTAAAAGATGATTTCCATGGCGGAAATAGATATGAAAGTTGGAAATTTTATCAAGAAGAATTTGGTAAGTACTTAAATTTTTCATTACAAATTTTCATGGCTTAGGGGAATATGACCAGTTCATATATTCTTGATTTCATGAATTTGAAAACTAAATCATACAAATGAATCTGAAATTTCCTTGTTTGGAACCAAATTTCACGGTTTACCAAACACACAGAAACCATGAAAATTGGTACCCCACAAACAATAATACTATCACAGTATATAAATATCAGTATTCTCACCCAGCGAACATGGCGATGTGCTGCAAAATGTATGCAATTAAGTAGCATTCTCGCTAAGAATAATGCAAAATGTAATTCATGGGTAAAAAACCTACATATTTTCATTTTTGATATTTTGTTTGAATTGCCATAGTAAACAAAAATTAATATTCATTTTTTCATATAACCCATGATAAAAATGATATAGAATGCACTGCAGATTTTTAAAATTAAGTGAGATAACTATATAAATGACACTCGAATACAATAGAATCTATTAGATTTTCAATGTTAATTATCTCCTAGGAGCAGGCAGATTTGAATGAACAATTTCACATGTCATAGTATAGACTCATAAAACAACTTAATTTCAAAGATAAAAATATGTAGCCTTTTTTGGGATGTATCACATTTTTCATATTTTGCATGATTCTTAGTAAGAGGGCTACTTACCGTATTTTGGTGTGTATTATGCACACATTTTTACATAGAAATTATTTCCAGAACAAGGGGGTGCATATTATACATCAGTACATAAAAATTTGCCATGAAATTAAAGACAATGGTTCGTGAAAAGACATTGCATAATGTAAACAAACAAACCAGAAGTGAAATGTTACTGAAAGAAATTTTATCTAATCATCAAATACATCTTTAAGTATTAAATTTTAAGTGATATTTTTTTTCAAATCATGTACAAAAGACTTAATAACATGTTTCAAACAAAGGTTGTACAATATTTCCTTATAAAGTATGGTTAGAAATTAATATGAAACAACTAAAAACCAAAAAGTAAGTAATTCCTTGTTTGTCAAACCCTCCTTATCAAATGCTTTTACAGCTGAAAATGATTATTCTGATACTTATTTTGATTGTTTCTTACAATTTTCTTTTTAAAAGTATGTTTTTAAATGAAAAGTTGTGAAATTTGAGTTACAAATTTGTCCGATTTTCAAGACTTTCGATTTTTTTTTTATAAGCCATTTTATACATCCTGTGTCAATTTTATCATGCTTGGAAATTAAAATTATCCAATTTATGTATCCACTGATGTTTACATGATGTTTTAATGTGCATAGAAGTATCTTTCCTTCACATTTTCATAGGAAATACCGTATCAAGGTAAATAAATTGACCGATCAAGTGTGAAATATTGATTTTTTTTTGTCTTACAAAATTTTACTGCAACCTAAGTCTAAAAAACTTTTTTGTCATATGTATAGACCTTCAAAATTACACTGAGCACAATACATACATGTAAATGTGCACTATACACACCAAAATACGGTAGATTAATTACAGTTTGACTTAAAATAGGAGCTCTTCAAGTTAAGTTTTATATCATTTTCATATGTACAATGATATAAGAGAGAGTAATCAAGGGAAGCAAGGTTATAGTGGTAATCAAAGGAATGTAATCTAGGGACAAAGACCAGGCATGGAAAACAGACGTATACAACAAAGAACATAAAGTAACTAAAATCATACATACAAAGTAACAAAAGTAAATGGGCAACTCGGACTCCACTAAAAACTGGGAGCATGGACCAGGTGCACCGGTCAAAAAAAAAAGTCAAGTCCAGGGTAGACGAACAAGGAAAGGAAAACTATGACCCATTGAATAAATCGGTTTTCGTGGTGCTGATGGATACACCATAACGATCCACGAGTTTATGATGACAACCATAAAACTTCTGTAGTGATGACTTCAATCTTGTAGCAACATAACCCTGTTCCAGAAGCCTATTTGTTAGAGTTCTAGCAGGATACAAAACGTCTGCTTAGTTTTGGCAAGCTCTAGCATAGCATTGACTTTGAGTCTTTAAAATTTTGTTAAATTGCACTTATATAACCCAACTTTACCAGGAGAAACTTTTTGGCCACACTCCTATAAAGGATAGTAAGGGTAATTCCAGAAATACAATGTAAATGTATGGGTGGTCAGGAGGCATTTTTTTATTTGACCCCACCATGCATACAATTTTGATCGATATGTCAGGGCTAACTATCTTAAATAACCACCACCCTTCAAATTTCAATAGATTCACAATTAATTATGGAATAGCCCTAATTAGTATGTAATATGATACTCCTTTGGATTTTTCACAGTGTAAGCAAAATTTTCATGACATGGCTTTGTAGTAGATTGTAAATGATTTAGTTTAAGTCTAGTAATTAATTTTGAATGCTGATCTCATTGGTCAATGACCCTTTTGATTCATCAGTAATGGGTACAGGAGCAAGTCTCAATGACCCTTTTGATTCGTCAGTAATGGGTACAGGAGCAAGTCTCAATGACTGTTTTGATTCGTCAGTAATGGGTACAGGAGCAAGTCTCAATGACCCTTTTGATTCGTCAGTAATGGGTACAGGAGCAAGTCTCAATGACCGTTTTGATTCATCAGTAATGGGTACAGGAGCAAGTCTCAATGACCCTTTTGATTCGTCAGTAATGGGTACAGGAGCAAGTCTCATAAATAGGTCATTCTTATCTGTGCCATTTTTTCATTATAAGAGAAATGACACATTGTCCAATCTGAAATAACCCCCGTAAACACTTTACAAGTTATAGTTTTATTTTACTTTTAGGTATTTATGATGATGATAAAGAGATAATAACACTTAGTAGATCTGATTTTGGTAAGTACTCCACTTATTGTATAAATAACCAGATAGAACACCACATGAACTCTGAACAGTCAAAAATAGAACTGATTTTAATAAACAAACTTGAATGCTCCAATGTCCAGAAGTATGAAACATTCATGAGACCAATTTCATATAATAGACTAAATAGTAGAGTTTGATTCTGAATATAAGGGTATAGACTATGGGGCGACAGTAAAAAGAGGGATGTTTGCAGCTTTGAATTTCACCAGTCTCACAGTGATTGCAATAGGGATATATTTGTAATATTTTAAGTCAAGACTTTAAAAACTAAAGCCTATTTATAACTGATGATGTAGTCAGTACCATAAGAAGCTATCACTGTCTTCAGAAATTTAACTGGTAGAACAATTGAATCAAGTACAAATTGCATGAAAACAGATATATAATATTTCTACTGCTACTGATTATACATGGTTGGAAATTAGAAGAGGCCCACTTGCCGATGGCCCCTAAAATTTGGTGTGGGCTACTAAAATTTTTACCATGACTGTAAAGAACTATACATATTAGCTACAAATAATTATCCTGTAACTCCAAGCCAAAATTTTAAGTTAACCCTTGTTATATGATTGTCCAATGGATACATTTTTCAGAGCAATCAGTAGAAGGAACAGATGATGTGTGGTTTATCAATTACTACTCTCCCCACTGTGGACATTGCCATGATTTAGCTCCTACGGTATGTTTTCAATTATTTTTTGTATATGGCCTATTTAATTTCCTTAAAAATAATTGAGTTTTCATTAATTTATTCTGATTTTTGTAACAAATTATGAGAAAAAATGAAGGGAAAAAAACTCCATGTAATTTTCTTATTGAACATTTACAGTGGCGAGAGGTAGCTCAAGAGCTAGAAGGTGTGATCCGTATTGGTGCAGTCAACTGTGAAGATGACTGGCAACTCTGTAGAATGCAGGGAATCAGATCTTATCCAACACTAGTCATGTATCCATCTGTAAGTCATCTCTAAATTTTAAATGGTTATTTTGTTGTCCCCCTACAGAACCATCAGAGGAGCTTTGTAATGGCATTAATGTGTCTTAAATATCTTTATTCATCAGTCTCTTTGGACTCTGTGGGTGTTACTCCTTTGTGATCAGCAGTTGGATTTTGTTGAAATTATTTATTGTTGTTAGAGATCATATATAAAATGATCCCCATTTAAACCTTTATAGTTAGTTTGGTTTGGACAGGTACAACATAATCAGTTGAGCCAGGTTCAAAATACATTTAAACAGATTTGATGAAATTTTAAAAATGTGTCAGGTGTAGGCGAGTGTTCGATTTATTTAGGGTTTTTTCTCTTTAGACAGGTTTCAGTGAACTTCTCAAATATCTTATTACCCCTTCTTCCATTTTTGATTTGACAATTTTTACAGAAGTTATGGGACTTTGATTTGTTGGTTTCCAGAAAGTTTTAATCATAGTTTCTTAGGTTATATATATGTATTTAATTTTTTATACCATTAAAGGTTTATGAAATTTGATTTCCAGGGTGAAAAATATATGGGTGACAGATCAAGGAGGCAATTATTGAAGTTTGCATTGAAGATGGTTCAGGCTGATGTACACGAGATACAGACAGAAGGACAGATTGAAGACAATGGGCTACCTTGGCTCATAACATTCTGTGGTGATAGTGGTGGTAAGTTATCTCCCTTTATATTCATACTTGTGTATTTTTTTGAGATTTAAAAATTAACTGCCCTGTTTTTAGCAAACCACCTGAGATTTTTAGAACTTACCTCAACTATATAATTGGTAGTCCCTGAGGATATCATTACTAGTCTTGTTTTATTATTTTCAAAATATTTTGAAGAAAATTGTGAAAATAAGGCATAAATAGGTTCTATGGGATTAATTCTCACTTTGAAATATGAGTAGATGACATGTCTGTTTTAAACTGATTTTTAAATTCCATTTATAATGACTTCAATTTCAAAACACCTGAATTATTAAATAAAAGATTTTAATTACTTTGTTTGCAGTCATAATCTTCATGGAAGGAGTGATCCGTTTGTTTTCATTACTTTCACATATTTTTGTCCTGGGACTAGTAGTACTTAAAAGGCCAATTGAATATCATTTCTTTGTTTTCAGCATCTCTCAAGTCTCTTTTGGTGGTATATAGGGGTCAGACAGTAGTTTTCACATATATCTCCAAAAACTGTTAGGTTTATCCAAATTCTTTCAATAGCTGAAATGATCCATATTATTAGGACTACAAAAGTCTTCAGACTCCTTGTAAGAGTTATTGCCCTTGCTATCTCAATAAAACAAAACAATGAAACACATCCTTCATATTTTTTTTTTACTATGAACAGAGTTAAAAATACACTTCCACTCTTATTGGACAATTAAAAGATTTTTAAATAATTTTGAATTTCATAGAAATGGCCTAAGAACTGAAAATTAACTTTGAATTGTCTATCTGCTTTAACATAGCTGTTTATTGTTTTCATTTTAGACTGTCTGTCTTCTACAACAAGAATCAAATTAGCTGCTATACTGGTAAGACTTACATGTATAACGCTGTGTTCTAGGATTTTCAGAATTCTAGGTTTCTATGAGAAAACTGTAAATGAAGATTAACTTTCCCACAGTTAAATTCTGATTTCTGAATTTTACAAATCCTTTCAAAAATTCAAATTTTCTACTTGCCAAATGGAAAGTGGAGCATAAAAATACCAAAATTGCACTTGCCTCAGGTGACGGGAAAGTGAAATCCTAGAACACTGTTACACTGTTAATCCTGCGCTAAACCTTACATCAGTGACCTAGGATTAAATAGAAAACTAGTTTTCAGTAGAAATCTTGACAAGAACATTAAAACTTTCCCACACACAAAATACATACATGAGCTTTACAAATTCTTTACAAATCCTTTTGAAACTTCAACTGATAATGTCTATTACCAAAATTTCAACTGACAGGAAACAGAAATCCTAGATCACTGGTCATATTTTAAGTAGCTGTCTTTGTAAGAATCATGCAAAATCTGAAAAATGTGATACACCCCATAAAAGGCTACATATTTTTATTTTTGTAATTAAGTTGTTTTATGGGTGTATATTATGAAATGTGTAATTATTCATTCAAATCTGCCTGCTCTTAGGAGATAATCAACATTGAAAATACAGTAGATTCTATTGTATTTGAGCACCATTTACAGAGTTATCTCCCTTAATTTTGAAATCTACAGTGTATTCTATATAATATTTATCTCCTAAGAGCACGGTTTATATGAAAAACCACATGTTTATTTCTGTTTACTATGACATTTCAAACAAAACATCAAAAATAAAAATATGTAGCCATTTTACCCATGAATCACATTTTGCGTGATCCTTAGCTGGAGTGCTACTTAAATTCAGAAATTATTGTGATGTTACAAGTAAAACTGTACTTTAAAAACAGAAATTTCATAAATTGTCTGAAATCCCAGATAATGAAATTGGATAAAGATGGTTTTTGTCTGAAATCCCTGGCAATGAAATTGGATAAATATGAAATCCCAGATAATGAAATTGGATAGAGATGGTTTTTGTCTGAAATCCCACATAATGGAATTGGATAAAGATGGTTTTGTCTGAAATGCCATTTAATGAAATTGGGTAAAGATGGTTTTTGTCTGAAATAGCAGATAATAATTATGATAAATATGATTTTTGTCTGAAATCCCAGATAATGAAATTGGATAAAGATGGTTGATTGTTCTTTTAAGTTTTGTTGTATTTTGGTAGGAATGGTTTCATCTTTCAGTTATGTATGTGATTTTAATTTTACAGGCAGATTTAGTGAATGTTGGTACAGTTAACTGTAGATACAGGGAGCAGCTGTGTGAAACATTGGGAGTAGAAGTAGGGACATATTTCTATACAGCTGGAAGCGTAGAGAAAGGGGAAGGAAAGGTTGGTATCTGGGTATCAGGGGTTCAAGAATAATCAAGGGAACCAAGACTCTAGCGAAAATCAAAGGAATGTTATCCATGGACTAAGACCAGACATTGAAAACAAGACACACAACAAAGAACATAAAATAACCAAAATAATACAAAGTCACAAAAGTAAATGAGAAACTCAGACTCCACTAAAAACTGGGAGCATGGACTAGGTGCATAAATAGGGTAATTAATAGTTGTCCAAGGCCTAGGAACCCCAATTACTGACCTAGGAATTGCAGTCATAGCATAATGTGTCAGTCTAAAGGCAGTGTCAGACACAGTTTTGTTTGTTCCATCAACAATGTTTATATATTCTTGTTGAGCATATATGGAAAAAGTTCAAATATTCCATTCGATTAGACACACCAAATATCTATTTCACCAATTCACGAGGACCATCGAAATTTCATTTATCCAGGTCCTTGACTTTCAAATATATACATTGACTGTTGAGGACTTTTGAGTTTAATCAAGTAGACCATTGATTTGGAGCTTTAAAAAGTTATAAATCCATATTTTTTTTTCAACTTTTAATTACCAAACAAATGTAATGAAGATAGTTTTCTAACAGTAGATACTATTCCTATTGGTTTTATTTACTGTAAATGTATTAATATTCACAGTTGCTAATTTTTGCAGATTTTATTAAATGACTGATTGATTGACTGCTGGGGTTTAATGCCCGAGCAGCAATATTTTAGCTATATCCAGGCGATTTTATCAAATGAACATATTGTGGGTGTCAATTTTTGTTTATATGTGTTATATGGTGTTAAAATTTCATTTCACAGTTTTCATTCCACCACGAAAATAGCGAAAATTAGTACACAACGAATATTAATTCGTTTACAGTGTATTATAATTGTAGCTTTCTGACATATAACTTTTCAATTTTTAAGAAAGTTGACTATAAACACTAAAGTTTTGTCATATTGTCTTTTTCATGTTATTAGGTGAATATTCACACTAACTTCAGTTTTTTAAATTATGTACAGAAAGTCAGCAGTTTGAATGCCCAGGAGATAGCCCATACTGTGTTGTCATGGTTACCAGATGTTGATCAGTTGGATGCTAGAGATATGCAGGTAAATGATCTTTAAGCCAGTCATAAACAAGATGTTTATGGTCTGTCCATCTGTAAAAGTATCTAGATAACATGATTCCTAAACTATTCAATGGAATTTTACTTAACTACATTATAGAGGTTTGGCATTACATGGAGGTGTACAGTAATTAACAAAATTTTTTTTTTCGATGTATGCATTGAGAGAAAGCCAAACTTAAAAGGACTTTTCATGTTCAAAAGCCAGTCAGAATAAGATTAAATCCATTTCAACCATTTTATGGATTTTAATGAAATTGAAATGAAGACTAAGCATTATATGATGATGTACAAAGTAGAGAATTATTATTGCTAGGTGCTAAGGGCAAAAGATAAACTTCCAATCTTATGTGCATGGAGGATAGCACTTCTGTAAGCTTGCTCACAATATTTCTTAATGAAGCTATAAAAATGTGCTAGTTACTATAAACTTTCCTGCACTTTGTAAAACAACATCTAATCTAGTGACTGTTCCGTTCTGTCACTGCATGTATGATCTAACAGCACCCCATACAAATTTATAAATTTCTTTTCCGGTGACATTTTCAAAATCCTTTGAATTTTTTAAAATTCCATAGTTATTTGAATCTATAAGTTTGAGTATTCTTCTCAGCTGTAACTGATTTCACCTGTAACTGTATTAAAATACTGAATATCAATGTTATGAATAGTTATATGGCCTTTTTCTTGGTTTAAGACAAATTTGTAAAGGCATTAATAAGGCTAACATTTCTTTTTTAGAAAATTATAGACAACCTATTAACTGGACAGAATAATCCGTGGCTGGTACATTTTGTGGAAGGAGATGGGAGTGAGGATATAGAGTTGAGAAAACTACCAGCAATGCTGGAAGGTATTCAGGTACTAAGCCTAATGCTTAACACAGCTTAATCTCTCTTGTAACCACAACAAGAAATGCAAATGTTTAGTGTAGATCTTATTCGTTTGTTATTGGTGTTCCAGGGGCAGTAATAAATCTAAAGCATGATGCAGCTTCTCTTTCTCAATCTAGAACTTGAAAAGGCTTTTCTCTTCTTAAATGCTCCCTTGTTGATGGCAATGCTTGAAAAGTATTCAGGTACTCACTCTGAGCTTACCTGTGACACAGTTTAGTCTTTCCAAAGGTTCATTTTTTTTTTCAGGACATTCAGTCCTGTAATGACATACTATTTTCAGTACCAAACCAAGTTTTATCGTCCATTTTGACCTGAATCAGGAATGACTAATATCAGAAATTTCCGGACTTCTGGTTTGACGTTAAAAATTTTTTTTACCAGTCCTGTCACATTTTTACCGGTGATATCCGCCAGTCCAACGAACCTTCGGAAAGACTGACAGTTCACATTCGTCTGCGAGCAATGCTGAAGTTCTTTCAAGGCACTAAAAATTAACAAAGTTGATCTCTTGTGTTCTTTATCCCAGCAATGGTGAAAGTTAGCCAGCCCAATCCAGGTACTTAATCCAGTCTTTACAAAATAGATTTCTGTCTTGTCTGACTGAAACTCAGGTTTGACCTTTTTTTCCTTTATAAGGTCACCTGGCATCCATTGTCGTAGTGTCATTGTCAGTTGTCTTGAGCAATTTTTCAAAACTCTTCTCCTCTGACACTACTTGACCAATTGAAACCAAAGTTGGTGTGAATGTTCCTCTAGGAAAACTGCATGGAACTGGTTTTGGAATTTTTGATCTGTCAAAAAATATGGCTGCCAATACTAAAAATAGAACATAGGGGTCAGAGAGTAGTTTTTCTTCATTTTTCTCTGAAACCATTAGGTTTAGCCAAATTCTGATGAAATAAGAACTGTTTAGCATGATGAGATCTACCCATAGTCAAATTTTTGTTTTTTTCCATTGAACCAAGATGGAGTTATTGCCCTTTTTGAGTTTTTTTTTAATATTTTTAATGTTATTTCTTTAAAAAAATCTTCTCCTCTGACACTATTTGACCAAAATATGATCACATGTGCCAAGAACGCTCGAGGATTTTAACTCGAGACTGGAACAAGTTCCGCCCACTCGTTAAAGCTAGGCGTTCTTTAGCATGTGTGATAATATTTTTGTTATTCACTTTTTCCAATTAATTATCCTATTATTCTTTCTTTCATTGGCACAATGAAATTTAAATATTTTCTATGTCCTTGAATTTACCTTTCATTAAATTCTTTGTTTTGGTCCAAAATTCAATGCAAAAAAAAAGAACATGTATCTGTCAACCCCTGAAGACGCAACTCTTATGAGAGTAACATATAAGGAGAACGGATATGTTGAATTTGTCAAAGAGACAACAACTCCACCTTGTTGAAAAATGTCAGCGCAAAGTCATATGTATAGGACTAGATGCTTTTGTGTATGTGGCTGTATAAGAAATTTTGTATTGCTATTGAGTATATTTAGTTCATTTTGGACCATTTTTGTTCAGTTTGTCTGCTTCTGAAAATCAGGTTTGGTTAATTTAATGAAATTTCTATTTTTTTGGGGAAGTGGTAGAGGGCCCTTGCAATTGGGAAAAAGTGCGTAAAAATTGGGAAACAATCTATGTACATGAGGGTAGGAGCATTTTTGCTGTACTTTAGTACTTTAAATAAAAATAATTTCTAATTAAAATACTTGATGAAGACTATTATAGTTTTCATTGCATTGAAGTCCACGAGGACCACAAAATTGATACAGTAGAGTAAAGTGAGGTTTTTAACATCTTACAAATATCCCATTTAATCATGTACAAATTTTGATATGATGTATAAAGTCGCAATAAGGAATTTCCCTGCTGAAATTGGTAAATTTGAAAATTTCTCTATATGAATGGGCCAAAATTTTGGCTTCAAAATAAGGGTTGGAAAATCACTGGGATTTTATAAACTGCTGTAACTCTATCTCCTAAACAGATACAAAATATTAAAACTTATGAAACAAGAGCAACGTAAAGAATTGCATTCCACTCCTGCGTAAAATTTTATCTTGTAATTTTGGCCTTTTTATTAGTATTATGTGATTATCAGTTTATGTGATTATTTCAGATTGGTCGTGTGAACTGCCAGAAACTCAGATCTAAATGTAACCAGTTACATATTAAGAAGTTCCCAACATTTGTTGTTTATAAAGAATCTGGAGGATTTGAACTCTATTATGGTAGGAACTAGAATCGGACATTTGTTGGTGTATCATCCATACATCTAAAATTTATGAAAAAGGGAAGTCTAATAGATTTGGCTTTGCTCCACTTGTTAAAAGACGGAATTTCTCACACTTGTGGAAGAAATCCCAAATCTTCAGTAGATGACAAGTGTAAGAATGTATTTCTTCTGTTTTTTTATCCAGAGGTGTGGAATTACATTGAAGGTCAATGAGTAATTTGCATAAAAGATGTGTGGTATTACTGGACACCTTTTTACCACATGCGATTAACAGTAATCACCCTCAAAATTCCATTTACATTGTTGATACACTTTGTGATACCGGCGAGTCTTGTTGACTGAATTTGTATTTTTTAAAAGCCTCCATTATTACTTATATGGACTTCTACATTTTTATAGCTGGTCCACTGAAAGTAATGCAATGTACACAAATGTAGTTTAAAGTTGCATGAACAAGTGAGATAGCTTTAACAAATTTTTATTTTAGGCCTCATGTAGAAAATTTTGTGATGAAGAAAAATAACAGGAATATTTATTTTTTAAAAATACAAACAGTACTGATTTCAAAACAGGATAAAATACCTAAAAATGCTTTATATGTTCGCAATTTTTTTACAGCGGTAAAGTGACAGTAATCATCTGTGTTTGATCAGACTTGGCACATACTTGTTTAAAGCAATTTTACTCTTTGACAGGGAGACCCACTGCTCATGATGTGAGTGCCTTTGCCAGAGATAGTATGAACACTAGACTTGAGTCCTTGACACCCTCTGATTTTGACTCACAAAGAGTTGGACCTTCCAGTCAAAAGATGTGGTTTATTGATTTCTTTGCCCCGGTTGGTATATCTACCTTCTCGGATTCTGAGATTTCAGAACTGATTTACATGTAGCATTTATAGTTAACGAATATTATTGGTCCTGAAATGATATACATGTATCATTAATTATGGCAGATTTGAGTCCTTAACATGTATTTAACGTTAAGGGTTTTTTTTATCTTGTTTAGTACCATTGACTTATGACATATAACTTTCAGAATGTTTTTAATTTAACTTATACCTTGAGATGCTAATGCCATCAGTAGTGCTGCTCCTGACTGTTGAAGTTCTGCTGATGATACATGATGCTATAAATACGCAGGAAAATATATCTTAAACCAAATTTACCAGGCTTTCAGAAAGAAATTCAATTCGACTGTGAAGAACACAAACACAAATATCAATTTTACTGTAGGTCTCATGATTGTGCTATCTGTCATAAATGTTTGTTTCAATCTCATAAAAAATGTGAAGAAACTTTATATATAGATGATGTGACCCACAACGTGAAATATAATATCAAAGTAATAAAAATTCAATTTGAGATTATCCTAAAACCATTGATCAAAGTAATAACTAGTTGATTGGTCTTAAATCCAGTTATGGAAAGATTTAAGGAATATCTCAAATAAAGATATGTATTTTGAAATGATTTATTCTTCTATAATGAACTGATTATTTAAAATCATGTGTTTTATTCAAAGTCCCAATAATTTACAAATGATTAATGCTCTCTATATCAGAGGTAAAAATTGGGATATACAGGCTGGTAGCCAAGAGCATATTTTTGTGTAATATTTTCTATATGTTTTAGTGGAGTCTGAGTTGCTCATTTACTTTTGTTACTTTGTTGTATGTATGATTTTAGTTATTTTATGTTCTTTGTTGTGTATGTATGATTTTAGTTATTTTATGTTCTTTGTTGTGTATGTCTGTTTTCTATATCTGGTCTTTGTCCCTGGATTACATTCTTTTGATTACCGCTATAACCTTGGTTCCCTTGATTACTCTTTCAACTAAACTTTACCTAAAAGTTTGATAGCCCATCTCAAAATATTATCTAGTAGCCATGGGCTACTGAGCCACTGCTAATTTTTATCACAGTGCATGTATTTAAGGTCTTCAGTAAATGCTAAAATGTTTATACATGTAGGTCAATAATTAGAATTTCTGTTCTGCCATTTCAGTGGTGTCCACCATGTATGAGATTATTACCAGAGTTCAGGAAGGCAGCACGTAGTTACTCAGATAACAATGTTGGCTTTGGTACTGTAGATTGTACTGTACACAACAGATTGTGTCAGCAGGTGAGTAATATGTGGTTGTCTCCCCTGGCCATGTGGTTACCATGGTAACAATTTTGGATTTTGTACATTAGATTGCACTGTACATAACAGATTATGTCTCAGCAGATAAGTAGTATGTAGATCTTTCCCCCAACCATCTGTATATAATGGTGATTTAAGTCATTGTCATGGTAACAATATTGAATTTTGCTACTGTAGACTTAAGTATTTATAATGGACTGTGCTAGCACATAAGTTCTTTTTCCACAGAACCTTAATAAGAGGTTTGATAAAGAAAATGAAATGTATTGAAAATACATTTTTTATGAATCAGAATTGGGAAAATATTATATTTTGGGGCAAGTTAATGTAAAGGATTTAGAATAGATACCTACACCATCAAGTACTAAAACTAAAACTTAGTGGCATGAACAATTATCTTAGGTGAGAAAAAGATATGTATTAAGTTAATTTTTGTTCTCTCCCATTCTAATCAAGTAGTTAAAAAGGCTTTAAACAGCCAGACCATTTTAAATTTTCAGAGTTCTTTACGAATTTCATGGGAATTTTTAGTAAACTTTTAAATTATTTCACAGTTCTCTATGATAAATTTTAGATTTTTACGTGCTCACTAAAGCTTGCATGTTTAAAACCTAATTTTACCATCTTTAGTTGAGAAAAAACTTAAACCACTCCACTTACGGAGGAACTAAAATGGTATTTACATTTTTATTTTTAAATCAATATCTTTTGTTTTTACTTCAGTACAATATCAGATCATATCCCACAACAATTCTGTACAACAACACAGTTCCTCATCAGTACAATGGTCAACACTCAGCCTCACATATAGTGGAGTTCATAACAGTGAGTATATCACTCGTCAAAGCTGAACATCTCTTATTGTAAAATTCATAACTGAGAATATCATTAGTCACCATTGTATAATATACATGTACATTTGTGAGTATATCAACAGTCATATCTGTCCTCAGAAATAAAAAATTATAGTAGTGAACATATTACCAATCACTACTTTTATTGTGTGTTCATAAATCAATTACCAACTTTCAATCAGCAAAAATAAGGGGTTTCCAGGGAGGTTTTTTATCCCCCTACTTTAAATCAGGTGGTATATAATGATCATGGTGTCCATCTTTTGTCCATCTGATCTTTATGAGTTTTCTCTACAACCACATGTACTTATCACATCCTCTTGATATTTTGAAAGGAGGTTTGTATAAGTTTGTCATATAGTGGGAGTTGTTATAAGACTCCAGTAAATTCAGTTTCCAGTTTGATGACTTGGTTTATACTTTGACTATTTGGGAGCAGGGGTATCATTTATTGATCTTTTCTCAGTTTTACTTGTTTTACATTACCTGTATTTATGTTATAGGATACATTAAACCCTCCAGTAATGATAATGAATGAAGCCATGTTTGAGGAACGAGTGTTGGGTAAGAAAGACGAGGAAATATGGCTAATAGATTGGTTTGCTAACTGGTGTGGACCTTGTCAGCAGCTGGCCCCTGAATGGAGACGATTAGCTAAGGTAATGATTGCAGTTTTAGTTCTACTAAGGATTCTGGTATACTTTTTTAAGTGTTTTATTTTTTTGTAAATAAAAAAATACAGATTAGTGTTTGCTCAGATATCATTCAAACATCATCTTAAATTGTCTCACCAACATGCTCATTTTGACATATTTTGATTATGAAACATTCAGGGTAGGAAACTCACTCAAATATTAGCCAGTCCTGAATACAACTTTTCAATACATTTACTGTATGTCTATATGGATTTTTGCTAAAATTAGCCAGCCCTGCTGGCGGACAGCCTACTATTTTTAACTCTGAAGCATTACAATAAGTTATGATTTTTTGAATAGTTATGGGAGTAAAAAAGCAGAAGTTAGCTGTTTCTTGTTTGGAACATTGTATGCAGCAACAAAATTTTTTTTAAGGCTTGACAAACAGAAAAAAAATTAAAGTTGAGAACTTGAGAGGTTGCAGCAACTTGGTCCACAAGTATGGATATGCAATAAACACCTGTATCAGTATGGTGCATTTTAATTTTCTATTTTTTTGTAGTTGATGAGAGACAACAAGAAAGTACAAGTTGCTCAGGTAGACTGTGCCAACCCATCAAATCAATGGTTCTGTCAGAATAATGGGATCAATTCCTACCCTACAATAAGGCTGTATCCTCCCGGACCAGGCTCAGGAAGTTATTTGTAAGTATTAAATGATAGGCTGTGCCAACCCATCAAATCAATGGTTTTGTCAGAATAATTGGATAAATTCCTACCCTACAATAAGACTGTATTCTGCTGGAACAGGCTCAGGAAGCTATTTGTAAGTATGAAAAGGCTGTCCATTTAGAAACCTGGCAGTTCCTGATATGGATGGCTCATGGTAAATTTTATCCCTCAGAATTTTTTGTTCTAGTGTAATGTTGATATCATAAATTTGCCCAATAGTATAATAATTTTTTAAAATAAACAGTGGATGGTTCAGAAAATGATTTTTCAGTTCTATAAGAAAGCAGCCAAATTTTGCACAAAATGAAAGAGTTTATCTCCCTTTTTTCAATGAATTTTAGTCCTTTCTAAGTAATTTATTTTTCTTTAACTGTTTCAGTCAATCAAAAACCAACATTCAACTTTGAAAAAAAAGCAAAAAAACAAACCAACACAAATTTGTCATGCAGTGTTTTAGGATTTTTCAGGAATTGAGGTTTCCTCGGGAAAAATCCATATAAAATCAACTTTCCCACAGTCAATGACTGCTTTCCTAACAAAACAAATCCTTACAGCATATGAAGTTTTCAACTTGCCACAGGAAAGTGTAACTTAAAAACTTTCCCTGACTCAAATTCCACTTGCCCCGGGTAACGGGAAATAGGAATCCTAGAACACTGTCATGTGCCACCCACTGCCTGGCTTTTGCGTGGACACCCTCTGAAATGATAGAATGTGCCAAACCATCAAATCAGTTGTTCAGTCAGAATGATGGGATCAATTCTTGCCTTGCAATAAGGCTTCATTATCTTTGGCCAATTTGTAAATATCAGTATAACCATTCATGATGTTGGTAAAAGAAGTTAAGCAGAGGAGGCCTACCCTTAGACTTCCAGTTTCTGGAGGAGTTGGAAGTGCTTGATTACTTAAGTGCAGCTCTGCCTTAAACCAAGCTGAGGCTGATGATGAGTGAGTCATGCATTTCTTAACCCCAAACATTTTTTATTGGAAATCGTTCAGTTGGGCCTCATAGAAATTGCACTAAAAACAAAAGTGCAAATGAAAGTTGGCCACTTTAGATATGTTAATTCTTCTAAAAGACTTATTTACATTTTACTACAGAGAGGTATGAGAAAATTTCCATCCCAAATTTTTACACTAAAAATTTATTTCATGATACATAGTAGATCCAAAGAAATGAACATATGAAAGTACTATTGTTTGTGGGGTACCAATTTTCGTGGTTTTCGTGGGTAGAACAAACCACAAAATTTGGTTCCCTACAAATAGTAGATTCTCATTGATGTGTATACTGAAATCATCACAACCACAAATTCAAGAATCCAGAAACTTGTGTTTCTTCCCTGAATCCCGAAAATTGATATCTACAAATTAAAGTACTTTTACAGTAAGAGTTCTTTTTAGGACCTAACAGTGTATGGAAAAATTTCTTCGATTGTCTTTAGATATGATGAATCACTCCCTGTCTGGTTTTCAGACAGAACTTGACATAGCTTTCTGAGTGTTTAATTCAGTTCAGTTGGGTTTTTTTAAAAAGTTTTTTTGTGGTTGTTTGTTTACCCTTTTCTTTTAATATGGTTTCACTAACTTTTTTTTATTTTACTTGCGGTAAATCATGTATGCACCATAATTTGTGAAAATTTAAATCACCAATAACACAGCTAGTGGATTTAAGTGTCAGTCCCTGTAAGACTCAGGCACTGGGTGAAATATGGTATGAAAAACCCACCATTTTGAAAGATTAATATTTGCACCATCATATTCTAGAAAAAAATACAAGATTTTGCATATCATTTTGCTAAAAATAAAACAAATGTAAAATAAAAGTAAATAGTTGAAGTTTGAATTTATACTCCCTATTGCATTATGTCTAAAAATTGACAAACGAAGTCTGTGAAATATATTGATTGCTCTGTGGTCAAGTGATGCGATCACCAGTTATATTGATTGTTTTGATGGATCAATGACTGATTTTAAAGTGGTCAGTGATCGATGACTGATTGGAAAGTGGTCAGTGATCGATGATTGATTGGATAGTGGTCAGTGATCTATGACCCATCACAATTTTAGTTGCATAGATCGGTTTAGATACTGTAACTGTGTCAAATACCTCATTTTTTTAACATTCTATTGAAAAATTTCTGAGCAAACCCAGTGGTGTGGAGATCAAATA
The DNA here is from genome assembly GCA_037379345.1 of Perna viridis. NCBI lineage: Eukaryota > Metazoa > Mollusca > Bivalvia > Mytilida > Mytilidae > Perna > Perna viridis. The sequence continues at coordinate 26,083,903 of CM074523.1, forward strand.
ATGGTCTTTTTAAATAGTAAAAGCATCTTCGAATGACATTACATTGTCAGATAGATGGGGTTTTGACATGCATGTTTCTGATTTTTCCCATTTTGCCTGATGCTTACAAAAACTAACACTTAAATGAAATATGCCTAGGAGATCATGAGTTCTGTATAAACACAATTTCTTTGCTTTGCTCCTGACGTATTTGTTTTGATGCAGGAGATTCAGATCAACATCTTTTTATTTTGCAGTGCTTACAGTGGATGGAACAGAGATTCACACTCACTGAGAGCTTGGGCTTACGAGTTTTTACCATCTAAAGTAAAAACAATAAGATATGCAGATTTTTACAACAAAGTTTTACACAGTACAGAGCCATGGATTATAGATTTCTATGCCCCTTGGTGTGGGCACTGTCAGGTCTTCAAACCAGAATTTGACAGAATAGCAGAGGTGAATACCACATAGTGCATAGTCTTGCGTATTAGATTTTTATTTGTGGACACTATAAGGATTTCAAACTATATGTAGAATTTGACATATCGGCATAAATGGGCACATTGAATCCTGTCTTACATGAATAAGGGTAACAACAAAATTACCGGACAATAATACGATTCATAATCAAGTCAAGATCAAAATGAATTTGGCAAAATAGATATTACACCACTGGAGCAGTTGGTACCGCAGTGGTCCTGACTTGGTACAGGCAATTCAAATGAAATGGTGGGTTAAATCTAGGTTTTACAGCATGCTAAACCTCCCTCTTCCACTGCAGCGTGACTATACCTGTAAGTAATTCAGGGAAGATCTGTTTACTATGAATATTATGGTTATATTATGGGATATAAATGACTTTGGGTCGGTTTACGCTGAATAAATAGGAAAGCAGTTTATGTTGCAGTGTAAACCGACCCGAAGTCATTTATATCCCATATTCAAACCAAGAATTTAAATCAGTTCTTACATTTTATTTCAGAAACACAAAACAAAAAAAAACAAAGATAAAATCACAATAAGTTGTTTTAATAATATGAAATTCACACTTTTTTTAACATGGATCTTTACTGTCAACTGTCAACAGATTGGGCAATTTGTAATTTACATGCATGTTTTTAAGGTATTGGGATACCCCCATTGAAGTGGTTTTGTAGTTAAGGAGCATGACTAAAATACCAAGTTAGGTTATACGAAAAGGACAATATTGCTCGATAACATTGAACTAAAAGATTTCACAAAAATTCAAATATTAAAAAATATTGCCCAACCGATCTACCTACCCTGCACACTTAGTTTTGTAGGGACGTTACTGGAGAAACAAACAGTATACATGTATTTTGGTCTTGAGAAGTTAATGATGTTCATCTTATTCATTGGAAATTTATTGCTTGCATATCTACTGCATTTAAAAATCTATGTATATTTTTTCCTGCTCAGTTATGTGGTGTTTGAAAAAAAAAGGCTGGTTAATACTTAAATGATTTTTTTTAATGATTTTTTTTAACACCAAGCCTTAGATACATACAGTTCTTTTGCTCATTCCCATGTATTACAATAAATCAGTAGTGCATTGATGGACTAATACTTTTACTCTGGTATAGTATTTGCGATTATGGAAGGAAGCTCCATAGTTTGTTCATTATTATCCAATTTTTCACTTCAGAGTCATGAGAAATTTAATGCCAAAAAGGGGAGGAGGATGAAGGTATCAATCCCTTTGAGCCCCAAAGTAAATGAGTAAAACTAAATATGTACTGTAGGTTCAAAGGAGAAACTTGGAAATTTCCTAATTATGTCTATTTTATTTTAGACTATTGATGGTGTTGCTAAAGCTGGGAAAGTGAACTGTGACGAAGAGAGAGGACTATGTCAGCAAGCTGGCATCAGAGCTTACCCAACTGTTAGGTTTTATAAAGGGGCCAGAAGTGCTGGCCAATCTCAGGTAAGTTCAGTGACACAGTGCCTGTACCGATCCTTGCAATAAAAATTGCGATTGGTCATCGATCACTGATCAGTTTACGATCAGTCATCGATCCATCAAACCGATCCATTTAACCGGTGATCGCATCACATGACCACAGAGTGGTCAATTTATTTAACGGTTTCCGGTGTTCTCTTTGTCAATTTTACACATATTTACATAATGCAATAAATTTAAACATCAGTTTTTACTTTTATTTTACATTTGTTTTATTTTTAACATCATTTTACATAACAAAACTGTGATCAGATCAGTCACCTGTAATTGGTTATCGATCTATCAGTGATCAATCAGTCAACGGTCATCCATCCATCAAACCGTTGCGCGGATCGGTTTGGATACTGTAGTTTGATTAGTGCTGGCCAATCTCAGGTAAGTTCAGTGATAGTTTGATTATTTATAGACTTTAATTCAGTCGGATGGAGCTATTTGTACTCAAATTATGACTTCATTTTTGTTGTGGCGTATTTATGTTGTGGCATGGTCTCCACCAACAGGGATAGGCTAGACTTCTATTACACCAACTCTTTGCCTGTGTTTTAAGTAGCAGTCTTTATGAAAAACAGACAGGAGGTGATTCATTCATGTCAAAAACTCACTAAATTTACTTTATTTCTTATTCAGAATCAGATACAGACCGCATAACCAATCTTGGTTTTTCATTTGGGTGTTGCACTTTTGAGATGAAATTTATATACATTGTGCATGAAATTAGCACTTTGCAAGAGTTATTGTTCTTGATTTGCTTTGATTTGGTTGGTTTTAGTGGGAGATGGATATATGATTTTCTCAAAAGTACAGATGTGAATACAAAAAACTTATGTTCTCTAAAGGTATACCATCTGACGATAAAAAAAGAATGTTTTTTAGGTGGGTTTTTCTATACCATGAATCACATGTACTATAGGCAGTGTCTGATTTTTATATGGACTGGTACTTAAGTCCATACAGTCACTTTAAAATTACATATGTCATTTCAGACAGGATTGTAAGTCTTTCAATGTTGCAGAGTCCTACATATGTTGGATGGCACTAATGCCTCCCGTCAATTATAATAAAAAAAACAAATTAGCGTGTCTTTACAGTCACCATTTAACCATATTTTTTTCTAAAAAGAAAAAAAAAGTCTGATAGTCATTTTCAAGGTTCGTAGGAGGTTGGCAAAAGTCTTGTAAACATTATGTCCACCCAGTGAGATTATACACCTTACTGGACAATGTTTCAGTAATTGGGTGGTGGGGGGGGCTTTATTTAAAAACTGTCGAAATTCACAATGATATATCTTTGTTCCAGTGAAATCTGTTGGTTAACTGGACCAAATGACCACAAATGAGAGAAAAACCTTGGAAAGCACTAGTTTGGACTCATTTTTTTAAAATAAATTTTTAAATATATCTTAATCTTGCAGTTTACTACCTTCGTATGTACAAGTAGGCTGTCTTGATATTACTGTCAAAATGTTTTCTTTGATAATCCTTTTATTTTTATAGGGCCCCTATGGTTTAGAGATGGATAATTTAGATGCTCAGTATATAATCAATTATATACAAAGCAGAGTTCAAAAGGTAAGACTCTTATGAAACACTTACCTTTTGCTTTTGGTATATTGTGCCCAAACTACTTTGGGTCTGTGTGTCTCTTCTTAATTTTCTGACTTGCAACACTTAGTGGCAAGTCCTTATGTAATACATTTTTATTTACAAATGTCTGTCCATCCTCATGTTGTTTCCAGATGATATCTTAAAAAAAAGATCAGAGGATTTTGTGTCAGACAGGTTTTCCATTTTGGCTTAGTTTTTGGCCCATGGCTAGCTGTAGACCAATAACTCAGCCAATATGGAAAACCTGACATGATTATACCTTTATTGACTATGCAGTCCAGTATTGATTTTACATGTAATTATGCCAGTCAGTATGGATGTTAAGTAAACCAATATCTTAAATATGTAGATCTTACAGATTTGTTCAATGCGTCATAGTTTTCCTTTCCTCGTTTGTCTACCCTGGACTTGACTTTTTATGAGCAACTCAGTGGGTATTTCTAGAAAAGCAGAGGACACTTACCATACTGGTGCACTTGCTCCATGTTAACAGTTTTTAGTGGAGTCCGAGTTGCTCTTTTACTTGTGTTACTTTGTATGTATTATTTTAGTTACTTTATGTTCTTTTATTGTGTATGTCTGTTTTCCATGTCTGGTCTTTGTTGCTGGATTACATTCTTTTGATTACCACTACAATCTTGGTTCCCTTGATTACTTTTTAAAATGATGTTTGATCGTGAAATATTGATTAAGCTTTCTACTGTCCATCTTTACAGACTATCACAACATTAATCCTCTAATTTTGGACGGGTTAGAACCTGGGAATACCTATATTGGATGGGTATTTGTTGTATTGACTTATTTGAATTTACAGGGGTTCAGATTTACTTTAAAATGTGAAAGGTTCTAGTCTATATCGCATCTTAAATGAAAGGTTCACCAGAAAAGAGTGATCAATAAGTGTAAATGTAAAGTATGTTAAGGCCTGGATCTAGGTAAATTAAATGTGAATGTTTCTGCATCAGAAGTTGAGTGTCTGTGAAGGTGTCCAGCACTAATTTGAATTCCCGATTTTATATTGTATTGACAGTTTTCATCTTATTTATGTGATATCCTATTGTCAATAAATTCAGAATTACAACAGTTTTGAAATTTAGACAGAAAATATCACAGTGAGCCTGATATGGCAAGATGTGATATTTTGTCGAGACATTAAATACTGAAGTCTTTCTATTTATTCTCTATGCCACAGCTGAATTGACATAATGTTGTCAATGGATATTGCAGATATTTTTAGTACATGTATCATGACAGTACCCTGAGATAGAAAATATCAGACAGCATGAACAAGTGAAAAATAATAAAGTTGCTGTTATCTATGAATACACTCAAAATTCTTATTGTTTTTTTGTTTTTTTTTTCAGAAACAGCATGATGAACTGTGATCCTTCTTTACCATAGATTCTACACTGCTGCTGACTCAGCTGATTCTGAATCATAAAATTTCTTTTATCTGTGATACCAAGGATTGTTGTGTGTTTGTGAATACCTGGCCTTGATCTCATCTTTATTACAATGTATCCTGGACTTTATATATATCAGGAAGGTCATGAGCTTGATTATTCAAATTAATGCTGAATTTGTACGGTAATTAATTGCTATTATAAATTTTAATTATCATTGATGGTAAGAAAATTAAGATGAGGCTAAAAGATATACATGGTTGTTTGCTCTTACATGACCGACCTGTACCCATTGTAAAGAATAGTTATAACCAATTTTAAAAATTAATTTTTTAACTTTATTTTTTAATATTTCTTTTTAAAAATAAGTTCTCCTTGCCACATAATAGAAATTTTAAATTAAAATTTCAAATTTTACTCCAACAAATTTAGACAATGAAAAGTAGTCATTTATTTTCACCTTTTTTTTCTTATTTCTTCATAAGACAAGAATTCTTAAGGAAAGAGGTTTAAATTGTCTTTTTGAACTCCTTAAAAATTAGTAATGTTTAAAAGCTATTTAGTCTCAAACACATTTTTCCCGAAAAATGTAAATTGTATGTTTTTTTATTTTGAATTCATGTTTAAGGTAATTACAGGGTATCAGTTACGTCATTAAACTTTCATTCTCGTTCACTGCCTGCATGATGCATGTTGGACCTCCATTGAACAAGTGGGTGGTTTATTGGAATCAGCTTGTCCATTTAAATTGTTTTTGTCTCAATTATCTCTGATCTTAATTGATAGATTAATTTCTAATTTGATGTGTGGCATTATACAGGTATGATTTTTTCTGCTTTTTAGTGCAATTCTGCTACTTCAAATCCAAATTTTACTGTTATGATCTTTTTTTACTGTATATGAACTTCCGATTTTGCCATTTTTATCCTTTGTCTTATAGTAGGAAGATACATTGTAAGTGGTTGACGTTGCTATCCACTTTCTGTTTTTTGCATAGGACTTGGTGACATTATTCACTTAATGGAATGATTTGAAAAATTTTCTTCAATTTTTTTTTACTCCAACTGGATGGATTTTTTTTTTCAAATAATCTGTTGCTTTAATAGATAGGGCAGATTTTGAGTGCTGTCCAATATCAACTTCCTGTAAGAATGGGAGTATACCTAGCATGAAAATGGGTGCATTGTTGTACATTTGCAGTCATTTTTACCATCTATTTTTATTCTCAGTATGTTTTGGCAGTTTTATCCTCAGCAACTTCATTGTTATTTTTGTATGTTAAGAATAAAATATGTGTTTTAGGTTTCCTACACAGGCAAAAATTATTTCACATGATTTTCACAAGAATTTCACATGATTTTCACCCGAGTTGAGCAAATAAATTGTGACAGAGATCACATGAAATTCGGGTGAATGGAACCTTCACATGAAATTCACACGAAAAAATTCACACAAAATTCATGTTTAGTGAATTTCACATGAAAATCATGTGAATTTCACATAAATTTCATGTGAAGCTTGATTAACATGTAACCTATTCTAAAGCTTCTGATGTTTACATGTAAAGTCAAAATTATGCTAAAACAATTGTAGAATTTTGGCCGACAAATTCTCATCTCTACTTAGCTTACATAGTTGGTTATTTTTAACCTTGTGAAATATTTGTGTAGGGTTTGCTATGTTTTTATATATCTTTCAAAACCTAGATATAATGAGACGTATGCAAACATATGCCCAGTGTATAAATGGCAAGAATCTCAAGTATAAAAATTTGGCAGTTTCATAAAGTGGTAAGTGCTATGTAGTGTTAAAAGTCCACTTTTTCACTGTTCTGTCCACCGCAAAAATGGCGAAAATTAGTCCACTTCAGAAATGAATACGTTTACAGTAACTAAGTTGTATCATTTACATTAGTGCTTAAGTGTACTTAAAAAATCATTATCAGCTCTTGCATTTAGTGTGCTCTTTAGTTGGCTATGCACTTAGATTTTTCCCTAGTGAACACTCAACTTGTTTGTTATAGTAAGGTTGTAGTCAGGTATGTTATATAGCGAGACCTGTCTAAACAGAACCATGGATTATCAAAAAAAAACCTGTGTAAACCACATAATTTTTAAATGTATCTTTGTATAATATAAAGTTAAATACATAACGAAAATTTGCTGAATATGTCAAAGAGACAACAACCCCACTTGGATGAAAAATGTCAGCTCAAGGTCATCGATGGGTCTACAGTGAATGACGAGGAAACCTTCACACCACCACAGGGCAGGTTGTGTATTGAACCTTGTTTAACTGAACACCTGTGTAAACCAAACCTATGAAATGGATTCTGTTAAGACAAGTTTCACTGTATCTCATTTTTTAATTGAACCTCAAGCATTTCCAGATTGCTTATTAATGGTTTATCATTTTGTCTTCCAGTCTTGTTTTGTTAAGCAGTATCTGTAAGAAAGCATATATATATATAATGAGTCTCTTGATGAAAAAATGGGAAAAGCAATACAATTTTTGAGTTATTCTAAAATCTTGAGTCAATTTAACAGACCTTTTACTTGTATTTCTATATAGCAAGATTTTCATATTTCATTTGGTTGTCATGGAAACCATAAACAAGTCATGTCTTGTTAATTTGATGAGTAATTTCTATGCAGTATTGGTCTTTCATTGGTGTTGTTTGTCAAAACAGTGTTAACCTGTTTAGGCCATCTTGAAAAAATTCCTAGATTATTACCCAGCATTAAATTTTTCAAAATTGGGGGAAGGGGGGGGGCTGGACAAGTTTTATTTTTGATTTATTTCATCAATTTCATTGAAAAATGTGCTCAATTTAAAAAAAAAAATGTTTTACTTTAATTGGGGAAAAAATCAAATAACTTTGGTGGTGGGGGGTGGGGGGAATGAAAGGGATGAGAATCTAGGATATATTTATTTTTGGCCTTATTATGTCAACTGTTGAAGTATTCATTGAAAAAGAAAAATATTTTTAGGTTGTGTATATATTTCATATTAGTTCAACGTAGAAGCTTGTTCAAATTGAATGTCATTATTTATTTTGTTTGTTGTAAAAATATTGTCTGAATAGGATTTGTTTTTGTCATGTTTCAATTATTAAGAAAAATATATCTGAATAGAAAGTTAAGGTTTAGAGGTGTTTTTATGACCTATCATATGTTTAGTTGGTCAAAGCTATTTCATCATTTGATTGAACCTTTAATGATAATTAGATTAGAAAAGCAGTAAACTGGTGTATTTGCTGTATATTTTCTCTACATTTCAAAATTAGGAACTTTGTATTCATCTCTAAAAAAAACTTTAAGTTGTCATTTGAACCATTTTTATTTGACAAAATCGAAGGGAGTTACGGGATTTGGACTATATTCAATATTCCTATCTACTTTCGATTTGAATAGGGTTTGGGTCGGGTGAACATATAGCTTTGCATAGCAATCTTGTTATAATATTCTTAATACTAGTGAATTTCCATGTCTACTTATCTGTGCTTACCAAAGATTGTTCATCCACTGTCCATATTGTTTTTTTTTTTTTTTTCTGGTAAAATGGGATCTGCTGCTGCATTTAATGATGAAATCCTATGTACAGTGCCTGAAGCGATCAATGCAGCAAAAATTGCGATTGGTCATCGATCACTGATCAGTTTCCGGTCAGTCATCGATCTGTCAAACCGATTCATTTAACTGGAGATCACATCACTTGACCACATAACGGTCACAGTATTTTACGGTTTTTATTGTTTTCTTTGTGAATTTCACACGTAATTATATAATGTAATAGATTTGAACATTAATTTAAACTTTTATTTTTATTGTCGTTTATTTAAAACAGATCTTAGGTCATTTTACATAACAAAACTGCGATCAGATCGGTCATCAATCCATCAGCGATCAATCAGTCAATGGTCATCGATACCTCAAATGCACGGATCGGTTCAAGGACTGTATTTATAAGCTCAAAAGATGGTAAATTCATACTTGTTTTTAGAATGTAGCTGTTTTTATTTGTTTTTATGAAGTCTATTGAAGATTCACCTTCTCAAATAGATTTGTGTAAAAATTGGGATTAGAAGTAGCCATGTGTCATTTATTACATTCTGTTTGAAAATGTCCAATTAAGAACAAATTTTTATTTAGAAAGTTATGTAAGAATTGCCTATTGGAATTCTAGATTATGTTAAAACTCCTCATTAATTAAATTAAAAATTACCTATTCTCAAAATTTAAATCCCAATTACTTATTTATTTAAAGTTGTAAGAAATATTTTTTGTTGCATTTTGGTATACATGTACCTGTATGAAGGTTATTTTCTTCATTATGTTTGGTGTGCAATACCTGTCATTTAACTTGCCCTTCACACAGTAACAGTGATGATTAATGGCTTGTTTTCTGTAGAATTGTTATAAAAAATTTTGTATCAATTAGTGAACATATGAGCAACTTAGTTTTGTTTCTGTCTTCCTCTATATGTATTCCTTGAATTTTTTTTTGCAAATTTAAGATATGAATACCTCATGTTGGGCTTCAGCAGAAGAAAATAAGTCATTTTGTTATTGACCCAATTTCTGACTTAGGCCAAAAAAATAATAGTTTTGTTTCCTGCTACCAGCAAGAAAAAATAAGGTAGGTAGGTAGATAAATTATTTTGTTTTTCCAAAACGTTTTACACTGAGGTAATGGTGAAACAATCTAAACTTTAACAGTACTTGAACCAAAGTGGCCATAAAATGTTTAGGGTAGGCACATAAAACTATGGTAGGCAGGGGAGCAGGAAACAGACATTTTTTTGGCCTAATTATTGTTTTATCATATTTTAGTTCTTCTAAATGTCCCTTGTTGTACTTGATTGCATTTGGCCAGTAAATTACTTCCTTGTAGACATTACTTATTATAGTATGCAGTTGATCCTGGTGTATCAAACACTTGAGTATTCCAATCATTGGTGTAATGAGGCAGGTCAAACCTGTTAAAGGATGAAGTTGAATATATAGATATATTATGAAATCTTCTTGTTGCTATTTCCCTGTCTTATCGCATTTTCTAGACTTTTTGATGGTTTTTGACACTTATTGTTGCTAATTAGTAAGAAAAGTGTTAATTCTGAAATTTTTGCAATGTTTTCATTTTTTTAAAAACTGCAACAGACTTTGAATTGCAGTATATTCAGCTTTTAAAAGTTGCAAAATTAGAAATGATATTTTTAACCAAAATGGGGATATCAACTGCACACAATAATTTCTGAATTTACAATAGAAAAACTTAAAAATTATACTTTAAAGTTTTAATTCCAGTATTAATTTGTGCTTTAGTTTTCAATGTGCCATTGTTTAATTATAGATAATTGTCTCCCCTTTTCTATCAGTAGTTAAGGCCATATGGACTTAATATGTTTGTATTCTTCTACATTTCTTACTTTCTTACGTAAAACTTCAAAGAATCTTGCTAAAGCAACAGATCTTTACAGAGTCAAAACCAAACCCTTGAGAAACTGGTTATCTGTACATCTTCTAAAGTCCTTCATTATCAGTTTTTAATTGTAAACTGAAAACCTTCTTCTAATGAATAAATTGCTCACTCCAAAAGGGGTTTGGTTTAGACAGGTTTCAAGTCTGTTTTCTTTTATATGACCACCATTTTTGATAGGGCATTGACCATTTTTATACTGGGGGGGGGGGGGGTGGCTGGGATTATTTTTGAAAAAAAAAAGTATTCAAAATTTGAGCAAAAATTTTTTCTTAAGCACTCAGTCGTGGACAGAAAAAAAAGTTATGGTTCAATAGTTCCCCCAATACTTAAGAATATAGGCTTTCAAATAAAATTTTTTAACTCAAGCTGCTGCTGAAAAAATTATTTTCGTGCTTGCACAATTTTTTTTTTCAATATAAAATCCCAGCCCACCCCCTCTCCCCCACTCATGAAGAAAGTGATCTGTGCCTTGCGTGATTAAGGTTGTACATCCTTGTAAAAGTATTTGAAACAATGTCACAAATGGCATTAATGAAGTGCTACAGTTTTCAAACATAGATCTGATACTTCTGTTCAAAGTAGGTTGTATCTTTAAAAAATTCAATTAATTTTGCACTTTTTGAACATTTTTTCTATTTCATAAAAGATTAATATTTGGTTATGATTTAGCTTATATTCAATTTAAAAAAATTAAAGGAAGGTAATGTTATTTGAAATTGTATATTTTATTATTACAGCTCAAACAATGATGACGCTTAGAGGAAATAGTTATGCTTGCTTAATTAAATAGCAATCACATGGTGAACAACTTATAGTTGTTAACTGGATAATAAGAAGTAGATTTAAAATTTCAATCAGACAGTTCTCCAAATAATTTTATAGGCATTGGAAATTTTGAATCCATGACTATCTTTATCCGATGAACATCATCATTGAATGAGCTGTAATCTAGAAGTACATCAACGAAAAACTTGGTGCTACTTTTGTTGGTTATCTTGAAGTGCTAGTCATATTAATTCCAAAGAAATTATGTTGCATGTTATATCTGCTTTATAGAACTATTGTAGTTATGTAATAATGTATCTTGTTGATGCTATTTTAGGTCAATTGATTCTATTGTATTTTAATTTGCCAATCTTTTGACAGATGTATTGTGGTATACTAATGTTTGTCTGTCTTGATAACGGAAGAAAATTTGTGTAAAGAAATTTTGATCATTGTTGATGTTTTGTTTATCATTGTTGTATCTTGCACCCTTTTAATTTTTCTAAATTTGAAAAAAAAATGAGTCTGGGGGAGCTTGCATTTTGGTTTTTAACTCGAGTAGAAAGTGGGAAGGGATTCATTTTTCTTGATTGATACAATCACAAAATTTATAATTTTAATGGAAAACTAAGCTGCTTTAATAAATCCTTCCATTTAAGATCTTCTTGAACTAGTGAAAATAAAAAAAAATCGGGATGATTATTTCCCAAGAAAAAGTACAATTTGATTGAAGACTGAGACATTCTTATAAATGTATTGTCCATGTACATGTATTTGACCCTGTTAATTAAGAGCATTTCTACAGTCCCTATATGTCATACATGTAGTATGTCAATTTGAATAAGTTCCACATTTTTTTCGTGGTTTAAAATTATTGAGATTCTTTGGCAATATTAACATTAATTCCACATTTTTACATGGAGTTAAGATTCACTGAAACTACTTTTTTTATCATAATGTTTAATGATGGTTATAGTTATTGAATATTTATAGAAGTAGTGGCATTACTTGGATAAACAGTCAAATCTGTCTTAGTGACCACCTGAATAAAGCAGTAACCTGTCAAAGTAACCACCTATATTCAGAAACAAACCTGTCTTAGTGACCACCTGAATACAGCAATAACCTGTCCAAGTAATCACCTGTATTCAGTAATAAACCTGTCTTCGTGACCACCTGAATACAGCAATAACCTGACAATTAACCACCTGTATTCAGTAATAAACCTGTCTAAGTGACCACCTGAATACAGCAATAACCTGACAATTAACCACATGTATTCAGTAATAAACCTGTCTTAGTGACCACCTGAATGCAGCAATGACCTGTCCAAATAACCACCTGTATTCAGTAATAAACCTGTCTTAGTGGCCACCTGAATACAGCAATGACCTGTCCAAGTAATCACCTGTATTCAGTAATAAACCTGTCTTTGTGACCACCTGAATACAGCAATAACCTGACAATTAACCACCTGTATTCAGTAATAAACCTGTCTAAGTGACCGACTGAATACAGCAATAACCTGACAATTAACCACATGTATTCAGTAATAAACCTGTCTTAGTGACCACCTGAATGCAGCAATGACCTGTCCAAATAACCACCTGTATTCAGTAATAAACCTGTCTTAGTGACCACCTGAATACAGCAATGACCTGTCCGAGTAACCACCTGTATTCAGTAATAAACCTGTCTTAGTGACCACCTGAGTGCAGCAATGACCTGTCCAAGTAACCGCCTGTATTCAGTAATGAATCTGTATTAGTTTCCACCTGTATTCAGCAAAAACCTATGTGAAACTAACCTGTTTTTAAAGACCACTAGCCTTATGTAACCACAATATTGCTGTCCTTTAGAGAACTTTGGAAGTTCACTTAAGATAAATTTGACTGTATTTCTGATAGCAGGTATTTTTTGCAGGATACTAATTTTGGCATATTTAAGCAGTCTGTCTAAAAAAAAAAAAACAAAAACAAAATGAGTTCCATGATTTTTTTTACTCAGGACTGAAGTACTTAGTGCAACCACTTAGCTTCTGTCGAATATAGAAACGTAGAAATTTTGAATAAACTTTTTTACCCCAAAAGCCCCTGCCAAAATAACCTGCTATATGGTAATTGGAAGCAGATTTTATTTTGTTTTCATGGTTGTATGGTTTTATTTGTATGAGGAGAATAAACTGTAAATAAAATATTTATTCTTAATTGGTTGTTAAACTTCATTTGAACTGTATGTGTTACAGTACCTGAACCAATCTGTGCAACAAAAATTGCGATAGGTCATCAATCACCGATCAGTTTCCGATCAGTCATCGATCTGTCAAACCGACCTATCAAACCGGTGATCGCATCGTGACCACTGAGCGGTCAATATATTTTACAGCTTCCAGTGTTTTCTCGGTCAATTTTACACATATTTACATTATGCAATAAATTTCAACATCAGTCTTTACTTTTTTTTACATTTGTTTTATTTTTAACGATTCATTCATCATTTTATATAACAAAACTGCGATCAGATTGGTCACCGGTCATCAGTCATCTATCCGTCAGTGATCAATCAGTCAATGGTCATCGATCAGTCAAACTGTTGTGCAGATCGGTTGAGGGACTGTAAACACACCAAAAACTGGAGGAATTGTTGTCTATGGGGTTATGATGTGGGTCAGTCAAACCATATTTCCAAGTTCACAACTAATATGTAAATTTTTCTGCTTAAAACTGTCAAGCTTCACTAAAATCCATGAACAAAAATTTCAAAAAAATAATGAAATTTTGGAAAACTTAAAAATCAATAATAATAACAAATTTAAGATTTTCAACAATACTAGTATCAGCAAAATTGGTTGATTGATATTAGATTAAAATCAAATGGTTGATATTTCATGCATTTCAGGGAATATTTGATTAATTACAATGACTCTGCTTTGAACTAGTCCAACACTCTTGAGTCAGAATTTTTAATGTGCTAACACACAAAAGCAATAACACGCAGAAAGCAATGTCACCACTCTTGGACACGTTATTTTGACTACAAACCAACTGGTCATCACTCGATCTCCTTGATGTGGTGTGTTAAGGAAAGAGAATCAGTGACTTTTGTTTTAAAGGTCTTTGGTATGACATAGCTGAAAATCAAACTCTTACCTTCCTTTAAAGTGAACTATCTCTAGACCAGCAAGGTCAATACAAGAAATAATACTTGTCGGCAAATTAACTCTTTAAGACTAAGTTTTGATGAGGACTAAACTTTATTGCACTTCAGATTTAAGATACAAACAGATACTTTACAAACATGGTGTAATTCAGTGGCTGGTATACCATTCAAGTCCCTCCAAGGCCATTTGTACAGAATTTGCAAAATCTGACGAAATTCTATAAATACTGTAGTTCCATAAATTATTCAGTCTAAAAAGAAATTCACTTCTAATTTGCTCCACTAACATAATAAACAACTGAATTTAGATGATATCTCGAATACCTGTTTCTTTAAAAATATTCATGATAACTTATTCATTCCAAGGAGCCAGGTCTGATTTTAGTACAGACACTTTTAAACTTGTCAGAAAGCTGTTAACTTTGGTTTTGAATGGCAATTTCACTAGCAATCTCATCCCTTATTGAATTACAAGGCCAATAAATAAATAATATAGAATGAAAAATTAATTCTAATAAATACATGTACATACACTGCACAAATCTACATGAGTAACCAGTGGTGTATAATGATGCAATCACTGACGAAAATAATGAATATTGACCAACCAAATCACAGACAAAACTTTCCTTCCCAAGGATAATCACAGATCAGAATATTGCACCTATGGAGGAAATTCAACTTGGCTGGACACAAAACACAAGAGTGCTCTAGAATTTCATTTTGGAAGTTTTCTTTGTTGATTAAAGCTGTTGGAAATTAATTTTACATTACAAACTTTCCTAAGGATAGAAGAAAATTTCTAAAATTCTAGAGCACTGCCATGCATTGGCACAGCCAAGTAATATTCGGAACAACATAGGTTATAAAAAACACAAGACATTACCAATCCTTTGTGGTTTAAATAGGTAAGATTTCAACCCAAGCTTTTCACATGAAATATACTAAATATAGGTATGGGTATGTGCAATAATAACCGGTAAAATCCAACAGTAAATACTGATTCTGTAGAGAACTCGCTTACCAGTCTCAAAGTTTGAACCCAAATGATGTCATGAATTGGGTCCGTTACAGAATTCTACACAAACATGAAAGATACAATGATATAAAATCCTACCGATAATACACAGTAAAATTCTACCTACATATACATTGGATAGCAAAAACATCAGTACCTCACTGCATAATTTAAAATACACAAAAAGCAATAAAAATAGTAATCCTACATAGCTTCCAATGAAATTTGCATAAAATGAAAGTTGATATGAAGTTTATACAACATACAAAGGGTGAACACAATGAATTCATAATCTGATCTACTCTTAATTGACAATATTGACAACTTGACTCTAAACACTTAAGACAGTGTAGGGTTTGGATTTCTTAACTTTCACTTGTGTTTTATTTCACTTTATCACCCATTTCCCCAATGACTTTACCATAGTGTGAACCAATTAATTTTCATTACTTTTCAATTTCAATTCATGAAAAAAAAACAGTAGTCATACATTTTGTATTTGCAAATTCATAACTTGAAAATGGGGCTGTACCTAATTCCAAATCCTAAAACAATTCAACTCAAGTAACACACAAAAAGTCTGAGCAAATTGAAGCTCAGGTTTACAAAAAATGAAAACTAGAACTGATCAAACTACATGCAGAAAGACTTACTGAGTACTATGTGTAATATATGTCACTAAAATTTTATTTTCTAAGTCACTTGGTAAATAAATATGCTTGAAACTTCAAGGAGTAAAAGTCTGAAACACAAAACTAGACATAGACAAGTACATGAATGCACAGAGAGAACAACTAACATGTATCCCTGAACTCACTATTGTACTGGTTCCATGAACAGGAAGTCACTACTAGTTCCCTGGACAGAAAACTAGGATCAGTTAAAACCACCCTGGAGTAGACATGGTGTCTATTTCAAGTTCCTAAGATTCATAGCACGATTTGTTGCATATCTAGAGTAACTAAAATGTTTTATTTATTTAAGTTCTTTATCTTGCATGGCCTCGTCCATTGCTGACGTGACGAGGGTCTCCGCCATTTCATCTATACTAGTATTGTCTGTCTCTTTATCAGTAGATGTACTGCCTTCAGATTGTCCTGTCTTTGTTTCCGGTTGGTCTTTGGTTACAGTAGTTGTGTCTTCTTTCGGTGTCTTGCTGGTTTCATCTTCAGTTTGTGTTTCTGATTTGTCTTCTTTTGTTTCTTCTTTTTGTTCTAGTTTGCTCTCAGTCTTTTAGAAAGAACAAAAAATATAATTGGCTCAGGTTTAAAAAATTCAGAAATAATGGCAATGTTTCTATTTTTGAAAAAGTTACCATAGCAATAATTGAGACTGACATTATAAAAATTTTTCGCAATTTTGCAAAAATAGGATAATGCTGTTGGAGGAAATGTGGTTAAAAACATTTTTTCTGACCAAAACAATTTCAAAATTAAATATTCTGGCCCCACAAAATTTGCCAGGCCCCACCTCAGAATGAAATGTTCACCAATTAGAAATTACAATACTTATAATTGGCTATAAATGGCTCAAATGATTTCTGAACTTAAAAGATTTTACATGAATCTGAATCTAAATTACCTGCTGCAATTAAAATATTATACTTGTTTCAAATGCTAGAGTGATGAATAATAAACAACTTCAAAGGAAATGCTTAAAAAATTGCATATGTAACAAAGCAAGTGCATTTAAACTGGTTTTGTTCATCAGATTAAGGTCTAATTGGAAAGTCAGTGGACCTATCTCCAATTATGTTAGTAAAAAAATAATATTTTATAATTGTTCCATTAAAATGTATTGAAAGAGAAATATTTCTGACAGTTCAAAATGTTCATAAGCATGGGCATGAAGATTAAGGTAGATCATACCTATTACAAGGAGTACTCTTTTCTGTCATCTCGCAAAATCACACGGACATATATATTTTCATGTAACTGATACTTGGTGGGAAAATGTTCTATCGAAATGTAAAGGGAGTTTTAGATTTTTTCAATATTACAAGAAAAAGAGTGCGGTGATCCCCAATTTTGTTTTTGAAATATAAAAGAATCCAATTGTTCTTTATATAAATTTGTAAAAAATGTTATCTACCAGTTTTTTTTAATGCTACGCTAAATAGTAAAAATTTCATACAGAATCCATAAAAAATTGCCTTTTTAATGCTCAATCATATTGAAACCAAAGTCTGTAACCTATGTTTTTTTACATCAAAATTTGAAGTATGTTCATTCAAGGTCATTTTCAAGTAAAACTAGGAAAATCTGTGTACTAGAAATATTAGGTATGACCTGCCTTAAGTAGAAAATCAAAAGATTCAGTGCTTTTTTTTTTTTTTTTTTTTTTTTTTTTTGCAAACTACACACCTCCTCCTTGACTGGTATCTCTTCTGTAACTGGTTCCAGAATAGATTCTGGGTCAGGTATAAATTCTGGCTGCCATATTCCAAGAATGCCCCTTTCTCTATAGATGTCTGCAAATCTTCTTAATTTAGCAGTGGTGAAGACAGTATCCTGTCGTGCCTTCACTGTGGTATCAGCAATCTGAAGCCATTTATCTTCCAAACAGTCTTCAGCAGATGGTCGATTCCTGAAAACATAAAATAAGCTAATACATGTAATATAATCAAAAATAAAAGCTTGAAGATATACGTAAATAAATCCTTATAATGTAGATACAGTATAGTGAGGTTTTTTTTAGGGGGGTAGTCAAGAGAAGTTTGCGTGAAATTCATGTGAAGGTAGGATTCATATGAATTTCATGTTAACTTTGTCTCAAAATTTATTCACTTAATTCAGACCAAAATCGTATGAAATTCATGTGAAAATCATCAGAAAGCATTTTGTCTGTGTAGACCAAATAAATATAATTCTTTGGTTCGCAGGCATGACTGTCTGGTTTCGTCTTGTCATTTCAAATCTGACGAGCTCTTAAAAAGAAATGGTCACTCCTACATGTACATGTATGTTCACTTAGCTCCATAATATTGGAATACAAACCTTGGGACCCTCTTCAGTATCCTGAAGATGAATCTTAGAGCATCTCTGGTAATGTTGTCATAGAGACTGTGTGCATCATATCTACAGTAGGCAATGTTTGTGTAAGTCTGCTCCACTGTGGAGGCTCTGAAGGGGGAATCTCCACTCAAACTAAAATAAAACATGTAATTTTTGATAAACTGGAAATATTCTTCTATAGTCCAATCATATCCATTTCAACACTTATTGAATATGTGGAAACCAAAAATCTTCCTACATGGAACAAATTCTTTGGTAAAAAAGGAGTTTGGTTTGGCAGGTGTCACAGTAAGTTAAGTGTGAGTCTTTATAAGAATCAGGCAAAACTGGAAAAATCTTAAACATGTATTGTCAAAAATCCACACAGTTGACAATAAAATTTCACTCAAAGAAGTCTTTTCTATTTGTAATAATTTTTTTTTTATTTCTGTATCATTAGAGAGATGTTTGGAAATTTTAGAAAATTGAGGTTTTTAACAGAGCTATCTACCCCTGAAAATCTCACAGGATGTTTCAAGGGAAATATAACTAATTTAAACAAATTAGATGAAAAACCTTGTCTTTGTTCCCCAATTCCTACATTATCAAAGAAGTGGGTTATTTCTTTTACCTTGTTTCATTGACTGCCTGATTCTTACTGAGACTGACTCTTAAAATCATCACACTGGGAATTAAAAGAATTATTAAAATCTGGCAAAATTTCTGCACAAGCAACAAACTCAATCAATAATATTTTTGTATTGCTGTGAATTTGACTTCAATAAAATCTGAGATATCTGAGAAATATGATTTAAGGAATACTGACTTAGACATAAAACAGAGAGCAAACTTACAACAGAAAACAGAGGACTGCAACAGTCCACATGTCAGCAGCGTGTGTAGTTACCTCCCTTGTCACAATTTCTGGAGCTTTAAATAAAAAACAGCAGTATATTAATTAATTTTGCAGAGACAACTTTTTAATTGCTAAGCTTATAAAATACTTATCAAATACAAAAATACCAATCTTATACAGTATACATGTATATACATGAATTGTTAATTTTGGTATGCTTTACATATAATAAATGTACTTACATGAATTTGCAGGAGCATTTAAAACTGATGGGACTTGAAACAATTTCAAAGATTCTTTTTGGGTAATGATTTCTATCATTTTTAAGGTTACCAGTACATCCTTTATTTCTTTATATTTTAATTTCATTTCTTGACTTAAACTTGGCGGGGGAAAAAAACTTTAAAAAAATGGAAGTCTTAGAAAATAACCGTTTACATTAATACAATACCTAAAAAGTCTGGATAGCCAACGCAAGGTACAACTTCTCCATTACCAGAAATCTGTCGAGCATGTCTGAATTCACAGATCTTCACATTTAAGTGTCGTCTACTTCTCATTACAATACTGCTTGGTTGTAAATTCATATGTACCACACCAATACGTTCTAAATATTGCAATCCTTCCAAAACCTGTCTAATCACTGTGGCAACCATGTCCTCTGAATATCTTGATTTGAAGGCAAAGTGCTGCAAGACGTTTACACCACAGAGATATTCAGTGATTATGTAAAGCTTCTCACTGACTAGGAATCCATCATACAGTCTGATGATTTTTTCATGGTTCATTAGTTTAAGAATTTCAAATTCTGCCAGTCCTGCTGTTTTGTCTGCTGAAATCTTGGCTACAAATGATCTTCCTGTAGAAACATTCTCTGCCATTTTCATTTCTGAAAACTTTCCGCTGAAAAAGAAAAAAAATTATTATCAATACTTTTCAAAATTTCTTTAAAACAGGATTTATCTTGATAACACAAAAAATTACAGCAAAAAGACAAACACTGCAATAATGCACAAATTTCTGAGGTAACCATTCTTCTTTACAAAGACATGATTAGAAGAGGTAACTGGAACTTCATTTTTTACACACCTGTACTGTTTGCTCTCTTGATCCAAAAGAGTAGTCTTTCTGTAGTATTCTTTAATTCTGCTATTTAGTATGAATAACAAAGTGGGTTGTAACATTTACCTGTACAAGACATCAGTTATTTTATACTTTTCCTCAAAAGATCCTTCTGTCAGTTGTACTTTGCCACCAGAGGGAGCTGTTGGAATCAATGGGTTACCAGTCTGTCTAGACAGGATATCAGTTGTGTATTCATCCAATGATATCTTATCACCATCTATAGTCAAACCAATAAGTAAAATTGTGTTTTATTCTCCTATTTGGTGTGCTGTCACTCCTTCATTTTGATTGGTTAATAGGAGAAATTCACATTAAATGGAAGCCATAAAAAGTACATATGGCAAGAGAGATTAATTCTAATTTTCTCAAATGTAAATACAAAATGTATCTTTAAATATACACATGGATATTTGCAATGCCAAGGCATTACTCTTAAACAGATTGTTTTGAAGATAAGTTTATATTACAGAGTAATCATTTATGAATTAACTTGCATAGTTATAATAATTGAAGGCACCTAGTTACACCACCTACATTTTGAAGTGCCTGGATGTCCAGAAAAAAAAAGCCAATAGAAAAGTCTATGATGTTTAAATTGTGTTTTTTTAAAAAATTTAACAAGGTTTCTTTTCTAAACAATGATACAACATGATATTCCTGTTTATTTGAATTCCTTTTTCTTACTTTCTTCAGTGATAATTTCAGGGGAGGCAATACTGTAAGCACTTGATCCAAACTGGTTTACTGCACAGACTCTGAATCTGTATGAAGTATTGGGAACAAGATCTGTGACCATTGAACATTCGTCAATTGGATTGTCGACTGTGGTCCAAGAGCTGCCACCTTAAATAAAACACAACACTTAATGAAAACATCATAAAAAAAAACCAAAAAAACATGTACATGTAGATGTGCTGAAGAAACAGAAATGCTCAGATAAATATTGAATAAACAACAGAATTTACTATTTACTTTTTTGATACAGCTTTACTTTCTGATAAAATGAATAAATTAACAGAATTACTAGTAAGAAAACTTTTAAGTCTGGGAGCTTTAATTTGTCAATAAGTCTGCAACCTGTAGCCATATGTGTTCATAAAATTACAGAGGCAGGGAAGAACGGATGATCTCATTAATGGATGGAGAGCCGGGTCCATTACGATGTCCCTCTGTCACACCATAGGTGGGAGGGACAAAAATCATACCTGTTAACCTTTGGAATATTTATGTGAAAGATTGTCCCTCATTGACACTGTACCATGAGAGAGATCTTTTCTTAAAAGCATTTTTTTTAATGTAAAAATTCAATTATTTAGTATTTCTCACAGAAAAAAATAGTTATTATAACCAAAACCCCCACAAATCTTACAATTTTATGTGGGAGATTCTAAATTTTTCATTGATTTTATGAGAGTTTCCCCCTAATCGGGCAGGTTTAAACAGTATGTATGCAAAAATCAGTTTGGCATTTGAATCTTAACACAGTTGGATGTAACTTAAAATTGCTCACATTGTCTTGCTAGGTATACCCTCACTGTATGGAAAATTCATATCAAACAATATAAAAATCACGTACAAATATTTGAAGTCTCATCTATTTTAAGCCACAAAAAATCAATCCATTCATTGAGACTTGAGATGACTGTGATGAATTTCTGACATCAGACAAACAGACAGAATGAAGGATGAATGGGCAGGTAATTCAATATACCACCCACTCATTGGGTATGGGAATAACATGCCAAAAAATTTAACTCAACAATTTCAGATAGCATTTTTAAAACAGGAAATGTCTATCTATGAAACTTTCCTCTGACATTTTAATGGCACTAGTTAAACAAAATAGCATACTCTTTTTCTTGTAGTCCACTCTGTATCCTGTGATATTTGAGTTACCATCTGTTGATGGTGGTTCCCATATCAACAACACCTGTGTAGAGGACACCCTAGAGGCTACAGGCCTACTTGGCTGACTTGGAACCTCTATAATATAGAAAAATATACTGATAATTTATTTTTAAAATGATACATCACCACACTGCAAACAGATGGTAAAAACAACTTAAAATGGCCACAACTTTTGTGTAAATATACTGATCAAACTGAACTTTGAACATGATTTGTATTTTATGACAAGCAAAAACTACAATAAGTTTTAAAAAAGGACATCTTCTAAATAAATCTGCTGGAAACTGCAGGGGGGACAGGCAGATGGATGGACAGACAGGGGGACAGATGGACAACCAACTTTCGGAGGATACACAGGCAAATGTGCTACACATGAGAATCATATGGTTTACATCATATTATTATCATATAAATCAAGCACCATATGATAATCATATGTATCGGTAAACATATGATTGTGGCATATTTTTCACAAACAAATGATTATCATATGTTTTCAAACCCATATTATCATATGATAATCACTACCACATGATAAATATCGCACCAGTTCATATAGTGGGGTATAAAAACAAGAGAAAGGTGCACACAAAACACAAATATTTTAAATCTAAAAATTTTGGAATGTATTTTTTCTCCAAGAAAAGTGACACTATATCTCAGTTCAAAGTTTTATGATGTTATGCTCTCAGAATGCGCTTCCACAAAAATTTACCTGTGTAGACATGGTAGAATTATAATGGCATAGCTCCCACCAGAAATAAGCTTGTCCTTTCTCCAAATCATACATTTTCATAACACATAGACAGAAATACAGAAAAATGGGAATAAAGGCCATGAAGTATTCCCTTAATTCCTTTAAACTAATATTGTCAGGCAAGGTAAAAATAATATACCTCCAATCAGAGCTTTGACCCTCCTCATCTCCTGATCATACATTTTCATAAAATACAGAAAGACAGACAGAAAAAAAGGCACAAAGACCATGGAGTATACTCCCTTAATTCCCTGACTCTCACAATATTGTCAGGCTGGGTTGTGATATCATACCTCCAACTAGAATTCTGGCAGTAGCTGTGGCCCTTCCACCTTTACTCCTAATCACACATTTATATATACCAACATCATAAGGCTTTATATCCAACACAGTCAATGATGTACTATTGTTGGTAATTTTAACAGAAAGACGAGCACTCTCCGACACCAAGTCCTCATTTCTGTACCATGTGACTGCAGGTGGCTCGTCAGTGTCAACGGTGCATCTTAGAACAATGTTGTCCCCAGGTGTAAATGCCATGTCTGTGAACTTAGACATTATCTGGAGATAATCATCTGGAAAAAAAATATTGACTTTAATTAGTGTTGGGATCTGATAAAACAGAACATCCAATACAAATATATCCTTACATTCTTTAAGATATTAAATTTTGGAAAACATTAGGCAATCTATATACATGTATATACATGTATATACAATAGCAATAAAAGTCAGTTCTTAAGAGAAAGATTTTTTACCAAAAAAATATCTCATGGTAAAAAGGGAGACTATAATCAATATTTTTACTATGGATTTTCTGTTCTGGCTACAATTTCTCTTCTAAATTGTTTTTGTCCGTCCGCTCTTAAAAATGTTTTTCAGTGATTATGGTCAATGTTTTTCTTAATTTTGTTCATGCCTCTTCATATAAATCAAACAGCTGTTACCCAAACAGATGCTTTTGTTCTTGTACATTTATAAGCTACAATACCTTTGGATTCTTCTTTTGGCAAAAGGTCATTAGATGGTTTCCTTTGTTTGACCTCTTCAGCAACTACGGTAAACTGTAATTCCTTCTGTAAACAAGGATCCTCATGTAGGTTTTTGTCTGCTTCCATGACAACCATTCTTTTCTTTGGCTGTTTTTCTTCTTCTTCATCATTGTCAACATTTAATTTCCTACGAGTTGTCTTCAGCCCTGGAATTCTCGCTAGATAGTCATTGTCAGATAATGGTATGACCTTTGACCCAGGTCCTCTGTGATATCTGTTCTGCCAGTCATACCATGATTCCTCGTCCACATATTCTCCAAAATATCCTGAATCTGGAAATACCAAACCATTAGACTTGTCATCTTGGACTGGATTAAGTGGATAGGATTGAATCGACTGTTCTTGGATTGACTGTAGACTGTAAAGATTTGGGATGCTTCTAATACTGCTTGATTTCCTCTGAAAAACAAACATCACCTACTGATGTATGTTAAAAACAGTATTTCTTATCAAAGTTTTAT
Organism: Perna viridis; assembly: GCA_037379345.1. NCBI lineage: Eukaryota > Metazoa > Mollusca > Bivalvia > Mytilida > Mytilidae > Perna > Perna viridis. The sequence continues at coordinate 26,108,448 of CM074523.1, forward strand.
TTATGGTACATGTATTACAATAAAAATGAACGAAGTACATGTATTAAGAATAAGAATGATCCAATATTCAAAACCTATAAATACCATACAGCAAGTGTGAAAGGCCCCAAATCCAGATTCTGAAATGTTTTTGTGTTTATCCCAAATCTATAAGCAACAAAATATAAGAAGCGTGATTACCTCTTTAGTATCTTGATCAAAGAATGCCTTGAGAGGTCCTAGATCTAACTGATCTGTACTCTTACTGGCTGTGTCTCTGATCCATGGATGTTGCAGACATTCTGCTGCTGACAGTCTGTCACTAGAAAATTATTGTTAACATCTTAAGTAAAAATATCTGTACTATTTAGCATTTTTTCCCTAAAAAAAAAACTATTTCTTCCCCATTGATCAGTTGACAAACCATTATTTCTTCCCCACTGATCAGCTGACAAAACTAATATATTTTCTCAATTGATCAGCCAACAAAACTACTATTTCTTCCCAATTGATCAGCCAACACAACTACTATTTCTTCTCATTGATCATCCAACACAACTACTATTTCTATTTCTTCCAAATTGATTGGACAACAAAACTACTATTTCTTCCTAATTGATTGGACAACAAAACTACTATTTCTTCCAAATTGATTGGACAACAAAACTACTATTTTTTCATAATTGATCGGCCAACACAACTACTATTTCTTCCCAATTGATCAGACAACAAAACTACTATTTCTTTCCAATTGATCAGACAACAAAACTACTATTTCTTCCCAATTGATCAGCCAACACAACTACTATTTCTTTCCAATTGATCAGACAACAAAACTACTATTTCTTCTCATTGATCAGCCAACACAACTACTATTTCTTTCCAATTGATCAGACAACAAAACTACTATTTCTTCCCAATTGATCAGCCAACACAACTACTATTTCTTTCCAATTGATCAGACAACAAAACTACTATTTCTTCCCAACTGATCAGACAACAAAACTACTATTTCTTTCCAATTGATCAGACAACAAAACTACTATTTCTTCTCATTGATCAGCCAACAAAACTACTATTTCTTCCTAATTGATCGGCCAACAAAACTACTATTTCTTCCTAATTGATCGGCCAACAAAACTACTATTTCTTTCCAATTGATCAGCCAACACAACTACTATTTCTTCCTAATTGATCGGCCAACAAAACTACTATTTCTTCCCAATTGATCAGCCAACACAACTACTATTTCTTCCCAATTGATCAGCCAACAAAACTACTATTTCTTCCTAATTGATCGGCCAACAAAACTACTATTTCTTCCCAATTGATCAGCCAACAAAACTACTATTTCTTCCTAATTGATCGGCCAACAAAACTACTATTTCTTTCCAATTGATCAGCCAACACAACTACTATTTCTTCCCAATTGATCAGCCAACAAAACTACTATTTCTTCCTAATTGATCGGCCAACAAAACTACTATTTCTTCCCAATTGATCGGCCAACAAAACTACTATTTCTTCCTAATTGATCGGCCAACAAAACTACTATTTCTTCCCAATTGATCGGCCAACAAAACTATTATTTCTTTCCAATTGATCAGCCAACAAAACTACTATTTCCTCCTAATTGATCGGCCAACAAACTACTATTTCTTTCCAATTGATCAGCCAACAAAACTACTATTTCTTCCTAATTGATCGGCCAACAAAACTACTATTTCTTCCCAATTGATCAGCCAACACAACTACTATTTCTTCCTAATTGATCGGCCAACAAAACTACTATTTCTTTCCAATTGATCAGCCAACAAAACTACTATTTCTTCCTAATTGATCGGCCAACAAAACTACTATTTCTTTCCAATTGATCAGCCAACACAACTACTATTTCTTCCTAATTGATCAGCCAACACAACTACTATTTCTTCCTAATTGATTGGCCAACAAAACTACTATTTCTTTCCAATTGATCAGCCAACACAACTACTATTTCTTCCTAATTGATCAGCCAACACAGCTACTATTTCTTCCCATTGATCGGCCAACAAAACTACTATTTCTTCTCATTGATCAGACAACAAAACTATTTTCTTTAATGTATTATCTCTGTTTTTTTCACTGATTGTAGCTTAATGTCTTATATTTTAGGATAAGAAATATATCTTTGATTATAATTGTTCAACAGAACTACAAATCATAATTATAAAGTTCCTCCATAAGTGCTGTAGGTATGGGGTGTACATGTAGTACTAAATATAGCCTAATTGAGGTTTGAAAGCAAATATTTACTACTTTATGCTATTGCCAAAATAAAAAAATCCTTACATGTCATCTACAACTAGAAGTTCTGCAAGGAAATCTTTAGCATCTTCAGACACATGTTTAAAGTTCTCCTCAGAAAGTTTCAGCTTACACTCTACTACTTTCTTCAGGGTGTCCATTTGGTTATCTCCCTTTAATGGGGATACACCACTTAACCTGGAATCAAAAAAGTATATGTCAAAATAATAAGTGATAATTTTTTTAATTAATTCATTATTATGAATGTATACGATGCATTCAGGCAATATAATTTGGAAACTATATAAGACCATAAAACTGTGGAGGCTTAAATTTTTTAGGTTTCCATTGTTTGAGTCAATCACAAACCCTTTTTCAAAACCTATTGTAAAATTTCCTATGAAAATAAAAACTAACCCTTTTAAAAATCAACAGATTAAACAAATCCATGAACAAACAAAAAATTCAAAATCCGAGAATATTGATACTATAATTAAAAAAACCTTCACAGTACAAAAACTAAACAAACTCTCTTTTTTTGCAAATTTCTGTCATAAACTCACAGAATATAGGTCAATATGCCAACACTCCACATATCTGAAGCAGATGACACAGCCTCATTCTGGATCTGTTCAGGGGAGGTAAACTCTTCAGTACCATAGTTCATCTTGACATCATAATCCAATGACACTTGGCGTGAAAATCCAAAGTCAATCAACCGTATCTGGTCTGACTCATTATCAGCCATGTAGATATTTGATGGCTGAAATGAAATGTAAAAATACTCTAGTCAGTATTTCCTATTCTTTCATTTGGATAAAGGTAGTGTGTTCCTAATGTGAGCGAAGTACGTTCTCTAATCAACATGCAGTGTATATAGTGAAAATGGGAAAGTTACACAAAACAAGAAGTTTAAATTAGACAGCACCCAAAATTGCTTCCAAGGCATGCCCCTTCCATACAAAACCACTTGCATAATATGAAATCAATCCATCCACGGAAGTCAAGATACTGAATGAAATTGGAATGAAATTTGGATGGACAGAATGAGTGATAGATGGACAAGGTGATTCGAATATACATATGTATATGATATCCCCAACTTACTGAGAGTGAGTACAGTGTGATACATGTATATACTTCAAACCAACCTTGATATCAAGATGTACCACATTGGTAGCATGTGTACTCCTCAGGATTTCTAGCAACTGTTTAATGTACTTCACAGCCTCACTTTCAGTCCACTTGTCCTGAGACAAAATGTAATCCACAAGTGATCTCCCTTGAACACTGAATCTTGTTAAGGATAAACTGATATTAATAGAATGCATTCATACATTTATACAATCTATGATCACAATTTATCTTAAAATCTAAATTTTTCCTATGAATTTGTAAAATCATATTCATAACATGTTCAGATCTAATGTCTAAAATACCATGCAATGTAACCCATGCAGCAGAGGCGACAAACATATTGATTACTAACCATTTATGCATTACACTACAAACATGGAAATTATTACGGGGTGCTAATTTTTTTTAGTTTCGCTGGATGAACATTTTTGTGTGGGTGTAATTTTGTAATTAGATTCATTAACACCATAAGTTAATTAAAAGAAATGCTCATGTGGGTATTAATTTCCTGGATATTTCTTGACTGTAAGCATAGCCAAAATTGCCCCAATGCACAAATTTTGCTATCCTTGCAGTAAATGTTACAAATGCATTAGAGGTTTACTTAATTGGAGGTCTATCTAATTGAAGACTACTTATGCTAGAAATTCAGTTAAAACAAGATTTAAATTTATATTATCATACTTGTAAAATGTCTTGCATGCAGAAACAAAAGATGCTTCTTGCCAAAGGAATTATCCTCCAACATTTAAGTCGCTTAATTCTACCGTGATCTGGATGCTTTTGCTTAAGTCTAAGTAAAAATGGTTTACTTGAGTCACTTTATTCATGCAATCACTGATCAGTTTAGCATGCATTACATCACTAACCATCCTGAAGGTCTGTAGATGTTAACAATCATGCACAACCTCAATGGTTCATCCATCTGAGAAGTCCTGAATCACTCATTCATAACTACATCCTGATTTTATGACTTCTATGAGTTCATTAACATGCAATAGATTCACTCATCTATGAATTTGAAATCAACCATACATGCCATGCTAGAATCACTCATCCATGCAGTCAGGCATGCATGACAGAGGATACAGGTCCATGACTATCACAAGTTTCCTCTCAGACTGGAAAGCATCAACAACAGACGGAATTCGTTGATTATTAATCCTTCGTAAATTGTTCAGTTCGTGTCCAAAGAAATATTTTAATTCTTCGTTACATGCTGGAATTATTTTTGCTGCATATTCCTCTCCTGTTGATTTCTGTATCACACGCCTGACGACAGCATGACGACCACGTCCAAGCTCTTCCAATGGGTAGTAATAATCTTCAAACACAGCCTCACGGAATATCACTGGTCTCTTTGTTGTCTCTATTTCTGTAATAAAAAAGAGTTGTCTCCCTTCAAGCAAAAACATACACAAATTTTAAGGTATTGATGATTCTAATACATTTTTATAGCACATACAATGATGATGTTCATGGGACCTGCTGTGGTATTACAGCACATACAATGATGATGTTCATGGGATAGAGTTAGTCTTCCCTTGATCAAATGAAAATCATCTTCCACGTGTAGTTGACTGGTCAGCTGAGGAGATTCAAACTTTCTTTCAATATCTGTTGATGTTAAAATTTACACAAGTTTATTTTGAAATTGTTATTTAATCAATGGAAGACTGGAAGACCAACATTATCTACTGAATTTCATCATTGTATGCACTGTAAGAAAGGTTCCTTTTTGTACTTTTGAAGACAAATGAATCTTTTAACAAATGCAGAAAATGGTTTGACAATAGAAAAGTTAACACTTATATATGGTGAATTCTTAACAGGGTTTATCTTAGACGGCAGCAATTACCTGTATACCTGTGCAATGTAAGTTAAGCAGAAATAGCAACTGGTGCTAAGGCTATGTTCAAAACTGGCTTTAGCTTGTGAAGCATCTTACAAAAGGCTTTAATGGTCTTAGCAAAGTTATATACATGTACCAACACAACTGCTTCAACAGCATCTTTAATGGGCTTTTGTAATTACATAAGCTGGATCCCTTAGTAACAACTCAAAGCTTTTAAAACAGATCCATGCAGAAATCAGGCAGGTGGTGATATAATCAAAAATATTTGTGGAAGGTTTTGTTGATGAAATGCATTCTAAACACCTAAAAGAATGCTCTTGTCTTTTGTTATAGTGCTGAGGTAGCATTGTGAAGAGAGTTACCAGCATTTCCGTTTGTATCAAAAAAAAATTTGCTGTAAAATTATACCAAGAGTTTAAATAAATTTTCAAATAAATGAATTTTTCTTTATCATCTTGACTTTGAAAATAAAGTATATAAGGATAGCTTTTGAAGTACAGGACTTCCTTATGTGTATTTCAGCAATTAAAATAAAAATATTTTTTGGATGAATTTCCTTACCATAGGTACTGCCTCATTCTTACACAGATCTTTATTTTGCTAGTAGTATTTCTTTACTAAATCAGCTTCATCTTAAAATTATTTGCAAAATACATAACTAACAGTCTTTATAAAGAGCTCTTAAGTTTAAATAAAGCCATCATACACAGCCAAAAGCATATGATAACCTACATATATCAGTCATATGTTTATCATACAATGCTCATATGTAAATATTGGCTTGCTTACACATGATTATCATATGTTTGCAAAAAAAAAAAAAACAAATGATTATAAATTGATAATCAGGAAATAATCATATGTAAACTCAAACATATGATAATCATGTGATTCTCAACTCATATGATAATCATGTGATCTCAACTCATATGATGTTCATGTGATTCTCAAACATATGATAATTGTATGATTCTCAAACATATGATAATTGTGTGATTCTCAAACATATGATAATCATTTGATTCTCCTGTGTAGCACTTTTGACAGTGCAATGTTTATTCCATTTTAACTGCTGTAAGCATTTATAATAAGATTTAGGTGTTGTGTTTTTCATGCTTCATGAGAGTAATCCTACCTTTGATAAATCTTGCTGTGGAAAGGAAGAAAGAGAAATAGTTTTATGGAAATTTGAGATAAATCTGTGGTAACAAAGAAAGACATGGGTTGAAATACAGGGGTGTAAAATAACTTTCAAGAGTGTTGGAAACATGCAAGGAGCATATTCATAGATTTTAAATTCCTTCTGGTATGTCTTTGTTCCTTGGGAAATGCATTCCCTGTTTCTTCTTAAAAAAATCCGTGGTTTCAATAATATCTCCACTGAAGATGGTAAAATCAAAATTCTACCATAGAGGAAGAAGAAATAGTTTTAAAATAAATTAAGAATAGGCTGAATGAAAATATGTTGCACCCATGAAATCTATAGGAAACTTGGAAAATGTAAAATTAAAGAAATTTAATCACAACTGGATGGTTAAAGTATTATACATTGTCAGTTCCTGACTTTGAATGGGAGACTAATATTCTTTCATGGTTGATACAAAACTTCAGGGTAATTGGAAGAAAATGGAATGGCAAGCATGCACCATCTGCTAGGACTGTGCACCTAAATCACTTATTATATTTTTCTGTCATGAATTTGGTTATATGCAACCAAACAGCTGAGAAGGGCACCCCCTTTTGGGATTCAAAGTCCAATTACTCATAAAGAAAAATATAAAAACAATAAAAAATTGAAGGCTTTCCTTCATAAAAAAAAATAAAAAATTCTTGACTTTTTATGAGCAACTCGGCAGGTGTTTCCAGAAAAGCAGGGGATGCTTACCCTACCAGTGCACCTGTTCCATGCTCCCAGTTTTTAGGGGAGTCTGAGTTGCTCATTTGCTTTTGTTACTTTGTATGTATGATTTTAGTTACTTTATGTTCTTTGTTGTGTATGATTTTAGTTACTTTATGTTCTTTGTTGTGTATGTCTGTTTTCGATGTCTGGTCTTTGTCCCTGGATTACATTTTTTTTATTTCTGCTAGAACCTTGGTTACTGTGATTACTCTTTCATAATTTTTTTAAAAAATCTATCAAAATATTATGGTATCAACAAAATAACATCAGAAAGTTTGCCCTGCAAACAAATAAACTGTAACAAGACAGAGGTGGACAAAGACTCTATAAATACTGGAATGGGAAAATAGATTAAAAGACAATGTCTGTTAATTGGGAATAGATGTTTTTTACCTTCGCTGTCACTATCATCTGAAAAATCAATGCATATTGGGTAATCAGAAGGGTTATATGGCTCTACCCAATGGACCAGATTTTGTTACAGCACATTAAATGATGATATTCAGGAGTTAGAATTGTCTTCCCTTGATTGAATAATCACCTGATGAACTTCCTTGGGACTGAACAATTGAGAAAGAGATTTAAACTTTCTATAAATATATCTATCGAATTGTCTGACATAGTATAAATCTTCTTTTGAATTGTCAGGAAGTTTATCAGGTAATTCTCTTTTTTTCAAAGAAAGACCAACTCTTTAATCTGAACATCATTATTATATCTGCTATAATAACTAAAATGGTAAAAGAAATTTCACTTTAATTTAAAGGAACGAAAGAGAACTTGATAGTACTTTACAAAAAAATCATTTTATCTTCAATGCAAATAAGAGTATGAGTTCAGACAATGAATCAATCATATGAAAATTATGTCACAAATAGGTAATAACAAAATCCTTACCATCAACAAACAGGTGAGCAGAGCACATAGATTTTCCCGCCATATTTTCTGCCTCACATGTGTAAAGACCACCATCCAATGAAATCACATCATTGAGCTGTAGAGTCCACAGATTGGGTTTGGTATGAGTGATCTTGACTCTGCTGGACTCAGTGAGATAACGACAGTCTTTCATCCAGCGGACTTTTGGGTATGGAATGCCATCAACTCTACATTCAAATTTGCCAGATTTGTGAATGTCTAAAAATAGATCTACTGATGGCTCTAAGAAGGTTGGTGCGTCTAAAAATAACAAAAGATGACTTAGATTTTAGATATGTCAATGCTAAGTCAGTTTTAAAAAGTAAACATTGCTGAGCTACACGATATATCTCCAATTGTCATGCATTGATAAGTTGTACTTAAAGATAATATTAGAATGATAGCAGCTTTGAAGTTTAGACAGAAGATATCACAGTGGGTCCATTTGGGTGAAATGTTCAAGACTTTCAATGCTTGTGTTATTTTGTTTAACATCATTGAAAATTGCCGATATTTTTTTAGTATCATGTCAGTTGCCGATAATCATAATTGTTTGTAAAGCATTCAAGAATTGCAACAAATTCCAAGTAAAGTATATGCAAACGGTTTATTTTCCATACTACTATATTGATAGATCAACAATGAAGATGCTTGTTTGAAGTAAAGAACAAAATACTGTTAAACTGTTGACGAATGCAAAATGGCTCTATTTTTGGCTTTAATGAAATTGAAGCAAATCAAGTGGAAAGAAAATATGCTTTTATGTCAGTTATGTATTGTTTTGAAAGTAGTTTTAAATCATAAAAATCATAAAAAAAATGTAACCCAAAAAAAAAGTGAAAATGAGCCATTTTTTCATTTGCTTAAGAAAAAAAGCCATAGCCTCCATGATCGAACTTATTTCTTAACATAATCATATTATAATCATCAACTGACCTGCAAACTCTAGTTGTACCATGTAAACTTTGACCCCATGGTCATTTTCAGCAGTACATTTGTATTCTCCAACATCTTCCATACAGAAATTATAGATATCAAGGGTGATAACTCCACTTGGTGTGATAAGGGATTTGTATTTGTTTTTATTGGTTAGGTTACTTCCCTTGAATGACCACTCTATTACAGGAAGTGGGAATCCACGGATTGCAAGGTTGATACGGGCAGTCCTTCCCAATACACCATACTGTAAATCTTCAACTGTTGATTTAAATTCTGGTGGTAAAGCTGTTAATAAAAGAGAATTTCTACAAATTCAAAAATTTATTCTGTGCTATGATATCAATGTTGATGTAAAAGAGTAATCAAGGGAACCAAGGTTATAGCGGTAATCAAAAGAATGTAATCCAGGGACAAAGACCAGACATGGAAAACAGACAAACAAACAAAGAACATAAAGTAACTAAAATCATACATGCAAAGTAACAAAAGTAAATGAGCAACTCAGACTCCACTAAAAACTGGGAGCATGGACCAGGTGCACCGGTAGGGTAAGCGTCCTCTGCTTTTCTAGAAACACCTGCCGAGTTGCTCATAAAAAGTCAAGTCCGGGGTAGAAAAACGAGGAAAGGAAAACTATGACCCATTGAATAAATCAGTTAAATGTCATGTCTGTGGTAGACGAAAGAGAAAAGGAAAACTATGACACGTTGAACACAGATAAAAAATGTGACAAAGTTGTATAAATTGAAAACATACGCACTCGATTAAGAAAATATGTACCATATACATCTTTATAGTATTTAAAGGTAAATAGTATGGGTTGTATTCTTATACTGAAACTTCAGTGGATCATAGCAGAGTATGCTGGGAAACCAACAACTTACATGTTCTGTAGCCATCTTCACTCTCATCCAAAGACATCTGTCTACTGAGAGAGAGAGGACTTTCTAGCGAGGAACGTCGTGACATACGAGGAGTTCCACTGTCTCTTGATTGTGATCTGCTAAACACAGGAGGCACATAGTCATCTGTAAAAACAATTATTTTATAAACTGCAGAGCTTTCAAAAGTAGGTGGGGAGTGGCAATTATTACCTTGTATATCTACATTTTTACAGTCTACTTTACTAAAATTTGTATTTAAGAAGGAACCACCAACTAAAGGTTTTAGGACATTTGATTATAAACAGACAGTGCAAAATTGCAGATTGAAACAATCTAAAAAAATCTTTGAAGTATAAAAGGGCCTTTTATAACTCAATCCTGAACAAAACATGCAGTACATATCATGACTGAAATTGACCTGTTTTTAGTGGACCAAAACAGTATAATAAAGTTTGAAAAGGTTTGGTTGAGGTCTTTTATAATCTAAAAGCCAAAAATTTGTGGATAGAAAGACATTATGATCATATCTACACCAATCTTGTTGAGAATGAGTATAATTTTTTTAATGCTTTCTCTTAAAAGATATTCTACCTTTGACATTGATAACACTACAAGCCATGGTGGGTTCACTTGTTCCATACTGATTCTTGGCCCGGACTCGGAACATGTAGTCTCTGTCTGTATTCAGTCCAATGACATCAAACTCATTCTCTGTGAGGTCATCAGCAATGACGGACCATGAGGTGTGTGGAGGTTCCCTCTTCTCCACAATGTAGGTTATTGTTGATCCTTTGACATAGGAGGGAACTCGTCCTGGTCCCCATGTCAAGGTCAAGTCTCCTCCAAAATGGTTGGTGATAAGAGGTCGTGAAGAGGACATTCTTGGAGGTACTGAAAATTAACAACCAAGAAATTATAACTACTTAAAAGATAACTATTTGCAATGTATATAATGTACCAATCTAAAAATCAAGCTTTTATCCCAGTGCATACATGAAAGAGTAATCAAGAAAACCAAGGTTATAGCTGTAATCAAAAGAATGTAATCCAGGGACAAAGACCAGACATGGAAAACAGACATACACAACAAAGAACATAAAGTAACTAAAATCATACATAAAAAGTAACAAAAGCAAATGAGCAACTCAGACTCCACTAAAAACTGGGAGCATGGACCAGGTGCACCAGTAGGGTAAGCATCCTCTGTTTTTCTAGAAACACCCGCCGAGTTGCTCATAAAAAGTCAAGTCCGGGGTAGAAAAACGAGGAAAGGAAAACTATGACCCATTGAATAAATCAGTTTTCATGGTGCAGATGGATACACCATAACGATACACAAGTTCATGAAGATGACCATCAAACTTCTGTAGTGATGACTTCAATCTTGTAGCAACATAACTCTGTTCCAGAAGCCTATTTGTTAGAGTTCTAGCATGATACAAAAAGTCTGCATAGTTTCGGCATGCTCTGGCATAAAGTACGAGTTGTAATATGAACGCTCCATGAAAATGATGAAGTCTTCAAACTCAAAAATAAATAAACCTTCAATTGAAGAAGAAAAAATATGATTTTTCAGAAATTGAGGTTTCCTTGGGAAAAATCCATATAAAATCAACTTTCCCAGTCAATGACTGCTTTCCTGACAAAACAAATCCTTACAGCATATGAAGTTTTCAACTTGCCACGGGAAAGAGTAACTAAGTACCTAACTTTCCCTGACCCAAATTTCACTTCTCCCAGGTAACAGGAAATAGGAATCCTGGAACACTGATACTGTACTGAGGTTTAGAAATTGCTATAAAACCAAAGAATGCAAAAGACGGATAAAATATCCCAGCACAAAATCTGTCCAACGATATAAAATATAATTAAGCCCTTTAATTAGCAGATATAAACTAAGCTGTGCAGTAATTTCTAAAATTGATTACACATGGTTTAATTCTTTACATTAATATGATAAAACTGCTCTAAATTTCTTAATCAAACTTATGAAGTTTTCTCCCATTTGAATAATTATGGTCTTTCTCTTGAAAGTTGTATTTCGAAGCTATCTTCAGAGTTCTCCTTATGTATTCGAAACAGCATGGCTCTTAAGATCTTTTTTTTTTAAATCATTGCACAGTGCTTAAAATTATAGCATTGCAAATCAGTATTATATTGGGGAGAACACCAATCTTACTGAAAAATGCCTTAGTTCCAAAAGATGTTATTTCTACATTTTTTTGTCCGAACATAAATTCTTGACTACATGCACATCTCCATTTGGTAACCTAACACCCATTTAAGTTTCATTACAATCCTGCAAGTCATTAAGGAGGAGTTGTGGACAACACATGAGATGAAGTTATACTAAAAAGTTCAATAGCCATCATTTCTAAAATGTTTGTTTAAATTCCTGACAGTATACAGACAGTATCCATTCGGTTACTTTTACATCCCACAAAGTTTCATAACAATGCTGCAAGCTGCTTAGAAAATAGTTTAAACAGATGAACAGGGTGAAACCTATATACCCCTAAACTTCAAATTCATTTGCAGGGAGTATAATTATGCTAAATTAATTTATTTTTAGATATTTGTATTTTCAAAAAATTTTCATACCACCAGAGGGCACTAAGTCTCGTATTTTCTTCTGTGGTATATCTAGGTCATCACGTTTCTCTGAAACAGGTCTCTTCACTTTGTCTAAAAAAAACACATATTTTAATAATACAACTTTAATTGAAAGCCTTTGAGCATGAATTATAAAATAACATGCAAAATAGCATGCAAATCTATGTATTTTTTATCCCAGTGCTTTTCTCTGGTGAAAAATAACACATAAAATTTTATCACTACAATAATTGTACACATAGAAAAAATTTTCATTTATGTCAAAAAAAATTGCTTTTGAAAGTTATATCAGCTCCTGAATTGCTCATTTGCATTTTTATAGAAGAAGTGTGCATCAAGAAGGACTTATAAGGCAAAATGTTTTGGAAGCATTCATCATTGGAATTTTATTTTACAAAAACTGATATTGAAATTGACAATTTCTAATGTGTGATTTTTGGGGGAAAAAAATTGCAGTCAATAAATGGTATTTTTTTTTTACCATTTTCAGAGTTTGCTGAAGGAGCTTGAATAACATCAGTCAGTGGTGTACATGTAGTTCAGTCAAGAGATATATGGGAATGTGCAATGAATGAAGTGGTGTACAGATTTCAGGAGAATTTTCTTTTAAATGGGACAACAATTGTACATGTATATCATGTAGTGGTGTGCGAAGTTTAGGAAGAATTAGGTCAAGTGTTAAAGCAGGTACATGTACATCAAGTAGTGGTGTATCAAGTTTAGGAGGAATTCAATCATTGGATTACACATGTGTGACTTTGAAGATCAGACAGCGGTGTGCCAAGTTTAGGAGGAATCAATCACAGGAGAACATCCTAACATACCCTGCAGAGATTGTATTAAATTTTTAACATCCTCCAATTGCATATTATTCTCCTCTTCACCCTCTGCAAACATAACTTATGGAATAACGGATAAGCTATAAATATTTACTTTATTTTGGGAGTGGGGTGGGGGAATGGTCATGTACTTTCAACTGAAGTATAATAAAGGACTTCTATCCTTTGCTTTGAAACATTTTCATTTGTCTTTTATTAGGGACATTTCTTTACATTTACAACTGCTCAACTGATTCCAAACTTCTTTAAAAAATATTTCATGGAATAAAATGACATATAAGTATGATCTTTTTTTAGGAACTGCAAAAATGGATGAAATAATGCTGTTTATTTGCATACACTACTAGAAAAAATCTGACAAATGGACCAAAGATTGTGCAGTAACAGTAGCAATACCTTTGTTTCTGTCAAGAATGACAGCCAACGTTGGATCACTGCAACCAAACTGGGTCTCGGCCTTAACCCTGAACTGGTAATTCTGATTAGGGTTCAAGTTATCAATATTGAACCTAGTGTCAGTGATTCCGCTCTGCAACCGAGAGAAACCAGGCATGTTATCTTCCTTTACCTCGACAATGTACGTGATTGGTACTTTCTTGGCGTAAGCTGGTATCCTAGCAGATAACCAGTGTATCGTGCATCTGTCTCCAAAAATGTTTGTCAGCCGTGGAGTTTCCATGGGTAGTTTCGGGGGAACTAAAAAAATAGTGCACCATGCATTAAATGTCAGGCATCATGGAGGCATCTCAAAGGTAACTTAAATGCCCTTCAACAGAGGTTAAAGAACCAAAGAACAGTTTATATTTCTTATAACACTCATTATTAATTATAGCTTTTTGTTGTCTTTTGAGAACAATTTGAAGTGATGACGAAGAAAAACATCTGAAAAATGTTCCTTCACAGTTTTTCACATTGGGGTTAATAGGAAATAAAAAAAACTTGACACCAAAGTCATGTGACAGTATGAAGATTGAAATAAGATTCCCTGCATATAACAGTAACTAATAAAATGCTTTGCAGGACACAGCTTGATATGATCTCTGATCCCCTGAACAGTTTAGGCAAGTATGGACACACCTATCAAACTTGACAGAGCTCAGAACTTTGTTTACGATTTGACATTGGACACAGGGTAAAATTTGACCAGAACCAAAATGGTTACTTTTTGGCAAGTCAAAACCTGAAAATTCATGGTTCATGCCTTGAACCACTAGCCCTATGACCGAGACTGGTAAAAATCTAACTTTGTGGTACAATTTCAAGGCAATCCATTCACATTCAATCAAGTTATCATTCAGAAATCAGAAAAAAAAAGTTCTTGTTTCTAGCCCCTTATTCTTACAAGGCTTAAGCCATAACCCAAAAACAAAACATTCCTAGTCTTCCTTTTTTGGTATGGCACCTTGTAGTAAAATTTATATGAGATCCATTCACTTTAACACAAGTTATTATACAGACTTAAGGAAAAGCTTGTTTCAGGCTCCTTTTTTGGCCCCTAAATCCAACAATGTTCAAGTCTTAACCCCCAAAATCAATCCAAGTCTAATGCCCCAAAATCAGTACCAATCTTTCTTGTGTAATTAAAATGTAACCATGCTATAAAAATTGAAAAAGATCAATCAACTTATACTCAAATAATCACATGAAAACCAAGTGTCTAAATCGATGACAATGATATGGACTATGACCACGCCATACCAATAGACCGCAATTATTTTGCAGTTGTTTACAAAAAGAGTAATGTATAGTGCACATACATGTTGTACATGTGCAAAATTCAATTTTGAATCTTAAAAATAAGTGTTTAAGTTTAAAAGAATAATGTAAGTTAAATCCATAGCCATAGCATGAATTAAAACTCAGCAGAACTACAATTGTATATGATATTTAGTAATTTACTACATAATAGAATTATTTCAAAAAGTTAATTTTTTTAATTCATATAGTTTTATTGTATCTATAAACTTTGAACTCCATTCTTGCAAGCTATAATGTTCTGTATAGTTTATTATTAGTAGATTTTTGAAAAATGAAACAATGTCATGATAAGAAGAAAAAAAAAAGAGAATGGAAATAAAAGTACCAGTAAGAAAAACTGCAGGTGATTGTGGTCTTTAAACTTATCCTAGAGTTTATAACAAATTGAAAAAGAGTGGTACCACTTTTAATATGATCTGGGGAATTTTAAAAGCTTCTACGGTATGATTTTGACTCTGCATGATGAGAAAGTGTTTTCCTTTTTACGGAACACCTGTTTAAATTTTTGCTCAGCTCATGATTTTACAAAACATATTGATTTTGAAGAGGAAGAGCCTTTTAGTATGACCTACATGTAACTTAGGTGGCTGAAAAAGACCATGTAGATTTTGTAGCAAAGAAAACAAAATTTCACTATAACATTTTTCAGAATTCTACCTAGATAGCCATTAAAACACATAATAGTTAACATAAACCTGTATAGAAAGTGGTACCACTCTTATTTACTTTGCTGTAAAAAATATATATAAAACCATATTGACACATGTAAATTTTTCACAACAGTAAAAGACTGGGACACATCAAATTAATAAACAACATTGTTGTATTTATTATTGATTTCTTCTGTATATTAGAACAACAAAAAAGTATACAATTTATAGCCGTAAACTGTGGTATAGGTAAACAGATTTTCAGAATAAATGAGATTATAAGACATGCTCCGATGTTATTTTTAGAACTTCTGTCACTGAAAGAATTAGCGGCCCACACCATGCTTGTAAGGTGTAAGTAGTCAAAGTGCTGAAAAATGAAGCCCCCTATAGCAGTCAGCCAATCAGTAACCTTAAAGTTGTATTTCAAAAATAAATCAGGCTTATTTTGTCTTTACTGTTCTTTTAAATTGAGCACATTTTACAGAGGATTGCATTATTTATCCCCAAAGGAAGACATTTTTATTCATAGTTTGACCTTTGGCAGCAATCTACATGAAATTTACAAAAAAGAAAAATAAATCAAAAATATTTAACCACCTCTTTGCAAATGAATATTTTCACATGAGTTTCATATGCAATTCACACAATTTCAACTTAACTGAGTAAATAAATTTCGAAAGTGTTCACATGAGATTCATGCCTATCCTCTCTCTTCCCCACCCTCACCCCACCCCCCTCCCCCCCACAAAAAAAATAACAAAACAAAACAAAACAAAACAAAACCAAACAAAATTGAGGTTGACTGACTACTATAAGTTAGTCAAAAGAGAGGAAAAATAAACATTATTAGAATCTGATTCAGCCGATAATTAATTAATGAGTCAACTCTGGCTTAATAACTTGATATCAAAACCAGGTGTTGTCTTAGAAAAAGGACAAAGTCATTAGAACTGAATGAGAAAACATTTCTTTTTTACTTTAGGAAACAAAATTATCTATGAATTTCTACCATATATCAGAAGTTTGAAAATTATTTAATTAATTTGATGGACTCTTGTTTGATGACTTTGTGCTTTATCATCAAGACATTGTCACTTGATGGGAGATAATCAGCATCTCAGTAGTACCTTCATCTATAGGACCCTCTGAAATAAACACATTATCATACTAAAGAATGGAAAACGAAAGCTAATATTTATTGTGTTTGTTTGTGGTTCCGTTGCTGTTTTTTTAATACACGTTTTGTTCAAGAAAATTGCTAGATTCTTTGGTGTTTTAGTATTGATACTCTTTTTAATTTTTTAAGCTATTGTTTTTTTTTACATACATTTTTACTGTCCTTTCAACATCATGGTACTCTGACCTATTTAATTTGTGATCAAATTCCTTCCAGTGATTTTTTCAAGGTGTACAGAAAGATAATGGATGAAAATGTAAATGACCATGAACCCTTGAACTTTAACCTTACCACAGTCTCCAAGGGTAACCAGTGGTACTTCATAATCTGAGTCATATTCATCATCATGGTAGTTCACTATCTCTGTAAATATAATATATCAAATGATAATTCAATGAAGACTCATTTATGAAAGCGCATATGAATCTACTTCAAAAAAAAAACCCAAACTTTTAACAATTTCACAGCATGAATTATATTTATGACCAGCATCTGAAAACAAATGCCTGTTAAATCTATCATATTAGGGAAGAGATTCCCCTAAAATCAAGGATAATTTGGAGTTTCCAGCTTATGCATGTAAGATATGTGTGAGATTTTTTGGTAAAATTACTATTTTTCTGTGAAATATACCAAACAATTGAATTTTCACATAGTAAACTTTTTTCTTAAAAAAATACAAAAATGCAACACAACTTCAGTACATACCTGAATGAATATAAATAGATTACAAAACATTCAATTAGTACATGTTATTCCAAAGTTAAAATTATTTTTGATTCTAAGACAAATTGTTTCATGTTTGACCTCTTTAAAATGAGGCAATGAATAATTTTTCCATACTTTCAGATAAACAGAACACAAGTGTATAAAATGTACTGTCACTTACCAATAGGTCTGTACAGACTGACAGGCAGAGTTGCTTCACTTGCCCCAAATTCATTGTGGGCTCTGATCCTGAACATATAATCTACTTCAGGGTGTATATTTTCCAGTTTATGTGAAAGACAGGTCAATCCTCCTTCTACTTCTCGCCAGTCTAGACCCGGTGGGTTCTTTACTTCAATACTGTATGTGACTGGATACTTCTCCCGTGCTCGTTCTGGTACCTGGGCTGGTTTCCATCGTAACAATACTGTTGATGGGTCATCTTCTGTTAGATCTGGTTTATCTAATGGTAGTCTGGGTGGAACTGGAATAGGGAACAAGCTTAAATAATTTTTGATGGCAGTGTTACTTATCATTATTTAAGGATACTAAATACTTGAAAGTCCATAATTCAGGATTTTTTTGAAAATTGTTTATGATTTAGTATATGTTGGCTCTGAAGCTACATTCTAACTGAATTTTATTTGGTGGAAGATACAATTCTATGTGACTTCTGAATAAAATAATTTGTATAAGAGCACTTTTATTTCTACAAATTACTCTTTGAAGTGATTTCTTAGCCTTTTGGTCAAAATTGTCAATCTTCCAAAATTGTACTGGGGCTGTTATCATAAAACATCTCAAATTGAGATTTTCCTCAAATCTTTCCTCCATTCAAATTTTGACCAATCACATTGCTTGCAATTGAAGATTTGAAGAAAACTCAAGGATTTGAGAAAAATCTCAATTTGAGATTTTTTTATGAAACTGGGCCCAGATCCTATAAATTTGCTAATCTCTCAGGGTTCATAAAACATATCATTTTACTTGTCTATGCTAAACACATTTATACTTCTGAAGTAGTTATAATTTATAGGGCCATGCAACTTCTATTTGCATCTATCTCCTTATTGTTTGACTAACCACAAAATATAGACCAGCAGTCCTTTTCATGATAAAAGTTATGCGTAAAATTAGTCTTTAAGTCATGACGTCATAATATTTTGATCAAGGAGTGTTGTAAAATGGAATCTTCACCTAAAAATAAGAATTCCTTCATGAGGGAAATCTAAAATTAGCTATCATTTCAAGGACAGATACCTTAAAGCACTCTTTTATACTTAAAAATAATATATCTTCTTTAAACTAGGATGAGAGTACAAACAGAGTTATCTATAATTATTTACATACTGAATGTGGTAAGATGATCAACATAAGACCTTTGTGGTACAGAGTAGTCCTGTTCAAACACCTTGTAGTCGATTGTCTTTCGTGGTATTCTTGGTGAAGGTGCTGCAATGTTATCAAACATATTAAAATTTCAAGTTGGCTTTTTATCTTCATAATTCATGTTTTTTCTTTGTACACTACAGCTACACTACAGTCTTTCCATATTCTCTCCTGCTAGTCAGAATATAGTCTATACATGCTTTGTAGGGTGCAGCTGAATATGACCACAGAGATAGAACCATAAACAGTTGGAACTAGTATGGACTCATTACTTTCAACTTGATACAGCTCTTTATTTTGACCCTAATAACAGTCCCTGAACCAATCACGGATCGATGACCACTGACTGATTAATTGCTGACAGATTGTTAACCGATGACCGGTCGACTGATCTGATTGAAGTTTGTAAAATGACTGGTTAATGTAAAGGAGAAAGTTCGGTAAAGACCCCTTTTGGCCTCATAATTTGGGCATTTTTGAAAATTTGATTAAAGCTGATTTCTAGGTAGTAGTACAAAATGTAGTATAGTAAGATGGTCACAATCAGAAATAACAGTATGCATTTACATAACTTTTACAAAAACCTTTAACTTTTAACATTTCTGCAATTTTTAAGATGGTTTATGTGTGGAACGGAAGTGGTCAAATATCTGTTGACTAAAGCTATTTTTACACGAGTTGTAACTGACAATAATACACAAAATATATGAAGCAAGAGTCAACATGCATTTGGCAATTGTTAAAACAATGCAAAACTGCACAAAATTTGGTGTTTTCCAGTCTTTTGAACAGATTTTCACAATCTCAGCCAAGTTTGGAGGGCATACAAGACCGTATATGTTCAAATTATTACTATAAACCAATCAAATCAACTATGAAACACATTGAAGAGCTGGAGAAACAACATAAAATTTTTTTCACATAGACTTTGTTTTTGTGGCCAAATTTTGCCCTTACCGAACCAATTTCTTATAGAATTTGATGTTTAAATCTATTGCTTTATCTAAATAGGTGTAAAATATGACCGCTATGTGGTCATGTGACACAATCATTGATTTAATGGATCGGTTTCACTGATTGATGACTGATCAAAAACAGTTCGGTGATTGATAATCGTTAACAATTTTTTTAGTTGCACAGATGGGTTTTAATGTTTGTTATTGAAGGTCTTTATAATTTGCAGTTAGACATTTCTGTTGAAGTAGGAAACTCATAAATATTCATACACTTTACTCAAGTTTTTGCCTAGAAACCAGAAAAATGTTCATTATTGGTTCCAAATTCCTAAATGTTCAAGCCACAAACAAAAAATCCTTCCCATCCTTCCTTTTGTGGTATGGCACATTTTGCGCAATTTTCGTAAAGATCCATACACATTAACTCAAATTATTGTCTGAAACCAAAAAGTTTACAAACACCAGAAGATGTCAGAGCTATATCTTATTTGGCAGTTAGAGGGTCATGTAAAAAACACAATATATAATCCCTTCAAATCATCTTTGAGTTTATATGAGTTGACATGGATGGACATACATACAGATGGTCAGGCGGATAGATGGATGGACTGCATGACAATGGTATATCATAATATGGGTGCATCTTAAGTGTAGTGTATATCAAAGTTACTAAAAGACATTTTTTAACAACTGTAATTTCATTAAAGCAAACATTTTGAACTATCTAAAAGCTTAGCACTCAGCTCTATTTGTCTAGCATTCAATTTAGTTATTACATCAAAGCAGATAGTAGATGTAGTTGAAAAACAATCAAACAAATTACAGTTAAATATAAGAGTTGCGTAATGCACTGCTGTTAAAAGTTCAGCTTTATTTATTAGATTAAGCTATTTGAAACATTTGAAAGGCTTTTAATAAAGCTTCTTTATGTAAATAGAAACAGATGCTTTGGTTAATTAGTACACAAACATAGTATTTATACAGAAACATACATAGTATTTATATAGAAACTGTTACATATCAGTTTCTGTAAGAGTCAGGCAGTAGGTGAAACAAGGCACAGAAAGGGAAAAAACACCACACTGACAGTGTAACTTCATTATTTTTACCATCAGAGAAAATTACAGAAGACTATTTGAAAGACCTTTCTCCTTTCCGTAAGACATTTTTTGGAAATATATTCAATAAAAATTTTTGTTGGAATGAACATATATGTATAGAGAAATCAGGCAGATAATTTGGTTTCAAATTGTACATGCATCTTTCATTCTGTGGAAAAAAATATACAATATCATAAGGAATTTAGGGACAAAATAAAGGCCAACATTAAACAGTGCTCAATTATGGGATCAATTATAAAAACTGGTGAGGTTTAAGATTTTTCAGATTTCGCCCAACTCTTACATGAACTTGTACAAAAAAATAAAATCCACCATACACATCTGCAAATAATAATATACTACACCATACACTTTGATTATCAATTGTCTATACTGTTAAAGTATTGTAGTTCCATTTGATACTAATTTTTGTAGATTAAATATCTCAATCAAACCATTAAATTTCCAATGATATGTTCAATCAAATTCAGACTTTTCATACTACATGTAATGGCTAAATGGTGACATCGTATATTATAGTAACTAATGTAAAATTCCTTCATGAAAAATTTATATTTGTTCATGTTATAATCAGAGGAGTGTTATGCATGAGCAAGGTCATTTAAAGGACAGATTCATGTTTAGGTTGTGAAGATCAAGGGAATGCATGGAGAGTGTGTGAAATATCAAATCTGAAAATCCATTTGAGTTAGTTTAAGGTCAATGAGGTCATCAAGGCACATTAGGACTTAAATTCTTTAAATTGGAAAGTCAAGGTTAAATTATGGTGCTTGTGAAGGTCACCACAGCTATGAGAAGGTCAAGGAAAAACTATATGTATACCTTCATCATCACTTTCATCCTCAAAGTCATCACCATATTTGGATCGTCTATATTTAGACAATATGTCTGCTATATTACGCTTAGCACTATTGATGTCCCTATTTGAGTCAAATTGGCTGCCATCACATGTATCATTATCTGCTTCTATATCACTATCATTACTTTTATCTTTTGAACTTTTCGAAATCTTGGCAGCAGGACCACGTCTATATTTTGCTAAAATGTCTGATATGTCACGTTTTGTACTCTTTATCTCTTCATTAGAGTCATTATCACTTTCCTCTCGAAATGATTCTCTAGCTGCACCAATCTTATCATGGTATTCAATATTTGAACTTCCAGACTCTTGACATTTAGAACCCACTTTAGAAGTTGAAACACGGCCATATTTTGCTAAAATATTTGCTATGTTACGCTTAGCACTGACAACTGCATCTTCTTTTCCCATTTCCAGTATTTCACTGTTACTTTCAGCTTTAATACATTTTTCTACACTACTATCAAAATTAAGATTGCCTGAATTATTTTTTGTGAAAAGAGACAGACTTTTCTGTTCTGATATGTTATTTTCATCGGAATAAACATGACTAGGAGGAATGTTTGAAGTCATGGAAGTCATATTATCAGTAGTACTTGTGATCAAATTATCTCCACTGTTTTTAGCCATGGAGGTCATATTATCTCCCTTGTTTGAAGTTATGGAAGTCATATTATCAGTAGTACTTGTGATTAAATTACCTCGACTGTTTTTAGTCTGGGAGGTCATATTATCTCCCTTGTTAGGAGTCATGGAAGTCATATTATCTACTTTGTTTGAAGTCATGCTTGTCGTATTATCTACTTTGTTTGAAGTCATGCTTGTCATATTATCTCCCTTGTTTTGAATAATGGAGGTCATATTATCTCCCTTACATGGAGTCAAAGAAGTCACACCATTCAAAGTCATATTATTTTCTATAACATCCATGTTACCATTCATCTCATCAAAATCACCAACTAAAATTAAAGTTCATTCAGTAAATAAATAAAATATTGCAAATTCAGAAATTATTGCAAGCATTTTAGTTGAAAACAGGATTTGAATATCTGAATTTGGAAAAAAAGCTGTATCATTAAAAATGAAATTATTCAATGATATAACTTTTAATTATTGGGATGTAATGATAAGTTGTTTTCTTAATATAATAAAAAAATTACAATAATATCTGAAATTAACTATGAAGCAAGAGAGTATCATATTAAGCAAGCATAGTATTAAAAAAAGCTTTACATACTATATAAGGTAAGGGACACAACTGTTTCAAATCATTGGAACGTTTGTATTCAGCATTTTACATCAATCTCATGTAAGCACCAAAGTAACTTTGATTGATTTCATTTTGTTTCAAATGAAAGCTTGATAGGCTTTGATGAAATTGAATATGATACAAACATATCACTGATTACAAGAGTTATGTCCATTACCCAATATCTACCTCCCACAGCTACATATATTTAAGCATGCAAAAAGCATTACTAGATCTGAGTACAGCCATTTTCATGTTCAGTGAAATCTGTCTAAACCATACCCTTTTGGATTGGAAGATTTGTAGATTTTGACAAGCCTTCAGTTTCCAAAAGTTTTTAATGTGTTAATAATGAGACAAAAATTCAGAATATGTCTAGATTAGACAAGTTTTGGGGTCATTCAGGGTTCAGTTTAGACAATTTTTTCTATCTTGTTAATTTCTAAATTATACAGATCTATAAAAAAATCTAATTCTATATTATGTTATTGTCAATGAATCTGAATTAAGACTAAACACACAGTGTTTTTGGACCATCTTAATCAATTTCTAATATTATCTGTAAAATATCATCCTGTAAAGATCTTTTTTAAGCAATATTACAGTACATTCATAATCAAATTTTGATACTAAAACAATGACAACAAAATCTATCATTCTACCCACCTGGAGATTTATAGTAAGCCACAGGTGGTGTTGGATCGCTGATGTCACCGTTTGGTGTTTCTGCACGTAATCTGAACAAATAGTCTTTCTTAGGCAGTAAATCAGTCACTGTGTGCTCAGTCATGTTTATTCCCCTTGCCAGAGGGCGCCACTGTCTTGATGGAGCTTCCTGTACCTCAATCTGGTAGGAGAGAGGTTCAGAGTGACGATGGTATGGCGGTGTGTACACTCGGTGCCAGCGCAAACGGGCGGAAGTAGAGTCCTCATCAAAGATTTCTGGTCGTGCTATGGGTACTCCAGGGCGACCTAAAAACAAGTAATAGTAAAATATTAAAGCAGGATTATTATACATCATATTATCTATTTACTTTCAACATAATATTCAATATGAAATAATTGACAATTGCACTATATGATACATTATGCCCTCCCCCTTTTTCAGTGGTCAAAGTACCTTAACTACAAAAAAAAATAAATATATAAACATGTTGAAAAAATAAAAGGATATGGTAGTGCCCTACAGACAAATACAACTCCAAATTATCAAAAGTATATATACCATAATAATATGTCCATAAAAAAGACAAGCATAGAAAAAGGATCTGACACAAGTACAATATGCTTACAAAGTCCAAGATTAGTGAAGTCAATGACTAATTACAATAGAAAATGCCCATGCAACAATAGTTTTAGATAACTTCATTACAAATAGAACTTAACGTGAAAATCATATACATATACATCCGTCTGTTAATTATGTTTCAAAAGTTGAAAAAAAGAACAACGAATTGGAACAAAATTTATAAAAATCTACTTTTTAAAAGAGTACAGTTTTAATTTCACAGGAACCAGTAATAAATGCAATGTAAGCGTAAATGGCTGGAAATCTGGTTCCTTGTTTATGTCAAAGGAAACAGAGGTAACAGCTAGGAACTGTAAGAATATATAACCACCCACAGATTTATAGATTTAGATTGTTAAAAGATGCATTACAATAAATGTCATGAGAACCATCCACCAACATCCTGAAATCTACAGCAATTATTACATCATACTTTAAGGAAGAACAATAAAAACACTACAAAGCAAGCTTTAGATTGGAATCCCCAAGGGCAAAGAAAAAGAGGAAGACCAAAGAACACCTGGAGGAGGGGTTTGAACTCTGAACTGAAGAGAGTAGGACTAACGTGGAAGAATTGTAACACCATCGCCCAAAACCGAAGCGAATGGAGAGAAACTGTAGTCGCCCTATGTCCACCTATGGACGAAATGGAATAAATCATTACATCATCACGTTTTGTGTGTTTTTTTTTTTTTTTATTCATGCAAACCACTCATAGTTTTAGGTAATGTTTAATATTGTGAGTCAAAATGAATAAAAAAAAAAATATAATGTATTTTTTATTGACATTGATGGTATATTATATAATGAGAAAGAATATATATAATTCAACTCAGTCTTCATTCAGTTTACATGTACCTGCCAGTCAGTGCTATTAGACTGTATGCTAGAGAGACATACTAAGCCAACTTTGTCAACTTCCTTCAAATATATTGATAACAATGAGCAAATAAAAGCCTGGAAGTTGCTGGAACCCCCCCTCCCCTTCCAACACCTTTTAAAAATTTCTGGATCTGATTTTCTATAAACATTCATTTTTAATATTAATTCTGCTGTCTGTGGGTAATAGCATTTCATTGCAACACTATCTTTTGGCCAAACTGCATTCACCCATAGCATGTAAGATAAACCTATAATCATTGTTATCTCCCTTGAATCAAAGGAACCTTGACCTAAAATTACCTTCAAAGAGAAGAGCAAACAGTGTTAGACCATCTGTTATTGATAAGTAACAATAGGTCTATATATATAGAAACATGTACTTCTGACCAAATTATTGCTGAATTCTACCAAATCAAATGTCATTTACCAGAACAGAGAAATATACTGTGCAGGACATTTAGTTGTTAATACTAGGATTACTACAATGTATTATACAATGAGACCTGTCTGCCAATAAACCAAACTCATTTGGGTTATTAAATTGGATTAGGTTAGACAGGTGTTCAGATTACCAAACTAAAACTGATATGAAGGGACTTTAACAAGTGTCTGGTTCAGACAGGCTTATGGATTATTCTGTGTCTGGTTTAGGTAGGTTTATGGACTATTCTGTCTGGTTTAGACAGGTTTTGGATATTCTGGGTTTGGTTTAGACAGGTTTATGGACTATTCTGTATCTGGTTTAGGCAGGTTTATGGACTATTCTGTGTTTGGTTTGAACAGGTTTATGGATTATTCTGGGTCTGGTTTAGGCAAGTTTATGGACTATTCTGTATCTGGTTTATGCAGGTTTATGGACTATTCTGTCTGGTTTAGACAGGTTTATGGATTATTCTGTGTCTGGTTTAGGCAGGTGTATGGACTATTCTGTCTTGTTTAGGCAGGTTTATGGAGTATTCTGTTTGGTTTGAACAGGTTTATGGATTATTCTTGGTCTGGTTTAGACAGGTTTATGAACTATTATGTGCCTGATTCAGGCAGGTTTATGTACTATTCTCTGTGTGGTGTAGACAGGTTTATGGATTATTCTGGGTCTGGTTTAGGCAGGTTTATGGACTATTCTGTGTCTGGTTTAGGCAGGTTTATGGACTATGCTGTGTCTGGTTTAGACAGGTTTATGGACTATTCTGGGTTTTTTTTAGACATGTTTATGTATTATTCTGGACTTGGTTTAGACAGGTTTATGGACTATTCTGTCTGGTTTTGAGAGGTTTTTGGATTATTCTTGGCCTTGTTTAGACAGGTCTGTGGACTATTCTGTGTCTGGTTTAGACAGGTTTTTGGATTATTCTGGGTTTGGTTTGGACAAGTTTATGGACTATTCTGTGTCTGGTTTAGACAGATTTTTGGATTATTCTGGGTTTGGTTTAGACAGGTTTCACTCTAGTACAATATCATAGTAACTTTTAATTACTGTAAACTTAAAAAATTGTGTTGCTTATTTTCACGGATTCTGTCAACTGAACATATTCCAGGGTATCAATTTTTGCAGTTTAAAGAATGATAACTGTTACCTAGTGTTAAAATCAATTTCACTGATGATATTTTTCATGTTTTTATATCTACTGTGAAAATTAATATTTTTACAATATATACAACCATAGAACTGTAAATAATTAGAGGTCTATGATTATTACCAAATCCATGAAGCAAGTTTTATTGTGTAGAAGTACAAATTGTACATGTACTCCATATTGAGACCTCCCTCCTCATTTTGATATGCAAATAACCTAAATTCCTATTTTTAACCAGTTGACTTCATATTGAACAACAATGAGTAGTTTAGCCAGGTTTCAATATATAAGGACGACTTTTGACTGACAGACACATATTCAATGAGTTAAACAATTTAGATTCTGTTCAATTATCAAAACAATTGGACTAAGTTATTTATGAATATGGAGACGCATGGTGGGTATCAACCTCTTATCTGATACTCCTCCTACACCATTAAATGGATTTAAATGAAAATTTCACAGAATATTTATTACAATTTCTGTTGTGCATCTCCTGTTTCAAATTTGGATTAATTTTGAAGTCATGCTATTGAATGAGAGAAAAGGAGCATCAATCTAGTCAGCATCACTCACAGTTTGTCCATTTTTTAAAGAATTTCTTATTTCCCTGCAAAGTGCTTTTTTCTGACTATACCTTTTGTCTCAATTCAGAGAAATTACAATTTTAAAACAGCAACATGTTTAACAGTAATAAAAATCTGCCATGTGGTTGAAACACATGTACAACTTCATGACTGCCAATGATAATAACATGGATGACACATGGATGTGATAATAACAGATTGTTTTTACATATTTAATGTTGCTTTTTCTTCATTAATACAAACTATATGATTTGGGATCATACCCTCTTGATGAACTTCAGGAACCTACATGACCTAAATGCACTATCAGTAATCTAATGAACATGTCAATCCATATGATCATGCATGTTCCCTGTCATGTTCATAATAAACTACAAGTAGCAAGTGCTTAAAGATTAAATGGGATTCTAATATATTTTCCCTTTTCAATGTGGATAGAACTGTCATCATTCTATTACCGTTGATTTTATTACTTTTGTTGTTGCCTTGAGAATTTAAGAGCTTACTTTTAGATGTGTTTAAACTTGTTGAAGATCTTTTAGTGATCTCTGAAAACATTTTCTATTTTGTACTTGATCATCAGTCAGACAACAAAGAAATCATAGATGTAGCATCAGAGATCACCAAAGCATAATTTCTCCCACTTAGATGTAGCACCAGAGATCACTAGAGCATAATTTCTCCCAACTTAGATGTAGCACCAGAGATCACCAGAGCATAATTTCTCCCAACTTCAATGTAGCAACAGAGATCACCAAAACATAACTTATCCCAACTTGGACGTAGCACCAGTGAACATAATTTCTCACAATTATATATTGGTTGTAGCTCCAGAGATTTCTCCAAACTTGTGGATGTGGACCAAAGATCACCAAATTTCCCCTAACTTGTGGATGTGGACCAGAGATCACCAAATTTCTCCCAACTGGTGGATGTGGACCAGATATCCCCAAAACATAATTTTTCCCAACCTGTTCATCAACAAATAGACGTCAAACTGAAAAGATCAGGCAACAAATGCCATATGGTGGGTTATTTTGATGGATGTAAAATTTTGAGATTTTGAGGCAAAAAGGTAAACAATTTTGGGGTTTCTAATTTTGACTGATGATAAGTGATGCCCTAAGTAATTAAGCCCAGATTTAAAAAAATGAGGAATTTACCTGAGCGTTTTTAAACAGACCACTAAAGAAATACACCAAAATTAGCACCCTGTGAAAATCTCCCACTATACAGTACATGTATTCATAGATGTGGCACTATATATCAACAAGAAATAATGTTCCCTGAACTTGTTCATGGACAGAAAACAAAGAAAATAGTCAATCATAAATGTAGCACCAGAGATCAACAAAAACTTTATTTTTTATCAACTAGACAACAAACATATCAGATACATGTCAGTAACATCAGAATATACTACATGTATTGAAGTAAACAAGATCATCCTAGGCCATTACCTCAGATACTAATTGGTACAACAAGGATTGCTATCGTCATGATCGTAGCCATTAGTTTGACCATGTTATCATGACTACTGGCTGTGCCAATATTAAAACGATTTGCCAACAGAAATAATCAGTATAAATCCTATTGAAACCATAAGACCATGACCATAATCTACTACCATAATGTTGTTCAGTGAAATATGCCAACTTGAGTACATGCCATTGTAAGAATCAGGCTGGTGGTGATACAAGCTTAGAAATTTTTGGAATTTTTTTGCTGAAAATGAAATCAATGTAGTAAGAAAACACTATAAAACTTAACAACTCTAATGGTCCTTCCAAACGATAATAAATTTGAGATAATTACTGTAATCTGATTGGTTAAAATAATTTTGTTATATCTCAATGGATGAAAAAAATATTGACACGCCCCTATTCAGTTAAATTTAGAGCTACTTTTCTCATATTTATAGATGAAAATATGTTTTAAAATTAATTTATAAGAATTGGCTATTGAAAAATAACATAAATTTTCCATGTGCATATTTTGTTTAATAAAAAATATGCACATGGAAAATTTATGCTATTTTTCAATAGACAAAATTTTTATTATTGCCAATTCTTAAATAAATCATGGTGTAAACAGAGAATCATTTTCTACTGATTACTGTCCATGGGAATCATTTTTTATGATATTTTTGGTACAGACTTGATGGTAAGCTGGTACATGTACAACAAAAACCTCTAAGACATAATGGGATGCAAAATTTCCATTGAAAACTGTGATGCTCTTATGCAATTCATAAACATGAAATTTACAAATCATCAAACTTTGACAAACCATTAAACTGATTCCCATACAAAAGAAATATGAATTTCAAGAACATTTTGCACAGCACTTCAACATTTAAAAAAAAGTGAACTTTTCTTCATCATTATAGGTATGAAATCAAAATTGGACAAGCGTAGTCTTTTGGGTGCAATGATTTTGTTTCACTTCTAAAAGTTTGGCAAAATAGTAATGTAAACATCAGTCACTACAGTATCTGCATGCATTTTACTTGGACATGTACTTAATAACAAACATATACCAATATGTATTTTCTCCTTTGACTTGTTGACTGAGGATTATATATTCAGCATTTACTTAAACTATGCCAACAGTAACTAAATACATGGTAAACAAAACATCCTCAAGAGCAACAAGGAGACCTCACAATTTACAAAATGTCATTCAGTGTTTCATGTTCATGTTACTTTTTTCTTTCTCCAAACAGGCATTCATAAACCCTTTGTTTATAATTTGATTTTTTTAAAATTATTAATATATAGCAATCTACAAGTATAAACGAACTGAAAGTTTTTTTTTATAATACATGTAGTATAAAAATGGAGTTACTTCCCTTTAATAGTTTTACAGCATATCATGTAATATCCAATTAGAATAATATTAGTTAGTATTAGGCTAGCAAGGACCATATTGATGAGGATACATAACATTGTAGAAAAGAAGGATGGTAAAATATGGGATTACAGGAGTGTACCGTTCCATGAGCCTGCATTAAGTGTTTCAAACCTCTGTAAGTAAAATTTCACTATTACTCATTGATCAAAAAGGATAATTTTGGATGTACTACCCATTCTCCAGTGTCTTGTTATATTGTGAAAACTTCCAAAAATTATTAGAATGCTTTTAAAGTAAAAAAGACATGAAATCATTTTCAAGCAGATGGGTCCTTAATGTACGTTTCAAATCAACATTGCAAGTAATTTACAATTTCTATGCAGTTTTCAAGTAATTCTCAAGTAAATGAATGTTTTACATGTGTTTATTTACTTATCCAGGAAAATATATTGTAACATGCTTAAAATAACTAAAAACTTAGTCAAAAATTGTCTTAATTGATACTATAGGCCTCCATGGTCAAATATGTCACAAAATTTGCAACTAAGGTCAAACTTCGTGAATATTCTGAACTTTAATTCCATGTTACACATTTATGCAGCGGTTTTGTCAGCAAATTGAAACATAATCTACAGAATATCATGTAGTATTCAATTTATTTGATTAATTTCATTTCCAGGGCTGACGAAAATATAAATCCAAAACACTCCTTAATCAATTGAAACTTCCTTAACCAAAACATAAGATGATACATCTGACCATAGTTTCGGCAATATTTGATTGTCTTGAGGGAGAGAAGTGATATTCAAGGTTTTAAGGTCCAGTAGAAATACAATGTATAGGTGGATCTAAGGGGCCTCTAATGTTTGAAAACTTCAGCTAACTATATATAACATCACTGAAAAACACTGGCCAAAGGCAGCCACCATCCCACCCCATTACAAAATTTCTGAATCCATCAATGATTGCATGGAAAAGTCAGACACCTGTTCATTTTCTCCAAATGTACAGGTGCTATATATAGAAATAAATCACGAAAACTCCATTCTATCACTGTTTTGTTTTGGGCTGGCCATTTACATCACAATGTTTTACCACGGACAGGCCATTTACATCACACTGTTTTACCTGGTGCGAAGGGTTAAATAACAACATAACTGGCCGTGTTAAAACAAATGATAAAATGGAGTTTGTGTGATTTATTTTGATTCTAATAGGACTAGTTTCTTTATATTTTTTTAAAAGACTCAGCCAATGTGTTGGTCATGTGTTTATCACTTTTTTTACCATGACTGTGGTCTGAAGAGCTTTGAAGCACGTCAAATAAGAATTTCCAATAGAAAACAGACAGGTTTCATCAAAAGTTATGTACAGTAAACCTTTCTAAACTGAATGTTTGGATTAAACAGGTTTCACTGAATAAGAGAAATACATGTAGGTGTATCTCCAAATATTTCATAAATCTTAATCATCAACAAATCATTGAAGTTAGTCACATTATTGATGAAGTCAAGAGAAAAACTGTTTTAAAACTGACAAAAAACTTATCCTTGATTGAAATTATAAAAATGATCATCAGAAACAAAAATAGAGTGTTTTAAGAACCAATTTCAGGGGAGGGTTACACACAAAACACACATATTACCCTAACTTTCCAGCATACATCCCAATCAATTGGCAGCAGCCATATTGTGTGTAGTGAAACACATGTGTTACATCTAAATAAAGTGAGCACATCCAAAGTTCATCTGATACAGGGGCTTCCCAGGGGTATTACAATAGTAAAGAGGCACCATGCAGGGAAGAAATTATGACAATTTGCTAATTAGACCTTGAATCACTGGGATGATAGCATGATAAATGTTTACATAATAGATAATAGATAATATCTGACTATGAAGCAAATTGTTTGTTTTCATTTTTGCTTGCTTGTACATTTATTTGTAGACCTGGAATTCTGTACAGCATGTGTTATATTGTATCATACTTTTTTTCAGAAGATGAGTTTCAAATTCAATGAAACCAGTCTAAACCAGTTAAATTTGCTTTGTTTTAAGCATTAATTGGATTGATATAAAGGTACGAACTTAAAAAAAAGGGTCCGATTTAGACAAGTTTTTTAATAATTCATGGTTTGGTTCAGACAGGTGTCACTGCTGTACTTTCAAAGGAAATTAAAAAAAAAATTAGTAAGAAATAAATTTAAAAAAAGGAGAATTTTTATATTATCAGAAATAGTATGTAGAAAAATAATTAAATTCAAATTCATTCATTAGTTAGTTCTTATAGAAGATTACCGAAAAGGATGACTGGGCCCTGTCAGCCAAAATCCCACTTCTTTACAAAATGAAAGACTCTTTGATGCAGAGTAGAATACTTGAGTCTATTAGACAATTATAAATTTGCTATATGTTTTATCTTTTTATCTTATATATAATTTTGGAAATAAATCAAACCTTCTTCATGATATCTCAGTCATCTTCAGTGATCACCAATGTGTTTGTTACATAACATTATTTACATAACACAGATGGGAAATTATCCACAGAGACTAATTAACTCTCTGACCTTGAGTGACCTTCAGACATATTTAATAACACTATATTAACAATATGTATGGAAGATTTGACTCAGACTTAAATCTTAAAGAAAGAATCTTGGATTTAAAAAGGGATATAAACCTTATTGATGCATGTACTTCAAGGAAGTAATTTATACATGTATCAAGTGCTGTGAACCCCTTAATAACATTATATAGAAAAAAAAAACTTCAAAAGGGGGTTCCAACCCCTGGAAACCCCAAAATCTGCCAATGCATGCATACAAAGCGCAATCAAGAATTTTTAAATTAGAATGAAGCATTTAAGTAGCAGTCTTTATAAAAATCATGCATGTCTAAAACCCACCAAATTCAAATTTTATTTCTTAGTCAGAATCAGTTACAGA
Source organism: Perna viridis (assembly GCA_037379345.1). Lineage (NCBI taxonomy): Eukaryota > Metazoa > Mollusca > Bivalvia > Mytilida > Mytilidae > Perna > Perna viridis. Next base: position 26,141,798 of record CM074523.1, read on the forward strand.
CCACATAACCCGTCATAGCTCTTCATTTGGATGTTGCGCCTTTGAGATAAAATTTATACAGACTGTACATGAAATTAGCACTTTGCAAGAGTTATCATTCTTGATTTTTTTTCCATTAGGTTGATTTAAGTGGAAGATAGAGGTACGATTTTCTCAAAAGTACAGATCTGAATATGGAAAGGACAACTGTTAAGTAAAAATGTAGCATATGTAGATTGAAAAAGTACTGTTTGTTTGTTGGGTTTTTCTTCACTATGAATCACTCTAATATGGACAGTGTCTGAATTTTATATGGACTGTTACTTAACATAGAAAAGTCTGCCTTGACATCTGTGACAGTACCTTATGCCAACACAGGTCAATGTCAGCAAAGATTTCAAGTTATGTTATAATAATTACTCCACAACATACAAACATCAAAAGCCTTTGTCATAATTATATTTATGTTTGGTGGTTTATTTTCACTATGTCTGAATTTTACATGGACTGGTACTTAACATAGAAAAGTTTGCCTTAACATCTGTGACGTACCTTACACCAACAAAAATCAATGTCAGCAAGGATTTCATGTTACATTATTATATAGATAACAGTGTTTTATCCAATGTTCCCACTGTCATAAATTTCGATAATTTACACTGTGAAATGAATTCGGTAATTTCACTCTTGGACTTTCTCCCGCCAAACATCACAACATAGATATCAATCTGCCAATCACAGAATTTAAAATTCATGTTGAAAATATTGATAAATTATGAAGAAAATCTATATAATAAATAGGATAATCAATTGGTTATTGTGAATAACCAAAATATTATCAATTGTGCCAAGAACGCTTGAAGATTTAACTCGTGCGCGGAACAAATTCCGCACACTCTTTAAATCTAGGCGTTCTTCGGCACTCTTGATAATATTTTGGTTATTCATTCTCACCAATTAATTATCCTATAAGTAATTACTCCACAACATACAAACATCAAAAGCCTTTGTCATAATTATATTTATGTTTGGTGGTTTTTTTCACTATGTCTGAATTTTACATGGACTGGTACTTAACACTGACAAGTTTGCCTTGACATCTGTGACAGTACCTTACACCAACACAGATCAACGTCAGCACGGATTTCAAGTTATGTTATAGTAATTACTCCACAACATACAAACATCAAAAGCCTTTGTCATTTACAGCCTATTCCTATCAACTACCATTAAACTAGAGTCATTATTGGCTTCTATTTAGAACATAGTTGTTAAAAAACTTTCCATTGTAAAAACATGCAGCTGATTTGAATTTCATGTGTCTGGGTTCACTGTCTTTTCTCTCTACTTTGCCTGGGTTTCTATCCCATTTCTTACAATTTTACCTCAAATGTGTCTGTTCTTTAAGGAGGTAGACCTAGGGTAAGGGACATTACTCTTGAAATTAGTGATATGCTTGTATTAGTTCAATTTCACCAAATGCTATCAAGCTTTCTTTTGAAATAGAAGGAAATCAGTCAAAGTTACTCTGATGCTTGCATAAGATTGATGTAAAATGCTGAATACAAACATTCCAATGATCTGTACTAGTTGTGTCCCTTACCCTAGGTCTACCTCCTCAAATGGACAGATTCAGGATTTTGAGTGAAAGGCAGTGCTGATTGCCAAATACGGCAATTCAAAAGTCTTGAATTATATGTCCTACTAAATAAGAATTTAAATATGTTTTATTAACTTTATGTGAATATTCTCAAAAACTGATTTGTGCAATGCTTGCTTTTTTTGTGTTTCAACCTATGTATTACAAATTTTACTCCATCCCTACCTAAATTCCCATATATGCTTAATAAATCTTTTTTAGATAAAATTTGCATCAATTTATAAAGGTCTGATTATTAACACTGAACCTCAAAAATGTGAATAAAAAACTTAACTAAAAAGCAAGAACTATCCAGTGAGGAAAATACAACCAGGAAGATCAAAAGGACAACAGTCTTAAGGAATAAATTAATACATAATGTACATACTGAAATGTCTATTTTCAGTGCTATAGTCTAAACCCCACAAGGGCAGATCTAAAAATTTTGAAAAAGGGGGGGGGGGTGGTTACAGACAGGTTCAGAAAACAGAGGGTCCAAGTCATTATTTGTTCATTTTTTCAAAAATATTGCATGGAATTCACAGAATCTGCACCATGAAAACTGACTTTTTCAACATATCATAGTTTTCCTTTCCTCTTTTGTCTACCCTGGACTTGACCTTGCAGGTGTTTCTAGAAAAGCAGAGGACGCGTACCCTACTCATGCACCTGGTCAATGCTTCCATTTTTTAGTGAAGACCAGTTGCTCATTTATTTTTGTTACTTTGTACGTATTATTTTGGTTATTTTACGTCCTTTGTTGTGAGTGTCTGTTTTCCACGTCTGGTCTTTGTCCCTGGATTACATTCTTTAGATTTCTGCTACTATCTTAGTTCCCTTGATTCCTGTTTTCAACAAAAAGGAGGGGTTCTAACCCCTAGAACACTTCTTGACTTATCAATGCTCTAAAATTAAGAAATGAAAAACCAAAAAAAAAAAGAAAACAAATATTGTGCAAATAACATAACAACAATCAAACCCCTCTAGGCTTAATGCCATCTAACGACTTGTGCATGGACCGTAATTGGGCTGACTGACAGAATATATTTTTCCAGGAATCATTAATCAATGGGACACCATTAAACAGTATGTCATATTAAAGAAACTAAAAGCTAATGACAGAGAGTCCAATTTAGGGAATGTCCTGGGTTCAGCCAAACCTTTCCATAAATTCTGACTAAATTATGATTACGGCCACTGCAATGTTCCAATGATTGTTTGACCTTGGTAAGATATTTATTGCCACACTTATACCTGTGTCCCAATTTAGCAACACATCATTTATCATGACATCTGAGAAATTTATCTCATTTTTTTGCGCAAAACTTGATAATAACCCAAAGCAATGCCCTAGAGAATCCATAACCTTGGAAAAATATTTATTGGTGTACAAATGTCTTACTTTAGCAACACATCATTTATCAGGACACAGACAACTTGACAAAGAAGTAATAGCCTATTACATAAGGCACCATGTAATTCATGGAGTGGAGTCATTGCATGGATATGTTAATGTGGATTCAAAGAGTAGATAGTTGGGTTAAAACTTTCAGTGTTATTTCTAAGTAACATATTGAGGGTGTAAATTGTAATATTTTGAATAGTCAAAGTTAATTAAACCAGGAACTTTTAATCTCACATTGAAATGCAGTTGGATGTTCAGCATTTTGATTAAACTTCTTTCAGTGTATTTTTCTGAGATAAAAGAACAGCGTTCCAATGTACCCCGGGAAATAAAAAAAAAAGTCCAGAAAATTTTAAATTCACTGAAATTTTCTACGTCCAAAGGCCATTACTTCCCTAAAAATCAATCAACCATAACCAAAGTTTAACTTAATTTGTAACTTCTCATAGTAAGACTACATACAAAATATAACATCAATTGGTAATTTAAAAGCATTACAAAAAAAATTAGGGGACAAAAATTAGGGAAAACAATGCTGTATACTTTGCAAGTTTCAAATTTGTTTTGTATTTAATAAATGACCGAAAAGCAAAATAAGAAATTTCCACTTTAAAATTCCACTCTGTAAATTGCATTATGCCACCAAGAAGGAAGATAAAACGTATCCTTACCACCTGTACAAAATCACTCATCCTGTCATTATGGAACTCTCTTGATGTATCAGACAGACATTAATATTTGTGTTTTTCTTGCCATAATATTGTATAGAATGTAAAGATAAACTATGTATTATCTATTTTCTTTCTCTGTAATTGAAGTGTAGTACACATTTAATATAAGATGCTACCACCAGTGGTATGGAATTCCATAAGAGGTCAGGGATCATGGGTACCCACAATAAGATATAACAATATATTAACATCATCATTCTCTGTGATTGAAGTATAGTATTATTTTAAGATGTTAGTACCAGCAGTATGGAATTCCTTCAGAAGTCAGGGGTAATTACAATAAGACATAATAGTATATTCTGAGGATAATTATTAAATATAAAGAACAAGAACACAGCACAGGAAATTTTGAGCAATTAGAACACAAGTATCAAATGCATGAACCATATCTGATGTTCACCTTTGTAACAGTTCATTTGGAAGTTTTTTTCTCAATTGCCGCAATCTCATGTTGGAGATTGTTACGTAAAAGCAAATTTTGATGTCAAAATGCATTTATTTAGTATTTTTCACACAAAATGAACATAATTATAGTGTTAACATACTACACTCAAGGAGGTAGACCTATGGTAAAGTCTTATAAATCATTGGAAAGTTTGAATTCACCATTTTACATCAATCTTATGTAAGCATCAAAGTAACTTGGACTGATTTCATTCTGTTTCAAAGGAAAGCTTGAAAGGCTTTGATGAAATTGAATATGATACAAACATATCACTGATTTCAAGAGTTATGTCCCTTACCCTAGGTCTACCTCCTTAACCAAACAACTGAGATCAAACAAATAAACAGCTGCGATAAACAACATAATGCATCCACCCATCCCTATTCTTGTTGCATGTTCAAAATCCCATAGTTTTGAGATGAACTAGAAAAAACTCCAAATTCAAATGGAGTTAAATATTCAATCATTAATTTGGATTATCCCCTATCAGAATCCTCCAACAAAAATTGTAAACTTTCACGCACATCTTAATATGATGACAACTAGATGAACAGACAGACACACAGTATGATTTTTATAATACCCCCAAACTTTCTTAGCTGCAGTCAGGAGGTACCAAAAGTGGAATAAATAGAAAAACTAAAGGGAGCTTCCTAAAATATATATAATACCTGAAAACTACACAAGTCATCATCCTGTGAATTTCTCTATAGTTATAAATATGGCCTTTAAACATGAGTACATGCCATACACATCTGGAAATTCAGAATTTGAAGGAAGAGTAATAAAGAAGAAGAGTTACCCTAATTTATCATGTGAATGATTGTCCAAGTAATAAAACACAAGATGTGTTAATGAGATACAGCTGATTGGGTGTAAACTGACCATTCTAATAAACACTCAACACAACATCAATGTCATTACTTTCAGTAAATATTAGGCCACACAAATTGATTCTTTGTTTAAGGCCAGGTCAATATTAATATATGATCCAGCTGACCCTCATAATCAAGGTAAAGGTCATTACTGTCAGTTTATGTTAGGCCACACCACAGGTAATTCTTTGGGTTTTAGGCCAGGCCATTATGAGATGTAACTGGTTTGATTTGAGCAGATTGATCACATCCAATAATTTTAGGCCACATCAACTGATTTTTCAGTTTATGGCCTGAAAATAAAGTACAGTGAGAAACAACTTGATGTAGATCTTGACTAACAATCACTAAACCAAACAAACTATTTCTTCATTTTAAAAGAGAGTAAAAAATTAATATACAGGGCAGATAATAACTGATGTTAATTAGGCCACACAAGCTTAAAGCAAGGCCATAACATATAATGAGATACAGCTTGTGTGTAGACTAATCACCATAATAAAAGATCATCTTATATTTTAAAGTAAGGCCACACAAACTGATTCTTCTATTGTCAGGCTAGGCTATAAAGTATAGTGAGAAAAAACTTGGGTGTAGACTAATATCAATGATGTAAAGCCACACCAACTCATTCCTGTTTTTTTTTTAGGCTAGGCCATAAAATATAGTGAGAAAAAACTTGGGTTCAGACAATTATCAATGATGTAAAGCCACACCAACTGATTCCTGTTTTTTTTCAGGTTAGGCCATAAAGTATAGTGAGAAAAAAACTTTGGGTGTAGACTAATATCAATGATGTAAGGCTACACTAACTGATTCTTCTTATTGTAGGCCAGACCATAAAATGTTATGAACTACAGCTGAATGGGTATTAACTGGCCATAACACAAGATCAACAAACAATGTTAGAATGTTAGGCCATGCCAACTGATTCTTATTTTTAAAACAAGGCTGTAAAGTAAAATGAGACAAAGCTAATGAGTGAAGGCTAACTCTAACAAACCTTTTATAGATAAAGATCAAGGCAATTACTGACAGATGATATTACAAGATTATTTTCAAAGACAGCAGAAAATTAATTATGTATTTCTTAAAGAAAAGTATTCCTGAACACTGGATAAGACTGAGATTTTGGACCAGGTCATTAAATACAATGAGAAACATAATCTAATTTATGTATGTAGACTGATTTTAAACAAACATTAGAACAAAAGGGTTTCATTGGCGGTCCAGAAATTTTGAAAATGGGGAACCCATTTACTTGGATTAAAGGGGGAGGCTCAAGTGATTTCCAGTTTTTCTTGGATATGCCTATGGTTTTACTGTCATTTAAGGAGGTAGACCTAGGGTAAGGGGTATAACTCTTGAAATCAGTGTTATGTCTGTATCATAATCAACTTTTCCAAAGCCTTTCAAGCTTTCATTTGAAACAGAATGAAATCAATCCAAGTTACATGAGATTGATATAAAGAGCCTGCATACAAACGTTCCAATTATTTCAAGAGTTGAGTCCCTTACCTTAGATCTACCTCTTTAAGACTCCAAGACCACATAAACTGAATCATGGGTTACCGGATCAAGCAATTACATGTATAAGCTTATGGGCTATAAAAAGAGTAATCAAGGGAACCAAGGTTATAGTGGTAATCAAAAGAATGTAATCCAGGGACAAAGACCAGACATGGAAAAGAGACATACACAACAAAGAACATAAAGTAACTAAAATCATACATACAAAGTAACAAAAGATAATGAGCAACTCGGACTCCACTAAAAACTGGGAGCATGGACCAGGTGCACCGGTAGGGTAAGCGTCCTCTGCTTTTCTAGAAACACCCGCCGAGTGTGTTTAAATGGGCCAATGTTCAAGGCCATTAGTGTCAAAGTTTACTAATTATTTGATTCTTTAGCCAAGCCATAAAAAATCATTGAATACACATGGATTTTGTTATAAACTTTAATTGTAATACATTATGCAAATATAAGAACTATTCTCCAGTTTCTTTCAGCTCATTTCGAACAAGAATTCCAGAATTAGAATCTAATAGACAAGTCAATTCTGTAAAAAAACACTTGAAAACCGAATTTCAAAAGGAACCCATCAATGACAGAATCATCAAAATCAGATCAATAATACACAATAGCTACTTCTGTCAACTCTAATTATTTCACCTATTTTCTACCTTTTAGTGCCCTTTTTTTAAAGGTGGTGGGGCAAAAATCTGCACATTTTAACTATAGGATCCTTGTTATAAAAAAATATGTCAAAATTTCAATATGATCTAATAAGTTTACTCACATTATTGTAGAAGCAAAGAAAGTTAATGGATGCTACACAACAATGACAGCAGTGGAATAGTACCAAAAAGTTTGCAGTTGTGTAAAAAAAACTCTAACCAAAGAACAATTCATAAACATCTGCCCAACCAAGAATCAGACAAACTAAGAACCAAGAATATCATTTGAAAATTAACCATAATTTATTACATAGCAGTCCAACTAAGTATCAGGTGAAATTAGAACTAAGTGTATCATTCGAAAATTGGTCAGTTATCTTTCGAAATGATATAAGGTAGCTTGGGGAATATAATTTATGGAAAAGATAATTATTTTTCATATGGAGCCTTTTTGTTCAAGGTTTTTGCATGAAATGCAAAATAGGATTTATCTCCCTTTGATAGGAAATGATGGTGCATTCTAATGACTTTTTTTACCACATATAGTAGAAAGATTATAAGAGACCTCATGGGTTACAATATTTTAATGCATTCTTAATAATGTACTATTTTGTAAATGTGTTTGAACATATATATTTGTATTTGTCATAAAAATAAGAAGTGATCTCATCCCACAAGCTTGCTTCTTATGAAGCCAGTTATGTAATGCATTACCTGAGAATATTTTTTTTCTCAATTTTCTTTGCTAAAATAACATGAAAGGCAAAAATGATCAGCAATCAATATCTGATATGAAATCATGAAAAAGTGACAGTCATGTAATTCCAATACTATTTGTTCTGCATGTTTTAAAAGAAAGTTTTGTATTACATTTGTAGATCCAGAATGCAAATCAATAGTTCATCTTACTTCCCTATCTTAAATTTTCCACCATTTTCGACTTGTGCAAAGTACAATTATTGCTTTTTTTAATTGTACAGGCACGTTCAAGATTTTACATTTAAGTGATGCATAAATGTCAGTTTATTATCGTTCAATAAAGGTAAAGAATAGAAGAAAGAATAGATATGGTGAAACACAACAAATGCATCATCGAATAACCTCTATAAACATAGTAAATATAGAGATCACCAAAAGGTCTACAATAAGTGTAAATATACCTTAAAATACGCTCTGTTACCACGGTAACAAAAGTAATGAAATCCATGATAACACTCCTTCAAAATCAACAAAAAACAAGTTAGACTTTGGTTATGGTTGATTGATTTTTAGGGAAGTTATGGCTCTTGGACGTAGAAAATTTCAGTGAATTTAAAATTATCTGCACTTTTTTTTATTTCCCAGGGGACATTGGAACACTGTTCTTTTATCTGTCAGAAAAATACATTGAAAGAAGTTTAATCAAAATGCTGAACATCCAACTGCATTTCAACGTGAGATTAAAAGTTCCTGGTTTAATTAACTTTGACTATTCAAAATATTACAATTTACACCCTCAATATGTTACTTAGAAATAACACTGAAAGTTTTAACCCAACTATCTACTCTTCGAATCCACATTGACATATCCATGCAATGACTCCACTCCATGAATTACATGGTGCCTTATGTAACAAGCAATTACTTCTTTGTCAAGTTGTCTGTTCCATGATAAATGATGTGTTGCTAAAGTAGGACATTTGTACACCAATAAACATGAAGGCACCTTAATGACCAACATTGATGTTATGGCGATATTATTCATTTCTAACCAAGTATTATGATGCAAGCACAGCAGAAAACTTGAAAATAGTGGACAAACATCCGAAATTTTACAAAATTAGTCTAAGGCAACGAGGTATTTTCTCAGGTCAAAATGGTGAAATGTGACTATATCTATGACTGTAAACCTGATACCACTCAACATGCCCTTTTTGATAATTCAACAACACGTCAAAATGCCATTTTTTAGGACATGCACCTCGTCCTTTTAAAATCCTAGCTAGAAAACTATTATATTATGAATCTCTAGATATTTTCATTTTGATTGAGTGTATAGTTTTTGACACAGTATAAACACTGCACACAAAATACAATTTCCCTCTGGATGAACATATTCTAACCTAATACTTTTTTTTTCTACATATTTTTTGTTTTCTTTTCAAGGGCAAAGAATGTTAAAATTATCTCCCCTGTTTTCTGCCAGGAAGCCATCATGTACTTATGTGTGTCACATTTCTTTTGATTTGTTTTAATTTTTGTATTAATCTGAAAGTTCTTTTTCTGATTTTTTTTTATGGTTGAAAAAAATCGATAACTGTAAACATAATAGTTTTGCTATTCTTGAGTTGGAAAAGAACAGTGTGAAAAAAAAAATACTTGCAAAACTGATCTGTACCATAATATAAATTAATTTGAGATAAATACAATAATCTGGTTAAAATAATTTTGTTATATCTCAAAGAATAAAAAAAATATTGACACGTCCACATTCAGTTAAATTCAGAGCTACTTTTTACATGTTGAAAGATGAAAATATGTTTTAAAATTAATTTATAAGAATTGGCTATGATAAAAATTTTGACTATTGAAAAATAACATAAATTTTCCATGTGCATATTTTGTTTAATAAAAAATATGCACATGGAAAATTTATGCTATTTTTCCAGAGACAAAATTTTTATCATAGCCAATTCTTAAATAATGCTTATCTTTTTTTTTGACACATTGAATATTGATCACTTGACAGAATCCACAACAATTAGCAACCACCAAATGTAATACATTTACAGTTAGATTTCTCACTTTTTTGGTTCTGTTATCCTAATGAGTATACATTTGTATTAAGTGTCAGTCTTTGTAAAGTCAGGCAGCGGGTGAAACATGGTATAAAAAAACCCACCGTTTTGATAGTGTAATTTGACTGTTTGCACCATCAGAATCAAGGAAAAAAACAAGATTTTCCATATGATGTTGGTGCATTGAGATATAATTTTATTGAAATGCACTGTAAATCAACATTTAAAGGGCAGATAACTCTGCCAAAAACCTCGTTTTTCTAACATTCTATTGAAAAATTTACAAGCAAATCCAGTGATGCAGAGAGATCAAATGTTCTTTTCAAATAGAGAAAGCATCATCGAGTGAAATTATATTGTCAGATCGGTGGGGTTTTGACATGCATGTTTCGGATTTCTCCCATTTTGCCTGATTCTTACAAATACTTACACTTAATAACATTTCTCTATATATGGTACCTGCTCCAAGCAATGAAAATTTCAGTAAATGAGACGTAACTCTGTTTATGTCCATAAAAGAATTATATGGTATGCTTGAAAACATAATATTGCCAAATAATACATGAGCTTTTTGGTGAGTTCATTACTTTTGATGAAACTAAATAACAAGAGATGATCCCAACTCCTTTACAATTAGAAATTCATTTTACAAATGCAGGCATACAAGAGTTATCTGCTATTTACATGAATAATATTTCCTTTAAAACAGAAACTTTGTAAAGGTTTATGTGAAACAATGTCTTTTTTAGCAAAAATAATTTCTTCATACAACTTATAACTTAAAAAAAAAAACCCTTTTTTTCACTCCTATGGCCATTAATATATTAATCAGTATGTGCTGTTTTCTGTAGGCTGACATTATTTTTAAAATTTTAAATACAGAGACCATTATCATATTCATTCAATGCATTTTTCCTGCTTTAAGGAAAGACAACTACAAATGGGAAATGATTCTTTAAACAGCTCTACAGTAATTAATCAGTGTGGCTTCTTGTTCCTCCACAAATCTACACCTGAAATATGATGGACAGACATACCATCAAACAGACAGTCAGACCAAAAAAATATCTTTACTGCCCAACTATTTGGAAAGGCACGACCTCATATGTTTATATACAAACAATGTCACAAATGCAATATTTCTTCAAATTTCCTCAACTTCTTTAAAAGTTAACTATCTTACAGTACTCCCATCATTTTTTAGTAAACTGTTACTTTTAAAAGTTTTAGTTTGTTTCTACAAGAATAAGTGAGCAATAATTAACACATTAAAAGTAAAAATAAACATAATTAATAGAGAGAGAACGGTGTGAGAACCTTCAAGCTAGTAAGAAAGATATTAATAGCAATGTACACTCATAACATAATGATAAGATTTCAGAAAAGAGCATAAAATACAGGTCTGAAAATAGAATAAAAAATGGAATGGGACTGGTTCATTTTGGGAGGATTCAAAGTTCTATGGAATTATAGGAAAAATCTGGAATAAATTCATCTACAAATTTCTTATTCTAATGCAATATCTGGTGTAATTTTGAATACCATTGGAAAAAGTGGTAAATTTCAGATTTTATATATTTCTCAATATTGACACACTCAATTTGAAAAAAAATACCCAACATTTACACAAATATTTTCAAAAGCTGCATTAGAATAGAATGAATGTACTGTATTTAATGGTTTGTTGCTATAAATTTGGATTTGAAGTAAAAAAAATGTTTTTACTGAAGCTTTGTCAGTCAACTTAATTTGCAACCATAAAATCCATAATTAATGCCAAAATCTTCAAATGCAGTACAGCACATAACCTTCAAATTAAAAACTCTCGGAATAAGAAATATCAGATTGAAAAATTCATATCTAATAAGGCATATTCCCATACAGTATAGGAACAGCCAGTCTCCTCTTTACAACACAAACATATTCTAATATATTATTTGAGAGAAAAGTAAAGTAAATGCAAATAATTATTAAAAGTCTTATTCGCTGATTTAAAAAAAACAAGAGCTTGATAATTTGCAATGTAATAGAAACATTTAATACTGGTATAAGTTTCCAGTTCAAAAAAAGACATTGGAAATTAATGCTTCTGAAGTATAATCTGAACAACTTAACATCACCAAGATCCAGAATTGAGTAAAAGAAAATAATCAGACATTTATATTCAAGAGGAAAACAGGGAATATATTGGGTGTAGGATAAAGGAGAAAAAAGGTAAGTTTTCACAGAAAGATGGGGACAAGTTTTAAAATGTTCCAGTTTATATTGCATGCCAAGAGAAAGGTAACTTGAGAAAAAAGATTAAAACTTGCACTTTGTACATGCTTAATGAGACAATGGGGCAATCCAGTGATTAAGAGTACTTGAACAGTTCATGCTGTTTTCATAAATCTTCCATTAATTATGAGTGAACAAAGTTATTAATTTCATTAATTTGTAAGTTATGAATTTATATGAATTTATATGGCTATATGCAGAGTTATCTCCCCTGCTACTATAAACTGACTTCGTCATCTCCCTTGCTACTGAAAATTGACTGGGTTACCTCCCCCTTTTGTTGAAACCAATATAGCCATATACATAATGTCTTTTTAACTGAAAATGTAAAGGTATTAAGACCATCTTCCTGTTTGATCTTTCTTTTTCATTCCAATTAAAATCCCATGAAATTTTCTTTCTCTTTTCCACATTTTTTAATGATCCTTTAAGAACTAAATCCAAAATTCAAGATTAAATAGAAAGATATTGGTCATCCATGTTATTCAAGTTGTTCAAGCATTTGTTTCAAAACATAAAAAAAATGATTTTTTTTAAATGGTTGTAAACATATTTTTTACTTGAAACAAAGCTTGAACATCAGAAATGAGAATTTGATTAAAAACCAACAAAATAAAACAAACAGCCATTGAACAGAACATTTTGAACGAGTTTTTTTACCGTGTAGGGCATCCAGCAACTCCGAATATATGTCTGAAAGATCAAAATATATATTATAATTTCTATACAAACAACTAATGGGGGGTTCAACTTTTATTTGCAAACAAAACTAATAAATTACTTCAAACAGTATCATATTGCACATTATTACACATTACTGCATACCAGACTATTGCAATATAAACCATTCCAGAAACAAATCGTTGAAATTTTTCACAGCCTTCCCCCCAAAATACTTAAGACCTGTTAACATTCAAATATGATAAATTTTATGACATTTTTGTTAATTTGAATCTAAATCTCATCAGTTTCTGAAAAGGTCCAATTTATACATATCAGACTTCATCTATAGTGGAATTTATTGCAAAAAATACTATTGCACTATTTTGCACCATAAACAATTCGAAAGTATACATTTGTATTTTAGACTACTATATATTGCAATTAGGGGAATGATCTAGCTAAAATATTTAGGGACAACTTGAAAGACTTCAAAAAATAATTAAATATATTAGTATCACAGAGTAGAATTCTCGTGCACAGGAAAAATGTTATATTCCAACAGGTCAAGAATTTAAAGTCAAAAGAACATCATAATGGTTAAACACATAGGACTCTACAACACAATAACAATCACAGTTGGACATTATACACAATTTAGCATAGGATATATATTTTTCAAACTAAGATTTAGTATAAGTCACATAAAGTACAACAGATAAAAGTATGTATACTCTACAAGTAATCTGTGGTAACAAAACCCTGGACAAAAAAGAAATTATTCTGAAATCATTTTTTTTTCATTTCTTATTCAAATTAATCAACAGGCAATGCACATACAAGTATTACTGAAATGTTCTCAAAATTCTTTCTTATAAAGGGTACAGTATACAAAAAAGAATTTCATTTAAAAAATCACATGTAGAATTAAGCAGCTGACTGAACATTCAAAAGTATAATATGATTTTTCAGAAAGTGAAAAAATGTATTTATTTTACACAAACAACTAAAGCATGGATTTCTTTACACGTACAGTTAAGCCCAGCAGCATAGCACAAATAAAAAAAAATTTAATGGCATTTAAATTTACAAAGCTGCAAAATAATGATCAAACGCACCTTTATAATAAAAAAGAAAATTTTGCATCAATTTCATTTGATTATCATTTGATTTCAATATTTAATAAAATATGTATTTTTAATTCAATACTGATTTGTTCACATGAAGTAGCTGTCTTTGTAAGAATCATGCAAAATCTGAAAAAATATGATACAACTCAAAAAAGGGTACATATTTTTATTTTTGTAATTAAGTTGTTTTATGGGTCTATACTATAAAATGAGTAATTATTCATTCAAATCTTCCTGCTCTTAGGAGATAATCAACATTGAAAGTCCAGTAGATTCTATTGTATTTGAACGTCACTTACAGTTATGTCCCTCAATTTTGAAATCTACAGTGCATTCTACATAATTTTTATCTCTTAAGAGTACAGATTACATGAAAAACCACATGTTACTTTCTGTTTACTACGACATTTCAAACAAAATATCAAAAATAAAAAAATATGTAGGTTTTTTACCCATGAATCACATTTTGCATCATTCTTAGCTGGAGTGCTACTTAACATTTAAACACAGCATAACACTATTGCAAGTAAAAATTTGATTCCAAAAGCAGCAAAGTGAAAGTCAGGCGCACCTTTGAAAAATAGATAAAAATAGAACTTTACCTTGATGATATAATCCTTGAAATAGAAAGCTGCTAAAACATACATTAATGGAAAGACATAGAGTTAAGAAATAAATATCAAAATAAAAAATAAATACTAAAATTCTACTAACAACAAATATATATACAGAATTTTTACAAAAATAGGCCATCAGGAAAATATAGTACAAAAGTAAAAATAGAAGGGTTATCTCGGTAACATACTAAGAAATAAAAGCATTATTAATAAAAAGCACTCAATTATGAGAATGTACAATTTTTTTTTCAAGAACAAGCTTAAGGTATAGTACTATAATAACAGGATAAATAAACAAATAAATAATGATAAATAACAAAAGGATATAAGTTATTTAAAATTATATATATCAAAACTTAGCCTAATGAAAATTTATTATATTATTTTTGAAAAATACATTTAAAAAAATGTTTGGCATCATCCTAATTTTAGGCAATGAAACTAGAGAATATTTATGAAGCAAATTTAAATATAGCTAAATAAAAAATGCAGGATATTTGTCACATCTATTTTTTTTCTATTAAAAAATTGATAAAGGTTATAATAAAATATCAATGAAAATACAAATATAATGGAAAAGGTGAAATACACAACAAACACAAAAAAAAAAACATCACATATCAACAAACTATTTAAAACCTTTTAACACCACATCAAAAAAGAATAAACTATTCTATGTCTACCTACACAAAGTATAACAATCCATAAATTGTTGGATCATTTACGAAAATTTCCAGGTTTCCTCTTAAAATTAAAATCTAACGCCTTAACAAACAAGTACATAAAGTGATCTGTCCACCAAATGGCTTACAGGATTTCTCCATTTGATAATACACTATCCTGACTCAAAAACATACATCAGTCCAATAATCTTTGACATTGTTCTTTCTCACAAATTTAAAATTAGAAACTTAAACATTCCAAATGTTTGCTTATCTTTGTCTTAATATTAATATAAACTACATACATTTTCATCAAACATCTAATTATCTCATATCTGTCAGTTTTTACTACTTGTTTTCTTGCATATTAACAAATGATACAAAAAAGAAGACGAAAACAATAAATTTACATACAAAACATATTTTCACTCTTTACTGCTTCCTAGAAAAACATTGTATACATCACTCCTCACACCTTGAAATGATAAACAGAAAACAATAATCGAGGACAAACAAATATTTTCAAAATTTTGATATTCCATAGTTGTCTCTAACAGATATTTTAGGCCAAATGTTTCTTAAATCTTCCTACTATAGACTTGATCCAAGCTGGTTTGTCACGCTCCATCACTTCTGATGGTTTAGGTAAGTAACCACGTGATGATCCGGCACTCGAAAGGGAGGATGCACGGTGTCTACCGCCAGGAACCATAGGATTTCTGCTTGACCCAGAACTACTTATTGAAGATGTCCTCATACGGGGTGGCAAGTGGTGACCTGACCCAGCACTGCTAATTGAGGATGCCCTCTCTCTAACTATATAGACAGTATCTGATGGAGCAGGGCTCGATGCCTTTGATCGAGGAGGGGATATGGTTCTAGCAGGAGTTGCCCTTGAAGGACTGAACTTTCTGGTAGAGGGAGGAGTCTTAGTAAGAGAAGGTGCAGGAGTTGTGCTTCTGCTCACAGGAGTGGCATCTCTGAAGCATTTTGTCTTTGGCACATACGATGTGTAGGAAACATTCTTTTTAGGTTTCGGCAGAGAGTCAGTAGACAGCACTGAAGACCTTCTTTGTCTTGTTAATCTGCTTTCTTCTGGTATAGGAACAGAGCTACCAGAGGCAGCTGACAAACTCCTCATTCTAGAGGCATGTCTGTAAGTTGAGCCCATTGGCAAGTCAATTAACCCTGGGGAAGTACTTCTCTGGTATTTAGCAGATGCAGATCGTCCTGCAGAGCCAGTGACAGATCGACTTCTCGATCTAGAGCTAAAGGCTGATCTGGTATCAACTCCTGGTTTGTGAAACTTTATGTCTGTTGAAACTGAGTAACTCCTACGAGGAAGTGAGGACAGATCAGTTAGACTTCCTTGTCTATCATAAGACTGGTTCCGATTAACTGACTGCATGAATTTCGACATTGTGCTCGAGATATTGGCTGATACTCCAATTGGGGGTAGAGAAGGAGCTCGACTCACTGAACGTCTTTGTGTTATACTAGAAGAGCGTGATGCAGTATCATGGTAGACTGATTGACCAATCAGTGAAAGGGAACCATGGCGTGACTCAGACCGACTTCTGTCTTCCTTTATTTCTGATCTAAGTGGAGATTTCTCTTTTGACATTGATTCACCATGCCATGAGGAAGATCTACGGGACACCTCTTCCATTTTTGGTGGTGATGGCTTTCTCTCTTGTTTTCCCTGCATTGGAATTGAAGATTCTCTCTTGGAGTACATCCTGCGGTCTCTAAATCTGGAGGAAACAGAGTTAGATGAGGCAGTATGCCTTGGCATTGGTGATGGACTCTCACGTCTTCTAAACTGAATGTCATTTATCCTTGTGCGTAATGCAATATCATCCAGTGTGTAACTGCTTGGTCTTGGGCGATACAAATCAGATGCAGATCTCTGATATGGTCTTATAGGCTTAGGAGTTGATATCTCTCTGCTAGGAGTACCTCTTGTTGGTGTGCTTCTGCTTGGAGTTCGTGAGTAAGGTCTGTAGTCAACTGACGATCCTCTAATGCTTGTCAGGTCAACCATACTACTACTCATGCTATTATAAGTGGACTTTGGCATGGGTTTTGGTTCAAACCTACGGAACTTGTCAAGTGTGGACATAAAATCTGCCTTCTTTTCAGTTTTAGCAACTCTTGGCTTTTTCTGTTCTGTCATGAACTTATCTCTCCTTGACCTTGGGCTTAGAGGAGGTAGATCCACTTTTCCAAAGTTTTTCAGCCCTTCTTCAAACTTCTTGACCTGTTGAAGCAATGCACTCTTTCTTTTATCTAGTTGTTGTATATTGTCTAAGAATTTTTGCTGCTTAGATCTAAGATTGTTAGTACTAATTGGTGCTACATTCTGGCTAGGTCGTGCTACAATGGGTGCACTTTTAGGCGTGCTACGATTACTGCTAGCACTACGATAAGGAATATATGAGGTTAAAAACTGGGACTCACTTGGTCTGCGGAAAACAGAGATGTGTTGGGAGGGTTGGGAAAGGCCAGAGGGAAACTCTCCACGGATTCTAAACACATAATCCTGGTTCCGTTGAAGGTTCTTCACTTTGTATTTGGTATCTGAGATTCCACTGGCAACAGGGACCCAGTCATATCTTGGCAGCTGCTGAGCCTCTATCAGGTAAGCAAGAGGCTTCTCATCATAACCAAATGCTGGGATGTCAACCATACGCCATCTAAGATCTACAGAATCGTCATCAACATCTACGACATCAACACCAGCTAAAGGCAAGCGTGGAATCACTGAAATATACAGCAAATAATTAAGATCAGGATCATATACTAGGCAATGGCATACGAAAGTCATGGTGACAGAGAATCAGTGATGTCCTATATACATAGGTAGTCTGAAATATAAATGGTTTCTAAATATGATTAGAAATGACATACATAATTGGGGAAAGACTGCTTGAACTTACAATGCAGGTATAGAGGGGTGTCCAAGAAAGACTTCACCAATAAAGTGGCTATAAAGAGTACAAATATATTTAAAATAGCTTTGTCCCTCAAAGCAAAGTAAAAAAATATTCAAATTAGAAATAATTAAAAATGTACACAGAGTTCAAATGCATAAGAGATAATATTATCCTGATCTTGAAATGACAAGAGAGTACAGCATTAAAAGGACACTGAAAAATACATAAAAACATGAAAAACAATACAAAATCTGCTTTATACAAGGAAAATGTCTCTGAAATTAAAATAACATCTTCATTTGCCAACTTGTAACTGTGATAATAATGACTTTCTACAAGCTAAAACTAGCCTTTAGAGTCTTTCAAAATATGTTTTATATCTTCATGCACACCAACATATGATTCTATGATGCACAAACTTCCAATAAAATTGCATCAAAATCTCTTTAATGGATTAGCTCTTGATTTCCTTGTATTCAGTTTTTAGATGAAAAATATTTTATTCAGTTCACTACATTTGTTTCCTGTTTCCACATTCTGGCCATGTTTTCAGATTGTGATGTATTTGAATTGTCAAAGTTCTGGCCATGTTTTCAGATTGTGATGTATTTGAATTGTCCACGTTCTGGCCATGTTTTCAGATTAAGATGTATTTGAATTGTCCAAGTTCTGGCCATGTTTTCAGATATGTGATGTATTTGAATTGTCCAAGTTCTGGCCATGTTTTCAGATATGTGATGTATTTGAATTGTCCAAGTTCTGGCCATGTTTTCAGATATGTGATGTATTTGAATTGTCAAAGTTCTGGCCAGGTTTTCAGATATGTGATGTATTTGAATTGTCCAAGTTCTGGCCAGGTTTTCAGATATGTGATGTATTTGAATTGTCCAAGTTCTGGCCAGGTTTTCAGATATGTGATGTATTTGAATTGTCCAAGTTCTGGCCATGTTTTCAGATATGTGATGTATTTGAATTGTCCAAGTTCTGGCCAGGTTTTCAGATATGTGATGTATTTGAATTGTCCAATTGTTCATGCTTTGATATTATTTTGCTGATATTTAACAGGAGCTTTATTTAATTAATATTCAAAATTACCTAAAATGCAATTGGTGCAGACTTGAAAGTATCATCTGCTATCTATACTCTAGTGTAACCATGCTTATTTTATACATGTACT
Source organism: Perna viridis (assembly GCA_037379345.1). Classification (NCBI taxonomy): domain Eukaryota; kingdom Metazoa; phylum Mollusca; class Bivalvia; order Mytilida; family Mytilidae; genus Perna; species Perna viridis. The sequence goes on from CM074523.1 coordinate 26,161,285, forward strand.
ATACATATAGTCCAGTTTTTCAAATTCACTTAATTCAACTTGATTTAAAACAAACATTTTTTATAACTGTAGCACCTAAACTTAAGCAGCATTTTTCAACAAAAAGAAAAGTACAGAGAGACAGGGATAAAACAGTTTACCTGATCTCCTATAAAGAGGTACAGAATAGACATAATCCGTCGGACCTTGTTCTGTGATTCCACGAAGTCTGAACTCGTAATCATTCTTTGGTTTCAGACCTGTAACTTTGTGTGTTGTACCATAGACATCAGTTGTAACAGAGCGCCAGTCTTTGGCTGATGTTTCTTTCATTTCTAGTTTGTATCTCCTAGGTGGCGTTCTTCCTGGGTATGGTTGCCATGACAACCTTACTGAGTCTGATTCCACATCATACAGTTGAGGTCTTGTGATGGGAGCTCGTGCTAAAAAAGTTTAGTACATTATCAGAATTCAAAATAGTTTCTTTAAGTGCAAAGGAGTTGTAGCATAGACAAATATTTTCCTTCAAAACAATTTGTTCTTAAATTGACAAGCACAAAAAAAAGCATATGTGTCAAACAGTTAGGAATTTCTCCCAGATCATTAATCTCAAAAGTGAATATTTCAATTTATGTCAATTTCATAATCAAACAAAATGAAACTAAATGAAATTTTGAAGATAATTTTTGGAATTTTTTTCCTATCACCACATAGAAAACTGTATACTTCTATTAAAATTGTCAAAGGAAAAACTTAATGACCTATGAACTCTCACCTCTGAACTTTCCAGTTGATACAGGGTATGATGGTTCACTCAAAACACTCTCAGCCTGTGCTCTAATTCTAAGGATGTAATCATTCTCTGGTGACAATCCCGTCAATCTGTAGTTGGTATCAGGGATATCAGCCGCAAGTTGTCTCCAGGTGCGTTTGATTGGTTCCCAGCTTTCAATGTGGTACTTAACAGGTTTGTTGTCAAATGGTGTGTGTGACCTTCTCTTCCATTGCAGCATGAGTGAAGATCTTGTCTCATCAAAGTCTGTAATTTCTGGTATGTCAATTGGAGAACTGAAGTCTACAACAAAACAGAGTAGACTAGGTATAAACTATCTACATACCCATAAAGAAGAAGCTAAATATTTCATCACTTCAAAAAAAGTAATTTTATTTATGGTTATCAATACAAAAATGTATTAACTAAGTAGATATTTACAAAAAATCAGGAGAAAGCAGACACATTTACTTAAGTAATTCTGTGGAAACAAATGAAAATCTCTTGGTCCCTAATTTTTTATTGGTTTGGGTCATAACCCTCAAAATCAATCCATAGCTGAAATTTGTGCCATGAAATCTTTTGAACAATTCACATAAGTCCATAACTTATACTCAAACTTTATAACATAATTTATTTTGCATTTATATAAGTTACTTCAATAACATTTGAAAATTTTGCTATTTGCACAGATTTACACTGTTCTACCAACATGAAAAGCAAGAAGTGTAAAATTTAAGCAACCACCATAAGTGTACATGTATTTACCTGAAAGCCTTGTAAGTCTGACAGTATTTGTGGGTTGGCTGAGGCCATAAATATTTTCTGCCTGTACACGGAAAGCATAGTCTCTATCTGGATTGAGATTGGTCACATGGTATGATGTGTATGGTATACGTCTGTAGAGAGGACGCCAGGTCATTGAAGGAGGCTCCTGGACATAGATTGTATAGGTCACTGGCGAGTCACCAAGGTAATATGGGACATCTGCTGGTCTCCATGACAACATCAGTGAACCATGACCAATGTCATAAATCATTGGTTCTTCTTTTGGCATTGTTGGTGGAACTGGAAAAAAAAAGAAATGGTGTTCATATAACTAATATTACAAACCCCAATCATCATCATCATCATTTCATTCTGGAAATTTCTCAATTTATTCTGTAGTTACAACATGTAATTTGCACAAAGAACAAATGGACTAAAAGGATTATACCTCAATAGAGAACTCCTAAGCCAAGCAAGAATAAGATTTCATGTTAACATTTAAAGAACAGTAAAATTTTATCTAAGCATATTGGAAATTTCCCATTTTGTGGCAGTGTAAGATTCTTATCCCAAATTTTAAAATCAATTTTATCATCATTACCACATCTGAGAATGCCCTGATTGTTGCTGTTACTTTGTACGTGTACCTATAAAAATGTTATTTTTCACTTTTAAAATTGTGATGTCACCATCACTACATGTTTGATCTCATCCTAGGATGAAATACAAGTCTCAAATGGCTGAAAGTAGGAATACTATTTTCTCACTAAAGAGACAAGGCTTTTTCCCAAGGGTGAGATAATATGTGATGTTTGTGACATGAGATTAAAGTGTTTTAGGACACCTTGTAAATTCAAAGGAATTTCAGCAAGCAAGAATTGGCACACCAATAACAAAACCAATTTTAAAAGTGTGATAAAGAATCAAACTCACCAGAAAATGCAAGACTAGGAAATCTCAGAACCCTCGTATAAGACTTTGATGTACTTGAAATATTACCAATGGGTGTCTTGAGATTTTATTCTCAGCTGTGTTAGAATCTTAATATCTCTGACTTAAATGAACCAACTGCAATGGGTGTAATAAAGATATCTCACATATTTAAAAATTGAAATATTCTTGTCCAAAAAGTGAGATATCTCTGACATTCTTCAACTTACCTGCACGCCTTCTGATCATCACTAATGGTGTTGGTTCACTCTGACCATACTTGTTGACTGCCCTAATACGGAAGTTGTATTCCTTATCTGGGTGGAGATTCGTCACATGAAAATCTGTATGTGGTATTCCATCAGCCAGAATTCCCCAATCAGATCTTGGCAACTCCTGAACTTCTAACCTGTATGTAACGGGTGCATAGTCAGTAATTCTGTATGGTAGATGAACAGCCCTCCATTGTAGATGGACAGAGTTAGGATTTAGCTCTGAGATGTATGGTTGTTCATGTGGCATCTTTGGAGGACCTGCAGGAAAAATACAAAACAAATGTTGTTTTCTCTTAAGGAGGTAGACCTAAGGTAAAGGACACAACTCTTACAAATCATTGGAACGTTTGTATTAAGAATTTTACATCATTCTCACGTAAACATCAAAGTAACTGGATTAATTTCATTCTGTTTCAAATAAAAGCTTGAAAGGCTTTGGTGAAATTGAATATGATACAAACATATCCATGATTTTATGAGTTATGCCCCTTACCCTAGGTCTACCTCCTTAACTGGAATTCATTATACAGCACTTGGATGGTATAAACTTCAAACTTCCAACATATACCAACCCTTATTCACCATTGTACCAATCCCCATTGAAAAATCCCCATCCTCCATTGAATCCCCATTGCATATTTCTTATTAAATAATTACATTGTCAAATTAAAGTTTATATTTATAAATTCTTCAACATTTAAACTGTTATCTTAAATCAAATTTAATATATTTTTCATGTCAATAAATACCTGAAAAAAAAATTCCCATCCTCCCTGATCAGAATCCCCAACCCATACAATATCCCCATTCCTCAATATTTCTAAAAGTTTAAAATCATTTCTGTCCTTTTTAGATAATGCCTGAGCCAAAAGTTTGTTGTATATAAGATTTTTTGGTTCAATAATTTCAAGCTAAGCATGCAAAGGTCTGTAATATTGTAAAATTGCCTATGAACATACTCAAGAAGAATAATCCAATGTTATATTTTGAGAGAAGATGGACCCTTTTAGACACATGTTTCCATGAATATTATCACATTGTATTTATGTGTTGTTGTAAAAATAATTTGCATAAGCAGAAAAAAGAAGCAGAATTATCTATTACGCAGAGAATGTCAGAGACTTGTGAGAGTGTGGGTGAAAAGCAGTTTAATTTTTTTCTCATTTTTCTATGGTATATTGAAACATTTCTTTAGTATTGTAAAAAAAAATGAATTCAATAGTCAGTATTTATCTCAATTTGTAGACACCTCAATACAGTGACCTTGGTCAGTTGGTGATAGTGGTTTTTTTTTCAAAAGAAATATATATATTTTATAGGCTGGTTCTTATGGCAAGCCAAAGTGGACAAAAATAAGTATTTTCTAATATTACAAAATATTGATTTTTGTCCACTTTGGCCTGCCATAGGTTCTATCTGATCTTTTCAATTAAGGACCATTTCTTGCTTTATATTTTGTAGCAGGAGACTCTGACTTTATCAAATTTAAAGTTGATTTTTAACAAATTTTAAAGAGTTATTTGGAAAACTGTACTTCAATTCTTTAACAGTTTTGAAAGGATTGAGATGGAATATTTCATACTCATAAGTAAATCAGAATGTAACAAGCCAGAAACTTTTCTTATTTCACAGTAGTTTTGACAGTATTTATTTAGAAACAGTTAAAAAATAGCTGCATTGAATATTAAACATACCAGCTCTGTGTGTCAAGTAAACTGGAGCAGATGGCTCACCGAAAACATCACCAACATGACCTCTGACCCTGAAGAAATATTCTCTATCAGGATGTAGTCCAGTCACTTGGTAATTAGTGCCTGAGATTCCTGTAACCATTGGCAACCATGGACCAACCCCAGGCCTCTCCTGCATCTCAATGCTATAGGTCACTGTAGGTGGGAACTTGTAGTCACCTTTGACCTCAGCTGGTTGCCATGACAACAAAACTGAGTCACCATAGATGTTGGATATTACAGGTTCCCGTCTGACCATTGGCACTGTAAAAGGTATTATGATTTATGTACTGGCTTGCTGCTAAAGATGTCAAAAATGTGTTAAATACAGGTTCAGCTAAGATACAGGTAACTTGTTGAAAATTTTTTTTTTCAATATTCCTAACAATCTCTTTTTTTCAGAAAGTTACATTTATGATCAAAACAACTTTTTACAATTCAGAAAGTAAAGAAATTAGTCAAATTTCCATTGAAAGGTACTTTACAGGGAAAAACCAATAAGGAAAAAAAGGCATCTTTGAAAAGAGACAAGGTAGAATCTGAGAAACAAGAATATATTTCATTGGGCCAATCATGTGTCTTTTAAATAGTCAAGTCCTTCTACCTTCTAAGTTCATGACCTTACCTGGTTTCCTGTAGAAAGTGACAGGTAAGGTAGGCTCTCCGATACCATAGTCTGTCTGGGGTCTGATCCTGAACTCGTACTCCTTACTTGGACTTAGTCCTTTCACAATGTATGTTGTGTCTGTAACATTACGAGCTAATGGTGTCCAATCATAGCGTGGCAGTGTTCTCATGTCAACAATGTATCTGATTGGCACAGGTTTCCTTGGATACACTGGGATGTCAGCTGGTTGCCATGACAACTTCAGTGAGTCACTTCCTATTGGTGTAATGCGTGGTTCATGAGGCCTGAATCTTGGCTTAACTAAAAGAGACATAATTTAATGTTATAAACAAAACATACCCTCTGAAAATGATTTGCAATAAAGTTTTCATCAAATCTAAATCATTAAAAAGTTAACTAGCTTTATAAATAAAATTTTTGAGCTGAAAACCTGTGCTTCTAAACATCTGTTTAAAGGATAGGTAATATGAACGTAAAGTCACCATACAACGTAAAATGGCTTGGTAGAAAAAAAAGTACTTTTTATGGACTTGCAAAAACAAATTTTGTATTAAACAACAAAAATCAAAACCAGACATGCTTAAAAGACTTAATGTCACAATAACATCATATTTAAGTGCAGAAGTTTTACAAAATGTAAAGAAATATTTCAATCATTAAAAAAAATAAAGACTGACTATTTCCAGGACCAACAACACTACTTATTAAACCTGTTCCTTTTACAAGAATTTAAAGGCTAATAACACTACATAGTGAACCAACTCCTTTTACCTGGTAAAGAAGTAATAGAAACTGGAGGAAGAGGTTCCCAGTAATCTGTACCATGGTACGGTACAATCCTGAAGTTATAGTCACGACTAGGCTGCAGGCCACTCACACGATAGCGGGTATCAGAAATATCAGACACAAGAGGGCGCCAGTCAATACTGGGTGGTTCCTGCACCTCAATGCGGTAAAACAGAGGAGTGAGGGTGTCAATCAAAGGTCGTTGCCATACCAACTCCAATGAGTCTGGAGTGTAATCATGAATTTCTGGTCGACTAGGAAGGAACGTTCTGGGAGCTGAAAATGATGCAGGGAAAACACACTCAAAAAGGAGGAATTGATGAAAAACTTCATGTGGAAAACATGCAGTATAGATTCTTGATGAAAGATACAAAATGGAATGTGCAAATTTATTATACATAAATATATACTCACAATTTGTTAGTAATAATGATTCATGTGCATAAAACTGGTACTGAAAGACACAATGTCATGCCAAAAATACCCACAGGTAACATTACAAACTACACATCAAATCACCCCTATTGAAACTGGAATACACCTACTATATGTTCAACACATATTAATGACACCTTTTTTGAACATGAGGATAGATTTTTATAAAAGGTTTAGAGTTTAATTTACAGTATGTTATTTCTTAATAAATTAATTTGAGATAAATACTTTAATTTGATTGGTTAAAATAATTTTGTTATATCTCAATGGATAAAAAAATATTGACACACCCCTAATTAGTTAAATTCATCTACTTTTCTGATGTTTGAAGATAACAATATGTTTTAAAATTAATTTATAAGAATTGGCTATAATAAAAATCTTGTCTATTGAAAAATAACATAAATTTTCCTTGTGCATATTTTGTTTATTGCACTTTGTGCAATATACAATATGCACATGGAAAATTGATGTTATTTTTCAATAGACAAAATTTTTATTATTGCCAATTCTTAAATACTTTTTAATTTTTGCATGTTTTTTGGCCAATCATTTCTAAATTTTAGAAGAATAATAAAATATCAGCAAAGTCAATTTTTTTTCTGGAAGAGGACTTTTGAGAAAGAAAGCACATGTATGCCATGTAGTGAACCAATAATAAAAAAAATTCATTTAATGCAATTTTTCAAGCAAGCCAATCATTAAGGTTTATTTCGTCCATAGTAGCTGCAGTAAAATAATGTTTAACAAAAATTTTGGAATCAATTTATTTTTTTCTTCAAACAAAATTGCAGTTCCTTCCTATGTTTCTAATAAAATAGTTATTGTCTTAGTTATATATTTTGGAACTTCACTTCTGGTACCAAACCATCATCATATTAGCAACAACTAACAGTTTCTTTTAAAGAGAATTTTGAAGAAGTCATTTGCCTCAATTATTTCACTAGGAGTTAAAATAAGTTTAGGTCATAGGTCCCTGAACCCACATTTTCTGACCTATGGACTTTTTAAAATTCATGTACCTTCAAGTCTTTTCATAGGCACTTTTATTGAGGACTTTTTTTCGTTTTTTTTTTTAAATGCACCCCTAATTTGATGCTTAGAGATGTCCGGACCCTACCAATATTGAAAGTAAGTTTTCTACTGAGTTTTTTTTCAGTAAAGAGCAGATTTCACTTGCAAATCAATTTGCATGACTTTGTTTTAACAAACCTGGCAGTGAGGTGAGAGACACTGGAGGCAATGGTGCCAGTAATCCTGATGGTGTCTCAGGAACAACACGGAACATGTAATCCCTGCTAGGACCAAGCCCTCTGATTGGATATCTGGTGTCTGGTACACCTGTTGCCAATGGTTTCCATGCCAGACTAGGTGGAGCTTGCAGCTCAACTCTATATTTGATTGGTTCTTTTATTGGTGTTGATGTTTTCAGTGGTTGCCATGACAACTGAAGTGCATCACTGTCATCATAAGTGATCTTTGGATATTCTGGTAAGACATGACTTGGTCCTGGAAAATTCATGGAAATAATAAGATTGCATTTCTTTGATTTGTTCACCTTTTTTCATCAATGTAAATAGTTTGTCAATTGCTATTGAATGTAAAAAAAAAATAAATATTCATTGATCCATTCTATTCAGATTGAAGAAAAATGAGGATTTTTGTCAAATTTCTAAGTTCAAGGAAGCATAACTCCTACAAACATTACCAGATCATAATTTCCTGGTAATATGCATAACTACACATGATGTTCATGCTACATACTAAGTTTCATAAAATTTGGTTCTGTAGTTTGAGAGGAGTTGTGCTGACAAAATGTGATGGACAGACAGACAGGCAGACAGAAGGACAAGCCAAAAACAATATGTCTCCCCACCAAATTGGGGGAGACATAATCACTTACATTGAGCAAGTTTGACAGAGATTTGAGTATATGCTACAGAAAAAAACAATTATCAAATACAACAGTCTTTAAACTGATCTTACCCTTTACAAAGTTTCACAAGAACCTAGCATAACACTTAAAAGGAGTTGCAGTCAAAATAGTTGGACAGCCAGTTTTGAACTGACTAAGTCAATAAGCGATTCTTTTTTCACACTGAATTTCCTGGCCATTTACATGCACATCTTCCTATAAGGATCTAACACTGCATAGTTTCATAAGGATCCAGTGAGTAATGAAGAAGGAGTTGCAGACAAAATTATGCTGGACAAAATGAGACAGATTGTAACCTATGTATCCTCCAAAATTTGTTTGAAAGGGATAGAAATACTGTAAGCAAGTCCAGAATAGTATCCTATCCCCTGTTGTCACTTTCATTCTGAACTAGTAAATCCTAAACTTAGATTATCTCCCCTTACAAACATTTGACATTCATTATTCCATTTCATGTACATAACTTTTAACAAATCCAATGAATGTTTTTGGAAGAGACAAGCAATGTGTTACAGATTGTTGATATGCATACCTGGTGTTGGCCTGCGGTATGACACAGGCAGTGTGTAAGATGGTGGGCTGATTCCATAAGAGCTGAGAGCCCGAACTCTGAAATGGTAGTCTCTATCTGGTAGAAGATCAGTGACCCTGTATCTTGTAGTTGGCAGACCACTAACGACAGGACGCCATTCATCTAGTGGTGGTTCACTCATCTCGATCATGTAGAGCAGGGGTTCTTCATCAGCACTGTATGGCGGTATTGGGACTCTGTTCCATCTCAGACGGATTCCATCAAAGTCTACATCTTCATCATCAAGTTCAAATGAATCAATTGGTGCTACTGAGGATGCTATAAAAAAATAACCAGTTAATTTAAAAGACATGAATGAAACAAAATCTGTTGCAATCCTTTTATTTTTCAAATTTTTATTCACACATGAGTAAAACTAAAACTTAATGTGAAAGCTTTTTATTTACTATTTTGATGATAGATGAGAGTGAAAAATACAAGATAATCTATAGTAATATAAATTATATCCTGGAATTATTTTTTTAAGTATCTTGTCTTTCACAAAAACAACAGAAACTACAGTCAAAATCAACATATTTATTTTGCTATAAAACAGAGATAATTGTCTTTTACTTATTTAACATAATACTATTAACATATATGCAGTTGCATAAGGAGATCCTGTATGTATATATATTCACAGGAATCAATTTGGTAGCCGCTTAAATTTTTTTAATTGACATGTATTTCATTATGTCAAAAATCTATTTTGAAGGTAACTTTTTTCCAGGTTCACAGTCCTTGAACCGATCAGTGCAACGATTTGACAGATCGATGACTGATAACCGGTGACCGATCTGATCGCAGTGTTGTTATGTAAAATGACGTAAGATATGTTTAAAATAAAAGAAATGTAAAAAAAAGTATAAATTAATGTTTAAATCTATTACATTATGTAAATATGTGTAAAATTGACAAAGAAAGCAATAAAAACGGTAAAATACAGTAACCGCTCTTTGGTCATGTGACGTGATCACCCGTTAAATGGATCGGTTTGACAGATCGATGACTGACCGGAAACTGATCGGTGACAGATGACCGATCACAATATTTGTTGCACGGATCAGTTCAGGTACTGTATCTGTCCACTAAACAGAAGAACCAAAATTAATACACCTTAAATTTATTACTATAAGGACTTACTTTCCTGTAAATAGTTTATTATAACATTAAAGTAACTGTCTTTGTAAGAATCATGCAAAATCTGAAAAATGTGATACATCCCAAAATAGACTACATATTTTTATATCTGTAATTAAGTTGTTTTATGGGTCTATACTATGAAATGTGTAATTATTCATTCAAATCTGCCTGCTCTTAGGAGATAATCAGCAATGAAAATCCAATAGATTCTATTGTATTTGGATGTCATTTACAGAGTTATCTCCCTTAACTTTGAAATCTACAGTGCATTCTATATAATTTTATCTCCTGAGAACACGGGTTATATGAAAAACTGAATGTTAATTTCTGTTTACTAAGGCAATTCAAACGAAATACCAAAAATAAAAATATGTAGGCTTTTTACCCAGGAATCACATTTTGCATGATTCTTAGCTGGAGTGCTACTTAATTACTTTAAATAGATAAAAATTTCATATTGGAAATTTCTTACCAACAGTTCTATACACAGATGTTACTGGTGAAGGCTCTGACATGACACCATGAGGTGTACGTGCTCTGACCCTGAATCTGTAGTCCTGACCTGGTTCCAGGTCTGATACAACATACACTGTGCTTGGGATGTCCCTTGCAACAGAGGTCCAGTCTCTGACAGGTGGGGCCTGCATCTCTATCATGTACAGCAGTGATTCATCGCCAGAGGAGAAGGTTGGTACCTCAACACGGTCCCAGCGGAGTTTAACAGATCGTGGCTCCATCTCAATAATTTCTGGTCTGGCTATTGGGACACCAGGAAAAGCTTGAAATAAAGACCAGGACATAGAAATTGATATATGTAATTCCCACTGTCTGTTTTCATTAACATTAGTAGACTTCATTTTAAATTTAGTATAACAACATTTGTTCTACCACAAATGTAATATTTTGTTCACTTAAAGATTCTTTTTTTCAATGAAAATTTTTTATTTCAAAATTTATCTCATCTTTCTAAACTGTGGCAGTAAATTCCTGTGAATAATTTTACTTGGCAGAAATAGCAAATGTAGCAACCCTATAATTCATGTGAGTAAAATATATAACTTGTCTGTTAATGCATGTAGTTTGGTGTTTTTATACTGGCTATTCATGATAGTAAAGTATGATGAATAATGAAAAAAATCAATTCTTAGCCCATTGGCATAAAAAATAATTCCTTTATTTTCAACCTTAACCTTTGATCTTTGAACTCCACTAACTAACCTTTGGCCCTTGGAATCCAGATTGGCTCTGTGGGTTCACTGAGACCATATTTATTTTCAGCTCTGACTCTGATGTTATAGTCACGGTCTGGAAGTAGGTCAGATAAATATGTACTGGTATCTGACAACCTGCTGCTCAATGGTAACCAGTCAGTGGAGGGGAGTTCCTGAGCCTCCAGGCGATAGCTTACAGGTGGCGGTGGGGCCTTCAGATCTTTTGGCATGGGAGCTGGTTGCCATGCCAACTTGACAGATTCTTTTCCAATGTCAGCTATCAATGGTTTAGATTTTGGAAGATCTGGAGGTCCTAAAATTTATAAAGGTCAATGTTATTATTTGCTTTTAAGAAATAGTTTTGTTAAATTTATTAAAAGTAGCATACATTAAATGACAGAAATATAAACACCCAAAAACGAGACGAGAAAACAGTGAAATTTTCGCAATAGTTTTATTTTTGCTATTTTCACGCCATTACAAGAAAATTAAATTGTCACAAATATTTTCTTTGAAGAACATTACAGTACAATTTGATAAACAATTGCAAATTTAAAACTGCATGAAAGCAGATTTATAGTAGAAAATTTCCCGGTTTACAGTACATAGGAAAACATATTGTTTTTTTTTCACATGATGTTTTTGACTGAAGAAAACAAATACATATTTGTATCAATTGGCAATGTATGTACTCAATATGTTTTTTTTCTACAAGTATATGAAGACATATTTACTTTTTTGATATCGAAAATTTGTAGTAAGATATTTTCCATTCAATGCAGTTTATTTTTGGTCTAGATCTGTTTCAAAGCAGAATGCTACAAAGAATATACCTGAGGTAGAATCATTAAAACTCCATCTGTACCAGTTGATGGAAAATAAGTTTTTAACGTAATGTGAATGCAACCAAATCATATTTTCTGCACACATATGATCTACAGCTGTACTTTAATATAATAACCATATTACAAAGGTACAATTCTAATTAAATATCCTTACTAACTTACTTCTGAACTGTGGAACTTTAGACTTCATGCTCTCAGCAAAGTCATCATCCTCTGTAATAAAATCATTTTTTTAAATTACAAATAATTTAAGCAATGGTTTTAATTATAGATAAGTTAAGCCATTGTGGATGATTCCTTTTCTAAGGAATCTGATACATCCTATATATCATAAAGATAAAAGATGATTTGAATGTATTAAATGAAAGCATATATAAATATTAAAATTCAACACAATCAGCCTTGGCTGAACATTGTTGCTCTCACACTTAGCTCCTTTTTGTAAGAATCACAGGATTATATCCAGGCAAAATTATTTCACATGATTTTCACACAAATTTCACATGACTTTCACCTGAATTGAGCAAATAAAGTAAGTGACATGTGAAATTTGGGTGAATGGAGCCTTTGAAAGATTTTTATAATGGGAAAAATACCTTTTTTCATCACAATTTCTGTCTTGATTTTTCATTTTAATCAAGAATGTAAAAATCACATGGTTGCTGCCTAAATTCAATTTTGCAACTTTACCTGGCCTTGTTCTTTCCACAGTGGCTGGTGATGTAGCATCGCTTACACCAAATTTATTTTCTGCCCTCACTCTGAAGTCGTAATCTCTCTGTGGTCGTAGGTTCCTGACAACATGTGTGTTTCCATGAATACCAGAAGCCATTTTTCTCCAGTCAGCATCTGGTAGCTCTCTACCTTCAATGGCATATTTGATGTTTCTACTGTCGCTGGAAAGGGCAGAGGTCAACACTGGTTGCCATGTCAACCTAATAGATTCTGGCCGAATGTCACTGACAGTTGGTTTGTCATAAGGCATTGTGGGAACTGCAAGCAAAACATATCAAATGAAATGTTAATCAAGATACAATAATAGAATAATTCATTGGAAAGAGTGAATAACCAAAATATGATCACAAGTGCCGAAGAATGCCTAGATTTAACGTGTGGGCGGAACTTGTTCCGCGCACGAGTTAAGTCTTAATGCGTTCTTGGCATGAGTGATCATATTTTGGTTATTCACAATAACCAATTGATTATCCTATTTATTATATAGATTTCTTGCATTATTCATTGTTATTTTCAACATTAATTTAAAATTATGTGAATGGCGGATTGATATTCGTGTTGTGATGTTTTGGCGGGAGAAAGCGCAAGAGTGAAATTACCAAATTTATTTCAGTGTGAATTATCGAAAAAAATTACAATGGGAACATTCGGTAAATCACTGCTATCTATATAATAAGGAATCTTCACATCACTAAGAAATGACCGTGAGTTTTTGGGCATGTGTTTGTATTCTGATTACCAACTGTTTTATCATTGTTTGATTATTATTTCAATTGATTATCAAATTTAATCTGATTTTAAGAAATGCATATGAATTTAAAATTCATGAACTGTCAGAAATGTCAAATGATATGAATGTATTAGATATTTTTGTGCAACAAAGTCAGAGATAGAAAACAAGAAAGACATTTCATGTATTATGTACAAAACCTTATTACCCAAGGACAATTTGAAATTTCCATGCTCTCTTTATAATATATAATTTACCTTCACCAGTGCCCCTCCTACTAAGGGGAGTAACAGAGGACTCCCTGGACAGATCTCCTGGTTTCTTGGCTGTAATAGAACAAATATATTTATTTTATCATCTCTGGCCTTATAGAAAACTAAGGTTTAAAGGTTAAAAAATATTGTGTACAATCCAACCTTGTTTACCTATGTACTTCATGCAATTTTGAAGTCATAATTTCCATACATGTATATTTCTTAATTTGGATTTGCACAAGTATGCAAGCATTTCTAGAAAATTTCTGATGACATGTGCACCTGGTCCATGCTCCCACTGATTCTATGGAGACCAGGTTACTGCCACGCTTAGATTTTTGCAGTTTTTCATTTTATTTCTACATTTTGTTCCTTGTTTCTGTCTGTATGAAGGATAATAACAGAATTACCTAACTGATAAAATCTAGGCAGTAGTCAAAAGGAAAGTCTGTATAACAAATGACAATATAATGTGCTTATTCCTTGAATAAAAGGCATGAAGCATATGGTTTTTCTCTGACCCATGATTTTACATTAAGCTTACCATCTCCAAGTCTCATGTAAGCAGTACATGAGTTTTCTCCAGCAGCATTAGAAATGGTACAAGTATAAACCCCCTGGTCCAACTCCTTAGCTCCTCTGATGGTCAGGTAACAGTATTGGTTGTCCTGGGAGATTAGGTAATGGCCATCGTTCTTTAATGGACGACCATCTCTATGCCTGCAATTCAAAATTTAATATAATATTATAATAGTATGAAAATGTATTCAAATGGGGACATAAAGTTAATAGAGTGGGAATGATATCACAATTTTTCAAACCTATTTTCAATGTTTTCCAGTATTTAAAATTAAAGAAAATTTCAAACAACTTCAAGGCTACAGTCCTTGAACCAATCAACGCAACGATTTGATGGATTGATGACCACTGACTAATTGATTGCTGGCAGATCGATAACCGATGACCAGTGACCGATCTGATTGCAGTTTTGTTATTTAAATTGATGGATGATCTGTTAAAAATAAAACATATGTAAAATGAAAGTATAAATTGACATTTAAATTTGATGTACATGTATTATGTAAATATGTGTAAAATTGACAAAGAAAACAACAGAAACTGTAAAATATATTGACCGCTCTGTGGTCATGTGATGCGGTCACCAGTTTAATGGATCAGTTTGACGGACCAATGACCGATCGGAAACTGAACGGTGATCAATGACTGATTGTAATTTTTTTGCATGGATCGGTTCAGGTACTGTAATATTTGATTGCATTAAGTATGAATTTGTATCATATTTCTTCGATTTGATTGTTACCCTTTTATCAAATTATTCAACCTTTGACATTGATTTCAACCTTTGACATTGGTTATGCACATGCATGTGTTTTTTTCTTAGTTTTTTTCCCTTGACATCTAATTCAGAACTAGATCTACAGTTGCAAGCATCAGCTGATGTTGCCCCAGACAACAGAATGGTTAGAATTTTTTTTGGCGTTATATTATTAGGCTCTTTCAACACTACAACAGTATAATTGTTGAGAATTTCTAGCCAGCTTGATCTCAAAGTTATGTCCTAGATTTTGAATTATTGCTGTTCCTATGAAAATGTCACCTTTATCAATGACCTATTCTCTTTACAATTAGGCTTCCAGAACAGGGTGATGTTGATACAAGATTGAAGTTATCACTACAGAAGTTTTATGGTCGTAATCATGAACTTGTGGATCATTACTGTGTATCCATCAGAATCATGAAAATTGATATTTTCAACATGTCATAGTTTTCCTAGTCAGGTGTTACTATAAAAACAGAGGACACTTACCCTACCAGTGCTTGCCATGGTCCCAGTTTTTAGTGGAGTTCAAGTTGCTCATTTACTTTTGTAACTTTGTATGTATTATTTTCGTTATTTTATGTTCTTTGTTGTGTGTGTCAGTTTTACATGTTTGGTCTTTGTCTCTGGATTACATTCTTTTGATTTCCGCTAGAATCTCAGTTCCCTTGGTTACTCTAAAACAATTATTTTTCTTGTTGTTATACCATACCAAGCAACAGTGGGTTCAGGAATTCCCATGACTCTGCATTCAAACTTCCCATCTTTCCCAGATGGAATGTAAATGTCTTCAATCTTCTTGATGAAGGTTGGCACATATCCATATTTGGCATCAAAGTCCTTCTGCGTAAACCTGTGATAAATATTTATAATTAGAGAACCTTAGTAAGCATTCTCAAGTACCCAATGTGTATAGCTTAATTTTGAATTCTTTGTCCCTTGAACTGGTCTGGAATAAAGGGTTTTTTGTCAAAAATAATTCTTTGCAGGCCTTCATTGTTACAAACATTTCATCCAAGTTTTAAGGAAATCTGACAAGAATGACTGTTGCATGTATGCAGATGACAACATACTTGTGCTGGATGAACTGTTGAATTGACCTATCAAATACTTTGTTGTTTGGGGTAAAAATACAATTTGATTTGTTATAAACCTTTTGATTGGTTGGTTCTTTCTAGGGCAAGATATGTTATTTTGTATAGACTAACAGCACTGTGACATCAATAAAGTTGATCGGTCAACTGTCTGCAATTCAAATAATTTCACACAAGGCTTTGATGAAGGAACAAATATTAATTTTGACTGGAATTGAATACAAATTAGATTATAAAGAACGTTTTGATTTTTGACTTTTGATTTTATGCTTGCATAACTTAAGGGCAGTTTACAATTTTTCATTAATTGTGCCAAAGTTGGTTATTTCCCATAACTTGTTCAAACTTTTAAAAGTAAACTTTTGTTTCATATAGCAATTATGGTTTGCTCCACTAATCACAATACTCACTTAGGCTCATCCAGTTTCTCTGAAGTTCTTCTGGATTCCCTCACCAGTAGATTTCCGCTACAGTACACCTCACCCTCAGAGTTGACAGCTTTACATGTAATTTTTCCATCATCATCCAGTAACAAGTCTTCTATAGTCAGTGTATATTTGTCACCATCCTGGGTCATCTTAAACCGCCTCTTGCTTTCCTGTAAGTAAATTCAAGGTCAACTAAGGTTAAATCAAAAGATCAAAATCAGAAAGACAAAGACAAAAACAAGGTTCAGACAAAACAATTTGATAAACCACCTGATGATTTTTTTACTTTTTGATGACCAAGAAAAAAAAATGGTGATGACAGCCTGAGAAGACAAGAAATGATTTTTACTAAGTCTTATTGTAGTCAGTTTAATCAAAATTAGACTGTGTTTTGTTTTTGTTTGTTTGTTTGTTTGTTTGGTTTTTTTTTTTTTTTTTTTTTTTTGTGGGGGGGGGGGGTAAAAAATAAAATCAGTGGGGCTAATTTTAATTACCAGCAGACTGTATTGTACTATACTATGTCTTTAACATCCATATAATTTCATCAACATATTATGAACAAACACAAAGGGCAATATGTGCAGATATCTGCTATAAAATACACAAAAAAATAAAACAAAAAAGTGCATTGTAATTATAACAAGTAAGCAACTTACCGATATAGGCTTATGATTGAAAAGCCATGAGACTTTAGGAGGCGGTTCACCAATCACCACAACCTCAAACATAACATTTTCACCAGTCCTCATATTCTGGTCACCAATCCTCTTCAAAAACTTCGGCAGGACAGGCACATTCTTTATCTTATCACTGAGTACATTCAACCCAGCAGTACATGAGGCTTCGCCAAGGGGGTTCTTCAGGTTGCATTTATATGTTCCGAGGTCCTTCCCTGTGACCGATTTGATGTACAAGGCACAGAGATTTTTATCTTGTAGTATTGATAGATTGTCATTGGGTATAATTTCTATGTCATTGAATAGCCATTTGACAGTTGGTATTGGTCGACCATCGATTAGACATTGTAACTCGGCTGGTACACCCTCAGTAAGAGTCTGGTCATAGAAACGTGTAAGGAATTTAGGGGCTATGTCTCCTTCTTCTTCTTGGTCATGATAAGCTGAAACGAAAACAAATAAATTAAAGATAACAACATTTTCCTTAAATAATATTTCATATCTGAACACATGCAAGCACTCAATTTCATTCCAAAACTATAATAAAAAATCATATAGGCATTAAAGAGGTAGACCTGGGGTAAGGGACATTACTCATGAAATCAGTGATATGTTTGTATCATATTCAATTTCACCAAAGCCTATCAAGCTTCCATTTGAAACAGAATGTAATCAGTCCATGTTTCTTTGATGCTTACATGGGATTGATGTAAACTGCTGAATTCAAACGTTCCAATGATTTTTAAGAGTTACGACTCTTACCCTAGGTCTACCTCCTTAAGCTGTAAATCTTGTGCAATCAAAATTACAAAAAAATAAATTTGATAAAAATAATGATTTCATACACACACAAACTAAAATCAATCAACATTATGACAGTTTCATTTTGAGCCAAATAGTTATAAATAGGTGTAACAAAATATCGTCCTAAACTTACAAAAAGCACTGAAATGAGCTTCAGTCATGCCGTCTTAATATCTTTTATGATCCGAGCAGGTGTATCCCCTATCATCTCCCTTAGCAAAAAACTTACCAATGACATTAAAATAAGCTTCAGTCATGGCCTCTCAGTATCAATTGTGAACCCATCAGATCTAATGTAACACCCCACATCTCCCTAAATATACTAACATTGAGATGTGCTTCAGTAAATGGCCTCTCCATAATTTTAAAGAGCCCAGCAGGAACATTTCCCATATCTCCCTCAACAACTTACCTCACACTTTGAGATAAGCCTTAGTCATAGATTCTCCATATTTATTATAAGCCCAGCATGTGTAAAGCCAAAAATCTCCCTTAACAACTTACCAATAACATTGAGATAAGCCTCAGTCATGGCCTCTCCATATTTATTATGAGCCCAGCATGTGTAACGTCCCATATCTCCCTTGACAACATTCTGTATCAACAGTGAGTAGATCTCATTGTTAAAGTTAAGTAGTTGGTATCTGTCATTTGGTTCTACGATCTTTCCATCTTTCATCCTGTAATAGTAATGCATACATATAAATTTCCAGAAACAAAAAGAAGTAGGACGGTTTGGTTTTTCATTAACTTCCTTAAGTGCTTTAGAACCTTGATGTAAAATTTTATAGAAATAAACCACATATTATCCAGTTATAAAACAAAAATCAAGTGTCTACTGATGGTGACAACATAAGACGACATGAACGACAACAGCACCATACAATCATATGTCCATAAAATTTTGCAGTCGTATAAAAATAGACTTTGTTTTACTAAAAAATCAACCCCAATCAATAGAATGGACAAGACATCTAGAAAAAAAACTCTCAAAAATTTATGAAGCAAAAATTAAATGAATAACTTATAATGAAATATGAATATCTATAAAATAAAGCATTTTTTCTATAACCCCTTTAATTTGAACATACTTGTACTAATTTAAAGATATCAAAAACTATCTACCATATAATATCAGGCTTAGGGTAAGCCACAACACGGCAATCAAAGCGAGCAAGACGTCCCTCTTCCACTTGGCAACTGTTCATCTGGAAGAAGTAGGCAGGTGTTTGGTACTTGGCATCAGAAAGTCCTTCCTTGTATTTGTTCAGTAGAGATGGTTGTACTGTAATTAGACAACATTCCATACAGCTCTTTGTAAAAATCAGGCACATGCCAGTAAAAAAAAACCATGGAACTGACAATATACTACTCTTCTCTATTTGAAACCAACATTTTTTTTAGATCTCCACACTAGAGTTGTTTGAAAACTTTTCATTACAATGGGTTTTGAATGAGTTATCTACCCCTGGATTGTTCTTTTGCAGTGCATAATTAAATCATTTTACAAAAATGATATTGAAGTCTTGTGTTTATTACTTGATTTTGAAAGTACAAAAAGTGAAATTACTATAGGATTAAAAAGATATTTTCGGTCGTTCGTGCATGTATGAACGGATCTCGGAGCTCCCAAACTCAATGAATATATCATAGTGAAATATTGCAGCTGATCCTGCAATACTATTGATCAGCTGGGCAAGGGATACGAAACACCTATGGTATAAGGAGGATTCCATAACATGTTTATAATGAAAGTGGACTATAAATTAGGTATCCCATCATATCTATACAAGAAGTCAACATCCTAAATGGAAATCTCTCTTTGAAAAGGTCTGTAAATCTGTTTCTCACCTTCTCCAACATAGAGCTCAGCTGTGCTGATTGTGGACCCATTAACATTCATAGCTCTAGCTGTGTAGAGGCCTGTGTCTGATCTTCTGGTGTCTGTAAACTCCAGAATGTGTGTTGAACCTTCAGTGATGACTTTACAGTGATCCGATTCCAGCAATGGTCTGTTGTTTTTAAGCCAGAGGACTTTAGGCTGGGGAATGCCAGCAACTTCACATTCAAGTCTGGCTGTTGAACTTTCTGAAAATTAAAGATTTGAATACTGATTAACAGGACTATCAATTCAGCTTTCATTATGGAAATGCTTAAGATGTAGGAAAAGTTAGAAATATCAAAGAGAAAAAACAATAAATCGAAAGAAAATGCAGTCAAATCAGCTTCAAAACGTGGGCGTCTCATGTGGAAGGAGTGACGGTTGGTACTATTGGAACTAAATCAAACCTGTTTAAAAAATATTTTAAAACAAATTTAGCTAAAACAGGTTTATAACATTCCACAGATGTATAAAGGGTAAGTAAGTGTACATGAATAGTATGTATTTAGTATGCATCTTCAGTTAACTGAATATTTGATGAAAACCTCTAAAAACTGAGTTATGGCACTGTACTCAATTTTGCTTCAAACACATGGATTCCAAATGATTTCTACGGCAAAATGGGACAGCTAGGCTTTATACATAAAACTAACAGTATAAAAAAAACATATTTGCCTGTTTTTTGCTTAAAAGATCTGGACATAGAGTAAAGATCAGTTCAAACCACTCTTAAGAATTGCCAAAAATGTTCATTACAACTTGCTGACAACTTCAGAAGGATTTACGGTAAATGTTTTTAGGGGTTTCAATGAAAACTGGTGGTTCTAAGCTAGAATGAATCATAGTAAATCTATTCTTTATTATTTTAGGATAATTCCATCATCAAATGATTCATGATACATTTTGACAAAGTTAAATTGTATTTATTCCCTTAATAAATCAATAATTCTAGAAATGTCTGCACTGACAGAACAGTAGAGCAGTTATGTAAATCTAATTGTACTTTTTTAGTTTACCTTCAACAATTGTTTTCTGTAGTTTGCGTTTAAACATTGGTCTTGTTGTTCCATCTTCAAATTCTGCTGCTACGTATCTGTCTCCAACTAAGTCCTTCCTTGTTCCCAGTATGTTGAAATCTGAAACAAACAAGATATCTGTTAGTGGATGCCGACTAGTGAAACCTCTGCAAAAAACTGAAGTATTTACACAAATATTTAAACCCAGGAAAAGAAATGTGTTGTGTTTCCCAAGTCTGAAATCAAATCCCCAAAGTACGGGAAACCAATGTATTAAACCAAAGGTAAATATATCAAATGGCTGTGACAAGTGGTTGTGAAGAAACAGTGATGAAAAAAAAGTAACAGACAGACTGACAGACAAGGGTAAAACTGCATAGACCCTTCCTTTGGGGAAGGAGCATAACAATATTAGTTCATTCTTAGATGCCTAATAGTGTTAGTCCATGTATACAGGAGATTATGAAACACGGCCTGGAAAACCAGACCACTTTAACAATGTAACTCAAACTAGGAAAACGAACAAAATTCTACATATCTTTATAATTCAGTTGATAAAATCCAATGCATCTTAACAAAACAAAGGTATAAACTGTGAAAGTATCATTGTGGGGTTCCAAATTTTGTGGTTTTTGTGGGTATCATAAACCACTAAATTTGATTTCAAACAAAAAGGAAATTTCCAATTAATTTATACGATAGAGTTGTCAAATCCACAAATTTAAGAATCAACA
Source organism: Perna viridis (assembly GCA_037379345.1). Classification (NCBI taxonomy): domain Eukaryota; kingdom Metazoa; phylum Mollusca; class Bivalvia; order Mytilida; family Mytilidae; genus Perna; species Perna viridis. The sequence continues at coordinate 26,182,987 of CM074523.1, forward strand.
AACTGGCGTTTTTTCTAAAAATTGGTATAGTACTTGAACCGTAAAATACATTGACTGCTCATGATTTGCACCTAAATTGAACAAGAAAATTCTTCCCAGGGCAAATCTCCAAGTTAACCTGTTTCTACTGAGTCTATGAATCAACTACCTTTCAAAAATACCTACCATCAAAGCTCCTATCTGACTCAGTTTCTATTGAGTCTATGGACAGTTACCACTATTTTTGAGAATACCTACCATCAGAGCTCCTATCTGACTCAGTTTCTATTGAGTCTATGGACAGTTACCACTATTTTTGAGAATACCTACCATCAGAGCTCCTATCTGACTCAGTTTCTACTGTGTCTAGGGACTTGACCAGCTTGGATTTCTTTGGTGTAGAAGAGAGTTTCTTCCCTTTTAACTTCTGTGTAAATTCTGGCATGGTGTCTGTTAATGTGTCTTTTAACTCTGTAAAAGAAAATATTAATTGCTATGAATCAGATACAGATCCACAGATCGCGCAGGTAATATAAAAACAGTGATACATCACAACAGGTTTGAGGTATTTTTTTCCTGACATAATTCAAAGCCCAATAATTATTCATACACTGCAAATTGCACCAAAACTACGGAAAAATATAATCTTTTAAACAGACTTCCAAAATTGTCTCAAGCCACCATGCTTTTCAACACAGCTATTTGGATCCAGAGTATGTTCTCCAAATTTTGAATGATTTCAGCATAAATTTACACCATAAAGTACATGGTGTTTCACCATCTGCTAGATTTTTACATGGACAGGTATATAAAATTAGAGTCAAGAGCTTTACCTATGTGACTGTTTAGACTCTCCCTGGAAACTTAGCAACAAAAAATGAAATCAACTGCTCTGAAGGGTGTAACTTGATACTACTACAGTGGTCAAATCCTGAACATTCAGGGCAAGTTACATGATCCATTCAAGCTCTAAAATTTGGACTGGGGCTTTCTACATTTGAAAAAAAAAATTTGGACCCTAATTTAATCCATGCCTTCCTTTTGTGTTATGGCACACTGTGGTACAATTTCAAGGATAACAATTCACTTGCGTTCATGTTTTTGTAACTGCCCAACAGTCAAGAAATTGCATTTTTCCGGTCTCTTGGCTCCTTTTCTTAGTATAATTAATTCAAGTAAAAAAAAATACAGACAGACAGACTGAAAAAACTGACAGCAGATTATTTTTCTTCTGAACATTCAGACATATGTTTTAATGCATTATATTGTCTTGTTTATCCATTTGCTTCTACTGCCAAAAGATTTTTGGCTTGTAATCTCAACTGCACTTTTATAAACCTCATGTTTTAATTGATCTGTTAAGAAATGTCAAAACATGCTACATTCTTTAAGTAGAAATTGTACATCCTTTATTAACTGAGCTTTATGGAAGCATAAAAACAATAGTCCATCTACGTAAGATGTAAAACCTCAATTACAGTGAAAGTACTTATATTCATGGGTATCAATTTTCAGGGTTTAGGGCAAAAGTTCGTGAATTTTTGAATTCATGTTTTTGATGATCCTGTCATACAATTTAAAATAAATAATCCTTTTCATTGGGAACCAAATTTTGTGGTTTACTTTACCCACGAAATCCATGAAAATTGGTACACCATGAACAATAGTACTTCACAGTAGTAGATTTGGTTCTAGTTAATCGTTGTAATTGGAAAAAAAATGTCAAAACAATTTGTCTTTCCAGCTTATATGCTATATGAACTATTTTTTTTAAATGAAGAATTAAGATATAAACAAGTGACATGCTGTAAATTAAGGCTTCACTGGTGAAAAGAAAAACTGCTGACTTTTAAAGATACTTTCAAACCAGGTCCAATTTTAAATGGTTCCAACTCTCCCCCCTTCCCTTAAAAACAATTGAACAAATTGATTTGTTACAAAATTTACTGCAAAATAAGCTTTGCTTCAGACACCAACCTATAATCAGAACATACTTGAATGTCTCTGAAAGACATTGGTTTTGACCCCTGAAGGTTAGTGTCATAATGGACGGAAAAAAGGGTGGCATTTTATAAAAAACAAAATAAGCAGTATGGTAGGGGAACATTACATAATTATGCAAATTTCCATATGATGTACAAGTGTTTCTAAGAGTAACCTCTCGTCAGCAGCTTTCAAATCATAGACAAAGGAAGATTCCCCTAAATACTGTATCCAAATTTACAAAGCCAAAAGTATTGAAACGGAAATCCAAATCCAGCACCAAAAAGTTAAACAATGTGCAATACAAGGAATGAAGCCTTGGTGTTTATAAAGTATTTGTGAACAATCCAAGGTTTTTTATTTATTTATTTATTTATTTATTTATTTTTATTATTTTTTTTTTTTGGCATTAATTGAAATATTATTGTTTATAGGGATAATTTTTTTTTTTTTTTATTTATTTTCGTTTTGTTTTGTTTTTTGTTTTTGCAGTATACTTAAAACCTCTTTCCTTGAAAACAATAATTTGATAGTTAAGGTAATTATTTTTGTAAAAAGATTCAACTTCATAAAAAATAATGAAGAGAAAATTCAAGAAATTGATTGGTTTAGGTGGAACAGTATTATTTCTCTTTGATTTAGGCTGTTCTTTTAGTACCCTCCTTATGTAAATTCTTTGAGACACCTTGACTGGATGAATCGTGCTCATATTCAAAAAAATTTTGATCTTTTTTAGACTTCTTTATAAAACCAGGAGAAAGCTTTTCAAAAAACCATAAAATTGGTTGTATAATTTTACTAAAATATATACTACATCACAGTGTGATCTGTACAAGAAAATTAACTCCAAATGAAGAATCAATGCCAACTTTCTGAACTAGACAAATCCCTTCAGATATTCAAGTTTTCTACTTGCCAAAAGGGAAAGTGAACATATAATAAAAAACTTTCCAACAACAAAATTCCAAATGCCCCACATAACAGCAAAGTGGAATCCTAGCTGTATCAGCAAAAAAAGGGGGGAATTTTGACACCCACAATCATAAGCTAGAAATATCAAAGTAGAGGGTTGTACTGTAAATTACTGCAGTGTCTATCAGATCAAAATCTAACACTTTGGAAATTACTTTGTTGCCATGACAACATGATCATCACTAGAATGAAAACAACCCACCCAGTCTAATTGTTGCCAAAACATAATAATCTATCATGGTACAAAGCCTTGTAAGAAACAGGCAAAATTGCATGCCTTGTCATGATAGGCATATCCATTTGTACTGGAGCAACCAAAATCACTTATAACATATGCCCCATCAATATGAAGCCTGAAACACCGAATGGAAATCAATCCACCCATTGGAAGCCAAGATTTTTGTGACAAAGAATTTCTTTATCATTTTATCAAGTGAAAACTGGCAAAGTCCCATGATATGAAAGTTGATATCGGAGAGCAACAAAAATTGCTAAACTTTCAAGTACATGCCCTAGTATAACAATGATACTTACAACTGAACAAGAAGAAAAATCACCAAAAATATCACAACAATCACAAACTAAGCCTATTTATCCTACAATTCCAATACAGTACCTGAACCAATTCTTGCAACAAAAATTATGATCGGTCATCGATCACCGATCAGTTTCCGGTCAGTCATTGATCTGTTAAACAGATCCATTCAAAACCGGTGATCACATCACATGACCACAGAGCGTTCATTGTATTTTACGGCTTTTATTGTTTTCTTTGTCAATTTTACCCATATTGACATCATGTAATAGATTTAAACATCAATTTATTCTTTTTATTTTACATTTATTTTATTTCAAACACATCTTACGTCATTTTACATAACAAAACTGCAATCAGATCGGTCACCAGTCATCGATCCATCAGTGGTCAATCAGTCAACAGTTATCGATCTGTCCAATTGTTGCGTGGATCGGTTCAAGAACTGTAATCATTTGTGTGACATTAGAAAAAATCCTCACAATCAAAATATTCCATAGTACCACATTCTGTGCATAATTGTAAAGAAGACTGATACTTTATCATTGTATTATGATGTAATGTGTTCTGATATCAAACAAATTTTCCTAAAATATCACAGACCCTTAGTACATCATAATTACATTCTTAGCAGGATAATGCCTCATAAATAAAAAACAGTGTACTCATTAGAAAACAATTAGAAGAGGTGGTATAATAAATGATACAGTTGCTGAAGAAGAACAAGAAAATGTTATTTTAATTGATTATTCCATTCTACAGTTTTCATTGTATATTTCTTTTGTTTTGGCTACATTTTGTTTGCTATTTCACTTTTGACATTGTGGGGTCAATAATTTTACTTAAAATCAAGATATGATACTCAACTTCCTTTCATTGTTCTTTCATTTGTCAAACACACTTGCTGTTTTCACATAATAATGAAAGAACTACCATGCCAAATCCTTTTGAATTCCAAATTTCAAAATACAGGTCAAATTTGGTTATGATGTATTCAGGATGGATTTAGGAGGAGTGTTCTCAATATGAACACCCAGAAGAGGAAAAGCATGCTTTGCTCTGACCTTAAAATATTGGAACTGCCCCTATGTGTAGTACTGTAAGTACTGTTCAGGGATACTAATTATCTTAAATTAGAAAAAAAAACAATTACGACTGCACCAAATATTGTCAGATCTATTCAACATCAATAGACACAGTACAGCAGTACTTTGATTAATTTTATTGCCATATTATAATATAATGCAAAAACAAATGGCAAAGGTAGAGAATGTTGAAGGGCAAATACAAATGACCTACATGTACAGTGTACACCTATGGATTATCTGCACTGTACATAATGTATGATTTTACTGCTCAACCTTGGGCACTGTGAGTGGTTTAATAAAATGTCTTGTATGAACTACTGTGAAAGTACTACTGTTCATGGAGTACCAATTTTTGTGGTTTTCATGGGTAGGCAAAACCACGAAATTTGGTTCCCAATGAAAAAGAGATTTCCATTGATGTGTATACTGAAATCCTCAAAACCACAAATTTAAGAATCAATGTTTCTTCCCTAATCCACGAAAATTGGTATCCATTGAGTACTTTCACAGTAAGTGAATTAAGCAAAAGTATGCCAAGTATAGTTGGAACATGTATACACTCACAGAACTAGTTTCCTGTCATATCAGACAGTCTGAATACCATATCAATCACTGAAGAGTACAGCAAAGTTTTAATGACCTATCACCACCTACATGTATATGTAAATCATTATCTTATACTTCATCTGTGCTGTCTTAGGAAGAATTTGGGAGAATCTGTCAACAGTCTGATGAAAGATTTGGGAGAATCTGTCAGCAGTCTAATGAAAGAGTTGGGAGAACCTGTCATCCACATATTGAAGAATTTGAAAGAATCTGCACTCTGACTAATTCCTACAACATTTTTGATGGATTGACTGGAGCTATAAATTGCTTTGAAAATCAAATAGCTCCTTATTAAACTTAATATTCACAGAAATGGTCTTAAACAATATATACAAGTACATGTAAAAGAAATTATTAGGAGCTGTATATGAAGTATTTTCTTTCTTAATTTTGCACCATCTCACAAAATCATAATAATCTCTGAAATCCTAATAATTCAGTATCACAAATGATAAGTTGGAGACATACAGACAGGCACACAGACAGACAAACAGACTTGAACTGAACAGTAAAATATTTGTTAAAAGACAGGAAACATATGCAATATGCATTGTGCATCAAATATGGATCCAAGCCTCTCCCTTTAAAATGTTGGATATTTGTATATAAAATAAAAAAAACAACAGGAAATCATCAGATCCCTTCTTAGCCCAATCATTGCCCCTACCCCCACAAACTATTTCAAAATTATGCCAGTATAAAACAAATCAGTTAGAATTATAATAAATTATATAATAAATTAACAGACATTGTAGAGCAGCTACATAAATTCAAAGTTATTTCCCCAACAACAACAGATCAAAGTACTGCCAGGCTATACAATGCTATCAATGATTATCTAATGATCTGTAGCTAATTATATACATCTATCATCAGACATAGAGGTGTTGATAAAATATGTATTTTGACATTGACAAGGTCATCTTCTTTTATAAGCTAAACATAAACAAATAGGCTTAAAATAAGTTAATGCTACTTTCATTCTGACATTCCATTATCTTTGAATTATTTTAATTAATGAAATAAACAGAAAATAATTTGGTTTTTATTAGAGCTGAACTAATACAGATGTTGAGTTACCTCCCTTTGACAGATGGGGGAAATGGTAAACTAAACAAAATTCTAAATATAATACACAAAGGAATACAACAAAAATGTTTTTTATATTGAAATGTTTTTCAATTGTTATAATCTTGTACATTAAAGCAAAAAAAATAATAAGATTTAAGATATAAATTCTACAGATAACCAATCAAATATGTTCTTATACATCCTGAGGAATAAAATGCTTCACAGTGCACATCTTGATACAACCACAAAGGACCAACCATGACTTGCTACAGCTTTCAATTTTGATAATGATTAGATATTTGATAAAGGATAAGAATTTGACCAGAATTTTCACTTTTTAGCTCCTTATTCCTAAATGTACTCCTTTCTACTGAAATTATCAACCAGAAATAAAAAAAATATTTGTTTCTGGCCCCTTTTTGGCATTTAATCTCACTTGTCTCCAGTCACAACCCCCAAAATGAATTTCAGTCTTCCTTAGGTGGTATGGCACCTTGTAGTATAACTTTAATGAAATCTATTTATTTTTATTGTATTCAATTTATTGTCCAAACATAAGGAAAACATTTGTTTCAGGTCCCTGTTTGGCCCGTAATTTCAACAAAGTTCATGTCTTAACCCCAAAATCAATCCCAACATTCATTTGGTAGTATGGCACCATATTATACAATTTCAGTATATCCCCATGTCTTGGATCAGAGATACAACAATGTAAATACTGAATTCGGAACCAAAACTAAGTGTCAGATTCTAGATTAAAGTATGGACAAACACAACAAGTTGTCAAGTTGTACCTGTTGTCTTGATAGGTGCATGGAGTACCCCCACTCATACAAGAATTTGATATCACACAGCAATATAAAACTGCTTTTAAAAGTAGCTGTCTTTGTAAGAATCATGCAAAATATGAAAAATGTGATACATCCCAAAAAGGCTACATATTTTTATTTTTGTAATCAAGTTGTTTTATGGGTCTATATTATGAAATGTGCAATTACTCATTAAAATCTGCCTGCTCTTAGGAGATAATCAACATTGAAAATCCAATAGATTCTATTGTATTTGAGTGTCATTTACAGAGTTATCTCCCTTACTTTCTAATTCTACAGTGCATTCTATACAATTTTTATCTCCAATGAGCACGGGTTATATGAAAAACCAAATGTTACTTTCTGTTTACTATGACATTTCAAACAAAATATCAAAAATATGTAGGCTTTCCAACCATGTATCACATTTTGCATGATTCTTATGTGGAGTGCTACTTAAAATGTGTGCCCAATCTGTATAAATGTATTCAATCCATCCATTGAGAGCCAAGATAATTGAGGCAAAACTGGGACTGAAAGAATGACAGACAATAAAGGTGATTCCAATATACCACCCACTTGTTGAATAAGGGAATAATTTAAAACTAAACTGTGAATTGGTGACAGAGATTTTTGTGAAGAGCATTCATCCTTCATTTCAAATACCGGTAGTGAAAAAAGTCCCATAGAACAGGAAGTTGATATTGGACAACAACTAAAATTTCTTACAACATATGCCCTACCAATATAAAAACATATACCAAATTTAAAATCAATCCGTCCATTGGTGGCAGGTATTTTTGCAACAAAAGTTTCAGCCATCATTCCATGTAGTGGAAAATGCCTAAGCCCCACAGATCAGGAATTCGATACTGGACAGCACATGAAAATCACTAAAAGCAAGTAAAGCCATACACCAAATTTAAAATCAATTAGGAGTCTTGATAATTGCATCAGTATTCAGATGGACAAAATGACAGATGTACAAGGTGATTCCAATACACCAGTCACTCATTGAGTCAGGGTATAAAAAATCTTACTACAATCCAAACCTATTATATTTTCATCTAAGGATAGTATATACCAGTAGTCAACATGAGTTATTTCAGTAAATATGACATTTGGACAGTCATGACAAACCTGAAAAGCCTGAAATTGCAAGAATTGTCTGGTAATTTTTTTTTTCTCGCATATTTATTTCACTACATTGCTGAAGAAAAAAAGTTTTGTATTTTTTAACTAATGAAGTTTTGCAATTTTTAATTAACATCGGGGCGGATCCAGGATTTGAGTTTGGGGGGGGCATGAATTGAATTAAATGCCACGCAAAAGCAAGGCAAAAAATATTATGGGGTGAAACTTGTGGTGAAATTTTTTTTTCTTACCGATTTAGGGGGGCGTACGCCCGGTATGCCAGTCCTTGGATCTGCGCCTGAACATGTCTAGAAACACCACTTAAAGGGTAAAAATGAACTTAACATTTACAGACAAAGATAACCTTGCACAAAACAGAGACTTTGGAAGAGGGTTTTAAGCTCATTTTTGCCCAAATTAATTTACAATAAATTCAAAAAGGGGGAATATTCTAACCCATTGATGAGTCCAGGGGGAGGGTGATGAGGGTTGGCATCCCCCTTTTTATTGGAAAATTTGTCATTTTCATGTGTAAAATTGACACAAAAATGGCAATTAATGTTCTAGCACCCTCCTTTTCTGAAGAACCCCATCTGGCATCCCTCCTTTTCAAAGTGTCTGGATTCACCCCTGCAACCCCACCCCTGACCCAACTAGACAGGCAACTGAATACAACTTTCTATTTACTCTGCAAGTAAGCATTATAAATACCAAGGGGTACTTCTAAAGTTCCCCATTCTTTAAAAATTGCTAATGCCATACATGTATCACCATCTGTTTAGTTCAACTAAAGTTTCAGTATCTACTTTATCAATAAATTTTGATTTTATCTGATCTGTAACCATGGAAACCAAGAGGTAAATATAGCAGAGGTTGATTTTTACAAATTCCTTGTCGATTAAACACCATTTTGTAGGTGTATTGCAATGTCTGGTTGATGATAAGATTGCATCTAAAGAGCCTTAACTTAAGACTCATCTCTCAGAAATTGTTTATTTTTATCTCTAAATTTATCATTTACCTAAGATTCACCACCAAGAATTCATTACTTATAATAAATAGCACCAGTGTTGTTGTTTTTTATGTTCATTTAAAAAATCTTCTTTATATAAACAATACAAACAATAAACAGATATCAGATTATTATATTTTAGAAATATTTAGCACACCAATAAATTTATTTTTCTCTTTTAGGACCATATCACTTAATGTGAGTACTATTATTTGTGAGGTACCAATTTTTGTGGATTTCGTGGGTAAGCCAAAACCACAAATTTTGGTTCGCAACAAGAAGAAAATTTCCTTTGATGTGTGCACTGAAAACCTCCAGCCCATGAATTCAAGAATCCACTAACTTGTGTTTTTTCCATAATCCACAAAAATTGGTATTCATGAATTAAAGTACTTTCGCAGTATTTAATTCCTCCATTATTGTACTGATAATATTTGGCACCAGTGATTCCAAAGGAGGTGGAAGGGGAAGGGGCACTGACTATCCTAAAAAGGGACAAGATCCAGTTATCTCCAGTGCTTTTCTATATAATCAACCAACATTTAACACACATAAAGGGAGGGGGGAGAGCACACTCTATTTTCCCCAACTTCCCTAGACTTGCCTATGGGTAATTCTATTTATAAGAGCAATTTAACCTCAACAACAGATTCATATTGAAAAATACCTAACTTTTCAGGTGTTTTTTTTATCTGGACGCAGGCAGTCTTAATGTAAAATTAAAAAAAAGATAGGTGAAAGATAATAGCATAAGCAGTAAACACCCCCCCCCATTTTTAACTATATTTCCGATCAACTTGATATTTTGTGTTGTACATTGAATAGTAGTTTTCAAAGACATATTTACAAACAAGAACAATTAAGCACAAGTTTCACTAGGCCTTGAAGAATCTTAAATATATGTAAAATTTAAAAATAAATGATCTTTGTTTAGAGCTTTTCATTGAAGTAAACAACAAAACTTAATATTGTACAAGGTCAGTTTAAGATTCTGATGTATATATTTCCCAGGATAGTAGTTCTCTTCTTGAACTTTTGAAAAGTTCATAAATTTCATGACTCATGCAATGATATAGCAAGGGTTAAACAATTAACTTGTGAGAAATTTCATCTTCTTCATCTTTGCAACATTTTCATAAATTGCATGAATGTTATGGTAAAAGATACACCAATATATTACATCTGTTGTAAGGGTGAAAAAATATGGTAAATAAATATCACCTCTGAGAATTCTCATCATGAACTTTTCAAAATTTCCAAAATCACATGAATGATATGACCAAGGATACACCAATAATTTACAGCTAGTGTAAGGATGACCAAAAATGATTTCATATTTATATTACCAAAGATAAAGATAGCATCTGAAAAATCTCATCTTGACCTTTTCAACATTTCCAGAAATTGCAAAATGATATTGCAAAAGATAAACCAATAATTCCCAGTAATCCAGATAGTTTACAGCTGATGTAAGGGTGATAAAAAATTATGATTTTGAATTTATATTACCAAAGATAGCATCTGAAAAATCTCATCTTGAACTTTTCAACATTTCCAGAAATTGCATGAATGACATTGCAAATGATAAACCAATAAGTCTTAGTAATCCAGATAATGAACAGCTGATGTAAGGGGTGATCAGTAATAGTTTGTACAAACCTTTGGTTAGCAAATTAACTTGGCATGTTAACAAGTGGGGGGACTAATTATCTCACATATATAAATGTTATAAATGTACATCACATATTTATGGGGCTTGGGGAATGATGCATAGATTGGAATTCTATTTCAACCTGATGCACTGATTGGAATTTGTTTTTAAGTCATGACCTTCATGATCTTTGAGTCTTTGACCTCATTTTTTTTCTATAAAATTTGAACTTCTCAATTTGATATTGTATTGTTGTGTTTAACTGTTGTGTTTTGGATGTTCATCAGTTCAGGTTTCTACAGTGTTGATGTTTTTTTTTTTTATTTTTATTTTTTTTTTATTGGGGGGGGGGGGAGAAATAGAGGTTTGTTTTTTTGGGGATTGAATTGAGCACTTCCTGTTTTGGGGAGAGAGGGTCTGTGCTTAAAAAGTCCACGATTTTTTAATAAAACCCTAAAACAATGAGAGAGTAATCAAGGGAATCAAGGTTATAGCGGTAATTAAAAGAAAGTAATCCAGGGACAAAGACCAGGCATGGAAAACAGACATACACAAAAAAGTAACTAAAATCATACATACAAAGTAACAAAAGTAAATGAGCAACTCGGACTCCACTAAAAACTGGGAGCATGGACCAGGTGCACCGGTAGGGTAAGCGTCCTCTGTTTTTCTAGAAACACCCGCCGAGTTGCTCATAAAAAGTCAAGTCCGGGGTAGACAAACGAAAACATCACATAAGATTTCTTCCATGAAGCTAACCAACTGACCAAAAAACTTAATATTCTGAGAAAATTATATTTTACTTATCTGGACAGAAGGACAGACATTAACATACCATAATACATCTGCCAAAAGATGGATGCACAATCTGTTACAGCCTTCCACTTAGCAGGAACTTCACAACACAAGCAGACCTTTTTATGCTACTTTATAATAAATCGTATTAAAGGCTGTATTGTATAAAAATGATGTGTAAAATCCTAAATCTGGGATTTTTTAACATAGCAGTGCTCTAGGAATTTTTCTGATTTTTAACTTTCCCTGAAAATGTTTTGCCTAAAAATTACTTTCTGACAATATTAATGAATGCAAAATTCCCAAAATTCAACCATCCCAGGACCAAATTTCACTTGCCATGGATGACGGGAGATGGGAATCCTAGAGACCTGACATAGGTATTATGGAAGGATTCATAATCCATCTAGCATAATTTAGTCAATTTTCATAGAAAATACAGAGAATCAGTTCAAGTTAACACTTCTAAGCTAGGTGCTAAATCATATACTTTTAATCCTTTCAATTATCTTATACTTTAGTGAGCTTTACACAATATGTGTATGAAAATCAAGGCTGTGGATAATGGACATGAAGTGAGAAAGAGGAAGAACTTTGGGGCAGTGAAAGAGCAATTAAGTAACTAAAAAACTATATACTACAGTCCTTACCTAATAGTTTCTTGGCCTCACAAATGTCTCTCACCCAAGCCTGTTTGGCGTGGATATCTTGAACTTGAAGCTTCAGCGATTGCGATGCACTTAATTCTGACGGAGTGTCTTCCCACAATTCAATGTAACATCCATTTGTCTCATCTTGTTTACAAACCGATATGTCTTTAAGCTGTTAAAAATAGAGCATTACCACAAAATATTAATTGCGAAGGCAGAATAAAATATTTTACGAAAAAGTTGAAGACAAGTAGCAACAATCCCAATAAACACACAAACTTACACGATTTATACTTGTGGGTAAACTTTCTGGCAGTGTAACAAGACAAGATAAGGAATGCTCCTGTACAGTGTAAACTTGATTACCTGAACTGATGAGGCTGAGATAAACAGAGATGCCTTATGTACAGTGAAATCTAAATTTATCTGATCATAATAGCTAGCTTATCAGTGCTGAGGTCAAATGAAGGATTTATATATATAGTTTTTCAAACCTATTGGAAAAATATATTTTTCCCACCTTTACATATCTATATTTATTTTTTTAAAATATTCTTTACATTTATTTTTTTAACATTTTCTTTACATTTTATTCCTTATATTTTGTTTATTTTATTGCAGAAATTCTTTGTAAAAGGAGATAAATCAACATTTTAAGAAATTTCTTTCATTCTAATTAAATCATTCCTGATTCAAAAGATTATTAACTTTTATTACCTTAAATTGATAATATAATTATTCTTACGAAGCATTACAGATTTACGAACAATTCCTACTAAGAACCAGTTAACAATTCTTGCACATTATTTTAAATAGAAACCCCACAAAAGGCTTCATGTTCTCAACACTAAGAGTGCTAGTGATAGTTTGGTTAGTAGATATTCACTTCTTACAAATACAATTAGAATCTATTACAAAATAGTATGGGAAAATTTCCTGTCAAAATTTTTCCACTATCTTACACTGCAACTTGCCAAAGGAGAAGAGGCGTTATGCTATGAGTATGGCCAAAAAATATCAGCCGAGTTCTAAGATATAAAAATGATCAAAACCTTGTGAAATGCATAAATACGTGTAATAAGGAAAAAGGAGTGTTTTGTGGCATTAACTCATTGTAATAAAGTCACAATGGCATCACAACAATACGTCATTTAACAAAAACTGCTGAGAATTGTAAATTTAGTAGTTTTTTTGGGAAATATTCACATCCAGAAAACTGTTGTCAAACCCAAGAATATCTTTATATTTTTACATATGACAAACTTTGTAAAAATAAATGCTTTCACTAAACATAAAGTTGTTTCTAGGGTGTGGACACAATATCTTTCCAGAAATATGACTGGGAAATGATGATGAAGTACAAAATGAACAGAATATTATAATTTTGGTGAACTTAAGCAATTCTTCAGTTCTTTTAGTGCAAGAATTTGAAGATTAAACCCATATTACTTCTCACAGGTTATGGATTCAAGTCTCCAAATTCACAGTTCACACTTTCAACACTGGACGATTAATTTTCAGTTGTATTTTAAGCCAGTAAGAGCCTTTAAAGGCCCTCTACCTAAATCTTTCAATGTACATTTTCTTTTTTCAGTTAACTGAAGTGAAAATATTTAAAGATTTAATTAAGATTGCTTACTATTATCCCTTTCCCAAATTAGACCTACAACCAGGTCGTTGGATGTTGGTAGGTTACATCCCTTTGAAATACTTGCATACAAGGCTTGTATTCCATAAATATGAAAAATGACAATTACTTTCATCATGGAATGAATTTTGTCTAACTTTTCTTATATATAAACAAGTGTGGACACACACTGATATTGCCCACGGGGCAAGTATGGACAAAAGTAAATGAGAAACTCGGACTCAACTTAAAACTGGGAGCATGGCCCAGGTACACCGGTAGGGTCAATGTGTTTGCATCATCTAGAAGACTCCTCTATTTACTGAAATCAGTAATTGAATTATGCACATTTATAAATATATATTAACATGTGTTACTTAATATTTACTGATATCAATACATATATTGAAATTGCTGTGTCATTTTAATAAGGATTGGGCATTTCACTTTATGAAAGTACCCTGTGCAGGTCCGGGTGTTAAAAGAATAGGCCTGAAGCAGCACTAAGCTTCTTGTAAAAGGTGACTAAATAGTGCTCAGAAACCTAGTCAGGGGCAAGGCGCTCTGCCCACAGAGCAACTGGGATGTGTTCCCCAGGTGGTGGAATGGGGTACTCCTGGTGTTTTACATGTTGGGGTTGTCAGGCTATAATACGGAAAAAACCCGACCGCAAACCATAGTGGTGCACCATGTTGGGAAAGATGCCATGTTCCTTGCACGTTAAAGAACACTGCTGTGGTATTCGATAGGAGTAGGAAACCTTTGCGCTCCGCCACAGGAGGCTAAATTGCCTGACCCTACCCATCCCTACCTTTTTTCTTGTGGCAATCAAAATTTGTCGACCTTATCATCCTTGTGTTCCATCCCATTTCTCATTTCATCATTATCATTTCAGGTTCATTTTGTGATCCATTTCATGTTCATTACCTGAATATAGCTGAAATATTGCTGCTCAGGCATTAAACCCCAATAATCAATCACTTTATGTAGGTTAACTTTGTAAAATTCTGGGCTCTAAGTCTTTTTTTTTAGATTAACAGAAACCGACAGTGTGTTACCTGTCAGTTACATGGGATGGCCCAAATTTTAAAATGGTAGGGGCCATAAACTCAAAAATTAAATAGGAGCACAATCATTAATCACTGGTCAACCTAATCTTGGATTTTTTTTCTGTTCTGAATATATCATAAGGGCAAGTAAATTTACTCTTGGCCATTTCATTTCGGCAAAACTTGCCCTGTTGACCAGTTGGACAAGCTTCCTTATTTCTATCCCTGTATATCCAGATGAGAATCACATCGACGCTCTCATTATTTTAGCTCAAGCAGGTAATCAACTTTATGAAGATTTTAAATGACTACCTATAAATATCCAACTCTACCAACTTATCTTGTGGATACTTATTTTTGCCTGTCAGGATATCAATTTGTTTTCTTTACTACATTCATTTTCAGGACTCACACTTTGTTTAACATGTATTCCGTAATTTTGGCCTATTGCATTTTTTCAATTTAGTTTTTTCTTCTATGAAAAGAATTAAAATTTTAAGACATGAAATTACTACAAAATAATCAACAAGTTTCACTGAAAATTTGAAATTTAAATGAATGGATCATTGCTCATTTACATAAGGCCTTAAAAAGAATTAACTGTGTTTCCCCTAACCCAACCAACCTAATTTTTTGTGCCTGCTCTAATTTTTTTTTTCTGCTTAGCACTTTTAAAGTTTAAATATGTCTACAACACAAACCTGTCAAACGCTTTAGATAAAAAAAAGTTTTGCCTACCTACCAAGCCCAGTTTTTAGAGCATGTTAGCATAAACACAAGTATTTTTTTTCCTGGCCTAATTAACATTAACAAAATCCTGCTCACCAATCACTGATCATTAGTCCATCACATAACGATCAGTTTCCAGTCATCAGTCTGTCATTTAGCTGCACTTATCTATTCAGGCACTGTATAAGGCAGCCATAAAAAAGATAATTACTTAAATTTGCAAATGCCCCCCACTCCCATGTTCCACAGTTCAAAGGGGTATAAATTTCATAAATTTTAAATGGATCATTAATTCTTGGTACTATGCACAACTACAAAGTTTCATGAAATTTGGTTCAGCAGTTTTTAAGGAGTTGCCCTTACAAAAACATGACAGACAGACAGATGGATAGACAGGACAAAAACAATATGTCTCTCAAAGCACAGGGGAGACATATTTCTTCAAGCATTGCAAGGTACTGTAGGGATAACTATTGAAAATATCAATAAAATGGACTCACTTCTATAATCTTCTCAAATTCTAGCTTGCCTTTAGGGTCAAAGGTTGTTGGCTTGGTAACCATAATTTTATCTGGGAACAAGATGACATGTCTTCGACCTTCTGACTCATCATCCTTGACCTTGATAACTTTGTCCTTCAATGTAATGGAGAAAAGACACGAGTTAGTTTCAAATTTTGATCTCAATAAAAGCTAAGTCTCATAGTAATACAAAAAGCAATACATAATGTCATCTTCCAGTAAAAAAATAAAATTTATTAGGCAATAAATTAATTTGAAATAAATACTGTAATTTGATTGGTTAAAATAATTTTTATTATATCTCAATGGATAAAAAAATATTGACACGCCCCTATTCAGTTAAATTCAGGGCTACTTTTCTCATGTTTAAAGATAAAAATATGTTTTAAAATTGATTTATAAGAATTGGCTATGATAAAAAATCTTTCTATAGAAAAATAACAAAAAATTTCTTCGTGCAATAAACAAAATGCAGATGGAAAATTTATGTTATTTTTCAATAGACAAAATTTTTATCATTGCCAATTCTTAAATAACTCTCTTTAAAAATAAGTCAATATCCTTAAAACCATGATGTTTGAAAATTCAAGCTAAATACATAATTACTGTGGCCATAATTTATATATAGTAAAAATTCATTCTATCACAAATTTAAGTTAATATTTTCAAAATTTGTGGCATATATTTAATTTTTTCTTTCATAGAATGCAGAAAAATTTGGCACTTCAATCAAAAGACAAGAGAAAAATATAAAAAAAATCAATTTTTTTCGCTGAATTTTTTTAATTTAAAAGAACCGACCACAAAAATAGTTGCATGTATTGTATTTCTGTCCGTCAAAGAAAATTTTTAGGATTCTTATTTCCTTCCAATTTTTTTTGTTAATTTTACAATTTTTTAATTTAACTCAAAATCATCTAGATATAGCTACAAATCAAATATCAAGTCAATATCTTAAAAAAAAAGCAATTAATTCAATATAAAGGAGAGACACAGACAGCCATAAAACTGTATTCCTCATCAGCTTTCAATGGTTGGGAAGTAATTGTCAATCATGAAACTATACAGACACTTATCAATACAATAAGTCATGTTTTCAAACACCCTTGCAAGAATCATGTCATTCAATGTTTTTTTTTTCAGGTGTGACATTTCCAAATAAAATTTTGTCCCCCTTTCAGTACCCTTTAATTTTTCTCTCAGATGATGTTGGATGAACAAATTTTTAATTTTAACTTTTAACAACTTCTGACTTCAAGATCCTTGAACCTTAATATTAATGAATTTTTACAAGAGGACGCTTGCCCTACTGCTGCACCTGGTCCATTCCATAGAACTTCTTAAAAATTTGTATCAAGAAAACTTATCTGACATTCTTTCATATTTAAAAAAAACAAGGGGTTACCAAACATTTTTTCTCATTATTTAAAAAAAAAACAAAATTCCCATTACATTACAATTATCTCCCCCTTGAAAAATGCTTTTTAGTATATCAATCCTAATTTTACTAATTATTTAGTTTTATGTCCAAAATTCTTGGTAAAATATTTTGAGGATTAAGTTTTTAAGCCATAAAACACTATTTGGATATTAAAAATGAAAATTTCTACATAAATTTGCAAAATGACTGAAATTTAGCTGCTATGCATAATAGGCATTATCTACTGTAAATGCTTTTAGGGGTATTTCATGTGGACAGACAGACCAATTATTGTCCATCAAAATACAGATGTTTAAAAACAAAGACATTACTTGGAGTGGCCTTTATAAGAGAAAATGTCAAACTTACATGTTTTAGTACAGGCCCTAGCTGTTTGACATCACCATTGTATCCAGTTATTTTATCCAGCAGAACAATATCTTCCATGTTTCGACAGATCTCACTTAACATCTGAACTGCTGCCATAAGTCCAGAACAGTCACCACCTGATTGGGCTGTCAGCTTGATCAGGGTCTAAAAATAAATGAGGGAATTTCCAGAATATGGCATAAAGGGTAACTTCTAAATTCCAGATTTTTTCAGTATTAATATACCAGTATTAATTCTATTCTTTTTTATTTTCTATAATTCATGTGACATGAAGATGGACAGATAACATGACATACCTGAATTCATATAATATTTTGAACTGAGCAATTAAATATAATACTCCAGAAATATTTATATGTTTCATAATGAGTGAAAGTTGAATGTTGCAAAATATCAACTAAAGATATTTAATTTCTACATCATAACAAACGAGCCACAACAATTTAGTTATGATGTTAAGATTCAATAACGCATGTTGGTATTTTACAACATTTAATTTCATGAGTTATAAAACCCTTTCTTTACGATTCTTCTGGAATATTTGGCTGCTTGACATTCAGCATCTACCAAGCTTGCTGGCAATTTTAGCATTGGTCAGTCTATGACATCAACAGTTGTTACGGGAGAAAAACATAAAAAAAGGTCACAACATCGCTTTCGACCAATCAGATTTTATCGACCATTCATCACAATCATACAACAATCGATCACAATGGTGAATTTTTTGTATCAATAGTTTATATCACGTCGCCCCATGATGTGATATTGCTAAATATCTAGCAGTCCAAAAAGTAGATAGAAGGACCAAATCATAGACAATATTTTTATTAACCTGAATATTCCAAGTGTATATATGACATGACTATTATGGAAATATATGTCTAAAATGGGTCCATCTTCCCTCAAAGTTCAAAATTTTATTGTTCTTTACTGCAATAAATTCTTCTAAATTATGTATATATTGCAGTTCTGATTTTAGCTCTATTAAATGTTTGGAAGTTTTTCTCTCAACTTACATTGGTAGATACAATTTTTTTTATAACAATAACAATATAAATAAGAAATGGAGTCTAATCAGTGTATCCTATGATAATACTTGTTTGTTCAATTAAAAATCTTGATAAAAATTCTTTTCCTTTCCTCTTTTGTCTATCCCTGACTCGACTTCTTATGAGCAACCCAGCAGGTGTTTCTAGAAAAGCAAAGGTGCTTACCCTACCAGTGCACCTGGTGCATGATCCCAGTTTTTAGTGGAGTCTGAGTTGTTCATTTACCTGTGTTACTTTGTATGTATTATTTTGATTATTTTATGTTCTTTGTTGTGCTTGCCAGTTTTCCGTGTCTGGTCTCTGTCCCTTGATTGCTCTTTCATATAATGTGACACAATATCCAAAAAACACCTTATAGATCTACATTCATAAAAGAAATGTTCAATAGACTGGTCTTCAGGCGACAGTTTCACAAAAAGTTGTAAGTGTAAAATTGATCGTAAGTAATAACATCATAACAGAAAATAGCACAGTTATGTCATAACTTACGATCAATTTTACACTTACGACTTTTTGTGAAACTGACGCCAGAGCCACAAAACGTACAGTATTTTGTATTTTTTTAGAAGTATTTAGTACAAAATATTTATTAGTGGGAAGAATTCTTTTGTCTATTGGAAAGATTTCATATAAGTGTGACTACATACATTTTTCAAAAGATACAAATATAGAAGTGAGAGAATTACCATTATAAACACCTACTTTCAACATATCAATATATTCATGTATTCTCTCTAATGGTCGCTTGAGTAGATCTTCAAATGCAGTTGATGGATCTCCCATCAATAAGCTAAAGGCCTAAAATTAAATACAAAAATTTATAGCATTTTTTAAGACTTTGAGCATTTAAGATATTTCAGAATATCAAATTTCATATTTATATTGGAATTCAATAACTGACATAAATGTTTATTAGAACTGCATTATAATATTCATCTGTATATAAACACTACCTGACTTAGGTGACTATAATATTGCCCCCCCCCCCCCACACACACACTCCCTCTTTTCCCTTTTGGAAGGTCAATTACAACAAGTTTCTCTTTAAAAATAAAAAAAAAAATTGTTTCCCCTTCCCAACCTACCTAATGAAATTGTGCTTTACCCTTACCCTTACCCTACCGGTGCACCTTGTCCATGCTCCCAGTTTTTAGTGGAGTCCGAGTTGCTCATTTACTTTTGTTACTTTGTATGTATGATTTTAGTTACTTTATGTTCCTTGTTGTGTATGTCTGTTTTCCATGTCTGGTCTTTGTCCCTGGATTACATTCTTTTGATTTCCGCTATAACCTTGGTTCCCTTGATTACTCTTTGATTACCGCTATAACCTTGGTTCCCTTGATTACTCTATACCCAAATGTTTTTATTGCTGTTTCCTCCTTTTATTTTTATTTTTTTTTAACTTTATTTCTCCACATGAACCTTGGAGCCTACCTACCTACCCTATTCTGTGATGTAGGGTCTGGAGAGGGGAATCAAATATATGTCTAAATATGGCCTAATTTCATACCTCCATCAAGGCTTGAAGTTGGACAGGATCTGTATTATCCAGTACTTTATCTTGCTCTGTCACAAATGGTACATAGTCACAGAAATCACCTTTCTAAAATTTGAACTTTGCTGTTAAATTAGTTTTCTATAAACGTAATGTGAAAATAAAATTACAATTTAAAATGCTTCAGTGAAAATGGCACAATTGGTTTCAATGTATATGTAAAGAAAAGAGTTCAAAAGCACAAAACGGTTTGTTTTCTACTCTAAAATAAAAACTTTAATTTATTTCGAAATTTAAGTGTTTTTACAAATGTATATGGTAGCTATACTAGTTATAATAACATTATAATATCTAAATTCAAAGAGAATCTGTCTATAGTGGAACATCACACACATAGCAGGTCCATTGCAGTAGCATAAAGTTATTATTGTTGAACACTAAAAGCAGAGGTCTCACCTTTTGCTGAAAAATACTGTTAAATTTGTGCTAATTTTAGGCCAAGAAAAGCAAATAATAGCCCTGAATCCACCCTTTTTTCTGGAACCTCCCCTTTCAAAAATATCTGGATGGCCCTTGAAAATTAACTATATAACTGGACTCCTATGGACTGATGCAGCCGAATGGAAGGACATAAAGGAGTGTGGTATGGCCTTTATGCCAAAACAATTTAACTAGTAGAGGTACTGTAAAGATGTTAATTTTTGTGGTCTACTAATTTTTCACTATTTTTGTGGTGGACAGGAAGCCAAGATAAAATGGTAACCACGAAATGAATTTTATCACCATATAGCACTAATGTTTTTTTTTAAACCACGAAAACTGACAGCCGCGAATATGTTCATTTGACAGATATCGGGAAAATTAATATGTTTACAGTAATAAAGAATCCGACACTTTGTCCAGCACTACTACACCTGAAATACTAACATTTTCAAATTGTGAGGCTTCAAAGTGTGAGCCTTGCCAAGTGCTTTAAAATTGAAAATCCAACTATCGATAGTGTAGAAATGATTTTTGTCACAATTCTGTTTTCTAACACATTTTTATCTTTATCTATTAGCTGTGAAAGTATTATTGTTTGTCGAGCACCAATTTTTCTGGGTTTTGTGGGTTTGGTAAACTACAAAATTTGGTTTCCAACGAAAAGGAAATTTTCGTTTGTTGTACGATAGAGTTGTCAAATCCACAAATTCAAGAATCTATGAACTGATCAGTTTCCTCTTAAGTACCAGTCCATATAAAATTCAGACACTCCCAATGGTACAGGTGATTCATTGAGTGTAGAAAACCCACAGAACGAACAATGTTTTTTTAATCATCAGATGCTCTATTTTTAGGGAACATAAGGGTTTTTGTATTCACATCTGTACTTTAGAGAAAATCATACATCCATCTCCCACTAAAACCAACCAAATCATGGCAAATCAAGAACAATAACTCTTGCAAAGTGCTAATTTCATGTACAGTCTATGGTCGCAGAAGGTTGTCAAAGCCAAGGGGTGGTGTTGGGAATGGGCTCTCAATATCATTTTAAATGCTCCTTTCGGCGTGTGTCTCAAACAGCCTCTGACAGTCCAACACCAACCTTCACGATGGGTTTACCAACTGGTGGACCTGGTCTGGCCGTTTTGACTGACTGGATAAGGGGCAAAGGCTAGTCACTGGCACCTTAAAACCAGATAGCCTTGGGTAGATGGGGCTCGTAAACCTTGGAGGGTAGCCCATCTAGGAGAAGGAAAACTCTGATCTTAAACCTCCGCTGCCTTGCAGCTACACCCTTCGACAGGGAAAGGCTTCAGAAGACAACCCTCAAGGAAAATCCAGAACTAGGAATCTGTAACTTCCTTCCTGTACTTCCAGGATCAGAACTTCTGTTCAGAAGCTAAGGGTGAAGTAACCCCGACAGAAAACCTAGAGTGCTGAAGACGGAGGTGTTGGGCAATATAGCGCATTCAAATAGACCACAACACCACACACAAACAGCCCAAATGACACTTGATACCATAAACAAACGATTTGGTACTCACCCTGTGAGGACCCACCAGGCAGGTGCAGTGCCAGGCTCTCTGTCTCAAAGGAGCCCAACCAATGCTACTGAAGGTACCTTAGTTTCGTCTTGAGGAGTCAGGGGACAAACAAGGAGTGTGTCCCTGTGGTGAAGCAGGGCAGAATACAGAACACTTTCTGCAGACGTGCAAGTTACACCAGGCACAGGGAGAGAAGATATGGGATAAACCAACCACCATTACAGAGAAACTGTATGGACCTGTGGAAGACCTACAGAAGACGGCCAGAATCGTTAAGGAGACTGGCATTCAAGTGTAATGGCGAACAAGAAGAAGATGTACAGTCTATATAAATTTTATCTCAAAAGTGAAACACCCAAATGAAAAACAAATACTGGTTATTTGATCTATAACTATTTCTGAGTAAGAAATAAAACTGATTTGGTGGGTTTTTGACATGCATGAATCACCTCCTGTCTGATTTTTGTAAAGACTGATACTTAGACACAAAAATTGGTACCAATAAATAAATGTACTTTCACAGTATCTCATTCTTGGCAAATGTCCATTAAGTCTACTCTATCCAAAAAATAGGAAATCAAAATGTTTTGTTTTGATGCAGTTACAATGAATTCAATCACTTGAAGAGATAAAAATAGTCTACACAGCCAAATGTGCCACATATGAAAATCACATGGTGCTCGATTCATATGATAATATATGCTTGAAAACATATGATAATCATATGTTTGTAAAAAACATGTGATTATCATATAATAACCATGCAATTATCATATGTTATATGAAACATATAATCATCATATAGTGCTCGATTCATATGATAATCATATGATGCAAACCATATGATTCCCATGTGCGGCACATTTGCCTGTGTAGAAAGCAGAACACTTTCTTGATACTGGTCAGAAGCATAGCCGCCCTTCCCTAATGAATTTGAAAATTTATTTAAGTAACATATACATATATATATGCATAAATAATAAAGTGTTTAACAAAGATTTTTTTGTGCCCCCCCCCCTCCCTTCTTTTAGGTGATTCTCTGGATTTGCAACTGAGAAGGTTTGAAAATTTAGCAGAATATAGATAAATACATGTACCTCTTTCGTAAAAATGTCTCCAACATTCTTGGCATCATCTGATGTTATCAGCATACTAGGTAACAGCTTCCTGAAAATAGAATTATGTACAGGTCCACCTTAGTATAATGCAAAAAGTGAAACATCTTTATTTTTGTCAACTTTTTCAATAGTGTAGATTAACAACCAATACAAGTCATGACAAGGGTTAAGCAGTCGGAAATATATTGATTGGTTGTATAGTGCTATGTAGTGACCAAAGATGGCAGGAATATTCTCCAACAAATATCAACTTTTTGGACTAATTGCATTACTTTCACAACCTAATATAACTCATATACTTTGGTTGTACTTATTTTTTTTTTTACTCTTTTGGAACTTTCCTGTCCTACATTTTGAAAAACTGAAAATACAAGTTTTTTAAAATTGATTTTCCTTAAACCCAGTTTTCTTCATTCAGAAAAAAAGAATGTTTAAAATGCATGAAAGAATCTATAGCTATGCTATTGGCAGAATTTTTTTAAAAGGATGTAGATGTCCAATAGGCCTGAAATCAGAACCTATGATACCAGTCCTGTACCTGATGCTGGATACCACATATCAAGAGGCTGCAATTACTGGTTGCTTAGAAAAGTATTACAAAAATAAATTCCTTGCCCACCCGCCTGCTTAACCTACCCACATTCACCATACTATAACCTGATCGTCACATGTGAATCGAACTTTGGCCAAAAAATTAAAGCCGTTTTTTTTCTTCCTCAATGCCAATGTCTTCTTTCTTTATTTTATTTTTATAAAACTAAAATATAATAAATTGGCGCATGGGTTTTATTTGGCCACATTTTGGTAATAACAATAAAAA
This sequence comes from Perna viridis, assembly GCA_037379345.1. NCBI lineage: Eukaryota > Metazoa > Mollusca > Bivalvia > Mytilida > Mytilidae > Perna > Perna viridis. Next base: position 26,207,517 of record CM074523.1, read on the forward strand.
TGATTTCACCTCAACCTTGGCTGTAATTATTGCAGTTTCTTGGGGAGGTTCCAGAAATTTATAAAAATAAGGCTCAAATTCAGAAATTACAAAAAGGGGGTTCCACCCTATGAAATGATAGCATGCTCATTTTTATTCAAATGTGCACAAAATTTACAAATTTTTCCAATGAAAGTAGGGTTATAGCCCAAAAAACCAAACCGGCTTTATATTCTACTAACTTTTTGTGGAATTGATAAAGCTTGGACAGTTGGCCAACAATCCCTGCCTCTGACTGATTCTTGGAGACTTTAGTTATCTCTCCTTCCTTAACAGGTTCCTTGGTACTATCTTTGGAAGACTCATTATATGTATCCAATATATCCTTCAGGTCACAGATGTAATCTGCCTCAGATTCTAATAGCTCTTTTAGTATTTCTCTGGAAAAGAAAGAGATTTGAAAAATGTAAGTGTTTAAGAAAATAAGAGTTTGAAAATTCGATTGCAGCAAGCAAATTTTGTGACGTGCAAGTCAAAGTCACACAGAGCTAAGCCCCATACAGCCATAGGTCACCAAAACGTACTTTTGGATTTTTTTTTTCTGTTCAGTATATCATAACAACAAATAAACTTCACTCTGGGGCAGTTCTGTTTACATAAAGTTGCCCACTGGACCAGTTGGACAAATTTTCTAATTTCTACCCCAGGAAAAGGCAAGGCATAAATATGATTTAGGTAGTTTGATCTTCGATCTATCATTCTGAAAATCAATTGTATTCTAGATTTGCAAAGGCTCTTAAAAGGCAAAAATCCATTGATAGATATGGATGAAAGAGTGTTCTCTGAAAGGCAAAGCCCTGATTATGTCTCTTAGTATTTTTTTAGCAAGGGTTATCAATTAAACTGTATCAAGAGGTTGTCCATGCAAAAACCAGGCTGTGGGTGGCACTTGACAAATTTTAATTTAAAAAAAATGTCTTCCCTTTTATATCACAAATGCATCATTCTTTAAATTTGAACATTGGTTTTTGATTAACTGCAATAATAACTGTACCTGAACCTGTCCATGCAACTAAAATTGTGATCGGTCATCAATCCATCAAACCAATGCATTAAACCAGTGATAGCATCACGTGACCACAAAACGGTTAATGTATTTCATGGATTTCGTTGTTTCTTTAGTCAAGTTTTACACATATTTACACAATGTAATAGATTTAAACATCAATTAATTACTTTTATTTTACATTTGTTTTATTTTTAACAAAGTACAATAAGTGGATTTAATATCCTAAATTTAAGCTAAATTTCATATGGTAGTATATTGGATTCGTTCCATTAGAAATTCCTAAATTTACATGAACCTATTGCATGCCATTTAACATAACAAAACTGTGATCAGATCGGTTACCAGTCATCGGTTATCGATCTGTCAGCAATCGATCAAATAGTCGCTGGGACACATGTAAGACAATTAAACTTGGAAACATGTAAGATAATTACACTGGGAAACATGTAAAACAATTACATTGGGAAACATGTATGACAATTTAACTGGGAAACATGTAAGACAATTACACTGGGAAACATGTATAACAATTTAACTGGGAAAAATGTAAGACAATTACACTGGGAAACATGTATGACAATTTAACTGGGAAACATGTAAGACAATTACACTGGGAAACATGTATAACAATTTAACTGGGACACATGTAGACAATTAAACTGGGAAACATGTAAGACAATTACACTGGGAAACATGTATAACAATTTAACTGGGACACATGTAGACAATTAAATTGGAAACATGTATAACAATTTAACTGGGACACATGTAGACAATTAAATTGGAAACATGTATAAAAATTTAACTAGGATACATGTAGACAATTAAACCAGGAAACATGTAAGACAATTACACTGGGAAACATGTATGACAATTTAACTGGGACACATGTAAGACAATTAAACTTGGAAACATGTAAGATAATTACACTGGGAAACATGTAAAACAATTTAACTGGGAAACATGTATGACAATTTAACTGGGAAACATGTAAGACAATTACACCGGGAAACATGTATTACAATTTAACTGGGAAACATGTAAGACAATTACACTGGGAGACATGTATGACAATTTAACTGGGAAACATGTAAGACAATTACACTGGGAAACATGTATAACAATTTAACTGGGACACATGTAGACAATTAAACTGGGAAACATGTAAGACAATTACACTGGGAAACATGTAAGACAAGTACACTGGGAAACATGTATGACAATTATATTTTATCATACAGCTGATTACATGAATCCTAAAATTAACATGATGAGAAGTGAATTTTTGGATTAAAATAGAAATTTTTCCATCTTTGGTAAGCCCCTTGATTTAATTGACATGTCATATTGAAAAAAAATCAATAGCAGGATTTGGTATTTTAGGGGTCAATTTGGGAAAATAATAATGCTTTTGGCATGCCTTATTTAGGCTCTAATTTATATGTAGATGAATTACTGTGTTCCATGAGTTGAGATTTTTAAATAGTGGCAATCATAATAAACCCTGCCACCCACAGAAAATAATTTTATCACATACAACTACAGCTATCTGCATAACTCCAGAAACTTACTTTGTCATAGATTTAAGGTCATCTTTTGATAACTTTACTTCTTGGGTCCATGTTGTGATGTCAGTGATTTCATCTGTGTACATCAAGACATCAGGAGGAACATAGCATATCTAATAACATGGAAAAGATGGTATACACAGATAATGGTACATGTGTATGTCAACTTTACAAAACAGTTTATTACTATGAGCAGGTATAGCAAAAGAAAAATTTATAAATGGGTAAATATGGACAATGATTATTTTGCCTATTATGTTGGTGTTTTTTACCCCATGCGTGTCTGATATCAACATTATGATAATAAAGTGTTGAAATACCAAACATTACAAGTATTTTACAGAAAAATACCCCAATGAAATATTTCTATTAAACAAGAATTGTAAAACATCTGGAGGGTTTAACTGTTTCACTGAAAAATCCATCAAGAATTCTGGGATTACTATTGTCCACATTCCTGATTGGTTAGGACCTATTTCACTAGTACATTATGGCGCAACATTGCTTTAAGAGGACGTTGAATTTCTGAAATAGTGACAAACCTTTGACTTATTTTGTAGAGATTTGACCAACCAATGAGAAGGTTGTGATCTGTCTAAAACTTCAATTATCTCCCCTTTCTGTACATCAACATTGTTGAAGTTGTCATGGTAACCAGAAATAAGTTTGTACCTTCTGGAGAAATATTCCTGGAAGCAAAAAAAAATAAATATCTGTGTGAGTACAAAAATAAATGCCTTTTCTCAATCTTTCACTGGACATGACCTTCAACATTTTTGGACAGACAGACAGGGTTGGTTAGTGCTGATACATCCAAATCTAGGAATGTACTGAGCCAAAGAATAAAAATAAGCTAACTGGTACATCACTATAAAGTTACTCAAAATAAATAGGCCACAGCAGATATTTCTATGTGTATATTCAATTTCAGAAGTCCAAGAAAAATTCAAAAGTATGCACTGTCATAGTCTGATGTTTTTTTTTGTTTTTTTTTATTAGCGCCTATATAGGAAATCACTGAGTCATGACAGGGCCGGGTCCCCATCTTTGGATAATCCACTTGCTAACTTAATTCCTTTTGGGATTCGGTGCTGGACCGGTGGTGGTCAAAACAAAAAATATCTCCTGCACCGAATCCCAAAATGGATTACCTCTGACTGTACTAACATTTTATGGAGATCCGGTGTTAATGATGAAATGCATTACACATTGTCATAAAATGTATATCTATGATACCGGGACCAATAAAACAACATTCAAGGATGATAGCATAATGAAGGAAAATAATCAGTTTGATGCCGTCCCAAAATATCATTTTGGTCACCACACCTATCCCTATCCGGTGAGGAGCTGAGTATTTCCGAATTGCGTATTTAATTTTACAAGAATGGCGTCTATCTATGCACAATTGCCTTTCTACCTACAGGCAGTATTTTCAATATTTTCACCAAGTTTCACTTCGAAAGCTTCCATTTGATAAAAAGGAAAGGGGGCTAAGATTAATTTGAAAGAATAGGCATTCCTGAAATGAAAAAAATAAACAAATAAAAAAAAGAAGGAAAACATTTTTTTTTAAATTGGCACAAAAAAGACCGGATTTTTTTTTAAAGGTATAGGATTTATAGCATTTCTCCCAAGCCTCCCCTTTCAAACCTTAAAAGCAAATGGTTGATCTGCTATGGCAAGCCGTTGTGTAATTTATTACCTATTTATTTATATCAATAAATCATTTATTGACATCAATAAATGAATCATTGATATTGAAAATAAATTATTGATATCAATAAATTGTCATTTATTGGTGTCAATAAATATAACATCTTTATTCACACGTTAATAAATAAATATTGATATCAATAAATGATTTATCAACACATCAATAAATATTGATCAACATGTTAATAATGAATTATTGATATCAATAAATTGTACGATTTATCAACACGTTAATAAATATTCATAAAAAATGTTATTGAATCGTTTTTTTTATATCAATAAATAGATGAATTATTAACGTGTTGATAAAGAGGATGCCACGAAAGGTGGTTTAATCATGGTCAGAAAAGTGTTTGTAATTTCTTATTTTATTGGATATTGCCCAGCATGCATGATCTGGAATAATATTTATCAACATGTTAATAATTCGTTTAATTCATTGATATCAATAAAATATTTATCAACATGTTAATAAATATTTGTCAACATGTTACTAATTCATCTATTTATTGATATCAATAAATCATTTATGCACATGTTGATAAATATTTATAAACATGTTATTAAATATTAATTAACATGTTATTAAATATTTATTAACATGTTATCAAATATTTATTAATATCAATAAATGGGAAATAAATTCCACAACGGCTTGCCATACTCTGCTCTGCAGTGCAGCTCATTCACAAAGGTTTATCACTCTCGAACAACAATGTAAGCGTCCTTTACTTTTTTTTAGAATATAAAATTCAACAAATATAAATAAAAAGGAGAAACTAAAACATTTTTTAGCAGAGTTGGCCATTTCACCATAAAAGATCATTGGGTTCATGATATCGACCGTAATCTTAAGTTTTGAATGACGATTTTAGTTTTGTGGCAAAATACTGTTTAAGCATTAAGTTTTGCGGAGTACTATAATAGTTATATAGTTTTAGCCTTTTTCACGTGGAAAAGTAAGGCAGAAAAATAATGTCCGAGATTTTTATATGTATAACAATATGATGTGTTTTTAAGACAATTAACGAAAATGGACTAATTTGTTCACTTGTCTTATCCGCTAAGATAATGCTCATACCTAAGGAAAAATCATATCAATTTTAATTAAATTCTATCCAGTAGTTTCTGGGAAGTAATGTCATTAAAAATGGCGAACAAACGTGGATGTAATCCAAATAACTTAACGGACGGACGGACGAAGTTGCCTACAGATAGATCTCATCATGCTGAACATTTTTTACCCAATCAAAATTTGGCTAAACCTAACGGTTTTGAAGATGTATACCGTTCAAGAACTACCAAAACTTATCTCCCTTTATCTGTAACAATAATTTACACTGTCAGGTTCACCGTGCAGCGGGAACTACAGTGCTTTTGTCGAGACTATGATAGCCCGGTGTGAATGCAATCTCTGACTATTATTCACAAAAAAGGCAAAATACGCCAAAACTTTAGGATGTGATAGGTCAAGTGAACGAATCGGTAGCTTTTGCGAATATTCAAACTGATATGAAATCATTATATGAACTTTACTTGAACTATGTCAAAGGTCAGGAGGGTAAACTTTTTGAACTTTCTAAACAGACATCCGTAATAAAAGATAACATGCAAGAGATATGCTATACTATAATTAAAACTGCTGAAGACCTAAGGCAAGGTAACGAAACTCAAATAAACATAGCATTTGCGGAGAGTGAAACTGAAATGAAGGAGTCTTCAAACTTTAAAACAGACTGCTACCAATCTTCAATAGCTTCTTTTTGAAACGGATGACATAATAAAATAGGCTTCCGTACCTGTAGCTGTACTATTAAGCACTAATGGAATATTTCATATCATAAATAATATGTATGCGTACTTCACAAAACGACACATTTCTGAACCACATAGTCTACTTTTTTATTCAGTCCTTTTTTACGTGGGTTTGAAGAAGAAAACACAATATGCTTATCTTTCTGTTCCAATTTGTCTTAATCACACTTTTTAGTAAAATACTGGATACTTATATATATTCATCTTCAGTTTCTGCATGTACTCTTTTATATATTATTAGTAGCTACGCTATGTTATTGTATATGTTTTTTCTGGTCTAGTCCATGGCGATTGTTTATGAATGAGTAATCAAGGGAACCAAGGTAATCAAAAGAATGTAATCCAGTGACAAAGACCAGACTTGGAAAACAGACATACACAACAAAGAACATAAAGTAACTAAAATCATACACACAAAATAACAAAAGCAAATGAGCAACTCGGATTCCACTAAAAACTGGGAGCATATACCAGGTGCACCGGTAGAGTAAGCGTCCTCTGCTTTTCTAGGAACACCCGCCGTATTGCTCATAAAAAGTCAAGTTCGGGGTAGACAAAAGAGGAAAGGAAACTATGACCCGTTGAATAAATCAGTTTTCATGGTGTAGATGGATACACCATAACGATCCACGAGTTCATGATGACGACCATAAAACTTCTGTAGTGATGACTTCATCTTGTAGCAATATAACCCTGTTCCAGAAGCCTATTTGTTAGAGTTCTAGCGCGATACAAAAAAGTCTTCGTAGTCTCAGCAAGCTCTGGCATAACACTCCATATACAGGTGCTGAAGGGATGTTGCCTCAAATGAAAGGAAAGTTGACAATTCTGAATGAAAAGTCATCACTTTTGTCCTAAAGTTTGGTCAACAGTTTTCCTTTACCATCGATTTCTAAGTGTAGGTCAAGATAAGAGGCTGACTGAATAGTGTCTGTAGTATCCTTTATATACCTATATAAGTTCTTTTGGGGTAGATGCGATGTATCAAATCCCCGAAATTAGGATTGTTTAAAGATAATACCTCATTTATATAGCGGAAACTGAGATTAAAGGATCTAGCCAAACGATATTCTTTCTTTCGGATCAGATCAGCTATAAAGTCAGCCTCATAAGAGTGAAGGAATAGGTCAGCAAGTAAAGGAGCACAATATGTTCCCACTGGAATGCCGACCGTTTGTTGAAAAACACGTCAACCACACTGGACAAATTTGTTGTCGATTAAAAATTCCAGCATTTTGTAAACATCTTCCTCTGTATATTTGGAAGGTGATTTGGAATTATTTCTTACAAAGAATGAGCAATCTCTACCAAGAACTATATATTTGTATCTAGGTGTACCATCCTTTTTGGAAAAACAACGATGTATAATGTTATAAGTCGGGATTTTAACTGAGTATGGGGAATAGAAGTATACAGTGTTAAAAAATCATAGGTTTCAATGCTATTATATTCAGATAATAGTCTTGAACTGATTGTCTCCAAAAGGTTCCACATTGAATTAATACCACTACGGGAGTAACAAGTGTTGTGGTAGGACTGCAGACCCTCTTTGACAGTTGTGAGTACAGAAGTTAAAATTTTGAAAGAGGTTTGTGGTACATTTTGCAGATCCAGCTATGAAACGTTGTTTGTATGGATTCTTGTGAAGTTTAGGAATCCAGTACATAGACGGTAAATCACAATCATCATCCTTGGTTGAGAGACCAAAAGATGATAGCACAGATTTATGGCTTTCCACAATCTCTTCTTTGGAGAGTGTGGTAACAGTATAGTTCTTATCACTGTTTTTATTTTCTACGTCTACCTCTGATAATAAACATTGAATGTAAAACTTTTTGCAGACAAAAACAATGTTGTTTGGGCTTTTTCTGCTGGCACGACAACATATTTGTCATGTATAGTAGACAATGTTTTTGCAACATCGGGGTCTTTGAAAACTGATGTTGCCTTGGCACTCACTGACCTACTTAAAACTTTCATTCGTTTCAAAATTAAAGACCTAACGGCCTTTAACCACACGGACAGAGAATCAATGTCTTCTTGTTCTCATTTTATCCATTTTCTTGCATAGTATCTTGAATATCATGTCCTTCTTACTTTTATTTTTTTAGATGTATCTTCTAAATTAGTTTGCATTGGAAGAGCTGGAAATTATCTTGCTAAAATTTTCAAATGGTCTTTCATAATTTCCAACCAAAATATTGGATAATTTTCCACGCGCATCTCTATATCAAGCAAAATATTCCTATATAAAGGAAGTGAAAATACGATATCTTATCATGAACCTTCCTATGCAGCCAATCGAAAAACACGATCATACAATTATTTGTTGGCATATGTGATGCCTTACATTCTGTTATTGCATGAAAGTTCATAGGTAGGTTTAGGGACTTGCATTTGCAAGATAAATTAAAGACAGACAGTAAGACCGATCAAACCTTAAAAAAAATAGGATAAAGTAATAAAATTGATTATCACCTTTTCAGGGGTTGATGGTCTATAATATCAGTATCGGTAGTACACTAGAATTTTATAACTTACATCAGATTCAGTCATATCCAACTGCATAATGGGAGCTGAAGGTCTGCATTCATTTTCATTTCCCTTTGCACCAAGGAGCGGTGGGTCTGAATTTTGGATAATTTCAGATCCGTCTGTTAAATATATATATATCAGTGCATCTTTTGGAAGAGGCTTGTTACAAGTTACAATATGGAACATTTTGTTTTTTTTTCCATTTTTACTCTTTGGTGATGTTAATGAATATATAACCAGTATTTGAAATAAATCCAACGCTTTCTTAGTTGCTTGTTACAATCGAAAATGTCAAGGGCAACTAGATCTCTAGAGTAACTTACTCGCGGGCGACATTTACGTCAGAGCATTAAAATTATCACATTTGATTTAATATGGTGACAGGTTTCAACAGGAGCAGATCCAGAGATTTTTATTAAAGGGGATCAAGAGGAGGCCAGATAAAGGTGTTTCAGTCAATTTTTGTTCATTTAAGCATCAATTGAGTACGTACGAAATTAATAAACTTTCCCAACGAAAGGGGGACTCCAAAGTGAAACAATAAATTGTAATTATCTGGAATAAATACAAAAACTAATCTAATTAAATGAATTTATAAACTTTATTTTTTCAGTTATGTCTCAACAGTCTGAGTTCTATAAAAAAAATTACCTTAAAAAGACAGAGGAAAGAACTTCCCAACCACTGTGATCTTACCTTTTCCCGTGACTGTCACAGTAAACTGTACTTGGTTGACCCCAACACAGTTAGCTGCAGTGCAGAGATATATCCCAGAATCCTCCTGTAAAGATGGTTTTATAACTAGCTGACATTTTGACTGGTCCTGAATAATTTCGATTCTGTCATCTGGGCGAATTTGTTGTCCATCTTTGAACCAATCAAGGTCAGGAATAGGGGTACCTTTAAACAACAGTAATTAAAAACTTAAAAGTACTACAAAATGGTTTGCATGGTTTTGTATGCATTGAAACTACCATTATAATCACCATCAAAGTGTTTGTAAAGTTTGCCTTTTAAGATATTGACTGCTCAGATTTAGTTGAAATACACTATGGAAAAATGACAGAAAAAAATTTCATACTTTTTCACTAAAAAGCAGTCAAAATACATTTAAGCCACAGACACACCAGAATAATTGTAGATAGTGTTTTTTCTAGATGTATTGAATATATGTGAGGCATAAAAGACCAAATTGAGGACTATGATGTGCCACCCATTGCCTGATTCTTTCACAGAATGGTATAATACTTCAGTGTTTTGTAATAAAAAAATATATCGACGACCGTTTGTATCTAAGAAGGATGGATTAGCATGCATAGGAATTAAATATATTGGCCTTGCAAATAGTAAGAATGAATGTTCTGGCCTTACCTACGTAAAACACACACACACACACACACACACACACACACACACACAAAATCAGACATCTAGTACAGAGTATATATGGTGCAGTAAATCAGAAAATACTTCATCCTGCGTTTAATTGGATGACCATGACTATTTCGACCTGCAAAACGCTTTAAAAATATTCTAACCCAACAAAATGTGCCAATCACAGCCCATCTGAAAATGAAAATGGTTGCTCCCAGTATTGCAAATAATAGTTCTGTGTGATTACCAATGTGATTGTGGAAATGTTGTGAAAAAACTTATTTTCATTTTCAGGACCTTCAGTTTTAAAATAAATACCCTGAAATATCACCCTTATCAAAAATCAAATTGATACAAACAGCTTTAAATTTCATAATAGTCATTTTATTGTATTCTGCTATTAGTATAACTGTTCACTACCAAAATATCTTTTATTGATTAAATCTTATCTTGAAATAACAAAATCCGCAAGACGTTGAAACAAATGAACGAAATATTGAAATTCTAGCTAATCTAGGTTGATCTAGATCTCAATGTGAAATAAGCCAGGCTACATCAATTTTATCTGTCAAGAAAATATACATTTACATGGAATAGGTATTGGTTGTCTTAACACATTATACTATGAACAAGTTTTATACCAAGCCTATACAAAAACATTCGTAAAGTATGTAGAAAAAAAGAACATATAAACCTGTCAGTATTAGAAAACGCAAGTCCAATATCAAGTTCTGAACAATTTATTACGTTCAAATTCAATTAAGCTGTTACAGCTCTTGGATGGTATTATCTTCCCACTTACACCATATACCATCATCCCATTCTCCATGGAGAACTCCCCATTCTCCATAGAAAAAAATCCCCATCCCCCCCATTGAATCCCCCATTGCATATTTCTAATCAAATATTTACGATATTAAATTCAAGTAAATATATATATAAATTCTTCAACATTTAAACTGTAATTTTAAATTTAATTTAATTTAATTTTTAAAATTTAATTTAATTTAATTTTTAAAATTTAATTTAATTTAATTTTTAAAATTTAATTTTTCACGCCAATGTTTAATACAATCTTTAATACAAATTTCCCCAACCTCCCCATTCTAAATTCCCATTCCCCTATATAATATCCCAATCCACCGTCCCCATTCCCCATCACCCCATTTTTCCCCATACAAGTACTGTACCTTTACTAAATGCAATGTCAGGAAGGAGTAAATGATTTGACACAACGTAATCCAATTGTCAAACAACGCTTAGTTTAAATATTGTTCAAAAATTTTGATAGACCCATCTGGAGCGGTTAGTAAGGGGGTAAACAAATACTATTACAGCGTGGAGTTGAAAATAATTTGCAAACAAAATATCCCGTATACTAAAAAAAGATACTGTGGAGATACTTTTGCTTGTAATTATTTTTTGTGTTTTTTTGACATAACTCATTTCGTTTTCTATTTCGTGAATGCACCCCGTTTTTAAACTAATAGTAAATAAATAAATAAGAAAAGTGATAAAAAAGATAGGAAAAGTCAGCACCCATGAGGATTTCCCAGAGATATTTGTACCTGAAACTTCACATTCTACAGATATCATTTGTCCCTTCTTTCCCTCAACACTTGAAGGAGCTGTAATAAATTCTGGAACACCTGTCGGCGTACATCTGAAAGAAATATACATCTAGCTAAAAACTTGTCATCAACAGTGAAAAAAAAAAGACTAATTTAAAGCGGGTAAAAATCAAGGACGGGTTTAGCTTTATCTTTGAAACATTATTTCAACTTCAAATGTCAATCTAGATTAAACACGTCAATTTGTTAATTCAATTTTAAAACAAATCTCTCAGACCTGACTCGTTACTTTTCCAGTGTTAAATCAAGCCTACTCTTAACACAAGTAAAAAAAAAGAACTGTCGAAAATAATACGGAAGACCACTATTATCTACGTTTCTTATATTTCACCTTCCCAATGAATGAGAAAGGAACAAAAGGTAAGAACCAACTGAAATAGGAGTTTAGGGCTTAATTCAGTTCGAATCGTAAATGCTATCCATAGTAATTTGGGAGAATATAATAAAAAGTTATTAGGAAAAAACTCACCAATTTACTTTTACCGCAATGAATCTTTGTGTGTACGTTTTTACGATCTTTTGTGTCGTATGACTTTATTTTTAGACATTGTTTGGCCATTGAATTTCTCCTTGTTTATACTTTCAGAATTGCTGTATTTCATATTAAGAATTTCGCATACTGTAAACCGGGAAATTTTCGCGGCGGTTTTTTTCGCCATTTTCGAGCCAAGATCCGTAACGCCAAATTAAACTATAGCGAATATTGTTTTCGAAGAACATTACAGTACAATTTTATGAACGATCACGAATTTAAAATTTCGTAAAAGCAGATTATTGCAGAAACCGCAAAAAAAGACGGCGCCAAAATTTCCCGGTTTACAGTATTAAATTCTACCACACTTACTCGGCGTTGTTAATAGTGGTATCATCTAAACCTATATTTGGAGTGTTTTTGACGGTCTGCACATAAACCCTTGTTTTCAGAATGTCATTTCCAGAAGAATTGACAGCACAAATCTCATACAATCCTGCATCATCTTTCATCACATCTGTTATAAGAAGTGTCCAAGTCGAACCTTCATTTTCAAGTGTGATTCCATCACAAATTTCTAAAGTTTCGCCATCTTTAAAGATTACAACTTCTGGCTCTGGGGTTCCTTCATTAAATGAGCAATTATAAAGACAGTAAAATAGAGATAAACAATTATTACAGCTAATAAGCAAAAGTATATGATGCAACAAACAACGTAAAGAAACAACATAAGATATAAATATAAAAAAAACAAAAAGGCATTTATTGTTGGTGAATCGTTTCGATAACAGACCGGCCTCCGATCTGTTTTTTATTTTATTTTTTTTCTAGCAAAACTGTTTAAAATAAGAAAGGGCGTCGGATATTTGTTTTAGAAAAAGATATCGGTTACATTACTTATAAATATTATATGTAACTACAACGTTGGGCGTCCAATTTAGGTACCCACTAAAACGCTATTTTTCTGACGGCACAAAAATATTTGATATCTTACATGTATAAATCATATATTTCTTCATGTCAAAAATATTCTTTTCGAAGGTACGCTTTTCTAATATATAGCGCTGGAGGATATTAAAAATAACGTTAAATAAATAAAGTTTCAAGTATTGATTAACTTCGCCTAAGAAAAATTACTTTTCTTTTAAAAAAATTGGTTAAACTGACCCAACCTTACCTAAAATTGTCCATTGTAGAACTATTTCACCACCGTCGTAGGATGTAACACTGCTTGGTCCCTTTACAATCCTGGGTATTTCTCCAAAATCGAAATCTAAACACCTGTCAAGGAAATGTGGCTGTGGATTTTCAAGCGTATCTATTTTGTCAAGGTCGATGTGTTCTACGACACCATTTGTATCTGTGATGGTTAAGCCAATTAAAGACGGCCGTTTTGCTTTTGATAATGTGGAACTGTTGCTATTGTCATGGGTTGATTCTGGACTTAATATTTCCAATGATTCAGCTGTTTGAGAAATAGTTCCTTCTTCACTGATTGGAGAAAGCAATGACCGGATTTCGGTCTCAGGAACTATCGCAAGGGCATTTACAAAACCCTCAAATTCTAGTTCCTCTAACTCTGGAGGGGACGAACTAGTTTGTAGTCCTGTTTTTGAAGCTAATTGACCAATGACTGAAGCCATTAGATTCTCTCTTAGGTTTAGGGTGTTAGGTAAAGCAGGTCTTGTTTCACTTATATCTTCTACACTGTCATCATCTAAATTCTCCTGGGCAACCATAGTATGAAGGCAATGTAGCCCACACCGCGGATCTCCCTCTTCGTCAATCTCAGTGCATTTAATTCTAGCATCTTCTCCTTCCTTTTCTTCTGTCCCAATTTTGTCCCATTTAGACCCTTTAACTGATGGGTCATCTTTACCAATTTTGACGTCTTTGCTTTCAGCGGTATCAAATGACTGTGGTTTATCTTTTAATTTCTTTTTAATACAATACGAGGTTAAATCCAGTTTCTGCAAGATCTCAACTTTTTCGTCTTCGATATCTTCGACAGAAATATCTGACCCGCCTTGTTCTTCGTCAGATGAAAATATTTGTCTTTTGTCGTTGTGGGCTTCAGCAATGAGTTTTCTATTCGACATTTGGTCTTCTTGCTGAGTTGTATATTCTGTTTCGAGAAGTTCATACTGACGCAGAATATTACTTCCTCCCTTTTTGTCCTTCTCCTCGTTTTTGCAAGTTTGATTACCGTTGCGTATTTTATTTTCCGTTCCCTCATCTTGATACAACTCATTTAAGTTATCTGAACGAAATTTATCTTCATCTTTACATATTGCATCATATGTTTTTCTTTTTTCGCACACACCGTCAGTGTTTTTGTTATCTGAGGTTTCTTTGAGTTCGTCGTTTTTGGTAGACCAGTCTTCTCCGTTTACTCCTATGTAATTCGAGAAAGAAAATTCTTCGTCTTTTGACTCATGTCTTGTTTGATTGCCTTTTTGTTGTGTCAATTGGTTGCTATTACACATTTCGCTATCAGAAACTGGTTTGAGTCCTTTATTCGAGTTGCTATTGTCCAATGGAATTTTAAAATCAAGATCATCGTCTTCGTCAAGTTTTTGATACGAAATAGAATCAAAGTTCGTTTCTGAGAGTGTGTAATCAAACTCACTTTCATATATAGACCAGCTTTCTCCAGACTGGATTGAAAATGTGTTGCTTCTCGTTTCATCAAGAGGAGACCTACCGAGTCTGACATGAGGACGAATTTCAGCAAGTATTTCACGTTCGTCTTCGTCAGAATTGAATTTGTCATCGTCCTCATCCTCTTCACTTCCATGCTCACAAACACCTTTCCAGCGATCACTGATGTCATCTGAACAAGAATTTTGTAGAAAACTGTTTTCACCGTATTCGTCACTAGTCATTTTTTCCAGAAGGTTTATTTTGGTCGCATTGTCTACATTAAGTGACTCGTCTTCTTCGAGTGAAATTTCAATTGCAGGTATACAATTTGTTTTGTTTTGGTCAACTACATCGTGGCTTTGAGAACTTATTTCATCATTACTCTTTCCTTTCAAATCATTCGACACACTTGCTTCGTCCTGGTTTTTACCGCTGTTCTCTGGAAGGTTATTCCAACACTTATCTTCCAGACTGACCGAGGGAGTCTCACGACCTGTTGATGAACGTTTTTCTCCGAGAGCTTTGCTGACGGCGTCAAATGTTTTGACTTTACATGTCTTCTTTTCATGGAAAGTCAAAACATAATCGTCATCATCGAGATATTGATAGGAAATGGAATCCAAATGTGACTCTGATACAGAAATGTCGTCACAGCTTTCATAAATAGACCAACTTTCTTCTGATTGAAATGAAATAGTGTTACTTCTTGTGTCGTCCATTGGTGCTTTATGATGATGTAAGTTAGGACGAATTTCTTGAAGGATCTTATGCTCCTCCTCGTCGGAATGGAAGATATCTTCGTTCCCGTCACTATCAGCATTTTGTATTTTGCTATTACCTATTTTAGATTCAGAGAAAAGTGAACTTTGTTTTTGTCCTTCATTGTACTTACTAAAACCGTCCTCACAGGTTTTCATTTCAAGATGAGGTTTGTTCTCTTGATTAGTTTCGTTTTCTTGAAAATTATGTTTTTTATCAGAGGTTTTATTTTTCACCCCCAACTCGTTTATACATTCAGAATGTGATGGATCTATTAGAACCTTATCTTGGTCTAAAAGTTCGTTTTCAGATGTTTGCTCTCCTGGTAAGCTATTTGTGTTTGAATTTCTATGTTTGTTATCTCTTGAAGTATTCACATCTTGGAGGCTATTTTCATCTTGAGACCCTTCTTTCAGAGTTTCTCGTTCTTGTGATGAATCTCTTAAAACGCCGTTATCGTTATCACTTTCATTCTTTTTTCTTTCATCGTCAAAGTTATTGTGTTTGCTGAGTTTCTTTTGTTCTGACACAGGCTTGTTAATTTCTTGACATATGTTATCAGTTACATGTTTTAGTTGTTGAACGTTCGAATCGACGGATTTCTTAATATTGTTATCCAACTCATTTTTGTTTAAATTTGTCAATTGGTTGCTACCTTCGTCAAACCGTTCTTGTATTGGACATGATTCTGACTTACTATGATTATGGTAACCTTGACTTTGTTGTTTGTCAATGGATTCCGACGAATCTTGGTTTAAATTTTTAAGGTCTCCTTGATCCTGATTTAATTTTGACAATGGATTTCTATTACCTTTATCTTTTGACCATTTTCTTCGGGTACTATTGTCTGCTTCGTCTTCTGAAGATGACGGGGAATAGTCGTTATCTGCTATGCCACTGTCGCCTGTCAAACGTCGCCCTTTATTAAACGTGTCGTCTGCCTTTAAAAAGTTGTTGTGGTCATCTACAGTGATTTGATCTGTGGAAAGAGTGTTTTCTATATTTGCGTCTTCGTCAACAACGGAAATGATAATGTTATTCTTGTAAAATAAGTCTTCTTTGTCTTTGTGATCGACTGAGCTACTAGCAGAGAAACTCCCACTTATACCGCTGTCGGTCTCATCTTTGTCGCGTAAAGTTTGCTTCGGACAATCATTGGCTGATCCACCATGAACATCATCAACATCATGTTGATTGTTATAAATATCAGACCCCTGTAAATTCCTATTCTCATTTCTTGCATTTGTTAGATATTTTAAATTTGCAGACTGACCAGGGCTGTTTTGATAGTTATCATTTCCACCATTTTGTTTTGTTATGAGTATTGGCTGTACTTTATCAGGGAGTAAACTTCGTTCTAATAAATCTATTTCCGTGTTTTCCAATTTGTGTGACATGTCAATACTATTCTCGCGAGTTCCTGATCTTTCGAAAGTCATCCTGTGAACAGTCATGGTATCATCTGCAGCGTCTACGTGTCGACCTAAAATGAACAATAACTGTCATTTTGTTTATACTTCTTGTTTCACAGACTAAAGATAATTTTCAAGAAATCTGCTATTAAATCCGGACGAAGGGCCGACTCAGACTAAAACAATGAGTATCGATCTTTGAATTTAAAAAAAAATACGCAAAAATATAAGCCAATAGCACTTGGTGTCGACCGCGTCAAATCCTTGCTTATCTTTTGGTTAACCTACACATCACTACATACATTTTACATTGCCAACTTACTAATTTGTATCTGCTCAAACAATTACATGTACCATCACAAATGTATCAGAATATACAAAATATAAGTAAACAATGCGAAAGTAAGCTGGGTGGCATCGTTGCCACATTTACGGTAAAGATATTTCCACGAAAAAATACAAGATAAGTTTTACAACCATTTTTTCTTCTTAAATGTTTTTGTGAACTGCCAGAATCCTATCTTTTTTTTCATGCTTTTAATTTTCTCCGCAACAATGGTTCAGTAAGGAATTGAAGGGGCACATTTTAATCATTAAGTCATTTTTTAGTATTTAGGGTATAACCGAAAGAAGGACTAGTAGTTTCACTGGAGCAGTTATCGTAATATTAGTCCTAAGTTATGACATCAATTAAGAAATTACGTCATGTTGTCACGACTAACGTACAGTATTACATTTTCTACTTTTGTAATTTAGACGACATAGGTAAATCTCATAATTATGAAGAATTTTTTAATATTTAACCGAGTCTATCATGTAAAAAAACAGTACCAATTATGAAGTGTAAATGTAGGTAACCCAAATTAAAGCAAAGGGCAAAGTTTAAGAAGGTTGAGCAGAATAATAGGAAACAGAAACATATTGACCAATAAACGAGAAAACAAGAAAGGTTAAGTATATAATCGAATAAGAATTATCAACAAACTTCTGAATGATAACACGCACAATGAAATTTTCAGTCATCAAAACAATTTGTTAAAATCTTTTCTGATTGTGCTCACTCACGGTATTTGGAACAAGTAGAGTAAAGAAATTTGACCTCTGATAGGTTTTGATCAAGTAACCCAATGCAATACAACTTATATTATGAAAAAAGTATTTGTGGCTGACAGTTCTCGTAACAATTAACAACGATACAACGATATCAAATTTTACAGACCTAGATCTGAGATTTAAAAGTCAAAAACATTTTGAGGCGTAAATATTTCATAAATTTTCTAAATTTTATGTCATCCAAGGAAGATTTTTGAAAAATACTTAATTAAGGTAATTCATACCCATTGAAAGGACCATTCTTTTCTGTCATTAAACATACATATATATTTTTAATTAGACAGCAGTATCTAAATGAGGTAAAAATAATGCTTTTAAAGTACATTACAAGAAATTTAGAAATAAAAATTTATATGGTAAAATTACAAACATTGATCGTAAAAAGCAATTTTCAAGGGGAATTACTTGTTGGGAAAATACTTTTGAATAGAGGATAAATGTTCTATGGAAATGTAATGGAAAGATAGTTCAGTAACCTCCAATATTTGTTTTTATTATGAAAACATGTCAGTTAGTTCTTAATAAATCTGCGGGTGTTTCTAGAACAGCAGAAGACGCTTACCCTAAACTTTACCCTACCGGTGCACATGGTCCATACTCCAGTTTTTAGTGGAATCCGAGTTGTTCATTTACTTTTGTTACTTTGTATGTATTATTTTGGTTCTTATATGGTCTTTGTTGTGTTTGTCTGTTTTCCATGTCTGGTCTTTGTTCCCGATTACATTCTTTTGATTTCCACTAGAATCTTTGTTCCATTAATTACTCTTTTTTAAATAAGAATTCTGAAGAATGTTCGCTCACGGTCATCTTTGAGAAAATCTAGGAAAATATACCGTCTAGAAATATTAGGTACCTTTAATACGTTTGCGAAGAGAGAGGCGAGTTTATGTTTTTTTATCAAACAAGATGAATGGAAGATAAAAAAAACTTTCAAAACAAAAAGAAAGATGAGTCATTCAGAAGGATATATTATAGATATTATTCTATTTATTAAAAACATTTTGAACGTAGAAATTTTGAAGATATCATCAAAGCCAGTCTACAAATCTATCGTAATTCAGCGCTGTATATATTCAAGTTTTAATGCCGATTAGATCAATAATTCTATTTTAGTTTCATACAAATAATTGCATCAGTGAAAACATAACTGTATCACTACTTTTAATTGTAACATAGAAGAAATATTTTGTATTGGTATTAAACTAATTAAATATTTTAAAATGACATTATATATACATGTATATTTGAAAACGTTTATAAAATGCAATTGAAAACAGCACTTTCGTAAATGCATTCAAAGGTTGAGGTACATTAAAGGGTGAAAATGGCCATTTTTTTTCCTGAAAATTGATATTTGAGTCACAGCAAACTATTACTTGCTGAACAAAAGTTTTAAATTAACGTTTAAATTGCCTTTATTTATAACTTATCTATACTGCACATTTAAATCATAATCACTTATCACCTATTTTCTTCAATTTGACAAACCCAGGGGGTAATTAACTCCTTCCACGTGAAACACAAGTGTCTACGTCAATGTAAACCTATGTAATATCTGAAGCATTTTTTGTCTAATTTATCAAAATTCCCGATGATCTGGTGGGTCTTCGTTCGCGCAAGCATTACAGAAATGAAAAAATGACCAATTTTGTACCAAATTTAAGACATTTTTGCAAAACCTGTCATTTCAAAACAAAAATTACCAAAAACTCTAATATGGTGTTGTACTACATTAAGTACTTAACAAAAATGCAGATTGGTAACATTCTATAACAATGTTTAGAAATTAAATCTATAAGGGGCCTAAAAGATTCCTAAGTGTACCTAGTCCTGTAATTGCCTAAGCGTTTGGGCATACGCTGACAGCATTATGACATGTTATGTTTCCTCATTACTATCGTTAATATTAAAAAAAAACTATGAAAATATTTTTTGGCGTTTGATAATGGTTTACTCCTCACAATTAAAACATATATACATATATACGATATGGACGTGTCTGCATAAAATGTTCAAACAAATTTGTATGGGCTGTGTTCCTATGAAGCGCCAAGAGGAACGTACCTTCAGTATCCTTCCGTATTTATTTATTTTTTTTTTACTAATTACGGATACTTTGTTTTACATTTCATTGTCTAACATTGTGCAAAATTAATATTGGTTTTATTTCATTACAGGACTCGTAATTGAATCGGGGAATTTAGCCTGGTATTAAACCTGGTTTAACCCACCTTACATTTTGAAATGCCTGTACCAAATCAGGACCATTGCAGTCGTTACCACTTTTCCCGTTATTACCCCGATGTTGCCATTTGTTATACGGACATTCCTTTTAGACAATACCTTTTGACTACTGCCTAAATTATTTCAGTTCGAAAATTTTATTATTATACTTCATCAGACATCTGTTTACTAAATGGCTTAAATAAAAGTGTTGCAAATAAAAGGTTAACAAGTGACAATGCTTTCAAGATTTGCATAATATTACAAGGACACCAGTGGTCGAATTCACAAAGGTTGCAAAAGTAATCAAGGGAACCAAGGTTATAGCGGTAATCAAAAGAATGCAATCCAGGGACAAATTGAACATTACATTGTGACTTCACTACTTACAATGAATTTTACACTCAACGCTTACTGTGAAATCGCATTTATTAACAGATTTAATTTCTTTCTTAATGTTGGTATACACTTTATTCGAATTGTTTTTAGCATATAGTTCGATCGGTAATTTTTTTGTGAATTTATTTTTTACCGGCGCTGTATGTAAATAATTGCAACTAACGCTTGCTGACGTCATCGAATTTCAGTTGTTTTCAAATGTGTTGTTGCTAAATGAAGGTAATAAACAATTACCGAACACATAATTATAAATTTTGAAAGAATGAAGGAATATTTCAAATAGAATACGAACTGGCAAAACCCAGGATAAACCATACAACATAGAATATAGTCACTTTGATCATTGCTTGGTTCGGGGATTTCAAGGTGCAATGCATTTTCTAGACATACGTTACCTTTGACTTTTAAATGTGCAGTGGTAGACGCCCATCCCTCTGAATTCACTGCCAGACACTGGTAGCTCCCAACATCAGCGTAGGTGATGTTTTCTATTTCCATGGTAACATAACCATCGGTCGAATAATCG
This sequence comes from Perna viridis, assembly GCA_037379345.1. NCBI lineage: Eukaryota > Metazoa > Mollusca > Bivalvia > Mytilida > Mytilidae > Perna > Perna viridis. The sequence goes on from CM074523.1 coordinate 26,228,751, forward strand.
AATTTATATCGATCGTTTCTAGTGATATTGATGTCATCCTTGAGCCACGTGATTTTGGGAGTTGGGTATCCTATCACTCGACACTCAAACCGTTTCCGGCTACCAATGGCGGCTTCAGTGTCTTCCGGCATTCTACAAAATGTCATGTAAACACAGATCAAATAAAACCGTTTGATTGATCTAACACCATTTGTTTTTTTTTCTCTTAACATTATTTTGACAAACTCGTTTAATTGTTGTTTCTTTCTGGATTTTGTAAGCAAAATCTCAAATAGTGATTTTCCATAAATTTGAGTCAAGAACGAATGAAAAGAAAATCTATATTTTAGATTCTTTATGAAATTTGGCCTAGTTGTCGAAAAAGCAAGGTCAGGGTAGTGACATATATGACAAAGGTCACATGGTTATTTAATGTTAATAATTTGTTTCCCCCTTTTTTTTCATCATTCTCCGCATGAAGTATATATGGCAGCTCCAAGCAATACAAAGTAGACAATCTGCAATTGTGCAATTTAGAATTTTTGTTTTAATTTTTAAGGGAAATTTTCTGGCAGAGTATATCATATTACGGATTTGTGTCATACTAAAATACTATTAGAACAATTAATTATTTTTGAATTACAAAACTAATTTAAAGATTTAAGTACCAGTCCTTATAAAATTCAGACACTGCCTATGATAAGGTGATTCATGGTGTAGAGAAACCCATGGATCAGAAGATGCTTTTTTATCTACATATGCTATATTTTTATGTGACAATGTTCCTTCCTGTATATATACATCTGTACTTTTGAGAAAAATACACTTTAACATCCAACTTAAATCAACCAAATTAAACCAACTCAAGAACGATAACTGTTTCAAAGTGCTACAATCTATATAAATTATATAACAAATGCGCAACACCCAAATGAAAGACGAAGACTGGTTATGTGGTCGATAACTGTTTTTGAACAAGAAATGAAAGTGAATTTGGCACGCATTTGAAATGCATGAATCACCCCTGTCTGATTTTCATAAAGGCTGCTACTTAAAGGAGGTAGACCTTGGGTAAGAGAAACAACTCTTGCAAATCACTGTTTTCAGCATTTTACATCAATCTCATGTAAGCATCAAATTAACTTAGATTGGATTCATTTTGTTTCAAATGAAAGCTTGATAGGCTTTAGTGAAATTGAATATGATACAACCATATCACTGATTTCAAGAAGTATGTCCCTTACCCTTTGCATATCTCCTTACAGAAAAAAAACTACATGTTTTGTTCTCTTCCTTGTGTTTGACACTACAGTACATCTGTATATTTCTTAGTCAACTGTTTGCGTGATTGTGAATCATTATTTGTAAATTAGATATACAAAATCTCAAAAATGTTATGCAACTTTAAATTTTGCTAATTCCATCAGATAAGAAGAGATAGCCGCTGAAGAAAGGCCAGATATAGCCAATAATTGGTAATTAATTAGCTCACCTAGTGCAGTAGAACAATTCCAAGTAAGAATCCGGTAGGTGAAATATTGTCAGAAAAAGAATCCATTAAATTGACATCGTTATTTAAATATTTATAGCATAAGAAATAAGGAATAAAAACCAGTTTTGACGCATCTTTGTGGTAAAATGTGTTAAATGCATAGGAGATAAGGGCTCGAAAAAAAAATGTGTTAAAATCTAATTTTTCTAATGAAAAAAAAAATCAAATATTTCCAGTGATGCAGATATAAGACAGTGATCTTAAATTAAAAAAAGACTTCTTTGAGTAAAAGTATATTGTCGGATCTTTTTTAAAAAAAGATTTTTCTCCCTTCTAACAATGACTTGCAGTTAAGCAAGATATTATCTATAAACTAACGGTATTAGCTCATTTACTGCTTAGATATCAAATTAATCTGTTATAAATTGGTGTTTGTTAGAGGCAATCAGTATATTCTATTTATAAACATTTACAGTCAATAGCCATCCGACACCTATTTAATTCGAGTTGTTTCATTGCATTACAAGGTCAGGAAAGATTAACAAGATGTAAACAATGCTTCTGAACAGCTTCAAATAGTTCGGTAAAATAAGAACTATGAACTATTCTTGAAGCTTTCAAGAGTGGCTTTTGCTTGTATGAGAAATTGACAGCTATAGTTCTATATGCGATCGACGATTTTTAATTGAAAAAAAAAGTATCGGCAAACTTTCATTGAGTTTTGCGATTCTTTTCCCATTTTTCAGTTCACTTTTCAACATGCAACTTATAACTTTAGTAGTAGTCCTTGTAAGAATCATGCAAATTGTGTAATATGTGATTTATCCCAAAAAGGCTTCATATTTTTATTTTTGTTATTTAATTGCTTTATATGATGAAATTATTGGTTCCAACCTGTCTGATGTTAGAACATAATCCACATGGAAAATCCAACTGTTTCTATTGAATTTTAGTGTCATCTCCCTTAATTTGAATTCTGAAGTGCATTCTGTATATTTTTGTCTCCTAAGAACGCGGTTTCTATGAAAAGCAACAGACCATTTTCTGTCTACTTAAGCATTTTTAATAAAATATCAAAAATAAAAATATGTAGGCTTTCCAACCATGTATAACATTTTGTATGATTCTTGCCTCCGGTTTTTAGTGCAAACCGAGTTGCTCATTTGCTTTTGTTACTTCGTATGTATGATTTCAGTTACTTCGTGTTCTTTGTTGTGTACGTCTGTTTTCCATGTCTGATCTTTGTCCCTGGATTACATTCTTTTGACTTCCGCTAGAACCTTTGTTCCCTTAATTACTCTCACCTGTGAGTGCTACTTAAATATCTATTTTATTACAAGAATAGCTAATGATACAGAAATATTGCTCACTCTATAAATACATGATCAAATTCATGGAGTTGGTTTGGAAAACATTGTTGCATGGCAGATTCATGAAGCGAGTCAAGAGAAAAAAAACAGTTGCATGAATCAACAAAATGGTTACAAATCATCATGTGTTCTATTAGGGAAATTGTTAAGCTAAACAAACTGCCAATAATTCAGAAACAGTATTTGACGCCTATATCTCATTTGATTAGTCTCTTTAAGCATAGTCTGTCATTCTATGTCTAGTCCTTATGTCTAGAACAAAATCGTTTTTTCGTACCTATAAATTTGCTACAAGTCTTCAGTTTAGATACATAATTCATTCTGAAATGGAAAATTGGTATGTGTTCATGTTGGCCGAAATAATTATTGAAATTGAATGGGATTAGGGAATGAAAAATGGACCGAAATCACAAGGGATTGCTCCAACTCTCCGGCAAGTAAATTGAACACTGTTTATATACTACACGGGCTGCATTTTTGAAAGTGGGAGCAAGCCCTTATGACGACAGTGAATTAAGGTAATACATTTGATTGGTAGACATTTACTTAAGATATTACATTTAGCCATAAATAATTCCTCAATTTGAGAAATAGTTTATTTGGTTAAATGATTGATATTTGATATACACGAATACTGTTATTGTTCAGAAGTAGAACACTACAGTGGACAGGGAAGTTGTGAAATCAGGAACAAAAAATTTCGATGGACAAAGGTGTATAATTTGAGCATGTGGTTGTATCTAAAATGTTGATCTTCGGTAAGGGCTTCATTCAAAAGTATGAAAAATGTAATCGATTATAATCTTGTGTTTTGCCTGATAATTTGTAGTGTACTGTTAAATATAAGTTTTTGGAAACATCAGAAACGTGCATGTCAAAAACCCATCGATCCGACAATATACTTTCACTCAAAGATTCTTTCTTTATTTAAAAAGACCATTATTTGACTCTGCATCACCGGATGTGCTCATAATTTATTTCAATAGCATGCTAGAAAAATGAGGGTTTGTCTGCCCTTAAAATTTCATTTTCAGTATATGTCAATGAAATTTTAACTCAGTTTACCATATTGAAATGGAAAATCTTGTCTTTTTTCCTTGATTCTTATGATACAAATACATGCAGTCGAATTAGACTTTCAAAATTTTAGATTTTTTAAAACATGTTTCACGCACTGCTTGATTCTTACAGAGACTGACACTCAATTTAATTTTGGTGCATTACGGTGCATACTGTTTCGTTGTTAAACTTGTGGTTAGTGCAGCAGGTTTTTTTTAATGCATAATGGTATTTTCTCACACGTGGATCCATGAAAATTTGAATTTGCCTCAATATTATAATACTACTATTTTGATATTATCGTGTAATTATTATTTTGAATAAAAGAGATATGTTTAGCAAAATCTGAAGGGACAAAACAATATTATAATCGGTAGACGTTTTTGAAAAAAGTGTTTGTTTCTGAATCTAAACATGAATAAACACGTGAGTAGACGTAACTACAAGTTGTAAAATCAAATACCCTTTAACATTTGTTAAAAGTTAGTAATGTATGATCAGTATTTCATTTGTATTTATCGATTCTATGTTATGTAACAAATATATAAGTATTAACTTACCTCGAAATTAAACAGCGAAATATAATTCAAAGCAAGATATTCCTTTCTATACACTAATATCGAACGATTTTTCTAATTAATGTGTTTAGGATATCCAAATCACTATTTACATTTTCATTACATTGATCTTAACTTTTGACCTCCACATTTTTTCCGCGATTTTTGTAAGCAGCTACAGATTGCGTACCACTATCTTACCAAGGTATAGAATATCTTTCAATAAGATAAGAAACAAACTGACGTAAACATTAAAATGGGGGCATCTTTCATTAAAGTCTGATTTCCTGTATAATCTTGACAGATTTCAACTTTTTTTAAGATAAAAAATGCAAAACGAAATGATTTCTTTTTGATCTTATTAGTTGTTACATTTTAAAACTGTAAACTTTAACATGATCGTTATCTAAGAACGATGGTGTGCATATAGATTCTTTGTAAATCCATGAGTAAAGTATGGATGAGTAACTATAATATGGTAAACAACAATTAAAATGGAAGGGGAAATATTTTATTCTTTCCTATAGATATCTTGTTTGTTGTACGGTTTGATTTAATAAATGCTAATATTGCTACAATAAAACACTATAATTGATGTGACAAAGCAGTAAAATTAATACACTAAAACACTGCTATTGATACACTAAAACACTGCTATTGATACACTAAAAACTCTACAATTGATACACTAAAACACTACAATTGATACAATAAAGCACTACAATTATTACAATAAAGCACTACAATTATTACAATAAAGCACTACAATTGATACACTAAAACACTGCTATTGATACACTAAAACACTATAATTGATACAATAAAGCACTACAATTGATACGCTAAAACACTACAACTGATACAATAAATCACCTCAATTAATGCACTGAAACACTGCTGTTGATACACTAAAACACTACAACTGATACACTAAAACACTACAGTTGATACAATAAACATTACAATTGATACAATAAAGCACTACAATTGATACAATAAAGCACTACAATTGATGGACCAAAACACTTCAATTGATGGACCAAAACACAACAATTGATACACTAATACACTACAGTTGGTACAAAAACATTACAATTGAAGACATAAAACATGACAAAAGGTACAAAAACCGGCTGCAATTGATACAAAAAATACACAAATATAGAGGCAATAGACACCAAACGTAAACATTTCTGTGCGAGTAATACTGCTACTTCGTCACCATTGCTTTGAATTTCCCGAAATCCGTTTGCTAAAATACTACAATTGATACACTAAAACAATTCATTTGATACAATAAACGTTACAATTGACACAATAAAGGACTACAATTGGTACACTAAAACTCTTCAGTTGATACATTAAGCATTACAAACGATACAATAAAGCACTACAATTGATAACTAAAACACTACAGTTGGTACAATAAACATTACAATTGATGCACTATATCACTACAGTTGACACAATAAAGCACTACAATTGATACACATAAACAGTACAGTTGGTACAATAAACATTACAATTGAAGACATAACACATGACACATGACAAGAGATACAAAAACCCGCTACAACTGATACAAACAATACACTACCATAGACACTTCAAACGTAATTTTTTTTTTTTGCGATTAACACAGCTACTTTTTTCACTATTGCTTTGAATTTCCCGAAATCCGTTTGTCGTTGTCGTTAACATCGGCAACGTCACACGTGCAGTTGCAAACTTCGAATCCGCAACGTTTTTGAACTACGCTTTTTAATTTTGCATCGCTACAGTTGATACAATAAAACGCAATAGACACTCCAATCGACATTATAAAACACACAGATTTGTTTTGTTTTACAGACACGCACACAACCATAAAATTCTTTAAGAATTGATAAATAAAAATGCAAATCTGAAGTCGTAACTCTATCACAAGCCCATGTATCGTTGCGTAAATAAATAGCATATATGGACCGAACAAGCATAATCCTTTTGTGGGTTTTTCTGCTACTTTCATTTTTTTTTATTTTGCATGCTATAGCACTGTATATTTTTTTTCTTTTCTTCCTCTGTACGATACAAAATTTTGGGACGTAATTGTCATACTAATCAAAACGAATGACGTCATTGTGAAATGTTTTGTTAGGACGTCATAACTTACGTTTAATTTTACACTGATGACTTATAGCATAACAACGTGTTTGATACAATTTGGATTTTTTTAAATGGGGGTTTTTCACTTCACTTCACTGAATATTGTCTTACTTTCCCTTATAAAATAACTATTAAGAAGGACTTGACTTTTGTATAAAAGTAAGAAGCAGTTGGTACACTTATGTCATTAGTTTGTCTAACAGTTTATTTATCATCTGACCAACTACCAGGAGCATACAGGAATAAATGCAGTAAATAAAACTCCCATTGCTTTAATTTTAAACCCATATTTTAAGTAATGCCGCTTGTGAATAAAACTATAGAAATTAAGCAGTTTTGTGTATCACTCTTTAATGTTTATAAGCCGATCAAGTTATCTTGGTGCTGTGAAAAAAAATGAACAGCAAAATAAAGAACTGGCATATTCTGAAGTGCAAAAATAAAATATCTTTCAAGTTATATTAAATTTAAAATATCATTCAATTCCATGGCCACTGACCTTCTCTTCATAACAGATTGTTCTCCCTAAAAGGGACAGGACATGTGACGTCATGAATATTAACTATATTCATACCAACATTTTCATATCTTCATCCATTGACATTCCATGAGAATAGTTGAGTAGACTTGCATCATTGATTTAAATTAAGAAGTGTAACTGTATGCTTGTTTGTTATATCGTATGTTCGACCACTCTTTCGGTGCTACATATGATAAATCATTGACATTATTATCTTGATATATAATGACCACTTTCTCGCTACTGATGTCAACTTTCATTATTCCTTTCCATTGTCTACACAATATAGTTTCATCTTCATAGTTTGAAGTCATCACTACAAAAGTTTTATGATCGTCATCATGAACTCGTGGATCGTTACGGTGTATCCACCTGCGCCATGAAAACTGATTTGTTCAATGTTTCATAGTTTTCTTTTCCTCTTTCGTCTACCACGGACTTGACTTTCTATGAGTAACTCGGCGGGTGTTTCTAGAAAAGCAGAGGACGCTTACTCTACCGGTGCACCTGGAACATTCTCCAGGTATTTTGTGGAATCGTGTTGCTTATTTTATTTTGTTACTTTGTATGTATTATTTTAGTTTTTTTTTATCCTTTTGTTATGTTTGTCTGTTTTCCATGTCTGGTTCAGTTGCGAGTATTGAAGTTAAAAGTTTTGAAAGAGGTTTGATGGTGCATTTTGCAGATCCAACTATTGTATGGATTCTTGTGGCGTTTAGGAATCCAATACATAAACGGTAAGCCACAATCATCGTCATTAGTAGAGAGACCAAAAGAGGATAGCACAGAAACACATATTTATGGTTTTCCACAATCTCTTCTTTGGAGAGTGTGGTAGCAGTATAGGTCTTATCACTGCTATTGTTTTCTACGTCTACATCTGATAGTAAATACTGGATGTAAAACATTTTTAAAAGATTAGAAACGAGTTTGTTACAATTGAATGGAATAGCCTAGTTAAGTTGTGATAACAGTAGAATTTGGGGTCAATTCAAATTACGCCATTTTGATTCAGCATACGAATATAAGCAACCATAAGTACACAATCCAGTGTTCGAATGTTTTGCCACAAAGTCTGTTGTTGTCAAGGGTAGCAGGGGGAGTGGATGCATTGGATAAATATTATTTACTTCTGATCCCCTGGTACATGTAGCGGCAAAACAGTCATGAAAAATATCGTCACAAATATTATCAAGTTTGGCAAAATGTTGAAGACGGGTCTCCCTAGATATTATCTGGCAGGCCTTAGAATTGTTCAAAGTACTGTTTTGTGTGGATATGATGTGGTCCAAATTACATTTGAATGTGAATGTAGGTTTAGTGTAGAAATACATTGACACCACAATGGGTTCTAATGAAGGCTGCTATGACTTCTATTACAACTACTAGTTATGTTGTTTGCAACAATGCAAATTTGACTACATGTGTTACTTGCACTATTTCTTAGGTCCCAAGACAAATGTTGTAATGGAATTTAATTTTGTCATATAACCTTAAGTGTAATATTGTTATGAGGCTCCTAAATCACAGTATTGGAATCCTTAACTTTTTCCATGGAAGGCGTACTAAGACTAGACTTATTGTCTAGGTGATAGAAAGTTGTTTTATTTACTTTGATAATTGAATGTGTCATTTTTTATGTTTCTTCGCAGTCTTAAAGCGTTGACCGAAGCAAATTTTTAATGAAGCGTTAGCATTCTTATAATTACATTTCATATGTTTCCCTTTTCTATATCTATTTTATTTTAAATATACATACATGTAATGCACTGTGATCAGTATAGGCAGTTCACTTAATTGTATGCGTGGCTTATATAAATAGTTCGGAGATGAGATTTATTGTTTCACGAAACATAACATGCAAAGCCGATTATCCAATGAAATTAACACTTGTTTATAATATGTACAGCAAACGTAATTATATTCATGTATAGTACCATATGAACTTATACAACACTAATGTACTTTCAATAGTCTGATCATACGGAATAAGGAAGAAACATCCAATTTTAAATAAAAGTATACGCCAAAATATACAATACTTTGTATTTACTCTTGGTCATTTCTGTATGTCTTATAATGGTAATATCATTTCATTTGCAGATCATGACGTCAATTGAAACTGATGAAGTTTTCCCACTATTCAAGTTTTTATTCGATGAAAATGTAAAAAAAAAATATTTTATTTTACAGGGACCAACGGAGTTTATGTAAACTTCGAAAGAAGAATAACGTACCAGTAATTTAGTGCCTTACCTATGAGGAGGCTTTATGGTCACCATCAGCTGAAAAAATGAAACTAATGGCCATTCAATCATACCGTTTCAGGATTATCAAAAGTTACCTTCTTTTATCCATAACATTAAATTTTACTGTTCATTGCACTATAAGAAACTGCATTATTATTGTCATAACCATGATAGTCCAACATGCATAAAATACATGGCTAGAACCCACAGCAATTGCAATGATACGCCGAAAATCCAGAAATTGATAGATAATGTAAAAGCATCGGCTGCTTTTTAGAATATTCAAACAGATCTAAAAGTATCATATGATACTTTCTAATACTATGCCAAAGCTCAAGAAGATAACCTAGATGAACTTTCCGTAAAGAAATCAATCAACAAAGATAATGTACGAAAATTATTTGATCTTTTAATGAAGTAGGTTGAAGACAAGGCAAAATACAGAACGGGAAATATATACTGAATTTACAAAGAGTGAAATTGAAAACAAGAAAACACACCGTACTTTAAAACAAGCTGCAGCTTAAATCAAGTGGCTACTGGTTCAGAAGGACGACATACTGAAATACGCTTCAAACTTTCAAACATTCCTAAGATTGAAGGAGAAGGAGAAAATTCTATCGACATCAAAGGACACTGTTAATGAATTGACGGACGAAGGTGTATTGCATATGAGAAGTATTTCTTTCAGTGAAAACAAGAAAATTCACAAAATCATGTCCGTTATAAAATCTATTGGAGATTTCAAATACGTATGGAGTGTTCATTTCACAACTCATACATTATGCCAGATCTTGCCGAAACTACGCAGACTTTTTTATCACGCTAGAACTCTAACAAATAGGCTTCTGGTGCACCTGGTCCATGCTCCCAGTTTTTAGTGGAGTCCGAGTTGCTCATTTGCTTTTGTTATTTTGTATGTATGATTTTAGTTACTTTATGTTCTTTGTTGTATATGTGTGTTTTCCATGTCTGGTCTTTGTTCCTGGATTGCATTCTGTTGGTTACCGCTATAACCTTGATTCCCTTGATTACTCTGTCAAAGTAACAAAATTAGAAAGAACAGTTGACTTTGAATCTAGAATAGCAAATAAAGGGCCGCAAATTATTTTTCCCATAAGTACAGACCAATTAAAACTTCAACAGCATTTTAGCCTATAGGGAAAAGTATTGAGAATAAAATGAAGGGGGCGTTTGATGTTACTTTTGTGAAGGAAGATAAAATAGCTGTGTAGTATATTTCGTTATTTTTTTAAATGTTATGTCACACACCATGCTTTTATATAAATCCAAGTAAAAGGAATTTATTTCCTCGTGGCCTCAAATCAATTTACAAACACATGTAAGCCTAGAAAGAAATCAATTCTTTTTTGATATTTTAAAAATTGTTCGTACTCTTTATTTTTTTTATTTTTTTTAGCAGTAGAAATATCTCTATAACTGCAATATACGCACAAAATGTTTTTACATTCTTTAAATTCGGAAGCTCATAATTTTGTTTGAAAAATAATGTATGTCAACTTGCAATATACTTTTTTATGGTTTTGGAATGTTGATTCTATGATGCTGAGATTTTAGAAAATAAAAGTAAAGTTTTAACAAAATTATTATTTTTCAATCTAAATTTGATATACAAATATTTGTACAAATTCTAACACTTCACTTTATATAGTTATCTTATATTTTGTGCAAAGAAAATCGCACAAGCTTAGGTATTGCATACAAATGAAGTTTTTACAAACATATGTTACCTGTTTTAGTATTGACCAAGCTGTATTAACATTTAACTCAACTTTAATACTTAAGGAATATATATAAGGTTCTTGTTTTTCATTTAAAAATTAAGGATGAAAACAATACTTAAAAACATGTACTTTCTTTAAAAGAAGAAAGCCGACGCTGTAAAAGTTTTTTTTTTTTTTTTAAGTATAACTTTCTATATTTCATTTTAGAAAATAACGCATGGCGCACAATTTTGATTTTCTATACTGTCAGACTATATGGCCCTTGGAAACATTTTAAGGACATTTCACTAAAAGAAGCTTTGACAAACAAAAACTCTTTGATGTGGAAAAGAAGCATGTGGCATGTGCACACTTGTTCGAACAATATGTACTAATTTGTAAGTTTGCTCAGTCGTTGATATTAGGCAAGTGTTTATATTTCATAGTATTTTAACTAGTATGAAGAGACATAAAATACCTGGATTTGATTTTAATTATTCAGATAGATTCACACAGGTTTTACTAAGAAAATGTTCTGATTCGTTAAACATTGTATAACGTTCTTTTTTTAAATTAAAGCCTTGTAAACGCATATGAGGAGGAGGTGTTGGTGTGTTTATGATGAGTTACTTTTGACGAACGGATTTATAGAATTATCATTATTAATCTCCCTCTTTTCTAGCTTGGTGTAATATGGAATATTTAGATTAAATTGACCATACACGTATTGCTTTATTCATCTGGTTAACCATTATCCATGGTTTGTATTTTAGAAGTTCAAATTTTAAATCAAACATAGTTGTACTCATGAAAGTGTCCTGTGTGCAGGGATGATATCCATCCGGTTTTTAAGAACGAAGACATACATTGAAAAATATGTTGAATTTACCGATTTAAGCACCATAGCTTGTGTAATTGTAAATAATCATATGGTTTTGAAACATGCAGTTTAAATCAACAACAACTGAAAACAAAACAAATAAACAAATAAAAAAATAAATAAATTTGGTTTGAACATATTTTACAAAAGCGATTCGATACAGTAAACTAACTTACAAGGTCACATTTCTCTGAATAAGAATGAAAATCAGAAGATTGACAATGCATCAACTGGTTTACACTGTACTCCAAAGCTGCAAATTAAGCAAAAGTGTTTTGTCAATGTGTATTGTCATGTAATATTCTGTAAAATGTAGGCGGAGCTTAAGTTGTCTCCTTTTTCCTTTTTCAACATTCAATAACAAAATTGGAAATTATCATAGGGAACATCTCAGAGGCATTTTTCGCAAATAAATGTTTCTGAGTTCTAACAAATCATTAAGAATATTTTGAGGAAAGATTGCGGGAGGGGTCTGGGATGGACCAAAGGCTCATTTTTAACATTCATTTCTTTATTCGCCACTTTGTGTCACACGGAATTCGGAATGGTCGTAATCGACTTGGGAGGGGTCAGATATCTCATTTCATTATTTATTTCCTTTTTCAACATTAATTTCCTTATTCGCCATTTTAGGTTGCACATAGTTGGGAATAGTCACAATGGACTTGGGAGGGGTCAGATATCTCATGTCAATATTCATTTCCTTATTCGCCATTTTAGCTTGCACAGAGTTGGGAATGGTTGCAATCGACTCGAGATGATTCAGAGATCTCATTTCAACATTCATTTCCTTTTTTAACATCTTCTGTTATTTCCCTTTGCATGTATGTAGTCATTGGGCTCGGCGAGTCTACCATGCACTACCCTACTCATCAATACACGATAGTTTTCAGGTACATTTGTATGTCCAATTTACGAACCAATTTGTCACTGTTTTAGTTAGAGTTTACATTAATACACTATCTGGTTAGGCAAACTGTTCGAACGTATTTGTCATTTATTGATATCACAAATAAAAATAACGCTTTTGATTATCACCAGACAGCTTGATGTCTATTTTTTTATTGTTATCAAGGGTGCAGTCATGCGGTTTATTTAGCTAAATGCACAATTTGTACCCCTACCCCAAGGAAAAATCGCTCTAGTTGACTTGTTTGTTCAATGCCATATACTCTGGAAATACTTATGCTTGACTTAAAGTATGGCTTATTTGTATTTTTCTTTTTTGACAGTTTCACAATTGACACAATTTGTCATAGTTTATTAAGAATTGCTCAAAGTAGGATTTTTGAATTTTTCTTAAAAGTTGCATCAATTCTACAACGCAATTTCACACAAATACGTTTCGATAGATATTTCAATATTCTAAAACATGAAACCAAGGGAAACCGATTTTCAACTAAACATTCTCAACATAATTCGATATTACCCCAACCCCTACATTACAGATCTCAGTATGAAGCAAAATTCTCATTTAGCAGCATAACAACACTCACATTTAGGTCATTAAGAATTAAGATAACGATTGACCCAACACATATAACACAACACAGTGGAATAATTTATGTTCTTTTACTACATACAACATTTCATCTGGACTTTCCAACCACGAATCACATTTTTCATGGTCCTTAGCTGGAGTACTACATAAGTGTTTTTGATACAATGATAAACGAAATGTTTTTTTTATTTAGACAATCAGGAAGCAATTGTAAGGGATCATGGGGAATCTTCATTTATTTTTTCAATATAAGTGGAAATGCATTTGAAAAATAAATTTATTTCTCCTGTTTCCCCTTTTAATGTGTTCTAACAACTTGTAATATATCTATAATGATATATTATGATATTTTTTTCATCATTTATTTAATCATGTTTACAGAAAAAATCATTCCCCGAAGCTGCATAAAAAAAGATACAAAACACAATAGTTTGACGCTAGGAAATAAATTCTCCTCGAATAGGAGTCGTATAGTGGTTTCTGGTATTTTGTATAATTCAGGTGTTTACCATACAACAATAACTCGGTGAAATGAATTATCGATTGTAAATTTTTAGGTAAGATATACATGTCATTATATCATTAAACATGTACAGAAACAATGAATATATGCTAGGTTTCATATTTGTTTATATTGCATTACACGTATGTTTGTAGCCTTAATGTAATAAATCAATGCAGTGACGTTGAAGATGTGTCGTTTTCAAGGTAGTTGTCTGCTCCTCATTCAGTTAATAAGGTGTCTGCTAATGTTTCAACAATCTACGCATGCGTTAAAAGCATAATTCTTTCATTTTTCGTTCAAATCATAATGCTGTTCATAGCTAGAATGTAAATATAACGGTAATGAACTAAATAACAAAGCACTTAACACATTTCATAGGAAATGAATACTAATAACGAAATCACCAATTCTAGGCAGTAGTCGAAAGGAATAGTCAAAAGGAACGCCCGGATAATAAATGTCAATGTCAGTCCGAAACCGGAAAGTAAAAACCACCGCAATGGCCCTAACTTGCTATGTGTATATCAAAGTGAAAGATGGGTCAAACTAGATTTATTTTTTCCGGTATGTTTCAACACAAATGGGCAGCATAAAATTGTCATCAGTTAAAATCAATATAAGCAGCAGTCAATATAATACAGAAGATATGAACAATAATAAGGTGAAAATGAAAAAGAATTAGATACAATAAAAATTATGTAAATCAATACCTCGAGTTTAAAAAAGGCTCGAACTTTGTGTGGTAAGATAATGCTATTACCATCTCTGTTACGCCAGGGAAAAGATTTCTTTTCGAATATAAAAGAAATCGTAAAGCGGTGTATTAGTACACACTTGGATGTTGTTGTTTGTACAGCAATAACTCGATGAAATGAGTCACCGATTGTTAACTTTTAGATAAGATCTAAATTCAAAAACAAACGAAATTTTACATTTTACATGTATACAACAACAAATATATGCAAGATTCAAGTGAAACAAAGATTGTTATTCAAAATATTCACATATTTGCAGTCTTTTCGTATCATTTGAATGTGAGGAAAAGGGGGAAAATTACTATTGGAAAAAAAGAGCTAATTGACTTCACTGTTGTAAGCGTTCTTCTTCATTCAGGTGCAGCATTGCGGTGTCTTAAACAAACAGTAATTGCGCAACTTTCTATGGCGTCAGAGTTCAGTCATGTTTGTATTGGGCAACATTCTGTTTCTATTGTATGTACAGTTCTTAAATGGTGCATGTATGAACTTCCCATTTGCACAATTTACAACCCCTTATCTCCATTCCTCATTGTGCATCCTTTCATTCTGTCATAGAGATTTCCCATTTCCCCACTGAAATATCATTATCCCCATATGTACCAATATGTCCCCATTGCATTTTTCTTTATCAAAATTGTTATTGTTGAATTGAATTTTATATTTTTAGATTGTTAAACATTAAAACTGTCATTTTCAATTAATTCTGAAATAATTTTCATACTAATTAATACCTTAAAAACTAGTTTCTCCACCTTCTCATTCAAAATTTTAATCCCCAAACACAATACCTACACACATTCTCTATTCTCCATTCTAATTTTCCAACCCCACATACCATCGAATTGGAAGCGTGCCAAGTACAATTACTGTACTTGTATATATAGTTATGTTAGTTTCTCTGTATCGTATAACTGTCCCATGGTCTATTATCATGTTAATGTTTAATGAAAGGAGGTATCACTAGCTTTGTTATCCTCCTCGTTTGCACTTTTTTATTTCTATATTTGTGTCTATGAAAGAACTTAACACTCTCACACAAGGTTGAACACATGGTTGGGAAAACATAACGACATTAGAAATGATAAAACGTTTGTTTTAATCATTATTGCACTTCATTGATATGCAGATATGGTGGAATCGTATAAAACTGAAACTTAATTAATAAGGTGTTTGATTCTTTTGTATGAAAAGAACATGAGTAAATGACAAAACTTTTATTTCAGAGAGATACTATAAAACCCAATGTTCTTGACAACTAAAACATTAGAACACTGTAAGCCTTAAGATAAAATGCTTATTGATTTATATATAAAAGTCCTTGATCAACTCCAAACTTGTGAATCATAAGATAAGTGAGGTTTTGCAATAATATTACAACTTACTTTTAATTTTGAATCGATATTCAACGAATATAGTCTGATAAGAAGTGCAGACGACTGAATCATAAATTTTATTATTTCATCGGAATAAGTGGTAAGTTCTATTTTGTATCTATTGTACCTAACCTGTGGTATGCGGGTTTCCCCGTCGTTCATTTAAGACCAATGGGTGTCACTGTGCTGAAATTTTAATCCCATTGGAGTTGTTGTCTCTTTGACATATTCACAAAACATATACCCTTTTTAAAATATGTCGATAAATCGAATGTGAAATAAACATTGTAATTTCACTCTCCACAAAACATAATAACTTTTCTCTTTGATGTTTATTTATATAACTTTATTTGGCGTAACTGATGATTTGAAACACTAGTATCAACTGCCGACCAAAACAATTTATTAAAGAGTAATAAAGGGAACCAAGATTCTAGCAGAAATCAATCAAAGTAATGAAGTACTGAGTCAATGAAGCCTTCATTGTTTGCTTTGTTTCTTACTGCATAATCACATTTCTAATCAAAAAAAGGATTGTAATATTTTACGTTTACCCTACCGGTGCACCTGGTCCATGCTCCCAGTTTTCAGTGGAGTCCGAGTTGCTCATTTGCTTTTGTTGCTTTGTGTGTATGATTTTAGTTACTTTATGTTCTTTCTTTTGTATGTCTGTTTTCCGTGTCTGGTCTTTGTCCCTTGATTGCATTCTTTCTTTTGATTACCGCTATAACCATGGTTCCCTTGATTACACTTTCAAACTAGGGAAATTAATATTTTTACCATTCTTTCTTAATTTTTTTTCAAAACCGTTTATTAGCTGAGCAGTCATGGCTTCTTGAGTTGACAAGACGAATGGGGGAAAATGAACAACAATCTTTTCTTACTTTTTACACACACAGATTTGACGATACACATTTTAAAATATACATGTTATTTCACTCTTCCATGCTTTTCTTGCTTTTTTATATCACTTCACTGCGTAGCTTTTGCTTCTAATTATCATAGAATTTAAACAAATATTTATACGGCTCCAAGTTTTCCCTTAGTCATACATGGACAAAGACTCTTCAGTTCAACTACTATTGAATCCTGTATTCCTTTGTCAAAGCATGTACATTTGCCATTTTTGCTGTCTAATTACTTTAAAAATGAATTATGACCATACAATCAGAAGAAAGCATCAACATAGTTCACCCAAAATCAAAGTTCTTTCACCTCCACTTAAAAGAGTTACTAAAAGTGTCCTTTGCTTTTAAAGAAACACCTGCCGAGTTGCGAATAAAAAGTCAAGTCCGAGGAGACGAAAGAGAAAAATAAAATAATGACAAATTGAACAATGCAGTTCTAATGGTGCATATGGATACATCGCTACGGTCCACGAGTTCATGATGACGACCACAAAACTTCTGTAGTGATGACTTCAATCATGTAGGAACATAACGGTGTTCAAGAAGCAATATTGTAAGAAGTCTCGCGCAGTTCAATAAGTCTGTGTAGTTACTGGAAGCCCTGTCATAACATATGAGTTCCGATATGAAAATATCCGCAAGTATTGAAGGGATGTTGCCACAGATGGATGGAAAATTGAAAATACAGAATGTAAAGTCATCGCGTTTGTCGTTTAGTTTGGTCAATAGTTGTCCATTACTTCGATCTCTGAGTGTAGGCCAAGATTTTAGGCTGACTTCACGGTGTCTGTAGTATTCTTTATGTCGTTCTTTTGTGTAGATGGGATTTATAATATCTCAGAAACTAGGACTTTTTTGCGATATTACATCATATATATAGCGGAAACTGAGATTAAAGGATCTTTTTTAAACGATTCTCCTTATTTTGGATCAGATCAGCTATAAAGTCAGTCTAATAAGAAAGAAATATCAAAAGCACTCGTCCAAGAACGTTTGCAAATTAGACATTTGCACGGAGCAAGTTCAACCACTCCTTAAATGTTGCATTCTTCTGCACTTGCAAGCATATGTGAGCTTTCAGTCTATCCACTTAATACATTATGATGATTATCCTATTATTTATTTTCAGATGTTGAACATACACCGTTAGTAATGATAGACATAAAATAGGCAAACAGAATTATGGTGTGTGTGTGTGTGTGATCAAAAGCTACCCTGTAATTCATGTCTTAGGTTTATCTGTCATTTTCACAGTATAAAAAGAATAACATAAAAACACATCTAGAAAAAAACAAATGTGCACATTTCTGTTTATCTAACCATGTTTACCTTATTCTGCAGATGGCGACCGTTACGACATCAACTAAAAGCTTGGACAAAAAGAAGATTCAAGAATTTTATGACGACATAGTGATGGATGTCATGTATAATTATTTTGAATCAAAGATACTTGGTTTTGATAGCTTCCCAACCTTCATAACAAGAAATAAGCCAAAACTTTTCCATCAATACAAACCAACTACATTATGTTGCCAGTGCAGGATTCAATTATGTTATTCAGCACATAGAAAGGCTACCCTGTCGGAAAAACAATTCCATCTTCTGTTTCAAAGGATCAGTCAACCATTACCTAACCATGAAATAACGGAGAACAACGTAATTGTACAAAATTGTTTATGCCATTACAGTCCGAACACTTCGTACTCGGTGCTTGATTTAGATATCGTTATGATATGCAATCTGATTAAGTCATGTTGTGTTTCATATCCAGGAAATCCAAGGTGGTTAGATGATATCAAAGAAGTTAGAAACACAATAAGCCATCTCGGAGATGAAGTTACTCTAACTAACAAGAAAAAAGAGGAACTGTTTACCAAGCTTGGAGTCGCCGTTATTAACGTAGCCAGCACCATAGGGGATGTCTATCGTGTACGAGTAAAACGAAGAATCGATAAGTTTAAAACAGAGTTCAGTTACCTGCAAATGTTCACTGAGGCCGTATTAAAGGTATGCATTCATTAACATTCAATTCTACTTTTTTCCGACGCAGTCGGTATAGTTTCTCTTTTTACCCTTTGACCTTAAAGAAACTCCTCCATGGAAACGCAAGTCACCTGATCGCAAGTCTGCTTCCCGATTAGCCAAATACTGATGACCTAGTCGCGTTCTATAAACTGTATCGAAAATTGAAATTGCGTGCCATAAGCGTTATTTCCTGAATGAAATGTAGAAAATTATAAATCGAAAGAACAAATTTTACTGCAATCGCCTATCTTTTTTCAAATATAGTACTTGTTTTTATTAAGGACCACATTTTATCCACAACAGTCTTCTATTTTCAAACTTTTCTTCATAATTTTTTAGAACAAAAGTCTCAAATTCAATATTTTGGCAAAATAATACTGATCCATCAACAATCAAGGTACATGGCCTGAACACGCCAATTAATAGGATTCAAACACGATCTACAAGGGCAAACCGAATAAAATACACTACCTATAAAAACTGAAGATAAAGAAAACGAATCACAAAAAAAAAAAAAAAAAAAAAAAAAAAAAACTTTAAATTAAGAATTTCAAAAAGCAAGTGCATTTTATCATTTTTTACAGGCACTCCTTGTCACAATTTGAAAGAGTATGTATTTAATACTAATTACAATTTTTTCAGGATTTGACAAAAACTCTAGAAGAACACGGAATCAAAATAGGTACTTTTATTAAACATGTCTAGGATGGTAGAAATAATATGATGTTTGAATAATTCTAATATTTTATATGCACGCACAATGTACCTACCTTAGTTTGATATACATTGCAAATGTTGATAAGATTCAGAATTGCAAACGCCTACAAGTGAACTTGGTCAATACTAAGTTCATGAAGGCGTCTGATTTGCTCATCAATTACTTAGTTTCTGTGTATTCCCTTGTTACAAATAGGCTTCTGGAACAGGGTTATGTTGCTACAAGATTGAAGTCATCACTACAGACGTTTTATGATCGTCATCATGAACTCGTGGATCGTTATGGTGTATTCATCTGCACCATGAAATCTGATTTATTCAACGGGTCATAGTTTCCTTTCCTCGTTTGTCTACCCCGGACTTGACTTTTTATGAGCAACTCGGCGGGTGTTTTTAGAAAAGCAGAGGACGCTTACCCTACCGGTGCACGTGGCCCATGCTCCCAGTTTTTAGTGGAGTCCGAGTTGCTTATTTGCTTTTGTTACTTTAATGTATGATTTTAGTTACTTTATGTTCTCTGTGTATGTCTGTTTTCCATGTCTGGTCTTTTTCCCTGCATTACATTCTTTTGATTACCGCTATAACCTTGGTTCCCTTGATTACTGTTAGTATGAGTTCTTAACAGTTTGTAGACTATTTTTTGTAGTTTAGTCTCGGGCCTTGTTTAGTCTTTCATCACCTCTTAAAATTGATACCTGTATTAACTGTTCAGTCCAGTCTGATTAAGTTTGCCATATCATTTTCATTCTAAACATAATAAATGTTAAGTTAGACATGTAATGGCTATGTCAACTCTTTTTTTTTTAGTTAGTCATTAAATATCTATGTCAACGATTTTTGTGTATAAACAAAATGTCTACGGCAACCCAAAATGTGTCAACCCCAAGGCACAAAAAAGTTGCATTTGATCTCGAGATGAAATGCCTACCTAAGGGATACATACATACTAGTGTATGTAACGATAATTAAACAGTATTATTATGTACGGAAATACAAAGGGACATTTTGTAGGTTGTGTTCATACTAAGAGAAATGGCTTGCAGATCGCATAAATAAAGTTATGTTGAATTCAAGTAAATACACGTAAAAGAAAGATATATTAGTTGTTTTGAAATAAAATAAATGTGTATGCATCGTGCTTTGTCACATGAATCTAAAAGTTCTACGTGTAGTACACAATGTGGCTGGCCATTTTTAATCACAATTGCGAGAGGGAGGCCGCAGAGGCTGAATTAAGAACAGTGACCCTACACGTACCTATCCACAGGAAGTAACTAATCGAACTTTTGATGTGTAACAGAATGATACTAGAAAACAATAAATAGGATTGACGAAACGCAAGTAAATTACGGATTTATGTTCTAGTATATATATATAACAAATATTATTTACAGTTCAAAAAATTATCGGTATGTAGGAAGGTGGTACATGTATCTACTATTATTATTTTTATGACTTGACAAGCAATGTCACATTTCAAACCGTCCAGCAAAAGTTGTGATAAATGTGACGAGTTCCCATGTTAGTATATTTGATTCCATTTCACATGGAAGAAAAAAATACTTTTTTTTTTTAATATTTCAATAACTAGAATTCGTTCAAATATATGGTCAAGCAAAGAATTCTGTATATAATCAATTATAATATAGTATTATCTATCAATCAAAATACATACATATTTACCGTTTTAGAACAACTTTATTTTCACATCTTAAGAAAGGAAATCCAGCTTAAAGATAATGATCCGAATGATGCAGATAGAGGAACGAACATTCATGAACGAAGCGTTGGGGGTAATTTCAAGTACCAGTCTATACAAAACTCAGAAATTGTCTTTAGTGGAGGTGATTCATTATGTCGAAACGAAAACATAGATTTTTTTTTTGGGTCTACACATGCTTTTCATTTACGTAATTATAGTCCTTTCTTTAATTTGACCTTCATTTTAAGACAAAACCATATATGTATCTCCCACTTAATTCAACAAAATCAAGAACGGTAACTCCTGAATAGTGCCAATTACATACACTATAAACATTTTTATATTGAATGTGCAACATTTATTTAAATGGCAACCTAAGACTGGTTTTGTGGTTTGTAACTGTTTCTGGAAGAAAGGTAAAAGTGAATTGAGTTCTTGACATTTATGAGCCACCTCCTGTCAAAGCTTTGTAAATTTTGCTACTTGAAAAATTAATGTTCTCATTAATGTTCTTATCAAATAAAAAAAAAGATTGTTCTTATCAAATAAAAAAAATAATGTTGTAATCAATTAAAAAATTAATGCTTGTTCACATCAAATAAAAGTTTAAATTATTTCAAGATGATATAAAAGAAATCAATACTTGATTTACATGCATAGGTAGTTACATGTATCATATAAAATTAAAATCAAAATATGGCCCATCAATCATAGGTAATAAATCAATTCCTCTTCAATGTACCACAAATATTAGTTGCATTTGCATATAATTCAATACTATTCTTCGGAATTGTATTGAGAATGAGTAGGTTTCAAATAGCATGACAGCATAGGCTTCCAATCTCAAAAGCTTACATTTACATTTTCTGATCATAGGCAAATTAAAATACTGTTTACTATTTCATTTAAGTTTGGCTTCATTTCTTGTATTGAACTTCTTAGTACTGACTTTGACTTCCCATCACTTTTTAATACTTCCAGATCTTGTATAGAATTCATTTATTTAATCTTGGTTACCTTTTTTACTCTTGATAAAGATCTTCCTAAATATTTTGTTATAATTCTGATTTTTATAGGTTATTAATTGAAACACTTGTACAGCAAATCGATTTTGAAAAACTTTAATATGAGTGGCATGTGTTTTCGTGTGTGCTTCACATAAAATTCACGTAATTCTGAAAAGAAAGTTTGAAAGTTTGAGAGATAACTATTACAAAAGTCTCTTTAAACATTATACTCGAAATTATTTTCCAGAAAATGAGAAATGTTACATCGCTTGGAAATTCAAAAACCCAGGACAATGGAATGTTCAAGATATGATGAAAAAATTCAAAAGTATTTCAACGTTAGTTGACTTTAAAATAGAGTTCATTTATGAAGGATCATTTGTGATGATATGCTCAACCACTCACAAAATTGCAAATGTTGAGTTTTCTGAAAATAGAATTGCAGACTTTGTTCGCCAGTTTGCGATGTTAGCTGAGATCGACACAAATAGGGTCGATATGATTGAGGTGGAGATGATATGTTGGCCAAGAACACATTCAGGTTGGTATCATTTATTTCTCCTAGTATATATCTGTTTCATTCTTCTACCATTCAAAATGCTTTTAATGTCGAGCAGCCCCTAAATGCAGCCCTTGAATGGTAAAACTTCCAATTTACACCATTCACCGTTCTCCATTCCCTATTGTGCTCCCAATCAAACTTAATTTTGATGTAAATAAATACTTTTAAAATAATTTTCAAAATTCCCAATTCCACGAAACTCCACATCTAATCACGGTTTCCAATCCTCTGTATTCTGTAAAATGGGATGTTTAACCGCACAAGGTATGGTTATACTTTTTCCAGATATAGTTAATCAAACACTGACACTGGACACATAAAAAATAACATCCAGTCTGCTTCCCGTTGATTGTTCTCTGACGAGAGTTTCACTATATTATGAACTGACAGTCGTACCGTTGCCGCATGATTTTGTTTGATTGACTGTTTCAAAATTTCTCAGGTTTATTTAATGGTACATATACTGGTACATATACTGTCATAATTTTGTATGTATTCATTGTAATTTTAACATACACTGATTTGTTTGCTTATAAAGCATGGATTGGCGAACTGATTTGATACAAGAAATGGTCGAGTCATTTTGAATTAGGGATATGTCAATTATTTGCGCATGGATCCCTTTCTAAAGGCCAATGAAGTTTCATTTTACTTTGACGTTGCAATGATTGGCAATGATTTGTATTTATCGCAATTTTAAAAATTTTTTCCTGAAACATAATTAACCAATTACATTTCTTTTCCAAAGCCACGAGCAAGATTTGATACATTATTACATGTAGGGTTCTTTATAGTCTGCTGTCGTGCCGAAGAAAAAAACCATGCTCTTACGAGTTATGATGGGGAATTGTGCAACTGATGTTAATAATATCGTGTACACTAGTTACCAAAAGTACTATCATAAAACAATTACATAGAACATGGATAATCCAAAGATACCTGACAATGTTTATCATCCTTTGGGTTATTATTTCTTACAGTTTCACTACAGAGGAGTGACTATTTCTTCTGGAAAAACAATTAATGTTGTGATACACTAACCATCCTCTGTTACATTGCTTCATAGTCACAGTTTTCTTTTCCTCGTTTGTATACCCCGCACTTGACTTTTTATGAGCAACTCGGCGGTTGTTTCTAGAAAAGCAGAGAACGCTTACCGTACCGAAGCACCTGGTCCATGCTCCCAGTTTTTAATGGAGTCCGAGTTGCTCATTTGCTTTTGTCACTTTGTATGTATGATTTTAGTTACTATATGTTCTTTGTTGTGTATGTCTGTTTTCCATGTCTGGTCTTTTTCCCTAGTGTACATTCTTTTGATTACCGCTATAACTTTGGTTCCCTTGATTACTCTTTCTTCATCAATTGACATACAAGCTTAATTTTGGATTAGAGCGTATCACAAATCATGATGATTAATGGTCATCAAATAAAATAGATTGCATTTAATTTATTTTAATAAATATTTTAGGTAATATTTTGTACAAACTTCATCACAGTTAATATCAGGGCTTGCCCTAACAGGTTGACCTGATCTGACCTCTGGTAAAAACATTTATTCCTATATTAGACATACTATATATGTATGATTTTAGTTACTTTATGTTCTTTGTTGTGTATGTCTGTTTTCCATGTGTGGTTTTGGTCCCTGGGTTGCATTCTTTTGATTACCGCTATAACCTTGGTTCCCTTGATTACGTTTTGATATTAGAATCGATAGTTTATGGGGAAATTGAATAAAGTACTGGAACAATGCTGTGTGCAACGGTGGTTAAATGCATCCATTTATAAGATTAATATGAAAAACTATATCGTGTCGTTTAAAAATTTTGATTTGCTAGACTATGACCAATTCGTCCGGTGTTTTTTTGAAAAGCAGAGGACGCTTATTGTATCAGTCTTCCTGATTCAGAGGACGCTTATTGTATCAGTCTTCCTGATTCACATTCACAGTTTCTAGAAGAAAACAATTTCAAGTATTCTTTAGTTTTTATCTGTTTTTATTTATTTTAGTTAATTTGTATTATTGATATAATTATTATTTTTTGGGGGAGGGGGGGTATACTTGTTCATGATATTGTCTTCGGATTATGAATATCCCGTTTCTCGTTTCAAGCACGGTCACATTGTTTTAACTTTTGTACAACCAGGTTCATAAGTTTACTTACAGTACATGCATGCCATAGTGATGTTTTGTTTTGTTTTGTTTTTTTTTTTTTGTTTTTTTTGTTTTTGTTTCCCATTTTGTGTGTTTGTGCGTTTATTTTTATCATACTGTTGCTCTTTACCACATATTGTTAATTTATTCTTCCATTTTTTAGCAGACGGTGATTTCACTGAACGGATGTGTGATGTAAAAAACCACTACATTTTACACCACCAGTTTAATATCTAAATTATGTGTGTCAATTAGAACTATTTAGAAAAAGGTGTAGATTACTATATTGCCTGGTTTAACACACCCTTTTCTTCAGAATAACATTTGCCAAGTCTGGACTATTGCGGCGGTGTCCATCTTCCATTTTTTATCTTGATACTATCATTGTTATACTTTCCTCTCTGACTATTTCTTTGGCTTTTTGCTAACACTGACAGTTTATCAGTTCGGGAGTGTTGATATTAACCTTCATCCAATGTTAAGCTATAATTAAGTTGCATCAGTCATTTAATTAAATTTTAAGATTTTGCCTTTTGGTTGCAGCAAATGTACGATCTGTTTCGACAAGTGATGAAGATCAGATGACTGTAAGTTTGTTTATTGAATAAAGCCCAAGCTAACAGGATTTTATTTTTTTCATAACCATTAGTTCAGGGTTTAGTCCGGAAAAAGACTTCTTCTACCGTCAAACTATCAAAGAAAGAAATTACTGATAAGTATAAAAGAGTAATCAAGGGAACCAAGGGTATAACGGTAATCAAAAGAATGTAATCCAGGGACAAAGACCAGACATGGAAAACAGACATATACAACAAAGAACATAAAGTAACTAAAATCATACATACAAAGTAACAAAAGCAAATGAGCAACTCGGACTCCACTAAAAACTGGGAGCATGGACCAGGTGTACCGGTAGGGTAAGCGTCCTCTGCTTTTTCTAGAAACACCCGCCGAGTTGCTCATAAAAAGTCAAGTCCGGGGTAGACAAACGAGGAAAGGAAAACTATGACCCGTTGAATAAATCAGTTTTCATGGTGCAAATGGATACACCATAACGATCCATGAGTTCATGATGACGATCATAAAACGTCTGTAGTGATGACTTCAATCTTGTAGCAAAATAACCCTGTTCCAGAAGCCTATTTGTTAGAGTTCTAGCGCGATACAAAAAGTCTGCGTAGTTTTGGCAAGCTCTAGCATAACGTATGAGTTGTGATATGAACACTCCATACGCAGGAGCCGAAGGGATATTGCCCTTAACTCAGTTAAAATCCTGACTCAAACCAGTATGCATAGTTTTTACACAAATATATATATATATATATATATATATATATATATATAGATATATATATATATATATATATATATATATATATATATATATATATATATATATATATATATATGTAATTCTTGGTAGAGATTCCTCATACTTTGTTAAAAAAACAATTCCATATCGTCTTCCAAATATACCGAAGAAGATGTTTACAAAATGATGGAGTTTCTTATCGTCTTTCGTCTATCCCGTACTTGACTTTTTGTCAACAACTCGGCAGGTGTTTCTAGAAAAGCAAAGGACGCTTACACTACCGGTGTACCTGGTCCATGCCGCCAGGTTTAGTGCAGTCCGAGTTACTCATTTACTTCTGTTACTTTCTATGTATTATTTAGGTTATTTGATGTTCTTTGATGTGTGTGTGTTTTCCATGTCTGGTCTTTGTCCTTGGATTACATTCATTGTTGTTTTTTGTTGTTTTCTTTTTATAACTAATATTTTTTTTTTCATTTCCACAGGATCAGAATTTAAAATTTTCACCAAACGCATGGCTTTAACATTAAAATTGATGATAACGGTAGGATGGCAGAATGGGACATCAAAGATTCTGGTGGTCGTTTATTTATAGATAAATGTCTCGCTGATAACGATGAACTTGTCCTTATATTTGAGAAGATACATTATATAGAAAAACGACAAAATATAACTGGTAGTGCTGAAATTGGAATGATGAAAGTAGACCCTCGAAATATCACACAAACATTAAATATAAATGAATGATTGATTTGATAGAAAATCGCATGATTGGGATTTTCGAAGAGTCAAGTATCATAAAAATCCATAGATCTGGCACAAAAGGCATCACTTATTCAATGGGAGAAACGACAGAAGTACAAGTGAAGGACGATAACCAGATTTGGATCACAATCTGTTTGATGTATGGATACATCAAAGTCCGTATAGGTAGGTATAAACGTAACATGCCTAAGCGAAATAAACAAAACCTCTGATTTGATTTAATTTTTAAAATTTGTTTGCTCACTCAAAATTTTTGTTCCATCGATAACTATGAGCAATGATGAAAAGATCCCAATATGTGAAAATTATCATTCTTATTTCAGTGAACTATAGTTTATTTTAGAAAATTCTTGGCGTATTTATTTGTTCATTTGTGATTGCTAGTATTGCCAAATAGTCCAAGGGATTAGGGGGGGTCCACCGTGCACCCCGACTCATCAACTTCATGGTGAGTACCTTTATACACCCCACCCCATTACCGAATCAATTTGTCGCCAATGAATATTCTGGGATTCTATTTTAGTATATGCCTATATTTGTATCCCTCTGGGTGAAAAAAAGACAATATTTTTGTGACTCAATTGTTTCAGCGTCTAAGTCTGCCTGGGACATCAAGTGTTAAGAAACTAAAGACATATAGGTATCATCATGTAGCCCAATGTCCAAGCTTTACAATAGTACCATGTGAGTTGTGGTAACACTTAGGGTTGTGAGTAAAATGAAAAAAAATGTACCCTTAACCCCACCGAAAAATCTCTTAAATTGACATTTTTTATGCCAAAATCCCCTGAGTATCTATGCTTCGATAAAGATGGCTTATTTGGTATTTTCTGTTTAGTACTATCACAGTTAATACCTCTGGGGTTCTTTTGATGACTTGTGGCCACTTTTGTAGTCAGAATTTATCAAAAAATGCAAAAAAATGGATTTTCGATTTTCCTGTAAAATCGCATAAATTCGACCCTTCAAGTTTTTGCTCAACATAAACGTCTCAAATTTGGTATCAGACGACAGATAAGATCATTTTCTACATAAATGAACCACGATAAACTAATTTGCAGAAAGGAATTTCAAAAAATATTAAAAATATTACCCCTACCCCCAGACTGCTCTCTGTATCAAACATAATTCTCATTCACAGCATACCAACACCGTAAAATTAATATTTGTGGCATTCATAATTAAGATAATGATGAACGTGTCTGTTCAATTTAGACGCTTAAATTTTCTATTTGGGGTTTCAATTACTAAAAAATCGTAAAAAGGGTAATTTTCAGAATTTCTTCTTTATCATCCGTTATTGTGTAAAAAGTCTGAGTTTAAACAAGCTTTTGTGTGATACAGTTTAGGTGAAATATTGTCACCACTACCTATGAAAAAATACCTCAACAAGAACCATAATTTAATTTTAAGCTTATCAACGGTGTACAACAGACATGTTTGGTACTATTGATTAAATCATCGATGTATCCAACATATTTGCTCATTTTAGTCGCGTATTTTTTTTTCAGTTTCAATGTGACAATAGTGTGACTTTCATATGAAGGAGAGTCTTCGGAATTTAATATTTTCTTCCATTTCACCGGTAATTTGCATTTGCTTTTAAATATCGTACTTCAAACAAGCTTTTGTATGTCCAAATACAATTACATAGAGTAGTTTTAATAATATGAAACAATTGCCACCCCTATTATGAAACAATAGGCTTTCGAAGGGCCTGTATTACTCACCTGCCAAACCATACTTTATTAACTAAATAAAAAGGTATCAAGTTTTTTTTACCATGTTTGACCCACAAATTGCTTAAAAAGAGCATATATTGATGAGTGGTGCATTGATGAAAAGGCATTGCAAAATGTTTGAAATGCCTTCAAAGTGTCTTTAGAACCTCTGGAAAAAAATTTGGCAGGGGTCCCCTTATCCCTGTTATATCACCAGGGGGGTATGAATTCGCTATACGTTTGCTGAAAAAGAACATAAAATGAAGTTAAATCATGGCTATACAACATTTTCATCATCACCATTTAACGCCATACAATATAAACCAAATATCGATGAAATCAAAGCAAATGTAGGGAAAATGGCAGGAACCTTGAAAATTGCCGCCCAGAGCAAATTTTTATCATAACCAGTCAACTAGGAATACAATGATTTGTTCAACGTGTCATAGTTTTCCTTTTCTCTTTCGTCTACTCAGGAAAAGCAAAGGACGCTTACCCTACCGGTCCATGCTCCCAGTTTTTAGTGGAGTCTGAGTTGCTCATTAACTTTTGTTACTTTGTATGTATTATTTTGGTTATTTTATGTTATTTGATGTGTTTGTCTTTTTTCCATGTCTTATGTGTTACCGCACATTTCTTGATACCATTGTAAAGCTGAGTAATTGGGCTATATGTTGATACCTATATATATCAATTTACTTTTTTCGTGTAGAAAGAAAAAGTTCGAAGAATAAAAAAAAAAGAAAGAAAATGGATTTTTGCCTCAACGAGGTATAAAAAATAGCCAAAAAATACAAAAATGCTCCAGTTTATGTTTTGGCGACAAAATGATTCGTAAATGGAAGTTATAAGGGTAGCTGAAAATCATATTTTGGTTGATGATATGGGTTGCGCGGAGGTTATATCAGCCCACTTACTAAAACTTCAAGTTTTGAGAACATTATGTATTTTTTGTTTCAGAATCTACAGATTTCAAATTTGTAAGGCGAGACGACAAAAACCTGATTTTATCCGATAGGGAAGCACACTTAAAAAATCCCTATCCATGTGCCGTTTGCTTTCTGGACAGTCCCTTACATCTAGGTGAATGCTACAACCTAGAATGCAGCATTAGTGATATAGGCGGTCTAAAGATAGCTTTGTCTATTGAGGATCCACGAGTTAACTTTTCTAAACTACAGAAATACTATGATATTTCATTGTTAGAAACCATAATTTCAGAGCAAGAAATTCCTCAAAACTCAGATAGAATAAAACTCATGCTGTTGGATAATGGCACAGTGCGCATAATCCACGAGGAAAATTCAATAGTAAAAACAAAAACTAAAATTTCTAATGTTTATTGCATATTTGAACCCTATTTTGCTTATATTAGGTGCGTTTCAAAGGAGAAAATCGATTCCTTACAATAAAACGCAATGTGAGGTATCACTGAGAAAATAAGATTGCAAATTTTAATTAATATTTTTAACATCTTTATTTCTGTTATGGTTTTGTGCGCTTCTTGTATAAATGCTGCTAGATTTGTTTCTTATGGGAGATACCATAATATTTTGTTAGAGTTGATCTAGTATTTCTTACAGTTCTCACATCGATAATTGACTTTGATTAAAAGTCATTTTTCAATATTTTCAAGATGTTTTATGTAGAAAAATTTGTTGACTTTAAGTAAATGACGGAAGAACTGAACAATCAGAAGGTTATAGATCAATTTTACGATGGTCAATATATGTTAAGTCTTTTGAAAGAGGTATTTGATGATGAAAGAAAAAAATAAGGAATGGGACACAAGGATAATAGGGTCGACAAATTTAGATTGCCACTAAAAATAGGGAGGGATGGTTGGGCAATTTAGCCTCCTGTGGCGGAGCGCAAAGGTTCCTACTCCTATCGAATACCACAGCAAGATTCTTTAACGTTCAAGGAACATGGCGTTTTTCCCAACACGGTGCACCACTATGGTTTGCGGTCAGGTTTTCCGTATTATAGCCTGAAAACCCCAGTATGTAACATGCCATTCCACCACCTGGGGCACACATCCCAATTGCTCTGTGGGCAGAACGCCTAACCCCCGGCTAGGTTTCTGAGCACTATTTAGTCGCCTTCTACAACAAGCTTAACGCTGCTGCAGGCCTATTGGTTTGACACCCGGACCTGCACGGGGTTATACTTTCAGTCGTAATTATCACCAAGTACATTTTATCACCTTTTTATGATACGAAAATTGAACCAAAATGTTCACATTTTGACTCCATAGTAACAAAGTCCAAACATCAATTAAATTCAAGTTAAATAAAATTAATATGAACACAGTAGTCATTTTGTCTTAACATATACAACCAACGGAAATAGGGGAATTTTAATGTGCTAGCAACATCAGCCATAATGACACCCTGGAGTATAATACGAAAAAGATATGATAAAACTGTTTAAAGGGGTTTGGTATGTTCAGGATATACATGTATCAAATTAAGCAATTGAAATACACCCAATGAAAGCAATCTGAATATGCATTATGTTTCGTGAAATGTGTGTAAACATGGGAAAGCGGAGAACAAAAATTTGGCCAAAGTGCGTAAATTTTGCCAAGTCGAAAAAAAAAACCACGATTTCAATTTTTCGTGTTGCAGGAGATTTCGACCACTCATACTTATTTTGTATTGATTAGTAGTATAAGGACATTGTCCTCTATAAATTTATTTAAATTTGGAAGAGACCAAATTACACCAAACAAATGTCAATTTGGTACCAAAACAAGGCCAGTTTTCAAAATTATAAGGTAAGTCAAAAATTATATCAACAAGAATTGTATTTTTACAACAATCTTTATACTTGGAAAATTAGTATCTTTGCCCATCAGTTTTCGAAAGTTTGTAAACAGCTTCACTCATCCAAATCCGTAAAAATGAATTTGTGACATTGAAAGCAAATTTACAGCATTAATTGTGGTCCTATTAAGATTCCATGTCAATGTCCGAGTATAGATACCAACACGATGACTTGGTCAATTACACCAGATATATTTTAAAGATTTGTAGGTTCCTTATCTGCATTCTATACACTTTTATTCTGAATGAAAATTTCCATTTTCTTTTGATCTGTGTCTGTTTAAATATATGTTGATCTTAACAAGATACCTTTTATCCTTGGTTACTGCTTTTTCAATACTTACCAACATAATATTACCCACGATACGACATGATATGTGGTCTACCATTTCAATATATGCGGGTTAATTGATGATTCATCCACTTTACTTTGTACACGATAAAAGTGATTTTTGATTGATTGTGTACATGTTATAATTGGCATTAACTAATGGGGGGGGGGGTTCTAGAAAAACAGATGATGCTTGTCCTACCGGTTCACCTGGTCCATGCTCCCAGGTATTAGTGGAGTCAAAGTTGTTTTTTTCACTTTTGTTACTTTATATGTATTATTTCGGTTACTTTATGTTCTTTGTTGTGTTTGTCTGTTTTCCATGTCTGGTATTGTCCCCCCTCCCGCATTGCATTCTCTTGACCATCAAAAGTACTAGTCTAAATCTCTTTCATACAAATTAAAATTCAAACAAAATGTTGATAAATAACCCGAAACGAAGTCGAACAATGTGTGTTATAATATACTGGATGTCATCTTTCTACATCTTTATGTAAATGTGCATACTATTAGAAAAAAAACTTAATTTTAATTAATTTAAAAATTGAATTATTGTGGGATTGTCGCAGTTCCTAAGAAAGTGAATGTCAAACTGGGTGATAAATCGGGGTAATATATTATAAGTACCAATTGTTTTAGGGGATGGAGCTAGTAAGGAATGGATCAAAATAACACATCATGGTTACCCAATAGGTGCTTTGTATTAAGTATTATTTAGAGAGATATTTTATTGTAAAAACAGACATTTGATCTGTATAAACATATATTTATTTGTACAGACAGAAATTTTATTTGTACATTCTTATATTAAAAATTATATCCTTATATAATTGTAATTTACATTTTATAATCATTTCTTGTGCTAACAATATCTGATTCTCAACACCTGGTCATTTCTTTTTGAATTGAAACTTTTACCAAAATACATTTTTCGTCAATTAAACTTTGTTGTGCACATTATCTTAATGTGGTTAAGATGTGTGAGCAACACGTCAAATAATTCCTTGCTAACTAAAAGTAAAGTCCAGGATAGAAGAAAGAGGAAACGAACTATGACACGTTGAACAAATCAGTTTTCATGGTGCAGATGGATACACTGTAACGATCTGCGAGTTCATGATGACGACCATAAAAATTCTGTAGTGATAACTTCAATCTTGTAACAACATAACCCTGTTCCAGAAGCCTAATTGTAAGAAGTATATGGGATACAAAAAGTCTGCGTAGTTCTGGAATTGTATACGAGTTATGAGAACTCCATACGCGGGTGCTGAAGGGATGTTGCCATAGATGAAAGGAAAGTTGACAATACAGAATGAAGTCATCGTGTTTGTCGTATAGTTTATTTTATAGTTTTCCTTGACCATCGATCTCACAGTGTAGGTCAAGATATGAGGTTGACTTCGCGGTGTCTGTAGTAGCTTTTATCTTAAGTTCTTTGGGGGTAAATGCGATGTATCAGATTCCCGAATCTAGGATTGTTTAACGATAATACGTCATCGATATTCCCTACTTGCGGAGCTCGGGAGCTCGGGATACAGCCATATTTTATCCTGTTTTTTTGCAGAGTAACCTCCCGTAAAAGCAGGTATAATTTCGAAGTCTCTCTAATCGATGTTCGGATTCGGGTGCAGAAAAAAGAGGTAACTCGAATGCAAATGGAATCTCCAGCAGACACAATAGTGTTTCTAAAATTTACAGGGTGTTCCATTTTGTTGGTAGGTTACATAAGGATGATTTTCATACGTATCCCGGGTAAAGAAAATTTATGGCAGGGTCAGTAGAACGAGAAATTCACTTTTGACTTTCGTCGATATCGGATGGAAAACCTTAAGTGTTCCGAATAGACACCTGCTCCAAAGGGTGATAAATGTTGACAAAATGTTGGTCTGCAAGTCGGAATAGCGGAAACTGAGATTAAAGGATCTAGTAAACGATATTCTTGCTTTCGGATCAGATCAGCTACAAAATTAGTCTCATAAGAGCGAAGGAATAGGTTAGCAAGTAGAGGAGCACAATTTGTTCCCATTGGAATGCCGGCCGTTTGTTGAAAAACGC
Organism: Perna viridis; assembly: GCA_037379345.1. Classification (NCBI taxonomy): domain Eukaryota; kingdom Metazoa; phylum Mollusca; class Bivalvia; order Mytilida; family Mytilidae; genus Perna; species Perna viridis. Next base: position 26,262,954 of record CM074523.1, read on the forward strand.
GTCCACTACACTGAACAAAGATGTTGTAAAAAAAATTCCAGCAATTTTAAAACTTCGGAAGATGATTTGAAATTATTTTTACTAAGTATGAGGAATCTCTACCAAGAACTCCGTACTTGTATCTAAGTGTACGTTCCTTTTTTGGAGTAACAATGATGTAATATGTTTTCGAGTCGAATTTTTTACTGAGTATGGGGAATAGAAGTAGAATGAGTTAAAAAATCATAGGTTTTAATGCTTTTATATTCTGATAATACATTTTAATTGAGCGTTTTCAGAAGATCTTTCGAATTTTTCAGGATTCACATTGATTAATACAATTACGGTAGTAACAAGTGCTGGGGTAGGACCGGAGACGCTCTGTGACAGCTACGAGTACAGAAGTTAAAGGTTTTGAAAAATGTGGTATAGCTATATAGTGTTGTTTGTATGGATTCTTGTGGAGTTTAGAAATCCAGTACATAGACGGTACATCACAATCATCATTGTAGAAAGACCAAAAGAGAATAGCACAGATTTATGGTTTTCCACTATCTCTTCTTTGGAGAGTGTAGTGGCAGTATAGGTCTTATCACTGCTATTATTTTCTACGTCTTCCTCTAATAACATTGGATGTTTTACGTTTCACAGACAAAAACGATGCTGTTTTGGCCTTTGTTTACTGGTACAACAACATATTTGTCATGTAAAGTAGACAATGTTTTTGCAACATCGGGGTCTTTGAATTATACAAATTTAGGTTCCGGCTTAAAACTGGTATCACTGGATAGATATACTCTACTAACTTCAAATTACATTTACCACCAACGCCTGACTGGAAAGAGCTAATACCCATTCTGGGCCCTGGTTTTAGAGGGGTTGTTGCTTCTGGTTTTTGGTTTGTGTGAATGTACATTTAGGTCAATTGTGTTACACAAGTATCTTCTTAATGATCACTGATGTGTTTTGTCCAAGGATTTTCCTAATTCAACATTTTGGTACTTATCTATTCTTCATTTAACTTTACCATGCATCACCTAGGTAGATAGATTCTTCGGCAGAATGGCCAAAGAAGAGGTAAAATTTGTTTTCAACATATTTTAACAAGCAATGAACAAAGGATGGTAAGTATTGCATGACAAGATGCCTGAGAACATGCAACGCCCTTCTTTCTAAGTCCAATAAAACAAGAGTATTCTTTCCAGAAAACACTTTCCACTAAGAAATTAAATCCATAAAAGCAGTTTTTAAGTTATGATACAACATGTGAGATAGGGTTTACTCAGTGATTTCTGTCAGTTTTTAAATTATGATACAACATGTGAGATAGGGTTTACTCAGTGATTTCTGTCAGTTTTTAAATTATGATACAACATGTGAGATAGGGTTTACTCAGTGATTTCTGTCAGTTTTTAAGTTATGATACATGTAAGATAGGGTTTACTCAGTGATTTATGTCAGTTTTTAAGTTATGATATAACATGTGAGATAGGGTTTACTCAGTAATTTCTGTCAGTTTTTAAGTTATGATACAACATGTGAGATAGGGTTTACTCAGTGATTTCTGTCAGTTTTTAAGTTATGATACAACATGTGAGATAGGGTTTACTCAGTGATTTCTGTAAAGTCTTTTAAAAGATGCACAAATAAAATGAATAAACAGTTACTCTGTATATTTTATTGACCTCTCTGTATACACAGATACAAGGTACAATTAAACAAATAAAATACCATAAAAACATCTGTACAAAACTCTCATTTCTACACAATACATAAGATTTGTAAATTGGTAATTGATGAATGGAAATGTTAATTGTATCAATGACGATCTTGAATTCTAAAATTAATTTATCTAACCAGAGAAAGACAAATATTCTTTTTCACTTTATACCTGTTGCCCTACTCAATTATAAACATTAAGATCAGGTATATATCTAGGGTGACCTTACTTGAACTTGTTTAATCAATAAGAATTATTGATTGCACAATTTTACTTTTTTTTCCATCAGTTGAATCTATAATATATGTTTACAAAAATAGCAGGACAATAGAATATGACTGAATGCAAATTTCTGAAATCTATTAAGAAATCTAACCAAATTAAACACACCTTTTATAGAGTAATCATGATAAACTAAGAAATCTAAGCAAATCAAACACACCTTTTATAGAGTAATCATGATAAACTACCCAATCAATACAAAAACAATATATACTGTGACTTATTAAGTGATACTATAATGAAAAAGATAAAATTTCAATTACAAAACCAAGTGAAAATAACAACAAAAAAAACATATGACACTAAAAAAGTGCAGAATTTCCTTATATGTAAAGCAAAACCTAAGCCTTAAACCCTCGAACACTCACAATAAACCATTAATTCATTTCCCAAGGAACAGATACAATTATCAGAATAACAGTGATGTCATTATTAGAGAAAATTAAAAAAAAAACTAAATGCCAATTGCATGAAGTTTCATATATATTTTAAAAAAAACCAACTAATTAATATCATCAACTTCTTACTTATTCATCAATCTCACCTTCCTAAACATTCACTTCCACTATCAGGACATTGCATTACCTCGAAGCAATTTCACTTTTAAGGCAAGATTGTCTCCCTGCTTTCAAGTTTCAGTTGTTTAATAATGAGTAAATACATTGGCTGAATTAATATATGAATTTGTCTTGTATGAATATCTTGATTAATGAACAGGTTTATGTTACGGGTAAGTATATAAGACATTGTATAAAAAAACCATGATATTCTAAGAGAAAATGTCCCTATGAATACCAGTATTTAAAGCATAGTATTACTTCAAAATGAACATCACACAAAGATCAATGATATATCAGAGGAAACGCAAGCATAATTTAGTGTATAATACATTTGTCTCCCTTTTTTGTGTAGTCAAAGTCCTGTAAATCTGAAAAACAAAATATTAAAAAAAAATAAAAAAAGAAAGAAGAAAGCTTCCTCCTATGATAGTTTTTTTAAACAAAAAAATCCTCGTTGTTTTTGAGTTATTGTATGCCAAGTGGAGGGAGGCAGAAAAACAGCCATATTGAAAAATTGGTCATGTGGTCGGGATTTCTGTAAAATGTATGACACAAACTTTTTTATAGCACTAATCACAAAAACACAATGAATTATGGGTGTATACAAATAATATAGTTTGGATGCATGCAAAGGCAATAGTAAAAGAAACAAATCACAAAAAAAAATTTGCTCTAGAAATGAGCATAACATCTACTGAACACTTCTGATACCATGGATACTGAGTATTCAGTTACAAAGAGCAAAAATAATTTTACATGATTAAAAAGGCAAAATATGTTTTACAAGCTCCATATACAACTACTCATTAACAATATATAAAATCTAAAATGGCATCTCACAAAGAGTTTTAACAATAACATTCAAGATACACATTCATCCACCAATATACATATAATCAACTGCTGAGCAGTCTACCAAAGTATAGGTTTGTCTCTATTGCAAACCATTCATCAACATGATTAAATCTAGCTGCCCTTGGCATAGAGTTTCATCAATATGAGCTCTAAACTGTGAAGTACTCTACTAATCAGGAAAATACTGACAGTTCTCAAGAGTAATTGTCCTTGGTCTTTATCAGAGTTACTGCCTTCACTCAAGATTTATTTCCCTTTACAAAAAAATTCTTCAATTCAGAGTTACTTCCCTTGACAGAACATTTCAATCATCAGGTGACGATGACTTTCGATACAAAGTTCCAAATTTAGACATGTATTTTTTAACATAGTCCTTAGCCTTAGCTTTCACATTCTCATTCACTTCTAAGTCCTCCACGTGTCGACAATGTTTCAACTCCTTGGCCATCACATGATGAGTGAGCTGTGAACAAAAAAAATAGGCATTCTTAAGTAATTTCAATACTCTATAACATTCACTGAGAACAAATATCGATAAAATTTTGGCTACCACACGATAAAAGAGCTGTAAAAAAAAGACATTGAATTTTTCAGAAATTTTTAAAAAAACTATCACATTACGTTCAGGAGAGTGTAAATGCTTCTGACACTGTCACTACAGCAACAGCATTAACAATATAATGGTTAGGTGATAAAATTTTTCTTACAATCATGAATTGCACTTTCTTTTGAACTCAATTGATACTGATTAAAAATTGAAATCTCAATTGTCTAGCAAGTCTATAATCTGTAACTGTTAATTTTCATCTATGTAAAAAATTCTCCTACATTTACAAAATGGCATCAACAATGAAAGATCCAAATCAAAATTGATTTGCCAACAAAACTGAATGAAATCAACCCAATAGATGATATCCAAATCGTGCATTTTTTAATGCAAGTAAGACCTTCAGCTATTTTTATAACTCTAGCAAGCTAGCATAATTACTTAGGACCTTTTTAAATGAAGATGAAAACAAATCAATTTTATTGTTATTATTATATTATATTATATATTATTATTTCATAATACCATACTTAGGGGGACTTACCTTTCTTGCCAAATGTTTGAAGTCATCAGTTGAACAAATTCTCCCAACTTTGCAGTCAGGTTTTCTAAATGGATTGAGACAGATAACAATATAGGATGACATCTGAAAAACAAAAACGAAAATACTGATCAAATCATTTGAAAATTATGTATTTTTGATTAAATTGGAAAGTAAACAAAACATTCCACATTGTGCTAAAATTACCTCATTCAACCATTTCTGCAATATCAAGTCACACTATACACAGCAAATTGATAAGCAAAGGACCTAAAAAGGGGATACATCCTACAAGTCATCATGCAAAAGCAACATATCAAATACACATGTGTATCTAATCATTCCCTCCAACAGAAGATGAGAAATCTGTTACAGAAAAATTGCAGTGGATGACCCGACAAAGACATAACAATAACAAGTCTACAGACTTTAAAAGAGCTGGAACTGCTCATTTGGGAAAGAAAATCAGAAATCGTGTGGCCATATAGTGCTCTATCAGAATCAGAAATCTTGTGGCCATATAGTGCTCTATCAGAGTAAGAAATCTTGTGGCCATATAGTGCTCTATCAGAGTAAGAAATCTTGTGGCCATATAGTGCTCTATCAGAGTAAGAAATCTTGTGGCCATATAGTGCTTTATCAGAATCAGAAATCTTGTGGCCATATAGTGCTCTATCAGAATCAGAAATCTTGTGGCCATATACTGCTCTATCAGAGTAAGAAATCTTGTGGCCATATAGTGCTCTATCAGAGTAAGAAATCTTGTGGCCATATAGTGCTCTATCAGAATCAGAAATCTTGTGGCCATATAGTGCTCTATCAGAGTAAGAAATCTTGTGGCCATATAGTGCTCTATCAGAGTAAGAAATCTTGTGGCCATATAGTGCTCTATCAGAGTAAGAAATCTTGTGGCCATATAGTGCTCTATCAGAATCAGAAATCTTGTGGCCATATAGTGCTCTATCAGAGTAAGAAATCTTGTGGCCATATAGTGCTCTATCAGAGTAAGAAATCTTGTGGCCATATAGTGCTCTATCAGAGTAAGAAATCTTGTGGCCATATACTGCTCTATCAGAGTAAGAAATCTTGTGGCCATATACTGCTCTATCAGAATCAGAAATCTTGTGGCCATATACTGCTCTATCAGAATCAGAAATCTTGTGGCCATATAGTGCTCTATCAGAGTAAGAAATCTTGTGGCCATATACTGCTCTATCAGAATCAGAAATCTTGTGGCCATATACTGCTCTATCAGGTAGAACATAAATCTTGACTAATGGCCAATAAATTTACCTAGATTTAGTTCATTACCACACTGTTGTATTGGGCATCAGATACTTAGTACATTACCACACTGTTGTATTGGGCATCAGATACTTAGTACATTACCACACTGTTGTATTGGACATCAGATACTTAGTACATTACCACACTGTTACTTACTTTCTGTCTGAATTGATCTTTGATTTTCTTGGCAGTTTCAGTGGACGTGTCAGCAGCAGCAGTAGTTGTCTTCTTTCTTCCAGACTATGCAATATACAGAGGATAAAATCTTCAATAAAAAATGCTTTAAAGCCAATTTAGATAATGTCTTGGTTCTCAGATCATCCCTGGTCTATTTTTAAGGTGCTTTATCACCCATTTATGACTCCATATTGATCAATTTTTTTGATCAGAAAAAAATACATCATCAATTTTTTTTTTGGCATGTATACTGCCAATTATTATCATATCTAAGTTTCAATTTTGAAATGTGTTGCATTGTCATCATTCCAATCAGGCTTCTTTTAATAAATGTGTTCTACTCTATTTATAGGTAGATTTTGAATTGAAGATACTGCCCTGTAACTTAAGGAGATATACGACTGCACTGGTAGTCATGTTCGTAATAAAAATCATTTCATGTATGTCAAACATTTAAGGATGAGAACGTTCATCAACACAACAGACCCCCCTCAAAACCAAATATGAAAAACATTAGAGTACACAGACAGAAGGCTCCAGTCACCGATGGGAGGAACATTGCCACTGTCACTGTTACTCCTAAATACAATGTTGGAAATCATTTTTTGCCCAAGGTCGCCTAGTACACAGTTCAATTCATTATTAACTTGTCCAAAAATTAACAAAACTTGACTTGCATCTCTTAAAATTTGTGGCTAATATGAGCAACTGCTTACAATGCTATATTCTACAAAACTGAAAGGCAGGTACTTCTAATTTTAAACACTTCGTAGAACTTGCCTGAGGGAAGAATGTACAACCTACTGCCCATTAGGCTGCCAATTCAGTCAAAGAATTATTCTTAAATCTCGGGAAATGAAGCAAAATATGCACTTAGGTCTCTCTTATGGTAAGAGGAACCTCCCTTTTGTGTATGTATGCCAACCGTTTTTATGATAAGTTACCTTATCATCAGGAGGAGTATCAATATCCATGTCATCCATAATAGAGTCTTCCCACCCTGGTGGACTCCACTGTGTTTGCCTGAAACAAAAAATACACCATTATACATACATATTTTCCCTTTTTTGCACCATGTGATTCCCTGAAGTTCTGAACAGCCAGCCAAAGTTATATATCTTTCTTCACAAACATCTACATACGATGCCTCACCAGTTTATTAGGTTTCAATCCATCAATTGGTTTTAAAGGAGTTGCACTTTCAAGATATATGAATAAATGGACAGTTAAGCCTAAGCCTAGGGGCCAGGGGTATAAAAAGTAGATTGTCTGAAATAAGCATAACCTGTGCTTGATAGAGGTGGAAGTAAAACTTGCCAAACATCAACCCTTCCTTTAGAAAACCGAAATTTTTCACTGTTTTTTTTTTTAAATTAAAAAAAAAAAATTCAAAATGACCTATTTTACAACCTACCTGGTTGTAGTATGGTAGTAATAGAGTTTTCCTTCAGCATCCTTGGCAGTTTTCCAGTTGGGAGGTAGTTTAGGAGTCTTGGACTTGGGAGGTGATGGAGGAGGGGGTACATCCTCATCCTCTGATGCACCCACACCTGTGAGCTGACTCTGCATCTCCATTTGTTGCTGTAATTGTTGTATCTGGCAAAAAAAAAAAAAAAAAGGTCAAAGGTCAAATCGTACATTTCATTAGCAATAGTAAAAGAAATATCAAAGGATACCTGGCAGAATAAAAATATTAACTAGAACTTAAAAAAAAACAAAAAACAATACAGAACAAAGTTTGATACTATTTTTTTAACAACTTCAGAATTAACCCTGAGACAGTTAAAATATAATTTTTGTAAAACCTAGGTAACATTTTTGAAAATCTTAAAAAAGTGTCTAGTTTTGTTCCAAAAGTATTTTTAGAAAAAGAAATTGTTTTGCTGCTAATTCAATGACATAAAGCATAAAATTTCAATAAAACAACGGTGCTAGAAACAAATATTAGAGTTGTAACGGTTTTACCACCCATTCTTTGGTATAATACCATTTTATATACATACTGTAAAAGTACTATTGTTTGTGGGGTACCAATTTTCGAGGATTTTGTGGGTAAAGTAAACCATGAAATTTGATTCCCAACAAAAAGGATTATTTACTTTAAATTGTACAACAGGATCATCAAAACCAGGAATTCAAGAATCCATGAACTTGTGTTTTTCCCCCTTAACCACGAAAATTGATACCACAAATATAAGAACCTTTCACATGTGCATTAATGTTGTTTTTTTAATTGTACATTTATATACAGTACAAAATATGTGATACACTCAATAAAGACTTGTATTCAGTTAAATTATATTAAAAAGAATTTGTGCAGTCACAGCACTATCCCCACCCACAAATATCATAAAAACTGCAATATATGTGCATAAATGTTTGCAACAGTTCGAGGAAAAAAAAATGTAATATAAATTGTAGATATATATATGCATTGGGGCAACCACATTTCAGATCAATGCAAGCAGTGTTGTGTTAAGGGCATACCAATTCATATCAAATCTTATCAATTAAGTCCAACAAAAAACTTGGGGTCAGAACTAGCAACAAACTTTATAAATGTAAAACCTTTCTGTAAAATGAGACAAAACCAGAATTTCGTGAGCAATGGCTCACAAGTGACATCCCTGTTTTCAATCATAATATAAGGAAAATAAACAGAGAAAGTTATTGCCAATTTTTTCCAAAAATGGATCCCACAATATAGCATGTCTATATACAGGAAGAAAGATTAAAATTTCAAGCAGCTGTGATGAGTATTTGCCAGTATACTGTGACGGAAAAAATTAGTAGGGACCCACAGAAACATAGACACTGGTAAAACAGTACCCCCCCCCAAAAAAAACTCCGAAAAGTGCTAGGGACCCATGGAAACACAGACAAAGGTAAAACAGTACACACACACCACACACTCCAAAAAGTGCAGAACTAACAAATAGATATAAGGTGTTATATCTTACCCAGGAAAAAAAAACTTTTTAAATTCAAAACATTCCCTCAACCCAAATGTAACACATGGTATTATAACTATCAACAGGCAGTCTGCCCAATATTGGCTTGATTTTTGGAGCAACAGAGGTTACACAGACATACAGACAAATCTAACTTGATTTTGAGCACTACTGGCAGGTATTGAAGCCACTAGTGCAGCAAACTATTTACAAAGGATGGCAGTGTTCTCTGGCTTACGTAAGTATGTATTGGTAATGTAGTAAGCAAATGAAAAGCCCTACTACCTAAAGTTAAGCTAGGTCTAATTAATATCAAATCTGATCTCAATATTGTATTGTCAGGGTTTTGACAGGTATTGGATTTAAGCTTATTTTGTAATCTTCAAATTATTTTAGAAAATATTAACTCAGCGGTAATTTACCATTGCAAGTTGCATGGCACATCTCTAATACTGAACAGTGGGAAATTAAACAGGCTTCATAAGAAAAAACAATAAAACAAAGTTATCTAACAAGAACTTATTACAGTTCGACAGTTAATTTACAGCACATACAATGAGGATGTTCAATGAATAGAGTTCATTTTCCCTTAATCAAATGAATATCACCTGATGAGCTACATTTCTGTACCTTATGTAGTGAACTGATTCATTGAAGTGGGAGATTTAGACCTTCTATATCATATTCCATAGATGTTTAAATAAGTTAAATTCTATCTCCTGGACATCATTTTATGCGCTATAAAATAACTCTAGATAATGACCCAGGTCAAAATGATGTCTTTAAACCCTGATAATATGATATTGACTTCCTTGCTTGACCATAAGTCCAGTCTCAATGTAAGATGACTTACAACGTGATACATTTAAACCCTGACAATAAAAAATGAGCTTCTTGTTTGACCTTAATTAGACTAAACAAAGCCCAGTCCGATTGTATGAGTGTAACATTAAACTTACAGCTATGAGATGCAAAGAAAAAAAAAAATAAACAAAAATTATTCTTAGAATAAAGGACAAGTTTAAGGATTAACTATTTCAAACAGTATATAAATATTAACATTTGGTAACAATGCAAAGAAAACAGTGTAAATTAAGCCATCCATACATTATTTTTTGGCAAATCTGTGATCTTTAGAAAACAAACATTTGCATGAAAATATAATTAGAACTTTTTTCCAGACTTAAAAAGAAGGTCATACTTTAAAACATTAGTATTGGGTGTTTACAATGAAAGGAAATTATATAGAAGGAATTTTATTATCATTTTTTAAAATGCCAATGGAACAACCTTAAAATGTGTGGCATGAATTATTTTAGAAGTGGCATGAAAAAATTGCAGAATTATTTTATCAGTGACCTTGAGCAGTGCACAACAAACATTTTTAAAAATATCTTATGGGCTTAACATTGACCATTATTTGTGATTTATTATTGATATTCCTGCTGGCAAGTATGTAGATATTAATCTCCCTCAAAATTACTTTTGAGAAAAAATATATGTGTAAAGTATTCCTTTGTACAAAATATACACATACGCAGAGCTTAACAAAATGCAACATTTAGATATTCAAGAGAAGAATCTCAATCTAATACAATCTATTAAATATTCAATCAGACACTGCATTATTGATCAATCAACATCATACTCTACATTCTTTTCTGATGACCTTCTCGATCAGCCATTCAAATTTCAGCTTCCATAACTGTGATAGCACCATTTGAAGGTAAAAACTTGTGGATTCTGAAAAGGTCATCTCAACAGAGAGTAGAATGGAGTTGTAAAACCGTGGGTAGAGTAATTAAGAAATTGGTACAATCTGGTGGGTTAATTGTAAAAAAAAACACAAACATTACCCCCCCCCCCCCCCCACAAAAAGAAGAATTTACAAATCATTTCCAACAAATGCAACTTTACACATTTTTGTTCAAATTTGTTTTAGAAAAATCATTAAAAAAAAAACAACATGCATTGTACATTTTTAAAAAAAAAATGTGAACTAGCACATTATCTGAGCACAAAATAAAATATATCTGATTAAAAGTTGATAACTACAAGTATTACAACCCACACCAAAGCTACTAGCAATGCTACATGTAGGTGAATAAAGCTGGTGTACACTCTTACACAGATACATGTGTATATTATGGATATTTCTGAATAATTATATTAGGAATACACAAAACTCAAATATTACACTCCACTTTATTCTAAAATTCTATAATTCTTAACTATGTATTAACTTTGCGTTCAAATTTACTTAAGTTAAATTTAAATTTCTCGATGTTATTAAATTGAACTAAACATTTAAAACATTTTTGCACCTAAAATAATGTTTTTCACACAATAGATAAATTTTAAGTTTTTCTTAATATTTTTTTCAACTTGATATAGCAAGTAAAACAGTATTGAGAAGATACATCTATCCAACAGGAATGGTGGAATGATTTAAACTTTTTCGTCCATAATCTCTTTAAATCAATCCTACATTTAAACTTTATTTTAACACATCCCATTTTATTCCAGGTTGTTAAAATTAGCTCACTTAAACCACAATTTACAAGATAAAGAACAAAAACTGACAAAATTGAGCATAAACAAACAACACAATAAAAAATAAAATCATGATCTGAGAAATTCTGTTTTAAAGCAGATGAAAATCATATCTGCTTATTCTGACAGAAATATCCATTATATATCTAATGAAGAGGTCAATATCTAGGACAAAAATCAGATGATGGCTTACTCTTTCTGCAATAGAGTCTTTTTGAACTGCTGGTGTTGTAGTTGGCGTCTTCAAAAGATGATTATATTAAATTTAAACTGCATGACTATATACAGTGTACCATAGTTTGTTTTTTTTTCTCATATAGACATTATAGAACATTCCACAAACAGGAACATTTGTCTTCAAGTTAAAGGTGACTTCGGTAAGGTACAAAATACCATGTACAAACTAATGTTTGTGGAGAAAAGATTTGTGGTTCTGTCAAACATGAATATAAATACCTAACAAAGGTAAAATATCTTGTTCAAAAATTTAAGATCCCACACAAAATCCATAAAATAAAGTCATTTTGAAAGTAGACACAGACAAATAGAAGTACATTAACAGCAACTTATTTAAACAAATGAAAAACACAACAGCTAAACGTAATGATCCAATTTCATCAATTAAATGTGGCTACTTTTTACTTGTAATACATTCATATGAACAGTTTACTAAGACTGGTCACAAATTTATAACTTTTCAAACTAATAAATTTTTATGATGCCAATTTTTACTTTACTCTGATTTTCTTTTTGAGAAAAAAAGTTCGGAAGTAAACACTTTTGTTCCATACCGAATGCATAACTATGTCCTTTACTGTTTAATTACTTGAGTTAGTAGCATATCTCTTTTAATTGTTGATGCACATCATTTCAAATAAGTGTAACAATAAACCTTTGTAAAAAATATCCTTTGATTGAGTGAATTTGACCTTTGACCTCAACTGACTTGACCTCAATAATCATTTGAGTTCTACATTAATGAATTAATTAATGAAGGGTGTTTTAGAGAGTATGTATATAAGTGTAACTGTAACCTTGGCAACTTGATGTTGGGGGTACAATTAAACTCCTAATACCTGTTGTATAAAAGCTTGTGACTCCCCAGTTTGCTGGACAGTCTGTTGGTAAAGTTCTGTTGATTGTTGCCCAGCCTGCTGGTAGAACTCTGCAGGCTGTTGTCCTGTACCTTGTTGATAAAGCTCACTAGACTGCTGGTACGCCATTTCCTGGGAAGTCTGGCCATATCCTGCCATGGCCTGTTGAGCCATTAACTGTTCCTGCATCTGATAAGGGAAAGAACCAGAGTGTTATTAGTTGGAATTGTATCAGCAATTATATTAACATATGCAGATTTAAAGCATAAAATTTTTCAATTATCATTTTTTAGCTTTAAAAGGGGCCATATTGCTGTAAACAGGAAGTAGAAGCTTGAAAGACCTGAAATCCCATCTCACAATATGGGACCCAATACTGAAGTGGAGTACCAAATATCTAATACCTGTGATTTTAAGTTGCTGTGAAAAATATGATAAAAATGTTTTCCCCGCCTGTCCAACACCCGCCCTTCTAACAGCAGATTTGCATGATTGCAAAACTTTGCTGCATTAAATATCCCCTCAAAGCCTGAATTTTTCACTGCAACCTCTCAATACATAACCATTAACACCTACTATTCCCACCTGGTTAACCAAGTATCTCTTCAGAAAACCAAGAATGGGATTAGATGAACCCTTACAGCATAAGCTCTAGACATAACATACATCTTACCTTAACATGTATTATTGTCTAGCACTAATTTACAAGTTTACCTGTTGGTTGACAATCTGTTGCTGTAGTGTCTCCTCAGAATAACCAGGTTGAGGTTGTATAAACCCTTGCTGTATCAGATAGGCCTGGATTATCTCTGGAGGATAAGGCTGTCCTGTGCTAGGGTCAATGAAATACTGCTCCATACCTAGAATACAGAAATGTACATAAAATTCCATGCATTTTTATACACTTATACAATTTCATACATTTTTATATATTTTTTAGACTTTATACAAATGAACTTCTATGTTAACATTACAATGATTTGAGGATTTAATTTAATACACTGGAACAATATGCAAATGAACTCTTCCAAGCCTTTTGAATCCAGTTAAAAGGATTCTAAAAAGTTTCCATTTTCTTAGCATTATAAATAAAGGAAACTGCTCTGTTGATCACTTATAACCAAAAACTGAATCAAACTTGACAAACATGTTTAATGGTCCACATCACTAAGCTGAAGATTAAAAGATTTAATTGTGTGGTTCAGAAACAATAGGTCTGATTGACAGACCAGTGAACATGTAAATCACTCTTTCACGTCCAGAGAGTAAAACTGCCAATTAGTGAACTCAGAAATTTCAAGAACTGAGACAATCATTGCCTGAAGAAATTTGAAACAATATACATCTAACTTTAACAAAATATATGCATGTATGAGAGCGATTCTAACCTGGAGGAATTTGGAAGCCTTGATCCTGCTGATAATACATGTAGTTGTTAGGATCTGAGTAGAACTGTTGTAGATATGCCTCTCTCTTCTGTCTTTCTAACTCAGCCATTTCTTCCTCAGCCTTGACCTTGGCCTCAAATATCTGTCTTCTCTCTTCCTTACTCATTTTGGGAGGAGTCGGTAGTAATACTTTCCTGTGATGTACAATTACAGCATTTTCTACATAAATAATGACTGATAATTATAAACAATAAACCTTCAGATATTATTTTTCTTATAAATTGGCCTTACTACCTTTAAACATGCATTCAATGAATTATTGCTAAGTATCCTCATTTTCTATATGTAATGCACTCATCTGCACAATACATCCACCTGTGCTAACTAATTTGTATTTAGACATTGGGCATGACAGTCTGATATGTAAAATGGATAATGCAAAATGAACTCTTGCAGAATGAAAACTTGCCCATGCAAGCAATAGCTGGAATGTTCAGTCACCTACAAGATTTACCAAGATAATTTTTACTCTTATCTTCAGGAGGATTGAATCTTGACTAACCTAGGTTTACCAGCATCACTATCACTCTCATCTTCTGGGGGAGGTGGAGGAGGAGGCCTCTTTTTCTTTTTCCTGGTATCCCATCCAGCAGCTGTAAAGAAGTATTGAACTTGAATATTTCCATGCACTTTGTAAATGTATTAAAATACACATTAAAATAAAGAATGTAATTTGCAGATCAAAATAATTTTCTTTAACTTGACAAATTTATATGTATGTGATAACAAGTTCAATTTAAAACAAATTTGATGTTCTTCAAAGTAGAACTAAATATATCCTTATTTCCTTGAATATATCTGTAAATGCTTTTGAAGAATTGAGTGAAACATTTATTCCAGAGAATGTGTTCTCTCTAATAAAGGGCAGGCCTAAAATATCCCACACTCCTTTTTCTTGTCTTTAAATCCTGATAATTCTAAAACAAAACAAAAAAATGAACAAAAACAGACCCAGACAATAGGGAGATTCCTTCCAACATTACATTTTTTTTTAATTCTTACAATTGCTTCTTTATCTATGTACACCTCATTGACAGCCCAACGGACAGTTCTATATTATCAAAAGAATGATTAAAATACCACATACCCAATTGTTTGAATCTATCTTGGTCTCTCTCCAATTGTTCCATTCTTCTGCTCTTGTCAGGATTAGAACTATCTGTAAGATAAGAATCCAGTAGATGCAATTACAAATTGATTGCCTGTAGCTGGACACCTAATACTATTTTAAGAACAAACATAGACCTTTCTTTTTTTTAATGAGGTTTTTAATGTATTACATGTAGTTCAAAGTTAATGCAACAGAAGGCATGTCATTCTGTATATTCTGACTTATGCCCCCATCAGTGGATAAGCAGGATTTTTTTTTTCTGTTTTTAATTCCTTAGTATGTACATTATATGCTGGGATGTTAATAGAAGCTGTCAACCGGCAAAATTGGATGGCTACTTTATTTTCAAAAATGGGTGAACTCTAACAAAGTTTCCATCAGTCTGCCTACTAATTTTCTTTTTATTTCCTGCTACTTTAAATACTACTGACATCCCTGGTATGTGCAAAAAGGTCAAACTAATAGCTTCACTTTCCAACATGCTCCCACTTGATCACTTACAGACATTTATGGTGTGTAAACATATCTACAAGTACATGTACAAGCAACACAGAATGAATGGCAACACACTCATAACAGTGTACACATAGTGCTACATGTCTACACTGAATCCTATTCTAATAGCAGAAATTTTACAATTAACACAGCTCCATATCAATTGAAATTGATTTATAGACATCGAGTTAGGACAGTTTCACTGCATACTCAAATCTGAATCTATCATGCACAATCATTGTACCTAATTCTCTTTCTATCCTCTTCCTTTCTTCAACCTGCTGTTTCTTTGGTATCCTAAATAACTCCTGTAAAACATAATAAGTATTATCTATAAAATTATCTGTCTTTTATACTACTGGATTCATGAGGAGATTTGAAATCAGTGATATGTTTGTATAATATTCAATTTCACCAAGCCTG
Source organism: Perna viridis (assembly GCA_037379345.1). Taxonomy (NCBI): domain Eukaryota; kingdom Metazoa; phylum Mollusca; class Bivalvia; order Mytilida; family Mytilidae; genus Perna; species Perna viridis. The sequence continues at coordinate 26,278,977 of CM074523.1, forward strand.
TCAAGCTTTCGTTTGAAACAGAATGAAATCAGTCCAAGTTATTTTGATGCTTACATGAGATTGATGTAAAATGCTAAATACAACATTTTTATGAGTTGTGTCCCATACCTAAATAACTCCTGTAAAATATAACAAGAATCATCTATAAAATTGACTTTTTTCCAATGGATTAACCAGGAGATTTATACAAGCCTCTCATTTGTCATTGATTGTGAGTAGACAACTATATATTACTTGTCTCACTAACAAGTTTTGAACTATATTTTTATTATTCATGTCTGGTCCTAGAATGCTATACATGTATTACAATTCTAGGCTAGAACAAGTTAATATTTTATCTTACTGGTCCCTCAAACATTTATTTGTGGAGATATTTAAATGAGTTACCTCAATTTCACACACAGAAAATTTAAGTTCAACAAACCTTAAGATCACTCCAGTTCAATAAAAGTTCATCAGCCAAAATAGCAACAGCATCCATTGGGTCTGGTCTAGGTTCAATGTACTTTATCTCCTCCAAAGCAGAAGAGCTATCAGCAGCCACTGTTTCTACCTCTGATGTTGAAGAATCAGCTGGTGACTGAACTGGTTTCTCTGAACTTCCAGCTCCATCACTGGTTGAGTTGATATCAGCAGACTGGTGCCCTTCAGCAGCCTCTGCTTCTGACACTGGATCAGTCTCACTGACTGGTTTGTTTTCAAAATCAGTGTACAATTCTTGAGATGTGTATTCACTAATATCATCAGGGAACCTGACACGTTTCTTCCCTTGTCTAGTGTCTTTGCTGGAGGCCAAGATTGATGCTGGCATTTCCTTGGGAACTGGGGGCGGAGGAATTGATTGACTTGGTTGTAGCTCCTCCCCTTCTTCACGCCCTGCCCACCTTTGTACCAGAGAAAGAATCTTACTGTCTTTAATCATATTCTTTGTTGTAATGGGTAAGATCTTCAATGTTCCCAATATCTGAAATAAAATGTTGGAAGTTTTAATCTAACAACAGGTCAATGTTAAAAACCAATACAGCTACTTGGTCATTATATATCAGCTACTTGCACAGATCACACTGGGCGTCGCCAATGTCGCAATTTGCAAAATTGACAGCTAGTGATTTTTCTGGTGACAGAATTTTGGAAGCAGAGCAGCCCCGGTACTGGGTTATTATGTTATTATATATCAAATGAAACTAGTGAAATCTTGTTTGGGTTTCATGAAGTAGATCACTAACACAATAACAAAACAATATGAAGATGATTTGAATTTGAAAGATTGAATTATGCAACATTTAATTTAATCATACTACTATTCAGGAGTATTGGTTTCAATATCTTTTCTTTCAATTCTACTATTTGGCACTTATTTCTTTGAGGTGCAGTTAAACCTAACCCCTCAAAGGGCATTTAACTTATGTCCTTACACAGACTACTTCATTTACACAGACAAATCAATCTAATCAAAAGTAGACAAATTAAGGTCTCAGTATCGTATTAATTTTCCCATAGACTTCTATAGTGAAGTGCATATTTTTAGGATTTTTTAAAAATTATGTAAATTGATTCAATAAAACTTTCACTTATGTAGCATTTCTAAGGACATGTGAAAAAATAATTTCCCACAAAGAAAATAGGGTGAGTCCACGAAGATTGGACAGAAAAGTAGTCTTGAACTATAAATAGCCATTTTCCCTACTTTCAGTTTCGTTTTGCACTCACCAAACCAACCTTTTCAGTGGAACATTTTTATGATATTATGTTAGATTTTCTTTTAAAAAAGTTCTTCATCTTACAGTGTGATGTTTGCTCTATTTTTTAAGTCATTGTTCATGTCTTTTGACAAAACATTAGTTTGTAGAGAGGCAAAAAGAAAATGCACTATATTTTTATGGCATCCATGTTTTGACGTACACCCGCTCAGGGATATGCAATACGATACTGGTACCTTAAACATGCTTCTGTGTGAAATCATACATGTGCTATAACTAATTAAGAATAAACTAGCTTGAGATATGATGATCATACATGTGCTATAACTAATTAAGAATAAACTAGCTTGAGATAAGATGATCATATTTCATATGATGATCACATTTCAGCTTACATATGATTAACACATGATTCTCATATGGCAACCATGATGATTATCATATGTGAACAGTGAACAAGTTTAACTTTACACATGACAATTAGCATATGTAAATGAATTACATGATTTCCTCATGTTTATCATTGAACGAAAATGGATATGGTAAATGTGTCAAAGAGAACTCCCACCAGGATGAAAAATGTCAGCTCAAGGCCCCCATATATGGGACTTTTGATTGAGTATATCTGGAATCCTTTAACACTAACCTTGACCTTGAGGTCTTGCCACTCTTCCTTACTATCAGCCATCCATGTCCACAACAACTCTAACCCATGATAGTCCAGGAAAAGTCTCAAACAGTTATCTTCAGAACAGTCCTGCAATGAAATAAGTGGTTTTTTTTTCGCAACCACATAAAAAAACCACAAGATACTCGAACTACTTCAACAATACAGGTACAACTGAATTAAAAGTCCACTCAATAAATTAAATGACAAGACGCTTTGACAATAATAAAAAAAAAATGTAACAATTCAAAATCACCATGGAAGACTAATTGTACTTTTCAATACCAATTCCTATAGCTTCAGAGTACATATGTAAGTTTTTCATCTTGAGGAAAAAGTATGTAGGATGAAAAAATAAACTCAATGAACAGACTGAGTTAACAAAGAATGGCAGATATTTCATGTATATGTATTGCTGGATGAGATTTTTTTTTATCAAACAAGCTTTTTAAGACAGACAAGCAGATTCATATATTTATTGTGCTAGTGCAGTAAGACAACATGCCACACTAAGGCATGTCATCTTACACAAACACATAACAGTAATTTTGACTTGAATCCAAGTACCATAGATAAAAATCTGACACTGGAAAATGCCATATCTTACCTCAACAATCTTCAGAATCTGGAAAATGCCATATCTTACCTCAACAATCTTCAGAATCTTGATCCTATGGTGAGTTTCCTCAGCTCTAACCATGAGACGACACAGATTCAGGACATCTTTCTTGTTGTGTAAACCTTGTTCTGATAACAAATCTAACTCTTCTTCAATCTATTTTAAAAAAAAAAAACAAAACAAATGATATAAAATTAATACATTGCAAAAAAGTCATATTAAAAACATCCATGCATGTAATAACTTACAAGACTTGACTTTTTATGAGCAACTCGGCAGGTGTTTCTAGAAAAGCAAAGGACTGCTTACCCTACCGGTGTACCTGGTCAATGCTCCCAGTTTTTAGTGGAGTCCGAGTTGCTCATTTGCATTTGTTACTTTGTATGTATGATTTTATTACTTTATGTTCTTTGTTGTGTATGTCTGTTGTTCTGACTTTCAAAACTGACGTTATTCTGTTTATTGGTGACGTCACAGCGGATATCCACATTGTCATTGGAATTTGTGTTAGTTTTCAGTATCACAGCAGTAGCCTGAATAAAGAAATTATTAAGGAGTAGAAACAATGGAAAATTGATTAAGTTGCCGATAAAAGTAACAATCCTTACATCCTCTTCCTGGAAGAGTTCCTCTGTTGTTTTCTTGTCACCCTCTTGGTCTGCTGGCTTCTTCTTTGACTTGAGTGGAGTTGTTTTATTTATACCAATGGTACCACGACATTTGTCTGTACCACAGAAGCATTTCTGCGCCTCTTTACTATTAAATAAAAGCCATGAATGTATGTAACATGTACAATACTTTGTTGGTGATCATATCAATTATTAATTCATCAACAAATAATTACAGAATTAGAAAATTCTTATGATTATGAAGCAACGAAGTTCAAAAGATTTTATCAATTTGCCTACTAAAAGACATAGAATAAGGAGTTTTTATATTGACATGACCATGGTATACGTAGGGGAGGTTGAAAATTAGGTAAATTGATTTTTTATTAACAAAAAGCATATACACATTCTTCTACGGGCTACAGAAGTTTTAAATAATACAGCTCATTTAATATCACATTTCATAGAAATATTTCAAGTCAAGCATTTACAATCATGGAAAACTTACCCATAGGTTTCAAACTGATAATCAAAGGTCAGTTCCGTTCCTGGTGGAATGTCCTTCTTGGTGAAGAACCCAATTCTAAGACAGCCATTTACCGTCCACTGAAAAGAGAAATATGACCATCAATAATCCAAAGCAAACAGTTCAATAAAACTGTTCATTATACTACTGAGACTTGCATGGATTTTATGTTCCGTGCAAACTATAAATTTTTGTTCTATATCCAGCTGTTATGAACCAGGTACATAGCCTGAAACAAGTATTTACATACCAGTGCTGTAAACAGCAAATTGTGAATAACCATGCAAGAAAAAGAAAGAAAAATTAAAACAAAAAGTTGAGATATCGTCAGATTTCAGTTAAAAGAAAATGTAGATACAACACATTAGAAAATATAGAATTTAAGCCTTCTTCCAATAACTATATGAGAAAATTATTATAGGGATGAAACTTGTTTTTGAAGACTATTTTACTGCATCATTAATTCATACGCAACAACTGTTCATGAAACAATTGATGAAGACAGTCAGCCAATGAAAATCAACATTACAATTATGGGATTATTACCCAATGAATGAAGAGAAAAATAGTCTTATCATCTCTATGCTTTTTTTATGGTTCATTTTGATATAAAAGCATACGTTGTTCCTAACACATACCCTAATGAAATGTGTGTTGAAACATAAAGCATTTATTGAATGGTGTGATAAATTGAAGGGTTTCAATTCCATGGTTGACAAAGTAAAACATTTACTGATGTCATTTTATAAATTTTCACTGCAATTTTAAGATTTATTTGACACTTGATTAAGAAAGGAGATAACTATTTAGTGTTTGAGTAATTGCCAGAGTCAATCTATATTAACTGGTTTAAAATAACCATTTATAGATGCCACTGACACGTGACCAGTTAACTTAAATTTAGCCTATTAAATCCTTGATTGATATCTCAGAATCTTCAAATATAAAACAACTATTGTTATATCAAACCTTTTTTTTTTAATTGAAGCGAATGATTTAATTTTGAAGAGAGGATTGCTGTATATTTTTCTAGTTGTCTACAAATTTTATGCCGTAAGGGAAACTGATTCTCTTACAGACATGTCTTGATTACTATCATTCTCCACTATGGTAAAATTTGAACACTGAAAGTCTACATGTTACCATTTTGAGCGGAGTAAACATTAAAACCACTCCTATCTGAATCTCAATGAGAACATTTCGTAATGTTCTCATTGAGATTTAGTCAAACTAATGATATGACACCAAGGTGCAACAAAGTTTCGATATTAACAGCAAACTTTCAATTGGTGTCCAAAAAAAATATTTTTATGTACATATATAAAAGAGCATTTATGTCATGCAATATCCATGGGAGTCATAAATTGGAAAATTCACAAGAGCTGTTGACGATATGCTTGTGCTTATAATTCAGAAGAGAAGAATAAACTATTCTAATTGGTTAAAATGTGGTCATGTGGTATAACCAATGTGCGTTAAAATCATTTGAATATCAGGAGAGAGTATTATCATGTAACAATGCATGGATCTTATCGTGCGATAATGCCCTCTTCAGGTTCTTTAATGAAAAAAAAAATAACACAATAGTTGCTTATGTAGAGGGCATTATTGATAAATTGACTACACTTGGGGAGTGATATTGCCCTCGCCTGCCATGGGCATCAAGTTTATCATAATTATTCCCTCTATATAAGCAATACATTGTATATTATATTTATTACACCATTCAAAGTTTATTTCACAGTTCTCAGACATTTTTTTCGTTATAATCATAGAGGGTGAGAGGCATTTTTAACATTATTAAGCAGTGCTGAAGAAGATATTTTTCATTTCTTTTTTCTTTCAAGATGTATTTGAATACTAAGTTAAAATGTCCACATACAGTATTTAAAGTGGCATAATGCCTACCCAAAAGTGAAAATAGGATGCATGAACATTTCTAAATAAATCTTGTACTTTTCCACAGGTGTCATGTAGGTTTATAGGTATTTTTTTCTATTAAGACTTAACAACTTATATAGTTGCTTTCAAGATATCAACTGTTTGTGAATGAAGATGAGCTCTTTTCTTGTAGAGAATTCTTACCTATTAATTATAATGGCTTAAATATTGAATTCAGGTGACAGTCATAAAATATTCGTGTATATATTCAATGTTGTTCTATTTTCAAGGTGAACAAGCTCCAATTTCATTCCTGGACCACCTGCCTGGATGACTCATCTTTGACTCTTGGATGCTTGCTTTTCTTGTGCATAGAAGTCTTCCATCACATCCAGCTATTTTTGTATAAGACAATGTTTGTTCTAAAGCAAATTCTTCCAAAATCTTGACTTCTCTTTCAAACACCTTACAAATCTATCAATTCACAATTCCTCTTCAATATTAAGTCAAATAAACATTTATGAACCCAATGATAGCCTTTCCATCCATAATATATAAATCCATTAAGTTTTCTGATGCATCATCTATAATCCAGACTAAGTAATATTGGTACAACTAGGTTATATTGGGTTTTTGTTCAGCTTGTATAAAAAAATTCGATATTATACTTATTTGTTCAATTGATATCACATTTTTATTTGTTCTTTTGTGTACATACAATTACATGAAGTACCATATGTTCAGTACATTTTCAGTTTTTCATTCAAATGTAAAATTCAACCGGATATTTGACTCTCTGTTTTTACTTTCATATGCACTGTTGATAGTTTAATTTCAACTTTAAACATGCTCAGCAAAGCTTGCATACTAAAAGTGGATAATTTAACAACCAGTAGTGCTGAAATATTGTGATCAACTTGTTTTTGATTGATATTACTACACATCACATGGATCTTCTGACCTTATTGAACAGGAATAACTCGAGGTACTTTACACTTGATTGCTGTGTCCATTTAATGCAACACCTATAATGATGCCAATAATTGACCGATAATTCGTTACAAGTTTAATTGGGGTATTCCAGTTCACTAAGATCAGATGATGCAGGATGAAAAATTACTTATGTAGTTCATTCAGATAAATGCAACATGTAAACAGCTTTAGATGTTCAAGCATAGTGGACGGTAAACTAAGAAGTTTAGGTGTTCAAGCATAGTGGACGGTAAACTAAGAAGCAAGGCGATAATTATTTTCTCGTGTATGATGCAAGATTGACGCAGTCTGTTAATTATATTTCTGAAGTTTTTTTTTCCTGTTATTTTTTGTGATATTGTTTTAAAATATATTTTTTTGCTATTTATTTCCATAATGAGTACTGTATTTTACCCTTCTAATAATCTGCCATGTTCTTTCTTTCTTACACTATCTGTGAAAATCCTTGACAGGACAAATAAAACAAATGAAGAAGTCTTTAAATATTGTATAGATAAGGAAATTGCTTCAGCACTTACACAATTTTAGCTACACAAATTATGCACAAGCTAAAACTTCAGTTCAAACTTTTTCTTTCCTCCAATAAATTAATTACTTTTTTTCATGTACACAGGCAAAATTATTTCATGTGATTTTCACATGATTTTCACCTGAATTGAGCAAATTAACTAAGTGACAGAGTTCATGTGAAATTCAGGTGAATGGAGCCTTTACATGAAATTCACACGAAATGTTCACACGAAATTCGTGTTTAGTGAATTTCTCATGAAAATCATGTTAATTGCATGTGAATTTCACATGAATTTCGTGTGAAGCTCAATTAACATGAATTTCACATGAAAAATATTTGCCTGTGTACAACTTGGGATTTGATGAATGTACTTGATCATTTATAAAAATTAATTTGTTTCTGATTGCTGTGATGAAATTATCATTCTTATTTCTGAGTTATACAGGTAGTTCACATTCTAGAAATTTTTTAATCCGCTGAACAAGTAAATCTGAATAAATTTATCAATGGATCAATTCAGAAACCGTATCCCATTCTAAAATTGCTGTTGTTCATGATGTTCCTGTCTGGTAAGGACTTATTTTACGACTATGTTGCAACGGCATAATGTTATTCACGAGAACAGATGTTGAATTTCTGATCAGGTTTATTGTCTAAATTTACTACAGAGTCATAAATCAAAACATTACTAGAATATTTGTTAATTTTTTTATCAAGTGAAATTCACTTTTACAAATAGCATGCAATTAGTTGACTTTGAAACTGTTTTCTGTAGTTAGATTTTTTAGCATTTAGTTTTATTGATGTAACAGCCTTTCCTATTTTTGATTGATATTCTTTCATCCCTATAAAGTATGTACCATATATAATCACTCTCTGGGACTTCTGAAGCAAGCCCAGCTCATTGTCGTGAGTCATCAGCCATTGCTACGTAGCTGTCAAAAACAAACATTCAGAATAACGTAAGAATTGTTTCTCTAACATTGTGAATTTATTTAGGAATGATATAGAAGTACATGCAGTTCTTTTTTTTTTTTCAAAATTGAGGTTTCTTTTCTGATTTAGTATTCATGTGAGTTTGGTTTTGTTTCATGTAATGCTAATCAGGAAAAAAATTGATTAAAATATGATGTGATATTTAATATTGGTTCTGACTTGTTCATGGTGTGGTAGGACGGCCTACCTGCATTGTAGTAGATAGTAAGATTTAAATAGCCTGTTTATTGACTTGACTAATGGATTAATTCTTTGGCCGAATCAGTTGGTCAATGGCTCGTCAATGAGCGGTTTAGTTTGATCCTCAGTGGCAGAGTATAATTTTGTGAGTGAAATCATGCTCTCCCATTACAATATTATCATATTTAAGGGCATTCAGTTAACAGCTATTTCAAACCCTTTTAACTGCAATAATCCTGCTGTATTGTATTGTGCTGTGGTTCGTCCATAATCATAATCATGCAGTAGCATCCCATGTGCTTCTTTGAACAAAAAGTTTAATCTAAGATTATTAACTGTTTCTACTTCTTTCATATTATAAGTGTGCCCGTTCATAAATGTTTACCACTACTGTTTTGAAAACAGAGATGGTACCAGAGAAAAAACACAGCAACCAAAAAGTATTCAATCCCCGTATATACTGTAAACATTCATGCTGATTGAAAATGAATTCATCTAATATCTAATTTTGATTTTTGACTAGTTCGTATTATCATACTGGAGAGCTTCCAGTTAACTGTTATTTCAAACTATTTTAATTTCAATAATCATGTGTATTGTGCTGTGTTGTGGTTAATCCATTTCCATATTAAACATAGTAAAAAGTATTGAACTATGATTTCTGATATATACAATATTTCAAAATCATTGAGAAATTCACCCCTTGTCTAGCACCAGGATTGAGAGATGATACCCATACACATGCAAAACAATAGATTATGTCAAATTCATGTTAACTGTGATTCACATGTCTTCAAATGAAAATTTCATTAGGCCACATCAAGTTATTTTGCAGACTCTCATCCATCAGCAACTAAAAAATGGGGCAGGTGGGAGGATTTTATTTTTTATTTTTCTACGATTTGTAAAAACATAAAAAAATTGGGGGCAGGCCTTTTTGAGTAGGGGCGGGTGGGGATGAGAACCTACATATTAACTAGATGTGGCCTTGAATCTGTTTAATGTTGTCTGACTAGCAAATCAAGGATTAGTATCTAATTCAAAGTAGTCTTTAATACAAAAAAAAAACAGCACTTTTAAATGCTATAATACTAACTGTATCAAGTTTTCCAAACATGTAACGGTGAAATGTAAAATCCGACAATATATAAAATAAACAAAAGATAAAAAAAAAAAAAGAACAGTTTTCCAAATTCACTTAACCACTGTAGCAAAAGCTGATCAAAATGGACCAAGGATAAAACCAATTTGTCTTGTTGAGTATCAAGAAGTCAGTCCATATTGAAAACTTTTCACAAATAAGCATTAATTGATGATGGATATCTTTGTAATTCTCATCAACCTGTCCTTTGCCTAGTCAAATAAGACATATTGGACAGTATTTTTACATTTATTGACAAATTGACAAACCAGTTCAATATGGCAAACTTACTAGTCAAATATGATATAATGAGCAGTATGTGTATTTGTACAGACTAACCACTTTGATATGGCTAATTGCCTAGTCAGATATGACATATTGGACTGTATTTGTACCATTAATGACTTACCAGTTCCATATGGCTACTCGCCTAGTTAAATAAGACATATTGGGCAGTTTTGTAACTATATTGACTAACCAGTTAATATGGCATATTGCTTAGTCAAATATGACATATTTGTAACTATATTGACCAACCAGTTAAATATGGCTAATTGCCCAGTCAAAAATGACATACTGGAAGGTATTTGTACCTTTATTGACTAAGCAGTTCAACATGACATATTTGACAGTATTAGTATCTATATTGACTTGCTAGTTCCATATGGCTAATTGCAAAGTCAAATATGACATATTTGTAACTATATTGACTTACCAGTTCAATATGGTTAATTGCCTAGTCAAATATGACATATTTGTAACTATATTGACTTACCAGTTCAATATGGCTAATTGCATAGTCAAATATGACATATTAGATGATGTTTGTACCTTTGTATTTCAATTGTCCAGTTTCCACTTAGAATTAATGTTTAAGCCTGTTTAGTTAAAATACTTGTGTATCAACTATCGTTTTTTCCCAACATTCACATGTACAAATCAAATTAAGAAGGACTACATTCATACTGCAATTGTACAAGATAACCTTACATTTAAATAATCTCCTTTTCAATTTATATTCATTACTTGAAATGTAAAAAACTGCTATAACAACATGCACCTCTCAAAATTCCTCATTTCATCACATCATATAATTTTTTTTTTAAATAAAATAAAATGCAAAACCCCTGTAAGAATAGGAAATATTGTTAATTCTAAAATTAAATCCGACAGTTTGTTTTCAGTCAGAATGGTAGCTGTGATGATCATGTCACTTTGCAGAACATTCCCAAATTGTGAGATTTTATTGAAAAATTCAAGAAAATTTCCTTTTTAACAATACATTTTACTTTCCACTGGCAGTGCATTAAAAAAATGTGTACAAATTGCAAAAAAAAGATATGAGAAATACTAGTACCAGTATGTTTTATTAAAGTTCAAAGTAAGCTGCTCTAAAAATAGTGTTTTTTTCTTACCATGTTTCACCCACAGTTTGATTCTTACTGAGACTGGTATTTAATTTCAAAATATGTTGAAAGTTGGGAAAAAAAGCAGGGAATATAAGTCAGAGAGTAAAGCAATGAAACCCAGTACCACATAAATGAACTCCTGATAGGTTTATCACTTAAGAGCAAAATGAATTTCAGTCAGGACAAATTTGGTGTACATCTGCAGAGGTAAAAAATAGGAAACACAAGCTGGTAGACCAGACCATATTTTTGTTTAACATTTTATATATGTACAACTAAATTTTACCCAAAAGTTTGGAAGCCCAGCTCAAAATCTAGAAGCCATATGCTACTGGGGGACTGCTAATTTTTATCCCTGCATGATCATTACCTGTATGAACGTTAAGGTCAGTAAAACCTTATTGTAATGTAATTTCCCTTACTGTTTTCAAAAAGTGGCTATTAATTCCTCATGTTACTTTCAATTTAACAACATTATAGGATGAATCAATAAAAAATCTAATTCCTTTCATGTCAGATGCATAAACTTCGAAAGTAGAATACTTGTACAAGTTCTACACTGGTTGTCTCAGTAAAATTTTGGTTTTTTTTATACACTGAAGATTTGAATTTTGTTTTTTTTATACATTGAAGATTTGAAATCAATTTTAAAAATCCCTTTGATGAAAAAAAAAATCAAATAGTCTTCTGTAACACACAAGGAGGAATTATTCTGACAAGTCCTTTCTAAACATAACAATCTTCTGATTTAATATGGACAGTCATTTACCATGTAAACAAGATTTTAAGTCTCACCTTTTGAGTTTCACAATTTGGATCACAGCTATGGTTGATGAAACGTGACACATTTCCCTTGTAAGATGCATCAATGATTTCGTCAGCATTCAGTGCCATGAAGTAGAAATGGCTCTCTCCAGTCTTGGCGTACTGCTTGGTCCTTGATTTGAATGTTTTGTAGTCCAAAACTTCTCCAACATATTCCATAACAAACGTACCACTGGAAATGCAGGCAATGAACATAATTAATCAAGAAAAAAGAGAAAGGATGAGTAAAAATTCATTTATTGGCAGTATACGCTTATTATTTTGGTACAAACTGAAATACTGAGCTGTCCTTCTGATGTTGTGGTATCTCAACATACATGTACATTTCCCTGTACGTGTGTATAATGTTGTTTTGGGGCCAGAGCAGCCTGCCCTGTGGTGTGAGTGTTCCTTGTCATTCATTGAAGAGTATTTTTCATCCTGCAGGGGTTGTTGTCCCTTTGACATATTCACTCTCCTTATATGTGTTTTACAATGGAAGAAGTTTCATCCATTTCAAGACAAGAATATCAGACCAATTTAGTGGAGCCTCCATTAATTTGTACAATATAGTCTGACACTATAAGCTTGATCTTTGAAATGCAGGAGGACCAAACCAAAATAGCCTGCATAAAGAAAGCATATCACTCCATTACAAATTTGTACTACTAAGTCAAGCTAGTGGTCTAGTACATTGTACTCTTTGAGAGAGCACCTGCCCAAATTTAGTTGTATTTATGATCGATAACATCACCAATTTCAGGAGGACCTACATGTATTTCACAACTGATTAAGTGTACTCAGACATGTTTGTTAAGATTTTACTTGCCATTTTTGCAGAAATATTTGATAGCTGCATTTGATGGAAATAGCGGCATTGTATTTATGATTTGTTGTATCAATTTTCGATTCCACTATTGCAAATACATGTAACCATTTAATAGTTAACTCAATTTGTCACCATCAAATCCTGAACAACACTTATAAATTATCAATTATCTCCTGCATCTTTGTTACATTTTGGATATGATTCAACCTTTCACAACACTGGATTTGAGCAGTACAACTTGACTACAGGGATGTCTCTACTGTTTGAACTTACGGTTGGAGTTCTGCATTGGTCTTCAATCCAAAACCTTTCCAATCTGTCCTGAATGGTTCCACATCTGCATACTGTCTCTATCAAAATGTAGGAATTAATTAGTACGAGTAACATTTTCCATATTTTAATATTAAGGAGGTAGACCTAAGGTAAGGGATACAACTCTTACAAATCATTGGAATGTTTGTATTCAGCATTTGACATCAATCTGATGTAAGTATTAAAGTTACTTGGACTGATTTGATCCTGTTTCAAATGAAACTTGATATGCTTTGGTGAAATTGAATACAATACTAACTTCATACTGATTTCAAGAGTAATGTCCCTTACCCTAAGTCTACCTCCTTAAATAGTAAGAAAAACTCCAATTGCTTTCGAAAAAAATGTAACTTAATCCCATGGTCACCAGTCCTCACTGTGTGACAAATTGTTCTCCCTAAGAAGGACAGTCCTTATGACATCATGTATTTTATTGTAGTTACACCTATTAGAAAAAGTAATTCGAGATGAGAATAATTTCACTTCCTCCTCGTCTTACAGCAAAAGGTGCAAAGAAAATGTTTCTAAACATTTGTAGAAAGAAAATTAAAACTCAATGTTAACAGTGTTACCCATTGTTTCTTTTACAAATGTGTATTTTTATATGAGTTAACTGCATTTAAGTCATATCCTTCATTATCTATGTAACCATCTATCCATGTAAATAAATTTGACAAGTTCTATGTTCTAAAAATTGAAATTCTGTTATAAATATATGTCTATGGTGAAAAAATTCTGTTAATTTCATTTGTTTTTTTGTTGTTGTTGTTGTTTGTTTTGTCCTGTGTGTGATTATACAGGAAGTTGTTAGAGTACAACCAAACACTGTAGGAATTTCTGTAGAAGTTAAGATAATACTTCGTAACTATGATTTTTTACATAACAGTTTCAAATTTTCTCAGACGTCAGCAATTTTTCATGTTTTGATGGACTGCAGGCAGAATTAAAATCCTACATACCTTCTGGAATCTCCTGTTGGTACAATATTCTCCACATTGGCATCGGCTTCCACTGAAAACAAGGAAGATACATGTAACTTTTTTTTTTTCATTTTTAGTACATATATTATGCAGAATTTATTTAGAATGAAATTTATTGTCTATGTTTTCTTAAGTAAGTGTTCATGTAAAAATGAAAAAGCTGATGTTAAGCCTAATATTGTTCATAACATTTTTCTCAAATGCATTCAAAACACCTTAGAATACTCTTCATATAATTAATAACACAAAAAAATCATTGTAATGGAAGATCATTGATTGGTTATACAGGAAATAAAAACTGCTAGAAAATTCCCCTATCAAATCTTCTCATTTGACAACAATACTAATATAATCATTTAAGGAGGTAGACCTAGGGTAAGGGGCATAACTCTTGAAATCAGTGATATGTTTGTATCATATTCAATTTCACCAAAGCCTTTCAAGATTTCCTTTGAAACAGAATGAAATTAGTTCAAGTTACTTTGATGCTTATATGAGATTGATGTAAAATGCTGAATACAAACGTTCCAATGATTTGTAAGAGTTGTGTCCCTTACCCTAGGTCTACCTCCTTAATATAAGTTAGGCACAGCCTACAACCAAGCATCGCACTTACACATTTTCTTATGTTAGACATTGAACAATAGATGATGGCTGATAGGGGCTAGATAGGATAGGTAAATGGTTGTCCACTAAATAAAACAAATGTCAGTGTACCAGATACTGTAAATATATCTTATTTACTTTTTCCTGATTTTTGAATAGAATATTTTAATTTTGAATCAAATTAAAGGCTACTTTCACTTTGAATTCACTTCCCTGACCCATTTCTGCGGGCCCGTCAGATACTTATTCTGGTTTGATTGAACCGCTATCATTAGCCTTGCATAAATGCTTGGTATTGGCTACCTAATCAGAACTTGACTGCTTAAAAAGCTTGCCTCAGTTCTGAAATATTTGTAACAGAACACTCACTGACCAATTTTCAGGCCAACAGAAAGCATTGAACTAATTATTGTACAGTGATTAATTTTCCTCAAATGCCTATTTTGGCCTATTTTAGCAGTCTATCCAAAAAATGCCAAAATAAATTCCATGAAATATTCACTCTTGGCATAAGTAGCTAATGAACCATCAACATCTACAAAAATTAGAAACACCAAAATATTTATTATTAAACCAAAAATTAAGTTACCATTGCCTAAAAATTGCCTAATTTTACACCTGCCATTTGGTATCAGTTATTGAGCTCCTACTTACCATTCTATATATAACATACGATTGAGACAGTCCTCCCCGCAGGCCTCAACACCAAACCTCTTCTCATCATCAGTAATAGAACAGTCACATAACATCCTCTTCATCTTTTTACTCAATTTTCTACAACAATTCATTTCAAGTATATACCTTTTAACTACAGTCTTATCAATTGCATTTTAATGTCAATACTAATTTATTTGCTTTCACCTGCAGCATTCCGATTCACACTTTATCTATGAAAGACCAATGAATTATGACAAGTGTAAATATGCATTACAAGATACACTTTCATTCCAGATCTGTAAAACTTAAAAAAAATACCATGCCATAATGTTGACCACGTGTTATATATACCAGAAGCAATCATGGACTTTGTGATTTTCCACATTTAATTAATAGATTTTAATCTGTGATGGATAATTTGCTGTCAAAATTGTATTTATTACAGAGACTTGCCCTTTTTGTTGGTAAAATGTTAATTTTGTGCAAAATTTAGCAAATTTCAACCTAAAACCCTCCTTTTGAAGATCTCTGAATTTCCACCTGACAAACTACAAAGTTCCCTTACCTTTCACTAAGATATAAGTTTTCCAGTACAGGTTCAAATTGAGGAGGTTTGCTAGGGTCTTTCTCTTCCTCAGGCTCCTTGACTTTCTCTGCCTCTTTCGGCTTCTCTATTTTAAGTGGAGACTCAGATTCTTTGGTTTTGTCTTTCTTGTCCCGTTTCTGTGGTGTTGATACCTCCTTCTTTGTAGTTTTTGGTGGTGTTTTCACCACCTCAGGAGTGATTATGAGATCTGATGAAGGGTCCCATGCATCATACACCACAGGCTTAGAGTCTGCTGAAGTCAGCTCTTTAAGGGGTGAACCTTCTGAACCAGAAGATGCTGTCACATCAGTAGCATTACTATCAGGACTCTGGGTGGCTGGAGCTTCAAAGTCACTTAATCGTCGCCATCGAGATTTAACTTTTTCAGGTCTTGGTGAAGCAGAGGGAGGTGGAGATTGTAGATCAACATCTTTCTTGTCCTGTTTCATGCCAAGTTTGATTGGGAGCCCTGTCTGGGATGATGGAGGAGGGTGTTTAGGCAGCTCCAATTCTGGTGTTGGTGTTGTATTTCCTGATTCTGCAGGGTCCTCAAGTAATGGGATCTTTTTAGGTTTTTCCTCAGTATCCGACAGAAGAGAACTACTAACCACATTTTCGGGAGGCATAACAAGAGACAACCCCTTCTGCTTAATCTTAAACCCTTTAAGGGCCATCAGTGGCTTAGAGAGAGGCTTCTCTGGCAGTAGTCTTCCTTCATCAATCCTGAAAGTTTCTGGTTGGATGGCTCCTTGGTAGGGCAATTCTGGTAGTTGTAGATCCTGTGAGGAAGAAGTTACTACAACAGGTGACTCAGTAGCCCTTGATTGACTTGGTGATTGGCCTGCCTCTTGTGGAGAAGCTGTCACAGGTATCTTCTGCTGTGCAAGTGCCATTACTGGAGGCTGAAGTTTCTGTACAGGGATTTCAGGCTTGGCAACTGCAGGTTTGAATGTTGGAACATTCTGTTGAGTTGGCATTGGGAATGGCAGCCTTGTTCCCTGCAACCCTCCAACTTTAGGTGAAGAATCAGTTGGTTTCACAAGAGGTCTCTCTCCAATCAATGGTGATTGTTGAATAGCACCTTGATTATATTCTGGGGGTATCTGGTATTGTCCCTGGTGCATGGCTTGGTCCTGAGAATATCGTGCCTGTGGAGTTGGTAATAACCCAGCTGATCCATGCTGTGCTTGACCTTGTTGCTGTGCTCCGTATACAGTTTGGTCTACTCCATACATTTGACTCTGTGACCCATAACCTTGGCCATAAAGATTCTGATTTGGTTGTTGGTACTGTGGCATTTGGCCTGCACTGGGTACTTGCTGTGGTGGCATTCCTCCCATCTGTGATTGGGTTGCTTGTATTCCTTGTGCTTGGGGCATACCTGGTGGTACTCCATGACCTGGAACTGATTGTTGAGGTATTCCTGGTGCCACTTGTTGGGGTGGCATGCCTGGTACCACTTGCTGGGGTGGCATACCTTGCCCAGTTTGATGTGGTGGCATTCCTGGCCCAGCTTGATGAGGCATTGCTTGACCAACTTGCTGTGGCAGTAGACCTGGTGTTGGGCCAGCTGGTTGTTGACCATATCCTACATCTGCTGCTGGCATTCCCTGGTATCCTTGGATTGGATAATAATTTCCATATGCATCTTGATAATATCCTGGTGTAGAGGAAGTCTGCTGGACTCCTGTAGCACTTGTAGAACTGCTAGCAGATTGGGTCTTTGATTTCTTAGGTTTCTCTGTTGCCATTCTGATCCACTCTTCTGTAAGTTTGTCCACTTCACCTTTAGAAGAGTCCAGAAAGGAGTCTTTGTCTTGCCTTGACCTTGAAGATGATCTTGAATTGTCACTATCATCACTGCTGTATCTCCTTCGATCTTTTCTACTTCTCTTACTTTTTCTTCCACGCTCTCGGCTTCTACTGCGTTCACGACTACGTCTCCTGAAAGACTTTTCTCTACTACGGTCTCGACTTCTACTACGACTTTGGTCTCTACTCCTCCTTCTATCTGGACTTCTGCTTCGACTTCTACTGTAACTTCTATCTCTGCTATCATGGTAACGATCTTTCTTGAACCTTTTTCTATCATATCTGTTACGACTATCATATCGATCCCGACCTCTGCTTTCATATCGATCTCTGTCTCTGTTGTCATATCTATCCTCATCTCGTCTCTTCCTGTCTCGTCGTTTGTCCGAGCCTCTGTCTCTGTAATCATCACGGTCTCTATCTCTGGAATAACGATCATCATAATCTTTGTCCCTCGAGTAACGATCTGATTCCTTCTCTTTATACTTATTAGATTCTCGATACTTGCTTTCTTCATATCTATCTTTATAAGATTCTCTTTCCCAACCTTCTTTCTTGCTTCTTGGCTTGTCAAGATCCAATGTTTTCAGCTCTTTGTCTACACTGCGGAATTTTTCAATCATTTTGATAGCCTCCTCATTCTTTGTATCAATTCCTTTGAACTGCTCCAAAAGTTTAAGTGCCTCTTCTGTCTGCTTTTTCTTTACTTTCTCTTCAGCATGTTCTGGCTCTGTTGGTTTGTCTTCAGGTTCATCATTTTCAGACTTTGTCTTTGAGGAACCATAGTTAATCATGGCTTTGCCCCGTGCAGTAATGATACTTTCTATGACCTGACCTTGACCTTCCTCAGCAGATTCAACCTCAGACGAGCTAACTTGTTCAGTCTTTTTACCTTTGCCTGAGACAACGGTTTGGATTGCCATACCAATATCTTTTCTCTCCTCAACCTCTGACAATATTTCTCCTTCCTCCACTGTAGGAGAGGGTTTGCTAGGATTAAATTCTGCTTTAGGTCGTCCCAAGGGTGAAAATTTACCAAATCCTCCATCAATGGCAGGTTTCAATGGTTCTAATGGATGTTTTGTCTCTGATAATGGAAGCTGCAGTTGTTTGCTGGTGAGCAGACTTGTTCTTGGTTCAGCTTCAGTGATGTTTTCATCAGGAGCTACTTCTATCATGCCACTTGGCTCTGGCTGATTAATTGTATCTTCTGAACTTGATACCATGCTTTCTGATTCAGTGCTTTCTTCATCCTTCCTCTGTAGACTTTTATCCTGATTTTTATAACTATCAACTATTTCTGCTTCCAAATTCTTAGGTTCATTTTTCAACTCCTGAATGTTAACTGCTGAGGTGATATTAGATTCATCTGCCTCTTCTAATAATTCAGGTTTCTTCTTGCCAACCAGCTTTTCAGCAAAATCTTCATCATCGTCAGCCCATAATTTCCCAGCTTTTTCCGGTTTTCTCAATCCAAATTTGATTGGTTGCCCTTTCTGGATGACCTGTATGGAGGTTTTTGGTTTTAGCACTATACCACTTTGTCTTGGAATATTTTCGCCAAGATCTGACAATGAAGGTTCATGTTTTACAGAAGACGAATGCGTAGAATCCGCATCCACTTTACTAACAGTTTCTATTTTCTCAAGTGGTTTTGTTTGGGATTTCTTTTTCACAGATGTATCTTCCACCAGATCAGTTGGCTCCATGGGGTCATTAAGATTTTGGCTACCTGTAGTTGCTTTCTCCCCAGGAAGCGGTATGTTGAGCAAAGGACCTACAGCCAAACCTGAAGTTAGACCTGGTAATGGTATTTCATCTGCAGGAACAAGATGTACTTTCTTTTTTTCTGTCGGTGCAGGAGATTTAACATTACTTAGAGTGGATTGACCTGGTAATGGTATTTCAACAGTAGAAACAGACAGAGTACTTTTTCTGTCTGCTGAAACAGGAGATTGGATATTACTTGGAGCAGCTTGGCCCAGGAAAAGTACTTCAGCAGCAGGTCCAGACAGTACTTTATGTTTATCCCCAGCACCTGGATGTATAGCACTTACTGTTTCTTTACTTGGTAATGGTATACCAACAGCAGGGATGGGTTGACTTTGAATTCTCTCATGTTCACCAGCAAGACCAATGGGTACTTTGACGCCACTGGAATGACCCAAGACAGCTGAAACTGGTTCTATTTTTACCTCGATTTCAGGAGGAGGTACCATCTGCGGTGCAGAACCGATACTAAGTGAACTAGATATTTTAGTGACCAATTCTGGTTTATCACTTTCAGCCACAGATGGAACTTGAACGGGCTCATCATCTGTTGGCATCATGGGATCATACAAATCATCTGCAGTCGGTTCTAGAGGGTCGTAAAGGTCAGCTTCAGGTGGCTCATTCTGACTAACTTCTTTAACCTGACTGATTTCCATGTTATCCATTTTTGGTATGGCTACAACTTCTGGTACCGGAACAGGGCTTAGACTTTGTTCTTGGTCTTTAACAGCAGTTGGCAGAGGAACGTTTGCATGATCTATAAGTGTCTCCCACCTGGACTTTCTGCCTTTTGACATGGTAACTACCCTGTCTGTAGATTCAACTCCAGCAACTGGCTGAGGAACAGGAGAATTTTCTTCATGCTTTACCCCAGTATCTACACATATTACACCAGCTCCTTGAAATCCCAACTCTGAAGCAGTGATCACTGGAGGTATAGCAGGTAGTTCCTTATCATTAATGCTACGGTTTTCATCATTCTTCACCACTGGCTCATTAGAGACATTAAGTCCTCCAACAGCTGTTAGGTTTCTACTGCTTTGTTGAATGTTAAGTTCAGCATTTTCAATAGCAGCTGGTTCTTTGTCTGATGTCTCAGCTGCAAGCAAGTTTGATTCTTCAGGTGTGTCCCATCTACTCTTTCCACTTCTTCTGTCTTTCTTAACCTTTCCTCTATCAGTTTTGAGCATTTCTGCGGGTTCATTGTCAGTGGAACTGACATTAGATTTGTCATCAGTGCTGTCTCCTCTTACAGTATTTTCAGCTGATGATTTGAAGTTTGATGTAGGAACTACATCAATCATCTTCTTGGGAGATTGTTTTAACCTCTGCAAACCATCATCATTGCTTGGCTCTTGTTCCAATTCCATTTCTCCACTTGCAACCTCAACTTCAGGGGTTTCTTCTTTTTTACCTGCGAGTTTCTCAGCAAAATCAAAATCATCTTCATCATCTGTCCATATTTTACCAGTGTTTCCTGTCTTTGGTAGACCAAATTTGATTGGCTGCCTCCTATCATCAGGCAATTTTCTTGAGCGAAAGGGAAAGGTTGTTCTAGGCAGCATGGACTGTTGTGCTTGAGTTGTCTTCCCTTGAGATCTGATAGGGTATTCCTTTCTTGAAGGTTCAGCACTTTGAGATTCCATTGAAGCATCTTTGGTTGAAGAAGTCAATGCTAAATTTCCACCTTTTGTATCAGATGGAACAACCTGCTTTTTATGATCATCTTGGCTAGCATCTGAAATTGAAGATTCTGGTTGGCTAGACACTACAGAAGGCAATTCCCCAGGTAGAACAATGTCTTCTAATCGAACAGAGCAAGTCATTGTTGATTTTACAGCCAATTTCTGAGCTTTCTTCTTTGGACTTGTAGGACTGACTGCTTCATTGAAGATCTTTATCTTGATGCCTTCACCTGGAAGAGCTACACTTGACAAGTCAACTGAAAGCGAACCAGGCTTGGAATCACTTTCCTTTTCCACATCTTCTCTGTTGGATTTCTTGTGACGTTTTGATAACTGTCTTTCTATTGGTACCTCAGGAGTTTTTTGGTCCACAAAACCTTCAGCAGATCTTGATGACCTGGTTCTCCTTCTTGCTGCCTGTCTTTCTTCTCCTACAGAAGAATCTGGAGCATCCTCAGATTTCCTTAATTGTTTAATTCTGGCTGGTTTTGGACTAACCTCTTTAACATCTGAGCCTCTAGACCTGAGGGACCACCTGGATGTGACATTAGATTGAGATTCTTTGACAAAATCTGTTGATTCCGTCTTTTTGGTCTCTCTTTCATCCTGGTAGTTCTCATCATCCATTTGTTTTACACCCTTATGAGTTTCATCACCAGAAATTCTGTCCCTTCCAGTCTTCTTCTCTAGACTTTCTCTATCTGCTCTTTCTTGATTTCCACTTTCAAATCTTTCTTCGTCTTCATCAGTTTTTCTCTCGTCATATTCAGAAGAACTTCTATGCTTCTTCTTCTTTTTCTTGGATTTTTTGCTTTTCTTCTTTCCATGTTCTTTTGTTGATAACTGTGCATTGTCATCACTGGTCTGGTAAGATAAGTGCCCACTAACAAGGTCTGACTGAGAATCCAAAGAAACAGCTGGATTTGTTCTCTTTTCTACATACTGTTTAAATTCTGCCACGCCAGCCTTAACCATTCCTTTTTCCTTCCCTTCTAGTTGGTCAATACCATCAGTGTCTTTCTCGGATGTCTGACCTTCACTTGTCATTGTGTCAGTGTCAGTAATCAGACTTTCAGCTTCACTAACAGATGAGTTGATTGCAGCCTGTTGACCATCCTCTATACCACTGATTATCTTTTTTTCTTGAGGTAAGTTAGTGTCTATTTTCTCTTCTATTTGCCCACCAGATGTTGATCTTTCAGGAGAGATTGATGTCTCTGGTTTATCATCAGTCTCCTTGGACTTTACATGAATCCCATACCTTGTTCGCTTGTACTGTAGTTTTATCGCATCATTAGTAGGATCAGATTTTGCTTCATCTTGTTTAGAATCTCCTCTGATATTTGAATCTTGCATGTTATCAGCAGTTGCTGTAGACTTCTTCCCCTCAATTTGACTCATCATATTCTGGAATACTTGATCAGCCAGATTCTGACTTGCGTTCACATCTTGCATTGATTTAGCTTCTTCGGGCATTGATTTAAATTCTCTTGTCTCTGAATCAGTGCTGTGAATTTTTGGTTTAGTCTTGCCTTCCTCTTCATCTGACTCTTCAGATGATTCATAATCAGCTATGATACTAAGTTTAGGACCCCGAGTGGATACGATTAGAGGAGTTTCATCCAACTCAGTCTTAGGTTCTGGAATATCAATATATTTAGTTGATTTCTGTGTTACTTTTAACCCTTGTCCAACTTGTTCTGTCAATTCAATTTCACTATATTTATTGTCATCAGTTTTGTCATTCTTAGTGCTACCTGTTTCTGTGGAGGTTTTTCTTTTGTCCTCTAAAGTTTGAACTGATGATTTTTCAATATCACTACTTGAAGAATCAGAGTGAGCATCACTTGCACTAGATTTGCTTTGAACAGGTAATCGTTGAAGCTTTGGTCGTCTCCGAGTTGGTTTGTCTTCACTTTCCCCTTTATCGTAAACATAATCTGTTTCCTTGTTCTTGTCAAATACTGTCTCTTCATGGATATCATCATCTATAGGAGCATTATCCTCTTGACTACGATTTTCATTGTCATGGTCAGAGCCTGGGGGATCTGCCAGTTCCTTCTTCTTTGTTGGATCTGAATTATAGAAGTCATCTTTCCTCTTTTCTTTGTCATTTTCAGATTTTTCATCATTATCTTGATCAACATCATCTACCTTGTGGTTGCCCTTCTCCATTTCAAAGACCTTAGGGAAGTCTTTCTCCATTGAAGCACTTTTGTGTTTTTTGTCAGTGTAATGATGAATTTCATCTAGCTTATGATCAGGAGGTCTCCAGTAGCGTTCAGCCCTGGTATTGTAAGGTTGTTCTTCAGGAGAAGATTGTCTCCTGTATCTTGGAGATTGAGATCTCCTTCTATCTAACTCCTCCATTTCGGGAGACCTGTATGACCTTCTGTACCTCCCATGCTCTTCACTCTCCTCTGATGGGGATCTTTTAGATTTCTTGGATTTTTTCTTAGACTCTCTGCTGACTGGTGACCTTGACCTATTTTTCTTCTTTTTTTTTGATTTCTTTTCGTAAACTTCATCCTCTTCACTTCCGCTATGATTAGGAGAATAATAAGACTGCCTAATATCTGGAGGACTCTGGGACCTTGGATCTGTCTGCCATTTACCATTCTTCTCAGGCTGACCTGTAACATTTTTCTTTGGGTTCTTGTTGAGATAGTAGTCCAGCTCATCTACTGGGTCAACGTATGATTTTTCAGATGAAGCCTTTGATCCTTGGTAATAACCTTCATAACTTTCATATTCACTGGTTTTTGAGGGATCAAGCTTTTCTTTCTTTTTTGGACTTTCTTCATAATCAACAGGCAAGTCAGGCCATTCCCTCTTCCTATCTATTTCCTGGTAATCACCTTTACCCCTTGGTTTAGATTCATACTGAGATCTTTTCCTCTCATGTTCTTCTCCTCCCCTATCTGGGAATGCTTCTGCTCCCCGTTCTACAAAGTCTCCTGATTGTCTCCTATCTCCATATTCACCAGGTCTCCTTTCCCCATATTCCCGTCGCTTTTCATCAATATCATATTCACTAGGTCTTCTTTCATCAGGATCAACAGGTCTTCTCTCTCCATAATCTCCCTGTCTCCTTTCTCCATACTCTCCTGACCTTCTCTCCTCAGCTGCTCTCCTGTCTCCATACTCTGGTCTCCTACTTTCATATTCAGCAGGCCTTCTCTCCCTATATTCCCTATCCCTTGTTCTTCTATCATCATAATCTTCAGGTCTCTTCATTTCATACTCAACTGGTTTCCTGTCATAACCTTCTGGTCTCCTATCCCCATAGTCCTTTTTCGGGCGGACGACAGGCTCTTCTCCATCATCGTAGTCTCTTCTTCTATCTCCTTCTCTGCCTCTTCTAGGATCACTTCTACTTGACTTGTACCTTTCTTCATACTCTGGTTCATCAACCGAACTACGATCCGAGTACTTAGCTCTAGTTTCCCTTTTTCTTTCTGGTTCAGGTTTGATTTTCGTTCTTTCATCATCAGAGCTATCAGGTCTTTCAAACCTTGAATCAGACCTTCTATCTTCTCTTACTCTCAAATCTATCTGTTCCCTTGGCAAATCATCATCGAAGTAACTTTTAGATTCTTTTGAGTACCGTCGATCATCATCACTAACCCTCTTACTAGGAACCCCTCGATTGTCTCCATCGTAATCTGAATCTATTTGTGGATCTTTTGTCCTTGTCCACTTTTCCTCTGTTCTATATGACTGCCCAATTTCTTCCCTCATTCCTCTCAATGGTTCATCATAGTCATTTCTACGAGACTTATACTCCTTCTGGTACTTCTCAACAGATTTCATGTATCGATCAGGAATTGGTTGTTTCACTTGATCATCGTATCCTCTCTCAGTATATTCCGGGATCATTTGTCTAGCCTCATCGTCTTTCCTCTGTCTTTGATCTCGCTTCCTGTATTCCTCAGACTGGGAGGATTTATAACTCTGTCTGTCCTCTGATTTATAACTCTGTCTGTCCTCAGACCTCTCCCGGTCATCACTTCTTCCAACTTCTTTGCCCTTAGTTTTTTTTTTCATTGTTCTCTGCTTCTCCAAACTTTCTTCAATGCTTTTGAGTTCCATTAGCAGCTTTTCTCGTTTTTCTTTCTTGATTCTTTCATCTTCAGGAGTGCCAGCAGATGACCTCTCACTGTCAGATTCATCTGAGGAGCTTGAATCTGAACTTGAGGATGAGGAACTTGAGGAGTCTCTTCTTGATTTAGATCTTTTCTCCTCTTGGAGATGTTTCTCTTGTTTACGCTCAAGACTTCTCCTTCTGGGCTCTACTTCTCTGGGAGGTGGTGAAATGGCTTTAGATTTCTCCACTGGTCTTGATGGATATTTAGCAGATCTTGGGCTTGGTGACATTTCTCTTGTTTTAGACTTAAAATCGGGACTGGAATCCTGCTCTCTTGGTCTAGAAGTTCTGAAGTCAGATGATCTCCTTTCTGTGGGGTATTGTTGCCGTCTAAAGTCAGTAGGGTCTGGACTAGGAGAATGGTTCCTCTGTTTGGAAGAAAGGTATTCATCTCTTTTAGGACTTGGTGTTCTTTGCCTTTGCTTGACTGATCTATGATCGGAGAGACCATAATCTCTTCCTCTACCAGATTTAAAGTCTTCTTGTAAAGGAGGTGATAAATCATGCCTGTTTCCTGATCTGAAATCAGACTCTCTTGGTATTTCTTGTTGTCTTTGTTTAAAATAAGTCTCTTCTGGAGTCTTTCTGGGCCGTCTGTCTTCAGGGCTTCTAGAATATTCCTGACCTCGTCCTCTGTATTCATCTGGGCAAGGTGATCTATCCTTAGCCTTCCTGTTTCTGGGACTTTCTGATCTTTCCTTTTGCTGACCTCTATAATTTCTTGACCTCGGACTTTGGGACCTATCTCTCTGTCTTGATTTATAGTCTGATCTAGGACTTGGAGACCTTTCTTGTCTACGATTCCTGGATCCCCTACTATAAGGACTACTGCTACGATCACGCCTTCTATAATCAGCTTCTCTGCGGCTGTCACTATATCTTGGGCTTGGAGAACGACGAGCCCTCCTCTGTCGATCATCGTAATCTTTTCTCCTCGGACTTGGTGATCTCCTTGTTTTTTTACTGGAGTACTTCTCATATGACCTTGATCTAGACCTTCTATCCCTACGATCACGGGAATCTCTATCTCTACGTTCGGGAGACTTGGATTTCTGCCGCTCCTTTGATGACCTATACTGTCTAGATTTTGAACTTTCAGATTCAGCACTAGGTGATCTTCTAGATTTACTAGACCTGTCATCATCTCTTCTCCTTTCTGGGGACACTGCAGGCTTCTTCTCCTCGATTTCTTTCACATTTTCTTTTTCTTTCATGTCTTCTTTTATTTCATCAGATTTAGACTTTTTCTTTTCTGGTTCAACATCATCATAAAGACCCTTTAATTTTTCTTCAGAAGATTCAGCAGACTTAGCAGTAGGTATCGCACCGTTAGCTTCAGGATGAACTGCAGTTACTTCACTCTCATCTGAATTATCCTTTTTCAGACTTTCTACAGTTTTCTGATGTTGCTGGTATTTCTGCATGATACTTGACAGTGTCTCTTCCCCATCAATTCCGGGTCTATACATTTCTTTCTTACCATCCTTTTTCTTTTTCTTGTCAGCATCCTCATCTTTGTCTTTTAGAGGACTTTCAGCTGTAACACTCTTTTTGGTTGCTGGCATTGCAAACTGTACCTTACTGCCAGTTAGAGCGGCAGGATTAAAGAACCTTCTGGTGGACTTCAGTACAGGGTTAGTAGCTGCACCTGTCACTGAGGCCTGAGCAGCCTTAGCTTGCTTCTGTTTGATTCTCTCCAGTAATTGTTGAGCTGTAGTTTTTGTAGGATAAGAAGGTTTCTCTGCTTCAGGCTCAGGCTCAGGTTGTGGATTATGTTTTATCTCTGTCTCTGGTTCAGGCTGTGATACTACCTCAACTTTTGGTTGCTCTACAGGTGGTACTGGTACGAAACCTTTTGGCTTAGGTGGCTCCGGCTCAGTTGCTTGCTCAGCTGCTCTATTCTGGCGAAACACTTGCATCAATTCTTCTGCTGCTTTTTGAGCAGGAGTTTTGTTCTCATCAAATGGTTGAGAAGGTGCAGACTGAATAGGTGTAAGTTGGGCAACAACTGGAGGAGCTGGAGCAGATTCCTGAGCTAGTGAATGGGCAGAGTACAGCTGAGTAGGGAAAGCCACAGTTGGTGGTGGTGGTGGTGGCTGCGAGTCTGAAGGTCCTGTTGAAAATTTTGGATTCATGAACTTTGATGTGGGTGCAGGAGCTGCAGAATACACTGTTGGAGGGGCCGATACTGTAGCTTGAGATGAGAATGTTGTTGGTCCTGCTGCATAAACAATTTTAGTTTCTTCCTCCTGTCCTTGTACCAATGGTGATGATTCAGTTGTCTCTGCAGTGTCTATTTCCATGTCATCTGACTTACTTTCCTCTTCTTTAGGAGGAGGTGGTACAGGAATGTTCTCTGGTTTAGGCTCCTCAGGAGGTGGTGGTGGAGGAGGGAACGGCATCACCTGTGGAGGTGGCGGCTGTTCATAGTACTGCTGAGGGGGAGGCAATGGTTGTTGCTGCATGTGCATCATTGCAGGATCCATTGGTGGTGGTGGCGCATGAGGCTGCATCATGGCTGGGTCCACTGGAGGGGGAGGGGCCTGTGGTGGCATCATTGTTTGGTCCATGGGTGGTGGTGGTGGTGGGTACTGCGGAGGCGGAGGAGGTGCTCCAGCCATTGGAGGTTGTCCCCACTGTTGCTGCTGGTCTCCCATCATCGGTGGTGGTGGGGGATAATATTGTTGATCAGCAGGTGGCATCATCTCTCCTCCTGGAGGCGGCATGGCCTGCATAGGTGGAGGAGGCA
Source organism: Perna viridis (assembly GCA_037379345.1). NCBI lineage: Eukaryota > Metazoa > Mollusca > Bivalvia > Mytilida > Mytilidae > Perna > Perna viridis. The sequence goes on from CM074523.1 coordinate 26,307,148, forward strand.
TAGGACCAGGATAACCTGGAGGTGGCTGGTATGGTCCTTGCTGAAATGGTGGAGGGCCCATATGTGATGGTGGTGGTCCTGGAGGGCCATAGTCTGGAGGTGGAGGTCCAGGAGGGTACTGCTGTTCAGGGGGGCCAGGTGGGGGCCCAGGGGGAGGGGTTGGCAACAGTCCTCCTCTTGGTCTTGGTGGTGGTGGTCCATGAGATCCTGGTCCAAACCCTGGTGAATCTGGTCGTGGTGGACCACGGTCTCTATGGTAATGATATCTATCATAGTGCCTTCTGTCATCTTCAAATGGTGGAGGTGGACCATGTCTGTCATACCTGTCATGGTAATCCCTGTAAAAGAAAGTTTATAAATCACTATTTTTGTAATTGTTTTGTATTTTGTCCAAGGAGAGTTGTATCCAGTCAAGGACAGCCACATTGAGTGGGAGCCTAATATACTCATTTAAAGGCCAAACATGTCCTGTCAAGGAATAAACGTGTCAACTTGTGCATTCAACAATATTTCAATCATGTTTAATGTGAGTGATTAAAAGTAATAGGTTTTAATATAGGTAAATACCTGAAAACATTGTACAAATCTACATGTACACTGTATTGAAAACCCCAACTGGACAAGATACATATGTTGAGTACAATTATGATATATTGAATAAAATACATGTGTATAAAGTTATCTTAAGATTGCTTCTAATTCACTGATCAAGTGTCTTAAGAATATATATGTATAAACATTCAGATTTTTTATGCAATTGGTGATGAAATTAGAAAATGATTCCAATTATTGCAAATGTATAGTATACAATGTACCTTTCCACTCTAGTAGTATTTGTGTAGTACTCAAGTTTACCATTTACAAGGAGCCATATAACATTTTCTCTTTCATATTATCATATAACTAACATATATAGTCATAAAAACTAACAAACAAATTATTTCAATCAGATTACTGAATCAAAAGAACCAATGGTTGCCAATAAAAAAGGTGGAGTGAGGTGTTCTAGGATTTTTCAGAAATTGGTTTTCTCGGGAAAAATCCATATAAAATCAACTTTCCCACAGTCAATGACTGCTTTCCTAACAAAACAAATCCTTACAGCATATGAAGTTTTCAACTTGCCACGGGAAAGAGTAACTAAGTACCTAACTTTCCCTGACCCATATTTCACTTGCCCCGGGTAACCGGAAATAAGAATCCTAGAACACTGGAGTGGTCATAAGCATTTGTGTCCAAAGTGCCTATGGTTCATAAAAGACAACCATATTCAATATAAAAGTAGTATATAACCATGATACTGACCCTGGTGGTCCATATCTTCCCCTGTCATAATCATCATATGGAGGTCTGTCATATGGGGGTCTGTCATAGGGTGGGCCGTCATAAGGAGGTCCATCTCTCCTTGGTCGGTACCGCCAGTCATCTTCAAAGGGAGGAGGGGATCCCCTGAATCTTCTGCGGTCATATCGATCATCATCATAGGGTGGTCGGTCATCAAATCTGGGACCTCGACCTGAAATATTACAATGATAAATTTGACAATACATGCCTAAAAAATCTGAAGATTTTAAATGCAGCAGTCAAATTAAGGCAATAAATGATTAGTTCCAGAATCTCATGCCTCCAATGCCAATGCTATTAAAGATACATCAAAATTAATTAATTAAAAAAAAAAAACATCAATATATATCGATTCCTTTTGCAACCGCCTTGTTTAAAAAATGGAAATCTGAAAATGAAATATTTCAAAGAAATACTGTTAGGGAACATTATTTAAGTAGCTGGAGATTCAAGATCTTATCATCTTAATTGCCTCAACAGTCAACATAATTGCCAACCCCCTCTCCATTTTTATTCTGTACATAGTATTTGGAATTCAGTGACAATGTGCTTTTTACTGCACAAAGAGAGAACATAAATTAATTTCAATTTGAGTTTATAGGGTTTTAACTAGCATGCTTAGGGTTGATAGTCAATTCTTGTCTCGATCATCACTTCAATCCATTGATGGCACACGTGCTCAATTATCTTTCGATGATAAGCGTCGTCAGTTTGGATCAAATCGGTTAACACGGTTCAAAAAGATGTAATGTAGATGACTGAAGCTGCTGAAGACAGTTGAATATATGCTGTTAGTGCAACATTGTAACAACGATTTGAGTAAATTTTATCAAATACTTTGGTGTATGATCGCAGGGTTTTTCAGTCAAGAGGGCTGGCAATATGTTCACAAAACATCCAAAAATATAATGAACATGGGCGCCAAATTTACCTCGTGTACAGCTTGGGCAAATTCAACCTATGATCTTTCCGTGTCCCTCTTGTAGGCCATATACATTTATCTGGATAAAGCCCTCATAACATAAGCACTATAATATTAGTATTCAATTTGTGAAGAGTGAAAATTCTTGCTGCTTTTTTGGAGTTGTGTACATATTTTTCCAATCACACATGTAACTTTTCTGATTTTCTTTCCTGTTTAGAATTCAAGAGCAATGACATGTTGGATAATGTTTCACGGAATTCAAACATTGAGTTTGTACAGGTACATGTAGTGTAATGCACTATATTATTTTGGACATTGTCGATGTACAATGATGAAAATTCTCTGACAGTTTTAATGTTCCTCTAATATTTCAAATTTTATCTATTTTAATTGCGACATTACCAATTACCAATTAAGAAGGCAAAAAGTGCAAGATACACCCAACCCCCCTTTTTGGTGCTTCAAACCCAAAACTCTGAAACAAATAACAAAAACATGAAACAGATCAATAGGAAACTATATTCCTTGAAGACAAACATTCCACCAAGAAATTAATGAAACCCCTCAGTGACTTTGTTACACAGAAGGACGTGTATGTAGACAGACAGACATGCGGTACATGTATGTCCATCAGAACAAAAAAAAAGTAGGCACATAGAGGGATATCATCTTAATGTATTACCAGACATGATTAACATGTATATGGAACAATAGCAATGTACAAGTACTTATTGCTTAAGTGTAAGTATTCATAAGAATCAGGCAAAATAGGAAAAAATCAGATACATGTCAAAAACCCACAGATCTGACAATATAATTTCACTCAAGGATTCTTTCTCTATTTGAAAAGATTATTATTTGATCTTTGCACCAATGCATTTGCTCAAAAATTTTTCAATAGAATGTTTGAAAAAATAGAATTTTGACAGAGTCATCTGCCCTTGAAATGTTCACTTTTTGTGCATTTTAATGAAATTTTAATTCAATCTACCAAAATGATATGGAAAATCTTGTCTTTTTTCCCTGATTCTTATGGTGCAATCAAGTCAAATTAAACGTTCAAAATGGTGGGTTTTTTCATACCATGTTTCACCCACTGCCTGATTGTTATACAGACCGACACTAAATATCAAAGTACTGGTAATTATTGAGTAAATGCAAGAATGCTAACTTTAAAATCCAGATTTGACATAGCGAATGAAAATCAACAGGTCTTTATTTGTTATGCTGGAAGGAAATGACATCAGCCGATATTAAGTTGAAGTAGACACTGATATGTATTGAACAGGTTAGACAAATTTCATTGAATTTCAAGACGTGCTGAAACATATAACACATTTATTTTAAAGTGTGGTTATTTTTTTCCTGTACAATCTTAAAAACTAATTTCTCACTGTGAATTTTATTTTAATCATTCAACTTCAGTTACTGCTCATATTATTGATACTTTTTGACATTCATTGGTTTCTTTCGTCAGGATCTTTGAATTTGTACAAAGACATGTCTGAGTAAGTGAGTGGAAAGAGAAGATACATATGTTACATGTAGATGAACATACATATAGATAGATAAGAACCAAATTGTAAAAAAGCCATAAATACTGTAAAGGCAGGAATTATCACATGCAATAATTATTGCAGCAATGACATTTTTGAACAAGAATGCAGATCAAATTTTAGTAAAATTAAGAAAAATCCTGCTATGCTCAATAATGCTAATTCTAATAACATGTTCTGCATAATCAATTCTGTCACAACTTTGCAATAATCCAAACATTGCAATAATTTCATTATTTACAGAACTGCGATACTAATTCTAATGTACCTGTGTACATAATATGTACATATAAACTGTGTAATACGTGTAACACAAGTGAACACCATTAATGTTTTGAGACAAGTTTGAAGGCAATTTTTTTTTTTTGAAGACATGAATCACAGTTTTTAATGCCTACCTTAATACAAATATATATTAATTATGTTGTACATATGATGTATTCCTAAATATAACTGGCTACTATCATTTTATAAAATATTTTTACACAGCATCTACTAGAGTATTGTTTGCTCATTCAACTTCAATTTTCTCTGTACTTTCCGTAATTTATCTAATCTTCTCTGCAGACCTATAACCGCTTCCTGATTTACTGCACACATGTACAGGTATAAAAGCTCCGATTTAAATGCATAGGACGTGAAAAAAAAATTCACAAGGAATACACATCTATTCTACTGTAGTAATTTGCATAAAGTGGCGTGGTTAAGTACTGTGTGTGTGGCAGAGGAGTAAAGCTAGAAATAACAAATACATGTAAATTCTGTGCGCAGTAGATATAGTCAGTTTGATACATATACTCTGTATTTCAGATTTTTTTCTCTTGTACTTGACATGTAGTCTTTGCCGTTTGATTTCAGAGTAATAAATTTTCTTAAACAACGGATACAGTTTAAGGAAAAGTACATGATAAAATCTCCATAGCTTATAATACAAATGTAGGCCTGAGGACCATAAACTAGAGAACTTAAAAGACAAAAATATTCTTCAATTCAGTGGTATTCAAAACCAAAAAAAATTCTGAATCCACTCAAGTTAAGAATATTCCCTGCCTTTTTCCATGTTAGGTGGTGAAGCGGCTAGTTCACTCTAAATCATTCAAAGCAAAAAAAATACCGTAAGAGAGTTAATCAAAATTCACAGAGACTCAATCAAGTTCAATGGTTGTTTTGCATCGGTCTAGCCTTTAATCTTGATAATCTAAAATATCCAGATAAATAGCCAGACTGTGGTAAAATGAAGATTAACCTTGAAACTTTTGTGAAATATTTTCACTCTAATAATATAAAAAATATCAGGCTGTCAGTTGTTGAATGCATTCCTTATAATACATGTATTTAATTAAATTGATAGTATTCAGTGAAAATGAAATACTGCAGGACTGACAGACATGTCTGGTGAAAATACCTTCGGAGCTGTAAAATAAATATTTTTTCCATTTGCCCAAATAGAAGAAAAGTTCACGATATGAGATTCGGTCTGGTAATCTCTGAATCGATTTCGCATACACTGTAGTGTTCCAGATTTATGTGAATGGCCTTGCAGATCTATCTGTTTTACCAAAATAACTATCATTCTGTGTGTTTGGACCACAAATGACAATGCATTATATCAGTCTATAATAATTTTGAACTTGGTGATACTCCTCTCATTAAAAGAAATTATCTTTTCAAAATGTATCATTTGCATTTAAAACCATACAAATTACAGAGAATCCTAAACAACATCTAATTGTACTTAACTACATAAACAAATAATATTTAATATGTGTAGAATTATGCCCTGCTCTTAGTCTGGACTCTGTTAGATGGTTTTTTTTTCTATTGTTAAAATGTTGTTTTCTATGTAATCAAATTGATTGACTTGTATATCTAAGGAGGATCTGTAGTTTTGTTGTCCATTTTTATAGATCAATAGTACAAGCAGGTTGCACTTTGATCCATGTGGATGAATACATGGTATTTTGTTGTGCTTTTCATAAAACAATTATGTTAAAGAGTTCTTGTATTACAGCATTTTCCCGACTTACTTGTTCAATTTTGTACGCCACTCATTTGACAAATGATAATATATCTCTTACTGTATTAAACCATGGTATTCTCTTACTTTTTTAAATATTGTATGCAAAAGAAAACTGCACACACATACATTGCATTAAAATGACAATCTGTGAAAAGAGCAATTTAAGTATTCATAAGTCTTTCAGTTGTAAAATTAAAATTGGATTTACAATCTATCAACATATGTACAGATAATTCATTTTCTCTCACTTTTACAATTATCACTTCAGAGTGTGATCTCCCAGCAACATTTTTTGTTAATGTTGTCCAACAGACTTCAAATGTAGTGCAAACTGAGAAAATAAGAACATAACTTTATCCAAGTAAAGAATAGTTCAATCATAAGAAATATTGAAAACTCCAATAGACCTACCTGGTCGATCTCCATGATCAATTCTTCTAAATGGATTGTCATCAAAACGAGGGAGTGCATCTCTACCAAAATCATCATCTTCATCATCAAATCTTCTCCATCCTCTACCACGACCACGTCCACGACCAAATCTATCATCAAACTCCTCCTCAAACCTCTTTTCCTCGTCGCTATCCCCCTCACCATGATGCCATCTTGGTTTTTCATCTCTTCCCTCCCTATCTTCATACCTTGATGGCAAATCAGCCATTCCTAATTGGTAAGCATTCAATTAACAACTTATTCATACCGTAAATGTACTAATTTTCGTGGTGTACAAAGTTTTGTTATTTTCACAGTGGATTTTGCATTTTGCATTCGTGGCGTTGTCAAAATCACAGCATATTTCACATACAATGTACATTGTACAAATGCAAGTAGTATCCTCAAAATGTGTCTGCATTTTTCATATACACTTTGTTTTCAAAGTGTGCCAGCTATAATATTTAAAAAGCAATTCTGTCAACATGGGATTTGAAATGGTTTATGAGAAGGTCATTTGTTTTAATTTACTTAGTTCATAGTCTTTTACAGCGAGTATTTACAAAATAATACAACAAGTTATTAAACTGAAACTTCAAATTAATTCTTTTTTAAATTCATGAGAACAAAAACATCATCATTTCTAAATCTTTGATATTGTAAAATAAATTATCATGCGTGTGACATTTACAGAAATGTATTCTGATATTAAGTAAAACATAAAGATACTTATGAAACACGGGTTCAGAGTTGATGTACATTTGTAGATGAATTCTTCATTAATACAGTATTTTTTTAAGATGAGAAATACAAATGTAGAATAAATGATTTGTCAGAAAATGAAACCTGTAATAAGATTCTGAAGTTCACTAACAGATTATTATGCTTTTCCTTACACAGGGTTGTCCTGCAATCAAAAAGAACCAAGTCCAACCAGATGACTTGATTTTTTTCTACTTTATAATTGCTGATTTGATCGATCTCATGTTTTTACAGGTGTTTACATTTCTCCTCTTTAAAACCTGAAAAACCTTCAGTAACTTGACTCATATTAAACCCATACCTTCATGATAATAGGTTTGGTCACTTGGTCTTCTAACTTTACCAAATTGAGTGGGGAAGTCAGTCATGGATACATTCCCTTCTTCATCTTTCTCCTGTTCTTCTGAGGGAGGTTTATCTTGATCCTCATCTGGAGGTTTCTCTGGACCATCACTGGGACCAGTAGGTGGTCCTTCTGATGCAGGAGGTCCTGGAAGGTCTACCTCTGGGGCAGGGTCCGGCACTGGTGCTTCAGCTGCTGCCCCTCCACCTCCTCCTTCACTGGAAATAAATATAAAATCACTGATTAAACGAGATAAAATAGTTTATATAGCAAGGACTTTAAATATATTTGACTTATTTTACTCTATTCTAACAATAACCAGTACATTTAAGTCATGTATCAATATTTAGTACATAAACAATGTCTTCATAGAAGTGTTGTAGGGTTTTGCCAAATTTTCAGGTAAGGTGAATTTTGACACTTGATGATTACTGATGTTTGCAGCTGAAACATACCAATGGATTGATAAGCAAAGGAAAACACTGCGTAAAACTAGTGCTCACCTGAAACTCACATTTTTCACTTATTAAATATTTGATTTCAGGAATAAAAAAAGTATTTTAGAAATTGAAAGGTTTTCCCTATCTGCTATGGCTGTTAACATGAAAGCCAAAAACTGAAAATACGGCTACTTCAAAGAAGTTATTTTTGACCATGACCAAGTTGAATTTACTGTACGGATGAACAATTCATCAATCAATTTTTTATCTTTCATCACACGGGTTGAAAATTTTTTTGGGAAGACCCGAGCCCTGGACTTTTTCATCTTTTGTACACTAAGCCCGATGAATGTTGTGTCAAGTCCCAACCAATATAAATGCAATTTTGTTATCTGATATTCTTATGTATAATTCTATGTTTGCAAGGAAGAAGACACAGTGTCAATTGATTCCGTCTACAGGTCTGATGCCTTGTCATCAGCTTTCCGTTTCTTTAACCTCTAAACCCTGAAATTGTAATTGAGCAACAATATTTTCCTCAAAAGTTTATGAACTAAATTTGATCTTTATCATTCCAGTGCTTGATTAATAAAATTTGTAGTAAGTCAAAAAATGTGTCTGGTCAAGCACAGGTGTGATTCAGACTTGAGAATGACTAATCAATAGATCGATCTAGAGAATACCATTCTAAAAATAAGGTTATAACTATTTATAGGTCAGGGAATAGATCGAGAAACATGGTCCAAATAATGACAACAAAATCTTTCAAAAAATAGTTTTTTATTTTTTCAGATTTGCCATGCCCGATGGACTTACTTCATTGAAAAACGGCAAGTCTGAGGTGCAATTTTTTTAGTCCCGGGGGTCGGGCTTGAGGAATTTTCAACCCCTGCATCATCTCAAATAGTTGGCTAAAAGCTATTAATAAACATCATTTTTACCTTTCAAGGGCCTAACTCTAACAAGTTAGTGTTTTTGCCTGAAGGCATGCTTATTCAAGTGCCTTCAGGGTACTCAACCGGTACAAATGGTTATATAGGGGGCACCCCATCTTGACATGGGGCAGTTTATTTTCTTATACATGTAATACACAGCTTTCACCCTAGCATGATGTTGTAAAATGTCATAAATGTGTACAAACACAACAGATGTATACATGTAAGTTTATTTGCAAATCAATTAAAAAACAATTAATATATTCATATTATATGTTGGATTTTGCCAAGTGGAGGCACATTGTAAAATAATGAGGGCGGCATGGTGCTAGAAGACCAAGGCATGGTGCAGCACCACGCCAAATTGGTCTAAGGAAACCTCTAAAGGTGTTAACCTACTTTTCCCAAATGGAAACTTCTGTAGGCCTTATCAACTGAAACTCTTATGATTTAAAAGATAGTGGAGAAAAATATCTGCATTGAAGGGAGATAACTTACAAGTAGTCATCCTACAACTTACATGTATCTGTAGAGCCAAACTGAGACTAACATCATAAGTATCACTTCATCAATCAATTTTATTTTCTATCTTGGTTTTCAAGATACATGCTAAGAGCAGCAATCAAAAGATGAAAAAAAAAAACAAGAGGCTCCCAGGAGCCTGAATTGCCCACCTGGTTGAATTTTGCCTTTCAATGGCAATAAATTTAAAAAGTCCAACAATTTTGACTCAAGAAGTCTTTGGTAGGGCTTATCATAAGGATCATTTCAAAAAATTTCTTTTAATCTATCATAGTTTTCAAGATATTGACTGAAAACTGCTAAAAAAAGTCATTTTTCCCCTTTCAAGGCCAATGACTCTTACAAGGAGTCAGGTCTCACTAAACACTTCCGGGTCAAATGGCCAACCCCCTATTTAGTACCAAAAATACACTGAACCTAGAAATATGCATTGTAAATACATTATTTGTGTGTATTCTGATCAAAAGTGGTTAAAATAAAGCTGAGAATGTGTACTTTAAAATTATTTTTGTAATTTACTACAAAAGTGAATGAATATTGTTTACATGTGTGAGTGATTTGCCTCCATGCTGTCAGTTAGCAGAAAAGGTAAAGATGATGATTTTCAGTTTTTTCTTTTTTATTCAAGTAAATTTTGTGAAGAATTTCTAAGGTCATTGTACCATTAGAATAATGATTTTGAAAGCCTTCTTTTCCAAGCTTTGCAATGTTATGCAACTTTCAGGTGTCATTTGTCTTGGGAATTCACAGTTAAACATTGAAAATTACTTGTTTAACATGTCCAGTATTAGAAACTTTAGAAGTGTTAGTGAGACCTTATCTGACAACTTTTATCCCTGAAGACTTTTGTAGTCCTAATAATAAGGATCATTTCAGCTATTGAAAGAATTTGGCTAAACCTAATGGTCTTGGAGATATATGCCAAAAACTACTGTCTGACCCCTACACTGTATGTTCTATTTTAAGTTACGGCTGCCATGTTTTTTGACGAATCAAAAATCCCCGCATCAGTTCTACGCACCATGTTTGAATCCAAGTAATCAAGTAATGTCAGAGGAGAAGATTTTTGATAGAAATAACATTAAAAATAGCAAATATCATCGAAAAAAGGACAACAACTCCAACATGGCTTCATGGATTAAAACCAAAATTTGACCAGAGATAGATCTTATCATGCTGAACACTTGTGCCCATGTCAGAATTTAGTTTAACATAACAGTTTTGGAGATATACACGTGTGAAAAACTACTGTTTGACCCCTATGTTCTATTTTTAGTAAGGGCAGCCATGTTTTCGACGAATCAAAAATCTGCACATCAGCTCTATGCAGGATACCCCAAGGAACATATATATACCAAGTTTTGTTCTAATCAGTCAAGTAGTTTCAGAGGAGAAGAGTTTTGTATAATTGTTAATGACAACGATGGACGCCAAGTGATGGCAATAGCTCACAAGGCCTTTGGTATCTTCATTGTTGAAGTTCCTTAGCTGACCATATTAATATCATGACTGGACATGTGAGTGTTTTATTTATGAATTTCAATGAATTATCATTTTTGGTGTGAAGTCAAATTTTAATTTGATTGGATAATGAAGGAATTTAAACTGACCAGAAGCCATTCCATCTTTCAAGATGGAAAAATCACTATAATTCAATCTAGAATACCTTTGAATGCAGAAATCAATATTTAAAATACTCTGGATTATCCATTGTAGAGAGCATTTTAAAGATTTATAATAAAGAAAATAGCTGCAACAGGTTTTAAATTTGCTTTCGGGATTCCGCGTTTTCCAAAGGTACATTTTTTGTACCTATGAAGCGTCACCTAGCCCACCTCCTAGACCTCGAGGTGCCTGGATGTTCAGAAAAGAGAATAATTAAACATTACACATTGTTTCGTCCCTTGGTAATGACTAGCCGGTCAGTTTCAGTAATTAAACCTAAGTATTTTCAAACTGCTGCCTAATCTGTTCCAGATTGAAACAAAATTTTTAGCTAAAATTAATACTCTGTTTTCAACAACCATGACAACAGGTTTAGCTACATTTGTATTTGAGGAATTGGTAAGAATCGCAAAATTAGTTCATTATAGATTTCCAAATCAGAACTGACAAGACGGTGATGCATCTTTTGATCATTACTACCCAAACATCCAATCATGTTAAATCCTGGATATATAGCACAATATCAGTAGTGAAATGCATCACATGCTCCTCTGCTGTTAGACATACTGTCCATGGCACGCTGTGTTGTTGGTAAATCATACTTCACCATAAACCAAAAGATGCTGATAGGTCTGTAAAACTTCAACTTACAGGCCGATGCTTATACATACCACCCATATAAAAAATATTAATAATGTGGTTTGCGTCTGGGTCTGGATGTGGTATCCTTCATTACAAATAGAGTATGTAAGTCTCGTGTAAGTTTCATGAGAATGGGTCCTCATCTCCCATTCAAATCATAGAGATTCGTCATTAACATAGCTTTCAATTCAATGTTAAAAGCAAAATATATTTTTGAGAAAAGATACTGATCAAAATGACAAATATCTAATTCTACTGAATAAAAATGTTACGAAAAGCATGGAAATAGAAGATTTTGCATAGTGATACTGCGTTTACATTTCCCGGAAGTGAACAATAAAATGCAGACATCTAAAATTCCAGAAAGAAAACTGAAACTAGAACGAGACTTACAAACCCTACAACAGTAAAAAAAAAGTGGCAAAATAACAGTAAGGGTAACTAAGGAGATCATAATGGTAAACTAATCTTTGAAAACATGTAAACGTACGTTGATATTTTGAGTACAGTTTGTAAAATCTGTAATTCAGATTTCTATCAGCAGTTTGACAATAAGTTAAACTACACTAATGATTCTGACAACTGTACCCCAAAAGACATATATCAGCTGCCAGCACTGAAAAGGGGAGGCAAGATAGAAAAAATGGTGTTCAAGTATATTAGTGTTTCTTCTTAACATCCAGAGGATCGTGTGAATAAGGAACACAATAAAAAAGGTAAAAAAAGTCCTGATCCTAGAGATGTGATAAAATTCTGTGCCATTCTTGATAATGACGATAAAAAACAGTTGCTGAATTTAAGGTCTTATGAATCACGCTAAAACACTGTAACGAAAACAGTATAAAAATAACCTCATATAACACTAACAACAGAGAAAACTGGCATTTAATGGCTTATAGTAAACGGCATCCACACCCTCCTGAGAATATGCTGTGAAGACTGGGCATCTTTCTTCTGCATATATATTTGGGTAATAATACAGAGTGGATAAAGGAACACTTAGCACTATGTATCAATGAGTTACACTTACTCAGTAGGAATAGCAGGGTCATAATCATCCATTGTGTTCAAAAATACATATCAACGCGACCGCATGGTCAAGTTTCTTCCTTGTATACCAAATTTTGCGTAAATTATGGCTAAAATCTTTCTTCAATTTAAGTGTAAGATAGTTTTCTTTGTAATTGTGAAGTTTGCAGAATGCGTTTAGTGGTAAACAATGTGTAAAATCAAAATAAACGTTTTCTAGTTTCGCTTCTTATGATGTTGTTTCCCCAGCTTTGAGGCTCTCGCATGGCGTGGGGTCGTACCGGAAGTAGCATGTGCCTTTTGTTTTATTTAACTTAAATCAGTTTAACAGCTTTGAATGCGTAACTTTATTAGAATAAATTTATATCGCAAAATTAATATGATTAAACTTTCATTTATTATCTGTTTTTATTAATGATAAGAGATATATGCGCATAAGGGCTAATGCCTTCGCCCTGCAGGAGGCCCCTCGGACTTTGGTTAATCCGGGACTTTTCCCCTTTATTCGCAGTTTTTATATGCTTTTTCAACTCTGTCTGCTTGCACGCATTAAAGTACGTATATTTATGGTGTAAAGAAAAGACAAAGCGTAAAAATTAGTACTGAAATTTAATTTAAAATCCAACAAATCAAAAGACACCACATAAGTCGCAAATTTGACTTATGACCAACTTTAAATTCAATAAAGGCAAACCACAACGTACATACTACAATAAATAAATCCACTAGCTGACATCTAGACTGTAACCCGAAGTGATGCACCCAATTTAAGAATAAAACGCCTCTATGTAGTTATATATATTTTTTTAAATCAAGGAATTTATGTACCATTTTTATATTCAATGTTCCATAAGTATATTTTAGCCAACAAATATACAAATTTCAATAGACAGTAAGCTACCGGAATGTTAAAATCAATTTAAGTAAAAAAAATATTGATAAATTCGCAGTATATCTCTTTTCTATTTCATTTGTGGTTAATTTTCTCACAAAAAAGAAAAAAAAACGCCGTTTTAATAACGTGAAAGAGTAATCAAGGAACCAAGGTCATAGCGGTAATCAAAAGAATGTTATCCAGGGACAAAGACCAGACATGGAAAACAGACATGCAGAACAAAGAACATGAAGTATCTAAAATCATACATACAAAGTAACAAAAGCAAATGAGCAACTCGGACTCCACTGAGAACTGGGAGTATGAACCAGGGTCACCGGTAGGGTAATTAAGCGTCCTTTACTTTTCTAGAAACATCCGCCTAGTTGCTCATAAAAAGTCAAGTCATGGGTAGTCGAAAGAAGAAAGGAAAACTATGACACGTTGAAAAATCAGTTATAATATATTTCGCGAATGAATACACCGTAACGATCCACGAGTTCGTGATGACGACCATGAAAAAAACATTTTTTTTATACATGTTATGATACGGTAATACATGTACATGCATTTTTTAGGGCATTATGCTTTGGTATGCATTTACCTTCATGGCGCATTCACAATCAATTATCATTCCATTTTCCCACAAAAAATATACATCGCAACTTTAGTTTTGCATTATTTAACAGGCACGGGTAAAAAAAACGGGCAAGAAATTAAGATGCGATATTTAAAAAAAAATGGGTCTCTGCTAAAAAAATCATACAGTAGACTCTTTAATTGATATATCTAAAAGCCTGTTATGTACAGAACCACACTTATAAATAGGAGCTCATTTAATTACGACAGCAACATGAAAACACCTGCAAGACCAAGTGCTTCTTTAAAACTTTTATTATCCGGTATTGTTAGTGTTACATGTTTTTTTTCTACTATTTTGAAGAAAAAACACGGTTTAAAAGAATTAATACTATACTTTTTCGACATAGATAAGTGAATAGTTTCAATTTATATGAAGATGCATGCACGTACATGTATACTTTATAAAGTGTTTTGCAGCAGGAAACCCCAAATGTATTCATATTGAAATATTAAATAGGAGGTGCATGCATGATGTAATAAAGAATACGGAAAGTTTCGTCAAATTCTAAGAAACTGTTTAACAGGAGTTGCGGATTAGAACGGGGGACGGACACCATGATCACTGTATACATCAAGCTTTTGGGATATTAAAAGAACGGATATGGCGAACCGTAACAAATGCACCAGCGTATAACCTAAATACAAATTAGTAAATACTTTCAAGATTCACCAAGTGTAAACACAATGGTACTTTAAGTATGCTCTACTACACAAGTTATAACATCCACGGCAACAGAACGATGACAATTTACAAGAACAAACTAATAAGTAACATAACGATAAAAATACACATTAATGACCAACATCGGGCTGCGGACAGGCACATCAATTTGCAGTGGCCGTAAAACCACTCCCTTGAAATGTAAGGTCAAAAATGAGCTGAAACAACAAAAACACTACGAAGTTAAAGCAATAATACATTCAATTCTCTCTATGGAATATCTCAACATGAAACGTATAGACAAAATGAGACAAGGCATGTTTTTTTTTGTCACATCTGTTACCCGCCCGTGGTTATCACCATCCCTCGAGCCCCCAGACTCTCGGTCTCAATCAAGACCTAGACTGATAATAGATATATGATAACTCATGTTGTAATATACAAGTAATACCTTCGTGACCGAATTCAAGTAAGATAAGATCGACAAGGCATGATTTTATTGAAAACATGGGTCGCTTTATCGTATTTATTGTGTATTTAACCACAAAATCAACATTTGCAGCCTACTGTAGCGGTAAGGTAAGAATTTCTGGGTGGCATAATTTTCCATATAATATGTATAATTCCACGATAATTTTTGTTTTACAGCATCTGAAAGTTATGAAAGACTTGACGTTTTAACCACATTACATACAAAGAAAAGTACCATTTAAATTATTTTTAAACCACAAAGTGGTAAAACGCATGAATGAAACTGCTAACAAGATCTCAAATTGACTGATAAAAGCATCCCCCGGCTTTCATCGCGGAAGAACGCGTCCTTTTAAAGTGACATGGTTTTATTATATGCAAGAAATTATAGTTTTTCGGAAGGATGGATCGAGCTTTTTTGACAAAAGCTTTATGCTACTTAAAATTTCATTCGCTAAAACTTGAAAATTACTCCAGGGTGTCAAGTATTCTGAACTCAAAAATGCTTTCACTAATTTTCGTGAAACTTTTAAGATTGTTTGGAAAAGGAACAGGATGTTCCAATTTTACCAACAAAAACTCAATTTTCATGAAACTTTGGTTACCTGATTGTTTCTAATGATATACATGCACGCTCGCTTTTGCTTTTTGTAAATTTTTGAAATTTACATTTTTAATTTTTTGGGGCCTCTTGATGAATAAAATATGGGAAATTTTCCCTTTGGTTATTTATCATGTCAGATCCATGCCTTCCTTGTCACATATTTTGAACGATGAGTGTATTTTAGGGAAAGTTAATTTGAGGAATGTCTTCTAATTAAGCAGTACTTTCAATAATCATTGAGTTATCATAAATATTCATTTGAAGTGCTTGAATCAGTAAGTATCAGACAAAATGGAAAAAAAATAATGAAAAGACAGGAATTTGACAATGTGGGTCCATAGTTTATGGCCTAATGAAGACGAATTGACAGTGTCTGCCTTCACCTTAAAAGTATCAGAGGACGCAGAAAAGAGAGTTTAGTTACAGTAGAAGAATAGAGAGAAAGTGCAAATTTCAACCTCAAATTATTGACACTTGAACAATTCTGAATTTCAGAAAACATTTTTAATACGATTTCGTGGAAAGACTTGTGTATTCTTTTTCACCATGATTCACCCACTGCCTGATTCTTACAGAGAATAACACTTAAGTAAATAAAGATCAACATAAAGGAGTAAGTGTAACATGCACTGATGGCACAGCTCGATCTTTATTGTCTTTGTAGCCCGATCCCAATGCCAAACAGAATATGAACCCGATATACACCGCACCACCAACAAAAATCAAATCTGTGCAGAATGGTAACCTCTTCACTATAGGTCAACCCGGGGTCAGCCAGTTCTACATCGCTCATGTGTATGGTATGTCATTTACATAAGTGTCCGACTTTATATGTACATGTGTACCTATTTAAAAACAAGTACTATCATTAATAAAAGAAAACCGACTAAGTAAACTTTTGTTCCTTATACTTTATGGCAAGCCAAAGTGGAAAAAATGAGCATTTTCTAATATTAAAAATGTTACACAGGCAATATTATTCTCGTGAATGTCATGTGAATTAAGCTTCACGTTAAATTCATGCGAACTTCAAATGAAATTAACGTGATTTTCATGGGAATCCCACTTACATGTATTTTGCGTGAAATTCGTGACACATTTTATTTGCTTAATTCAGGTGAATATCACGTCAAATGAATGTACAAAAGATGTAAAATAATTTTGAGTGCATGTATCATGAATTATATTCTTTAGTAGACAATGCATTTCAGCAATTATTTTTAATGTGTTGCCATCTTTCCAGTTTTTATGTGAATCATGCAAAAATACAGTCAGTTTGTAATGAATTATTAAACGATTATATGATCGGGTGGTAAAATCTTTTTAAAGTGTCTTGTCATCTGCTCATATGTTGAAAGATGTAAAAACAACTCTTGCATGTAAATCTGCTCACTTACAGGAACACCATATGAGATGGGAAAGGCGCATGGTCAACTCATGGGGCAACGAGCTGTAAACATGATGGACAGTGTGTGGAAATATCTGGAAGACCAAGTGGTAGGCAGCAGAACATTTGTCGAAAAAAAAAAACACAACCAAAATGACACCCTACCCTCCAAAAAAAAAACAAACAAACAAAAAACAAACAAAAACAAAAACAAAAACAAAAACAAAACAAAAACACAAAAAAAGAGACTAAAGTTAGAAGGATGTTGATAAGTGCATTCAAAGAAAACTCGAAATACCAACCATTATTCTGGACCGGTAATTAGTATCGATTGATTGATTGATTGTGGTTTTCCGTCCTGCGGCAGATACTTGGTGCATTTCATGACGGGGAATAGACGCTGTTCGAGCCATTCAGCCGTCATTCTCTCTCCGAGATACCGCGTGCTTGACGAATATTACAGTAGTGACTACATGTTTTAAAGTCTTTGGTGCGACTCGCCCAGGGATTGAACCCGTTCAAAGCGACCGCCACCAGGGCGGTGGACCATTTATAAGTTTTCTAGGAAATTAGTTGAACATGAAGTGAAAGATTGAGATGATAAGAGACGAATACATATAAATAAAGGAAGTAGGGAGGAATTGGGTGCGTTTATTGACACAAAATGATGGGTTGGTAAACACTTTTGTTTGGCTGTTACATAGCGCAGTAAAACTATGTCATTGCTGATACGTTATAACATACCTGTGATGCATTGGTGCATTGTTAACGCATTGCTATACAAGTAAAGGAGATGCTAACATAACAAACCAGTCCTATTTAGGAACATGTTTTGTTTACAGAAGTTCCGTACTCGTAAAACTGAAATAGAAATACTCAAGTTTAAAAATATTTAACTCTATGGCGACTCCGATCGAAGTCTTATGATCTTCTTGTCAGGCAAAAATTAAAGAAGATGCGAGTTTCCTATTACCCTACCCATCATATTTTTTCAGCTAATATAGTGTACCCTGAAGTTAGCAATTGTTCGGGGTCATTTTTCAATAATCACTGTTAAAGTTAGAATATTCCCTATATATAGACTCAATGTAAATAGTAAAATAAAATAAATAAATCCCCACCTACCTACCCTACTTTTTCAAAGGTTTAATAGGAAACGCACATTTTATTTTTTGGCCTTATATGGAATTTTACATGAAAGGTCTTCCGTTCCGTTCTAAGTTCATAAACGGTTTAGTCCTTTTCACAATTCCTTCTTCACAGACAGGCGCAATCAACAGCACGGTACACATATTTAAGCCATGGTTTCTGAAGGATGTAGCTGATTTTGGGTAATTATGTTTTTCAAGCGTTAAGAGGGTATCCAAGCAAAAACAGGTAGTGGGTGGCACATGACAAATTTTGTTTTCAATTTTTTCCCCACTATTTCATATCACAAATGCATCCTTCCCTAAAATTGAATGTTTTTTTTTTTTTTTATTTTCTGCTACGATTAAAGAGGAATAAATTACATAGGACGCATCGAAATTCATTGAAAAATGGAGATAACTCTTTAATTTTAGCAAAATATGGTTGCTTTGTTAGGGACCATTTTTAGAGACATCCATTGTCGATTTAAAGAAACTATACGTATGAAATTTACATTATATTGGAACAAATAGTTCCTTAGGATAAAATTTACCCTGTGCCACCCAAATCATAGGATCTGCCTGATTTTTACATGGACAGCCTCTTAAAAGCTAGTAAAAAATCTCAAACGAAATTAACCGGAGAGAGACATCCTTAAATTAATATGATAATCATATTGTCAGCAATGCATGAACGTTCAATTGTCTGTACCAAAAATAATTACTGTATCATAGCTGATGTTTCTAAGACCCATGACCATCGTTCAAGCAAGGATTTATATATAGTATATTTAACTCCTTGTTCCAAGTGTAAAAAAATATTCCATTTCCAATTACTTTGATCTTGAACTTGGACAAATCTCCAGCAAAACCACATGGCCTCTTTCTTACGTACAATAGCACACTTTCTGAATATAATCAAGTTTTGAAAAAATATGCATATCACACTAGTTGGTATAAGAACCAACCGAAACGCGAATGCATTCCGATTTCGAGGAATGCTTGGAACCAGGAGTAAGGAGGTTATCAAATGAATATCAAGTACCATTCTGTGTAAGAATCAGGCAATGTGTGGCACATCATTTGTCTCAATTTGGTCTTTCATGCCTCAAATATATTTAATACATCTAGAAAACCAAAAATAGGTATTTAAATTTATCCTGCAGCATCAGTGAAATAGATATTTTTGACTGCTTGTATAGGGAAAAAAGTGCAGGAAAATTTTCCCGCCATTTTTTCATTGTGCATTTCAAATAAATTTGACCTATCAATATATTAAAAAAAGCATTTTGATGGTTATTTGTAGAGGTTGTGAAGGATAATGCAATAAAATCTCTTCGTTTTTTTATCCAATTTACCTGATTTTGTGACCGAGAAATACTTAAAATCGTGATTAAATTATAGCCTAGATGCTGCTTTGGATCTGGAACTCGATATCACTGTGCGTTTTACTCGACCAGAATTCTACGAAGAAGCCCAAGGACTTGCAGATGGATCAGGAGCTGATATAAAGGTGAGTTAATACCCGATGCATGACGAAAGAACATCTCATGCGACCACAACGTATGCTGTTGGACAAAATTCCATGCACACATTATTTCTTCAAATTTATAGTAAACAAAAATGGTGCAACCTTTACATACATTCCCACAAAATTAATACAATTTTCTAAAAAGAGATTCATTTTACCACCCGACCCCTTTTTGTTTGAAAATGATGTTTATTTCATGCATTTGGGGGGGGGGGGCGGTGCCTTGGACTCTCCTTTCCTAAACCTCTGGATCCACGCCAAAGTAAATGTATTACATGGCTTTCAAAACAAAACTAAACTAGAAAACAATAATATTTAACACAAACTAAACAAAACCATAGCGTGTAAACATAAAACAAATGTTCTTATCCTTTTTGCTATGGCATATTTTTGTGTCCCTAACGAAAATTAACTTTTTTACTATTCTAATACAACATATGTATTCTTAGTCCTGATCTTACGGTGTTTATTGAGAATAAAGAGTTCTATATTTACTTACATGTAGCTTCATGTCTCCAAAGCAAGGTTTTTTGCTTGAATGAAATTGGTAGCATAATTAAACAAGACACTTGGTTTGGTGATGCAAAATCTTTTTTTTTTCTTTAGTGAAAAAATCTTGAACGGTAGATATTAACATCAAATCACTAAACAATGTATAAAAATTTGACTGTTGTGTTACTTGGCACTGTGAATGATGTCAAATCACTATCGAACTTAGACTAACATGCGTGGTTTTCCAGTCGTTCCGGCCCCAAGTCGATCCGGCCTCATTTTAAAAGTCGTTCCGTACCCAAAAATAAAAAATATTTAATTTTACCAATTAGTCAATGAATTTAGATAAATTATTTGAGATTTTACCGAAGTCGCATATTTTTTTTATAAAGATTAGTCAACAAATGTGTATTCATAATGTTTCCGTCAAGAACCATAGACATTGTTTTTGTAATGTTTTATCGCATTATTTCATAATTAAGAGCATTAATAAAGATTAAGAGAGTGCCGGAACGACTTTTCTGTTGTTGTATTCAGTTCTTTCATGATCATTCAACATCGTCTTGTTTCCAAGTGATACATATATATATGTATATATACAATAAAAAACTGGGGCCGGAACGACTTGCATCCCATGCGTGTAATTATTGTATTCAACTGAAGCGACTGCTTAGATATTATCCACAATCCAGAGTCGAGATTTGCAAAATACCCCGACAGTCAAGGTGGGGGGTATAAACGTCGAATAGGCATTGTTTCTTTCTCATCATCCTATACAAAGACTTTGTATGTCACGTACGTGGAGAAGAGGCAGATACTACGACTCCATGTCTTTTCGTCCTTGATGCCTATTCATATGCCTATGGACGATAACGACTATATACGGTTATTGATACATCTTTTCATAGAAGAAAATGTCGTCACAGACCTAAACCATAGATTTGTGACATGCGGGAGTATTCCGAGTATCCGGACTTTCCGATAATGACGCACGTGATGCGGCAAATAAAAGTATAGGATATATATGTTTACATTATTTATTTACAATTCCGATTGAGATTTATAAACTACCTTAAAACAGTAGCACTTGATTTTTTCTTACTGTACAATATGTACAAATATGTTCAGTAAAATATAAAAAAAACTTAACAACATAACAATGGCCACCTCTCTAGCGACCAATTCTTTAAAACTTAAAAAAATAGTGGAGTTTATAATTCTTAGTTTGATAAAATGTCTCACAGAGATTAAAACTAGTTGCTTTCATGTTTTTCTAATGTTTGTTTTTGACAATGCAAATTTTTCATGTCCATTTAAAAGGCTATAAAAGTCATGACCCTATTGAAAGTTGGTTAAGATGGAGTCGAACACAATCTGTTTTGATGCTGCATGCGTGTGGGGGCCTTTGAGACCGCATGCACACTGTTGTCACATGGTGAATTCAACATATCTTTCGAATTTTGCAAATTCAAAATCTCAGCGTTTTCATGGCGTATCGTCTTTTCTCACCAGCAGTCCACGATTTTGATTTGATACGGAAGTGACGCAAGTCGGCAGAATGATCAGAATGTAGCATGGGTGTGTATCCTATAGGGTCACACAATTCCTGAAATTAGTAAAATACTTTTATCAGATTTAAAGGTTACAAAAGATAAAATCAGAACAAGTCGCTGTCTAGATCATGAAGGGAAGCAACATTTGAAATCTGTTACTGATAACTAAAATATATAAATTTTCTCTGTAATTGAATGATATCCAGTCCCTACAACTTAACTCTATTTATAACTGTAACTCAAACAAGTAACCAATCAGTTAGGGACAATTGTTGGAACATTATACAGACAGATCGGGCATTTTCAAACAGAAGGGAGTGCACGCATTTCCTGCCAGAAATATTAGTGTCCACTCAGTATTTTTTGTCTTAATGTTTGGGAAAATTTTGCGAAAAGAGAATAGCGACTGGAGCATATTTTCTAATTCAGAATTTGTCTAGACTAGATTGTTACTGGTATTAACAGAATGAAGAATTAACCAACTGAATGAAACAGAATTATATGGTCAAGAAAAAAGAGAAATTTTATCGGATTTGTTCATTATGAATACCTTATGATTCTCAAAAAATGCCTTGTAACCTCCATGTAGAATGTAGACTTCTGGGTAATTTAGTGCAGGATAATGCTCTTTGTTTTGCTCTCTGTCTTTCTGTCTTAAAAACCTGCACCTGTTCATAAACAGAAGAGTGGTTCATAAAGATTCAGGGTGGGGGCGTGCTGTGAATTGGGAGGGTGAAATATAATTATTTTTGTTTCTCCCCAGTGATGTTGTTGTGATTGAGACGTTGCTACTCATTCCGCCATAGTTAAAAAGTTGGAATGCACAATCATGTGATCAGAAAGGAAATATGGCCCTAGTCATAAATATTTCTTGGTAGTGCCATACTTAAAGTTTTTTGTTCAAAATTACTTTCTTTTAAGGGCGTCTTTGTCCATAGTTGGAAGCTGAACACGTCGAAAGGCGTTAGCTTCCTCTCTTGCTAACCGCTGCAGACGGACCTTTCGAAATTCTCAGACGCTGTTTGACCGAAAGTGTCGCTTAAAATCATTCAGTTTCCCATTCATTGTAAGATTCTTGCATTTTCTGAAAGGGCTGTCAGCAGCTTCCACAGTAAGTCCCAAGAGTCAAACGCTGCTTGGCACTTGTAATGATCCGCGATTTTGTATGACTGTGGTTGCTTTTGTCTATCTCTTTGATCCAAAAACAGTTTTCCATATAATATTTCACTTACTATGTTAGATATGGATAGTGGGTATTTTCAACACATCCCTCTGTTACTATAATTACTAATACTCACAGTTTTGGTGCTCTCTCTGAAGAAAATTCGCAATGGAAGACAAGTATATGTCGTTTATCTCCGACATGGGGAGTTGTTTGAGATGATAAAAGTTCTAAAATGCTTTCATGAGTATAACAATTTCCTGCACCCTGAAATCATATGATCATAAATTTCTTCATACTAATGTTATTTTATCTCAGCAACATTTCCAAGTACATGTATAAAATAGACCAAACTGGATTTACCCAATTGTTCATCCTGGATTGTTTTAAATCATACATCATCGTCATGCCTTTTTATTTAAAATTTTATCCTATATTCCCCCATAAAGATATATGATTGCTCCCTTATGTTCTTATATACTTACCATTATGTGACCACCAATATATTCATATGGGTATCTGCAGTCGATGACGTTGTAGCTGTCTATCACGTGATCATATTCTCCATTCAGCAACCCAGACATCTGAAAGAATTATAAGAGAAACGCGTTTGGTCAGTGAAAATGTTTAAAATTAACTAGTAATACTGTAAGCAACCCCCAAGAGAATACCCCTCTCTCCCCCAACCCACTTTAAGTAAACAGAACATCTTATTAAACCATTAAGTAGAGTTGTATTTGGAGGAGTATCTGGATAGACGAATGGACAGACGGACAGGCAGAGTGATTCTTATATGTAACCCAATACTTTGTTTGCGAAAGTATAATCAATGAAATATTCCAAATTTGAGCCGACAAAAATTATGGCACAGATGTGGGTAAATCCGGTAAATAAATAAAAATCATACTTTACTGTTGCATAATATAATACACACACATCTCAAGGATTAATAATTTTTCAAATGAAGCATGTTTCTAAACTGACATACCGTTTGTGATAAAATGCTTTTCAAGTCTGGATGTTGACCTTGAACTGTGGGTAAACAATACGTCCTAGACCCGTCAGCAATGAGGTCACGACATTCACTAAGCCGAGTGACCGCACTTTGTATTCCGCACATAGGACTGTCTTCAAATAATCTTGACTCGGCCGTTCTGGTGGTATTTTGTATACCACTCATTGGACTAACCTCACAACATTTGTTATCAAATGATGTTTCCATTAAATTTTCTTTATTCAGTCTATTTTCTGTAGTCTGTATTCCTCCCGGGATTCCCCCCATCGGGCTGTTCTCACTTAGTCGACACAACGACGGTCTAATTGCTTTTAATGAACTTTCTTTATAACATGGTTCGTCCTTTCAATAAAAATTATACAATAATGAGCATGCAACCAAAAAAAAAAAAAAGAAAAAAAGAAAACTCAGAAACGGAATAATGGAATTTTATTTTGAGCAGTACATTATAGGTTGTCTATTCATTGTATTACTAGAATTACGAGTTTTAAGAAACAGGCAGTGGGTAAAACATGGTATGAGAAAAAAACACCATTTTGAAAGGTTGATTTGACTATTTGTACCATCAGAATAAAGGGGAAAAGACAAGATTTTCATTGTCACTTTGATAAATTGAATTATAATTTCATTGAAATGCACTTGAAAATAGTTAAACAGCAAGATATTTTACGTGTTTCATTGAACAGATTCATTTACCATAAACTTCATCTTTATTGTTGAAACTGTTTTGCAACATGACATATACCTACCTAAAATTTTTTTTTCATTTTTGAACAATTTGATTTTTAAAAAAAGTTCCTGTCTATCACCCATACTATTAATTCTAAAAGATATTTCTGCTCAGCTGTAAGAGGATTAAAAAAACTATGTGCCCATTATACAATTGCACCAGCCCAGCAATCTGATAAATATTGAACGGTCCATTATCTCGTAAACATACACTGAAAATATCTTACCCCAAATGAAAAGGATCGTTTAAAGCTAGAGTCGTCACATCTCTGAAACTTCGGTGACGGCGAGTTTTCCTCATCGCATGGTCTTTTAGAACTGAACAGAGAATTCTTCACTCTCCTTCTTGGTCTGTGGATCTGGAAAAGAAATCATACATTTTTATTGGTTTGAACTCTATCAAAAGTTCTTCCTAATACATGTAGATGAGCATATTCATCCCCACATCATAATTCTTTTTTTCGGGAACTGAAAGAAGAAAATTCCATAAATACTGTAAACTGTTAAAAGCAAGTGCTAGAATCTGTTAGAATCTCGCAAAATTGAATAATAATTTATCATGTTCAGAAAAACTCACGACTCTGACAAAGTGGGCACATAGTTTATGGTATGTTGTAATTCAACTTATTTAAACTGTATTTAAACAGTGCCATTTGAAGACGTAACATATTATTCTCATAAAAATGTCCACTGTCCACCAACCAGCCCTTTTTCCAATAATACCCAGAAAACTGTACCCAACACCCGACAAATATTTTTTTTTATTACTGTGGCCTCGGTTAATAGTATTACTGTTCTAGCTGAAAAGCCTCGATCAATATCACTGTTGCTTACCTGAAAACATATATCTGGCGTCAGTGATTGAGATGGATTGTCAGAACAAAGGGCGGAGAAACGTGGAACGGGCATATCGTCCGGTAACTGAAAAAATAAATTACAAATGTTGGATGTAGAATTGTCTCAACAAAAACAAACTAATAAATTAAATGGCCAGGCCAGTAGAGATTGAAGGAGTTTCTTTAAGATTTTGTAAAGCTGCGGTCTACAGTTGTGTTCCTGGATGCAGTGATCGAATGAGAAAAAATAGTAGTCCCAATTCAAATTAGATTTAGCAAATTTCGCTTTTTGACAAGGTTATATACATTGTAATCTTGAAATATTCATTTACAGTCATTTCAGTGAAATTAAAACAATTTCATTTTACCAAAATAATATAGCAAACATGGTTATGTTTCCCACATAATCTCTTGAGGTATCGATAGTGTAAACTATTTCATTGATGTCTTCTGGCCATGTTTTATCCACTGCCATATTCCTACAACTTGAACTTAACATTAAAAAACTGAAACTAGGTAATAGGCTTACACTTAAAATGTAGCCCTAACGCAAATGTTACGGTTACATACATGCGTGCCACCACTCATTTTTCCGTTGCATGTTGTTAACATAAATATCTGGATACCATGAGGTCCATTACCGCAAATCGAAAGTCTCACATAACATGAGTGGAACCATACCATTCTCAATGGAGAGATCAACGTAATGATCGAGTTTAAGCCTATCCGGTACCTTAGAAACGTCCTATCCGGTACCTTAGAAACGTACCTTTTTCAATTCCATGCCAATACCGGAATCTTCATCGTCGTCAGCAGCAGTGAACAAGTTTTTCTTCATTTCTGGAGTTATTATGCTGAGGACTTCATCCATTCCATCTTTGGTTGGCGTGCTTCCACTATTCAGAGTGCTGGAGAGCCTGCATGTACATGTATTGAATGGATAAGCATAGGAGGTAAACTTGCTATAAAACCACAACATGCTCAACGAGTACCTCTGAGGTTGAATTCATGTTTCGGACCAAAAAAAAATATTTCATAATAATAAAAACAAAGCTGTGAATAATAGGCATGTTTAGCACTATATTACAGTTAAGCAAAGAGAACATACTCAATTTGATAATGATAAGCATAACGACTATATGCTCTTTTAGTTTGTTTTGTTTGTTTGTTGGGGTTTAACGTTCGCGCAGCAATATTTCAGCTATATTCAGACGATGAACATGAAATTGATGATAAAATGAACATGAAATGATGATGAAATCAAAAAGGGATGGGACACAAGGACAATGGGGTCGACAAATTTTGATTGCCACTGGAAATAGGAAGAGATGTGTAGGGTCGGACAATTTAGCCTCCTGTGGCGGAGCCCTATGGTTCCTACTCCGGGAGAATACCACAGTAGGGTTCTTTAACGTGCGAGGAACGTGGCATCTTTCCCAACACGGTGAACCACTATGGTTTGCGGTCAGGTTTTCCGTATTATAGCCTGACAACCCCAACATGTAACACACCAGGGGTACTCCATTCCACCACCTGGGGCACACATCCCAGTTGCTTTGTGGGCAGAGCACTATTTAGTCAGAAAAAATCTAATATAATAATAGGAGTTGCGGTATGATTGCCAATGAGACAGTCATCCACCAAAAACCAAGAAACGAACTATTAAACTTCTACAGGTTACCACACGGTTTTAAGTGATGGGTAACCCATACCATAAAGCAAGTTGTAAAAGGACCGAAAATAAAAGAAGAGAAACTATTCATAAAAGACGAAAATCGACTTAACCTTTAGAAAAAACGTAAAACGAATAACAATGAACATAACAAAAAAAATAACGACAACTCCTGGAGTACAGGTTCCTGGCTTGGGACTAAGTCGTATATAAGCTTTTTGTTGCTATCAACATTCTGGAGAAACAGAAACAGACATAGAACCATCTTAGAAACCAGATTGAACCAACTCTTCCTAAAACCATTTTTATCCCCTCGACTGGGTCAGTGAGAAGAATTTGTTACCCTTTTTAATCGAAGAACAGAGTTCATTATAAACAGCTAAAAGTGACTGTCAAAATGATGCCTGTGTATTTTGGATTCTTTTAGTTTTCTATTTAAAAAGATTCGACTATTGAAGGGACTGAAACAGACGTGAACCAAAAGTTACAAAATGTACAAATTGCAATATTAATTATTGACGGATCCATGGTGTTTCAGGAGTAGGATACCTTTCCCTTTTGTCGGAAAATTGTGTTAAGGAGGTAGACCTAAGGTAAGACACTTAACTCTCAAAATCAGTGATATGTTTGCATCATATTCAATTTCACCAAAGCCTATCAAGCTTTTCTTTGAAACACAATAAAATCAGTCCAAGTTACTTCGATGCTTACACGAGTTTGATGTAAAATAGTTAATAAAGACGTTCCAATGATTTGTAAGAGTTGTTTCCCTTACTCTAGGTCTACCTCCTTTAATTTAGAGAATTCAAAGAAAATTGTCAAATAATAGCCTGGGCCCTTCGAAAATCTCGGGATCCTCGCCTGATTAATCATATTGTTTTTGACTCAATTTTGATTCAGTTTTTGCATCTAAATGACGAAATATTTTATATTTAATTTTGGGAACAAGAAGTTGACGCTAAATTGTGAAGTCAAGAAGTTACTATACTTACGAACTTAGACGTGACATTCTGTTCCAGATGTCTTTGAATCCTAGATATCAAATAGTTTGATATAAAAATCACGGTGTTGAAGCTTCCCAATGTTTAGTTTTTAACCTCGCTGATGCAATGTGGTTTTAGTCACTCTTAGTATCCAATTTACAGACAATTCTACATTTACTTGTATATATCCGTGAAAATTTCAAGCTGAAATATTCGATTTGATTTGTTATTTCAAATTCTAATATATTGTTGATTTACCGCTAATGCATCCATATTTATATTCAAAACACCGTAGATTTCTCGGGGCACTGAGTATTGTATTAGAGATTCACTCAGTCTTACATCCGTTAAAAGAGTTCATCGTGCTCAATTCGTCACCTGGTTAGGCAATTAATCACCCATTACAACTAATTAATGAAAGATAATTAGTAATTTAGTCATTTCATATAATTAGCTGTTTAAAGGTGAGATTGTAATTACATGTACTTTGTTTACAATTTGAAAAAAAAAGTAAAAATGTATTTGTGTTTTATTTTTCGAATGAGCTGACAGTTTAAATTATAAGTTGCAAAACAAAACCGTATTATAGATAATACAACTTACATGACTTAGTATAAATGGAGTAAAATTAATATTTCAGTGGAATTAAAATGTTAAAATTAATGCATGTAACCAATGTAAAAATTAAGAAATGTATGACACTGCTTTTTTCATCGCAAAACTTAATTTAGGGACTGGTGTTATGATAAACTATATACAAGTCAGGAATTGAGTCAAGCTAGGAATAAATTCTTTAAAAAATATCACCCAAACCGTTTAAAAATCGTAAGTATCACATACATACTATATGTGAATAAAAAGTGATGACGAATGCAATAAAATTCAAGGGAATTAACCCGAACACAACCCCCAAAAAGTGCATGTCCCAAACCGTTTTTGTATGTATTTTTAGTACATACACCTGGGAGTTGTGTACCACAATATGATATTAACTTACTTGCTGTCACCAGTCCACAATTGCAACTAGGTTAATAAATAAACATTCTTGGAATCTCCAATTTATGCATACGTAAGCAGATGTATGGAACTTGAAGTTGTTTGTAAATGAGTTATGCACCTTTTCGCGGTCTTTTACTAGCTTTGTGACGTAATCGAGACGAAGGGATATTTAAAAAAAAAGAACCCAATAGAATAACATAAAAATAGATCCGAAAAAAAATACATAACTGTAACCATCCCATGAAGTCTGTGTTTGAAGTACTATATCTCGTCAAATAAAACATGACTGTTCTGAGTATATGTACAGTTTCAGCTGTGTCCAGCCGTAAACTTATTTTTATAAAATCACTGTGCTATAAATATTACTCGCCAATTCAATGAATGCGAGAAAAAAAATGTTGCGTTGGTTTTGTGTGTGTGTTTATTTATTTATTTTGTTTTTGTTTTTGAGTATTGTTAAGATGTGTTTTTCTTTTCATTTTCAGAAAATCTTGAGAATCCATATGATAGGAGAGTTAACGTAAGTTGCATTGTACGTCCGTCAGTCTGCCCTAACATGGCATCTAAATATACTTATGAGTAGACAACAAAGACAACAGTGTTGGACAAAACAATGAGAAGAGAACAATACCAAAGTCAGAAGAACCAAAACGAAATAAAACAATCAAATATAAACATTAAACAGATGAACCTTTCTGTTTTCTTTTTTTGCAAATACGACGGATATATTACACCCATCCTCTCAAGTCAAAATTTTAAGTCTACCTTCGCTCTTTGGGGGAGCAGATTCAAAACCCTGACTTGAGAGGAGGATTATATACACAATCACTGAAATAGAGAAAAATAAAAAATGCGATTTCGATAGTAACGAATGGCCAATACTAAAGTGCCACGCGGTGAAAAAAAAAAACCAAAATGCAAACAACGAGAGTGTAACATATAGACCTTCGTCTGCTTTAAATTACAAACAGTATGGTACTGTTGGGCGTCTATTTCCATTCTTTGAAAAATGAGGAGTTTGTACACAAATAATTTATGTAGAAGTACATTTACTAGAATGGACACACGCTGTGCTCATGACGTTTACGAAGCATTATATTCCATGTAAAAATCCCGATTCCAGGTACCTGCGGTAAAAATATCACGACCTATGAACCTAGCTGTGGTAACAGTTTCATTTTGATTTGTAGGAAGGGTGATTGTTCCATGTTTGGTGCTTGGGGTAAAAGTGTACCCGTCCCAGGGTCACTATTACAACTCCGAGCATTAGATTGGAGTGTGGATGGTGAGTGTACATAATCGAAAGCCACAAGGAAAAAGACAAAGTCTTGTACAAAATCTTTAACATTAAGGTTTTTTTTTTACCTCGAAATCAAATTAGGCGACACATACCGTGTTTAAATCAAACTTCTAAAGTGTGTCAAGCCAACATCATTTTGAAAAAAAAAAATGAAAATCTATGTACAAAAAAATATTAGGTATGATCTACCTTAAAGAAGAAATAAAAATAAAACAGTTTGCTACAGTTTTACAGTAAACAATAGCATTGCTTTGTTAAAAATGTTACGGGTACTACCATTTGTTTTTTACAAAGAGGCTAGGATCAAATTTGAAATAAAAGGCAGGATTGAAATTTAAAAAAAAATGAAAAGTCAGGACAGGCCATAATTAGAATAAAAAAAAAGAATTTCAGGATCTATCTTTGTCCTAAAAAAAAGGCAGCAAAAATAAAAAGAGGCAGGATATAAAATCAAATAGTTGCTCCGTAAGTGAGGGTATTGTGTTATTTGTCGACATATTGTGTGTCAAATTTGTGTACACTAGTACGATATATTATTTAAATTTATTTAATTACGCAGGACCCTTCAAAGATTTTCCTCAAGTAACCGTCTACCACCCGAAGGACGGAAATGGTCACGCTTTTGCAAACTTTGGTTGGACCGGTTGGATTGGCTCGATAACAGGTACTCACCTATAAATAATATTTTTCATTTCAAAATTAAAAAAGAGCGAAGTGAAATTTGCTTTCAACTAACCTCGTTGACAGGTGTGACGATATTTGATTACCATCCATATCTGTACCGACATTCAGCTGATCCGACCCCGTCCGGGTCCGAGTACATGTCAAAAGAATAGGCCCGCAGCAGCGCTAAGCTTGTCGTAAAAGGCGAGTAAATAGTGCTCAGAACCCTGACCGAGGACTAGGGCGCCCTACCCACAAAGTAACTGGGTTGTGTGCCTCAGGTGGTGGAATGGGGTAACCCTGTCATATTACATGTTGCGGCCATATATACGGAAAACTTGACCGCAAACCATACCGATGCAAAGTGTTGGGAAAGATGTCGCGTTCCTCGCACGTTAAAGAACCCAGCTTTGATATTCGATAGGAGTAGGAACATTTGCCCGACCTTAGCCCCTCTCCCTATTTCCAGGGGCAATTAAAATTTGTCTTCCCAATTATCCTAACACCAACAATCAATCAATCCAGCTGCTCCAGCTTTCGAGTTTTTATCACAAAACTTTTTACTCCGTTTTGTTTGGAATTGCTGACATTACACAGACTTTCAAAGACACATGTAGGACTCGAGATTACACAAATGCCCCTAGGATTTAAGTACACGTATGCTGCCCATTGGTTAGGTTCGTCACCAGGAAATTATACGCTCGTGCATGGCTTTGACCTTATTGGCCACGATTTCAAACTGTCAAAGATGATATTGTTCTTTTATCGGACGTACCAACAACGACCAGCACAGCAGGTGCCTTTCAAAAAGCAGAAACTAGCTGCTCATTGACAACTTCCCGAAGCACCCCGGTTTTAGATGGTTTTCATGTGTATTGTGTGTGATTTGTTCTTTGTCTGTTGTGTTTAATTTTCTAGGCTTTCCTTTAACGCGGAGTTCCTCTGGTTGCCTGCCATTAATCTCTTAGTGACATGTTATTGATTAACCGGCCTTTTTGCAATTGGAAATGCTTTAAAAACGACATTTTATGACTTTTTTTGTCCTTGTGTACCATTTGTTTCTAATATATCATTATGTTATTTGTAGGCATGAATTCTAAAAGAATGGCGATTTCGGAGATCGGAGTCTCATTTCCAGACGAATCGTTCGGAAAAGAATCGAGATTTGGAATACCATTTACCGTAAGTATATCTAACAAAAAGCTATGAATGTTAAAACATCCGCAAACCCAATAACCACTTTCTTATTACTACGCATTACTTCGCTTCGTTACTTGCAGCTCATTGAAAAAGCAAAGCTCTTTCCGATGCACTATAATGATTTGCATATTAAAGAGGGCGATGCCAGAGGTGTATAAGTTTTGAAATAAAGAATATACCTTTGTATAGAATCTAGACGGTCTGCATGCATGCAGTTTCCCTGAATCCCAAATTTAGGCATGCGCTTTCCCCGTTAGATGTTATTTCATTCGTGGTTGTAGATAACTTCAGTCTCGAATGCAGTAGTCGATGAACATTAGTGATATATACTTCCAGGAGGTATAAGAATATATGCTGGACATGTACGTAGAATACCCCGCGGCTAATACGAAAAGATCTTTTTTGCCCGAGAAAATTTTTCTGTTTTTTTCAAGCGTAACCAAAACGTTTTTGTTTCCAGAACATACTCCGTGATGTACTGCAATATGACAGCACTATTGATGATTCTATAAATAGACTGTCATCGTCACCAAGGACGTGTGATCTTATTCTGGGTGTAGGGGATGGAAAGGTAAAAGCGTTTTTTTTTCAATTTCAAAGAAGTTTTAAGGAGGGATGTGATTGTCAATATCACTATTTATTTACTTTCAAGATTATTTTTTGTGAACCTCTCTGATTATTAACGCTTAGTGGCTCAGCAATTACTTCAATATGACTAAATTTAAAACTCTTTTCACCATCTTGAGCATGCGTAATATTTATCTTGAGCATGCGTAATTTTTAATATGCAAAATTTTGCACATTTTCTTTTCCCAGCTTGGAGAGTTTAGAGGCGTTCAGTATTCAGCATCAGTTGCTAATTTCATTGATGACATGAACTTAAAACCGGAAGCTCCTTGGCACCCGAAGATTAAAGACGTTGTTTATTGGGGTAAGGTCCCATACTTTTGTATTACATATGATTTAATTGTTATACTTATCATACAATAATTGCCTATATAGAGGGTGTTATCATGAAAACAGTACAGTGATATTGCCTGAAACGAAAAACAGGCGAAGACATTATAAATGTTGAAGGCAATGTCACTTCTCAAGGGCAGTCAATTTATCGATAAATGTCCTCTACATGAGCAACTACTGTGTTTATTTCATTGAAGAATCTGATGAGGGCATTATCGTGTGATAATGCTCTCCTGACATTTTAACGCATGTTAATGAATATATTACCATGTTTTAATCAATAAGAATAGCTTATTCTTCTCCGATATGAAAAAGAATATGTATATATCTATATCTATATCTATATCTATATATATATGATAGCATATTTTTTTAAGGATGCAAAAATCGTCGATTGATTATATTCTTTCTAATAAATATTTACGCTGAATTTATTTTAAAATATATAAATATAGTTATAGACAATTTTCATTCTAGTTTCATTAGGCAATAAAGTATGCATGGTCGTCTATGCCTAGTACAGAAGAAGGCGCGAAGATTGACATATCAATGGGAGTGTGCCAAAATAATCGATGGAAAAGTTTTAAAGGTCTTACCACGATCTATATCTTTTCTCGTCAACAAGAAAAAAAATGAACTTGTATTTGCTCTTTTTAACATACTTATTCACATGACTAGTTGACAACACATGACGAGTGGCGGCTTATATCGGGAATGTTGACCATGATAATTGTCTTCGACATCTGTTATGCCTTCAACAGCGGTTTTGGCATATTGTTCTTTTTTTTTCAGTCAATTCTGGTCTTCCTTGTGATATCACCATTTCAAGATAAAAGTTGGCACTGTGTAAAATATTATGGAAAGTCATAGACTTATTTACGACTTACTTGGCCTGGTACTTTTTTAGGTATGGATTGGCTTTGCCCGGGATTTAGTCAGACTCTAGCAAGACAACTGAACAAACATTACGGAAATATCACCGTAGAAAACGTCATACGTGACGTCACGTCCATCACCCAGACAGGCAATCTTCATATTGCAATTTATGACCTAACGAACAATGTGGCATATCTTGCCAATGCCAGATCTACAGGCGCTACTGGACCCATGTATGCTTATGAAAGGTAGCAGTATCGTTTCTCTTATTTATACACCTATGCATACTTTGGAAGCGGGATGTATTTAGTGATCATGATGTCCGTCCATCCGTTCTTTAGTCTACACATTTTTCGTAATAGTTTTCTCTTCCAACTACTTATCACAGTCAGATAAAATTGTGCAAGCATGCCATATCGCGTAATTTGATTAAAACTTTGTTTATATTTTAACCATGTGTTTTTTGTTTTTTTTTGTTTTTTTTTTGTTTTCTTATTTTGTTGTTGTTGTTGTTGTTGTTGTTGTTGTTTTTTTTTTTTGGGGGGGGGGGGGGCGACTATTGGAGCCGGGGTGTCCTTTAGTGAATTTTTTCTCAAAATGACTTTAGTTTCTTTTAATTTAGGATATGATTTAACATGACGGATGTTTCAAGAAAAGGATATATCCTACTTATAAATGCAATAGACTAGAGAAAGTATTTTTTACCACGAGCGCCGAGACCACGAGATAACACACTTTTGGCAGTTATCTCGATCGATACACACTGTCAATGATTCATGATCTTGTACTTTATATGTTTACCACACAATCAGTTGTCTACCTTATAGAGTCTACGTGTTAACCACGTGATTATTAATGAGCATGCGTGACATATACTTATGCGAGGTAGGTCTTGGGTAGTAAAAATCGTCCGTGCGAGATTCGTAAGAGTAGTCATGGACGTTAAAACCCCTTTAGTAGTAGAGTAGTAAAAAGAATTTTCTTCGCGGAAGTGAATGTAAAGTATGCTCATCGACTACCATGCTATTCATCAACCACCTTTATCATACCTCATATGTCAGTTTGCTGTATTGTGTTTTGTTCAAAACGAGAGTAATATGCTACTCTTTCACATATCTCAAAGGGGTGGTAGTTTTTCCCATCTATTAACCTCTCGTTACGACTTCAACTGGTTCCGGTATTATTAAGCACCAGTCCTATTTGAGTCGCTTTTACGTTTGGAGGAACGTACATAAGATAACTGGAATAACATTAACGCAAAAACAGGAGCGCAATGTACAAAAAGTTAGCCGATATCAATGAGGACGGCTATGTAAATGATCACTTGTCTTCTTAAGACTCAAAATCGACGAAATGATAAAAAAGACACTCCCATTTTCAAATACATGCAAATTTAAGAGAAAAAATTATCAATTAAATAAATAAATTAAACAAAAGACACATTATTTAAAAAAGAAAACATACAAAACTGATTGTTAGGTTTCATAATAAAAAATAAGAAATGGAACAATCAGTAAAATACAGTAAATTATATATAGCTAAGTTTGTTACTATAAGAAAATACATTGTCACCCTCGGCTACGCCTCGAGGAATCAGTGATTTTCTTGGGGTAACAAACTGCTCTGTTATCCTCTTATCTATATATTATTTATATGATACACTATAACACGAAAGGGTCTATTTCATAACTATGATTCTTTAGTTACTCTATTTACAGGACGTTTGTTAGAATGAATATGACAGAATTATTCAGCGTTCCTCCACCATCAGAAAATATTTCCAAATAAAAGTTTTACTGTGTCTTTGTGTGTAAATTTAAGCCGCCAAGAATTAAAAAAAAACATATTAGTATAATACTCAACTGCTTTCAAAGAGATATTTTAGGGGACGACGTGTTGATATTTTGTTAGGAATGAAGTGTTGTTAAAATAAATGGCTGTACCTTGAGAGTAGGGAAGTTTATTCTCTTTGGTTGATAAATCATGATATTAACCTCATCCAAATTCATTAATGGTATATTTCATCATGAATTAATAAAACCCAAATAACATACAAAATAAATACAAAAATAAACAAACAAATGAAAAAACAAAAAACAAAACAAAACAAAACGAAACAATAAAAAATGTTCTTATTAGATAGGCATTTGTTTAATTATAATTCACCCCTTTTGTGCCCGATGTTGACTGTATGTTGCTTATAGCAGCATTTGAAAAAAGTAGGAGGTACGCATTGTCATCAGTTAATAAAAAAATGTGTGAAAGTATCATTCAGCAGGCAATCTTAGCCATAGAGGAGTTGCGAATTAGTAGGCCCCCACCATGATAGACCAATAACAAAATGCACGTTTTGCATCAGGAAACCCCGAAAGTCATTCTGATGGAAAACAAAATAGGAGGCCTACAATGATATACGTGATAAAGAATATTTTATCTGATTTCATTAACTTAATTTGAGCTTGTTAAAGAATGTATTTAAAGTTTGGACAGGTAATACGAAATAACATGTTTGAGGCTGTTAACACATATTAACTTCAAACCAAAAACGGGCCCATACCAATGTTGTTTTGTATATCCTGTTGAAAAATTAGAAACATTCCTTATGATTAAATTTGTGGTGGAGTACAGTCCAAATATTAAGTAGCAGTCCTTATAAAAACCAGACAGGAGGCGATTCATGTCAAATACCCACTGAACTCACTTTTATTTCTTGTCAAGAAACAGTTACTGATCACATAACCAGTCTTACTTTTTCATTTGTGACGTTGCGCCTTTGAGATAAAAAATATATAGTTTGTACACGAAATTGACACTTTGCAAGAGTTATCGTTCTTGATTTGCTTTGATTTGGTTGATTTTAGTGTAAGATAAATGTATGATCTGAATATGGAAAGGACAATTGTTACATACAAATATAGCATATGTAGATTGAAAAAGCATCATTTGTTCGGGTGTTTTTTTCTTCACCATAAATCACTTTAATATTTGCACTGTCTGAATTTTATATAAACTGGTACTTTTAATAATTAATTTGTAATTTTGTTTGGAATTCTTTGATTTATCACGGAGTTCGGACCAATCGACGTTACTGACGTCAAAGTACCAAGCCAGATTATACATAATAACCTGGTTTGCTCATAGATAACCACCTAATCAGGAAGCTTGTTAAAAAATAAATTAGAAGATTTCCCATTAACAGTTTCAAGTGTTTAGAATACGAAAATGGTATAGGGCAAAGGTCAAACGTTAAGCCCGGACACCTTAAAGGTAAAATCAATCGTTATTGCACATTTCATAAATTAAAGATATTCTTTCGACGTGATAATAAAAAAGAACTAATAAAATTTTTGAAAATAAAATAAATATATATCTCTTTATAAAAAAAGTTCCGAATAGTCAAGGGTGTTCTGTGGAACGGGAGTTAGCAAG
The DNA here is from genome assembly GCA_037379345.1 of Perna viridis. Classification (NCBI taxonomy): domain Eukaryota; kingdom Metazoa; phylum Mollusca; class Bivalvia; order Mytilida; family Mytilidae; genus Perna; species Perna viridis. The sequence continues at coordinate 26,344,929 of CM074523.1, forward strand.
TATTTCTGGCTATAATCTATAAACTAGATAAAGTCAAATGACGGAGACGCTTCATCAAGGATAAAATAGACCGAAAAAGTCCTCTTGGTTCCTGTTTACTGTGTGATACTATTTCTTTATCTTAGTGCCTTTTTTCACTTTTTCATCCTTGCTTACAATGATGAAGAATATGTTGTCCACTTTATCTTCTCCGTAAATTTTGACCATGCGGGTTCGATCATACTTCCGTCCGTCATAGAACAAATAGTTTTGACTCCATAGGTAAACCTCATGACTCGTTTTTGAATATAATCCGAATGATGTCCGTACAGAAGTGCCCCTTTTAGCACACCCAAAACACTATCTTCAGGAACAATTACCCTTCTCAGAGGAAAAACATCCCTTGCAGCATCATGTACAAAGCGCCATTCAGAGAATCCACCAGCAAGAAGAATCAAGCTGATTTTTGTCGTTTCTAGAAGGGATAATATTTCTCTCATGAGTAAAACGATGTTTTCTGTTGTTGATAGAAACATCTTTTTTCCCCGTTTCCAAATTTAGACGCATACGAGTTCGATTTCAGAGCCAAATGTGGAATTCTTAAGAACATCTGGAAAGTCTTTCTGGTGAAGCGTCTTGTATATAATGATTCAAGGTGATCAGTTGGAGATAGATAGTTTTTTTCTCAGTTTGCCTGTCATCAACCTTTTAGCGCTTTCCAATTCCTTTTCAAGTTCATGTACTCGAGAGGATGATTTTGTCCTAAAGTAGAGAACGCATTCTTGTCAATCACATAAGTAAGCAGCTCAAATAACTCCTTGTTCACTAACGTATAACCACATGCGTTGACAGTAGCTCTGTATTTTCTTCCAGATGACAATTGACGCCTTTTTTTTCTTAAGAACATCTGGAAAGTCTTTCTGGTGAAGCGTCCTGTATATTTCGTATTTCTATATTTAATTTCACTTCTCTATCATTTTGGTTGATCCCAGTATTTGGAACTTCAAATTAAATAAATATGCGATACGTATATCTATCTTTAAAGACAAAATTGACATGACTTGGGATCCAACGAGAAAAACGCCAACTTTTCTACAATAAGCAGGAAATGCTAACCCTTCAAAACACTTGACACTTTTGTTCACCCCAAGTTTTAAGCATGGTTTGAAATGTTCTGTTTTCTTCTGTGTTCCTCCTAACTATTCTTCGTCTGATGGCATTTTTATTGTCTTAATATCTTGCAAAAAAAAAAAAAAATACCGAAGCGTGTAAAATTAGACAAGTCAAATTTGTAAAAACGTGAAGGTTCCTCTGATATTTTCATTTTTTATTGGCATTTTTACACGAAAATATGTATTGCGTTAACATACTGAACCCAACGCTGTGAAAATGACAAATCTCTATGTATTTGAATGGTCGATTAGGACCCATTTTCGTGAAATCACGGAGTCACGAGACTTACATACCCTATACCGAGCGTTAAGAGTGTAAAGAACAACAACGTTTCTTTTTTGTCATTTGGCTTCTCTGTGTGCATGTATTAATCTCTGTTAAATATAATTATTTTTTTTTAATATTTTGATAATGAACATTGTGATTGGACATGAATTTATATACTATTTACTTTATTTTTCCAAAAGCAATACAGCTTAAATGTATACATAATACAAATTATAACAATTTCTTAACATACACCACACAGAGAACTCAAATAAGGACAAGTAAAAAGGGTCATTATTTCATGCTTGCCCTTCGGGAGCACCTGATGCCGTTTTTTTTTTTGTTCTTTTGTTTGGTGGGGGTTCACATTACATGTGCTTAAGTTTATTTTGTGTGTCTTATTTTCTTTATCTTCAGTTTTAAATGTAATTGTTCTGTTTTCTAATTGTATATGTAGATAGTCCTTCATTTTTTGTTTTTTTCGGAACCATTAGCCGATACATATATTTTGTGGCAAAAAAAAAAAAAAAAATAAAATAAAATAAAATAAAAGAAAATAAAAATAAGCCGAGGGACGTTGTCTTTTGAAGTCTGTTTGGAAGTTCACCCCAAAAATTATAGTAAGTCTGACATGTACGAATATAGTTGTTGATCTAAATCGATGTATTTCAAAGCGGCAAAATTTGGGGTCGTCTATATTTGTAGTTTTTGCAGTCATTCAAACAAATGTGTTTGTTTGATTCGCAAATTTACTCAGACTTGCATTTCAATGATTCTAAAACATTTGCAAAAGTTTTATTTTCGTGATAAAATTATCACTACGGCTGCATGCGATTTTTGTATTTAAGTCGCAGTCTTTCTAAAAATCAGACAAAAGGTGTTTTTTGCATGTAAAAAACTTACCGAATTTAGTTTTATGTCTTGTTCAAAGACAGTTCAAACCAGTTTTTGTTTTCCATTTAGTGGTTGCGCTTTTGAGAAAAAAATCATATAGACTGTACATGGAATTTGCACTTTGCAAGAGTTATCGTTCTTGGAATGGCTACATTTGGTTGATTTCAGTTGGATAAGAATTTATGATTATCTAAAACGTGCAGATCTGAATACAGAAAACCTTCACTTGCATATTTCCATAGACCTCTACGCACTCGTTATAAAGAGACTTTCAAAAGTGACATTGTAGGTAAAAATCTCATGTATAGAATTTAAAACAAAATGCATTTTAGTGCATTTTTAATGATTAAGAGATAACAAGACACCCTAGAATATTATAATGTATATCGAAAAATTGTGTTCTAAATAACAAATAAAATAAACATATTTTTCTAGACTAAATCTGCAATATGAGCTTTGCAAAATGTGTTTGAAGTTGCAAATTTTCACACATTCAATCTATTAATTTTGTATGACTCGAAACGTTTTCCAGAAAATTTGTCTAGTTTTCGGGCTGTTTTATGAACAGTGACGCATGTTAAGAGTATTGCATTTGTCTTTATATGGTTGAACTTCAAATAAAACGTTACAGATTCAATAAAATCTCAATCCCTTTGTATCGCCCTAGACTTCTTAAAATTAGACTTCTGGAACAAGGTTATGTTGCTATAAGATTGAAGCCATCACAACAGATATCTTTTTATGGTTGTAATCAGGAACTCGTAGATCGTTACGGTGTATCCATCTGCACCATGAAAAGTGATTTGATCAATGTGTCATAGTTTTCCTTTTCTCTTTCGTCTACCCTTGACTTTTTATGAGCAACTCGTCGGGTGTTTGTAGAAAAGCAGATGACGCATACCATACCGGTTCACCTGGTTCATGCTCCTAGTTGTTAGTCCGAGTTGCTCATTTACTTTTGTTACTTTGTATGTATTATTTTGGTTATTTTATGTTCTTTTTTGTGTGTGTCTAGAATCTTGGTTTCGTTTCCTTGAATACTTTTTCACTTAAATTACAAATCAAATAAAGTGTATTGGGGTAGCTTGATCTTTGACCACTCCTCTGATGTATGCAAAGTAGCAGAAAACTTTACCGTTTTTCATTTTATTAAGTACAACTTCAAAACTTGCGTTGAGTTATCTTTCCATTGACATACGAAATAGCCGTATACCCTCTAGACCCATTAAACTCGAAAACTAAAGTACTTTTGATACCTGTCCTCAGCATTATAAACAGATTTAAATGAATAATACCAATATGTATACAGTCAAAATCATACACTATTATCCCTTTAAATCAATTTTGTTTCTATTTTTAAAGTTTATCGATCTTTATAGGGCTAGTATGGTATATCAACCATTGGTAACAATATAGCGGAATCTACAGGAAGTAAATTAATTATTCGAAGGGTAGAAAAAGGGTAGAAAAATTAGCGTTTTTACTAAAAAAATTGTAATTAGGAGTAAGTATCTTAATTTACAGTAAAGCAATTTTATTTTTATACAAACAAAGTTTTGAAGGTGTCTTTTCTCAACATCTTTCTAGTTTCGATTTCTGTGTTTAATTTCGTAAACAGAATTTTGACGTTTTTTCTTAAGAAGCTTTCAATTGTATAAGTTGCCTTCTTTTATCATTTAAATTTATTTCCATTATCAATGCTCAACGATAATAAATTTTAAAAGATAGTCATGACATGCACGAGTTCTTTATCAGTTCATGAATTTTGTCGGAACAAAAATAGAAAATAGAGTTCTTGAATAAACTCGCCGATCTGATCCGAAAGAAAGAATATCGTTTAGCTAGATTTTTTTCTCAGTTTCCGCTATATAGATGACGTATTATCATTAAACAATCCTTATTTTGGGGATTTGATACATCATATCTACCCCAAAGAACTTGAGAGAATAATCAAGGGAACCAAGATTATAGCGGTTATCAGAAGAATGTAATCCAGGGACAAAGACTAGACATGGAAAACAGACATACACAACAAAGAACATAAAGTAACTAAAATCATACATACAAAGTAACAAACGCAAATGAGCAACTCGGACATAATTAAAACTGGGAGCATGGACCAGGTGCACCGAGAGGGTAGGCGTCATCTGCTTTTCTAGAAACACCTGCCGACTTGCTCATAAAAAAGTCATAAAAATGACCTTATCACAAAAAATAATAAATAAATAAATAAATAAATAAATAAATAAATAAATAACATTTTCGTATTCCTCAACATTTAAGTTTTAAATAATATTGTTTCAATGAAATCATACATAATTTTGAAATAAATGTAATCCAATTTACAAACTTCGTCTTTTTAAAATTCCTATCTCATATGAAAACTATGCCCATTCTTCCATATTCCACAGAAGGAGAACTAACACCCTCAAGGGAAAAGTTGATATTTGTCTTAATTATTTGAACAAAATTATTCCTAAAGGAGAAAATATAATTGTCATATTAATATACCCCGGAAAATATTTTTCTCTTTCTAATTGCAGGACTTTGCGAACGATGTTATTAAGACCAACAAATTACAGAGTTACTGATTATTGACTATTATCCCACCATGGCCGCATCCAAGGGCTATATTGTCGCTGCACTAGACTTCGGGACAACCTTCAGCGGGTACGCCTTCTCCTTCTTCCACGACTTTAAAGAAGATCCATTGAAAATAAAAGTAAATGCATTATGGCAGTCTTCAAGTCGAAGTCTGATGTCGTACAAAACACCAACTTGTCTACTTTTGGACGAAAATAAGGAATTTGTTGCTTTTGGATACGAAGCCGAAGATGTATATGCGGATAAAGCTCTGGAGGGAAAAAAGGATGAATTTTTCTATTTTTATAGATTCAAAATGAATTTGCACAATAATAAGGTGAGACTGTATTTTGCTTTTTGTTTAATTTTGTTTCAGAACATTCTAGAAAATTGTAGGGTTTATCGATTTGAGATATATTTTGTTTCTATATTTTTTTCCAACGTAGCTGTTATATAATAATGTAGTTCAATGGCATGCACATAGTTTAGGATTAACTAGTATTGAGATTGCCTTTTAGCTCAAATGGACCAAAGAGACCATATAAGATATAGCAATCACGTGAAATCCGTCGTCGTCTGTTAACAATAATTCAAATGTCTTTCACCCTCAAACTACTGGACATATTCCAATGAAAACTTGAATGAATGTTTCTTAGGATATCTTTCACAAAATTGGCCTAAGATTATTTGATCTGCGAAAAGAAACATGACTGTCGTTGCTAAAAATAAAACAGATATGTCAGACAGTAGTTTTTCGCAAATATCTTAAAGATCGTTTCATTTGACAAATGATCTGGCACAGGGTTGCATCGGTTAGAATAAAGAGGTCCAGCCATTCTTAAATTTTCAGAAAGATCCGTTGACTGATGTTGGAATTATGTACCGTGAAACCGAAATTTTGGCCGATTCTGTGTTTTTATAGTAAAAAATCTTCTTTTCAGGTACTAACCGACAGATTTTTATATAAAAGTTGCCATAAAAGGTTCATATTTCAGTTTGGATTTCCGATCCACGAAAATAAATGACCGTCGTTGCTAAAATTATAACAGAAGGGGATCAAAGGGCAATTTTTCGAAAAATATCTCAAAAACAGCTGCATTTTACAAAGATCTAACCTAACTTAGAACATTCATAGTCCCATCCTTTCGAGAAAACAGAAAAAAATATGGCTTTTGTTTCATTTCCATCGTTCCTCTTTCCTCGTTCGTCTACCCCTGACTTGACTTTTTGTGAACAACTCGGTGGGTGTTTCTAGAAAAGCAGAGGATGCTTATCCTACCGGTGCTCCTGGTCCCAGTTTTTAGTGGAGTCCGAGTTGCTCATTTGCTTTTGTTACTTTGTATGTATGATTTTAATTACTTTATGTTCTTTGTTGTGTATGTCTGTTTTCCATGTCTGTTCTTTGTCCCTGGATTAAATTCTTCTGATTACCGCTATAACATTGGTTCCCTTGATAACTCTTCCAAAACTTGAAACAAAAATGTACAGATAATCAATAAGATGAATGTTAAGCATTGTAAGAGATATCAGTCTGAAAAACACAAATGAACGATTCTGGCTTTTTGGAGTTTCATTTTCTTGTCCACTAACTTTACATTAAATATTTGCATTTCAAGATATGAATTAAAGACCTCTTTTAATTTAAATTCCAACCAGAATATAACAAAAACTATGGTGCTTGAAGATGTAACAGGAAAGACTGTCCCTGCTGTTGATGTCTTCAAGTTTTCAATCAAGGCTCTAGTGGATCATCTTTTAGAGACTCTAAAAACTTGTGGTAAAACAATTGAACCTAGAGAAATCCTCTACGTTCTTACTGTTCCTGCTATATGGACGGATTCAGCAAAAGAATTTATGAGAAAAAGTGCTGAGATGGTAAATTAATCTTTATTAAACACACTTTTTAAATCACTTGAACGTTTGGGTTCAAGAATTAATTTGTGACGTTCGTAATCATCTATTCGCAGTAATCCGTTGTCTTTGCATTCTATATGTGTCACAAATTCGTGTTAATATTTTTGTTTTTCTTTCCATGAAGAGAATATTTGTTAAAATTTAAAACTATTTGTTCTTATTACAAAAATATTTGTTTCCCGTCTTCGTGTTCTTATTATGTTTTAATCTCTAGTTTTTTAGCACTCCAGCTAAGAATCATGCAATTCTGTAATATGTACTACACCCCCAAAAGACACATTTTTATTTTTGTAATTAAGTTGCTTTATAGGTCTATATGAGAAAATGTATAATTATTGAGTCCAATCTATCCGCTCTTACCAGATAATTCACATTGAAAATTATTTTAGTATCATTTACAGAGTTATCTCCCTTAATTTTGAATTCTACTGTACGTTCTATACACATTTTATCTCCTAAGAACAAGGGTTATATGAAAAGCCACATGTTACTTTTTGTTACATTTTAAATAAAATATCAAAAGTAAATTGTAGACTTTCCAACCATGATTCTTACCACGAGTGCTACTTAAATAGTTGAATTATGATTTTGATATCTCAGTGGTTTATTTGTAAGTTACAGTACATTCTTTACGTACATATTGCAGGCGGGCATTCCAGGAGATCAAATGGTTCTTGCTCTGGAACCAGAAGCTGCTTCAATCTACTGTCAGTATTTACCTACAGAGAAATTGTCTGGATCAGATGGTTTTGCGATGAGTGAAGTCGGGACAACATATATGGTAGTGGATTTAGGAGGTATTATTAATAATTTGAAGACTGTTATTTAAACTTACATCATGCCTAATATTTATAACAAATTCCATTCCTAATATGCCTAGTGTGTTTACATAAATCAGACCTTATACTAACATAATGCCTAGTATTTTTTTCACTATTTCATGCCTCATTTTTATACCTATATGATTTGTAACATTTCTGCCTCTATCATGCATTATCTTTCATACATCATATCTATATATACCTTTTTTTACATTCTTTATTTTTATACCTTACTATTATATGTTTTTCTTTGATTCATAATTAAATTTTAATGTGTAAGCTAATGCAAACTGCCCAATGATGTTCGAGAGAGTAATCAAGCTAACAAAGGTTCTAGTTGTATTCAAAAGAAAGTAACCCAGGGACAAAGATCAGAAATGGAAAACCGACATACATGCAGTAACTAAAATAATACATACAAAGTAACAAAAGCAAATGAGCAACTCGAACTCCACAAAAAACTGGGAGCATGGAACTCTCAAAATGACAAAGCACATTTATGGTTTAATTTTCCATCACCCTGACTCGAACCAGTGCCACTTTGACATCTATGGCAACACTGTCTGCGTTAAGTCCACCACCTAGTTCACTATTTGGAAACCATCGAGTAAAAAAAACCCAGTCAGCAGAAGCTATATAATATGAATTATTATAAGAAGGAGTCAAAAACCCTCAAATAAAAAAAAAATCTCTAGTCAAAATAATTGAATTTTGGATTTTGTCTTCCGTTTGGTTTCTATTTTTTTTATTGATCTTCTCATTGACGAATTTAAATATTACCATGTCATTGTGACGTTATACATTAAGTGTCAGTATGAATTAAACTTGGTATGAAAACACCCATCATTTTGATAGTGTAATTTGACCATTTGCACCATTAGAATCATGGAAAAAAAACAGGATTTTCCATATTATGCTGGACCATTGAGTTATAATTTCATTGAAATTTCATTCTAGTCAAAATAATTGAATTTTGGATTTTGTCTTCCGTTTGGTTTCTATTTTTTTTATTGATCTTCTCATTGACGAATTTAAATATTACCATGTCATTGTGACGTTATACATTAAGTGTCAGTCCCTGCAAGAATCAGGCAATAGGTTAAACTTGGTATGAAAACACCCATCATTTTGATAGTGTAATTTGACCATTTGCACCATTAGAATCATGGAAAAAAAACAGGATTTTCCATATTATGCTGGACCATTGAGTTATAATTTCATTGAAATGCACTAAAAATGAACATTTCATAGGCAGATAACTCCGTCAAAAACCTCATTATTCTAATATTCTATTGAAAAAAATTTCTGAGCAAACCCAATGATGCAGATATAAAATAATGTTTTTTTTCAATGGAGAAAGTATCCTTGAGTGATATTACATCGTCAGATCGGTGGGTTTTTGACATGCTTGTTTCTGATTTTTCCCATTTTGCCTGATTCTTTCAAATACTAACACTTAAATATAAAATGATTTGGGACTATTTGAAATAACCTCATGACATGTGGTGCATGCATTCCTTGCATTACTAGCTATTTTCATGGTGCACCGCATGATCATTTTTAGTTCTTAATTGACCGAAACATATTACAATCATTCCACAACTTTTTGACAATCAATCTTATACAGTAAAACCTATTTATACCAAACTTTAATAAATAATCCAAAAACTTTTTAAACCAGACATTTTTTTAAAATCACTTTATTTTAATTCAAATGTATTTGAACCTTGGTAAACCAAACACTTGTGTAAACCGAACGACTAATCAAGGGAACCAAGATTCTAGCGGTAATCAAAAAATGTAATCCAGGGACAAAGACCAGACATGGAAAACAGACATACACCACAAAGAGCATAAAGTAACTAAAGTCATACATACAAAGTAACAAAAGCAAAAGAGGAAATGAAAACTATGACATGTTGAACGGTTTTCATGGCGCAGATGGATACACCGTAGCAATCCACGAGTTCATTGTGACGACCATAAAACGTCTGTAGTGATAACTTCAATCTTGTAACATCATAACTCTGTTTCAGAAGCCTATTTATCAGAAGACTAGCGCGATACATTAAGTCTGCGTAGTTTCGGCAAGCTCTGGCATAACGTACGAGTTGTGATATGAACACTCCATACGCAGATGCTGAAGGGATGTTGATAATTCTGAATGAAAAGTCATCACATTTGTCGTAAAGTTTGGTCAGTGTTTTCCTTTTACCGTCGATTTCTAAGTGTAGGTCAAGATATGAGGCTGACCTCACAGTGTCTGTAGTATTCTTTATCTCAAGTTCTATGGGGTAGATGCGAAATATCAAATCCCCGAAAATAGTATTGTTTAAAGATAATACGTCATCTATACAGCGGAAACTGAGATTAAAGGATCTAGCTAAACGATATTCTTTCTTTCGGATCAGATCAGCTATAAAGTTAGCCTCACAAGAATGAAGAAATAGTTCAGCAAGTAGAGCAGCATAAGTTGTTCCCATTGGAATGTTGACCGTTTGTTGAAAAACGCGTCCACCACACTGGACAAATATGTTGTCGACTAAAAATTTCAGCATTTTGTAAACATCTTCTCTATTTTTTTTTTTAAAAAAACAAAACAAAACAAAACAAAACAAAACAACGATGTATAATGTTTTTGAGTCGGGATGTTAATTGAGTATGGGGAATAGAAGTAATCATAGGTTTTAATGCTATTATAGTTTGATAATAGCCTTGAACTGATTGTCTCCAAAAGATCTTTTGAATATTTCAGGATCCACATTGAATTAATACCACTACGGGACTAACACGTGTTTTGGTAGGACTACAGACCAGACTCTCTTTGACAGCTGTGAGTATAGAAGTTAAAAGTTTTGAAAGAGGTTTAGTGTTACAATTTGCAGATCCAGCTATGTAACGTTATTTGTATGGATTCTTGTGGCGTTTAGGAATCCAGTACATAGACGGTAAATCACAATCATCGTCCTTGGTAGAGAGACCAAAAGAGGAAGTAAAGGTCTGATCACTACTATTATTTTCTACGTCTACCTCTGATAATAAACATTGGATGTAAAACGTTTTCCAGACAAAACAATGTTGTTTTGGGCTTTGTCTGTTAGTACGACAACATATTTTTTATGTATAGTAGACAGTGTTTTTGCTACATCGGGGTCTTTAATAACTGATGTAGCATTGGCACTAATTGACCAACTTAAAACTTTCATTCATTTAAAAATTAAAGACCTCACAGCCTTTAACCACTCTGACAGAGAATCAATGTTTTCTTGTTCTCATTTTATTCATTGTCTTGCGTAGTCCTCCACGGCCTCCATAAAAAATTTTAAAGTTATAATTCAAATTTATGGAGCGAACCAACTTCATTGTATGGTTTGGTTTAGAAGGTTACAACTGTAAATATGAGGGTTGCTTTATCTAAATAGAGTCAGTGATAGCATAACTATGTTGTAGGAGGTACTGCTGACATTACTGTGCATAAAAAGACATCCAATAATCACTTGCAAGAAAAATACAGAGCTACTGGCAACGCATGTGGGGGTACGTCAGTGGACAAGGAGTTGTTTGCATTACTCAGTAAAGTGATTGGTAAGAACGCTTTTCCAACTATGAAGCAAAATCATCCTTTAGAGTACCTCGATCTTGGCAGAGAATTTGAAAGTGCAAAAAGATCGATGAAACCAAAACAGAAGACAAAAATAAATATTGGTCTACCGATGGGCGTTCTGAATACATTATGTAAGAGCCTTCACAAGAAAGATTTTCCCGATGTTCTTCAGAGTTCCTCACTTAAGTCTGAAATTGATGTTGTTGGGGATAAGATACGTCTTGATTTGGAAACCGGGAAGAAGATGTTCAGACCGACAATAGAAAATATCGTTTTACTCATGAAAGAAATATTATCCCATTCAACAACAGCAGAGGTCAGCATGATTCTTCTTGTAGGGGGATTTTCTGAATGCCGCTTCGTACAAGATGCAGTCAAAGAAGCTTTTCCAGGGAAACGAGTGATTGTTCCTGAAGATAGCGGTTTGTCTGTGTTAAAGGGGGCAGTTCTGTACGGCCATCGATCGGATTACATTCAAGAAAGAGTAATGCGATTTACCTATGGAGTCAAAACCTATGTTCCTTTTGATGCAAGAAAGTATGAACAGAACCGTATGGTCAAGATCGAAGGAGAGGAAAGAGTGGACAACATATTCTCTATAATTATAAGCCAAGATGAGAAGGTAAAGTCTGGCACGAAGGTGAAGAAATCCTACCACACATTGTACAAAAACCAAGACAAATTGAGTTTGATGATCTATACGTCGGAAAAACCGTATCCGTCGTTTATCGACGATGAGGGTTGTAGGTTACTCTGCGAACCGACGATTACATTTTCAGACACTTGTGAAGACATCAGATATGTCGATGTTGAATATATTTTTGGAGACACTGAGATAGGGCTTGTTGCAGAAGACAGAAATTCAGGGCTTAAGATATGCGCAAATTTTAATCTCATTTAGTTGGGATTCCAAAAATATATCATATTTTCTACTGAGAAAATCCTTAAGTTACTATGTATGACATCCTTTATTATTTTATATGTTAGTTAGTAAAATCATTTATTAACAATAATCAAGATGTTATGTTACTTATAACATCTATTTGTTGCATTTTCATATTTAAACTATGTTTCCGTAGATTAAAATGTTTTTTTTCATATTTTATCGACATCTATTTGAATGTTCGTTTACCTAATGCAAGTAATGAATAAAACAGCAAGTCGAAAACTTTGAACAATCATTTTAGTAAGTGTCATTTATGATAAAACATTGAAAGTTTGTAACTATGTCAAGAAGTTACAACAGTATAACTGAATTTAATTGAAATAAATTTCCTTTAACTTTTATACCATCCCCTTGTAAAGTGGGAGTATATAGTGATAGGGGTGTCTCCTGTAATTGTTTTACCATTTACATGTAAAATGGGAGTATATAGTGATAGGGGTGTCTCCTGTAACTGCTTTACAATCTACAAGTAAAGTGGGAGTGTATAGTGATAGGGGTGTCTCCTGTAATTGTTTTACCATCTACATGTAACGTGGGAGTATATAGTGATAGGAATGTCCGTCGATCCTTCTATCCGTACCTCCTTCCTTCTTTTACACAGAGGGGTACCCATCTCTTATCCATTACTCTTGTGAACAACGATTCGAACGAGTAAAAAATAAAATAATCCAGGAATAACAGTTGTCAAACCTTATAATAAATCTATTCAAGGAAAAGTCACAGTAGGAATAAACGAACAATTGACAGTTTCGCACGTTCAACAAAAAGTTTCATGCATCGCGTTAATTGTGTAGAACATCTTTTATTATTTTATATGTTAGTCAGTAATATCAAATATAAACAATAATCAAGATGATGTACAGTATGTTATTAATAATTCAAAAGCATTTATCTGTTACATTTTTATATTAAAAAATGTTTTTGAAAATTAAAATTGGTTTCTTCATATTTTACCGACATATCTTTTAGTGTTCGTTTACCTCATGCAAGTAATGATAAAAGGCAGCAAGTCGAAAACTTTGAACAATTATTTTTATTAAATCTGATATATGATTTAACATTGAAAGTTTGTAATTATGCCAGGAAATTGGTTCAAAAAGTTACAACAATATAACTGAATTTAAATGAAATAACTTTTTTACCATCCCCTTGTACATTGGGAGTACATTGTGACAGGGATGTCCGTCGTTCCTTCTATCCGTACTTCCTTCCTTCGTTTACAAGAGGGGTACCCATCTCTTATTCATTACCCTTGTGAACTACGATTCGAACGAGTAAAAAAACATAATCCAGAAATAACGCTTGTAAAAAAACCTTCCAATAAAACTATTCGAAGAAAAGTCACATTAGAAAAGAACGAACAGTTTAAAGTTTCACACGCTCACCAAAAAGAATTTAATACATTGCGATAGTTTTTGTCCTGCAAATAGAAAATAAAAAGAAACCTTTCGTGTAATTTTATACTGTGTGACCTAATTACCGGTATGAAAGGACTTATACTTTTCTAAAATAGTCAGTGATATCATCATACTTTTTAAACTATGAAGTATCATGATTAAGGTGCTTTATCGTGAGGCCTATTCTTTCGATCAATTCAATGAATATAAATATATGCAGGTATGTCAGGGACAGCTAGTCATTCCTTGTTTATTATTAAATGTATTACTAGTATGCTTTGTAATATTTCTTTCCTATTTTTACCATAGAATCGGGTCTCCTTCGGACTAAGTTTTATCGTGCGAGTTTGTATAGTGCTTTGTCTACATTTGCGGTAGGAGCGTTTGATGCCCATCAAACTAGTTCTACCCCACCACATCTTTTGAGTCTCTTTCAATCGAGAAAAACCTATGTTTTCCTAATTTTTTTTGAATTTTAATTTTCTTTATATGTTAATGGTACACTGTGATGCCCATTTTGCTCTACCTATATATTATGTTGTTAAAGGAGATAGTCTACGGCAGACTCTGGGTGTGGGAAAATTATCATCATTAATCAGAGGCCCACTGACTGCATTTTTTACAGTGATGTAGTGTTGGTGACTCTTCGTTACCATTTTCTTCTCTCTTTGAATGTAATGATGTTCCCCACAACATTGCAGCTTTAAATATCTTGTCATTTGGATTCCTTTTGAAAAATAAGGGAACAAACGCAGTTTTATGTCGCAAGTTTATTTCATAACAATAAAATGAATCCATTTACATTTTCTTCTCTCTTGGAAAGTAATGATGTTCCCCACAACATTGCAGCTTTAAATATCTTGTCATCTTGATTCCTTTTGAAAAATAAGGGAACAAACGCAGTTTTATGTCACAAGTTTATTTTATAACAATAAAATGAATCCATTTACAAAATGAATTAAAAATAGAGCAAAAACGCATAATATGAACATTTCAAAGCTTATACATACAGCAAATAGGATAATTAATAAATTAAACCCACTGTTTAATAGGAATTTTTTGGCAAAAATCTTTTTTCGCTTAAATCTAGGTCATTAAAAATCTGCCAAATATCCCCTTGCCTAAGTGGACTTTATTAGGTACAAAAGATGAATTTAGAAAGCGAGTGAAACATTACATGTAGCTTTTAAAAAGCATGGGGATAAAATAACATTGGCATTTGCATTTTTATTATTAGGTTATTCTGTGTAAGTTACGGGAAAATAACAACCTAAATTATGTCTTATGACTATTTTTATTGAATTAGGAAGTAATAGCAACAAAGAGACTTGTCCACTCCCATAAAAAAGAAGACCTTACACATGTTTTACTGAAAAATATGCAAGCCACGATTTACAGCCGAACCAGATATAACAGGAATAAAATAAAACTAAAAACAATTGCATTGGAAAACCAAACACGCATATAAAAGTGAAATAATTGCACATCAAAGGCAAATTGTATAACATGAGGTATACTTGTCAATAATTAGTCTTATATGGCTATAGATCATCAGGAACAGAACATTACTGAAAATATAAATTAATGTTTAAAAAATATGACATCACCAAAAGATGATTTTATCCAAACAGAACAAATGAATTTTCGCTATTCATTGTGGTCAGAAAACTGCGAAAAATAATACTTGTAAAATTGATTTTTAACTCGTAACATTTACAATTTTTTCAAACCGCCAAAATTGCTTCCCCTGAACATATTCACTTGACAGAATCCAAAATTAAAGTGTTTACAGTATTTGGAATACATTGTAACAAATGTCCTCATCAAAGTTGAAAAATCATAATAGATTTCACAATAATGATGAAGGATGTCTTTTATCTGACTTAACTACTTACGAGTTATCATCTTTTTAGGTGATGTTCGAAAAAATACCCTAACTAAAATTGGATCTACAAAGTGCTCTTTTGTTCTTTTTCAGTCGCTACATTTCTCAGTTCTACTTACTATTCAGGCGACATTTTGCAGAATCCATATGTTTTTCCCCTTTTAAATAATGTCTTCAGTATCATTCAAGAAGTAGTATGATTAGTTGATAAGAAAGGAATCTGATTTGTAAGTAGAATGGAATGCTCTTAGATCCTACATACAGTAAATGAATGGAACAGAGTATGTCTGTCTTTTACAACACTTCTAGATGCTCAAATAAACATACACTACATATATTTTATATACACATGTATTTCTACCTCTTCTAGGGTACACCAATGTTGCAAGGGTAAAATAAACACTACTTCATGGAATGCAAAAAAATCCAAAGCTAGGTAGGCAAGTGTGTTTTTTTAAACAATGCCAAAGAATATGATTTTTTTTTAAAAGTGTGATACAAATTTACCTTGAAATATAGAATTTTTTTTGTACACAGACAAGCTGGTTAATAATCAGCAAACCTGATGGTCTTAGCATAAAAAGCTCAAACAACTAGATAGTTAGTCTCATTTGAATCATATTACCGTAAACATCCTAATTTTTACTATTTTCGTGGTGGACAGAAAACTGCGAAAAACAGTACCAGCAAAATTAATTTAGAAAAAATATATAACGCCAAACCTTTTTTGAAACTGAAAATTGGTACCCGCAAATATGTTCACTTGACAGAATCTGTGAAAAATAGCTACTGCAGAAATTAGTACATTTACAGTATTGACTGTCAATTTTTATTTTTTTAAGATTGTTTTAAAAAATATATATTCTGTTTATTCACTCAAAATGTTTTCTTGCAATGCCAGTAAACAATGTATTTTAAACTAAATTTCACTCAATGCAAAGATAAACACCAAAAAAACATTGATACAAATAAAATACATTCTATCAAGAGAGACAAAATTTATGATAATAATATTTTACTGGCATTAAGTATGAGTGTAAAGCATGCAGCAAATGAGAGTTGGTCCTCTAATAATTCAGCTTACACTTATTTCTAATACAATACATTACATAAGATGTATTATTCTTTGTAAGAATCAGGCTATGGGTGGCACATCATATTTCTCAATTTGGTCTTTTTTTGCCTCAAATATATTCAATATATCTAGAAAACAACTGAAAAGCTATTTGAATTTATCCTGAAATATTTGTGATGCAGATATTTTGATATAAGTTTTAAAAATGTTCCCACATTTTTCCTTAGTGCATTTCAACTAAATTTGGCCTATCAATAACTTAAAAAGGCAAATTTTACAAACACTTTGATGGTTATTTTTGGAGTTTATCTGGTATAAATATTTGGTTAATGCAATAAAATGTCTGTATGTTTCCCTTCATGTGCCACCCCTTCTAAACATTTTGCCTCATTCTTAGATGGAGACGTACTTTTAATTAGTAATATATACATGTAAATAAATAAATATAAACTAAGGCAAACTTAAATCTATTCCTTGGTTCAACGGACTTCCTTAACTCTTTTTTATGATGCAAATATACCCAGTAAAAAGCAACTACATTGTGTACAAGAGTAATGAGAAACTTTTGAGCAATGGTTTACCACTGATACCCCTGCTTTCCATCACAATAAAAGGATAAAATTGATGCTTTTTTGGTAAACAGGAAGTAGATGTCATATGAATACAAAAACACATCCCACGATACAATATCCCCATAAGAGGCTGAAAACAATTTACAAGCAAGCTGTGATGAATAGTAGCTGAGAAAAATGTGAAGAAATTTCTGTATAATAAAATTCTCTAAGGAAAATTTCAGTTTTTTTTTTGGCAAAGGGAAGAATACCTCATACCATTAAGAAAACACATTACACCAAAAAGTATACCCATATAAAGATTTGTATAATATATCAACAGCCTGTGATTAACAAACGCTGAGAATTTTGTTACGAAAATGTGTTACAGAATTATGAAATTAAGGAGACACAGCATACCCACTCTCCCAAGGAGCTAGGGTATTATGAAAACAATCCTATTGCTGAATTCTTGACATTAAAAAAACCCAGGGAACCAAGAAAAGAAATTTTAAATGGCCTTATTATGTCCACAGTCTAGTCATAAGGATATCAACATGCACAATAAAAGGGGAATGGAAAGTTGTTAAATAAATATTTTGTACTGGAATGAGTGAGATAAATTTATCAATAACTGAACTGGGGAAAAATCTAAAATACACTTTAAGTATAGGAATGAATAATAAGTGCTAAAGTATTAGACTACAATAAACTATGCAAGAAATTTGGAAATACAAAATTAGGAATGCAAGCTTCAACTTTCGGGTTAATAGAATGTCACCGAATCTAAATTTAAATAATTATTAAAAGAATGATGCATGACCAAGTACAGAAAATCACTCTGTTCTCCCAAAGTTCTGCAAAAATCAAAACAAAGCATACACAAAATCTATTTAAACATACATACTGCACACAATTACATATTAAATTCAATCATAAATATTTGCACTCCATTAGATATTAAATCTAATCGCACCCATTAACAAAAGAATGGTCAATCATGAAAATAACACCAAGTCACATGGTTATATCAGTCATGAATTTTTATGATTCTAAATCACATGGTCAATTGTGAAAATGACATCAAGTCACATGGTCATATCAGTCCTGAATATTCATGATATTCAAATCATATGGTCAATCATGAAAATTACAGACATAAACAAATTGGAGATATCATATCAGTTTTTGATTATTTCTAGTACATGTAATTTCATCATTATATATAAGAAACAATCAAAAAACTTTTCTAGCAACATGTAAATACACAATAATTTGCTAAACTTTGAAGTTGATCAATCAGTTGCCATATTGCCAATGAAAATGATTTTTATAATAATAAATGAATTATGGCATTCTATTTAAGGAGGTAGACCTAGGGTAAGGAATATAACTCTTGAAATAAATGATATGTTTGTATCATTATAATTTCACCAAAGCCTTCCAAGCTTTTATTTGAAACAGAATGAAATCAATCCGAGTTACTTTGATGCTTACATGATATTAGTGTAAAATGCTGAATACATACATTCCAATGATTTGCGAGAGTTGTGTCCCTTACCCTAGGTAACCCTCCTTAAATATTTTATTTATGTAGACAACCTTTATTCTTTGTATGTACAATCAAATAAATAAATAATTTATATGTATTTTATGTAAAAATAAAGACCAAAAAAAATTAAAGTTTCATACAAAAGTTCATCTAGACATCTAGAGATATACAACATCAATATATAGAAGATTAGTATACACTACATACATTTACAAAGATTTATCATCAAAACTTGTGTCAGTGTCTTTAAGTATCACGCAGTGGGTGAGACATGGTATGAAAAAATTCATCATTTTGATAGTGTAATTTGACTATTTGCACCATAAGAATCCATACCACTTTAGTAAATTGAGTTATAATTTCATTGAAATGCACAGAAAATGTACTTTTCAAGGGCAGATAACTCTGCCAAAACCTTCCTTTTTCTAACATTCTATTGAAAAATTTCTGAGCAAAGCCAGTGATGCAGAGATCAAATAATGATCTTTTCAAATAGAGAAAGCACCATTGAGTGAAATTATATAGACAGATCGATGGGTTTTTGACATGCATGTTTCTGATTTTTTTCCATTCTGTCTGATTCTTACAAACACTAACAATTAAGGAATAAATGCATTTATTTCATAAAATTTATTGTAAAAATGATGAAAAAAATCATCAAAATGTTTCTGTACTATTGTACAAGACTTAAACAGACAAACAGGTGAATGGGCAATATTACACACCCCATGCCAGGTTGATTAAGCTTTTCCACCATTCTTTGGTGTATCAAGGTAATTGATGGGCAGAAATTTCAACCAATCCCATATTGATTTGACTAAGCTGAAGAATTATTGTATGCAGCCTCTACCAACAACAAAAAGCTCAAAGTATACTTTTCAAATGTATCCACTGCAAACTGATGGAAAAGGCAAAATACACATGACATGTACTGTACATTGCTAAACTATAGAGACTAATACATGTAAATATTTCATCTTATTTTTGCCTATTTGTATTCATCTATAAATCTATGAAATAAAGGTCCTGTTGAAATCACTCATGAAGTTTGTATGCACTTAAAGAGGTAGACCTAGGGTAAGGGACATAATTCATGAAGTCAGTGATATATTTGTATTGTATTCAATTTCACCAAAGCATATCAAACTTTCATTTGATACAGAATGAAATCAATCCAAGTTACTTTGATGCTTACATGACATTGATGTAAAATGCTGAAAACAAACGTTCCAATGATTTGTAAGGGTTGTGTCCCTTACCCTAGGTCTACCTCCTTAAGTAGCAGTCATTGTGAGAAGCATGCAAATTTTGTTATTTGTAATAAACCCCAGAAATGCTACATACTTTTATAATGTTATTAAGTTATTTTATGTGTCAATATGATAAAATGTTTATAATCATTCAATCCGACCTGTCTGCCCTTAGTAGAAATCCACATTGAAAATCAGACTGTTTCTGTTGTATTTTACTGTCATTTACAGAGTTATCTCCCCTAATTTTGAATTCTACAATACATTTTATATAATTTTTCATCTTCCAAGAAAAAGGGTTATATGAAAAACCACATGTTAATTCCTGTTAACTATATCATTTCAAACAAAATATCCAAAATAAGAGAGGAGAAAATTCACATGAAAAATCAAGTAGTCTTTATTTTATTTCAGTATCATTTACAGAGTTATCTCCCTAAATTTTTATTTATATTTAAATATTTAGGCTCATGTTTACCCTCAATGTGCTTGATTTCATAAAAACCTCCAATGAATTTTTTCCTCAAATCCATTCAACAGAATCAGGGTATCATTTCACAAAGTACTTGTAAATCCTTGACAACAAAAGGAACTTACATAAGCTTTGGAAAAATGTGTCTACAATAACAATTGAAGATTGAAGACTTGATTACAGATTTCCAGGAAACCAAACTCAGACCAAGTTCATTTCCTACCAAAATTCTATTGCTGTGAATCCCGTCTTAACTCTGTTTCACATAAAAACATCTCTATGCTATGATTCTTTTTCTAAGCTATTGTTACTTGAGAATTGTTTATTTGAGGAAGAGCTTCTGTTAAGTCCGTCTGATTGGGTACTGCTGTGCATAGACTCTGAATCACTACTAGATCGGTGCTCATACTGTGTCCTCCATCTCCTTGTTCCACCTGGAGATCTTCTATAGTCTATACTATACTGTAGTGATAAAAAATACAATCAGCTAAGGCCATACAAAAACATTTTTTTGTTTCTAAAAACATAGCAAACAATCAAAAGAACCAACTGGTACATAACAGAGAAGATTCAATAGTAAATATTCTCTATAAAAGCAGAGAACGTCTACCCTACCGGTGCACCTGGTCCACGCTCCTAGTTTTTAGTTGAGTCCGAGTTGCTCATTTGCTTTTGTTACTTTATATGTATGGTTTTATTTACTTTATGTTTTTTGTTGTGTATGTCTGTTTTCCATGTCTGGTATTTGTCTCTGGATTACATTCTTTTGATTACCACTATAACCTTGGTTCCCTTGATTACGCTTTCATTTTAAATGAATGTATATAAATGCCCAAATTGTGACTGTTTTCAAAATGAAAAAAAAAACGGCATGATATTCACAGGATTATTTACAGCCATACAGTGAAGATGTTCATAGGATAAAGTTAAGTTTCCATTCTAACATGATGTCCTTAAAAGGCTTTAGGACCACATCCAAGGTATTACTTTGATAAACATATGTCCATGGTCATAGACATATGACAGTCTTTTCTCTGTATTTTTGATCCATAGCTATCACCATTTTGTGAAACACATAGGCTGCATCGTTTAAAAGTATTGAAGAAATAACTTTTATTAGAAATTGAACATCATCACTGTACCTGCTTTGATACCAAACCTGATCCCATGAACATCATCATTGTACCTGCTGTAATACCACACCTGATCCCATGAACATCATCATTGTACCTGCTGTAATACCACACCTGATCCAATGAACATTATCATTGTACTGTCTGTACAACCACAACTGATACCCTACCTTTGTAGCACAGATAAAAGATGTTGTCACAACTTTAGCAATGACATTCATCAGATTCTTTGTTTCTTGTATGGCACCATCAACCTACAATATAATAGAAAGTTTAAATACATAATCTACAGTTTTCATACTACAGCAAAACCTGTCTAAACCAAACCCTGGATAAACCAGTAACCTGTGTGAAGGTACAATTTCAAACAGATCATTAATTATACTCAGATTATAGTCCGCATGGACATCATGAAAATGCTTGTTTCTGTCCCTTTCCTGGCCCATAATTCCTGAACACAAGCCACAACCTTAAAATTTAATCCCAGCCTTCCTTTCATGGCATGGCACCTTATAAACTAGTTTCGTAAAGATCTATATATTTATACTCAAGTTACTGTCCTGACAACTAATGTCTACTAGGGTAAAAATGCCACAAATGTGTCATACATGTATCTACAAAGGCATGCGCAAAAGGTGTTTCACATGCGTAATATGATGTTTCCTGCCACACGTACCAAATATGCATGTGAAACATGTGTCATTCATGTGTATCACATGTGCTTTTCACACATTTATCACATGCATGGCATGAAGCCTCTCTTTTACATGATGTGACATCCAATTGCACATGTGCAGCATTTTTTCCTATGTAGGGATGCCATACCACTATATGAACACAACTTACATTAAGTAGTGTCTTCATCATATCATGTTATAACTTATACATGTACTACCTTGCTGAATGTAGCAGCCTTTCCTACTGTAGAAATCTTCAATATAGAATGTAACTGTTGGCAGGAGGGTGGAATCTTCTCTAGGTAGGATACAAGTTCATCTCTGTGAGCACATACTGGTACCTAGAAAAAATAAGGAGACAAGTTCATCTTTGTGAGCACATACTGGTACCTGGAAAAAATAAGGAGGCAAGTCCATCTCTTTGAGCACATACTGGTACCTGGAAAAAAATAAAGAGACAAGTCCATATCTCTGGGCACATACTGGTACCTGGAAAAAAATAAGGAGGCAAGTCCATCTCTGTGACCACATACTGGTACCTGGAAAAAATAAGGAGACAAGTCCACCTCTGTGAGCACATACTGGTACCTGGAAAAAATAAGGAGACAAGTCCACCTCTGTGAGCACATACTGGTACCTGGAAAAAAAATAAAGAGACAAGTCCATATCTCTGGGCACATACTGGTTCCTGGAAAAAAATAAGGAAGCAAGTCCATCTCTGTTAGCACATACTGGTACCTGGAAAAAATAAGGAGACAAGTCCATCTCTGTGAGCACATATTGGTACCTGGAAAAAATAAGGAGACAAGTCCATCTCTGTAAGCATATATTCTGTATACAGTAATACAAATCTGCAAAATATAACTAAGAATAACATTCTCAATCAGTTGCAAATCAATAAGTAGCAACAGATACAAAAAGAAAACAATTATTGGAATTTATAAATATTATGTAGAGATACTCAATGTATTTTATGACAATCTGTATTTTTGGCCATATTTAATGATCCATAAAAGCCTATCAAGAGATTAAAAATTCATAGAAAATACGAAAAATGAATAACAGTGAGCACTTCTGTATTTTTTATGTGCGAAGTGTTGCTCTTTATTATTGTGGACAAGTTATTAAAAGCAAGCAAATCTCACTAACCCAAACATGTTTTCAGACAGCCTCTCAGGGAGATTGCCTTTTATCAATGAAAAATAATGAGACACCAAAATGCAACATTCTTTAAAGAAGTATTTACCCATGCTCAAAAGCATGCGTGAATTTTCCTCACACAAATTACTACCTTCTCTGTCTCTGTGTTTGCATTGCAGATAGACTAAATTGGGATAATGTGTTAAAACATGTGGAAATTTTACATTTCTATCAGGGTTTTTCGGATAGAGAGGTAGTAATGTTTACATTAATAAGGCAGTGATGCAATTTTGACTGTCATCAATGTTATCACATATCCAATAAAAATGTCAAAATCAGCTATTTAGAAGTAGCTTCAAATATCACCTGTCACACAATTTTGGCATTTTATGTAGGAAGTTAACAAGTTAACAGAAAAATTTATCGAAAAAGTCAAATGGAATAAAAAAGCCAACTATTTTGTTTGTTTGTTTTTTTCATTTGCTATCTGGGAGTTTTAAGTGTAAGTCTTTGTAAGAATCAGGCAAAATGGGGAATATTAGAAGCATGTATGTCAAAACCCCACCAATCTATCTGCCAATATAATTTCACTCAAGGATGCTTTCATTAAGTGAAAACATCATTCTTTAATCACTGCATTACTTGGATTTGCTGATAATTTTTTTAAAAGAATGTTAGAAAAATGAGGTTTTGACAGAGTTATCTGCACTTGAACTGTTCATTTTCAGTACATTTAAAAGAATTCATAACTCAAATTACCAAAATGATGTGTGATATCTTGTTTTTCCCCATCATAATGATGGTGCAAATAGTCAAATATAACTTTCAAATAGTTGTGAATATTTTTCATACCATGTTTCATTCTTACAGACATTGACATTTAAGGAGTTTTAAACCATAAATAAATAAGGGGGTAGATTCAATTCACTTGTAAAATGTCTCGTAGGTTGACTGGCAGGATTTACTCAGCCCTTAGTAGTGCATGGATAGATAACCTAATTAGTAAGTGTTAGTCAAACAATTTTTTTATATTTATAATGAAAAATCCTAAACGATTCCAGATTCATTTAATAATTTCCTTGGAAATTCCATGGAAAACCATTTCTCAATTTTCCATGAACAATTAAAATTCCATAGAATTTATAATTTCCATGGAATTCCATGGACAATAGTCATTTCTATGGAGAACTGGCACAAGGAATTCCATAGAAAGTTTAAAAGCAAAATATTTAAATTTCCTTTTTATCTTTTTACAAACACCTTAAAATCCTGGTTAATTGAATGGCCGTTTTTTAAGTATCAAACCTACCCTCTCAACAAACTCTCTAACAGACTTATACAGTTTGTAGCCCTCCTCAGAGAAGTATTCTGCCTGCACAAACAGGTCCTGTGTGGTCTTTAGTGGTCCCTCTCCTCTCGTGAACAGGTACATAGAGAATGCCATACTCGACATATTCTTGGCTCTCTTGACTATATCATTGTCTGGTTCCTCCCATTTTTCTGTTTCAGCATCCATTTCTGAAGTGATCAATTTCATCTCCAGTCCCAGTTTGGCAATTTTAGCTTGTTCCTAAAGATAAGAAAATGGTATTTATCAGAACAAAAATAACTTGAAACACTGTGTATAAAACTTACAAAGGATACCCAAGCCACCAACATATTTTCATGCTGACTTAAGTTCAAAGACCAAGGTTATTTAAAGGTCATGAATGTATTGGACACATTGTCTTATGGTGATTCACCCACACACCAAAAATAGAAAGCTATATGAAAAGACAAAAAGTTGTGTCCCAGACACAAATCCATAATTAAAAACCCATAATTTTGACCTTGTGGTCAAGGTTCAAGATCATATAAAGGTCATGAAAGTTCGTGACACAATAATTGCATGGTCATACACCCAGGTACCAAATATAGTATGCCTATGGCATAGAACAAATAAGTACAGACACAAATGCACAGACAGACAGACAGATAGCAATTCATATAACGACCTGAACGTCATCCCCGAGGGGCTATAATATATGAAAAATGTTCATGAATGGGTAAGAGTAGCCACAAAGCAATTTTCAATAAAATTGAGGGCCAATTATACTACTAAATGTACCCTGACCTTTCCTATTGGAAACATTTTCATTTATTCTACTGTTTACAGAGTTATTCATTGATATCATTCCATTAGCTAAAATGGCATATAAACTAGCAATCAATCAATCAAAATGTCTTTTTGTGTGATGGCTCAATAAATGAACCAGACCGATAAAACTGATGATTCAACTTCTTTGGATCTATATCAACTTACTTGAGAATTGCACAACTCAAGTTTTATAGGTATGCTCCAACTTTTGACTATGTTTAGTAATGTTTAATACAAATATAAAAAATTACATCAATCTAAAAAGTCATTAATGCTCATTACAGAAGCATAAATATGATATTGATGATGGAAATCAATAACAAACTTCACATCTCAAGATCACGTTTCTTTAGAAAGATCAAAGATAAAACTTATTTTCCAATTTTTTCTTCTGTCAATTACTAGAGTTGATCTCAATCCTGATCCCCTATGAACAGGTGAAAATAGCAAAATCAATTTGGAATGTAGTGTACTACATGTTATAAAAAAAAAAAATTAATGAAACTTTTTTTTACAGCTTTGTTTACATAGACTAAATCATTACTCAGCTTTTGTTTGTTCAATTATCAAAGTAAATCATATTGTCTGCATCATGTCATTATTTACCATATCAGTATCAATTATCATTTATCAATCAGTGGTTGAGTTCATGCACAATATGGTCATGAATGAAGAAAAGGCCCCAAACACTAACTCTTAATCAAATTAAGGGGGCCAATTTCAACTCTATATGTTCCTCAACTAATATATGTAGAAAAAGGAACCAAAGCCATTAAAGAGATATATGATAGGTGCTTTGTGAAGAGAGTGATAAAATTTGTATTTCTAAAAGGTAAGATAGGATGATATTAAAACTAGTCATTATTTTCACCTGTGGAAGAAGAAAAATGTTGTCAACAGAAAAGTATGAGGTACATTAAGTGTTGAAATAAGCCCCTAATTTGATTGAGAGTCCGTGTTTAGGTCCTTTTCATAATTCAATACTATAAACTGCATGAATTCAATCACTGTTTATTATTGATAATTAATACTGATATGCAGAATAATGATATGATGCGGACAGATTAATTTACTTCAATGACTGAACAAACAAATGACAAACAACGATTTAGTCTATATTGACAAGGCTGTAGAAAAAATTATGTTAAAGCCATAAAGGAGACATACGATACGAGATTAATGTGTTAAATTTTGTATTTCAAAAGGAGATAATTATAACAAATTTTTTTTTACACATTTATAATTACAATGCAACAAATAGGACATCTTTAATTAGCAAGTGCTGGAGAACACCAAGCCCTTGTGCCACACATGTAAAAAAAATATACTTAGGCCTGAGAATATTAATAACTTCAATGGTAATTCCAACCAAATTTATCGATACTCATGACATCTCAAACATTAAGAATTTTTCAACTTTTATGGCCCTGATGCAATTTTTTATTTTAACATTCCATTAAGAAGATATACAATTATCGCCAAGATTCCAAAAGTATAAAAGACAAATGAATGAACAAGAGAAACTATGTAAATATGATTGATGAGAGTGATATAAATAAACATTAGCACTGAAGCAAATTAATCTGATTGTCTGCTATCTTTGGTGCTTAAAGTACAATTGCTAAAAATTTAAAAACCAAATCAAGTTGAAATTCCCTTGAAGCATTATTTAAGTGATCACACCAAAGTAGACAGACTAAAACCAGTGGATAAACAGATTTAATCAGGTGATAGTCATTTATAATCAATGGGAGACCAACTCTATCCTCTGAACATCATCATTACATGTGCAGTAATTGGAAAATAATTATATGCTTAATTTTGGTTTAAGAGAACAAGCTCAAGTAAATCATATAAATATGTACTTGTCTAAACTGTGTTAATTCCAGCTGAACTAATTTTGACTTATCATATAACCATGTATGACAAGGACTTATTTGCTATTGGATCACTTTGCAATCAAAATTAAACTAAGTTGAAATTCCCTTAAAGCATTTTTTTCAGAGATTATACCAAAGTAGACAGACTTGAGACCAGCGGATAGACAGATATTTATTATCAGGTGACAGTAATTAAAATCAAGGTGAGAATAATTCAATCCTATGAACATCACCATTAAATGCGCTGTAATTGAAAAATAATTGTATGTTTAATGATGGGTAAAGAGAACAAGCTCAAGTAAATCATGTCTCAACTGTGTTATTTACTGCAGTATTCATCTTGACCTATCATATAACCAAGTATTACATGAAATTATTGGATCAATTAGCAATTAAAAACTAAATTAAGTTGAAATTCCCTCAAAGTGTATTTTTTTCAGAGATTATACCATGGTAGACAGACTGAAACTAGTAGATAAAAAAAGAAAAAAACAGGTAATAGTCATTTATAATCAAGGTGAGACCAATTCAATCCCATGAATATTACCATCAAATGTGCTGTAATCGAAAAAATAATTGTACGTTTAATGATGGGTAAAGACTACAAGCTCAAGCAAATATGTACCTATTTCAACTTTGTTATTTCCAACAGAACTGGTATTGACATTTTATGTAACTCTGTATGATACGGACTTGTTGGATTGATTTTCAATCTGTCATTGAATCAAAACTCCCATGACCTCCTTAATCAATGTAGCATATATTCCTTTCATTTATGGGGGAAATGTGTATATTTTTATATTTTGTCAATAAGGGTGTTAAGAACCACATTCAATTTTCAATCCATCACTGTACCAACAATATCATGCAGATCCAGACACTGAAATGGAGGAGTGCCAGACAGGGTTCCTCAGAAAAAAGGGTTGTTAGGACAATATTTTCAGTTTTTATTTTGTAAATTTTATACATGAAAATGACAAATTTCCAATAAAAAAGGGGGTTCCAACCCCATGCACCCCCATCTAAATCTGCCGCTGATCATGACCCTCATGTACCTTATTGCATTACTTAAATAGTGAAATGGGTACTGGTACTGTTTTTGGTTCAAGGAGTAGATCGTTCAGAGAAGTTCAATAAATTCCATTCAATTTTCAATCCATCATTTCAGAAACAATTTTATGACCCATCAATATCAATGGCATTTATGGGAAAAATGTACATTTTTTTCATGAGGGTAGTCATTCTCAAAGGTTTTATGAATCACATTAAATTTTTTAATCCATTATTACAGCAGCACTCCTACGACCCTAGTTGAATACTGAAGCTTATTCCACTCATTTAAAACTTTCAATGAAAATGAGCATATTCGTGTTTATATGAGTAGTTTCTGGAAAAAGTCAAATGATCAATCCATCATTTTATCGACAATCCCATGACCATCAGTGGCAAATATTCCTTTCATTAAAGAACTTTGATGTTGAATTTCTTTAGTTATATAATGGATACATTAGTTTGAGGGGAGCAGAAGACATTTATAGATACATTACGTCCAGGAGAATAATGATTTACAATTGATTTTCAACCCTACCATTACCATCAGTGATCTGGGAACCAGCAGTAAAATACGTTCAATCTTTAAAAAAAAAAAAAAACATGTACCCTTCAAACAAGAGTTACTATTTTGTTTATTGGAACAAGTTTGAAGTGCCTATAAGACATAATTATCATTCATGCCTGCTTTTCAAAATTTTTATTTTTGCATTAAGAGAATGTCCAGGCAAAAATCAGGCAATGGGTGACACATGACAAAGTTTGTTTTCAAATTTCTTTTTACCCATTTCATGTCATAAATGCATCTTTTTTCAAAGTTGAACCTTGGTTTTTGATTAACTGCAACGATTAATGGGAAATAAATTACATAGAAAGCATTGAATTTATTGAAAAAGGGAGATAACTCTTTCATTCTGAAAAATAGTGGTTGCTTTTGAGGGGAATTTTTACATCATTTTCTGAGCCATCCATTGTCGCTTCAAAAAAAAATCTTATACTATTGGACAACTATATGATGTTAACATTATATTAGATAAAAAAATTCTGTGAGATAAAATGTATGTGCCAACCATATCATAGGAACTGCCTGTGAAGGCTGTTTTCTAAATGAACAGTCTGTTAACACTTCCAGGATCCCTAATAATTTTGGCAGCATAATGTTCATTTACACAACACTGTGACAAAGGAGAAGGTTCGGTAATGGCCAATTTTGGCCTCAAAATTTGAAATTGTTCAAAATATAGATTTTTATCGTTTTTGTACATGTTAGTGTTTGCACCAGCTAGTTAGATAAGATTAAGGCCAAAACAGAAACATATCTCGTTATTGTCTAAATTATAAAAATTCTTAAAATCTAAATATTCAGCATATTTTTGATGGTTTTTGTGAAAAACAAATGTAGCCACATGGGTGTTCATACTTGATCTTTATATATATTGTGTAGTATTGTGAGAAACAACATATATGTCAATATTTTGGATAAACATGGATGCGCCACTTCCGTTTTAGGCAGAAACCATTGTAAAATATGTGCAAAAATGCAACAAAATTGAAGATTTCACTAATATTGTGTCAATTTCGACCGCTACTAGGTCAAAAACATTCATGATATCGCCAAAATCGGTTGAGATGTATTTACTACAACCATTATCCTTACAAATAAACTAACAAGTATAGACCAAAACAAATCTTTCAATAATGTTGAAAACTGGGGCCAAAATAGGGGTTCACTGAACGGTGAACCTACTCCTTTCTTCATGTGAATTATTTGACCTCTTAATAGGATTATGCAGCTATGATACAGGCAACTAGACTGCATGAATAATTTCAATGAGTGAATCTCAACCTCCTCCATCCCCAAACGTTCAATACACAAATCATGTGAAACACTTAACTAAGATTATCTACCTTTGCAAGCATACAACAGGATCCTAATAATCCTGCTTCGTGCACATACAGTACCTGAACCGATCTATGGAACTATAACTGTGATCGGTCATCAATCTGTCAAACCAATCTTTTAGACCATTTATTGCACCAAGTAAATATATTATATGGATTTAGTTGTTTCGTTTGTCAATTTTTACATATTTACTTAAAGCAATAGATTTAAACATCAATTCAGATGACTTTAATTTTACATTTGTTATATTTTTAACAAAATACAATATGTGGATTTAACATCCTGAATTTAAGGTTAATTTGATATGGCATAATTTTGGATTCGTTTTAATGAAAATTCTCAGATTAACATGAACCGATCATCTGTCATTTCACATAATAAACTGCGATCAGACTGTTCATCAATTCGTCAGTGATCAATCGGTCAGCAGTCATCAATCCAACAAATAGTTAAGTGTATTGTTTAAGGGACTGTATACTTTCAATGAATTCACTACATGGCTTTTGAAAAATAGCACAGCATCACTTACAAGTTACATGGACACATGGATGTGTGGACTGACAGACAGGCAAGAAATTCCTAATTAAAAGATGTAGGATGGGAATTCACCACTCCCAAAAATCGAAGTTTTCCATGAATAATAAATCTCAATAATATATAAAATGCACTCATTTTTTCTTAATTGACCATATTTCATCATAAGTGAACATCATCATGCCAGAACAGGCTTTTGTTTACAAGCACAAGTCCTTCAGAAAAGTAGATTTCACCACTTTCGATTTTCAATATATCAAATCCTATCAACGACTTCAATGCACTTAAATGTAGCATGTTCCATTCAATTAAAACCAAAGATCTGTAATAAACATGAATATTTTTTGTTTACATGAATAGTTGTTTAGGAAGTTTAATGAAGCACATTTAATTCCAGTCACAGATACAACACTCCTGCAGTGATTAATGTAGCCTATTCCATTTCCATAAAAAAAATGTTCTTTCATTAATCTGCAATTTCCACGTTTTCTATTGTAAATGGGTTCAAATTAACAAAAAAGTACTTTATTACAGTGGATTCCAGTTAAATGCAAAATGTAACTGTTTTAGAATGTTATGAAATTAGCAGGAATATGAAATTAATAAATAAGAAATTATCAGACAAAGATAAGTTTTTCCTTCTGTAGGGATCAGGAGAAAAGCTTCCCAGACAT
This sequence comes from Perna viridis, assembly GCA_037379345.1. Lineage (NCBI taxonomy): Eukaryota > Metazoa > Mollusca > Bivalvia > Mytilida > Mytilidae > Perna > Perna viridis. The sequence continues at coordinate 26,376,420 of CM074523.1, forward strand.
AAGCTCCCCCACTAGGACAAGAGCCCCCCATTAGAAATTATTTTATCAATTATGAATAACATTTCTATTAATACCGAAAGTGTAAAATTTGATTTCTTTGGAACTTATACTATGTGGAGTGATATAAATAAAAATTTATAAATACTCACATTGTAAATTAAACTTTTATTTCATTTGGAAATTTTATATAGTACAAGTTTTAAGTTTTAGATGAATGGTATAATCAATTAGTTATAATGTATTTTGAAATTTGATCTTTTCATGATGTTCATAATTGCTTGTTTAACTACAATAATAACTTTCAATTACATGTAGTTTGAAATTGAAGTCAATCAGGAAGTATTTAATTGAAACCATTCAAGTTTTTGTTTCCATTTCTAAACAGAATTAAAAAAAAAATACAGAAACAAAAAAATGCAATACAAATATAAAAGAAACAAACAATAAAGGAAAGAAATAACATATTCACACAAAAAAAAAGAAATCTATATCTTAACATTAAGCTTATCATAAGATGGGGGGCTTTTGTCTGGGGGTCTTTTGTCCCAACGGCTTATGTCCTAGACCCCTTCTGTATAATTAAAGTGCTTCCAAATTTCAAGAGAATCCTGCAAGTAATTTAAGAGGAGCTGTTGATAATGTTACGGTGGAGTATAGCAAACTTCAAAATAACAAAGCCCAAAGTAATATTCTTTTACAGATCTTGAGATTAAATCAGAATTTCTGACAATATGTATATAATAATGGTAATCTAACACTGCATGCAAAAAGTTTCATAAGAATCTGGTGAGTAATATAAGAGGAGAGCATGCAATGTAGTGTTGGACTAATAAACCAATAGAAAGACAGGACAGACAAACTCCCAATCCTTAATCAGCAGGGGCACATGTATAAGAAAACAGTGTTTTAAGCAGGTCATGACTTACAATATTTCACACACTGCCTCCCCAGACTATTATAGCACTGTACTTTGCAGCACTACAACTTCTTAGCACTGTGCTATCAATAATTAATTTTAGTTAGAATGCACTATGGGCACTGCACTATAATTTTGGAGGAAGGCCATAAGAGCTGTGCTATGCCAGTAAGCACTGTGCTATTCCAAAATTATGGGGAGAACTCAGCCTGATTCTAACAGATCCCAAACAAAATGTAGACAGTGCAGGCAATAGCATACCATATTTTACACATTACCGAATTCTCATGAAGTCCAGTCACTAATTAGAGAGAGTGTTTTACCCAGGCAATAACCATTTTCAAAGTCTTTATGATACATTGCACAATGCCTGATTCTAACCAAGTCCAATCATTAATTAGACAGTGTTTTACCCAGACAATAACCTCTTTTTAGGTCTCAATGATATGTCACACTGCCTGATTCTAACCAATTCCAATCATTAATTAGAGAGTGTTTTACCCAGACAATAACCTCTTTTTAGGTCTCAATGATATGTCACACTGCCTGATTCTAACCAAGTCCAATCATTAATTAGAGAGTGTTTTACCCAGACAATAACCTCTTTTTAGGTCTCAATGATATGTCACACTGCCTGATTCTAACCAAGTCCAATCATTAATTATAGAGTGTTTTACCCAGACAATAACCTCTTTTTAGGTCTCAATGATATGTCACATTGCCAGATTCTTACTTAGTCCAATCATTTATTAGAGACAGTGTTTTACCCAGACAGTAACTACTTTCTAGTTCTAAATAATAGAACATACATTGCCAGACTCTTACAAAGTCCAATCATTTATTAGAGAGAGTGTTTTACCCAGACAATAACTACTTTCTAGTTCTAAATAATAGATCATACATTGCCAGATTCTTACAAAGTCCAGTCATTAATTAGAGAGAGAGTTTTCCCAGACGATAACCACTTCCTAGGTCTCAATGATACATCACACAGTAATAAACTATAGATAAATCAAGCTACCCAGGGAATGTAATGGTCTATGGAATAAGGTTAATTATACTGTTTAAAAGTCAGTCAGGAAAATTGTAAAAGCTGGTTATCTTTCTCATGAGTACCTTTGTCATCTGATATAATATCGAGCAATAATTACTCTATTGAGAAAAGTTTTTTATTGATTGATTATGGTTAAACACCCAGTGGCAGACATTTCACACATTTCAGGATGAGAACAGTTGACCAACCAAACTTCCTGTTTTGTACTGGATCATTATTTTGCTAGCTCACAGATTGCAGGAAGTCATGCACCCCACTCAGACAAATAATCTGACTCTGAGTCAACCTGTCATCACTAAATTTATCTCCTAAAATGACTACCAAATTGGAAGCTTTTGGTGTGACTTGGCTAGTGGTTGAATCCCCGAGATCACCAATGATGTTAATCGTGAATGGAAACATTCATTAAATAGTGATGAGAACTTGCCCACGATATTGTTCCAACTTTTGCTTCATAGATAATTATTTAATTCTCCTCCAAACTGAACTGAGAGGAGGTTGGCGGAAAGTGAGGTGGGTCTTACCTCTGCATCTAGCTTGATTGGTCTTGGTCCTCTCATTGATGTTCCATGCTTCTATAAATAGAAAAATTATGCATAATTAGTTCAGTAAAATATGTGATGTTAAAGACCTTAAGTTTATGACATTTGATCAATTGTAATGCATATTCCGTTAATATATATCTTCAATAAAAATAGCAAAGGAGATATACACAAAGCCAGATAGCACAAACAGTTTGAAAGACAAACTAACTAATATGTTGATAACTCGTGGACTTGTGGATCGTTATGGTGTATCCATCAACACCATGAAAACTGATTTATTCAACGGGTAATAGTTTTCCTTTCGCCGTTTGTCTACCCCGGACTTGACTTTTTATGAGCAACTTGGCGGGTGTTTCTAGAAAAGCAGAGGACGCTTACCCTACCGGTGCACCTGGTCCATGCTCCTAGTTTTTAGTGGAGTCCGAGTTGCTCATCTACTTTTGTTACTTTGTATGTATGATTTTAGTTACTTTATGTTCTTTGTTGTGTATGTCTGTTTTCCATGTCTGGTCTTTGTCCCTGGAATACATTCTTTTGATTACTGCTAAAACCTTGATTACTCTTGATAGACATGCAAAGCTAAAGGCTCAAGTAAATGCAGCTTGACACAACATACACTTTGGTCCATAAACTGTCATATGACCATCAATATCAATACATTTTCACACTATGAATTATTTGGCTATTAGTAAAAATATTACAAAAATAGTTTATCTACAATATGGTTCAAGAACAGAATTCTAATCTGTATTAAATGAGTTGACTTAACAAGAAATTGGATTTTTGCTTTTGCGATTTTCAATTCTCCTTTTATTTATCATTCTAAAGACCTTATTAACCTCGTACACACTTAGGTCTTAACTTGTTCTGGGAATTTTATCACCATAGTATCTTGCCCTCCTTTTTATTTATTATTGTTTTAAATTCTACCCCCCCCCCCAAAAAAAAAAAAAAATAAATAAAATAAAATAAATAAAAGAATCATTTGCCACTTACTTATTTTACTACATGGATTCTAAATTGCACTACCTGTTTATTATAGGGCACAAAAATTATTTCATGGTGAAACCAAATCCCACAATTTTTTTTTTCTTTCTCAGAAAATCAATTACAACAACCAATCAATCTAATTTAAAGAAAAAAACCTATAATGTAGATTTTACCTCAAAATGAGATAAAATTTTAAAAAAAAATGAGGCCATTCAAAGTTAACTAATTGGTTCTAAGGCTCTCTCTTCTGTCTGTTTAGAGAATGCATTATCATCCATTTTTATCACCTTATCAGGGCTATCTAGCTTTGGCGAAAGTTTGAAAGATCAAAGAGAAAACTTTAAAAAGAAACAGATCAAAGGAAAATGCCACAAAATAAACTTCAAAAAGCAGACTGTGTGAGAGTTAAAACAACTGCCATATCAATAAAAAACAAATAAAAATAATTTTTTTTAAAAAGGCACCCTTGTCACTTTCTGTTGAACTTTTTTTTGGAGGGGAAAAGGGGTGGGGGAGTAAAAGTGTAAAAGAAATACCTTCCTCAATAGAACAAAAAAAATCAATTTTGAATGGCCTAATCAACTTTAATTATTACACTGAGACAATATAAAATATTGATTCTTATAACATCAAAAAGTATGTTGTATAACTAAGACTTAAAGTATCTAATGTAATGCTACATTAATCAATGTCTTGTTGACCTTAATTAAATAACAGAAAATCTGGCTCCAGATAAATATCTACTGAAGACTGCAAAATAGCTTCAATCCTAAAACATCTCCACTTAAAACTGTCCATTATTTTACACCAAGTGATATAGTTAACTTCATGAAACAGAGTTTATCTTCCTATGATTCAATGACAATGACCACTACCTTCCTTAGGTAGTGAGAGCAGGACAATTGACAAAGAGCTTTAAACTTTCTATCAATCTTAGTTTAAATTACCTGAAAGAATGAAAGAAAGTTTTTAAAAAAATCTTCTTGATAATATTTAAGACATTTTATCAGGTATGTTCTGGTATGGTCACTCAATAAAGGGAAGACCTACTGCACTCCATGAAGTTAACTATTTTACTTGCTGTAACTGATTGGAACCATTAAAGCAATAAGGTTTTATTCTCATTATCTTCATGTCACAAAGATATTGATGCACTATCCCCTATTACTAGAAGACAATCAGAAATTAAACATTAATTCAAATTTGGTTTGGTGACAGCACCATCTTTCACAAAATTCAAGGTGAAAATGCCCATCATTTTGACTCATAGGAGCCATTGAAGCAATAAGGTACCAATTCAAAAAAAAATAAATAAATGACCAACCAACTATAATTACCACAAAGCATTATACAAAAAAAAACTTATATTAAAATTATTGTCAGCCCATTTCTGATCAATAAATTATGTAGTCTTCAAAACCAAACTAAGGTAGCCAAAAGGACTACCAATTACAATTTCTTGGTAGTCCTCTCTCTAATTAGGTAGGCACATGACTGCCAGACTACTGTCAGTGTTGGACCCTGAACTATGCAATATTTTATTCTGAACTCACTCTCTTAAGGAGCTCATAGTATTTCTTGCCATAGAAAAAACAGGTTATCACTAACAACAAGGACAACAGGGTGATACCATTATATGTGCAAAGCAATTTTTCGCGGTCATTTAATTACAATGAACTGGAAGCTCCTGATCCAAATAGAATTCTGAGATAACTTCGTTTCCAAGGTCAAAATATTTCTTTCAAGAAACATATTGGACTCCAAAGATCATAATTAATACGTCTCCCATTGATCAAAAAAGGTGATATCAAAACAATAGCTGAACTATGTCAAATCATTACGCTTTCAGAAATTATTTTTTTAAAATAAATTAACAGTGGTCCTCCCATATGTCAATTTCTACAAGTAATGTAAAATGTACATGAACTGGAACTGTAGTATGAGGATTTCTTTGTCGTTCATTGAAAAGCAATGGGTGGCCTTGAGCTGATATTTTTATCCTAGTGGCATTGTTGTCTTTTTGGCCCATACACCATTCCTATTCTTGTTATATGAGCTGGAAGCATTGTTACAGACTACAGAATCAAACCCTCTCTACTGCAAATAAATTATTTTTGTAAGAAACTAGCCACCACAACAAAAAACAGTCCTCAAAAATTTAATCCTCCAAAATGCACATTTTTCTATAAAAAGCACAAAAGCAGAGAGAACTGATAGATTTTCCATATAATATCAATGCTTTTACCGAAGTCAGGTCAACTGAACTTTCTACTTCTAAGTATCGGCAAAAAAATACTGAAGCATGAAAATGTCAAAATCCATGTACATGAAAATGGACTGACATGATAACAAGAAACAAAGCTATCTGTTAAAGGAAAACAAGGATTTCAAAAAGTTGTGAAATCTTTTAAGTAGCTGCCTTTGTAAGAATCATGCAAAATCTGAAAAATGTGATACACCCCAAAAAAGGCTACATATTTTTATTTTTGTAATTAGGTTGTTTTATGGATCTGTATTATGAAATGTGTAATTATTCATTCAAATCTGCCTGTTCTTAGGAGATAATCCACATTGAAAATCCAGTAGATTCTATTGTATTTGAGTGCCATTTACAGAGTTATCTCCCTTAATTTCAAAATCTACAGTGCATTCTATAAAATTTTTATCTCCTAAGAGCACTGCTTATATGAAAAACCACATGTTATTTTCTGTTTACTATGACATTTCAAACAAAATATCAAAAATAAAAATATGTAGGCTTTTTACCCATGAATCACATTTTGCATGATACTTAGCTGGAGTACTACTCAAGATCTTTCATGCTAGAACAGTATGAGTAGATGACATGCTCGTTTTTGAGATATAAGCAAAATTTTGATGGGAAGGGGATTTCTCTTGATTTTCCATAGACTAAGTAAATACGTGTATATACATCAAAACAATGAAGAAATGATAAAAAGAATAGAAACTTCTGAACTAACATTTCAAGGTGAATTTAATGAATTTATGAACAGAAAAGTGGGGAAAAGGGTCATATATATAAATGCTTTGAAACTGATAAAATCAGAGGAGTACAAAAATCTGACAACAAGGCTGAACATGAGTAAGGATCTTATAATATTCCTACCAATTCACATATCCTTCTACAAACAGCACATAAAGCATAGCTGAAAAATGTTTCTAATAAATTTCGTACATCTGATTCAGACGTTACCATAGTCAAACTCTTCATACTTTAAATAACATACTTAACTAAAACTGTACACAAAATAAACTCTAAGAATTTACAGTTTAAAACAATACATCACTACACAGTCTTCTATAAACAGCATTTGTGCAAATTAATGATTTTAATGGAAACCTCCATGTCATCACCTAGGTCATATACCATTTCTCCTTTAAAGAACTCACTTTCACCAGAAATTCCAGTTACATATAATCACATTCATACTATTCACAAACTGCCACAAAAAAAAAACAAACAAACAAACAAACAAACAAACAAACAAAAAAACAAAAAAAACTACATATGAACTATGGCAAAAAAAAATTAATATTCTTGTTTCCTGCTCTCAGCAAGAAAAAAAATGGTTAATTACTCTATTTTTTAAAAACATTTTTCACTCATTTAATGGAGAAACAATTTAGACTTTATCTGTACTTGAGCCAAAATGGCCATAAAATGTTAAGGGTAGGCAAAAAAACGTCGGTAGGGTAGCAAGAAACAACAAACATATCATTTGTATTGGCCTTAAAACCAACACTCTGATACATCAATAATGTATATTACATAGGTCAAATCAATTTAACCTTTTCAGAACTAATACTTCTGAGAAATTCATAGTACTCCAACTAAGAAGAAATTATAACTATAAACTGAAAGCTGATATCCCAATTCTAAGATAATATCAATACAATTAGATGCAATGGACTTGCTTTTCAAAATAAAAAAAAAAGCATGCTTGAAATACTTACTTACTTATTGAAGAAACCTACAATTTTACTCCAATAAACCACCAAAATAATTTTTTAAAAAGATATTCATAGTGTGTGTATCAATACACAAATTATTACGGTATAAATTGAAAGCCCATAATCCTAACAGAATTCTCAAAAAACATCAATAGCCTTCACAAATTAATAATTACCTTAAGGAGGTAGACCTTAGGTAAGGGACACAACTCTTACAAATCATTGGAACGTTTGTATTCACCATTTTACATCAATCTCATGTAAGCATCAAAGTAACTTAGACTGATTTCATTCAGTTTCAAAGAATTGTTTGAAAGGCTTTGGTGAAATTGATTATGATACAAATATATTACTGATTTCAAAGAGTTATGTCCCTTATCCTAGGTCTACCTCCTTAAATGAAACTTATAACCATGCACAAAATTCTTGTGAACTTACTTATCTAAGAAACTTCAATGATTCTACTTTCGTAAACAAATACCAAATGAAATGAATAAACTCACAGTGCGTCTATATGCACAAATTATTATAGTAAAATCCGAAAACTCATAATCCTTAAAGGACCTTCAGATACATTTTACATCAATAATGCCATTATAAATTAAGTATCAGTCCCTGTAAGAATCAGGCAGTAGGTGAAACATGGTATGAAAAAACATCATTTTGATAGTGTAATTTGACTATTTGCACCATCAGAATCAAGGAAAACAGACAAGATTTTCCATATCATGCTGGACCATTGAGTTACAATTTCACTGAAATGCACTGAAAACAACATTTCAAGGGCAGATAATGCTGTCAAATACCTCATTTTTCTAACATTCTATTGAAAAATTTCTGAACAAAGCCAGAGATGCAGAGATCATATAATGGTATTTTAAAAAGAGAAAGTACCCTTGCGTGATATTACACTGACAGATCAGTGGGCTTTTGACATGCATGTTTCTGATTTATGCCTGATTCTTACAAACACTTACACTTTTTTGCCCTAATTATGGTATATCATGAAGAAAATGCATCTATTTTGGTGCTGACCATATTGTTAATAAATATATTTAAACATTTTGTACCAGAAAATATTTTATAGAAACTAATAATTTTACTTCCATAAACTTATCCCCACTGAAATAACTTTTAAAACAAACTCATAGTATCCCAATATTACACAAATTACTACTATTAAGAACTCAAGTACAGAAAGTCCTTAATCTCTCCAGCTCTCCAGAATTCCAAGATAATATCAATATTTTACCAAAGAAAAAAAAACATTTCCAAAAAACCCAGCTGTGCATAAAATTGAACTTACCTTCAAAAGAAACTTAAAATTTTACTTCTTTAAACCAATCACAACAAAAGAATAACTTTATGAAATGAACTCATAGTGTCCCTTCGATACACAATTGGAAATTTTGAAACCCATAATCTTTATAGAACTTTCACATAAAATCAATAATATTGCAAATTATAAAAACCCAAAAATTTATTTCTGAAGACCTGACCATGCATAGAATACACTCGTGAACTTACTTGTTAATAGAAACTAATAATTTTACTTCCATAAACTTATCCCCAGTGAAACAACTTTTAAAATGAACTCATAGTATCCCAATATTACACAAATTACAACTATTAAGAACACAAGTACAGAAAGTCCTTAATCTCGCCAGCTCTCCAGAATTCTAAGATAATATCAATATTTTAACAAATAAAAAACAAAACATTTCCAAAAAACCCAGCCGTGCATAAAATTAAACTTACATGTTTAAGAAACTTAAAATTTTACTTCTTTAAACAAATCAATACTGAACAATAACTCATAGTGTCCATGCCATAGACAAATAGGAAGAATTGAAACCCATAATCATTATAGGACTTTCAAATAATATCTATACTACCATTGCAAATAAAAAAAAAAAAAACAAAAAAACAAAAACAATATACTCATTTCTAAAGACCTGACCATGCATAAAACACACTTGCGAACTTACTTTCCATATAGAAACATATAATTTCATTTTCATAAAATCAATCACAACAAAACAAAAACTTAATGAAATGAACTCATAGTGTCCTTTCAATACACAATTGGAAATATTGAAACCCATAATCTTTATAGAACTTTCAAATAAAATCAATAATATTGCAAATTATAAAAATCCAAAAATTTATTTCTGAAGACCTGACCATGCATAAAATACACTCGTGAACTTACTTGTTTATAGAAACTAATAATCTTACTACCATAAAAAAAAATCATCACTGAAATAATTTTAAAACAAACTCATAGCATCCCTACCATACACAAATTACCACTATACAATTCACAAGGATAAGAAGCCCTTAATCTCTCCAGAGTTCCATGATAATATCAATATCAAGCATTACATTTCCAAATAATCTAGCCATGCATAAAGTTATACTTACCTTTTTTAAGAAACTTAAAAATTTACTTCTATAAACAAAGCACTACTAAACAATAACTTTTTAAGATGAACTCATAGCTTCCCTAACATTCACAAATTACTACAACAAACTATACAAGGATAGAAAGCCCTTGATCTCTACAGAATTCCCCGATACTATCAAAATCATCACAGAAAGTCAAATCTAAGTTGATTAAGTCCATTCTTCAAGTTTCAAATATTTCCTTACATCAAGTGTATCTCTTTCAAGTTATTCCAGTCAATAAAATTAATTTCCGATAGAAATACAATGAGACCTGGTAATCCATTACAGCATGCAATGTACTGGTAGGTAATATCATTTCATTGTGTAGATCTGTCAACATGGACAAATGATGAGTAGGATTGGACTTTGTCTAGTCTGGGACATCTGAGAGCAAGTGCAAATCTAGTCATACAGGGATGTATAAGTTGTGGACTGACACCATGATCACAATATACCACCCACAAGTAGGGTTGTATCAAACACCCAAAAAAAACGGGGGATGGGGGGGGGGGGTTTGGTGGTGGTGGTGGTGGTGGGGGGGGGGTATTACAATGCATCACCATGATAGTTATTTTGCATTGCCCACAACCCACCATACTCAAGCTACATAACAAATATCAAATCAACCCCATGAATATTTTTCAAACTTCAGCATACAAAATTAATGAGACAGATGTACAGACTGCAGTAAAACAAAATTTCCCACGAAGTTTACTGACAATAATGAAAATGATATAGAAGTCTGATGAAACTTCAATGCATAATTGAGGAAGTAAAATGAAAGTCACGACAGACTATTTTTGAAGTTCAGTTCTTTCGTCATTAAGGAAGCAAGCTCGTCCGGTATTCCTTATTTCATGAATTATCAGCATCATCTCATTTATGAATATTCAAAATCCACGGCGGGAAACCACATTTATCATAAATAAATTATTAAGAGCTAGTGCATCAAAGTCTCTACGATATATGGCGGCTTCCTCATATCAAAGTATGTTAAGCTAATACCATTGTTTACCAATGGCAGACCCTTTGTTCAAAACCCTCATTTTGTTGTCCAAATGTAAATCTCATGCAAAATTGAGCCAAAACATCCCGTGACCCCCCCCCCCCCCCACACACACACACACACTTTTTCAAAATTTCTGGAGCCACCCCTGGTTTCATTTCAATTATTGTAGGCCAGGGTATCAATTCACAGAAATCAAATCTTTAACTGAAAACATTTACTGAATAAAAAGTAAAACTTAACTAAGAGACTTACAGACAGTTAACTATCAATTCTACATGCTTAGGCAAAATCCTATCAATTCTACATGCTTAGACAAAATCCTATCAATTTCCATCTTAAGCCCATAACAAATTTTAAAAATTATCGGTATATTGAGCGATGATGCAACAATTACATACTTACAGCTAATAATCAATTACCAAAAAAAAAAAAAAAACAGAACATAGATAGTAATGTACCCTTGGGAAATTAAATCAATAGAAGCCAAAGAAAACCAGAACTCCATTTCATTTACTGAACACAGCCTGAGTTGATAGGTTGTATAATATATCTAATAATTGAATAATCCACAAAACTTTCTTTTTCTTTAGAACTTCCTAATTAGCAATTTAAACATGAACAGGAAAAATTGAATTAAAATGTCGCCAAACACATTCAGTTGTACTGCTTTGAAACCTACCAAAAACCTTTCTTCTAAATACGACTGGATATTTTGTTTATTTTAGGAAGTATAAAATAAATCCCTGTAGTGATTACTGGTGAATAAAGTAAAAACATCTTTTTCTCAACACCTCCCAGGTATTATATGTAGTGAAACAAGTAAAACAAGGGCAATTAAAGCAAAGGTTAAACTTTGACCTCAGGACCTTGACCTTGTAATGATAACTTTGAAAAGCAAAGAAAAAGTTCCAGATTTCCTAAGGACTAAGGATGTACTAAAACAAAGGTTGAAAATTGACCATATGACCTTGACCTTGTGATGACTGAAAAGCAAAAAAAAAAGTTCAGATTTCCTATGAACTAAGCATGTACAAAGTTGGTGTCTAATCTATTTAAGGACCCTAATATACCAATCTTTTGTAACATTTTTGTTAAGGAGATATAAAAAATGTTAGATATTTGTGAACTCCATTGAAAGAGAAATATTGGTCAATAGTCCACTTCTCATAAAAATCCAAATATGCAACCGTACAGTTCAGATTAATATTAAATTTTGGAGTCAACAAACAACAAATGATTGACCAAATGGCACAAATACAAAACATAGGCTTGTCATCTACAACTTTCACTATACAATTTTCTAGCATTTTTCAAAATTTCAGATTTCCATGGGAAAACTCTTAAGATTAACTTTCCCACAGTTGAAGTTTGCTTTCCAAACTAAGCAAATCTTTAAAAAAATTCAAGCTTCTACTCGTCAAAGGGAAAATTAAGCATGATAAATAACTTTCCCCAACCAAAATTGTAGTTGCCCTAGGTGACGGGAAAGTGGAATCCTAAACACTGATTATGGATAAGGGATAAAAGCAGAATCCACCAAAGTTATATTGTACCAGACATGTGTACATACATTTTGTATATACATGTACAAGAGAAAAGTCTGCTAAAACTTTGCACCATAGACGTGTGAAAAAGGTAGAATCCACTGAAGTAGTACCGTACAAGGTAATACTTCATCTCTCTTTAATTATTACTTCATGAAAGCCCATTTATCAATTTGGATTGGCTGGGCTCAGTCTCCTTTATCTCTGATTAAGTCAACAGAATCCAGACATTTCCCACATCAAAAAACCTCATACTATTACAAACTCTTCCCACGCAACAACAGTTGCATAACTCATGAAACAATTCTTGATCTGTCAATATCAAACTGTTTGTATTCAATAAATGAGGCAAAAATCATAATGTAGTCTTAAAGCAAATTGTCATAGACTTTTGATCTAGTAACTACAGAATAGTAGGCCCACAGCCAGGAGAATATGGGGTTAATGGACAACACTCCCCCCCCCACCACCTTTAGAGAAGAGGGCTTTGAAAATTGTTAAAATTTGTTGTTAAAAGTTGGTTAAGTACTACTAAAGGAAAAAAAGTAATACCTTTGTTTCCTGCTAAAGCAAAAAAATAGAGTAGATATGCAGGCCTTTCATTAAGAGGTGGTAACAGGTACTTTTACCCTTCTAAACTACTGAAGGGTACCTCCAGAATTTTAAAATTTTATACATTTTTATTAAACAAAATGATGAAATGTACCGTCTACAAAACCAAAGGTACCTGAATTGCAAAAAAAATAAAGAAAACCCTGGATATGTAAGGAAATTACTCTATTTTTCAAACACATTTAACATTGAGTAAATGAGAAAATGAACTAGACTTTAACAGTGCTTGAGCCAAAATGTCCATAAAATGTTAAGGGCAGGCACAAAAAATAAAAAAAAAAAACTAGGGTAGGAAGGGTAGCAGAAAACAGATATATTATCATTTTTTTTTAATCCTATTTATAAAAATGTTCAAATAACCCACCTTTGAATCCCCAGAAAAATTTCTGGCTACTAGTCAGCGTTAGATTTAAGTCAGTGGGTTATTATTCAAATGACCATATTACACTTCAATGTGACAAATGAAGTTGAATGTCAAAATACAACTAAAACATTTAGCTATGTATTTACAAGAAGTCAAAGGTCAAGGACAATTAACTATGATTCAATGATCATCAATCAATTAGATCTACAATTATACAAAGAGTCAATCCAATCATCAGTTAATTCCTCCATGGGGCAATGAATTGGGGGCTTCTAGCCAGGGAGGTTTGGTGGGGTGAATGGACCCCTTAGAACCCAAAAGTGTTAAAAAACAGTTAGAAAAATTAACTTAAAAGAATCCTCTAATGAACTATCGTGTTGGGGTTTATAGCCAGGGTTTTGGGAGGGGTTATGGTTAGAAACCCTCATGGAACCCTAAAAGTGTTAGAAACTGTTTCAAAAATTAACCTCAAAGAATCCCCTTAAAACCCCAAAATGTTAAAACCAGCTTAAAAAAAAAATAAAAAGAACCCCCTGGTAACTCAAAAAGTGTAAAAAAGAACTGAAAAATTAACTTAAGGAGGTAGACCTGGGGTAAGGGACATAACTCATGAAATCAGTGATATGTTTGTATCGCATTCAATTTCACTAAAGTCTTTCAAGCTTTCATTTGAAACAGAATGAAATCAGTCCAAGTTACTCTGATGCTTCCATGAGATTGTTGTAAAATGGTGAATACAAATGTTCCAATGATTTTTAAGAGCTGTGTCCCTTACCCTAGGTCTACCTCCTTAAAATTGGAAAGACAACATTTATGTCAGAGAAATCTCGTCTAAATTATAGCCCTTAAAAAAATTTTTGGCTTTCATCCTGAGCTGTTAGAATTTTAGACATAAACCAATTCCATCAAAAGAAATCACAGCATTGATTTGATCGGCTATTACAAATGATCTAATATATCCTACCCATTCATCTTTTTATGATGAATCACAGTGGACATAAAATGTAAACAATTTATCTGAAACAGTGTCTTGTCGAAACAGCATCTTGTCGGTTTGTTTTGACAGAAAACTAATTAACTGTCTACTACATTAACCAGCAATTGATAAAAGAAATCAAAGATGTCAATAATTGTAGAAATAATATGTGCTAACAGAGAACAAGTAAGAAAAGATAACAAGAAAACACAACATATGACATTGCTTGCTTTTGGATTTTGAACTAGCTTACAGTAAAAGCAGGTACACAGCCAAATGTGCCACATATGATAATCATATGGTAGTCATATGACAATCATATGATATTGAACATATGATAGTCATATGATTATCATGTGATTCTCATATGGTAATTTTGGCTTAAAAACATATGACAATCATATGTTTATGAAAAACATAATTATATGATAATCATGCGATAATCATATGTATACCGAAACATATGGTGCTTGATTTATATGATAATCATATGATGCACACCATATGATTCTCATGTGTGGCACATTTGCTTGTGTACTCTATTGAGAGAGATGCAGCTTCTTGTCTTTTGTCCTATTTGTTAAAGTGTTTGTATTCTGTATTGATCTCAAGAGTTAAATCCAAATTAGACATATTTTTATACTGTGAAAGTACTTTTATATTCGTGGGTACAAAGTTTCGTGGTTTAGGGAAAACTTACCAGTTCATTGAATCTTGAATTTGTAGATTTGACAACTCTATCATACAAACAAAATGAAAATTTATTTTTCGCTGGGAACCAAATTTCTTGGTTTACCGAACTCACACAAACCACGAAAATTGGTACCCCAGGAACAATAATACTTTCACAGTAGTTTGTCTTATTGTCGTATTTTTCCACTACTGTCCCAGGTTAGCGGACATTTGAGTCCTCACAAACATGTTAAACCCTGCCACATACTTCATGTGCCTGTTCCAAGCCAGGAACCTGTAGTCCAGTGATTGTCATTAAATTTTATGTTCATTGTTATTCATTTTACATTTTTTCTATGGACAAGATCAATTTTAATCTTTTATTAATAGTTTCACTTCATTTATCTTGGGCAGTTAAAATTTTTAGCTTGCTTAATGGTAAGGGTTTTGTCCGTCATTTAAGAGCATGTGACCTGTAGAAGTCTCGTTGCCTGACTTTTGGTGGATGACTTGGGCAATCCTACCACATCTGTTTGATATGATGAACTTAGAAGGGACTTTAGAATTTTATTTGAGAATAATACATTGTGGGAGGCTAGAGTCCAGAAAAATTTAAGAGAAAAGTGGAGGCTATTTATTAATCCTCTCATTCTAAGCCAGTGATTCCAAAAGCATGTGAGTTTTTAACCACCAAGTAGTGATTAAATTTCTTGGAGAATTAGCTTGCTATTTGACATTTCTGAGCTTCATACAGATTCCATAGGAGACAACTGATTTTCCTTCGCATGTTGAAAATCTTAAAGTCACATTGTTGAGTGGAGAAATAATTTAAACCAGCCATTATTGAAGGAGAATCTACATATAATATAATTTAAACTGAAAAAAAAAACAGTAGTCTAGAGTAAAGACAAACTTTTTTCTGACTTTAAAACTTAAATGAAAGAGATGTGGCTACATGTATATGTAAATTGAAAGAAAGTTTTGGTCGATACATGGAGAAATGACATTTATCAATGGTTATTGTGTTCCATTCCAGTTTCCTATCTCCATATTATTCAACACTGATTTAAGGAGGTAGACCTTGGGTAAGGGACACAACTCTTACAAATCGTTATAATGTTTGTACTCAGCATTTTACATCAATCTCATGTAGGCATCAAATTACCTTGGACTGATTTTTTTCTGATTAAAAAAAAAGCTTGATAGGCTTTGGTGAAAAGGAATATGATGCAAACATAACACTGATTTCAGGAGTTACTTCCCTTACTGTAGGTCTACCTCCTTAAAGGAAAACAAATCCTGACTTGAAATTAAAAAAAACAATAAGATAAAATTACACAAAATATTTCTACCTATTAATAATGAATTCTGGGTAAAAGGAAATGAAATGAATACAATACATGAAGTAGAAAAACAGAATATTTTTCTCTAGATACGCCTTTAAGGAAAGTCTGCTTAATTTCATAACATTGTATATATGAAATGACAGCATGTAACTTCAAAAGAAAAAGGAAATGAAGTAAAAAATCCTATTAACCAAGTAAATATCTTGGAAGGAAATACAATCTCAGTATTTCTAGATTTTTTATGACCACCACACTTCATATGATAAAAAAAACAAGAAGCGGGTGCTCAACTGACACATATTACAGCCCATCATTCTCCAGGTTCATACCAAATTTCAAAGCAGTCTGATGAACATTTCCAAAATTCAGCTGAAAAAAAACCCATATTAAGTAGTATTCTTTGTAAGGATCATGCAAACTATATAATGTGTGATACACCCCAAAAAAGGCTACACATTTTTATTTTTGTTATTAAATTGCTTTATAGGTGTATATGATGAAATGTATAATTATTCATTCCAATCTGTCTGCTCTTAGGAGATAATCCACATTGAATATCGAACAGTTTCTATTGTATTTAAGAGTCATTTACAGAGTTATCTCCCTTAATTTTGAACTCGACAGTACATTTTATGTAATTTATATCTTCAAGAACAAGGGTTATATGAAAAGCTACATGTCAATTTCTGTTTACTATAATATTTTCAACAAAATATAAAAAATAGAAATATGTAGACATTGCAACCGTGAATCACATTTTGCATGATTCTTATCTTGAGTGCTACTCAAATTCTAACATTTGTTTAATACAAAGGCATTATAATGGAAATGGCCGTGCTATGTACTAGATGAAATGAAACCAAAAACCTTTATATTCCATAAGTGACATTTGTAAAGAGTGGATATCCCTGTTTTGGTAAACAAAGCTGTCAAAACATTGACGAAATTTAATAGTATCGTTTCTATCCAAGTATCTATTCTTAACAATTATAGGATCCAATAGCCATACGGAAAGGCAATGAAGTAGAAAAACTATTTATTCCAATAAATGTCGAGAAAACATTCTAGATCCTACAAACAACTGATCAATAGAAAAGACGTAAACAGCTGCAGGAAAAACTTTAAGTTGAAACCACACAATTAGGGCATAAAATACAGACGTTAACCCATTAAAGCTGAGTTCTATTCTATTCTTAAAGGCTTCAATATTGGTAATAATAACAACTAGGCAAAAACAAATTCAAAGACTTCTCACAAAGGCTAGATCAAAATTTGAATTTGATATTAAGGGAACAAATGAAGAATAAGTTTTGAGGCAAGTGTTATATTATGCTGCATTAATAAATAATTGACTGATTGAATGATAATAGTTTTACAGCTATTGAAAGATAATTTCAGATATTTAAGAGTGTATACTTCTTCAATCAAGCAGGTTTCCTGCTTTATAGAAAATAATAGACACTTTTATGCTAGCCCAACAGTCATTTAATTACATCACTCAACTCTGTTATATTATTTACTCTGAACCCCAAGACCATCAATCCATCATAACTCATTTTTAGCATAAAAACTGTGAGCAACCATCAATTTTAAAGTCTTTGTAGGACTTGATCTTGAACCAGTGCTTTAGACTATGAGGAATGAAAGAAACATGCACTGCTATGTTGTTAGGTTGCTGATGTCTCGACCAATGGAAAACTTCCTATGTTATTATGAAGCTGATTTCTCGACCAATGGGAGACTTCCTAAGTTATTATGTTGTTGATGTCTTTACCAATGGGAGACTTCCTATGTTATTATGTTGCTGATTTCTTGACCAATGGAAGACTTCCTATGTTATGATTTGCTGATGTCTTGACCAATGGGAGACTTCCTAAGTTACTATGTTGCTGATTTCTTGACAAATTTGAGACTTCCTATACAAGCTGTGTGTCAGCATTAAAAGCTTAAACAATCATTTTTCAACTGTATACAAAATTTCCAGAAATTGTCACTACTAACAGAAAGATTTTGTGCCATTTATGTTACAGAGCATATATATATACATATATATAGGACGTCCCTGACTCTCCATCCCAATCATTTGCATGAACCATTAGTCAATTTCACAGAAAGTTGTAAAATGTAACATTTGTCTTAGAATATGACATCAATGCTTTTTCCTGACCCAGTCGGTATACTTTCGCTTTTTACTCTTCGACCTTAAAGACGCTGCTCAAGTCACCTGATCACAATTCTATTTTCCAATTGGCCAAATACTGATAAATTAGTGGTGTAAAAAAAACCGTATAGAAAATTGAAATAGCGTGCCACGTGTTATATCCTGAATGAAATGTAGAAAATTGTACGTAAAAAGAACAAACTGTACAGTGTCGGCCATATTGTTCTGTAATTGAGTCTTTACTTACAATTATTATTACACTATGAAATTTTATTCAGAACCCTAGTCCCCTTATACATGTAAAATGACATTTAACATACAGGTACTCTTAACATAATCATAGATATCATATATTTTCAAATTTTCAGAAAGTGATTAAAAATATACAGTTGACTTTTTTAACCAGCAATGAATTCATTTCTTTCAGCGTTTCATTCAATTTTATATTTTTGAGTTTTTATACATTCAACATATTTCTGGGAGAAACCAATTCTTCATCTGCCAAAATTTTATTCAAATCATTTATTATACTCTCAAATAAAATGTAGATTTACACAGGCTAGTAGCTTTAAAAAATTCAAATTTTCCTAACTCCAATGAGATAAAGGAAAAACCAACCTCTTTTTGCCTAGAGTATATTTTCATAATTTATCCACTCTCTTTAATAAAATTTTAAATTTAACATGCTCACTAAGGCTTGCAGGTTAAAAAATCCAAATTATACTAATACAGTGGACAATTGTTTAAAATCATTCTTACCTGAAAGAGAATCTATAAGTATATCCACACTGCCAGACTTTATGGTAGACTTGTACTTAAATTTGCACATAAACCATTACACAGACATGTACAATGTAATAAAAGGAAAAATATTATCTTAGCTTAAGGCTTGGCAGATAAAGTATCACGGTGCTGGCTATAGTTTCATCTAATCATGCATATTATCTGAAATATTCTAGAACCATAAAAACTCAAAGACATGCCAAAAAAAAGATATTATTGAAAATTATGCAAATTAAACATTTCCAATTTGCATACAAAAGAATATCATTAACATTCTGCCTTTGAAGATGTTTTTGCTAAAAACAGATAATTTTGCACTATTTTTGTATTCAATATAATAGTGCTGCTTCAAAACCAGTTTGTCTGTTTATTAGCAACTTAATTTCTAGTTATGGAAATCAAAGTGATTGAAGGTGTTTCTGTTTAAAATCCAAAGTATGAGATCCAGTCTCAGGGGATTCAATTTCTGACAAAGGTCCTTTGAAACCTCATTAAATTCTCCTCGGGTAGACTTTGATTTTTAGGCCTAATTTTGCCTTTACCAAAACCAACTCCTTTGGATTTTCCTAGAATAAATCAAGACTTAAAAATGTCCTAGAGAAAAAATATGAAATGGGCTTATAAAGGCCATTTTCTGAAAATATTCAGAACTACAAATTTATCAGTTGCAAAGGCTTCTTTTGGAAAACAATCTTTGGTCCAGTCACTGAAAGTTATTTGAGTAAAATTACCATGGACACAGCATTTGACACAACACTAACAAATACAAAACATTAAGGAGGTAGACCTAGAGTAAGGGACATAACCCTTGAAATCAGTGATATGTTTGCATCATATTAAATTTCACCAAAGCCTATCAAGCTTTCATTTGAAACAGAATGAAATCAGTCCAAGTTATTTTGATGTTTACATGAGATTGATGTCAAATGCTGAATACACACATTCCAATGATTTGTAAGAGTTGGGTCCCTTACACTAGGTCTACCTCCTTAAAATACTAAAAGCTGAGTTCAAAAGTTATTTCCCTTATCCTAGGTCTTACTTCATTAAATTTACGTTAGAATCATCATACTTCCTTCAGATATTTTTAGTTTCAATTAGCAGGGAATGACCATACTTCCTTCAAAAATATTTAGTTTCAATTAGCAAGGAATGATTTTAGGTTCTATTACCTGGGACAAGTGAAACTGGACAAGTAAAAGTTATATTATACTTGCCTGGAAAACAAGCAAATTGTTTTCATTTTTTCAACATGCATTTACTAAAGGACAATCTAGATTTCAGTTTGGGCAAGTACATTTTTTATTAAATTGCCCAATAGGTCAAGGTGATGTTAAATATTAATGGCATACCCTGATTATTGGTAGCATTTGTTTTTGTTGTGACTTTCTAGCACTAACAGAGAAAACAGTAATGAAAAAAACAAAACAAAACAAAACAAACAAATAAAATAAAACAAAAAAATGACAACAAGAATGCAGTACATGTACTCACTTGAGGAGTGTTAGGTGCAGTCTGTTAGTAAATGAGTAAGAGTTAGTACTTAGACATTCTGATAGATTTCTGCAGTTCTTCAATTTCAAACTATTTTATTGGCCAATATTAGACCTGAAGATTAATTTGAGTGGTCTCAAATCAATACTACTCAGTCTCTCCTGTTACATGCAAAAAAAAAGTTGTATGCGCACAAGGCTGTACAACCTATTCAGAATTTGTCAGGCCCTACTCAAAAATTCTAGTTGAATACGTTAAATTTTTGATCTTTACTTTTCTTTTGCTCCACTTTTTTGCACACAAATACTTGGAATAGTTTTTGCACCTTATTTCTGGTGATATCTAACTAAACTTTTTACCACCACCTAATGGATGGAACAAATTTTTCCACACATTACTACATTTACAGCAAGTTATTTAAGAAAAGTTTCTTCAGTTTGCATCTGAGGATATATTCTTATATACATGCAGCAGAAATAGCTGAGTAGGTCTGATTAGACATAGTTAGTATGAGTCCAACAGTTAGTAAATAGCCGTAATACAGATAGCATTGATTTTTGAATTCCTCATTGTAAAAAAAAAAAATTCAAGTGGAAGACATGGTTTTTCTCAGACAGAGTCATGCACAGAGTCATCACTGGTTATGATAAATCTTTGCATTCTAACACCCATGAAAACATTCATGTAACAGCATATAAATTGTAAGATAAAGCACCATTTACGTTTATAATTTCTTAGTGTCATTACTGTACTCTGAAGCAGTATAGAAATTAATGGCAAACTTACATTGTACAATAGGTTGCTTTCTGTGGTAAATATTATATTACTATAAAATTCTACGATAAACATAATTTTTTGGTGTATTACTATATGAAATGAAATGACAAATAAATTTGAGAAAATAATGGTCTATCATGAATCTATAATTTTTATCTAAAACCCTCTCTTAAATAGTTTCTCCTTTCAATAGACAAGTGTGAAAATTACTCAAATCCATTCTAAGCTTTTACTGTAACCAACACTTCATGCCAGGTTAACTCAAAATTCCATCCATAGGTACTTTGTTCTATCAATGACTGTTTACATTCAAATATGAAAATAAAAAAAAAACAGCCACTGATAGAAAGAAGTACTAATGATCACCCCTCCTACAATAAAGGCTGTTACATAATGAAAATGGAAGGACTGACATTTTACCTTTCACAACTTTGTTGTATTGGGTATTCTTATAGAAATTTTTGTAAGAAATATGTGTACCAAACAAATGACCCTATCTTTCGTAACATCAAAAAAAAATTTAAAAGTTGTCACAAGCTCATAATTTATCAGGGAGTAAATGTGTGACTGAGCTGAGGTATAAGTTAACAAATCATGTAGAAATTACATACAAAATTTCAAATCATTTTAAAAAACGAAAGAATCATTCATTAAGTTTTAGTGGATGAAAAAACAATATGGGACATACAAGCACATGTATGGAAAGCCTAGAACATTCAAATGGCCCTTTCATTTAAGGATGGGGTGCAATAATACTTACTCCAGGCCTAGGTAAAGAGAGGTACACAGCCTTATCAGTTCTTCCCTGGCAAACATCATTCACTTCTTTCACAAGAACAGAGAGATCATTGATCTGACTTTCCCAAGCTTCAGCAAAATTCTCCAGGTTCTCTCTAGCTATTTTACTACCAGAATACATTGCTAGGGTCTTAGCAGCCAACAGGACCTGAAATATGAAAGATATGCCAAGGTTTCAGCATAAGTGTAACATTTTAAGAAAAGTAGAATGATCAATTCTCTACATATTGCTTATCTGTGCCATTTATGATAAAAAATAAAATATTTTTTTTCATGATAAATTAATTTTTGTCTACATTTTTGTATCATTTTCACTAACAATAACATTGGTAAGGTCAGAAATATATAAAAAAAATTTCATAAAATGTTTTGATTTTTTTCAGAATTTTCGGACTCAAATTCTTACAGAATTACAAGTTAAAAGAGAAGAAAATTCCATTACAATTTAAACAAAAAATGACAGTTATCTACCCCTGATATTCATTAGTTTGCAATATTATTTAAGTTGACATTTAAAGTGAAGTTCTGTATAAAGACTAATAAAAGTAATAAGGCAATTCAGCGATGACATTACAACAGAATTTTGCACTGGGACCATGACATTTACCAGATTATTTCTATTGTTTATTTTTGTTAAATCTCCAAGAAAATATCAGTTACCTCCCTTTTAAAATAAAACAAATGATCTTACCATTTCTCCAATGTTTCTTAGAACATATTCATTGTGTTCTGCTGTAATCACTAGAGGTTCTGTTGTAGCAATATGACGGAAAAGTTTACACACCTGCAATAAAAGTTTAAACTGCTAAACTTTCAATTTCTATCTTCCACAATAAATTTCTTGTCCATAAGAAAGTATATTGGTAAAAGAACAACATTTCAAAAAAAAAATCTTAAAATGTCAAAACATTATTTTCATTTTCATAAAATAACATATTCCAAACATAAAATCTTTTACAAAGAAAACTGGCTGTTTAAATTCACTCCCTATGTTTCCTTCACTTGATTTATGTCCCTTAAGCTTCCTATCAATATTTTATAGTTTTCATGGTTAAATAAAACCATGAAATTCCCATCCAAGAAAGTTAACAAGAAATCAGTGAGTGATAGCTTACTAGTGATACCACGACTTTCAAGCACAATACTGAATATCATATACCATTCTGTGTAAGAATCAGGCAAGTCATATATTCATTTTGTCTCTTCTTTTTTTTTTGGCTAACAGGAAATAGATGTCATATGCTGTACATACTCGAGTATAAGTCGATCTGCCTATAAATCAGACCCCCCTATTCAGCCCAAAATTCCTGGAACCTAGCCTGGACCCGCTAATAAGTTGGACTGATTTCTGACGGCTGCATCACTAACACATTCCTTAATTACAATGAGAATACCTATTTGTTTTGATAAATGTTGAAATAAATAATTCCAAGCCAGAATTGTTTTTATTGTAGAAGTAATCAAATTCTTCACAAGCCATGTGGATTGTTTTGATACGGCCATTTTCTCATTCATTCTAATTTTAGTGCAACCAATAACCCAAATTAAAACCATAAATATAGTGAACAAATAAGAATAAAAAAAAAAGTTTATGATACTCTAACTCATTTGAAGATATTTCTGTAAGTTAAAAGGTTTTATCTTAAAGAAATTCATAAAAATAATTGTCATTACCAACTAAAATATTCATTACTTTTGTCACACATAATGGAATGTTATTTGGTCATGTTTCTAATACATCTTTGGGTTCTTGGTTATGAGTGTACACAGGTAAAAATCAATACACAAAATAGATGGGTGGGAAATACAAATAAAATCAGTATTATGGCAAAATAATCTTTTACTGCATCATATTTCAACTGTAAAAGATAAAGACAGTCTTCCGAAAATTGATGTTTAAAATTTAAAATTGGGGTAAACAGCGCCAGTCTGGCTGTTCAACGTTGGTTTTACACTCATGTCAATTATCAAGCTTTTGACATTTTCAAGCTGAAAATTTTAGTTCATAGTCAAGATCTCATCTGTAAGTGGGAACCCTTCCCAGCAGTTACAAATTTAGTCCCAAAAATCAGCCTTATAAGCGAGTATATACAGTAAGTAT
Organism: Perna viridis; assembly: GCA_037379345.1. Lineage (NCBI taxonomy): Eukaryota > Metazoa > Mollusca > Bivalvia > Mytilida > Mytilidae > Perna > Perna viridis. The sequence goes on from CM074523.1 coordinate 26,400,982, forward strand.
GAAAAGACGTCCTGCAATACAACATCCCCATAGAAAGCTTTTTATAATATATCAGCAACCTTTGATTAATAGTAGACAAGAAAAATATGACGAAAATGTGTATATTACCCCTGTAGAAGGAAAATTTTGGGCAAACAGGAAGTTAAAGTCGCATAAGTATAAAAATGCATGCCACGATTCAGTATACCCACAAAATATTAACAGGAGCTAAGAATTTCGTTATGAAAAAAAAAAAAAAGTTACAGAATGAAAGACACAGGTAAAACAGTATCTTCTTTAATTTCTTTAATTAGTTTACATTTTATTTATATTTTATTTGTATATAGTTCCTTTCTACATTTTAAACGTGGCAATTGTTCACTCACTATTCAACCCCCCCTCAAAAAAAAAAATGAAACTCACAATAAAAGTGCCTTTAAATCACCCTCTTTCCAAAGAATCACCAGCAGTTTTTAAATTTTACCTTTTACTGATGGCAATTTGGGCCCCTGCAACCCTAATACCACCCCCAAACCTTGGTCGGAATGATATAAACCTCTTCTAACTGTTCTCTGTGCTCCTCAAACTTGACCCAGAGCTCATCAACCTTTCGGACATCACCATTGCTACCAGCAGTCTTTAGACACTTCAGAAGACTGTCATCCTCATTGGCTTTGAATAGCTCTGATGCCTGGTCCATTGCTGTTTCTTGTAGCTGAATACAAAGAGATAAGGAAGTGAATGAAATGCAATCATTTATGCAATTTTGTTACTTTAGAATGTGCTTTTTTTGGGTTTTTTTTTGTTTTTGTTTTGTGATATTGAGAAAAAAATCTAACTTTGAATAACCAAGTGAAGAGCTGTGTTTATGTGCTTGTCATTTTGTAACTTTTGTTTCTACTTTTTCATATTGAATCATTTTTTTAGGTTTGTATATCTTTCTAAACATTTTCTGAGTGGTTGACAAAAGCTGGTACTCATTTTAGTACTTCTCTGTCTAAGAATCGGGCAAAATGTGAATAAGGTGTGGCAAATGAAGGAAAAAACTGCAGAGATTTTATTGCTTTGTCCAAGTATTTATATCTAATATCTTCCAGAAACAACCATCAAAGTGTTCATACAGAGGCAAAATTATTTCACATGGTTTTCACCTGAACTGAGCAAATAAATTTTGTGTCAGAGTTCATGTGAAATTCATGTGAATTGATCCTTCATGTGAATTGATCCTTCACGTGAAATTCACTTGAGTTGTCCACATGCAATTCATGTTGAGTGAATTTCACGTGAAAATCATGTCAATTTCATGTGAAGTTTGTGTGAATTTCATGTGAAGCTCAATTAACATGAATTTCATGTGAAAAATATCTGCCTCTATATGATATTGATAGTTCAAATTAAGTTGAAATTTTCGGAAAAAAATGGAGAGAAATTTTCCCAACATTTTTTCCCAATAAAGCAGTAAAAAATACCTACATCACAGATGTTTCAGGATAAATTTGTTTTCTAGATGTATTGAATATATTTGAGGCAAAAAGGACCAAATTGAGAAAAAAGATGTACGACTTGCCTGATTCTTACACAGAATGGTATTTGATATTCAGTATTGAAAACTAGTAGGTGCCCATTTGTTTATTTTATCTGTATGTGACTGCCTGTGTAATTGTCTCATGGATGTTTCTCTCCCCCACATCTTATGTTGAAAACTAGTAGGTGTCCATTTGTTTATTTTATTTATATGTGACTGCCTGTGTGATTGTCTCATGGATGTTTCCATCCCCCACATCTCATGTTGAAGACTAGGTAGCTAGGTGGTGCCCTATTTTTTATTTTATTTATATTTGACTGCCTGCGTGGTTGTCTCATGGGATGCCCCCCCCCCAACACCCACATCTTTGTGTTGAAGACAAGGCAGTGCCCTTTTGTTTATTTTATCTGTACATGTATGTGACTGCTATGGTGGTTGTCTCAAGGATGTTTCTCCCACATCTTTGAGTTGTAGACAAGGCAATGGTCTTTCGTTCAATTTATTTGTATGTGACTGCCTTGTGGTCGTTACATGGATGTTCCCCCCCCCATCTTTGTTTAACAATAAGGTCCATGTTGAATTACCACATTAAGAGAGGTTTATATTACTTTTACAATGACTGACCTGTTTCTTGAGGTTATCTATACATGACACAGTTTTTAACACAGCTGTTTCTGCTTCTTGTGTCGATACCAAATCATTCTGATTCTGAAAAATGAAACAATTTAACCATAATTATTCTAATTATTCTAAGACAGGACAATCTTGGAAATTTTTAAAATGTTCATCAAAACAACCCTATTGCATGAAAAATAATCATGCATTTAATACCTTTACATAATTGGGAAACTTGTTAAAAACGTGTTCAAAACTTTTTCTTTTAAAAACATTATCTCCCCTTGAATTGCACACTTAATATTTTGAAAATGATATCATGAAGTTAATCTTCGATTCTTAAATTTTACACCACCAGCCAGAATAGTGCAAAAAAAAAATGAAAAAAAAAAAAAAACCCTTGTAGAAAAATTTCTGGCCACTGTGTTTTTTGGTCATGTCTCATCTTCTACTCAAAGAATGAATATTAAACATTTTCTGTGTATGTAGTACATTTTCTCAGTATGAAAAAATAATCTCAATTATGTGGTGCACATTAACCTGCAAAACCTTTATGTATAAGATATCTCTCAATCTCAAAGCAAAGTCATAATCAAGAACATTTAACATCAATACAAACCTGACTAGAAGATTTCTCAATGACACATTGTAGATCAATCCTGAGCTGGTCACATGACTGTATTATTTTCTCCCTGTTGTCATGTGACGTGTAGGCGGAGTCAGTAAAGTCCTGGGCAGTCTCTACAACACTATCCAAGGCACTGTGCAACTTCTCACATGTTTGAGCTGACATACCAGTGATCCTTGTGAACTCTACTGCTTCCTGTGATAAATTGAAAATTAAAACTGATTAACCCAGAAAAGTTAAATCAGTAATTCAAAAAGAAAATGAAAAGACGCTAACATCAATAAGTATTCAACATCACCACAGGGTCATAGATATTGCTGGAAGTATTTTTGGGTTATTGGCTAAAGAATAAATGAGGGGCAGACAATTCATTAAGAGGCATGTATAAAGCAACATTTTTCTGTGTCAATCCAACTGAAAAATTGGTTTATCAACAAATTTATGGATTCCACAGTGATATTAAAGAATATCAGCAATATCCAATGACAACATCAAACTGACTGTGAAGTTGCCACATATTAGGCTCACTGCGATAAACCTAATTAATCTTCAAAAATTGCCATTATTCTGTATGCATTTGACCAAAGCATTTCTTCTCTGTACTTCCATTTGATTGATTTTGCATTAATTTACAATGTACCATAAAAATCTCTGGAAAATATACATGTAAACTGAACAAACCTCCAAATCTTTCAAAGCTTTACTAGCGAGAGGATGGGCATTGTCAAGCCCTATTCCTGAGTCTCCACTGGTGATTGGTGAAGTGTGACCATTCATCTGACTAGAACCACCCTCAGTTACAATAAAATGGATCATATTCAATGCCTGTCTCATTTGCTTGAACACACAGTCCCTATTCCTTTTGGCTGATTCACAGTCAGGATGCCTTAAACAGGTCTAAAAAAAAAATTACAAACATATACACTCCTTTGAGTCATTTAGGTTTCCCACATGTACGATACCCAAACGCACGCTAAACGCCCACCAAATGCGCGATAAACAAATGCTTCTATTGTGTTTTTAAATGAACGCTCCTATAGTGTATTTAAGCGCACAATAACGAATGCTTGCTAGCATGTGTTTAAACGCATGATAGACGAACGCTCATATCGTGCGTTTAAATGCACAATAGACGAACGCTGAAAAATAATAATATTGACATATAATGAAGACAGAAAAAATAGAAAATAAAATTAATGAAATTACATTAATTAATAATAGCAAAAAATATAAAAATAATAGTTTAATCAAGGAAATAATCAAAGTATAAAAATAAACGAATGCTCTTATTGTGAATTTAAACAAACGCTTCTATCGTGCATTTATCGTGTGTATAAATGAATGGTCCTACCGTGCATTTAAACAAACGCTTCTATCGTGCATTTTTCGTGCGTATAAACGAATGCAAAACGATGTGTAAACGCACGATAAACAATACACAAACGCTTAAACGGGAAACGTGAACGTCGCAAGGAGTGTATGTAAATGGCAATTTTGTGAGTTCTTCCTGTATTTGTACATTTCAAGGTAATATAAACATATTAATTTTTCTGACTGTCAACTGATCATAGTTTTAATTTTACATGTTTTGTTTTAATTTCATTTCAAATAGAAATCTGAGTGGTGAATTTATGATAATAAGTGTTTTCTTAAAAAACTAAACGAAACAAAAAAGAAGATGATGTTAAATCTGGATATTTAATAATACAATCTATTACTTATTTAAAACAACAATGCATATTTATAAAATTATAATGCTGCTGAAAACATTCTATACAGGTAAATGTGCCACACATGAGAATCATATGGTTTGCATCATATGATTATCATATAAATCGAGCACCATATGATAATCATAATCGCATGATTATCATCTGATAATCATGTTTTTCACAAACATATGATTGTGATATGTTTTTAAGCCAAAATTACCATATGAGAATCATATGTTCAATATCATATGATTGTCATATTATTACCACATGAATATCATATGAATTGAGCACCATATGATTATCATATGTGGCACATTTGGGTGTGTATGAATTGTTTTTACTATTGAAAAAATGGGAAAAATCTTATGTATATATAAAGTCAAATAAAGTAATTTTAAGGTTCAGAATTGAAAATGTGGAAATCTGTGAATCAACAAAAAAAAATAGAATTCTGATTTTAAAGAACGACTTTTGTGTCCAGAAAAAGGAGGTAAACTCAACCAACCTTACAAGAGGGTAGCAACATGGAGGTTGACCTTTCTAGAATGGCTCTAGCTGCTCCCATCTGGGCTCTGTGCTTTTCACTTTTCAAATCCTGAAAAAAACGTGTTATAATAAGTACAAGAATGACATTTTATAAAGTTTGTTTATGATCTTGGTCAGTCATTATAAAAAAGATCATTATAAATATTTAAATATTAACTGTTTTCAAAAGAAAAATAAACATGAAAAATTTCTAGTTTTAAATACATTAGAAATATGGTACATGTAATAAACTGCTTGCATTGGTAGAATCTGTTTCTATTATTTTTTATATAAAATAAAACCTGTCTTAGTGACAATCTATATTCAGCAATGATCTGTCTTCAAAGACAAAGTGATTAAAATAGTCCTATGTAACACATTCAATGTTAACTTTTAAATCTTTTAAATAAGACTACCTGTTTTAAGGAGGTAGACCTAGTGTAAGGGACACAACTCTTAAAAATCATTGGAATTTTACATCAATCATATGTAAGCATCTAATTAACTTGGATTCATTTTAATCTGCTTCAAACATAAAGCTTGGGAGGCTTTGGTGAAATTGAATATAATACAAACATATCACTGATTAAGTGACTATCATTTTGCTTTCTCTTAGATGGACACTTAAACATGTTTGTCTGTATATCCTTCACTGACACTTTCAGTACTGAAAGCATTTTCTTTCAGACATTTTGAAGAATTCCAGCCAAAATATTGTGAAAAAGATAAAAATGTATCAATTAATCATTTATTGTGTTCAGCATGCTGCTACTTATCCTTAAACAGCACATGAGTTCAACCATGTTTTTTTGGTTAATGCTGCTTGTCTTTATCTTTTCCTATTGTTTGTCCTTGAGTCAGTTTATGTGTTTTTGAATGTGTCTTTGCCCATTTATTTCCCTTTTATGATACCCCCTTTTTATTGGCATTTCCATATTTTCACATCTATTAAAAGTTACACTGTAATACTTGATCTAGACTAGACTTACATTTTGTCTGTCTCCAGTTAAATGAGCCAATTCCACCATATCATTACCAAATTTACTGAAGTAGTTTACGAAGTCTGTAAATGAGGTCACTTTGTCAAGGTCATTCAGTGCATTCAGTACCTAAAACAGAAGTACACATCTCTATTCTCTGATGATTTTTCTTAGTAAGCTTTGTAATTTACACATAATTTTATATTTGCAGCTTTTCAATTAGCTAAAATGTGATATAATCTGAAGATTCATAAACTGATGAATTTATGTTGAGCATTTTAACACTGGTATCAATTTAATATAATGAAAAATAGAATGGATATGATGATTATGTCAAAGAGACAAAAACCCCACCGGGATGACAAATGTCAGCTCAGTACATGTATACACTAGTACATGTATATGTACTTGAACCTGTTTTAACCAAAACCCTTGATTTACCAGTGGTTTTGAAAATCTCAATGATGTACATCACATTTTACTTATTTTGTTTTTACCTTATCTTTAGAGACCAGTAGTTGTTTAACTATAACTTTGTCGGCCAGCAGAAGTACCCGTGTTATAGCAGATAGTAGTTGCCGAGCAGATCTCACCATGGCAGTTTTCTCCGTAAGCATCTTGCTCCCTTTGGTAGGGACTACCATCGTTAACCTTTGTATAGTTGATCCTGATAATATATTGTAGAAATAATACGATAAAATTAATTTGTTTGCAACTTCATGTCATTTTTATATTGTTCTGCCCTATACATACAACATGTACCTGTTAACCCTCCCACATTAGGGGGAGTCTCCCACAGAAAAAAATTAAGAATTTCCCACGTAAAAAAGTAAGATTTGTCGTAGGTTTTTGGTTGAAATTAATATATTTTCTGTGAATAATACATTTTTTTTTTAAATTTTTACATAAAAAATTTGCTTTTACATATACAATGTAAGCATCAGTGGAAGAGAATCTCCAACATGAACTTTTAAAAAGGTAAACAGGTATATAGATGTTTTCTATCTCAGGCTACTGGCTGTAATACCATAATATGGACATCTGTAAATGTATGATTTTAAATCAATTGTAACAGTGCCAATTAACAGGATATCATCAGTTATAAATGTTGTGGCAGAACATCTACTTGTGCTGTTTCCCTGACATAACTAATCAATCAAGCTGATTAGCTCTATTAATCAAACACTTATCAATTAAACCCTCAAAAGAGTTTGATCGGTGATTGATTACAAAATTTACTTGTTGTTTACCAGTTAGGAATAATTCAAGATGTCTGGCAAATATACTTCATGACCATTTTAATGCATTTTAATCATCAAAAGCAATCTACTACAAAGATTTGCTCAAATCAATCACTTATCAGTCAGATTTCAAACAGGAATTTCTAATCAAAACCATTGATCAAACTCTTTTGGGAGTTTGATCAACAAGTATCCAATTAACAAAGCTAATTAATCGATTGCCATTTGATATTTGACCGATAAGTGATTGATGATCAGTTTGATCAGTTAGTTTACGTCGGGTGTTTTATAAACCTTACAAAACAAACATACGATGTACACAAAGATCTGCCTACATTTGAAGTTTTTTTTTACATTAGTCATTAGCAATTTAAAAAAAAAATTGTCTATAATGTGCACAAATATAACTGAAACTTCAATATCGACAATTGTATAATGGCTTGTACTAAACTATTTTAGAATTTGCCATAAAACATTGTTTCAGTTCTCCATACAAATATTACCAGTATTTAATATACAATATTTGTGCATGTTTTTAATTTTGTATCAATAAAATGTAATACTTCAGCTTTAAGGTATTCAGGTACATTATTTTTGTACTTCCTCGAGTGATCAAAATGTCATGTACAAATCTTCGATATTGATTTATAACATGTATATTACAAACTACATGTATAAACCTAGAAATATATCTTTAGCACACCTTTACATATACTAGAAACATTCACCATTTTAGCTTGTTGGGCCAAAATGAAATTTAATTTAACGAGAAAAGATATGGTGTATTTGTCAAAGAGAGTAAAACCCCACTGGAATGAAAATGTCAGCCCAAGGCCACCACTAAGTTTGTTTCCCCTTTACCTACCTACTCATAAAAATTGGCCCCACCAAAATAATTTTATATCCAGTCTGACAAGATTTTTTGAATTTTCAAAGCAATGGTTTTTACAGAGTCATATGAACTGCAGGAAGTAAATTTTTATCCCCATCTCTATCTATCAAAGGCCTGGAGCTAGTGTAAGATAAGGGTAAACGAACATTATTTTAAGTGTGGCCTAAATTGTACAGTGAAACGTATCTAAACAGAACCTGACAGATTTGTTCAGTTAAGGCAGGTGCTTGGTTTACACAGATTTAAAAATTATTGAAATTTATATGAATGGATGGATTTCAGAAGATGTTGAGTTTACCCAGATTGCCGGGCTTTGGTTTATACAGGTTTCACAGTATTAGCAATTAAAACAAAAATCAAGTCATTTTAAGGAGGTAGACCTAAGGTAAGGGACATAACTCTTAAAATCAGTGATATGTTTGTATTATATTCAATTTCACCACAGCCTATCAAGCTTTCATTTGAAACGGAATGAAATCAATCCAAGTTACTTTAATGCTTACATGAGATTGATGTAAAATGCTGAATACAAATGTTCCAATGGTTTGTATGAGTTGCGTCCCTTACCTTAGGCGTACCTCCTTAATCCTTGGATTGATTTCTTTTAAAACTAAAATTTGGTAATACTTCATACATGTACATGTACTTTATTTGAAAACCAATGATTTTGACTAGTATACATTAAAATAATTTGCTTTGTGGTAAAATGTACATTCTGATGTATTTTAATGGAAAATCAAAATTTAAATCATCAATAAGTTTCAATAAAATGAGTAGGGCATTGGTAAATACATGTATGTCAAAGAGACAACAACCCCACTGGGATGAAAAATGTCAGGTTCAGGCCATGTATCTATTAATTTTCAGGACAAATTTGCTACTGTGAATGGGGGTATGCTACCTTTCACTAGAGGCAGTTACCTGCCTGATAGGTGAAAATAAATAGCCCTGACAACTGAGGGTGGTGGGCAGTTTACCGGGTATCCTTCATTTGCCTATCTGATAGGCAAAAGTACATAGCTCTGACATTACCTGCCATTCTTGCTTCTTCACAAGCTTCACACATATCCTCTGATATTTCAAGGTTCTCGGTTGCTATGGTCTGTCCAACAGATACGAACTTCTCCACTGCCAATGCTACCCCCTGCCCAACTCTGATCAGGGATCGACTTGTCTTCTCAGTAAATTTGGCTTTCTCTTTGTGATTTACAAGTGTTGTAATCTGAAATAAAAGCACAAGTCATTGTACATGTAGCAAGTTTTGCTATTTTGTACAGATTCTGTATATTTCCAGGTACATGTATTTGATATCTTGGTTTTGAAACAAATTTAAGTGTTTCGCTAATAAAAAAAACAAAAAAACATTGATTTCACAGGTTCTACTTTTTGCTCTTATTCATTGATCTCAAAAATACATGTAGCAAAATTATACACACTGTGACCAATATCAGGGAATTCCCAAAACTCAGAGTTGATAAAGTGGAGTTGCCTTTGTGAGGTTTCCACAAGTTTAATCCTTAATTTAAATCATCTCCCTTTCAAGTCTTCCAAAAATAAATCCATTCCTTTGTACATGTCTTCAAATGGTACTTAACTTTCTAGTTAAATTTCATCAAAATCCTTTGAGTAGATTAAGAAATAAGTAAACAGACCAACAGGATAATTCTTATATACATATATACCCCAAAAAACAAATACTTTATAATATTCCTGTCTATCATTTTCATACAATGCACATAACATCAACTTTTTAATTTTGAAGGCTCTTCACTGAATGACAATTGAATTTTACAAATGCAGTGAATTCAAGCCTTTATCCATGAATGAATTTTGTCTGTTTTGAGGAATCAAAATGGGGCTAGCAAAGCCGACACTTACAAAATTCATTTCTTATTCATTTTTCAGAAACAGTTACAGACCATATAATTAACTGCTCTTAATTATTTGGATGTTGCACTTTAAAGATGAAAATTATATAGATTGTATTATTGTACTTAAGAATTGGCAATAATAAAAATTTTGTCTATTGAAAAATAACATAAATTTTCCATGTGCATATTTTGTTTATTGCACTTCACTTTTATTATTGCCAATTCTTCTAAATTAATTTTAAAACATATTTTTATCTTTAAACACAAGAAAAGTAGCTCTGAGTTTAACTGAATAGGGGTGTGTCAATATTTTTTTATCTATTCAGATATAACAAAATTATTTTAACCAATAAGATTACAGTATTTACATTGTATCTCTAATTTATACATGTTATATGTGTATAAAATTGGCATTTGCAAGAGTTAATGTTCTATTTAATACATGCTGATTTAAGAGTGAGAAGAATGTTATTTTTTTAATCCAAAATAGATAAAAGATTACATGTACATGTATATAGTTACATAAATATATGGCATAGATACAAAAATAGATCAAAGAGGCATTGTACAGTGATTTTCCAACCCTTACTTGGGGGCTGAATTTGGGCCCCATTCCCAAAGTGAAATAGGCTCTAAATTTCACAAATTTCAAAAGAGAAATTTCCAATTGTGATTTATAACATTTTATGAAGATTTGTATATGAATAACAAGGAGATTTGTACGATAAATCCTCTCTTCACTCAACTGAATCAAATTTTTCATCCAGAGGTCAAATTTGTCATCCAGAGGTTACCTCGTTGACTTCAAAACAATGGAAACTATAATGGTCTTTAAAAAGGATTATAAATTTACTGTATTAAAATCCTTGCCCTCATATTTATATGTATTATTTCCCAAAGTTGTTGTTTTCATGATCATTTCCCAATTGCATGGGTCCTGAGCTCCTGCCCAAAACTAAAAGGAAAATCACTGTCTTTGTTTGGTGGGTTGTTGAACCTTGAGTCCCCTCTATAATTCGCAGTGTAAGAATTTTATATGGTTTGTTTTGTAATTAGATTGATTCATGTACATGTATGATTGGTGAATTGTACTTGTCTACCCCTTCAGTGGAATCAACAAATCACTAGGTGTTTATTTTTAGATTAGCATCAATAGTCTGGTATGCGGTAATTATTTCCTCTGTGTTATATTGCTTAGTGGAGTATGGCAAAATAAATATAATATTAATGATAAGAAAATAACCTTATTTACTCAGCAAATTTGATTTTGTTTTCACCAATTATCTCCTCTTAGAGAAATTAAAACTACCGTTACTTGATTGTCAGCTACATGTAATGAGAGTTGACGTACACGGTACATATACATGTATATAATTTCAAATCTGGGATACGAAAAATTAATCCCTGCTTGATTCACAAAAGTCTTTAGAGATTTTTTTTCTAAATCTTTGATCTGACCTCAACAGCTATCATTATTGCTTTCTCCCTCGTCTACAAAAAGAAGTAGAAAGATCTGTGATCAAAGTTCACTAATGAATCCCCAAACCTTATAAGAAACAATCATGAATGAAGGAGACTTTCTATCTGATGCAGGACTCGTATTTTTAAGGGTTGAATCCGGGGGACACTCAGAGACAGTCCAGGAAATACATGTATGGAAACCCTAAAGTAATTCAGACGGGAAAACAAAATTGAAAGTGTGCAATAGCAACATATGATGAAAAAAATATGAAAGTCTCAACAGATTGCATGTAAGGGTTTCAGAGGAGTTGCAGATTAGAATTGGAAATATGATCACTATTTTCTTGTCACTTTATAAAAAAAAACATACAATATGGGATATTTATATTTTCAAAAAATATTTAAATAATCTTTGACACTATTTACATTCATAGGATTAATATTCTCAAAATGTGGTTAAAACCAACATGACCTTTGATTTTCACACCAGGGTGATTTTATATAACCACTAAACTGTATAAAAACAAGCTGTAACAATTATGTGTTTAACCTTTATATGTAATAAGAACTAATGGTATGACCTTTGACCCTTATCTTTTATCAATACAACTTATCTTTTAGCTTTAAATTTCTTTACTAGGTAAATCTAGACATCCATAAGTCATTGTGACACTTGAAAGAAAAACACTTCTTTAAGTGTTTGACACCTTTTACTTACTAAATTACAAGTTACAATATATAATGTAATTGGACAATTGTGAGATTGTATTCAAGTTCAAACAGTGAGTCGAGTTGAGATAATATCATGTCCTGTGAAATATACACTGGTCTTGATGTCAGTGATGGTGACCTAAAAATTGATGAATTACTATAATTACTTAATGGATGGCTCAAAAAATGACTTTAATTGATAATCATCAAGGGTAAAGATTTCATGGTTGAATGAGCTGACATGTTAAGGTAACCTCTGAGAGAGCACTTAAAACTGGGCATATATACTAAGCTTAAGCTTGAAAGTCAAAATTTAAATGTGCCTGCCAAATTTCTCAAAATATTTGTCAAAAATCTACATTGTATATAATCAACATGTACATGTATGTAAAGTTAATTTTTTTTAAATTATTGCATCCGACTTGTAACTGCAAAAATGTACTACTAACCAGACATCAACAATTATACATGTACATGTATTAAGTATCATGACTGTGACATTGCACAAAACTTAGAGCTTCAGCCTACATTTTGTTCATGTACGAAAAACTATACATGTACAATGTACATGATTTTAAATGTCAGAATATGAACAATTTCCGAACAATACATTGTACATATGTATGTATTTCAATAATTTGTTTGAAAGAGTAATCAAGGGAACCAAGGTTATAGCGGTAATCAAAAGAATGTAATCCAGGGACAAAGACCAGACATGGAAAACAGACATACACAACAAAGAACATAAAGTAACTAAAATCATACATACAAAGTAACAAAAGCAAATGAGCAACTTGGACTCCACTAAAAACTGGGAGCATGGACCAGGTGCACCGGTAGGGTAAGCGTCCTCTGCTTTTCTAGAAACACCTGCCGAGTTGCTCATAAAAAGTCAAGTCCGGGGTAGACAAACGAGGAAAGGAAAACTATGACCCGTTGAATACATCAGTTTTCATGGTGCTGATGGATACATCATAACGATCCACGAGTTCATGATGACGACCATAAAACTTCTGTAGTGATGACTTCAATCTTGTAGCAACATAACCCTATTCCAGAAGCCTATTTGTTAGAGTTCTAGATTGAAGGTTTGAGCCTGGGATAATATCAGATAATCTATAGATGAATCTATATATACTGTAGCTTTATAATCTTACATATTGCATAATTCTATTCTCCTTCTACCAAAGTAATACATTTACATGAATCATTTCATACAAGTATGAAATATAGCTTCAGTCAACTAAATAAAAGAGCATTCACATCAATATATTGTAAAAAATTCCCAGTTTTTGATATCTCTCCAATTTTGTACATTGTATATGTAGCTTTAGTCATCATCATGAGAACTCAATATCAGACTACATTTTACAGTATCTAAGTACAGTTTGTATCATAGAACATTGAAACTATAAAATGTGCATGTATATGTATGTATATCTAATTGAGTGAATTTTGCATTGGTTCCAGGGAACATGCACCAGAAATGATTCAATCATAGAGCTCTATAAAAAATACACCTGCACAGTGCTTTACTAAACTTTCTTATTACACATACATTTTATGACTATTTTTGGCTCAAGCATTGTTAAAGTCTAGATTGTATCCCCAAAACTCAAGGTAAAATATTTTTACAATATAAAATAATTTCCCTACCTATAGTTGTGTACAAAAAATGTACATCGTACCTATCATATCAGGGATTGAATTTCAGAATTTTTTCCACTAGCTAAATTAATTTCACTTGCTTAATTTAAGTGTTTTGGGTTATTTCTGGACTTAACCTATATTACATTTGTACGTGCAGATTCCACTAGCAAATATGCCAGTGGAAATAATTTCTACTAGCAAAATTGAATTTCAACTTGCATTTGGCAAGTATTTCCCCCTAAATTCGATCACTGCATATTTATTTTCATGCTGGTCAACAAAAAAAAAAACAAAAAACAGATAATTCTTTTTTTTGGCCTTACAACCCCCTTTGAAGGTGCAATGTATCTAACACATGCAAATTTAAGCTAATATTTCCAAGATTAGAACAGAAGGACTATCAACAGCAGCTCAATTAAATCAGACATGATAAATGTGATAAAGTTTATCACCAAATTATACAATCTATAACTTCATATTACATGATCTATAACACTGTATTACTCCTATACCAAGAATTGTTTTACAAACCTAATCCAGGTGCTTAACTATTACATAATGGTGAATGATATAAATTATATGTATCACTAACTACTAAAGTAAAATATGAACAGATGTGATAAGGCCTTAAAAAAAATTTTGTGTTTCCAGCAACCTGACCGACCCTAATTTTGAAGGATATGTTACCAGAAACACAGATTTTTTTTTCTAGTTCTTTCCAATTTTTTTTCTGAAGCAGACACTAAACTGAAACCAAATTCATTGAAAACAAAAACAAAAGGACATTAAAGTGATGGAAAAATTGTGAAAGGGACAAAGTGTCAATTAAATCTTCATCTCCCTAAGCCCCTATGGCATTTGGAAGAAAATAATGTTGTTCTTCAAAACTCTTTCTTTTTTAATTTAACTCAGTATCACAGCCAGACTACATGTACATTGTATATTAAAGTGGTGTAGAGCCTGCCAGTCTTCATTTTGATGTGCTCCTCCATGTCCTTCAGAAGGACATAAAATGTATTTATACATTTCTGTTGGTTTTCAGACACAGCTACATGTAGTCCAATTTATGGGATGCAGTATGCTTATCCAACTTTCTTTTGATGTGCCCTCCAGCCTTCAAGACTGGGAGCAGGTGCACCGGTAGGGTAAGCATCCTCTGCTTTTCTAGAAACACCTGCCGAGTTGCTCATAAAAAGTCAGGTCTGGGGTAGACAAACGAGGAAGGGAAAACTATGACACTTTGAATAAATCAGTGAGTTGCATACACCATAACTATACAAAACTTCAAAACGGCACAGTTTTTAATGGAGTCCAGATTACACATTTACTTCTGCTTTGTTTGTACATGTACATGTTATATTTTAGTTGTTGTACAATGTATGGGTTTATTTTCCTTGCCCAGTCTTTATCCTTGGAATACATTGAATATTCTTTTGATTTCCAGTCCAATCATGGTTCTCTTGATTACTCTTTCAATATGTACATACACCACACATGTGCAGTGTAAATGCCAGTAAAAATACCACAACAGAAAAGACACAGAAAACAATCATACATCTACACTGATAACATTGTTTGACACGTTAGAACAAACCATTATCAGACATTTCATATCGTCATAGTTTTCCTTTCCTCGTTTGTCTACTCCGGACTTACAACTACACGTGTCCAGAGAAGCCAGAATAATACAATTGTCACTTAACAACTATTTTGAACAAAGCTGATCATGATCAGAAATAATCTCCATTTGGCCAAGGCACCTACAGCATGGTGGGTAAGGAAATGTCAAGTAAAAGAATATGTTATTGGAAATGAAATCAAATCTTAAAAGAAAATACATGTATTCTCTAAAAAGAAATTCATGAAATTGACAAGAAAGAAGGTACAACAGATGACATGATCAAAATTCCTGAACTTTAATAACAGTGACCGAATTTAAAGGGAAATACTTGCTAAATGCAAGCTGAAATTCAATTTTGCCGCTAAGTAGAAATTATTTCCACTTGCTAAAATTTGATATTGGAATTCTAAATGTCATGTAGGTAAAGTCCATAAATAGCCCAAAAAACTTCTAATTGAGTGAGTGTAACTTTTCAGTAGTTGCTAAATTAACTGGTGGAAAAAATGCTAAAATTCAATCCCTGACTATAATGTATTGTCAGCAAACTTAAGTTAATCGTGAATTTGATTTCAGATTAAAGTGAAATCAAATTCCTGTTCCATGAATTTGTTCATATTTTGACCATATGGTTAATAGGTCCCCATATTAGGGGTATCTGAATAATCATATAGTGAGCTACATTTATGCTTTGTGTTTTACAAGGATTTGACCACAAACTATAATTCTTACTTTTTACTGTATTAAATGACTTATTACTACATATACATGTACATTGTATGTACAATGTACATATTTTTATCAGTGTCTAGATTAAGTGATTCAGTAAGTCATACATGTACAAATGTACTTTAAATCTTTTTTTAGTATTTCATTACAATAAGTGAATCTTTACATTTTTTGTATAAGTACATGTATTTACATGTATTATTTTGAATCTGAGACATCTCTGATTTTAAGGTTTCAAGATTTGAAATACACGTAAATGAATGAAATTTTTTGCATGATTGAAGAAACATTGTTTTGCTTAAATTTTTCAACCTATTCTCATTTTCTTTACATGTACATTGTATGTACTAGAAAATTTATATACATAAATTCAGTATTAGAGGGGGCTCTGTGCTTTTTATCCCATTTAAGTGTATTATCAATTGTTTCTAAAATATTTATATACACAATTTCTTAAGGTACGCAACTTATTTTACAGCCTAACTACATGTGTATCACATTAACAGTCCTTCTTTTACACATACAAATGTAAACTGGACATAATTAACTTATAACTCATAAGCAATGCACTCTTTGGCACTTTTACATGCACATGTACATATTTAAGTAAAACACAGCAATTTAAGTAAAACACAGCAGTGATAATTGACATGTACATGAATTTTTACTTAAATTTATATTAAAGTTCCATTTTGATACATCAATGTACTCAACAAGTTTCTTATCCAGCTTTAGTCAAATGTAAAATACATGTATTTAGTGCTTGAAAGTTTCAGATTACTAAAACAAGGTGACAATGTTTGCTATATGTATATTGTATTACAGTTTTCTCATAATTTGGGGGACACAAGCATGACACAAAATAAAACTATGGTTGTACATTACAGATCCAATGCTATCATTACTACAATCATAACTTGTGTATTTACATGTTTTTAGGTTTCTATACAGATATGTCAGCATTCCTGTACATGTATGTCTTTTAAACATGTATGATGTTTTTGTATGCTTACATGTACATGTATATGTAGTAAGTATAAAATCTCCTAAGAACTTATATTAGTTGTTACATGTACCTGTAAACCTGACCATGATAATTTTTTACTAATACTAGGCAGTCAATATCAGTGGCTTATTTACATGACACCTGTACAAATATAATGATGTCACTACTACAAAAACAGTATTATTATAACATTTGCAATTCAATTGTTATTTAAAGTCCGTGCTATTTTTGTCCGATATATCATTCATTTTGTACACACATTCACTGAATCATTCATAATTGAACATGTCATTTTGATTTCAGGTGTATGATTAAAACTGGACATCATACTTGCACTAATCTAATTAAACTGATTTCCTCTGAAAATTACCTGTGTAACTAATGGAATCAGCGTCTGTTCGATAGATTTAGTCCTTATTTCCAACGATAAGCGGGCTTCATTTCTCATCATAGCCATCTTTCCAGCTTCCAAGCTGGGTCAAAGGTAAAATCGCTTGAATCAATGAAAAACATAACTTAATGAGCTGGGATCAACATAATTTTATCAGACACTAGATTTTTCTCCTAAATAAATAATTCAAAATACTTTTTGAATGGTTAGTTATTCCATCCATTGAAATATCTTGATTATCTTTAAATAAACATTATTTTTGTTAATGTAATAAGCGGCAGTGTCAGGTTGAAAGTTGACAGGTACATCCAGCTCCACCGCCTCCTAAAGATTTTCCGTCTCCAGGACGAACTGAGGGATGACAGCCGCACTTGAATGATATGGGCGAATACTATGGAGACGATTTCTCAGGGGAGTCATAAGCAAGACAAAAAGGTGTGTCTCCAGTTATCAAAATTTGGTAACATCTTGTTGTTTTTTCCCTCTTTATCGACTTCTAAATGGCTAGTGAACCAAGAGACATGAACTTATTTACATAGGTTTCCTTCTGTCCTCCTGTTTAAGGGATCATAATTCCAATTATTGTCCTGTTTAGGGAGTTCATCCTGACTATTGTTATGATGATGTATATGGCATTATGGGTGGATCAGATATTCCATTTTACTACATGTAATGATGTATGTTGTTTCCTGGCCTCATGCTCAGGAGATCAAGCTCCCATTAAAAAGTATGAAAAGAAAACTATAAATTCATGTGAATGTCTAAAGATTGACATATACACAATATATAGTGCTCAACAACCCAGCCCCAGGTACATGAATTAGAATTACTTTATATGCACATGTACTTCTGCTGTTTTATACAACCTTTAATTAGCGTGATAGAGCAATAAGAAGATTGGAAAACTGACTTCATTACCATACCAGCTATACCTGCAGGTATTATGGAAACAGTTGAGTACTGTTTACTTGGTGAAATTCACAACTTTGAACCTAAAACCTCTGGCATTGTCAACCAATGCTCTACCAACAGAGTAATAGGAGTACTCCACAAGCACAGCTTATGAACTGTAGTATTTAATCTATTGCATCTGAAAGGAAACTACACCTAAAATTTCCCCACCTTAGCAGTCCATCTACCTCATTGAAAATGTAGCCAACATTAAACCCTTCAGTAAACTTATTGATCCTCCAGTACATGTAAGTTTGTCAGTTGGGTGGTAGATGAAACAGTAGAGCATGCCGCACACAACAAAATTTGGAGGGTGAGCATTTTTTTTATATATTATACAAGACCATTTTCAAGGTTTACCAATTTTTTTGTATTTTTCCAATGAAAGCCGTCAATGAAATCATAAGGATTTCTGCAATATTGACCATTTATCAGGTAATGCAAGATGTACATGATAAATTTATGTCCTATGTTTGACCCTCAAGTTCAGACTTAATACTTTCATTTTGTCTGTTGCTAAATTACTTATCTTATTAGTGTGGAAGGCTACATGTACATGTAAGTGTAGGTCGTCAAAGGTCTTTGAAATTGGTAATCTGTATTGTTTTCGGCAAATTATGTAAAGAAGAAATGTGATGACTTGCTTGGCTCACTGGCAGATAAATGTGTCCCTGTGTAATTACAAAAAATGTACATGCCGAAGTGCAGGCTGTTTGCTTATTGTAAACTAGCACATTTAATGTTTTGGCCTGTAGAACTAGTACAAACAATTCTGTTCCATTGTTCAAAAAGTACTGAAATGCTTTGAACAATACTATGACAATGTCTATTTTATCTACCGTTAAAAAGTGGATGTTATATATTGATCATGGTACAAAAATGCATCAGACTGGTTCATCTTTCCAAGCCGCAGCTTTATTTACATTTTTTTTTCTAGTTAATTTGGTAGACCTGTAGCCATAAATCTATATTTGTTCTAAACCTTTCATTGACCAAACTTTACAACAAACGTGATGACTTTTTCATTCAGAATTATCAACTTTCCTTTCATCTGTGGCAACATCCCTTTGGCTCCTGTGTATGGAGTGTTCATGTCACAATTCATACGTTATGCCAGAGCTTGCTAAAACTATGCAGACTTTTTGTATCATGCTAGAACTCTAACAAATAGGCTTCTGGAACAGGGTTATGTTGCTACAAGATTGAAGTCATCACTACAGAAGTTTTATGGTCATTATCATGAACTCATGGATCGTTATGGTGTATCCATCAGCACCATGAAAACTGATTTATTCAACAGGTCATAGTTTTCCTTCCCTCGTTTGTCTACCCCGGACTTGACTTTTTATGAGCAACTCGGCGGGTATTTGTAGAAAAGCAGAGGATGCTTACCCTACTGGTGCACCTGGTCCATGCTCCCAGTTTTTAGTGGAGTCCGAGTTGCTCATTTGCTTTTGTTACTTTGTATGTATGATTTTAGTTACTTTATGTTCTTTGTCGTATATATCTGTTTTCCATGTCTGGTCTTTGTCCCTGGATTACATTCTTTTGATTACCGCTATAACCTTGGTTCCCTTGATTACTCTTTCATCTAATTTGAATTCTACTTGCTTTTCACACAAACATTAACTCTGGTTTGGACCCCCTCCTTTTTAAAGACTTCTGAATCTGTCCATAGCATGATCAGTAATTAGTCATTTGTTGAACATTATAGTTCATTTTTGACCTTATGTTTATGAGGGTGGTTAAGGTCTCATTAAATTACTGTTACTGTGAATTTTATTACTGGTACAGTACAGCTTGCAGCATAGTCTGATAGATGTCAGGTATTTATCAGACTATGCTGCGAGCTGTACTGTACTTTTCATGTCCGGGTCCTTCAGGGACTAATTAAAAGGTGTGTTGACTTTTCAGTCTTGTTGAAGACCTTTTATGTGTTAACTATTTTGGATTTAAGATTTCACAGACCTGTGCATTTGTTGCACTTTACCATATTTGTTCTTTTTTCCATTTAACACTGTAGACCTTAACAGTACTTTAGATGATGATCTATAGGAAAATAAATGAATTGAATGGTTGTATTAATTAATACAACATTTTGGTAACCAAATGACATTATTTTGGTTGTTAATTACGATATAGATTTCAATTGGATAACCTTGTCAACCCCAAATTCTCTGAATCACTCTTAATACGCGATTAATTACATATTTTAATTATATCATCAAAAGAGCTGTGTGTACACAGTAGTCTATTGGTAAAATTGAGATAAAAATTTTATTGATAGGCAGATTAAGTGTTAGGCATTGTAAGAATCAGGCAGTGAGTGAAACTGAATGAAAAAACCAACAACTAAGACAGTGTGAATTGACAACTTGTACCTTTATTTAGAATCATTGGACATTTTTGTACGTAGGCAAGATTTGCAGTATCCTTTCAGCAAAATGAACTATAATTTCATTGAAATGCACTGTAATCAAACAGTGTCAAGGGCAGATAACTCTTAGAGTTAAAAACTCCTATTTTGAACAGTAAAGGGAAAATTTTCCAAATGTCCAGATAGAGGAGACTTCCTTCAAGAGTGAAAATATATTTTCAGAATGATGGGTTTTTGACATGAATGTCTCTGATTGTTCCCATTTTGTATGATTCTTACAAAGAATTGTACTTAAATGTTTATTTTGAATTGTATAATTGTACTGATATAGAATAATATTAACATAAATTTATTTAGTAAACACTTGAGTCTTGGTCTGGTTATGTGCCAAAACAGTATAATATTGTATGTGTTAGGTTGACAAAGTCACAGGAGTAAAAAAAGTTATACAGTTTAAAACCAGCTCAACCTTTTTACAGTTGACAATAAAATGCAAATTAGGCTTCTTTAAAAGTTTTAGTGATCATTTGGTCACAATCGACAGGCTTAAATTTGATACTGAAATCAATCAATTAATTGAAATTAAGCACATAAGATGCAAATTTATTTGTCATCAAGGCATAAGGTTAAAAGAAATAAGTACAATGTACTCCTATTCTGTTACAAGGAATAAGGCAGTTTCCTGCTACCAGTTAGGTAGTTACGTAGGGAGGTTTTTTTTCTCAAAAACATTCTACATTGAGTTAATGGGAAAAAAATATAAACTTTAATAGTGCTTGAGCCAAAATGGCCATAAAATATGAAGGGTAGGTGCACGTGTTTAGGGTAGTTAGAAACAGACATTTTTTTTCTGGCCTTTCAAGAATAAACCAGGTTGGTCCCTGTAAAAATGTTCTTATACAAGAACATTGCAATGAATGGGATATTTCAGTTAAAGAAAAATGTTCAATGGTATCACTTTTTTTTTAAAAGGAGTATGAAGAATATTTGAGAAATACTCTTATTTACCATTTAAAAAGAAAAATTATATTTTTTTTTTTTCATTTTTCAAGAATTTGAATGTTACCAAAATATATATGTGTTTATCTTGGAGAGATGTAGAATTTCAAAGTGCATCTAATAGAAGATAATCAAAAGACCTCCTTAAAAGAAATTTTGAAAAATCCATAGAGCAAAAAATAATTGGGTATTGCCCCATATCTACCTTTTAGGATTTTTTTGGGGGGTCTTGATGGATGTGAAGAACTCCCAACTTTTTGAGTGGTTTCTTACCTTTTGAGAGTTATTAGTCTTTGTATGCATTTATTACAGTTCCATGGATTTTATTCCCCCAAAAATGAAAATTGGGCTATTGGAATCAACCTATCTGTGTGTTTGTCAGTCTACAAAATCTCCATATCTTGTTTGTGCAACTCCTCTTCAAACTCTCAATTGAATTGGATTATATTTTACAAGAATATTGAACACCAGAATTATGAAAATAAAATCATTGTGAGAGGACTCAAAAGGGAAATTATATAGCTAAAATGTTTTACTTGTTAAAACCTCATGAACCCAACTCCTATTGAACCACTCTTGAAAGGGAATTTAATAGGAAGTTGTGCATGACGGAGTATAATTTTCCAATGCTTGCAAAGGGAAATAATCCAAATATAGTTTACTATCAACTCCATTTCAAGGGGAATTGTCCTTGGAAATATTTCAATATTTCTAGTTTTCCTGTTAATGGATGCTTTCTCATCAATTTTGCCTTAGTTACGTGTATGCCATTGTTCTGTACCAATGGAGAACTTGGTAAGCTGTTGGTAAATCAATGTCACTCCAAGTTTGTGAACTGCTAGTGAACTGAAGTGGGTGTCTGGGATATTTACCGTAAATGATCTGGCTACAATAGGAATAATCAATGCTGTTCACATCAATTACTCTGTTTATGTGTTCTAAGACATGGAAATTATTTCCTGAAGAAATTATTACAGAGTTCAGGGATCAATCCAATATATCTTAGGTCAGGGAGAACATACATGTAAAGAAAATTAATTGTAGAGCAGGGCAACGCACACATTTTTATGAAAATCAAGATATCAATGCAAATAATATGCATGTATATCTTTTTTTTCAAATTTTAGAGGGGTTGAACACTTCAACTGTCTCCTTTTTGCTGAAGTTTGGTTCCTTCTTATAACCATGCAAGTGACGATTCATCATATCTCAATGTAATCAATGCAATTATTCAAATACACTTTTCATGTCCTAAAAACAACTCTTCCATTGTTCATTTCCTGGGATTTGCTACATGTACATGTGTATATGTGGTTATATTGTAAGAATTATGGCGGAAATTTTCCTACACATACATGTGCTTTAGTTTTCTGTAGTAGCACATAACCAAATTTTAAGTGTTAATACATTTGTATCTCCAGTGGGCAACTTTCATTTGCACTTTTATTTTTGAATGCAGTTTCTATGTGGCCTACTGAAGGATATGTATGAAAAAGTATTTTGGATTAAGAAATACATGACTTGCTAATCATAAGCTTCTGCTTGGTTTCATTCAAGATAGTTTTAGTCCTGCACTTGACCAGAGCTACATTACTCTCAGTTCTTACTTTATCAGTAAGTCAGTCACTCTGTCATCTTTTCTCACGCTTTTCTTGGCTGTGATATCCACATATATGTAGTACTTGTATGTCATATATGAGTACATACAGTCTTGATTTATATTTTTTTTATGTTTGATGATGTTAACATTTTATTTTGAGACTGTGAATACTTCTTAAAGAAAAATAATTAAGTAGCAGTCTTTATAAAAATCAGACAGGAGGTGATTCATGCATGTCAAAAACCCTCAAATTCAATTTTATTTCTGGTTTGGAAACAGTTACTGAAGTTATAGTTTTTCATTTGGTTGTTGCGCTTTTAAGATAAAAGTTATATAGATTGTACATGAAATTGGCACTTTGCAAGAGTTATTGTTCTTGATTTTGTTTGATTCTGTTGACTTTAGTGGGATATAAATGTATGATTTGTTTTTCAAAAGTGCAGATATGAATACAGAAATAATTATCGTTATGTGAAAATATAACATATGCAGACTGAAAAAGGACCATTTGCATTGTTTGGTGGGTTTTTTCTACACCATCAATCACTTTACCATTGGTAGTGCCTGAACTTTGTGTGGAATGGTACTTAAAAGAGAGTTATTTTCAAAACAAGTGATTCTACAGGTTAGGGCAGTTGGCAAAGGGCAAGAAGACTCATTTTATTTTTATTAATTCCATGATTTCTTTGTCACTTGAACACCTGGGAACATTTTACAATTTTGATATTTTGTTAATAAACACAATACACATTCATGTAAAATTCATATTTACACTGATTTGTTGTCAGATTATAATTAAAGCTATTGTGACAAGCACTTACACAATAATTAGATTAAAGAGTTTATTTAGTAATTAATCCCTCTATTGTGCAATTAACACTTAATGTACTTATTTAAGTAATGTGGGTCATTACCATATACAAAATCATCACTGTGTTTAAAATATTATTTAAAAGAACTATTTTCCTCTTTCCCTTTAAATATGTAATATATGTAATTTGTACATTATTGACTCTGTGGATCATGAAACAGGTATAAAGGTTTTATACTGTTTTATTTTTTCTGTAACTATTTATGGTTCTGTAATTTCTGTTTCATTTGATGTTATTTCTACTTCATTTTGCAGTCATCTCTATTTCATTTTACAGTCATTTCTATTTCATTTTGCAGTCATCTCTATTTCATTTTGCAGTCATTTCTATTTCATTTTACAGTCATTTCTATTTCATTTTGCAGTCAATTCTCTTTCATTTTGCAGTCATTCCTACTTCATTTTGCAGTCATTTCTATTTCATTTTGCAGTCAATTCTATTTCATTTTGCAGTCATTCCTATTTGATTTTGCATTCATTTCTATTGATTTTGCAGTCAATTCTATTTGATTTTGCAGTCAATTCTATTTGATTTTGCAGTCATTTCTATTTCATTTTGCAGTCAATTCTATTTCATTTTGCAGTCATTCCTATTTCATTTTGGATTCATTTCTATTTTATTTTGCAGTCAATTGTATTTCATTTTGCAGTCATTTCTATTTTATTTTGCAGTCAATTGTATTTCATTTTGCAGTCATTTCTACTTCATTTTGCAGTAAATTCTATTTTTTTTTTTTGCAGTTATACCCTTTTCATTTTTCTTCCAAGATACACCAATTTCTTTTTGCATTAAATACTGCTTCATTTTGCAGAATTTCTATTTCATTTTGCTGTCATTTCAATTTCATTTTGCAGTCAATTCTACTTCATTTTGCAGTCATTTCTATTTCATTTTGCAGTCATTTATATTTCATTTTGCTTATAGTATTATCTATTTCATTTTACTTCCCTAGATGCAGTTATTTCTATTTCAATTTCCTTCCAAGATGACTGAAATATGGTAAAATCTAAATAATCCTTGATACATGCCTGTAACAAATCTTTCTGTATTTTATCATTTCAAAGAATTATTTTCCTGTTTCCTTCTATATACATGTATAATAATTGTTACCTGAAACTCAAACTTGAAAATTGTGTTTAGTGTAAGGGATATTAGTAATTCTACTTTATTCCACATGCAGCTTAATCACACCAATTTATATATACAGGTATATCTTTATAATTATTTTTTAATGATGGCTTGAGTTAATACTGAGAAGCTCCTTTTGTCATGTAAAACAGAAGCACATTATTTTGTATCACTTGCTTGGAGAAAGGTCCAATCATGAATAGACTAGACTTGACTGTTTTTATACCAATTGCAATCACCTTGTTCCTTCTGTCAATCCATCTGTAACACTTTTTTCATAACAGATTTCTCAGCTTCTACTGGTATTTTTGCTTTCTCGTGATTACTGGTACCGTGTCTCCATTTTTCAGTTTTTTCACTCCTTTTGTCTACTTCCTGTTTAATGGTCAACTTTATAGTTTTTTTTTAAGGATGGAAATTTTCATCTTCTATTGAAAGGAATGCTTAGCTATTTGATACATATATATTGCTTCTGCATGACGAATCCACCAAACAGTGTCTCCCTTTCCCAGATTTGACTGAAATGGTTTAGTGGGGGGTATTCTTAGCATGATCTAGGGTGCAACATCTTGATCTTTTTCATTCAAAGGATGTTCGCAAATTTTCAGGTAGGAAAAGCTGTGATTCATACCATATTACATCTACGTTTAGCTGTAACATGTTGCAAGTTTTTCAATGAGAAATTCCATTTGAAGGAATAAAGTTTTCAAAATAATGTTACTTTATATTTGTATTAATTTTCAGAAATTCCAAATGATACCATCAAGTAGTTCCATAGGTGCAGAATTAGAGCATTTAGAGCCAGAACGATCCATAAAGAGTCATCCAAACGATAACGTAAAACGACGAACCTTGGTTCTGAAGAAAGTCAATGACTCATGGGGATTTACTATACAGGTATGATTAGAAAAAGAGAGCAGACTATTACCTAATAGACTTCAAAGCTTTAGAACAGACATACTGACTTTCAAATATTGGTACATACATTTGCAGCCATTACAACGGAAACAAACATTTGATGAAAATTTATCGGTAAATGTAACGTTCTAGAGTAGTATGCAGGCAACAAAACTTGAACATCCAATATTTTAACAGTCAGCTGTGATATGAAATTGAAATAGCAGAGCTTAACCTACTTGAGAAAAAAAAACAAGAGAAGTAACTTCTCTTTCAGAGAAATACCAGGGAATAGTGGGTAGTGGTCAAGGAGAATAACATTTACTTCCTTGTGATTTTAGAAGTTTGAAGATTTCTGAAGACAGTTTTACACTTTAAATAGCCA
Source organism: Perna viridis (assembly GCA_037379345.1). Classification (NCBI taxonomy): domain Eukaryota; kingdom Metazoa; phylum Mollusca; class Bivalvia; order Mytilida; family Mytilidae; genus Perna; species Perna viridis. The sequence goes on from CM074523.1 coordinate 26,427,728, forward strand.
TTTCTTTTGCTAATGTTAACTTTTGTGTGGTTTATCCATTTTTTATATGCATTATTTAACTTAAGATAAACATGATCTGTCCACACATAAAGGATTGTTTTTAATTTTTTACAAAGTTATGCAAAAATAGCCAACTTTGGGGCATAACCTGGTAAAAAATTAAAAACAATCCTTAGAATTTAATTTCTAATCGATTAAAGCCAAAAATAGGATTTTCCTCTTCATCAAAACCTTATTTAGTTTGGAATTATTTGAACTGCAGACTAATCAATGTTAATGATGCCAATTTACAAGAACTGCAGACCAATCAATGTTAATTATGCCACACTACCAAGTTAGTTTATGGAAAATAACCCAGATGAGACAAAAACAATAAAATTAAATTATTGTAGTTTTGCACTATATCTCAAAAATTCTTCAAGGGATTTTGATCATTTCTCTTCCTCATAAAAATGATACAGGATAGCATTCTTTAGTTTTACTTTGTTTTCCACTATATTTCTTCAAGAGTTTATAAAATTATAGATCAATGGAACACACCTATGAGTTGTATAGAATCAAACTAATAAATGGTTATATGTTAATAGATGTGAGTTGCTATTTGATGTATTTTTTTACTCTTTTTCAGTCCTATGGGATCAAACATAAGAAGACTGGTGAAATAGAGATTATGACATACGTTGACTATATTGAGATTACTGGTCCAGCCTATATGGCTGGTATGAGGAGAGGTAAATAAGGGGAGGAAACTAAGTTGAAAAAATTACAGGTTCTACTTGCATGGCATTTATGTGGAGTAGTAAATTATGGGTGGTAATATACACAGGAATCAGCCAATATGGCTGGTATGAGGAGAGTTTAAAAAGGGAGATAACTTATTTATTATTAAGAGTTATTTATATAGCATGCTCCTTCTGAATTACGAAGCTAGGGTTATATGTGTAGAGTATTGCAGAGGTAGAAAAGTTTTGAAAAAATTCAATCTTATTAAAAGTCACTCTCGCATTGCTCCCAGTTTTTCGTTATGTCATAATGTAGAACACTGGAGCAATGCTAGATTGGTTTTTAATTAGATTGGCAAAAGTGTCATAATTCTTACGCTTACCCTACCGGTGCACCTGGTCCATGCTCCCAGTTTTTAGTGGAGTCCGAGTTGCTCATTTACTTTTGTTACTTTGTATGTATGATTTTAGTTACTTTATGTTCTTTGTTGTGTATGTCTGTTTTCCATGTCTGGTCTTTGTCCCTGGATTAAATTCTTTTGATTACCGCTATAACCTTGGTTCCCTTGATTACTCTTAGATGGAAGAAAATTACCAGCAGACAACGATCCAAAAAATAAAATCTTGACCAAAAATTACGAAAGCAACAGTTCAAATGAGTTGCCAAATTTGAATTAAGTAACCATAATTTACAAGTCCTCATTTGACAGATTGCTAATATATGCAGTTGCTAATTGGCACAGAATTTGTCAGATAATCATATTCATGGGTTTTACATGTAATTGTCCCTTAATTACTAGTAAGTTATGGAAGGATTTGGTAATTGTTCATCCATATCTGACTCCCACAAAATCAATGATAAATTTAGAATCTCCAACATAAAATGCAGGACTTGTGGGAAGTTTTTTGGTTAAAGTTACTACCGGTACATGTATATTTTCTGTAAAAGACACTAATAATAATTTTTTTTCATCCTAAAGTTTTCTTTTATGTAAAAACCTATTTTTACATATATATAACATATTGGGGATGCCAGGTATTGAATTTAAGAAATTTTTCCACTAATTTGATTTTGCAAATACTGAAAAAAATTATGCATCTTTTTAGGGTTATTTCTGAACTGAACTTATAATTCAAATGTAATTCTACAAGCAAATATTAGCAAGAGTAAATAATTTCTAAATCAAAATTAAAGCAAGTATTTCACAATAAATTTGATTACTAGATGTATCTCCTCTGACAGCTCTAGATGAATTGCTCTAATAAATAATAGAATGTATTGTTATGAGGTTAAGATGTGCATAATTACACTGGTATTGTAATTCATAAAAGTTTGGAAGAGTTGTTGCTAAATTGTAGCATTCTTTTAACCTAGATTTTGAAAAGTGATTAGTTCTTGATGGTGAAAAAATAACAATTTTCATTCTTTATATATTGTTCAGGCTTTTTTGTCCACTGTGAAAACAGCAAAAAATACTTGTACTACACTGCTTCAATCATCACAGTACATGATGAAAAAGAAGAGGGAAATGTGAGCGAGATTTTGTTACACCACCACAAAAAGTCGATGTCAGAAAGCATTATACGTGTATAAATTATGTTAAACTTGGTTATACTTGTATTGAAAAAATAAAATTTCAGATTTCAAATGTTCTGAAATAACATTTAATTTTTTTCTAAGGTGATGTTATTCTTTCTGTAAATGGAGAAACTGTTGATGGGAAATCTCACAAAGAACTTGTTGCTGTCATCAAGAAATGTGGAAATATGATCAGGTACGGTAACGTTGCTTTTCTACTGCAAAAATGTTGCAGTCCTAAATGGATTGTGGGTGTTGTTGGTGGTGGTAGTGGCATCATTGTTCTTACTGTTCGAAAAATATCAATTATATAGTAATTTTAAATGAAAATGTTACCTGAAGGAGTGCACAACACCTAAAGGAAATAACTCTGTAAGAATCACCAAAATGTTTTATTTTGTGACATTCTGATACCAAACTCAAAGCATCTTAGTGATCAAAAGTTTTTTTGATAAAACTACTTTATATTCATTGAAAATATTCCCATGAAACATGTGGTTGAAATTTCTTGAGAATTTTATATTTTGCTTCTTTTATCAAAGTAAAACATGGAATAAAGTTTCTAGAAATTTAAACAAGCCAAATAAATTTTAGAGAAGATGTTAGGTACCCCCTTAAATCATCTGTGATGTTGCCTCCAAACATGAAATGTCAGTTTTTTTCTGTCTCGTCAGAGCGACATCTGGACCTATTGGGCTCACTGTGTTCTTGTTTATTTCGCCTTCAAAACTGCCTTAAAGAGGTAGACCTTGTGTAAGGGACACAACTCTTAAAAATAATTGGAACGTTTGTATTCAGCATTTAACATCAAACTTATGTAAGCATCAAATTAACTTGGATTCATTTTATTCTGCTTCAAATGAAAGCTTGAGAAGCTTTGGTGAAATTGAATATAATGCAAACATATCACTGATTTCATGAGTTATGTCCCTTACCCTAGGTCTACCTCCTTAAATCTATCTATAAAGGAACAGTAAAACAACACATTGTAAGAATCTCTTAAAACATTCATGTCTATTTTATGCACACATTATAAAAAATCAGGTGAAGATTGTTACATATAAAACATTCATGTCAAAACTTACACAAATTTACATGTATGTTAATTCACACACATACACACACACACCACAAAACAACAAACGGACAATTATTTTCAGCTTACGCTGACTATCAGTTTTATTGTACTGTAGCGTTATATAAAGTTCACTGGCAGTTGTCAGCCTTCTTTTCAATACTTTTTGCCCCTGAGGCTGTAAGGCCCAATTTTGTCCCATAGTTATATAAAGTTCACTGGCAGTTGTCAGCCTTCTTTTCAATACTTTTTGCCCCTGAGGCTGTAAGGCCCAATTTTGTCCCATATTCTTTATATTTTTTATGTTTTATTTGTATTTGACTTTTATGTAGTTCCTTTTTAAATTTTAAACGTGGCTTTTCATTATTTTTATTTATGTTTAACTTCAAGCCATTTCACGACATTATTATATTATAATATTATTATTTTTTATAAATTTCAGAATAGTTGTTATGTTTGAGGATTGTTGTAGAAAGGTTGAACTGCATGATAGAATTTTTAGACTTAAAGTAAGTAAATTTTGCAATTTCCCAAACTCTGTTTATTACTGCTAAAATTTCAAAAAAATGCTTCCGTCATTGCTACCTTTGTAGTCCAGTCCAATTTTAACCTTTGATTGTTTTCTGTACTTATATTTAACTATTAATTAAGGAAAGGCAGAACAGTAGTTTAAAGCATTAAATCTTTAAAACTCTGACTTTTGGTCAACTGATATAGGTATTTACTAGTTTTTTTTTTAATTAGTATTTGTCATATTCTACAATGGCGGAACCAGATGTTTTTCCAGTGGTCAGAAACTCCCCCCATACTTAAAAAAATTATGTTAATTATTTGAATAATGTAATAAAAATGAGTAAATACATGTAACAGCATGACACCCACTTTTTTGTGGACTACTCTGGAATTCCCCTTTTTTGCTGGAACTTCTTGCAACACCCCATTTTTCTCTTTTTTACATTAACTAGAGTGAAAATGGTTACAAGGGAAAGGGCTATTAATATTTTTACTATTATTTTTGACAGGAAATATTGGCACACAAGAAACATGAGCTGAAAGAATTAGAGCTACAAGAGAAAGAGATAATTAATGGTATGATGTTACCATGAGAATACTATGATAGTTTTATACACTGAAACCTGTCTAAACCAAATCCTGAATAAACTGAAAACCTGCTTAACCAGACTCTTTTTGAAGTCCCTTTCTATTAGGCTAAATGTATTTTTAACCTTTGAAAATCGGACGACTGTCTGCATATGTTACACATGTTTTAGTCACTGTGGTTTAAGTATAGCTTAATGCTTTAGGACTGCTTAAAATGTATACTTTCTGTTTTAATAGATTTCTGCCAGACTCGTGGGTTGTCAAGGTTTGAGAGGATAAGACAAAGTATGATTAGTACAGTTTCTACTCAGAGCTGGGACAGATATAGTCTTATAACATCACCAAACATTCTGGAGAAATTCCCTATACCACATGTACCTTCTTCACTGAAGAGTTCCATGGAGGGAGACAACTCTTCCAATATCGATGAAGATGTTGATGGTAGCTATATATCCTGTTCAGAATCAGATGCAGACAGTGGGATGTGTATTTGTTGCCCTAATGTCGAGGAACAAATTGCAATGAAGGATTTGAAAGATTCTGGAAAATTTGACAGAAAAATTTCTGTGTCAACTCAAAATGAAAATATTCCACCATGCAATGGAGAGAGTGACCTTAAAAAAAGAAGATACAGTATTCCATTTCTTTCTAATGAATATGTTTATATAAATGAAGAGGATGAGAGTACAACATTATGATGGATTGAATTGTTGAATGTTTTGCAGCTTTCCAAGAAAAATGCATAAAAGGGTTCAATTGTGAAAAACAATTATAATTTTAGGGTAATTTTTTTCCTTCAGATATAATTTCAGTTCTTTCAGTTTCTGAAATTGCAGGGATATTCTGAAATACCTCATTTTGATGTTGACCCACCCACCTATTTAGGGCTATTCCAGGAGTGTATGGGAGGATTGGACGGCACATTTTATTTTACCCCACCACCCATAGAGTTAAAATGAAATTTTCATAGCAATGTATTACTATCTATGCTTTGAAGTAACCCCACCCATATACAACTTTTTAAAATTGCTGTCCACCCCCATACATTTTTTCCTAGGAATGGCCTTTACTTCTTTAAAATGCTTCGCATGCACCATCTATAAGCTAAGGCCAACAAGATAACTTCTTGGTTCTCAGACTCCTTATTATCTTTTTTGTTTTTCTCATTACCCATTTCATGAATACATCAATAAAATTTAATAATAAAAAACAAAAACAAAAAACTACCTTAATCATTTTTTCTGGATAAAAACAACTGTGAAGGTGTTATAAATGAATTCATGCTTGTCATTTTGCTCCGAATGACCCCAGATTTGTCTCCGAATAACCTTTGACATCAATGAAACAATGTAATTTTAAATTGTGACATCATTGATCTTTAAATTGAAGGAGAATTCAGTAAGAAAACAACAGAAAAATATATTATTTTTGTCAATGGTATCCATAACTGTGTAAATATCTCTGTTGTTTATGGGGTACCAATAGTTGTAGTTTGTATTGATTTGGCAAACCACAAAATTTGGTTCCTTATAAAAAGGACATTTCCGACTTGTTTGTCTTTTGGAATTGTCAAATCCATGAATTCAAAAATCTATAAACAAAGGAAATTGGTACCCATCGATAAAAGTACTCTCACAGTATGTGAAAAAGCTCCCTTATCATTTTTTATGGTAATGAAAAAGTATCACCCTCTCTTATTGGTTTTCATGAAAAATGGTCCGAGTCAAGAAATTAACTTAAATGGCCTCACTCTTGGAGGCATAGTTTCAGATTTCAGACTTAAAATCAAAATTTACTTTGTCAAAACAATTGTTATGTACAAATACATTCCATATTTATTTTCTTTTTTTTTTACAATAATTTGAATTACAGCAAACTGCCTAGCTGTACCCAAATTATTATGTACTTAGGTTTTTGATTGTATATTGCAGTTACATGGGCAAATGTGCCACACATGAGAATCATATGGTTTAAACCATATGATTATCATATGAATCAAGCACCATATGATAATCATATGATTTGCTATACATATGATAATTCCATGATTATCATATTATAATCATATGTTTTTCGAGCAAAAATTAACATATGAGAATCATATGATAATCATATTACTATCATATCTTAGATATCCTATGATTTTCATATGATTACCATATGATTTGAGCACCATATTATTATCATATGTGGCACATTTGGCTGTGTACAAGATGCATTACAGCATTTAAGTAACATTCTATGTAAGAATCTGGCCATGAATGGCAGAAAGAACAAAATATATCCTGAAGCATCTGTGAAGCAGATATTTTTTTAATTCTGATCTAGGGATAAAATGCTTGAAAATTTTCCAACCATTTCCCATAGTGCATTTTAACTAAATTTGACCGATCGATATCTTAGAGACAAACTTTACAAACACATTATGGTAATATAATATTGTGATACTTTATTTAGTTCATTGTTTATCAAATGATCAAGGGATCAGACACATTATTCAAACTTTTAAATACGTTTTTGTGGGGCACCAACTTTATGTTAAACTGAAACCACCAAATAAAATGGCATTAATTCCCAATACTTTCAATGACTTTTGTACTAGATATATATAATTCAAGAAATCCATGAGTTTAAAACTCAAAAAACATATGTAGTATAACCGTAAAATTCAGTGCTAATGATTCCTAGAACATGTATTTTCTTAGTTTATTGTATCACATATGTGTTAAAAGGTTTTTCTGATTTCAAATCCTCCATGTATAAAATACTGTATATGTACAGGAATATAAGTGATTTGTGTTTAGAATTCATGTGCCTTGCACTTTGTATTGTGATATTCAAATATTCAGTTACATATGTATATGGATGCTTCCCAACTTTTCAGAAAAATTCCAGTAGGCTTTATTGTAAAACAATTTGGGCTGCTTTAAAGAATTGTGTTTATGAAAACATTATTTTTTTCATGTTCTATTTTAACTTAAAATCCTATTAGTCAAGGAGGAAGTAATTTGTATTTTAGCAGACCCATTGAAATGTTGTTTGAGGTCAGCAGACCAGTTCCCAATTTTGCACTTTGTCCACTTTTCTCCCATATGAGTAACTAAAAAAATCAAAATTTTCTGCCAGATCGAATGAATTTTCACCAGATAAGTCCGGATCTCTGGCCTATTTTGATTGGTCTGTTTTAGTAAGTCTGGTATTTGGTTTGGTTGTTTTACAAACCCAAAGGGAGGTAACTTCCATTTTGACAAAAGGTTGTCCTAAAACAAAACCTGTTCTAATTACATATATTATTGTTATGTAACTTATTTTTACCTCTTTGGTAACCAACTGTGATTTATTTATAGATATTCACAAGTTTTATCTGTAGGTGCTTTTCATTGTTACTGCTATATAGTTTATTGTTGTTCATTCAATTATAGAAAATGTGAAATAATTTACATATTCAAGAAGTTGTATTTATAGAGGCAATCATTTCATCTTTTGATGATGTCCTGAACATTCCATTTTTTAGTAGTGATACAGAAAACTGTCCATTCCATGCAAAATATTATGTAATTACATACTACATAAGATTCATGTTTTTTTTTTGTGTATTTTTTTTTTTATAACATTGTTCTTTAAGGAGGTAGACCTACGGTAAGGGACACAACTCTTACAATTCACTGAATGTTTGTATTCAGGCTTCTTATATCAATCTTATGTAAGCATCAAAGTAACTTGGATTGATTTCACTCTGTTTCAAATGAAAGCTTGAAGGCTTTGGTGAAATTGAATATGATACAAACATATCACTGATTTCAGGAATTATTTTCCTTACCCAAGGTCTACAACCTTCAATTTTTGGGGTTTTTTTTTTGGTATTTTTTTGTGTAAATAACATATATTCAGGATAAATCTTTAATCTTTAAATAAGACATTTTGATTTTTGTGAAATGGATTTTTTTTCTCGTTTTTTTCAGTAATCACTTGTCAGCTTATCTTTTCCAAAAAAAGTAAATTGTGAGATTTAAGCGGTAAATTTAGACATTGTTTTTTTTTCTATGAAAAAAAAGTAAAATTTCTGAAATGCCTCGCTACAGGTAATCAAATTAAAATTACAAAATTGTAAACAAAACCATGTGTTTGCTATTTTATTATATACAGTATGTATTGTCATCATATTAGGCTTTCTATGGATGTAGTTGTTTTATAAGAAAAAATATCAGCAAACTTCAGAAATTATTGTGGAAAAAAGACATATTACTACCATATTTTGAAATAATGTGCTTTGGAGTGATCATTTTAAGTTAGCAATACAATATTAAATGCCCACAATAGTTTCCAATGTACAAATATTGACCAGAGCTATAGACCTTAGGAGTTGAAAGCTGTCAAATTTAGAAAAAAAAGAAATACATTGTAAACCAATTTATTTTTTAGGGTTAAGTTATTTTTGCTGATTTAAGGAGACATAACTTATGAAGTCAGTGATATGTTTGTATCATATTCAATTTCACCAAAGGCTATCAAGCTTTCATTTGACACAGGATGAAATTAATCTAAGTTACTTTGATGCTTACATGACATTGATGTAAAATGAATACAAACGTTCCAATGATTTTTAAGAGTTGTGTCCCTTGCACTAGGTCTACCTCCTTAAGGAACATGAAAAAAATGCAAAAAAAAAATAATAACTGCAAAAATTTTTTTTATTATAGAATACATCTTTGATAAAGGTGAGAGTGTTAAGGTCTGTTTACATGATCAAAGTTTGTCATCAAATTTTTTTCAAAGTTTTTTGACGAAGACTTCAATAAGAACTTTGTCAAAGTTATCTGTTTACACAGTCAAAGATTAGTAATTGAAATCTATCATATGGACTGGAAAGAAATCAAGCAACTGCTGTTTGTTTCTTATTGTCATTCCGAAAAAATTCATATTGATCGACCAAAATTCCACAAAGTCCGTCCAAGTCAATTAAAAATAGGTTAGAATTCTATTCCACTAAAAGTTTTTGATACACTGTTAAAAAACTGTCGTGATAACTTTGACAGAGATTTTGATGGAAAGCTTTGATCATGTAAACAGGCCTTTAGGTATGAAATGTACTGATTCAGAAACCGTATGGCATTTTGGGATTGCTATTTTTCATGCCGCTCCCGATTGGTTAAGATGTATTTTAGGAGTATGCCGCAACGGTGCAACATTGTTATAGAATTTCTGAATTGCTCCATAACATATACCCATATTTTAGGGGAATGAATGGCAGTAAAATTGACATTCTAAATCTGGAAAAATAAGTATACTAAAAATAAATTGGATTACAGTAATTAGTTGTTAAGTGTATGTGTTTGCAAGAATGAGGCAAAATGGGAAAAATCAGAAACATGCATGTCAAAATCTAGCCAATCTGACTATATAATAAATATCACTCAAGGATAATCTCTCTATTTGAAAAGACTATTATTTGATCTCTGCATCATTGGCTTTGCTCAGAAATTTTTCAATAGAATCTTAGAAAAATCAGTTTTATGACAGAGTTATCTGAACTTGAAATGTTCATTTTCAGTACATTTCAGTGAAATTGTAATTCAGTGGTCCAGCATGATATGGAAAATTTTGTCTTTTTTCCTTGATTTTGATTGTGGAGATAGTCAAATTACATTATCAAAATGATGTGTTTTTTCATACCTTGTTTTTACCCACTGCCTGATTCTTACACAGACTGACACTTAATGCTTTTGATGATTATGTTATGCTGTAAAAAATTGCTTTTTAATGTAAAGACAGTATGTTCCACTTTGTTAAAGAAACATAATTATGTGGTAATCTAGGGTTATACAGGTTAAATCATATGAAGAAAGTGTTTTCACTTCATCATTTTGAGGTTATTTTCATTTCTTCTAAGTGTCAGTCCATATAAAATTCGGACTCTTCCTGTGGTTGGGTGATTCTTGGTGTAGAAAAACACATGGAACAAACGATGCTTTTTCCGTCTACATATGCTATTTTTATGTGACAATAGTCCTTTCTGTATTTAGATCTGTACTTAAAGAAAACTACACTTTAACCTCCCACTCAAATCAACCAAATCAAACCAAATCAAGAACAATAACTCTTGCAAAGTGCTAATTTCATTTACAATCTATTTAATTTTTTTCTCTAAATTGCAACCCAAAAATTTAAAAAAAATTAAGACTGGTTATGTGATCTATAATGGTTACTGAACAAGAAATAAGACTGAATTTTGTTGGTTTTAGACATGCATGAATCACCTCCTGTCTGATTTTACAGACTGCTACTTAAAGAATACAAAGAGATGTAAGGCAAATGTATGAAGATTTTAAGAACTGTATTTTTGCATGGAATATTCTTTTACATTTTAACTTGGTTAATATTTTTCCATTTTCACTCTTTATAGCAAAAAGAAAGTTTGAGATTTACAAAATTAGCTTGCAGTGACCTTCATTACAATAGAAATGACTGAAAGAATTTATGACAGAATTGTTCAGTGAAATTCATGTGAATTTAGCTGTCATGTGAATTTCACTTGAAAATCATGTGTTTTGAATTTCATGTGAAAAAATCTCATGAAATATATGTTAAATTTTTGTGAATTTTCTGTGGAGTTCAAGTCACATAAATTTCACATGAATGTTTTTCTGTGAATCTTTCTTCCTCTGTCATTTGAACATCGGATAGGGAATGTTGACTCCAACAGTATTTTAAAGCTTTAGATGTACTTTTCATTGGAGGGTGGAAATGGCAAAACAGGAGTTGAAGTGCACTATGGAAAGACTATTGGCAAAGTTTGATTTTTTTGTGGGGTGTCAAACCACAAATAAATACTTTGGAATGATGATTGTTCATGTCACATCCAGATTTTTAAAATTTTCACGGTGTGGTCACACCACAAATTGAAATTCCCAACAAAATGTGAAGCATCTGTTGAAAACTCATGTTTTTTTTTTATTCATCAGCATTTTGTGTTCATTTTGTGTAGTCTTACATTTTGGTGCTTCTATTTCTTCCTGTTTAGTTTAAGGTTCTGACAACATGTATTTATTTATATTATAATTTAGCAAGTGTTGTTCATTATCCCTTGATAGAATGTGCCATTTTCATATTTTTTATTACAGTATTCAGTTGTAAAAAAAATCTCCATTCAGAATCACAATGTGGATTTTCAAATCTGTCTATTGAAACAGTTATATGTTAGTTTTTGTAAGAATCAGGCAAAATGAGAAAAATCGCAGAAACGTGCAACTCAACAACTCACCTATCTAACATTATTATTTCATTCAAGGATGCTTTCTCTGTTTGAAAAGACAAATTATTTGATCTCTGCATCTCTGGATTTTTTCAGATATTTTTCAATAGAATGTTAGAAAATGAGGTTTTTGGCATCTGCCCTTGAAACAATCATTTTCAATGCATTAATGAAATTATTATTCAGTTAACCAAAATGGTATAGAAAATCTTGTCTATTTTTACTTGATTCTGATGATGCAAATGGTCAAACTGTCAGAATGATGTTTTTTTTTTCATACTATGTTTCACCCACTGCCTGATTCTTACAGAGACTTGCATATAATTGCTTGATAATCTGTTACTGTTGCATTATTTTGCTGTCACTGATCAATCTAACATCCCTGCAAAAGGAATATTTTTAGATTTAAACTCCCTTCTAAAAAAACAAAACACAAAACAAAATGTGAAATTGGTTTTTGTAGAGTTGATTGTTTTATAACAGTGCAGAGATGTTTAGAAAGTTTTGGTAAAAATAATTTCTGGTAGAAAATTAAAGATACATAATTTGTTTATATAACTGGGATCTGGTAAAGACAGCTATTGAGCTACTGCAAGGGAAGCTTCCCTGCACGAGTCCCATACTCTTGTTACAGTATGTCCAAATGTGTTATGTAAAATTTACAGACCTAATTGAATTAATCTGAAATTTCAGTTGCCATTGATTGTTTTCGAATTTCAGGAGAGATAAGTGCTTTTATCATATTTTGCTAAGTTGTTACTCATTTTTTGAATATTTTGTTTTTGTGATAAGTGAACATTCCATTTGTACTGTGGTCGAGTCAATCAAAAATGTTTTATACAGTGAAACCTATCTAAACTGGTCCCAAATTAAACGACCTCTTTAACCCAATTATTTGTACAACTTTTGGGAATATTTTTTTTTAGTAAATTTGTGGGTTTTTTTTTGTTTGTTTTATTTTGTTTTTAAAGGAAAATAAACCACCATATGTGAGTGGAAATTGTAATATCCCCCATTGTTGTACTGTACATGTACTCGACCTTGTTTTAAATTTGGACATTATATTACTGAAAGTTGACTTCACCAGGGGAGTGTTTCTGGGATTTTAACCCTCTCTTTTTGTTCAAAATTTGGGTAAAATGGGCAAATATAACTCTGAAACTTACTCACCCCTTTTCAAAATCTTTTGATCCACCTTGCTTACTAGGTTACTGAGTTAAATGGAGCACATCTTAAAATCTACAGAATCTTTGAGTTTAGTTTACAGAGGTTTCACTGTAATTTTGTAGTTAAAAAAATCTAAATCATTTGATAGTTGTATCTAGTTGCTGCAGGCTCAGTACTTAATCAAATATTATTTACTTGAATAAAGATTTTTATTAAACATACTCTCTGTCTTAATTTGTGATACAGCCAAACAAATATGATCCACAGGTACTTGGTGGTCGGGATTTTTTTTTCACTTGAATAAAGATTTTTATTAAATATACTCTCTGCCTTGATTTGTGATACAGCCGAACAAATATGGTCACTTTTTTTATCACTTATACTTTCCATATGAAGTTTTCTGATATATGGAGCTCGACTTGTCCCATATACCAATCGACCCCCATATATCAGAAATTTTAACTTCATATGGTAAGTGCACTATTTTGCTGTTTTAAAACATGGTTTCATATTTTTTTCCCAAAAATCCCGACCCCAAGTACCTGAGATGCACACTAGATAACATGTGAAATGGGATATTTACAAGTGGGAGATACATAGTAATCATGATGCCGGTCTGTCGTTTTGTGCATCAGCCCCAATTCCCATCAGAAACTCCTCTGAAAATGTAGAGTGGAACTTGATGAAACTTCCACATTTCTTTATTACATAGAGCCATTGTGCACCTCTTTTTTATTTTGCATGATCTGTGGGGTTTCCTAATGCAAAACATGGACTTGCCCGCTCAAATCAAAACTCCTCTGAAGTTGCTGAGTTCAATGAAACTTCCGCACATTCTTTATCACGTGGTTCCTGGGAAGGGGAACCAGGCTGTCATCTAGTCAGGTTGGCTCAAATAGAGTTGACCGAAATATATATGACAGTGAATCCTTACGTTTACTTTTTATTCCTGTTTGTATCAAAATATATATCATATTACAGTACTACATGTATTAAGTACCAGTCCATATAAAGTTCAGACAATGCCAATTGTAAAGTGATTCATGGTGTAGAAAAACCCACCAAACAAACTGGTTTTTCAGTTTACATATGCTATTTTTTTTACATTACAATAATTATTTCCTTATTCAGATCTGCACTTTTGAGAAAAACATACATTCATCTCCCACTAAAATCAACCAAATCAAACAAAATCAAGAACGATAACTCTTGCAAAGTGTCAATTTCATGTACAATCTATACAATTTTTATCTCAAAAGCGCAACAACCAAATGAAAAACGAAGACTGGTTATGTGATCATTAACTATTTCTGAACAAGAAATAAAATTGAATTCGGTGGGATTTTGACATGCATGAATCACCTTCTGTCTGATTTGTTTTTAGAAAGACTGATACTTAATTAGTCAAGCACCGTTTATGATATAATCCCCATCATAAATCAAGGTAGACTTGCTAAATGCTAAAAACCTTCCACTTACATTTAAGAATAGACGAAATTTATTTCGCATAATGTAAAGAGGTACTTAGTCTTGTAGCAACTCTAGACAGAGATGCTTGAGCTGACATTTTTCATTCCAGTGGGGTGTTTTCTCGTTGACATGTCCACCGTGCCCATTCTTGTTATATTTTATTCAAAAAGTTCATAACATTTAACATTAAATGATTAGAATATAAATGGCTTCCCGAACCCCGATTTTGCAGCTTTTACGGTGTATCTATCTGCACCATAAGAACCGATTTGTTGAACGTGTCCTAGTTTTCTTCCTTTTTCGTCTACTCCGGACTCGACTATTTATGAGCAGCTCGGTGGGTTTTTCTAGAAAAGTACAGGACGCTTACTCTATCGGCGCATCTGGTCAATGCTCCCAGTTTTCAGTGGCGCCCGAGTTGTTCATGTTGCTCGGTACGTACTATTTTGGTTATTTTATGTTTTTTGCTGTATACTATTTTGAGTTGTGACGTTATTACTTTCGATCAACTTTACACTTACACTTTTTGTGAAATCGACGCCAGAACGAGAGAGATCAGCTGAAGCAAACAAGCATAATGTACTGGTCATAAACAAATAAACGGATATTTATACAAAATAAACATAATAATCTCCAATCCAGACTGATATAAAATTGAACAATTAACGAATAAAGCATCGTGCATAGAAGTAACAATATCGATCGAGAGTGCAGGCCTAGAGAGATCACATTAAAACAATGTACACAGGGCGATATTACATTTAAGCATAATGTTACGGGATATAGAACTGGATCAATATCGATCGAGTCAAGGTCGAGAGATCAAATTGGAACACTGTATACGTACAAAGGCATTAGTTTATTGAAATATCATCTACAGGATTTACAACATTGGCTCCTGTACCGTGAACACCGTCCCAATCTTTTAGCCATAGGACAATCGGGACTTTTATCACCGTACTCGCAATCTGAAAAAAAAGATTTTCTTTTAGTTCAACCAAAGGCAATCCCAGTTTCAGTGAAAACATAGAACCATAAGTCAGTGGACATTGCAAGAAACGTAAAAGAAAATAGACACAGAAAATTAGTTCCTAATGATAAAGGCATTCTTATTAATATAAATGTTCGTTTTTCTTTTTTCACCTAAGGCCAAAAAAAAAAAAATCAAAAATAGTCTTGTTTTCTGCGACCAGCAAGACAAAAAATAGGGCAGGTTTGTAAGGAAATTAATTTATTTTTCAAAAACAATTTACATTGAGTTAATAGGGAAACAATATAGACTTTAACCGTGTTTAAGCCAAAATTGCAATAAAATGTTTAGGGCAGGTAGGGTAGCAGGAAGCAACATGTTCAAGCTGAATAATAAATTTGAAAGGTACTAAGAAATTATGTTTTTAAAATATGACGATGTGTAAAAAAATTGTGATAAAAAGCTTAGATAAAACAATATTTATCCTCTTTTAAAAATGTACTTTATTCTTAGTTCCTTCCAGCTTGTACGATTGTAGAAAGTATGATGATTGTAATTATCTAGCACTCCACATAAGAATCATGCAAAATCTGATTCATTGTTGGAAAGCCGACGTACTTTTATTTTTGATATGCTTTTAAAAATGTCATATACATTGTAAAACAGAAAGTAGCATGTGGCTTTTCATATATCCCTTGTTCATAGAAGATAAAAATTATAATGTATTGTAGAATTTAAAATTAAGGGAGATAACTCTGTTAATGTCACTAAAATACCATAGAAACTATTGGATTTTCGATGTGGATTATCTCATAAGAGCAGACATATTGGTATGGATGATTACACATTTCATCATATATTCCTATAAAGCAAATTAATAACAAAAATAAAAATATGCAGCCATTTTTAAGGAGCATATTCACATTTACAGTTTTTGCACGATTTTTACAAAGACTGCTACTTAGAAAGACAATTTATGAACACCCCATTAGATGTACAACAATAAGTGTTACAGGTAAATCCCTTGTTCATTTTCATGAATTTTAAATGGTACAAAGCATACATTGAATTGCTTCACCGTGATGTCTGATTTTGTTTAATTATTTATTTCTTTGTTGAAACAACGCTTGGACTGAAATAAATGGAATACCTTATTACAATTCTGATATAATTTTATCCCACAAGTAAACAAGACAATATTTAACAAGTGATACTTTACCATCTTGTTTTCTGTTTGCAGTATGTTTTGAGTATGGAAATACAATTGTTTGGGTTGACCCAGGAGGCTTCAGGTGTTTAAGGAAGGTATGCATTTATCTGAAGTTCTCCCTTAATATTTCGGTTCTGTTTTGCGCCACATTGTTTTTTTATTGCATATGAAATGTTTTCTTCATACCGTGACCCAGATTTTTACGCGACGAACTTCAAGGTATGCAATTTTCTCAGCCTTTTTAAAAGTTATCTGTTTTAAATTTGTATTACATGTTTTCTTAATTGATGTAGATTATCGGTTTCTTCTTAACCCTATAATTGTATAGTGCCATGAATATATTTTCCTACAATCCGACTTTTTTTAAAAATGTATTATCGAAGAAAAAATATCTGATTTTTATATTAAAAAGGTCTCCATCATGATAATTTGCCATAGAATGTGACGACCTTATCCAGTTTACAAACCATAAATATAACTCATTTCACTCGCAATTATTTTGCATGCTGAAAAAAATAATTTATATGTATATGGATCTTGAATGAGCGTTAACAACAAATGAGCAGACACCAATATCTTGTCATGAAATATATCAGAACTATGGACATAATCAATGCATTGATTTTTACCTGTCAAGAGCATAAAATAAACAAGTATCTGTTCATTTTCTACATTTTACCTATATATGAGATACATTCGGATCAATACATCATAAATTCGTTACCATAGCAACATTACATATTGTAAAGAAAACCAAATTAACAAGCATTTTACCGTAATAATAATTTTTTGTTAGTGTTATGTTAGAGAGTTTTGAAATGCGATATCTGGTTAGGTAATTTTGATTCCAGCGTGAAGTGGGACATATTTCTTTATATAAATTTCATTCTCCAGATTTCATGTTTGGAGAAATAGTGGAGCAACATGGACGGTTGTCTAGAGCTAAAACCTGTCAAAATACCCCGACCACAGATATACTCATTTGTTGATTTAGCAATCTTGAATTCCAAGAAAGAGGTTAGTATGTTGATATTTTCTTTTCCTGTTTGATGATTTAACCGATCTTCATTTTTCTCAACTTTCAATGTCTTGGGTTAAAACTGCTTTATTTATGATGGTTGTTCTGGTGCATTTTAAACAAAACCTGACCATATGACAAATTTAATGCTTTTGTCGTTCTTACAGTTTAAACATTGTTTGCATCAATACATTAACGAATTCAAATCGCTTTGTTTGATCAGAAACCACAAAAATGTCTGAGGAAGACAATATTGGCTCCATCCAGAACATTTATGAGATGGGAATGGGCTCATGATTTACAAAGATGAGGCGTATATATTATTGCAGTTCTATTAGAAAAAAAAAAAAACAAAACATATTTTTGTGCTTATTATTACGGCTTTTTTTAAATTTAGATATGAATAAAATACATGCATTTTATTTATAGAGAGAAATAAAGATGAAAGATTTAAAGAATAAATACAAAGCATTACCAGTGGAGATTGTGGCTATTTACAAAACGAAGCCAACATTGGGGATAGCAATACAAGGCGGATTCGATACCAATATAAAACACCCGACAGTAGTTCATATACAGGTATATAGATTTAAGAGGGAGTCCATGCAAAAACCAGGCAGTAGGTGGCACATTGTAAATTGTGTTTTAAAAAAATCTTCCATTTTGTATTTCAAATGTATCCTTTCTTGTTTGTTGAATGTTGTTTTTTTTTTTATTAAATAGAAATCAATTACTTGGAAATCATTGATATTCATTGAAGAACGGGAGATAACTCTTAAATTTGAGCCAAATTTGGTTGCTTTGTTGGGGAACTTTGAAATCATTTTCACAGCTATCTATTCTCAATTTAAAACAATCTTTATACTATTTGACATACAAATGATATATGAACCACATTGGAACAAAAATTCAGTGGGATAGAATTTACCATGTGCCACCTATATCAAATGATCTGCCTGATGTTTACATGGACAACCTCTTTAAAAGCATTTTACGACTGCGTTTTATATATTTGCATGACTGTCCATTTCTAAACCGGAACCTTTACCGCAACTATCAGCTTCAAAGGAATTCATTTGCGTGACTTTTAATCCATTTTCAGGCATGCATTTTATCGTTTTTTTTTTCATGTTCTATTACCAGTAATGGATTCAGAAACTGTGAAAAGGGAAGGGGTTAAAGAGGGATCAGAGGTTCCCAGGCTATTATTTACTCATTTTTCCAAATTTTGCACGATATAAATACAATTTTCCAACATTTATACAAATGAATACTGTGATAATTAATTGGAAAGAGTGAATAACGAAAAAATGATCACTAGTATCGAAAAATGCACTTATAAGTTAAATCTTCAAGCGTTCTTGGCACGAGTTATTATATTTTGGTTATCCACGAATACCAATTGATAATCATATTTAAAAAAAAAGATATTATCGATAATCAACTGTAAATACCAACATCAAGTTTTATGTTCGGCGGATTGATAGTCATTTTGATAGGAGAAAGTATCACAATGTGAATTACTGAAATGTATTTACCCAGAGTAAAACACTGCAAGTTATATATATATGTCTGAAAAATTCCCAACGATGTTAGAACTGTGAAATTTGCGATACAAATTTTTTGGTTGTTCCCTCCGCGGGACTCGAACTCGTACCGCTGTGACATCTATGGCAACATTACCTGCACTAAGTCCAGCGCCCTAGACCACTCGGCCAGTTAATCGTCACATTCGGAGACGTTTGTATTTATATATAACTTTTAGGTATAGTTAGTTAAATTGGGCATATACTATGCATTATATTAGTTTGCAGTGATTGACAAATAGAACAGAAATTCAACACATATTCACACATGTTTATTTCATAGCAAAGTTTAACTTTTTTTTTGAACCCCCAAATAAAAAAAAAAAAAAAAAAAAAAAAAACGAATGCGCCCAATTGGACATATGCACCAAGGATTAACACTATACTTAAAATTATACCTATCAATTGTTTTATTTAGTCACTGCATGTAACAACACTCTGTACTACTTCCTGTTCAGAAAACCTTTTCGGAATCATCGGATTTTCCCCTTCAATGATACTTTCAAATTCATGAAGGATGAACTCCGATTGGCTGATCAGAAAGGTTAATTATGAGAACGGAAAGTAGAATGGAGCGTTGTTAGATACTACATGCAGTGACTGAATGGAACAATTGATAGGTCTAATAAAATATGATTGCGAGGAATAACGACTTTTAATTACTTTTGTCTTAGGATCCCTTTGCAATAATTTTTTTTTGTAGCCAGGTGGATCTGCTTTCGCCTCCGGATTAATTAAATGCGGACATAGAATTCTAGAGATTAACGGACAGTCAACCATATCACTGACTCACGAACAAACTGCTAACCTTATTGCAAAAGAATTCATCTCAGCTAGTAATACACATTCTATGGAACTTGTGGTTACAAGTAGTAATACAGAGGAACCATGCTAGCTTTTTTCCATGTTTTTTTTTACCTCCTTAAACTGTTCACAGAGGTCTTCTACTATTCAACATTGCATTGTTTACTGAACAAGGAAAGAAAACACGAAATATATAAATCCACATTAACCTTAGTTATTGTTGTACCAGAGGGAAATGGCCATTTTAAAGCATACCTCGCTCGATTTTAGACTGGTCCAAGGTAATCTGAATGTATAATATGTAATTTGGTCCAGTTTAACGTAATGTTGAAGTAATGAGTAATAAAACTGTCCATATAATGCATTACATAAAACTATGTAATGCATTTTATGGACAGGTGACCAATAATACTGTTGGAAATCATGAAAAAATGTTGTGGTTTCGAATAAACGTGCTTTGAAGTTAATACCAAATAGTTTTGTGTTGTTTGTACTACAACAATAACTCTTCCAGAAAACCATAGATACAACATATATAGCAGCTATATTACTATTACATGTGTAAGTACATCCAAAATGTCGACAGATACATGTAGCTAGAATCAAGATTCATGTACAAAAAGGTTCCCAATTGTATGGGTTGGGGCGTACACCCAGTTCACCCCTATAAACCCGCGCCAGGTTTTGCATCGTTTTAAACAAAGACAGCAATTTAATGTAAAGACTTAGAAGGTAAGTAATAATTCACAGTACGTATGATACTCACTTTTAATCCTTGTTTTGATTCGGTAACATGATTCACAACAATTCTTTCTGATAGAACGACTGTAACATTGCCAGGGCTCACGTCTTATCAAGTTAGAACATGTCTGTCCTCTTAGTATAGTTCCAGGTCTATCGCCAAATATACACCCAGCTGTAAAGATTTTGAAGTTGAATGAAATATTAACGATTGCGATTTCTTATATATTTAAATGCTTCAAACAAATATAATTCTAAAATTAGTAAACAGTGTGTTTCCAGTTTTTTTCTCAAATTGTAGCATAATAGATTTGATCGGCGGGAGTTCAACGCAATTTCGTTTATTTATTTTTCGAAAATGTCGACGTTGTTAGTTCAAGTTTAATTTAAAGAATTAAAATACAGCAGTATATTTGAATATAAGACTGTATATGAGACTGTATAGCGTATCTACACTACCGTTTATTCTTGGAGCCCGGGAGTCGAACCGACACTCATAACCAACGCACCACTGAAATATTAAAAAAAAACTCTTTTTTTTAAAGGTATATCGGTTTATTCAAAGCTTTGTTTGTTTGTTTTCTTTGTTTGAAGAGTGAATATCACACAGAAACACATACGAATAAGAGAAAGTAAAAATTATGATTTGCGAGCATAAAAAAATTGTAATTTTTTTTATGTAATGAAATACTTTTCAATATGTCGTCAAAAATCATATCGCAGTCAATTGTGTGTTTTGACAGATTATTCGCAAATTCAAAATACATAGACAGAAATAATGCAAAATATACCTTATTATGACCGCATGATGTTCCCTCGGCCGGTAAGGACATTATACAGACTTCTCCTCTGGATGTTGTTGTTGATCGACACCAGAGCCCTGTACAGACTTCTTCCGTATTAACAAGGAAATCCTAAATACAACATATAAATTGACAGTCGTGACCATAGATTTTGAAGGAAAACTGACAGAACTATCCCAGTTGAAAAACAATCCAACTGAAATACAACAAGTGGGCAACATGGTATCTACAAAAAGGAAAAGAATGCACAACAGCAGAAAGGAATGGGCTGATAGCCCTTTTATAACAATTTTTTTAAGTCACTATAAAAATCAGACGCTGCCTATGATACAGATGTTTCATGGTTTACAATACCCTATAAACAATACTTCATCGGTCTCCAGATGCTGTGTTTTTAGGTTATAAAAGACATTTCTGTCTTCAAATCTGCACTTTTGAGAAAACCATACATTCATCGCACAGTAAAATCAACTAAATCAAGCAAATCAAGTACGATAACTCTTCCAAATTTCTAGTTTCATGTACATTCTATATACATTTTATCTCAAAAGCGCAAACACCCAAAGAAAAACTAAGACTGATTATGTGGTCTGTAACTGATTCTTATTAAAAATTAAGATGGGTTTTTGACATGCATGAATCACCTCCTGTCTCATTTTTTAAAGACTAACATAAAAATTCTACAAAAGTGCCGATCATTTGAATGTCACGAAATCTATTGTATGCTAGGCTTTCTAAGCGTTGTTTGACCGATTTTTTGTATTCTAGTAAAAAAAAACATTGTTCCGTACAGATTAATAGCGTCCTTAAAAATCTCATATTCGCCCAAACGTTGTATTCTACTTACTCTACAAGCTTCGGATCACGGTCTTTGCATGAGTCCACAAAATCTTTGAAAACTCAAATATTTCTCGTATAAAGCCCGCCCCGTGCAGGTCCGGGTGTTAAAAGAATAGGCCTGCAGCAGCGCTAAGCTTGTCGTAAAAGGCGACTAAATAGTGCTCAGAACACTAGCCGGGGGCTAGGGCGCTTTGCCCACAGAGCAACTGTGAGGTGTGCCCCAGGTGGTGGAATGGGGTACCCCTGGCGTGTTATATGCTGGGGTTGTCCCATCCCTTTTTCATTTTATCATCAATTTCATGTTCACCGTCTGAATATAGCTGAAATATTGCTGCTCGGACGTTAAACCCCAACAAACAAACAAACGTATAAAGCCCACACATTTTCGTGAAAAAAAAAACACATATTCTCGTAAAACACATACTTCCGTAAATATAAATAACGTACTTTAAAATCATTTTTTCCAAACAATTGATTCTACTTACTCTACAAGCTTTGGATCGTGGACCTTGCATAAGTTCACATTGTTTATCAACGTTAAAAGTCTGGCCCAACCTGGTCTCCGAACCTATGTTGTAAGACCTGGCGTTAGGATGTCTTCGTCGAAGGCAGTTTGGTCTTTTACTTCTGTTAGAATTCAGATTAGAATTATCTTATTCTCGAAATTTCGGGCAATTGTCATTTTACTGTATAGCAAAGTAAAAGAATATCCTTTCTCAATGACTTCATAAATTTGAAGCTACATTTGCAAAAGTGCAATTTTGCGAATATATTGCACGCTTATCGCGTGTTAAAATATACAATGTCCATGTTCATAAGCTACAAAAGTTATTTTGCAATAAGCAAGTTTTCTTTAGATTAAAAAAGCGACGAGCATATAATTGTTCAATCCATGGTTTGTATTCTTACTTTCATCTCTAGTTTCCACCTAACTTAATAAAAATACAATCTCACATAAAATAAAATTCTCACAGAGCAGAAAATGTAGGTTTGTTTTGGGCAGAAAGTTTAGATATTGCAGCAGTACAATTCAGCAGCGGTGTTAGCATTTCACTGCCATCCTGTACCAATTGTATTTTCACAATAAGTTCTAACATATGCACAAAAATCCAATTAAGAAAATATTTTAGGTAAAATTGTTGCTCATTTTCCACGTATTTGATCCCCATTACCGTCTGTCGGTAACATATTTTTATATAATATTATACTCATGGTTTTATTGTTGTAAACCTTTAACCTAAAAATATGTCTTCAACAGAGGAGAGATCCAATCACAATTTGAAGTATTTACCTATCCAGGTCATCAAGTATCAATCCAATTTCCTCTACAGAACACTTAGAAAATTCCCAGGGACTTCTATGATATGGTCTTCTCATGGCTTGGTTTACAGATACCATGATATACCCTGGACTACGTGAACAACGGTTATTGTCTCCATCATGCACAGCTCCTAATCTAAACAGACAGTATCACAAATAAATATTAAGCAACCAAAAGCACCGCCAAAATACACGTCGAAAAGACGCAACCCTTAAAACAACAAAATAAAAGTAACAAAACTATCAAACAAAAATAAACAAACATTAAAACAAAAAAAATATAATAAAAACAAAAACAAAACAAAACAACTAAAAAACCCACAAAAACAACAACACAGCAAAACAGCGAAAGTAAAATAACCAGCGGATTGGAACAAAACACTAAGTACAAGCAGAAAGACGCTTTAATGTCTGTAAGGGATAATCCGAACAATTCACTTTTATACAAACATCAAAAGGCATTTGGTAGGCATGTAAATCATCACGAGCTGAAATGTAATGGGAATTATAGCTCGTTAAATATACTATAAACAATTTTGAACAGGAAAATGTTAATATCGCAGGTTTGTATAGAGCACCAAGTGTTATAATGCGGTTTATCATCCTCAATGGTAAACAAACCGCACTAGGAAGGTAATGAACAAACAAGCATCCATATGTTACCAATGTATTGCTTAACCTACCGGTGCACCTGGTCCATACCTTCAGGATTTAGTATAGTTCAGGTCGCTCAGTTACTTTCGTTTTTTGTGCTATTTTGATAATTCCATGTTGTTTGTTGTGTGTGTATGTTTTCCTTGTCTTATCTTTATGCTTAGAATATATTCTTTTGATATCCGTTTGAATCTCGATTTCCTTGATTACACATCAAAGAATCTATGAATATCAATTCCGAATGCCATTAAACGAATGAAATTTCTATATTTACATACGAATGCCCTATCTCATGGGCAGCAATGGTAGCTGCAATAAAGTCAAACTGATCCTCCACAATGGACGTTGACCGTGATGTACACATGGAGTTAACATAGGCTGTACCTGGAAATTTAATCAAAATGATTACTTAGATTAATTTCTGAACTGGACGCTGTTGTGTACGATTTAACACATTCAAATACAACTATGACAAAGTAAATAAATATGCAAACGTTTTGATATTATTCACGACTATTTATCTGTATCTTACTGAAAAATCAGAAATTATTGCGTGCATAAATCATTGCGATTTCGCCATTTAATTTGTTTAGCCATAATGAGATTGCGTTACAGTTAATCTAAAAAATATTCGATTACAGTATAAATCTAATATCCTAACGAAATTTCTTAAAATGGAGCAAATACGATAGGTTAATGTGTTAAATTAATTCGTTTTAATGCGTTCATGCATGAATGTACTTGAAAAGAAACAGAAGTATTCAATTTAAGGTACATATACAATAAAGTATTCAGAATTATATAAATGTGTGAATATTTGAGTTGTCCCCCTTTTGTTTGGTCTGTTGCACTTAACACGCTTCGAAAACTTACCTGAAGTGTCCCCATACCCACTTAACATTTCATCTCTGAAAAAAAATACAACAAATGTAATATGCTTAGCTTTTTGAAGAGAAATAAATAAATACAATATATGAATGTTAACCTAATAATACAATAAAATAGCGCGTAACTTCATTTTGGAAATGTGAAAGCAATGCAATATTGAACATCTTTGTCCTGTCGTCAGTGAACTTACTGTGGTTGAAATGTTGTTAGTTGGGTACCATTTTTCGCGATTTGGTCAAACCACATACTGCAATTTAAAAGAATTGAAATCCCAAAATCAAGAATCATTGATGAAATAACATTTTGACTTACAAAGAAAATGTATACCCACGATTAATAGTACCTTTACAGTATTTTTTTTCATTTAATAATATTGAAGGAGAAAGAAGGGGAGGTTGGGGTGAGTGGGGGTGGGGTAATTTATGGAAGTTATAAATTCATCCCCAATTTGCACTGAAGCAGTTCTCTTAGTTTTCGAGGAAACAAGTAGTGTCAGCATATCAGAATTATTCTGATATATTTTTCTGAATTTCATCTTTCATTCTGTAATTTTCATAGAACATTGGTTGAATTTTCATTGTGAAATAGAATTTTCTTGGTAAGTTTTTTTAACTGGAAAATTAAGTTGTCAAGAGTATTTTCATAGGAAACTAGGGTGAAAGGGAATCAAGGGAACTAGGGAAGGTGAAAGGGAATCAAGGGAACTAGAAAGGTGAAAGGGAATCAAGGGAACTAGGGAAGGTGAAAGGGAATCAAGGGAACTAGGATTCGAACGGTAATCAAACGGCTACAATCGATAAATAAGGACTTGACAAGAAAAACAGACACACAAAACGAAGAACATGAAACAACCAAATTAGCATGTATAAATGAACAAGTGTAAATAAACAACAAGCAATTCACAAAGAACTGGAAGCATGGACCAGGTGCATCGTTACAGTAAGCGGATTCACCATAACGATCCACGAGTTCATGTTGACGACAATAAAATTTAATCTTGAAGCAAAACAAATCTGTTCAAGAAGCGTAATTGTGAGTATTCGAGCACGGTACAAAAAGTCAGCGATGTTCTTAGCAAGCTCTGAAAAAAAATCGCGAAAACAGATAGCGGTCAAATCATTGCCAATTGTTACAATAATTAAGATATGAACCTTACCTAGTAAAAGCCATTATATGATCATGTTTTGGTATCCGTTTCGTAATTATCCAACCTCTCATGTCTGACAGAGCACGATTGGCGTCCAGTTTACATCGACGCCCACCACTACAACGTCTATATTTGTTTATGAATGTAAGATCTGTATTTGACTAAAAGAAAATAATTATTGTGAAAGTATTATTGTTAATAGGGTACCTATTTTTTATGGTTTTCTTAGATGATAAGGGTAACAACAAAATTACCGATTTATAATCAAGTCAAGTTCAAAATAAATTTGGCAGATATTACATCATTGGAGAAGCTGGTACCGCAATGGTCCTGACTTTCCACGAAAGCTGGTATCCACGAATTAAAGTACTTTCACAATATATAAAGTTGCTTAAAGGCTATGTTACAGAGCTGACATTTTTTAAGGTCGATAATTCGTTGGTGCAAATTAGTCAATTTTGGCATTACCAAACTTCAATCATGACTTCAATCATCGGTTATATACTACTACAGAAGAAAAGAAGTAAAAAAATTCACATTTTAACATTGTACACATGATCTAGTGTTTATGCATTTAAAGGTTGTATTGATACTGAATGTGTAGCTTGTTTTCTCGAAGGCGTTTTTTGTAGAAACTCGATATACTTAAAGGATGTCTGTTCCATTAGTTTTTGTTCAAGGTGGTGAAGCTTATCATTTTAGCTTCCTTGTTTTTTTTCTTGTTTCTGACATTTCTTTTTGTTTCGACCATATTTTCTTGTTGATATTGCTTTAGTTTTACAGAAAGAAAATACCAAACTGATCAAATCTAGGCAGTAGTTAAATAACACTCCAGCTAAGAATCATGCAAAATGTGATTCATGGGTAAAAAAACCTACATATTTTTATTTTTGATATTTTTATTGATAAAGGAGAATCTGTAACAAATGGCAATAGCATGGCAAAAAACCCGAAAATTTGAAAACCACCGGGATGGTCCTGACATGGTTAGGCATTTCATATCAAAGGTGGGTTAGACCACGTTTTATAGCAAGGTAAACCTCCCGCTTCCATTATGGTTCATTATTTCCGGTATATTTCGACACAAATATCAAACTGTCACCACTCAAAATAGGTTGAACCATTACTCAAAACATTACAGATTAAGTTCCGGACAGCGTCTGACGTTCGAAATTTTCTCTAGACGCTGCAGCCAGCCCTCTCAGAAAGTTAAGAAAGTTATCTGATTGTCAAACGACGTTTAAATTGAACAACGTCCGATAATTTCGAAAGGCCTGTCTGCAGCGGTTAGTGAGAGGAAAAAAGAAAGTCTGCCGCTGAGTGGAGCTTGACAGAAGATACTAACAATAAACAAGTGAACATATAAAGACCTAAATAAAGTTAAAGTCACCATACCTTTGCTATATATATCCCTACTAGGTTTATTCTCATCCTATAAACAGCTCTCATGTTTCGGAATCTGAAATCTACCTGAACAATGAAATAAACTTAGTTGTGTACAGTTACGATGCTTCGTTTTCCGTTTGAATCAATTTATATAGCTTGTCAGAAATTTCGTTTAGTCAAAGATCTTTGATTTTGTGGAGCAGCTTGAAATCTAATGTGAGGTTGATAATGATTCAGCATTATTCCTCGTCCCTCATCTGTAGTGAATGAATAGCGTCCCTGATGTGCACTTAATGTATTTTAACAATAGATCCGGAGTTTTCTCATTCTTTGGGATGATGACTGATATAATGAATCATGCCCAATTCATGAATAGGTTGGTACGCTAATTATTTAATTTGTTACATTTATTTTACAAATAAACAAAAATAGTTACCCCAAACATTAAGAACGTGTAGTATTGTCTGATTCTTAGCATGGCCATGTTATCACTGTTTCTCTCTTCTTTTTTCCAACTGAAATATTTTTTTTTACAAATTCAGGTTTGGTATTAGTAAGATAGGTTTATTACAATAAAATATATATATAGTAATTTGCTATTGAGTATATTTCTATCTAACAATCAAGGAGGGAGTGATTTACACCTAACTTTATTTCGTATTATATTTTAGGTTAGGTACATTCAAAATAATCTGGGAGAAATCTCTGCAGTACTTGTTTAAAAAAAATGTATACTGCGATATATAGTTTTCAGTGGTTTAAACAAAATACTGTGTAAAGATTTTATGCATAAATCATTTAGTTTTTTTTAATTTGCTTTTTAGGATTTTCCATTCTAAAGCACTGGCGACTTACTCATGTTTTGAGGAATTAAAGTAAAAGACATATAATAAAAATATAAAACGCGTAGCACTTTGTTTCCTGTTTAATATAACATCAACAAGAAAACACGGTATTCCATTAGAAAATATAAATTACCGTGAGTTTAGACAATAATACAAACGTGATACTGAAAAAACTGAGCCTCTTTCGTCTACCCCGTATTTTACATTTTATGAGCAACTCGCTCACCCTACCGGTACACCTGGACCATGCTCCCAATTATCAGAGGAGTCCGAATTGCTTTTTTTATTTGTGTGTATTATTTTGAGTATTTCATTTTCTTTGTTGTGTTTGTCTGTTTTCTGGTCTTTATTTTTGAATGATATTCATTTTGATTTTTGCTCGAACCTTTGTCCAATTGATTACTATAAGTAAGAATAGTTAAGTAGAACTCCAGCTAAGGATCATGCAAAATGTGATTCATGGGTAAAAAGGTATGGAAATGTCATAGTAAACAGAAAATAACATGTGGTTTTTCATATAACCCGTGCTCTTAGGAGATAAAAATTTTATAGAATGCACTGTAGATTTCAAAATTAAGGGAGATAACTCTGTAAATGACGCTCAAATACAATCGAATCTACTGGATATTCAGTGTTGATTATCTCCTAAAAGCAGACAGATTTGAATGAATAATTACACATTTCATAGTGTAGACCCATAAAACAACTTAATTACAAAAATAAAAACATGTAGCCTTTTTAGGGTGTATCATATTTTTCAGATTTTGCATGATTCTTACAAAGACAGCTACTTAACCAGACACAAGACACAGTGAAGAATTCCTCTATTAATATACACGGTGTAAACATGGACTATTACACATACTTACAAATCATAGATAGTTTTATCTATAATAATAAAGATTTCCACTATATATGTCCCTGTTGCCCTTTTTCTTCTTGCTTTACCTTTCCCTTAAACATTAAGAATACAGTTGTATTCGAAATAGAAAGTCCATATTTGACCATAGTTGAAAGAATTTACTTTTTGCATTCTTCCATATTAGGTCAAATTACCAAACGGGTGATCATTAATTAAGTGAGAGTGACTAATGTATGAATTAAAAGTTGGAGAACATTTTTTCTAGATATTAAAAGTCCGGGGTTATTTATGTTTGTTTTAAATACATGAAGAATAATCTAATCTTGTTTTAATTTCCAAAACACCATGCATCTTTTTCATTATGTCACGATACAGAACAAGCAAAGTGGAAATAGAGCATGGTATGTAAGCAAGTTTTTTTAAAAACCCCGCAGTTTTCCTCGCTTATATTTGAATTTAACACTCTTCTTTATTAGTGTAAATTTTATCTTAAGTAATGAAGTCCCAATACAAATGGTATTATTAGGCCATAGCGTGCGATCAATGTTAGACTTATGACCTTTCTAGTGAAATTCACGCCTTGTGCTGTCGATATCGAATTTACTTACTAAATTTCCTGCTCCTCTTGTTTTTCTTTCCTGGCGAAGATTTGTTGCTTGGTGGTGTATTTACATTATTTGCTAAAATGACAACTCAATATTTGTAGCTTGAAAGGTAAATATCACATACTGTCAAAATGTCTATACATTAAAAGTGGCTAATTGTGGATAACTTGTTTTAACGTCTTTCGAACATCTCAATTCCTTTTTATTATTAAATTGAACAAGCTTAGATATTTTGTTATGAGTTTATGAGTGCGAGTTAAATTGTTAAGTCGTAACACGTACACGATTCAATCATTCAGTGGTTTCAGGAGGTCATGTTTATGTATTGAAGACAAAGCAGTGAAAAGCAATCCACAGAAAGTAATGGATAGTAGTGAACGTATTTTTCATAGACTTATTAACAAAGTCTCGCATAGACATGTACAATGGTATTTTCATACATGTAGCGGGATTTAACACTTATACCTTTGCCATCAAGGGTAAAACAAAGGACGGTCGATCACATGCGACAGGCCAGCGACAAACCAATTTGGCTAAAAATTCAGTCCCTTTAGAAGGTAATCCTAGGGTAAAGGACACAACTCTTGCAAATCATTCGAACGTGTCGCATACCTTTAGTGATGTTAAGGATTTCTTTAAAGGGTTCAATATTATCCGGTTGGCCTACACGATGGAATAAACAATCATCACCTAGATCTGAGGGCAAAATTGAAGGTTCTATAAAGTGCTGGTCAGAATCATGTTCAAATGTTCCAAACTGTAAAATACAAACGATAAATATTAAAAAAAGATAAGATAGCTGAATCAGAATTGTATGTAATGGCATACTCTTGAAGCTTGACGAAACGCCATTGAAATAATTATCAAGATACGCCTAGTACAATCCTGGAGAAAACACCATCAGCCATAGGGAAAATTACAAAACACAATTTTTATATGCCAAGCATTTAACCATTGGCTTTCAACCATTAAGATAATGCCACCAATCAAACGAAAACAAACAAAATCCAAACAAACAAAATTAAAACAGTAAACAAAAACAAAATGACAATTGTAATTGGACGATTGTTATCTAACCCTAGGCCCCCTTGTAGACTTTTGCCCAAATAACTTTGGTACGGTAGGGATTTCTGTATCTGGATTGTAGGTACATGCATGCTGTAAATAGTATTTAGATGTCTGGCCTTACTTGAACGTTACCTTTCATTTTACAGCATTTAAAATGAAAATCAATTGCTCGGCAGGGATTTTTGTCAAAAAGCAAAGCAAGCAGTCGAAGAATAGCGATATCAGAGGTACAAAGGAGGGACAGCCCTAAAAAAACGATAACGCCCGGAACACCATGAAGACAACATACGAAAAAAACAGACATTACAGCACAAAAGAACTATAATATAACACACAAAAACAAACAAACAAACAAACAAACACACACAAAAAAAGAAGAAAAAACAAAATTAAAAAAAAGGAAAAAAAGAATACAAGAGCACATCAACAAAAACCAATGTAACAAAATAAAACAAATACAAACCCTAATCTCAGGAGTTCAAAAAAAAAAGATGAATAGTCCTTAGGTTCCTTCAAGAAAAAATATATGAAGAAACTAGTCCTATTAGAATCGAAATAAATTACGGAAATTCAATTTTATCATTGTTTTATCACGGGCTGGCAATTTATGTCGTTATTCAACCCCTTTCTATCGATCGGGGTAAGACATAAATGGCCAACCCGTGGTAATTAACAGAGATAAAAACGAGTTTCAATGATTTATTTCTTAAATGAAAAAGGTATTACAATTGTACATACCATTCTATAATGTGTACAGGCGCTGCTTGTGTTAGACATACATTCTAAATGCATAAGAACATTGTTTTTTACTCCTTCATAGTAAGCACCAACATGCTGAAGAAGAAAAAAACATAATTACGTAGCAAAGATAATTTTCAAAACTTACAACCAGTATATATTGAAGTGATAGTTATTTGGCACAAATTATGTAAATATTATTTAAGACAGAGCAAACAAGGCAAGAAATGTATATAGGGGACAGTCTCTAAAAAATCACGCTTTTGTGTAAACAAAGTTATGCTCCTTTATTTCGTGTCGTATATGGGATACGACAAAAATCCACTACTGCACTCTGTATTTATCTAAACATGGTCAATCATCACTCGATTTTAGTCAAACGTATTTGATAAAGAACTTAAAAGAATAGGGAAATAATCATTTGACCAACGAATACAGATCAACAATATTTTCATAAAGAGACAAAGTTTTACCAATAAGGAATATTCTAAATGGAATGTTGTTATTTGATGCCAATTACTTTAACTTGTGCAATCATAATTGCTTTTTCCTCTCATTTTTTCCTCAAAAAATACATTAGAACTTACAATTTCATTGACAAATACATTGTATGATTTTACAGTAAGTTAAATGTCACGTCTTCTGGCCCTGACAATTCAACGGACATATAGCTTAGCGGAATTCACTCATTTGCAATGTGACGGATGCCATTGACAAAGAAGCATATGCTTACCCTTTAGAAGCACCAAATGCCACTCCAGGTTTTTGTGGGAGCTTGTATGGTATCTAGTTCAGTTATTGTGTGTTGTCTCGTTTTCTTTATCTTCAGGTTTAATTTGTACATGTTTTTTATTCCGTTATATACTCTGAGTATGGTCTCCTTTTCAGTTTTACGCTTGGCAATGCCATTAAATTCTAATGTCTCTAAATAGTCCTTTCGTTTAGATGCTTCGACTTGACAATATTAAGCACTTTGTTTCAAACAAAACTCACCTTTATTGAGGATAAATGATGAAGCCGGAGGGATTTATCAGAAAAAGATGTATACATTGGTACGGGAGTGTTCCTTATAGGTCTTTTCTTTAAGTCCATGTGAACATCTTTATCTCCGAGCCTAAAGCTTATATGTAAGAGATCAGGAAGGAGACGGCTACCAAATGAGTTCCCTGAGGACGAATTATTTGGAGGAAGAGGGTTTGGTGTTGTTGTGCCACTCCGTGCTTGTCGTTTAACGCGGTTGTTTATTTCTGTGATTGTTACTTTTACATATTCTGAAAAGAAAATAAAACCACTGCAGATTTTAGACTTGTATGCATTTTTTGACAATAGAAATAGGTAGAGTTAATAATATTATTTCTACCTAAACAGATATCATTCAAACATAATGAACATGTATAATATGTAATCCCTAGAAAAAATGTTCTTTTATTATTATATAGATAGCAATGTTTTATCGAATGCTCCCAGTGAAATAAATTTGGATAATTCACACTGTGAAATAAATTCGGTAATTTCACTCTTGGACTTTCTCCCGCCAAAACGTCATAACTTTGAAATCAATACGCCGTTCACAAAATTTAAAATTGATGTTGAGAATAGCAACAAATAATCGAGGAAATCTTTATAATAAATAGGATAATCAAAACATGATCACTCATGCCAAGAACGCAGTAAAATTTAACTCGTGCGCGGAACAAGTTCCGCACACTCGTTAAAGAGTAATCAAGGGAAGCAAGGTTATAGCAGTAATCAAAAGAATGCAATCCAGGGACAAAGACCAGACATGGAAAACAGACATACACAACAAAGAACATAAAGTAACTAAAATCATACATACAAAGTAACAAAAGCAAATGAGAAACTCGGACTCCACTAAAAACTGGGAGCATGGACCAGGTGCACCGGTAGGGTAAGCGTCCTCTGTTTTTCTAGAAACACCCGCTGAGTTGCTCATAAAAAGTCAAGTCCGGGGTAGGCAAACGATGATAAGAAAACTATGACCTGTTGAATAAATCAGTTTTCATTGTGCAAATGGTAACACCATAACGATCCACGAGTTCATGATGACGACCAGAAAACTTCTGTAGTGATGACTTCAATCTTTTAGCAACATAACCCTGTTCCAGAAGCCTATTTGTTACAGTTCTTGCGCGATACAAAAAAGTCTACGTAATTTCGGCAAGCTCTGGCATAATTCACGAGTTGTGATATGAACACTCCATAAACAGGTGCTGAAAGGATGTTGCCACAGATGAAAGGAAAGTTGACAATTTTGAATGAAAAGTCATCACGCTTGTTGTAAAGTTTGGTTAATAGTTTTCCTTTACCATCGATTTCTAAGTGTAGGTCAAGATATGAGACTGACTTCACATTGTCTATAGTATCCTTCATCTCAAGTTCTTTTGGGTAGATGCGATGTATCAAATCCCCGAAATTAGGATTGTTTAAAGATAAAACTTCATCTATATAGCGGAAACTGAGATTAAAGGATATAGCCAAACGATATTCGTTCTTTCGGATCAGATCAGCTATAAAGTCAGCCTCATAAGAGTGAAGGAATAGGTCAGCAAGTTAACGGAGCAAAATTTGTTCCTCATAAATCTATACGTTTTTCGGCACTCGTGATAATATTTTGGTTATTCACTCCTTCCAATTAATTATCCTATTATTCTCTTTGATTTGGCCGCTTTATCTATTTCTTACACGGGAAGTTATTTGATATTTCACACCACGTGATACAAACTAATGATATAAAAAGTAGCCGATGCGTTCTGTTGTTCGATTTATATCGTTAATTATGTTTTTATCACGATTTGGTTAATTTTATCGAATTGTATCGTTTCGATTCTTTCTTTAATCGATTATTTTCGTTTCTTTTTGTTTCGTTTTCGTTTCGCAATTTTTATGACCCGTGAATTATGAGAAATATTGATTAGGTAAATTTTGTAAACGTGCGGGTGCTATACTGCAGAACATTATGGCCAACCCTATCTTGGAAAAGCTATGATTCGATTTGTATTTAATTATCGAAACTAGCAAATATTTTCAGAGACTGGTGTGGGTCTCAATCGCATATATACAAGCTTACGCAAATGAAGCAGCCATTATGCTGTTTTTCAGCTCCTGAAAATGAAGGTACAAACCGGATATTGATGGTTTTTCTGGAGCGTATAAAGTACATGAAAACATGTCTTTCCAAAATTATACAAAAACAAACACTGTTCATATCTAAGGAGTAATCATGGGAAGTAAGATTCTAGCGGATATCAAAAGAATGTGATCCAGGAACACAGACGAGACAGGGGAAAACAGACACTAAAAACGAAGTACATACAAAAAAACAAAAACAAAAACAAAAAAACAAAACAAAAACAAAAACAAAACAAAAACAAAATAATAACAATAATAATAATAATAATACGTGCAAAGCAACAAAAGTAATTAGCAACTCTGACACTAAAGACTGGGAGCATGGACCAAGTGTACCGGTAGGGTAAGCGTCTTCTGCTTTTCTAGAAACTCCAGCCGAGTTGTTCATAAAAAGTCAAGTCCGGGGTAGACGAAAGAGGAAAGGAAATCTCTGGCATGTTGAACAAATCGATTCTCAAGGTGCTGACGGATACACCATGGAGGTCTTGGGAAATCTTTTAGTTATAATATAATGGGTATTTTCTTGATTTTCAATTCTAAAGTTCTTACGTTTTTTCTTATGCTTTTGGTGTCGTTCGTAAATCTGTGAGAACTGGAGCCATTCATAGTTTTTTTTCAGATTTTTCAAAGAAAAATCGAGGGAACCAATATTATTATAAGAAGAATATAATTCAGGGGTAACGACCAGACAAGAAAAATACAGACATACAACAAAAACGTGAAATAACAAATGTAACACGTAAAAAACCCAACAAAAACAAAACAAAACAAAAGTAAATGAGCAAACCATGTGTTGGTTTTTTTTAATCATGTATAGCTTATATACAATGGTACATGCTTTAACCGAACACCGGGTTACCACGGTTCAATATATATTTAAACTGATGTAAGGGGACTTAAAAAAGGTGTCTGGTTTGGACGGGTCCTCAGATTATTCCCGGTTCGGTTCAGACATTTTTTTTTGGTTGTTATATTTTTGTGCATAATTTGTTAGTGAATATTTAATCTTAGCTCCATAAATATATTTTTAAATTGTATATTGTCATGGACAACGATTTCATTCCTTGTACTAAATTATCATTGAGGACTTAAAATAATTGTGCTATTGATATAAAACATACGAATGACGACAAAGCTGAGGAAATACAAACAATACATTTTAGATATATAAATACACATTTCAACCTAAAAAATGTCGTACGGGATTGTTGTTTTTCATTTTGTTTTTCCTATGCTATTGTATTTAAACCAATTTTATTTTATTTTTATTCAATTAAAATATAACTTTATTTAATGTTATAAATGTAAATTCAGAGGAAACACGTTTCCTGATTGGTCAAGCAATTACTTCTTTCAAATCATAAATATAATTTTGAATGAGAAGTTGAGGTAACCAACATTTTTGATTTACTCGTTTAGTGGGGTCCGAGTTGCTCATTTGCTTTTGTTACTTTGTATATATGATTTTAGTTACTTTATGTTCTTTGTTGTGTATGTCTGTTTTCCATGTCTGGTCTTTGTCCTTGGATTATATTCTTTTGATTATTGCTATAACCTTGGTTCCCTTGATTACTCTTTAATTTAGACGCTAGATGTACAATACAAGGAATGACTGTATTTTTTCTTGTCTATTTGAAAAAGATCAATACCTGTTGTTCACACATGCATTTTATGTTTTCCGCAGGTTATTTAGTATGCACCATGTTGGCGTTGTTTGTTCAAGGAATGAGAAAAAATTTCCTGAAATAAAGGTGGGGAAATGAGGGGAAATGTGTCCTTCCACTGATATAGAAAAGATAATTGTGTGGAAAGCTGCAAGAACAAAAGTAATTCAAATACTAAAACATAGAGTAACACGTAGAAAAGCCTAATCTTATCGGACATTGTCCCTCTAGTAATTATATATTCATGTTACATAATTTAAGATTATTTACATGTACATGTTACAAGAGATTTACCAATTTAGGTAAATATGGTATTAACACATATTATACATCCGTACATGTACTTTTCTAAAACTATTGAAAGTAATCTCAACAGAGGTTTTTTTTTTATCAATATGCTTTGGACACCCTTAAATGCACGAATGTTTGTCAAATTGAATGGAATTGGCTTCGGAAAATATATAAATGTCACGTTTTATTTTTGCGTTAAACTTCTGCACTTTAAAATTGCGAAAATAAAAATTTTCTAATTTATAGTATTGAATTTACGTCAACTGTAAGTTCTGTTTTAATTTTCTATTCTGTCCTTTTATGCATTATGTCGTTTCATAACTTTGCATTCCTAAAAGTTTTACGGGATCAAAGGATTCCAAATAAAAAATATGACAATTATAATAAAGGACATTTTGTATGATAAACCATTTTGATGTGTTTAAGACTTGCGCACCACAAAAAGCCTTTAACTGTAAATTCAATTTAATATGAAATGTAAACGAAGTATAGATTTGATTAATCAAAAGTCAAGTTAAGATATTCTATGATCGGAAGAAACAGCCTGCAGACAATCTAGTCAACCCACACGTTTTTGACTTCGAGACTCTATCTCTATATGCAACTTACTGGTGGGTTAAACAGTGAATACAAATGCAGCAGCCAAAGATCGAACCCACGATTCCTGCAATCAAAGCCACGGTACCAGAAAACCATCGATGTGGTAAATACCTAATTAAAATTAATGTACATCAATGCAATGAAATGAAACATTTGACATTTACTTACCTTCATTTTTTAATTTCACTGTAGATGGAAATTTATAAACAGCAGAAACGAATGTCCATAGCCAAACACATAAAAAATGTCTAATTATCATTTTCAATAAATACCTAGGTATATTTCAAATGTAATATCCTTGAGTAATAATTTATCTACATAATTTTATCAAAAGTAAAAAAAAAAATAAAATTTGATTTTGACGTACAGTTTGTAAAACAGAATTTCACAATTGGACAAATCTAACATCCAATCATTTGTTCAACGTCTGACAGACTTTAGAAAAAAATAATAAAGTCAACAAATAAGCTCTTTATCGCCAAATTCATATTTCATTCAAATTAAAGTAATATATGATCTTGCAAGCAGGCAAATCTGTTTTGTCACCTATTAAGCTTCTGTTATACTTTAGTGTTCACAAAGGACTGTATCAATGCAGATTTAATAACAAAACCAACATTTGTAATTATATTTTTTGTATCCCTATATTGAAGATCAAGACTAATTTTCCTTGACTTTATAGGTAACCGCGTTTTTTATCTGCCGGCCATAATTAAGTCCAATGTCGTTATTTTAGCGCAGACGTGCAGTTCAAAGTATGGCAATGATGATTCATGTTTTACGAGCTTGTTAATTATGCAACTTATTGTTTCAATTTTGAAGGGAAAACCCAGTTGTTTTTCTAAACGTTTATCCGTGGAGGTCACGGTATAATATTTTTGTTTTATGTACCTTATCACCCAAACGCAGTTTTCCATTAGGTAAACTGGCAGCCCGGGCAATATTTTCGTTCCACAAGTTTCTCTCATAGATAACCCCGGGTCACCAGTGACGTCTTCTGTTTTTTGATTGGCTGAGTGGATATGACGTTATTTTATTTATTTTATACGTTCTAATTTTCAAATTTAAAAAGGCAACGTTTAAATATTTCTTTCAAATTACTTAGACTACCTTTCGATACAAATGCACAATAAATAAGTTATTTTAGATAATTTTATCTTGGTTTTACTTTATTTCATAAGCGGCAATTTACTCACATATTGTGCATATCCGTCGCTGGTGACCTGAGTCTATATTTTAGCGATCCTAGGGTAGTTTATTATATTGAGGTAGTTTATTATATTGACCAGGGAACCAAATTATACATTACGAAGACATGTATGACTCCTGTATCAAAACGGTTGATGTTCTTAGACTTTGCTCATTATATTTACATCAGCTGTCATTTTTACAAAAAAAATCTGAAGTGTAAAATTAGTCGGAAGTTATGACGCCATAATATATCAAATTATTGTGACGTCATAACTTACAACAGATTTTACACTTACGATTTTTTTTTAAATCGACCACAGATTACTACCTATCATTTCCATTCGAAGAAGTATAATGTTGAACTAATCTTGTCAAAAGAAAAAATGTTTAAATTTCACCAAAGTTACTTAGATATTGGATGACAATTTGACGCGAAGAAACGTACAATATTTTTTTGAGTAATGTATGCTTTTTTTAGTCATATCAAATTCAAAAGTGCTTAATCCTTGTATTGCACCTTGTAGAACTTTAATTATTTCTGGATGAGGCTTCCTCTTTCGATAATTTCCAGAAACGATAAATAATAATGGGTAAAAGGCATCAATATATGTTTTTATTTCTGATAGTGTTGACTCACCAATCTATGCAGACCAATCAGTCGAACATATGAATATTTTTGTAACCGTACAGCGGGTAATTTACGCGGATGCTAAATTCGTGAATCGGTCTTTGAATAGGGGTACTATATTTTTCCGGTCTTTATCTTTTTTTGCGTCCATTGATACAGTCTACATGAGGTAGTTGTGAGATATCTGTACTTAAATTTGGCAAGCGTATATTTTCTCGATTCGCATTTACTCCCGAATAAAACGAATATCAGAACCCAGCAAAAGTTCCCACTACACGGTATACGGTATTAAGACACCTATTAAATACAGGGCCGTTTTTCATAAGATAATTATAATATAATATCGAAAAGATAGCACTTGTATAAATAATGCGTATTTGGTTTGTAAAACACCAAAGTTGTAAACTTGGTAGGTTAATTTGGTAAAAACAATTACATAGACATAACAGCATAGCTAGTATAGCTCGAATATATTTCTACATGCCATTGGCCTTAAAGTGATAAACTGAAAATTTATGAGTTCAAATGTACTCACTGTAATCCATACGTTACAATCTATTGTCATGAAAATTTATCCTATATCATAAATCTGTAATCCCATTTGTATGCTGTTTAACGATATGAGTACAATAACAAAGGATAGATCAATGTTTGTTTTGGTCATTGTTCTTATTAAACACATTGCACCCATATTTCACGAAATATTTAAATACTTTTCTGTCTAAGAATCAGGCGAACTGTGTATAAGGTGTGGTACATAAAGAAAAGAAATACAGAGATTTAATACATTCAAGTATTTTTACCTCATAGCCCCTAGAAATAACAATTAAGTATTTGTAAAGTTTGCCTTCTTGAGATCTTGATTTGTCAAGTTTGGTTGAAATGCATAATGAAATAATGGCGTAATTTTTTCCCGCAATTGTTTTCTATATAAGCAGTTACAAATAAACTGATAAAATTAAAGCAATAATCATAGCTGATTAAATTGGGAAAAAAGATGTGCCACCCATTACCTGATTCTTAAACAGAATGGTACTTAAATGAAATTTCAAAAAAACTTTCTAAAAACAAACATTATTGATGTGTTTAGGACTCACATGTTAGCATGTAAAAACGTATTTGAAAGACTGAAGAAGTAACTCTTGAAAACGTATTGGTAATACAATGCTTTCAATTCGATTAAATAAATTAAGCTTGTGTTTAAATTTATTATTTTGA
Organism: Perna viridis; assembly: GCA_037379345.1. Classification (NCBI taxonomy): domain Eukaryota; kingdom Metazoa; phylum Mollusca; class Bivalvia; order Mytilida; family Mytilidae; genus Perna; species Perna viridis. Next base: position 26,468,321 of record CM074523.1, read on the forward strand.
AGACAAATATTTTTGTCATATACAGAAACAACACAGTTTTCATCCCTGTATGAAATATATAATTTCATGTAAAAGATATTGTTACATATTTTAAATGTGAAATAGTGGTTAAATTTAACGAGCTATGTATCTGGACCTATCTACATTACACGTTCGTTTGCTGAACTGTCCAGGAAACTTATCAAACTATGTTTCATTTTTTTTATCGAAACGTCTTTAATATAAGTACTTTTAAAACTATGCAGTGTTGTAGGTATTAACAAAAAAACAATGATTTTTGCAATATTAGTTGTATTTGTAACAGCATCATTGAATTAAAGCGTGTTGACTTTGTATATATATATATATATATATATATATATATATATGTCCCAGAATGTGACGACTCTATTCGCTACAATGCTCCATCGGATCAAATTGATACAAGGAAGATGATAAAGTAAATGTAAAGAAAGGTCCGAAAAATTTCCAACGATGTTAGAACTGTCAAATTTGCGATGCAAATTTTTGGTCGTTCCCTCCGCGGGACTCGAACTCGTACCGCTGTGCCATCTATGGCAACACCGCCTGCACAAAGTCCAGCGCCCTAGGCCACTCGGCCAGCTAGGCTATATAAAAAATATAGCTTTCGCAGGCCGAGTTATTCCTCCTCTTATGATTAATCTAGGGCTGTAACGTAGTACACGATGTATGGTAGTACGGGACAGTTCATTTAGGTGTTATTATGTAGGATAGAGGATCAAATTAATGATGCGTGTCACAACAAATCAATATAATACAAATGTTCAAACATAGATGATTCATTTCTTGTAATTCACTTCAGAAAAGCAATACTGTAGCGGAAAACAAAGGAATGCAATCCAGGGATATGGGGGATAACGACCAGGCAAGGAAAACAGACACACTCAACAAAAATGTTAAATAACCAAAATAATACGTACAAAAAATTGAAATTATCAGTGCTGGATTTGGCTTTTTATTTATTTTTTTCTTTCAGTACTTCTTGTATTCATTTTTTTGAGGAATTTACATATACCTATGTATCATGGTTTTAATGCTGCTGTTGAAAGGTTAATTCTTTAGACACTTGCATATCATACCGAAATTTGCAAAATAAATATCAAAAGTATTGCCATACTAATTTAACTTGGAAACATATGTGGTTTGAATTGATTAAAATGTATTAATTTTTGCTCTTGGTAGTGACAAAATTTGTCGCATATATGACAACCTGTTCCTAAATGATTTACTTGTAAATTGAGCACTTTTTGACAAATCAATCTAACTAGAACCCAGCTAATAAAGTACTTTTGTGTATATATTTGGCTGCATACTGCTGCTGAGAGGTTACGTCTTGAAACACTTACACAGCATACTGAAATTTGCAAACAAAGTATGAGTGGTTCTTATTTTTTGTTATCTGCTTCAGGTCACATATGCAAATTTATTTTAAACTACGATAATCATCTATACGCTTTGTTCACAAATGGTCATTTTCTACGCTACTTTGCTTTACTTTAAAATCATGATTATTTATCTAAAACAGAATAAATGACCATGATATAATTGTAGCATATGTTTCGTTCTACTTTGCAATTTATATGACAATAGATAAAAAAGAGTAATCAAGGGAACCAAGGTTATAGCGGTAATCAAAAGAATGTAATCCAGGGACAAAGACCAGACATGGAAAACATACACAACAAAGAACACAAAGTAACTAAAATCCTACATACAAAGTAACAAAAGTAAATGAGCAACTCGGACTCCACTAAAAACTGGGAGCATGGACTTGGTGCACCGTATCAATCAAACATATTTGATTGATTTCTTATGATATTATTCATATAACAGTAATATGATACTAGTAATAACGCACGTTTTTCATTTTTTTTTCAAATATTAAGACTATATATATGTCATATAGTCTAGACTTTTTTCTGAGACTCATAATGGGAGTGTTTTATTCTTGCCCGTTGTTCATGCAGATGGGTGCAGATCAATTGCACTTTTGGGAATAAGACAGTTGATAAGTTTTGATAAAACGGAATACTGAGGTGTAACGTGTCCACTGAAGTGTAACCATGGTAAGTACGGATAGGAAGTAAAACAAACGTTACAAAAGACGATACATATTTGATGATGAGGATATATATATATATATATATATATATATATAGCACTAATTTACAACTGACAAACAGTTAGTATAGCTTTATTATTCCACCTACTACCGGTACAATGTAGGCCATCATCGAAAGGTAGAAAGAGTAATCAAGAGAACCAAGATTCTAGGGGAAATCAACGGAATGTAATCTAGGGACAAAAACCAGACATGGAAAACAGAGAATCACAACAAAGAATATAATAGAGAATGTATTTATCATGCCACCAAAGAACGATAAAATGGTATTTGAATACCAGCAACGAACGGTAAAATGGAATTTGTAGACTACCGACGAACGAAAAAAAGTATTTGAAGATTTAATTTCATACCAACGATGTACTGTAAATTGAAGTTTTCATATCATTGACGAGTGGTAAAGAATAAAATTATAAGACCCCCGACGAACAATAAAGTTCAGTTTTTAACTATACTATCAATGGTTAAAATGCAGTTTTGTTTGTCAACCTCTGAACGGAAAAATACATTGTTGTTATACAAACGGAGTAACAAAAAAGTTCATTACACATGTAAATCTATTGTCGAACAGTAAGACCACCCACGATCACTACTTATATCACTGTTCAGTATATTTTGTAGACTACCAAACATTAATTAAATTTCGATCGCTTTCCTAGGAAAATGAAGATTTCAGTTAAGAAAAAAATTATATTATTGCCAATTTTTATAAAGTCGATTTACCCAATAAGTGCTATGGTATTTTTTTTTCAGAAGTACGACATACTCATCATTTAATTTAACCTTATTTTCCAAATCATCTTCCAAATATACCAAAATAAATGTTTTTTTTTCTGATCGACAAAGTATTTGTTCACTGTGGCGGACGTGTCAGCATTCCAATGGGAACAATTTGTGCCCATTTACTCGCTGACCTATTATTAGGTCCTTTATTCTTATAAGGCTGACTTTATGGCTGAGCTAATCAAAAAGAAGGAACGCAGTTTAGATATATCTTTTGATCTCAGTTTCCGCTGTATAGTTGAAGCATCATCGTTAAACAATCCTAGTTTCGGGGATTTTATATACTGCATCTATCCCAGATAACTTAAGATAAAGGATAATGCAAACACTGTGGAAGCATTCTAGCTATCTTGACTACACTTAGAGATCGATGAAAAAAGTACTAATCAAGCTACACAAACGCGATGACTTTTCATTCAGTATTGTCACCTTTCCTCTCATATGTGGTAATTTACCTGCAGCACCTGTGTATGGAGTTTTCATATCACAACTCTTACGTTTTGTTAGCACTTTTCGTAATTTCGCTGACTTTTTGTACCGCGCTAGACTTCTTCACCTCGTGGATCATTACATTACTTCCTGACCCCACTTCATCATTATACAGACTTGTTGCCATCATTTTGGATATTGGTTTCCACAGACTCTTTAAACCAGTTTGTGTGAAAAGTCAAGGTGAAGAAAAACGATCATTTCTTCCACTATCGTGTGTCAACAAAGGTATAGATGCAATTAATTTGGCTAACATCCTCCATCACAAAAACGTTACCAACAAAATTCACCCATATTTCAAAGACAAATCCATACCAATTATTTCATATTCCTTTACTTCACCCATCGCATCCAAAATTTTCAATTATAAAAGGCTATTACAGAACCTCGAGATTGAGGACTTCAAGGCTAAACCACCTGACTGTTCTTGCAAAACCTCTCCATTCAAATATGGTCCTTCTGGTCACGTCGTTACGGGAGATTTAACCATTATCGAAAACGAATCTCTGCGTTATATCCTTTCTAAAGGTCCCAAGTACCGTGAACCACGCTCCATAAATTGGAATTATAACTTTAAAGTTCTTATGGATGCCGTCGAGGACTATGCAAGAAAATGGATAAAACGAGAACAAGAAGACATTGATTCTCTGTCAGAGTGGTTGAAGACCGTGAGGTCTTTAATTTTGAAACGAATTAAATTTTTAAGTAGGTCAATGAGTGCCAAGGCTACATCAGTTTTCAAAGACCCCGATGTAGCAAAAACATTGTCTACTATACATGACAAATATGTTGTCGTACCAGCAGTCAAAGCCCAAAACAACACTGTTTTTGTCTGCAAAACGTTTTATATCCAATGTTTATTATCAGAAGTAGACGTAGAAAATAATAGCAGTGATAAGACCTACACTGCTACCACTCTTTCCAAAGAAGAGATTGTGGAAAACCATAAATCTGTGCTATCCTCTTTTGGTCTCTCTACCAAGGACGATGATTGTGATTTACCGTCTATGTACTGGATTCCTAAACTTCACAAGAATCCGTACAAACAAGTTTCATAGCTGGATCTGCAAAATGTACCACCAAACCTCTTTCAAAACTTTTAACCTCTATACTCACAACTGTCAAAGAGGGTCTACAGTCCTACCACAACACTTGTTACTCCCGTAGTGGTATTAATTCAATGTGGATCCTGAAAAATTCAAAAGATCTTCTGGAGACAATCAGTTCAAGACTATTATCTGAATATAATAGCATTAAAACCTATGATTTTTCAACACTGTATACTTCTATTCCCCATACTCAGTTAAAATCCCGACTTAAAAACATTATACATCGTTGTTTTTCCAAAAAAGATGGTACACCTAGATACAAATATATAGTTCTTGGTAGAGATTCCTCATACTTTGTAAGAAATAATTCCAAATCATCTTCCAAATATACAGAGGAAGATGTTTACAAAATGCTGGAATTTTTAATCGACAACATATTTGTCCAGTGTTTTTCAACAAATGGTCGGCATTCAAATGGGAAAAAATTGTGCTCCTTTACTAGCTGACATATTCCTTCACTCTTATGAGGCTGACTTTATAGCTGATCTGATCAGAAAGAAAGAATATTGTTTGGCTAGATCCTTCAATTTCAGTTTCCGCTATATAGATGACGTGTTATCTTAAAACAATCCTAATTTCGAGGATTTGATACATCGCATCTACCCAAAAGAACTTGAGATGAAAGATACTACAGACACTGTGAAGTCAGCCTCATATCTTGACCTACACTTAGGAATCGATGGTAAAGGAAAACTATTGACCAAACTTTACGACAAACGTGATGACTTTTCATTCAGAATTGTCAACTTTCCTTTCATCTCTGGCAACATCCCTTCGGCACCTGCGTATGGAGTGTTCATATCACAACTCATACGTTATGCCAGAGCTTGCCGAAACTACGCAGACTTTTTGTATCGCGCTAGAACTCTAACAAATAGGCTTCTGGAACAGGGTAATGTTGCTACAAGATTGAAGTCATCACTACAAAAGTTTTCTGGTCATCATCATGAACTCGTGGATCGTTATGGTATATCCATCAGCACCATGAAAACTTATTTATTCAACGGGTCATAGTTTTCCTTTCCTCGTTTGTCTACCCCGGACTTGACTTTTTATGAGCAACTCGGCGGGTGTTTGTAGAAAAGCAGAGGACGCTTACCCTACCGGTGCACCTGGTCCATGCTCCCAGTTTTAAGTGGAGTCCGAGTTGCTCATTTACTTTTGTTGCTTTGTATGTATGATGTTAGTTACTTTATGTTCTTTGTTGTGTATGTCTGTTTTCCATGTCTGGTCTTTGTCCCTGGATTACATTCTTTTTATTACCGCTATAACCTTGGTTTCCTTGGTTACTCTTTCTTTTCCTTTTTCATCTTCCGCGGACCTGACTTTTTATAAGCAACTCGACGTGTGTTTCTAGAAAAGCAGAGGACGCTTATCATACCGGTGCACCCGGTACAAGCTACAAGATTTTAGCTCATCGTTCGCTTCTTTGTAGGTATTATTTGGTTATTTTATGTCATTTGTTGTGTGTGTGTCTGTTTCCCTGTTGGGTCTTTGTCCCTTGATTGTGTCCTTTTTATTTCAGCTAGAATAATTGTTTCTTTGATTACTCTTTAACGATTGTGTGTGTGTGTTGTGTGTGTGTGTTTTCTCCTCTTTTTTAAAGTTTATTTAATGTAGCTATATCTATACATTCAATTTACCATTAACCGAAGATAATTGGTGAAAAAATCCTTTATATATTAATCAAATTTGATCGATATTGATAGAATTATACGATTGTCACTTGAATTTCACATTTAAATGTCAGTCATGATAAATATTTAAATATATATGATTCGTCGTTAGCTGCGATGTCTTTCATGTGTTGTCCAATTAACATGAAACAAGAGAGCTTAAAAATTGCAATAGCTTCCACCAGGCAGGATCAGTTGACGTTATATAACATTATATACCGATGCTCTTTAGCGACTAAGCTGATTGACCACAACAAATCCAATAGATTACATGGTATCTAAATCAAGCCAGAGCTACAAAACACTTACACCAATTTTAACTCTATATTGATGATTACTTCAATGAATTCATTAAGTAGTAGTAAACATTCGGATGTGACATCATCTTGATAAACAAAATGTGGTTAAAAGGTCCGGCCACCTCAAGAAACATCATTTATTATATCGTCACAGACTTATAAAGGATATGTGTACCATGCTCATAATGGTATGTTGTATTATGACGTAAATATGTGTTTGTATTTAGAATTTAATTCAACAACTTTGCGGTTTGGTTAATTTCCAATTTGTAAAAATAATGTCATTCATTTCTTTTTATACTGAAATGCATATGCAAATACTAAAAACAAACAATAATTCATATCATCTTTTTAGAGAAATTATCTTATACTCATTCGATGTACATATTGTTTTAAAAATTTACGAAATGTTTCGTTGGTATTCTGTTAAAGGGTATTCATTATTGTGAGTGTTTATTGCATTGTCGTAGCTGTCCAATGATTTATCATCAGTTTCCGAACAATAGCAAACACACAATCATGACTATTCTTTAGAGTATTTAGAATATCTCAGAAGCTGGTCAGCCCCCAAGAGTTCGAACCCAACTTTTGGACAATTATCTACATTTATGCAAAATATGAACAAAAAAGAAACAAATTGTGACATTCATTTTAAAATCTCCTGATTGGAAGCTCTACTATTAATATCTTGGTCTGCCGATGCAATTTTCACCGTTATTAATAAAATGAAAGTCTCCAGTATTCAGAAATATAATTATTTTATTTACAGAGGAGGTTTGCAAGAATAACTGTCCTTTGCGTTTTACTTATCATACCAACGGTGGAATCGTTGACTCCATGTGAAATCTGTAACTCTCGTTACAACAGCCAATGTGTAGAGAGGCCATGTCCTTTTAGCCAATCCATGAATTATATGGCAATTATTTTTCGGGCCATTTGTTCTGAAAACTGTGCCAAGCTTGGAAGTCGTTGTGACATTCAGTGTGAAACAGGAGGTGGACCTTGAATACTTGAAATATTAGTTTTCATGTAAAGTAGACTATAGCTGACGCAACTACTTTAGTTGTCGTTGCCTTTCATTAAAATGAATAGGATTATTTATTGGAGCCATTGAGAAGAGAAGATTTCGGAAATTTGACATATAAAGGATGGAAAACACTGCTCAATGAATTTGCAGGTAGCCTGACGAAGTTCGAGATTGAAGAACACTGATATAATTTCGCACATTTCATTTGAAGTTAAATGGCAGCAAATTTTCATTATCACTTGTGAATTTCATTCAACGAACATATCATTCATTATTCATCATATATAGATAAGTTCGCCTTAACACTGCCCGAATATTGAAAATTATTTCAACTTCCGTTTTACACGTACATGTACATTTCATTATCTTTCTGGTTGTATTTTATTATGTATTGTTTGTTAATATTTGTAAATAAAACTTATGCAATTGATTTCTAATTTTTTATCTGTAGAATTGTCTAATCTAAATCTGGTGTATTTTTCGCCCAAATTATTTCAGTTTGATCCATATGATTTATACTTTGTTCAGGCTAGAAAGCATGTGTAATAAAGTGTCTTTCCAAAGATAAACTCTAGTAATCCCTTAAAAACAAAACATCAACAATCAGAGTTAAACAACTATATTTTCAGATAGTAAAGAATATAAAGTTGACTAATCATCCAATTATGTAATACATTCAAAACAATTTAAAAAAAATTCCCACTTTTGAAATTCTTCATAGAGATATTCGATTTTCGAGGTTGAATAAATAGATTAAATAAAACTTTTTACACAAAATTAAAGTACCATTCTATGTAAGAATCTGGCAATGGGTGGCACATACTATTTCTCAATTTGGTCTTTCTGCCACAAATATACATAATACATCTAAAAATAACTGAAAAGCTATTTAAATTTCTTTTAAAGCATCTGTGAGGTAGATATTTTTGACTGCTTTTATAAGGAAAAAGTGCGGGAAAATTTTCCCACCATTTTTCCATAGTGCTTTTCAACTGAATTTGGCCTATCAATAACCCAAGAAGGCAAATGTTACAAATATTTTGATTGTTATTTCTGGAGGTAATCGGGTATAAATACTTGGTTAATGCAATAAAATCTCTGTGTTTATTCTTTCATGTGGCACACCTTATATACGTCTTGCCTGATTCTTAGACGGAGAAGTACTTATAAGCTTAAAACAGTATAATATTGGGGATTTTTTCAAGTAAATATAAAATTTGGCACCAATGAAATAAGTTATGGTTACAAACATTACATCTGTGCGTAACAACATTAAGAACATTTATACCAAGTTTGGTTCTAATTGGTATAGTAGTGTCATAGGATAATTTTTGTTAGGACTATCATTGAAAATAGCCGAAACAAATGGTCAAAAAGGGCAATAATTCATACGCCACTAAACAGATTTTCACTAACATTTGTACACATATACGGGTAACTATACGTTCTTCTAGACATAAATGTCGGTGACAAAAAAAAAAACCCAAATTAATCAGACTTAAAATTGACATACTACGGTAAATATGCTATAAACAGCGCTTGATAAGAATATCATAAACACATGTGAATACGAGTTCATGAAGATTAAACAACTTCAAACATTTTGATAGAACTACGAAAGTGATTATAGTTTTATAACCACATTTCGGTAAGAACTGTCTTTACTGCGAGTGGTGGTTAACCAAGTAAAAAATATAGCATTTTGGTTTTTATTTACACGGTTCAATAATACATTGTATGTTTTACAAAGTATTTTGTTCAAAATTTATTTCTTAAAAGCCACTCTTTACCTTCAGTTTTTAGTTTATAATTACTGCTTAACAGGGAATTTTCAGACTTTTTAGCGATTTCTGCGACCAATGTACTTTTGTGCAGGTTTAAATTTGTGATCATTATCAAATAGATAACACTGTTTTGTCGAATGTTCTCAGTGTAATAGTATTCGATAATTCACACTTTAAAAAACAAATTTGGTAATTTCACTCTCGAACTTTTCCCGAACTAAATGGATACCTTCGTAGCTTTTGTCTACTTACGCACTTAATCATGTATCATAAACATCTTGTGTTTTGATGTCCTTCTAATTTGATATTCTGGTATGTTTTTTTTTCTCAAAATAAAGTATTAAATGTCTTATTATTCAGTTAGAAATTAAGTTTTAGTTATGACATGGGGCGCACAACTCAAACTAAATTCAAACAAAAACACCATTCCAAATGAGCTGCAATAGTATTGTAATTTTATGGTTGAAGATATATTTATATACTGCGTAGTACATAATTTTAAAACAAGGAATGCAAATAGCATTCCACTCTTAGACCACGTTCTATTTGAACGAGGTACGCCAAACATATCTAATCCGGAGTTACTCGGAAGTACCACCCTTTCTGAATACTTCACTATTTCCCTATCGCTTCCTGACATTGTGTTCTGTAAGTTTGCGTATTTTTTTTATCTTTGTATATTATTTGATGTTTTATTATGGTCTAATGTGTTTCAATCTGTGGTATAAATATCTTGGTAATTTTTCTTTGAGAGAATAGAGCCACCTTTTAAAGGCGAAAATATTAATTGATTTCTGAAAATACTCCCTTTAATTAAAGAGCCTTTAACTCTTGTACAGGCAATATTTTTATGTTGTCCTGTTGTGGCATGTGTCCAACAATACTTTTTTTTAATGATTTCAGTCGTACTTTTACTTAAAATACCCTCATACTGCTTGTCACCGGCACTATGCTCTCAAAATTTTATACATCAACTACAGGGTATGTAATTCTCGTCATGTGACCACGTGATTTCACGAGAACGGGTCATAGTCTACCATTTAAAATCACGGAGATAAGTCATTTAGAAAGCGTTGAGTGCAGTGTTAAGGGCAAAATATCTTTTTGTGTAAGAAAATGCCGATAAAAAATGACAAATATCTATTTCTTCATGATAAATGTATTAAGAAAAAACATAAAATAGAAGATTTTGCATTGTTATACAGCGTTCCGAGTACCCGGAATGAAACAATTAAATGCAGATCGGTCTTCGGTTTTCAATACATTCTACGTCGGAAATTCTGTTAAAAAATGCAACCACAACGAGACTTACATACCCTATATATTTGTAGTCCTCTAATGAAATGAATAGGCGAGTTAGGCCGATCAGTACGAAAGCAAAAACGTTGAGATGTAAGATTTTTTATACCATAATTTTTTTTTTCATTTAAATCATGCGTTACAACAAAATATTGTAATAATGGTAGAAATTTTTTTTGTATTGGATCAAACAATGTTTTAACAATTTTAAGGAATAACTTTAACCACAGAAAAGAAATGATTATCTGGAATTTTCTTACTCAGTTGGAACCACTTAATCCAACAATTGTGTATTCAACAATCGAAACACTTGTTTGGACAAATTGATTCTATAAATGTTCATTATCCGTAATACACCCATCCAACATTGTATTGTGACACCATGATCGAGCAATCCTGAAAATATAAATTATCTACCTTTTGATTTTTGTTTTGGTCGTGTCAAAGAATTGCACTTATAGATATTTTATAAATTGGGTTATACCAATAGTTAAGACAATGCCCTCTTAACCTGTCTTTTGGCGGGTGTAAATTTAGAGAGCAGAATGCGGAAATACCACACTTTCCCGCCACTTCAGTGACAATTGATACTTCCCTATCTCTTCCTGGCCATTTCTACTATTTTACTATAGAAGTAAACAAAGTCTTGACATTCACTGGAAGCTCCCACTATTTTAAAAAGGGATACGAGTTTGTCATTGTTTCCTCATTTAAAACAAATTGTTTATTCGTTGTTAATATTCGGTGTGTTATTTTTACTATCATTTTTTATGATTTACTATGACCAATTTTAATTTAATCGCCAATTTTGGATATTTTAAAAATTCTGGTGATTATTTTCAATCAACCTTCTCTCTTTCCTTTAAAATCGAATGGTTTAACCCAAACTGACTATGTGAAACTTATAATTATCTACTGATCGATCAGTTTATTAATAGTAAGGACACTTTCCGGAAGACGAAAACAAGAATACAAGAGGGAGGGTAATTAAAAAGCTGTAGTCTCTGTTATCTTAAAAATGAATTTAGTTAGCAAGAATTCTTGTATGTCAATTTGGAACTTTAGTCCTTTGGTCCTATTATCGGAAATAATTTGTTTAAATTAACGTAACAATGATTTTATTATTGTAGCTACATTGGCAGAACCATTGGACATTTTGAATCCCCTTCACACTTTTTGTTTGAATGTTTTGATAAATTTGTGCATCTTTCGGATAAAATTTCCCTTTTAGGATCCTGTACTACCCATATTCGCCGGATCCGCGCCTAGCTTATCATGAGATACAGAGTTGCATTTTATTTTATCTTCCTTACATCCATATAAATTTCGTTGAACGTTTTTGTTCTTGTTATTTTCAAGCATTGTTGTCGGCAGAAATCATGCATTTATTTGACCTGTAAAGAAGCATGAATAAAGTTAAGTACTTAGCACTTAAAAAGGCACCATTGGGAAACACGGGACAAATTACGAAGATCTATCAACATTGTACAGCCAATGAAAGTTTAAATATTTGTCTAATGTAAACATTACGCAGCAGTCTGAAGGTTGGCAAGTGTCGTACTCTCGTCAAGAAAAATCATATACAAAGAATCTGTGAATCAAAGAAAACTATGATTTCATTAACATGTTAATACTTGATAACGATTATATAAAAATGTCGCAAAAAATGTAACTTACCACTCTAGTCCGTGAATGGCGTTACATGTATATAAAATAAAATACGCAGACGGCAAAGTAGTGAATGTTTAAAGGCTTGCGCCATTGGTACATACAAAGTCGGAGTAATTACAAGCACAGACAAATTTTAAGAATCACTGTAGCTCTATGATCCACTTAACAACTTCAGTACAGCTCAATATCACGCTTCTTTCTTCTTGGTCTCACTTTCAAAAATTTTAGGTCGTCATCATGAAATCGTGGATCGTTACGATGTATACATCTGCACCATATGAATTGATTTGTTCGTCTAGTCATAGTTTTCCTTTCCTCTTTCGTCTGTTCCGGGAGTGACTTTTTATGCGCAGCTCAGCCAATGTTTTTAGAAAAACAGAGGACACTTACCCAACCGGTGCACCTGGTCTATGATCCCAGTTTTTAGTTAAGTCCGAGTTCCTCATTTACTTTTGTTGCTTGTACGTTTTCTTTTGATTATCTGATATTCTTTGTTGACTGTGTCTGTTTTCCATGTGTGGTCTTTGTCCATGGATTCATTCTTTTGATTTCCGCTAGAATATTGGTTGCCTTGATATTTTAACATTTCGGATGTGCGATGTTTTTCTTCAGAATGACGGAAATTTAAATTGCATTTTCGACTTCTGTCACAATAATCAATGCACTCAATAACTAGTAACTTTCAATACTAAGCATATCACCTGTAAAATTAAGTTTAATTACCTGCCTTTGCTGCATCTCTCACTTAGTTATTTGTTACACTGTTGTTAAATGTCAGTCTCTGTAAGAATCAGGCTGTCGGTGAAACGTGGTATGAAAACAAAACATCATTTTGAAAATGTAATTTGACTATTTGCACCAGTAGAGTCAAAGAAAACAGACAAGATTTCTCTATCGTGCTGGACCAATATGTTACAATTTCATTAAATTGCACTGTAAATGAACATTTCAAGGGCAGTCAACTCTGTCAAAAACCTCATTTTTCTAACATTCTATTGGACAAAATTCTAAACAAAGCCAGTGATGCAGAGATTAAATAATGGTCTTTTCAAATATGGAAAGGATCCTTGGGTGAAATTATATTGTCAGATCAGTGGGCTATTGACATGCATGTTTCTGATTTTTCCCATTTCGTCTGATTCTTACAAGCACTTATACTTCAATTTATTCCTTTTGTTCATGAATACGGTAGTCATAAGTAATCGATATATTTTGCGCAAAATGTAAAAATCAATACAATTTATTCAAAAATTATTGCGTGCATTTATAATTTCGATTTTGTCATTCTTGTATGACCTTCAGCACCTGTTTATCGAGTGTTCATATCACAACACATACGTTATGCCAAAGCTTGCCGAAAACTACGCAGACTTTTTCTAACAAATAGGCTTCTGGAGCAGGGTTATGTTGTTACAAAATTGAAGTCATCACTACAAAACGTTTTATGGTCGTCGTCATGAACTCGTGGATCGTTACGGTGTATCCATCTGCGCCATGAAAACTGATTTATTCAATGGGTCATAGTTTTCCTTTCCTCTTTCGTTTACCCCGGACTTGGCTTTTTATGAGCAACTCGGCGAATGTTTCTAGAAAAGCAGAGGACGCTTACCCTACCGGTGCACCTGGTCCATGCTCCCAGTTTTTAGTGGAGTCCGAGTCGCTCATTTGCTTTTATTACTTTGTATGTATGATTTTGGTTACTTTGTGTTCTTTGTTGTGTGTGTCTGTTTCCATGTCTGGTCTTAGTCCCTGGATTACATTCCTTTGATTACCGCTATAACCTTGGTTCCCTTGATTACTCTTACATGGTCGCAGTAATTGGTCTCGTGAACATAGTATTTATAATTGAATAATCGTTACGAGGACATGACTTAGTTTCTGACCACTTAACAGATAATCATTTCCCTATCTCTTCCTGACAATAACTACGATTTATTGTTATAGTAAACAAAACCTTAAGCTACTTAAGCTGGGGAGAAACTTAACATATCTTTTGATCTATTAAACACCTATCTTTGAAAGTATAGATACTATAGGTGTCCATATTGAACTACTAGTATTAAGTAGCAGTCTTTATAAATATCAAATAGGATGTGATTCACGAATGCATGCCAACAAACCAATACAATTTAAACAAGTAAGCAAATAAGAGTCAATGCTACATCGGATTAAATAGACCCTGATGTGGCAAAAACATTGTCTACTGTAAATGACAAATATGTTGTCCTACCAGCAGAAAAAGCCCAAAATAATATTGTTTTGCCTGCAAAACATATGACATCAAATGTTTATAAAAAGAGATGAACGCAGAAAAAAAGCAATAATAAGACCTATACTGCTAGCACACTCTCCAGAAAAGAGATAGCCAGACCATCAATCTATACTATCCTATTTCGGTCTTTCTACCGGAGTCGATGATTGTAATCTGTCGTATATGCACTGGATCACTAAACTCCACGAGAATCCATACAAACAACATTGCATAGCTGGATCTGGAAACTGTACCACCAAACCACTTTCAAAACTTTTTACTTCTATACTTACAGCTGTAAAGGATGGTCTCAAGTCCTACCACTACCCTTGTTACTCCCGTAGTAGTATTAATTCAATGTGGATCCTGAATAATTCGAAAGATCTTCTGGAAACTCTAAATTGAAGATTATTATCAGGATACAATATCATACAAACCTATGATTTTTCAACTGTTTATACTTCTACTCCCCTTACTCAGTGTAAATTCCGACTCAAAAACATTATACATCATTGTTACTACAAGAAAAACAGTGCAGCTAGATATGTACACCTACAGATATATTGTACTTCGTAGAGATTCTTCATACTTATAAAAATGATTCCAAATCATCTTCAAAGATACCGAAGAAGATTTTTTCAAAATGGTGGAATTTTTTTGTCGACAACATCTTTGTCCAGTGTGGTGGAATCGTTTTTCAAGAAACGGTCGGCATTGGGAACAAATTGTGCTCCTTTACTCATTGACCTATTATTTCATAAAGCTGACTTCATAGCTGGTCTAATCCAAAGGAAGGAACATCGTTTAGACAGATCATTGATCTCAGTTTCCGCTACATAGATGATGTATTATCGTTAGACAATCCTAGTTTCGGGGATTTTATACTTTGCATCTAACCCAAAGAACTTGAGATAAGGTAAACTACAGACAACTTGAAGTCAGCCTAATATCTTGACCTGCAGTTAGAGTTCGATAGTAAAGGAAAACTACTGACTAAACTATACGACAAACACGATGACTTTTCAATGTTTTGTCAACCTTTTCATCTGTGACAACTTTCCTTTAGCACCTGCGTATTGAGTTTTCATACCACAACTCATACATTATGCTAGAGCTTGCCATAATTATGCAGACTTTTTTATACCGCGCTAGACTTTTTTCACTCAGGCTTCTGCAAAGGGTTATGTTGCCACACGATTGAAGTCATCACTACAGAAGTTTTATGGTCGTCATCATATGCATGAACTCATGCAATCAAGAGTACGTAATCCAGGATCAAAGACCAGACAAGGAAAACAGACAAACACAACAAAGAACATGAAATAAGTAAAATAATACATACAAAGTAACAAAAGAAAATGAGCAACTCGGACTCCACCAAAAACTGGGAGCATGGAACAGGCGCACCGGTAGGGAGGGTAAACGTCCTCTGCTTTTCTAGAAACACCCGCGAAACTACGTCAAAAAAGTATGTATAACCTTCGCTTAATGGATAGAAAGTGTAAAAAACTCATATTGTTAATAGATCCAGCCCGTGTACATATTCGTAGTATAACTAATATCATCCAAACGTGTCTCGGTGGTATTTTCTAACAAAACAAAAAAACAAAAAAATTGTGAGGGTTCTCTGAATAATCGAATTGTTAAAAAGCCATTCATAGCGATGGAGACTGCGATTTACGACCCTTAAATTTGTAAGTTCCTTTTTTCTTAATTAACATCTTATTTATATCACTTTTATAGCAAGTATAAATATTTTTTAAGCCTTTTTCACAACTATTGGGATGGAGGTAAGCAGTTCACAGATAAAAAAAAATCCCAATCATATATGTTTAAAATTTCGATTTGCTATACACGTGTTTCAAGGAGAAGCCTCTCATCAGAAGCATTCGAATCAAACATAAAGGAAGATCTAAATAAAAAAATGTATACAAGAAGTTCTCAAAACTAAAACCTTCGATATAGAAATCGAAGTAGAAAGATATTTAAAGTGTACTTTACTGACCTTGCAATGATACTCTTTATGAAATTGAGTAATCCAGTACAGAAAATGAAGATAACACATACTAAAAGCGTTTTATCTGTAAATGTATGATTGTCTTGTGTACTCACAACACAATCAACACGTCATAATTATAAGACATTTTATCAAACTACTACTGCGATGACTTTCACTAATATAGGCGATGTTATTTGTTTTATCTGCAGGAACAACATTTTGTCATTGATGGCAAAGACCGTTTCTTAAACAATACGCAAATCACGACTGGAAAGACGTTTCTCGAAATCTTTACTATATATGCAAGTCTGGTGTAATGTCCACTATAATATTCAAACATTCAGAACAATTTAGTCATTTTTATACGGGATTAATTGCAGGATTTCGAGAACTCAACGATGTGTAAAATCCGCAACTTCACTGAAAATGAATAAGTCTGAATGGGCCGATTTTACGCATCGATATTTAAAATTGTCTACACAGTGTATAATCCTTGTAATTCCAATCACAAAAAAGAAAAAAAAATGAAAATGTATTTACTGTTTTCCTTCAGAACCCTCAATGAGTGAAATTGACACTCCAATTGACGGCAATCCAACTGAAAAAATGACATTGTTGTCATTTTCAATGGGAGCTACTGTGAATACATTTTACTCCAAAATTATTCTTCCTGATATACGACGTGGTTCGAAAATGAGTGGAATTAAAGCACACATTATCAGTTCACTCTTTGAAGTGGTCCTATCTTCTATTGTAGTGATGACGTCTACGTTTGTTTACGATAGTCAAGCCAACAGTCACCGCGGAGGCTACCAATCATAATGCACCAAAAATTAAAAAAAAAAAAAAAAAAAAAAAAAAAAAAAAAAAAAAAAAATATGCTGATTAGACAATTAAGACAGTTATAATGGAGTTTTATAACATTCCACCGTTCAAAATTTCTAAATAAAATCCACTCGTTTACACCACTTTATGATTTATTTTCACAAAATAATTTATCTATTTTTAGTGTAAAAAATGAATAAATCCAACACGTCATAATTATAAGTCACACATCACATGATGCATCTTCTTATAAACAAACAAACGAATTCCATAAACCATAATAAAAAGATGAAAAAGAAAAAAGCGAATACTAAGTAGAAACTATAAAAAAGTCGTAAAATATTATGGTGAAGTTAATTGTTCTTCTCGAGCAAAGATTGTAATAATAACTATCCAGAATGCGATGCAAGTTATGAATGAACTTTGCTATCTTTGTTTATACGGCAACCACTACAACAGTAACGCGTCATAATTCGTCATGCTTAGGTATAAACTCGTCTAATGTTATTGCGTCATCTTTATTCTTGTCATAAAATTTGAAAGCGTCTTTAGCAGGGTCTATGTTGGCTGCTCCAGGTCTTGCGGCCTGTTTCACCAGATCCGTCAGCAACTGAAAAAAAATAGCACGAACAAGATGCAATGACATGGTAAAACTGTCAGCAACGCAACAACGCCGCCCCCCCCCACTCCCCAGCATTTCACTCCTAATTACTATTTTCTCTGTTTTATCTTAGTATGAATTGTTTATCCTTCCATAATTTTTTGCCCCGACCCGAATTGTTAAGAAAAAACATGGCGCGGTATTAACGTCATAAATAATTCTTTACACAAAATTATGCCTAGCATGAATTACTAGTTATTATTTATGCCCAATCCCACGTAATTGTATGCTCAAAATGTACATTAATTGTCAGTAAAGGAAATGGTTACTAGACTTGGTTACATGTAGCTTTGCCTAGCCTCAAATTACAAATGTACACGAATTCGATCATGTTATGCTTAACATTAATGTCTTCAAAATGAAAATAAAAAAACAAGCAAATACATGTCTGTTGTATATCGCCCCATGTCTGCCCATTGGCAGGTAACATATATAGCTAAGAATGTGCTAGAGTTGTTTGAGGTGTCGCCGAAACTAACAATGTATTTTCAAGAGGTAACAAACTCTCGATCACCCTCTTAGCTATATGTTATTTACGTAACTTTATCATACTGAATGTTCCATTTCTTTTTTTTTCACACGTAATTCTAAAAATCAGACTGAGATGTTTTAAATTGTCTTCTTTTTTTATTTACTGCTCTGACATTGTTCTGCTTTCAAATTTAATATCTATCGGCAAACATTTTGATCAGCTGTTATTCCAGTTATATAAATGGACAATTCCTTCAAACAAATTGAAATAGTACTAAATGTTTTTGGAACCAGTCGCAACTCTGAAACACGTGATAAAGCAGAATATTCCCATCGTATTATACCAATCAAAATACAGCAAATTGACATGAAATAGCAGGTATAAGGGTTAATTGAAAGCTGTATTACTCCCGCCCAAGTTTTAAAACTATAAAATGACCATATTCAAACGAAAACAATTTCAAACCAAATTAAACATAACAAAGCAAACCAACAACATAAGCAAAACGCACAGAAAAAAAAACAACAAAAAAACATATACATAATTAACTACAATACGCAAACTGCAAGAAAAACAGGATTGCCGTCTTGCCAATCGTATTCAGTAAGATCCTCAAAATTCAAGAATTTCAGAGAACATATGGAATGATAACAGCCTACCTCGTCAAAGCTTATTTTGTTATCTCCATTTTCGTCGATTTTATGGAAAGCTTCGGTAAGTTTTTCCCTGTCATAACTTAAAGAAGGTGTTACATAAAGAAGTACTAGTACACCCAGTCCTATAACACAACAATTTGACATTGTCACTTTAAAGACGAAGCGAAACTGCCAATTATTTACATTCGATACCTATTCGGTCTTTTGGTATCTCAGTTATGTAATGTCCACGTATTTCATAGTCTATCTTATCTTAATATGAAATTAAGTATGGGACTTACTAAAGCGTGGTCCTATTAATGATCATGCATTATATGCCACTGTTAGTGGTTATCTCAAGTACATTCCTTTGAAATGCAGGGGCGGATCTAGACACTTTAAAAAGGAGGGGTGCAACTGTGGTTCCTCAGAAAAAGGGGTGCTAGGACATTATTTGATATTTTTGTCAATTTTATGAGCAACTCGGCGGGTGTTTCTAGAAAAGCAGAGGACACTTACCCTGCCGGTGCACCTGGTCCATGCTTCCAGTTTTTAGTAGAGTACGAGTTGACCATTTGCTTTTGTTACTTTGTATGTATGGTTTTAGTTACTTTGTGTTCTTTGTTGTGTATATCTGTTTTCCATGTCTGGTATTTGTCCCTGGATTTCATTCTTTTGATTACCGATATAACATAGGTTCCCTTTATTACTTTTACACATTACAATGACAAATTTGCAAATACAAAGGAGGGGTGCAAATCCCTTGCATGTGCACCTCCTTCATTAGAAATACCGTAATAAATACCTAAATATTCATTTTGTTCATTCGAGGAGTGCATAAAAGAAGAAGAAGAAGAAGAAGAAGAAGAAGAAAGAAGAAAGAAGAAAGAAGAAGAAGAATTGTTATTATCCATATGAGCGCATAATACATTACATATATACAATTATAACATTACAATGTACATTACATTGAACTTACATTATAAGCACATAACAAAGATCTATAATGACTGATTAACCATACTATAGTGTGAAATTGGAGGATGCCAGGTACAACAGTCAGAGATGAGGCAGGGAAAAATAAATGTTCAAACCACAGATAACTACTTATATATTCTTTGTCCGGAGCAGAAGGAGCAGATTTTTTGTTAGTCCATATGTTGAGTACACCAAGGGACGATGCTTTATATAACAAATAAATAAATTTTGCCCACAAAAAAAATGTTTACATATAACATCACAGGGTAATATTGAGTGATTTTACAGTTTGATTAAAGATACAAGATAATATTTTGCTTAGTTTTATGAGGTTGCAAATATTAGTCATGCAGTACATCAAGATTTTTATTGGTTAGTAGCCAAATTACTTCTTTGTTAGGATTTATCGAGTTGAAATTTGGACCGTTAAGATTGACAGACTTGTACATATTTTTTTTCTGGTGTCCTTAAGTGATTTGTAAGATAATAAAAAAAAAGTGTTTTCCATCATCTACCTCAACAGTGTTGAACCTGAGGCATGTCCTACGGTGGCGAGGAGTACCCTGATAATGAATTTGTTCAATTCTAAGTCGATGTGCAGATATATGTCATATTATGAAATTTTTCCTCTACTCAGGGGACTGTAAAAACATTAAATATTTTAATCCCGATATTAATTTTCAAGGTTATTTAGGTGCATAATTTTCCATGCGCACTTTCTATTGATTCTGCCAGCTTTTTGAATAATACTAGTACTGGTATAAATATTTTATATAAAAAATCTAAAAGACCTTATACTTTTCAAGTCCTTATGTCCTTTTACATATTTTAACATTGATTTCAATATGTCAAAGTGTAAATTAAAGGAAAACGTCCTAATTTTGAAATTGTAGCTAGATTTGTTGCTCTCTTATACCCCAAGTATCGTTTTAAAATATTCGACCGATAGGGATAACATTACCATGGGACGTTTTGACACCATTAGTTGAAGGTCAACATTCAGAACCTGACCATCGTCTGCCATCGGTTTTTATTTACATCAGATAGATATTTAAAAGGTAATTTCATGCACAAACTCAACGTTAAATTAATGTGGAGTAGGCATTGCCTATAAAAATTTAGTGTCTAGACGAGTGCGTAATATGATGGTGTCTAAACGTCCCATGGGCCATGCTACGTTTAAAAAACATGCCTACGTGACCCACATAATTTTGAAAAATAAGTACTCTGACCCCAAATTTGTCAGGGCAGCCCCCTCAAAATCAGATGGTCGCCTCCTAATCCCTTTTGGGATTCGGCGCTGGTGTTCAAAACAAAAAATATTTTCAATGCCAAATCCCAAAAGGAATTACTTATAGGGCATTTTAAGGGATTTGGTTATGGTTGAAACAAAAAATATCTCCAGCGCTGAATCCCAAAAGGGATTAGGTTGCTACCATACACTTTTGTATTCAGCTTGAAAGGTCGTGGGCACCCTGTTTGGCTCTGTACAAAAAAAAAAAATATATAGTAATGATATCGATGTTCAAGAACTCCTTCTGCAGAATAGTGCAAAAACTTGTGGGTCATGTAGACAGGAATAAATTATTTTAATTGTTTTATTTTTCTGTATTTTTTTTTAGATCAATGTATTTCAAGTATGTTAATTGATCAATTGAGTAGAAATGAGGAAAACTGTCCTAGTTCATGATCTAGTTAAAGTTTTGATGTTTAAGGAGAAAAACAAGATAACATGAAGAGTGACAAATGTTCATTTTTTATTCATGAGCTAATCAGTGTTCTAGGATTCCTATTTCCCGTTACCCGGGTCAAGTGAAATTTGGGTCAGGGAAAGTTAGGTACTTAGTTACACTTTTTTGTGGCGAGTTGAAAACTTCATATGCTGCAAGGATTTGTTTTGTTAGGAAAGCAGTCATTGACTGTGGGAAAGTTGATTTTATATGGATTTTTCCCGAGGAAACCTCAATTTCTGAAAAAATCCTAGAACACTATATAATAATGCTTTAAAAATAGGTCAATCCATACACTCAAAAGCATTTAGCTGTTATCAGGACACTTGTATAGGTGATTGCAACACCACATATACATTGTGTTTATCAGGGTTTTCAATAAAAGGAAGCACCCGGCGAATTTCACTGCTTCACTTAAATAAATCACCTGTTAAAACTTGAATTTTGTAATAGAACTTTGATAGAAAAAAAATCTGAATTCACCTGTTCAAATCTCAATTTCACCTGTTGAAATAGAGCTGATTGAAATCCCTGATTTATAAGAAAATAGATTGGAGGAAATTGTTAATCAGTAATGCCAGCAATGTAATTCTTTAGCAGCAACATATGCAACCAAGATTTGATTCTCCATAAGGTAACACCAGTGGTCCAAATCATTATAATGCTGCCAAACAGGGTTTTATATACACATATCAAACAATTGGTCTAGTAAATAGGCTGGCGAAAAAAATAAAAATGATCAACAAACAAGTTCTGTACCAAAAACATGAGAGCTGGAGTATTCAGCAGTGATTTTAATTTTTTTTTGAAAGGTGCATGTGCCATTCAAATTTGGAAAAAAATTGAAGTATAAAACAAACTGATCAATTTGAATGACAAATATATTTCATAGTACAGCTGGTTCCATGAGTCCCTATATTGACACCTTTCTTTGCGAAAGATGGGATGTGAGGGAAAAGTGAATTTTCAATGGGAAAAAATGGATAATTTGCGACTTATTTCTTGAGCCCTGTCGGAACATGTCATATTGAAAAAATTGAATCGCAGGATTTTGGGAATTTTGGGGGAATATTTGGGAAAATTATCATGTTTTGGCCTTATTCAACTCCAATTCATAGATAGAAAAATCACTGTTTAGAAAGATTTAGATATTATCCCTTTTCAGCTTTTTGCCACTTTCACTATATATATATATATACCCCTCCATAAGTTTTTCACTGTACTAATCTTGGATAGTGTGTAAGCCAGATTCCCTTTAGACAAGCTATTTTTTATTTTGCTGGATTGCCTCACTGCACATGCTAATGTGTATGACCTAGTCATGCAACAAGCCTCTGTGCCTGAATCGGTTAGTTCTGGATTTTATATTTTGATATTTTAAGTTTTAGTATTTCTGGTATACTACATTTTGTATTTATGTTTGGATTTACATGTACATGAGGCAAAAAACAAAATAGTCTTCTTTCCTCCTACCAGCAAGAAAAAAAATAGGGTAGTTAGGTCGGGAAATTATCTTATTTTTCAAAAACATTTTACATTGTGTTAATGGGGAAACAATCTAGACTTTAACAGTGCTTTAGCGAAACGACCAAAAAGTATTAAGGGTTAAAGAACAAAAAAAAATGATAGGTTTTGTAACAGGAAGCAGACATTATTTTTTTTGCCTGATGTAGAACTGTTTTTTTTTTAATGTTGATGATATCGTTGGTAGTTTATTCTTTGAAACACATGCACTCTGAACTCACATTTGTGCTGAACAAAAAGAGTGAAAACAGATTTTATCATTTGAAAATTTGTTGAAATGTACTGCAAATTTTTTATTGAAATGCAATATATAATATTAAAATAAGACCTATCAGTTGTTCAATTCAGTCACTGCATGTAGGATCTAACAACACTCCATTCTTCTTTCTGTTCTAATGACCTTTCTCACTCAATAAGATTTCGTTTTTCACGATTTTGAATGCATTTAGTTAAAAGGGAAAAACCTAATGCTTCTGGCGAGGTCATCAAATTAATCATTTGTATTAATTAGATTGATTCAAATAAATACATGTACAAATGTTTATAACCAGTTAGAAAGTTAGAAATTGTTACCCCCTCCTTTTGTTGGAAAATTTTGTTACTTCTGTTAGCAAATTATGAGATGCCTTCCCCATTTTTATTATGATTTCTAGATCAAAATATCTTTTACCACCCTTTAAAAATAACTTGATCTGACTCCCCCTTTTAAAAAAAAAATTCTGGACCTTCAACTCACTGCATTTCAACAATACTACTGATAGGACACCATTTTGGTATTAATATTTACCTGCCTGGTTCTGATATGGACATGTACTTTAAAAAGATCTACAGTACTTCAAGACGACAGTTATTAAAATTTGATGATAGTGCCTACTGAGCTATGAAGCTACAAAAAACTAACTGAAATGAAGCATGCACCTGGCATTTAAACAAACAGAAACAAGAAAAGATAAAATGTGGTGCATCTGAATTTAAAAGAAGCACTTTAGTTTCATATCTCTTTGAATAATTACAGTATTATAGTACGTGCTATTTATAACGTACACTTTTAAAGACATGGATATAAGTTAAAAATATTTAAACTAAATTTTTTTACCTTGAAATTTTATTTGTAAGTTTTACTGTACTCATGTGAATCTAGAATTTGTGGCATTGAAACTTTGAAATATATCATGGTAACTTTGTCTTTTATTTATTTCTATGACATTTTTGTCCATATTCAGTGTGATTCTAATTTTAGTTTTGTTACATGTTTATGTATATATGTAATGTACTGTTTAAATTGTACATTAATTTAAAAAAAAAATCAGTTAAAAACTTTGACATTTGCAAGGTTTTATTTCAAGTCATTGCTTTATTGATTTTTTAAGTTATTGGTTTTATTGATTTTCTGTTACTTCAGATTATGGAAAGAGTTGTAAGATGGTGTTGGAAAAACTTGGATGATGAGAGTTCTAGTAAGAAAAAATTCATTGGAGGGGCATTGATTGGAGGGTTGGTGTCGTACAAAGTTGTTCAAGGAGTAAGGGGATGGGCCAGGAGGCGACAGAATAAGAGTAAAATTGCAGCAAAAAGGGAGGAAGGGAAACTATCCAAGGAAAAATTAGAGGAGTTCCTGATTAAAAAAGAGGTTTGTGTATTAAATCAAAAGTATTTTTTGACACTAAGAGGTTTGCATATTAAGTTAAAAGTATTTTTTGACACAGAGGTTTGTGAATTAAATTAAAAGTATTTTTTTACACTTTTTCTGTGTTTTTTCTACACTTTTCCTAATTTTTTTTTTTTTTTTTCAGTTTCACCCCCTTTTTTTAACTGTAAACCCATAGAAAAGGCAGGAAAAATGTGGCATATGTGTGTAAGTTTTTATTTTACACAAGGTTCCAATAATTTTGGAAAATTTTACATGACAGATTGATTGATTGTTGGGGTTTAATGCCTGAGCATGACACTTCAGTACTATGAACTTATATTAAACCATGCTTTTCCTGGTCTTCCAGAATGATCACTTAATTTGTTTTTCAAAGTTTCAACTAATTGGAAAAGCCCTCCTGGTAAACGCAATACTGGATAAATTTTATACTTATTGACTGGTTATGATGGGAATAGTAAGTTTATTTTCCCTGGGTACGCCTGCAGCAATATTTGTAAGTTGTAACCGAGGGAAAAATAAACTTACTATTCCTCAAACATATGTCAGTAAGTTTTTAGATATACCGAAAGAGACAATAGACACAAATTTATTCCAAAGACTTAACAAGACAACATGCTAGATCTCAGGAAATTAGGAACTCCATAAACCTATTCCAGTAGTCACATACACAGACATATTTTATTACCTTGAGGAGACGACTGACATGCAAATTGACCTGCCGACTGGGCACTGTCAATGATGTTTCTGTCATCTGACTGAAATTTGATATCTCTGGACTTCAGGTCTTGAATAAAAATGAATGCTGATATTTCTGAATGAAGTGCCAATTCAGTAACAGCAATGAAACTTCAGTGAAGTATAATGACACGTGTGGTAAATTAGTTTACGGGAGGGCAAATAGTTAGGACGGATCAATAGTGTTTTGGCGGGCAACTCATCAGAATAGTAATGCTATTCACATAAATTTTGTAAATGAAAGGTATACTGAGTTGTTTATAACTATTATGATACAGGTGTAACCTGTAAGAGGACTAAGTTGAATATTTTTTCATTGTTAAGAATAACCATATGCCTTTTACAGGATTTCATTAACTAAAATTTATTTTACTTTATTTAACTTTAAGGAGTGAACTATAAACATTTCGTTTTTGTTCAAGATATGAAACTAGTAAGATCTTTACTTGGTTTTACTGGTTGCCAACCAGGAGTTTACTACACATACTTATATTCGTGTTGTCTATTTAGGGACCGGTATACTTTACTCAGGTTAATGAGTAATGCTTCTTAGGTCAAAGGTTATATTTGTATTGATTACCAGTATGAGGGATTTGTCCTCTTTTACTGCATGTAAAGAATATATACTAGAATGGAAGACATGAAATCATTGACCTCTAACTGTTAACTATACTAAATTAAAGTTATATGAGCCATCAATTTAAAAAAATCTGTCCCAGCTAAGTTACCTTAGCAGATATGCATCTGAATAGCATTTATTAATAGAAATGAAAATTTTCTGCTTGAATTTCTTCCATCCAGTGAGATATTCATTCTGAGTAAAAATTCACAATTAATAGCATTTTTTCAGAAAGTACAGAATGGTCAGTGTTACTTCTCCCATATATGTGTTTTACAATGTGATAGACTGAAAAACCCTAAATTATCTCTGCTCACAGAAAATTATATTTTGACATTTCATATTTCTTTAATTGATTATAATGTGTAGAATTTTGATTTGCTTTCTTCCAGATAGCCATAGAAATGGTACATACAATAACAAACTTATCCTTCAGTGACCTACAGGATCAGTTACAGTCAGGGAAACTCAAGGCAGTTGATGTACTGAATGCTTATCAATACAAGGTGTGGTATATGCGTAGTGTTTTTTTAGTTAAGGGCAGGGCAGTGTAAATTTTGCCTAAGGTTGCCCAGTGGGCAAGTTTGATTTTTATTTTTTGTACTTTCCCTCTGATTGGTGTTTGCTTTGATGTAAAATTTTGATCTTTGATTTTTTTCAGAAAACTTGCTACTCTAGATATCCAGTTGCCTTTGTTTTTTTTACCTGAGAACCGTTAGAAAAAAAAATTAAGATTTTTGACATAGTTATCTGCCCTTGAAATGTTTGTTTTCAGTGCATTTCAGTGGAAATTATAACTCAGTTCACCATAATTATATTGAAAATCTTATCTTTTTTCTTTGATTCTGATGGTGCAAATTGTCAAATTAAACTTTCAAAATGGTAGTTTTTTTCATACCACTGCATGATCCTTACTGAGACTGGCACTTAAAATTGGTCTTTCCTTTAGGGTATGCTAGTAAATTTGTCACATGACCCCATGGTTTCACAGAAATGGGTTCAATCTACAATTCAAATGTCATTAAAAGAGCCTTTAGTTCAGGATTATAAGCAAAACATCGATCCATGTAAATGCACTGATAAAAATTGATTCTTTGGATTTCATGCATGTATGTTCATCATCGCCATCAGAAATTCTGGTATAGAAAATTTAATTACAACAAGAGTAATCAAGGCAAAGCCACCTGTCATTCACCTGCTTATTATTTCAAAGAAAGAGTAATCAAGGGACTTGCAAACCATTTTTTTCATACTAAACCTAACCCCCTTTAGATTTTTAAATTTGTTCAGTTTAGGCAGGTTTTGAGTTTAACAAGTTTCAAAATATATTTTGATTGAACGAAAGGGACTTTTAAAATTGCCTGGTTGAGACAGATTTTTGAATTATTCAGAATTCAGTGTAGACAGGTTTTTGGATTATTCAGGATCAGGTTCGGTTTCGACAAGCTTTTGGATTATTCAGGAGTCAGTTTAGACAGATTTTTGGATTATTCAGGAATCAGTTTAGACAGGTTTTGGATTATTCAGTATTCAGTTTAGACAGGTTTTGGATTATTCAGGATTTGGTTTAGACAAGTTTTTGGATTATTCAGGGGTCAGTTAGGGAAGATTTTTGGATTATTAAGGAGTCAGTTTAGACAGATTTTTGGATTATTAAGGAGTCGGTTTAGACAGATTTTTGGATTATTCAGGATTTGGTTTAAACAGGTTTTTGGATTATTCAGGATTAGATGTGGACAAAATTTTGGATTATTTAGGAGTCAGTTTAGACAGATTTTTGGATTATTCAGGATTAGGTTTAGACAAGCTTTTAGATTATTCAGGAGTCAGTTTAGACAGGTTTTTATATTATTAAGGATTTGGTTTAGACAGGTTTTGGATTATTCAGGATTTGGTATAGGCAAGCTTTTAGATTATTCAGGAGTCAGTTTTAAGACAGGTTTTTAGATTATTCAGGAGACCGATTTTTGGATTATTCATGATTTGGTTTAGACAGCTTTCAATTGCACTTGTTTCATGCCCTGTTGTTGACTGAAAATTTTTGCATACCCACAAAAAAGATTGGTTGACATATTTTTATGTTAGAAAAGGACTAAACCCAAGATTGATTAGGTTTTCAAAATTTACCTGTCAAAATGAATAATAATAATAATAAATTATCATTTCTGTGCAACTTTCATTCATTTCTTAAGGAGAAAGTTACAGTCAATGAACCGATCCACGCAACAATTTGACCTATCGATGACCGTTGACTGATTGATTGCTGACAGATCGATGACCAATGACAGGTGATCAATCTGATCGCAGTTTTGTTATGTAAAATGACGTAAGATCTGTTTTAAATAAACGACAATAAAAATAAAAGTTTAAATTGATGTTTAAATCTATTACATTATATAAATATGTGTAAAATTGACAAAGAAAACAACAAAAACCGTAAAGTAGGTTGACTGCTCTGTGGTCACATGATGCAATCACCAGTTAAATGGATTGGTTTGACAGATCGATGACTGACCGGAAACTGATCGGTGATCGTGACTGATTGCAATTTTTGTTGCACGGATCGGTTCAGGTATTGTAGTAGATGGTTTTTTGATCCATACATATTGGTCATATGGTTCATAGTCAACAAACTGTACGGCCAATAATTCGTTGATATGTTAATAATTGAATGAGTAATCAAGGGAAGGCCACCTGTCAATCACCTGCTAATAATTTCAAAGAAAGAGTAATCAAGGGAACCAAGATTCTAGTGGAAATCAAAAGAATGTAAACCAGGGACAAAGACCAGACATGGAAAACTGACATACACAACATAGATCATATAAGTAACTAGAATAATACATACAAAGTAACAAAAGTAAATTAGCAGCTTGGACTCCACTAAAAACTGAGAGGATGGACCAGGTCCATTGGTAAGGTAAACATCCTCTGCTTTTCTAGAAACACCTGCCAAATGCGTGTGGCCAAAATCTCCTGCAATGAAAAATGTAATGAAATCAAGTGTTTTTGTCAATTTGGCAAAATTTGCACATTACAAGATTAGCTTTTTTAAAAGCTGAGGTCATTTATTTGGCATATTTGAGGGAAACTTCAAATTTATAGGGAATGAAAAGTAAATAGAAATAGTTGCTGTCTTTGTAAGAATCAGACATATTTTTATTTCTGTAATTAAGTTGTTTTATGAGTCTATACTATGAAATGTGTAATTATTCATTCAAATCTGCCTGCTCTTAGGAGATAATCAACATTGAAAATCCAGTAGATTCTGTTGTATTTGAGTGCCATTTATAGTTATTTCCCTTAATTTGAAATCTACAGTGCATTCTATATAATTTTTATCTCCTAATAGCACAGGTTATATGAAAAACCACATGTTAATTTCTGTTTACTTATGACATTTCAAACAAAATATCAAAAATAAAAATATGTAGGCTTTTTACTCATGAATCACATTTTGCATGATCCTTAGCTGGAGTACTACTTAAGACTTAAATTAGAATGTATTTTGGAAGTTGGAGAGTTCGAAGTATGAGTACTATTAAAATTCTGGCTTATTTTAGTGGTATCTGAAGGTCTATTCATTATGACCCTCTTGCAGTTCTTTGATAGATCCTAATAGATCAAATACCATGCCTTAATACTTGTAGTTGTTAAGATATGAACCTTTTCCAGAATAAATCATGCAGAAAATGTAAGTCCAGATTATTTATATCTGATAGGGATGTTGCTTAGTACCATACATCAATGCACTAACAAAGTTTCATCCTTCCAGTACTTAAAGTCCCAGTGATTTTAACCAAAACTTTAAACAGAGTACTAATTATGAAGATGTATGTCAATGCAACATAATTTTTGTATGGATGTTGCTTACTACCCAAGATACATTGCACTGACCAAATATCATTCCTCCAGCACTAATAGTTTATAGCTTATTTTGATACTGATGTTTATAGTCTTGCTACCCAATACGCGTCTGCTGAGCAAAGTTGCTGAAATTTTGGTCTCTGAGGATAAGCGTTCACAAAGTATTCCTATATAGTAGTACATGTATGCACAAAGTTGCATAAAGTCACATAACTTTTGTAAAATTTGTTGAATCCAAATGACAATAGAGTATGGTCAATTACACATGGTTACCAACAATCCTACAAATTTTCAGCGAAATCTATTCTGTTGTCTCTGAGGAGTTGGGTCCACAACGTATCTTTATGTTGTAGTATGCATTTTGTTGTTTCCTGGTCACTTTTTTTTTATTTTCTGCTCTACTGTTTATAACTTTTTTTTTTATGGTCATACTTTAAGATTGCATTGTTCTGTTCTGGTGGTTTGGTTGCATATTCATAGAGTTTGATGTGAAATGTTTGGTGGCTATACTCCTGATTTAAAAAAAGGGACATTTCCCCTCATCATAAACACTCGTTCATTTTCTTAACATGAATCCTTCTTCACAAGAAAAAGGTCCAGTGGTTACAATTAGAAAAAATATGCCGTGCATTTGATTTTGTAACCCACATATCAACAGGTCTGTTCAGATGGACCATCTCAAAAATGATGAAACACTTAAAAACTTTCCCATATGTTTTTGAAAAATTGAAATGCATTATCTTGAGAAAAAGTATTAAATTTCAATTTAATATTGATTTATAAAATCATTAATGCTCACATTTTAAAAATACAATAATTAATTTAAAATAAACTTTTAAGGAAGAGGCAAAATACACATAGTAGCAAAACCGCAACAGTGAATATAGTGCGTACTTATATCAAAAGAAATTACTGCGCTTACCCATATCATATCATGTGCAAACTTACGCTTTTCATTTCTTGAAATGTCGAATCATCCAATTTCATTTATTTGCGGAATAACTTTTCCTTGCTCAACCATCTTTCTTAATAAAATGAATCTTCTGTTGCAACCTTCAGAAAGAGATCTATTTTTAGATTTTCATCAATTATCCAGTGTATCCAATATTGCCCAGTGCTTCGAAGCTTCATTAGTTTGTGTCACTAGAAATATTTTCAAGACTTGGATTTAACAAAACTCATATTAATCTATACAGTGATTCACCTCGGTGAATGATGATAACTCCATTTTATACTAGCTCAGATTTTAGGCCTTACTGATTTGACAAAGGCCAAAAAAATAACATGTCTGTTTCCTGCTACCCTACCTACCATATGTTTTGCCCCTGCCTAAAACATTTTACAGCCATTAATTGGCTAGAGAACTGTTGAAGTTTACATTGTTTCCTCACTAACTCAATGTAAAATTTTGAAAAATAGGATAATTTCCTTACCTATCTACCCTATTTTTTTCTGGCTGGTAGCAGAAAACAAGACTATTATTTTTTTGGCCTGTTTTTTTTTTTTCAGGGTGGAATTTAATGACTCTCTTATGTATTTTTTTGCAGGCTCTTCAAATAGATAAAAAGACAAACTGCATAACAGAAGTAATTTGGGAGGCAGAGGTAAGTTTTTATAAATTTTAATAATAAAATATTGAGGAATGTAATAATAACAATGTAAATTTTCTTTGCCACATGTTTTTACTATCAATATGATATGATGCTGTATTTTTTTCACTACGATTTGTCCCTTTTATCTACTTCGATGGCTGTATACAATACATGACAAGCTTAAGGAATTGTCTGATCGCTCTGGTTCCCTGAGCTAATTTGACAGTTTTGAAGTGAGTACAAATAAATATATTGTTATTTTTGGCACTGTTCATATATTGTTTTTCTCCTGCAACCACATTTCATAACTAAAACTTATGAAATTTGCCCAAAATAGTTGACTGTTTTTCAGCAATCTTTTGATTGCAGCGGTCGTAATATGCACCTTTAAACTTGTTACCTGCTTCCTGTTTTTTATATTGCTAAGGAAAAAAAGGTAACCAGCAGACATAATCATGCAGTGGCGGAATAAATCTTTGCGTTATTCGACACCCTTTATTTGTATAGGACAAAGTTGAGCCTAGTTGCAGGATAAATTTGTTATACATGTACATGTATTTCCCACGGATGATATGATATGAACATGTTAATATCAAAAGTTTTCCATTGGGATTAGTTGTTGTATGATTGCATCACCTTGTCTATAAAACCTGATTGGTCAATAGACCTTTTTCGTATTCCTGACATTGACTTCGTTTTATAAAATTTTGAGCAAAGGGAAGTAACCTTCCAACCTGACAGACTGGTTTACTGTCCAATTGGAGCAATGGATAGCAGTAGACTTCAAATTCAAGTAATTGACTTATTTTAGCTGTGGTAAGAACTTGTTTACTTTTGAATAAATAATTTCAAACCATTTACTGATGTGTAAATTGTTTAGGTTTAAAAAAAAAAATGTTTACTGTTCTTCTTTTCCCCAATGAGACTGTCAACCAGGTTGTCAGGTGTTAGTGGGTTATGTCCCTTTGAAAAACTTGCTAAAATGGCTTGCATTCAGTAAATATGAATAACAACTATAGTGACATATGTTGTTTCTGACATCATAGATAAACAATTGCTGGAACTTTTGCCACGACAGATTCTGAACTGTTAAGTTGCCAAATATTGCAGAGGAAACATAGAGAAAAAGGTTTTATAACTCATTAAAATTTAAATATATTAATTTCATATATAAATGTGAGTTCGTAGCACTCATTCTTCATGAAGTTCTTTCAGAAAATGTGGACATTTGGTCCACCAGATATTGAAGAAATGCTAAAACGAAGCAGCCTTTACTAGACGGCCCTAGATTTTAACTAGAATTCTGGAACAATTTCTGACTTCCAGACTGCCAGAAAATTTTTTTCCTTTAACCCAAAGATAATGTGAATTTTACCCTTTAGACTGACAGGCTTCGTGAAGACTGCACTTTATTATATTAATAGATAGGTGATAAAAATTAAGGTAGATTTTATAGCGGTCCTTATCTTTTCCATCTTTATGCGAACTGACTTTTTACATTGCCTTTATGGAGAGATACTTGGAAAATATCCTTATATTGAGATGCCTCAGATAAGGTATGAAACTAATCTGAGAACAATGTCAAATCAATCCCCATTCTACAAACATAATTTACAAAGGTATGCCTAGGGTAAAGGACACAACTCTTACATATTATTGGAATGCTTGTATTCACTATTTGATATCAATCTCATATAAGCACCAAAGTAACTCGGACTGATTTCATTCTATTTCAAAGGAAAGCTTGAAAGGCTTTGGTGAAATTAAATATGATACAAACATATCTCTGATTTCAAGAGTTATTTCCCTTACCCTAGGTCTACCTGTAAAAAAAAATCAAACAAAATCAGGGGGTAAATTTGGGATGGTCTGAGGTCCAGAACCTTAGATATTGATGCTGGACTGAAATTTCATTAAAACAAGGTACTATTTGAATTTGGAATTATTTTGGAATTTAGAAAATGACAAAAAAAATATTTGTAAAAGTAACCCTTACTAAGGGGGTTAGTCATGCCTGCATGGCTAAGGGGTAAGGTTAGTAGGATAACAAAAAGCAAGGAAAACTTACCAACTCCCCTTAGTCATGACGGCATATATAACTAACCCCCTTAGTAGGGTAAATTCTATAAATAAATTTTACTTATTTACTTAAATCCAAAATAATTCCAAATTCAAATAATACCTTTTTTTTACATGTACCAGGGATTGAACTTAAGAAATATTTCAACTAGCTAATTTTAGCATGTATCATAATATTCCACTTTCTAAATCTACGTTCCTTCATTTATACTACAGATGTAAAATTTGCAGAATACCACAAGCAAATTTTAGTGTATTGCTATGATAATTAAAAAAAAAAGATGTTCAACCATGTCATATTATTTCCTCATATGAATTTGGACATATTAAGACGGACCCTAAAGCTGGGTACCTGTTTAAGGTAAACAGGGGATGATATAATGTTATGTCACTACACAAATTTAGTACCTGGGTACCTGTCTAAGGTAAACAGGGGATGATATAATGTAATGTCGCTACACAAATTTAGCAATTTTTTTTTGAAGCCCTGCATTTGTTTTATGGAAAGCCTTGTTGCAGGATAAAATATATTTCTTTTTATATCCTGCCACATAAAGTTGTAAGGTATTATGTGATATCCCCTGAGAAGTTGTGAGGTAAAATGTAATATCCGTTGAGAAGTTGTGAGGTAAAATGTAATATCCATTGAGAAGTTGTGCGGTATTATGTGGTATCCCCTGAGAAGTTGTAAGGTATTATGTGATATCCATTGAGAAGTTATGAGGTATTATGTGATATCCATTGAGAAGTTTTGAGGTATTATGTGATATTCATTGAGGAGTTGTGAGGTGCATGTGATATCCCCTGAGAAGTTGTGAGGTATTATGTGATATCCCCTGAGAAGTTGTGAGGTATTATGTGATATCCTTTGAGAAGTTGCAAGATATTATGTGATATCCCCTGAGAAGTTGTGAGATATTATGTGACATCCCCTGAGAAGTTGTGAGGTATTATGTGATTTCGTCTGAGAAGTTGTAAGGAATTATGTGATATCCTCTGAGAAGTTGTAAGGTATTATGTGATATCCCCTGAGAAGTTGTGAGGTATTATGTGATATCCTCTGAAAAGTTGCAAGATATTATGTGATATCCCCTGAGAAGTTGAGGTATTATGTGATATCCCTTGAGAAGTTGTGAGGTATTATGTGATATTCATTGAGGAGTTGTGAGGTGTATTTGATATCCCTTGAGAAGTTGTGAGGTATTATGTGATATCCCCTGAGAAGTTGTGAGGTATTATGTGATATCCCCTGAGAAGTTGTAAGGTATTATGTGACATCCCCTGAGAAGTTGAGGTATTATGTGATATCCCTTGAGAAGTTGTGAGGTATTATGTGATATTCATTGTGGTGTTGTGAGGTGTATGTGATATCCATTGAGAAGTTGTGAGGTATTATGTGGTATCCCCTGAGAAGTTGTGAGGTATTATGTGATATCCCCTGAGAAGTTGTTAGGTATTATGTGACATCCCCTGAGAAGTTGAGGTATTATGTGATATCCCTTGAGAAGTTGTGAGGTATTATGTGATATTCATTGTGGTGTTGTGAGGTGTATGTGATATCCATTGAGAAGTTGTGAGGTATTATGTTATATCCCCTGAGAAGTTGTGAGGTATTATGTGATATTCATTGAGGAGTTGTGAGGTATTATGTGATATTCATTGAGGAGTTTTGAGGTGTATGTGACATCCCCTGAGAAGTTGTGGGGTATTATGTGATATCCCCTGAGAAGTTGTGAGGTATTATGTGATATCCTCTGAGAAGTTGTA
The DNA here is from genome assembly GCA_037379345.1 of Perna viridis. NCBI lineage: Eukaryota > Metazoa > Mollusca > Bivalvia > Mytilida > Mytilidae > Perna > Perna viridis. Next base: position 26,503,986 of record CM074523.1, read on the forward strand.
AGGTATTATGTGACATCCCCTGGGAAATTGTGAGTCTATCCATCATTCTTCTGGATAGTGATAATGATGACATTATGCTACATCCCTGCATAAATTTAGCAATTTTTTTGAAGTCCTAGGTTTTCTTTCAAAGAAAACCTAGTTGCAGGATAAAATGTTGTCTTTTTATATCCTGCAACTTGAAGTAGTGAGCTATTATGATATCCCATGAAAAGTTGTGAGTCTGTCTGTCTGTCTGTCTGCCTGCCTGTCCCCCAAAGTTTCCAGATGAGACTTAAGAAGATATTTAGTAATCGTTTATAAACTTGTATTGTTTATGAGTATCAATAAATACAGATCAGTTTGATTGAAGTTTTGTCTGTTTTGTTTTTATCCCACCAATTTTTTTATGAATTGGAGTTATCTTTCTTTGAATATGAAAGGTATTGAGTACAGTACAACATTTACTGTCCAATTAGATACACTTTTTTTTCATTGTACAGGAGATAGCCTTAAGTTTAGACCTACAGACTGGAAAGAAGGGACCTCTCCATGGTATACCGATCAGTTTGAAAGAGAGCCACTATGTGAAGGGGTACGACTGTACTGCTGGATTTGTAGAATATGTAGGGAAACCAGTAAAGGAGGATAATGTCCTAGTTCAGGTAAGGCTTCAGTGAATCTTGGGGAGGCACTAACTATATATCAATATAATTCAATAGGATATTCTGCTGGAATAAGTACCATTTTCCAGCTTGCAAATATGTGAATAGGTGGGAAAAACAAACATAATTATATGATAAATCAATAATTAAGATTATGAATGTAATATGGATAGTAAAAACATACTTGTCCTATCATCTGTTGTAATTATTTTTGATATTTGTAGAATAAATGCATGATGAATTTCATATGTCCTAGTGTATCATAATCAAGGGAAGACTACTTATATACAGGTATATGGAATTATGCCTCTTTTTTCTGACAAAATATATGAAGAGGTCTACATTTTTTTTACAGTTTATAGTTGAGTCCGAGTTGCTCATTTACTTTTGTTACTTTGTATGTATGATTTTAGTTACTTTATGTTCTTTGTTGTGTATGTCTGTTTCCTATGTTTGGTCTTTGTCCCTGGATTACATTCGTTTGATTACCGCTATAACCTTGGTTCCCTTGACTACTCTTTGAGTCCCTCTGTGGATCCACCGCTGACACTCAAATTCAATACATTCAGAAAAAATCAAGACACAAATAACATACTAGAAAAGCAGAGGTCTCTCAGCATTAAGATTTATGATAAAAGAGGCGACTTTAATTTTAATATAATACATTTCCCTTACCTGTGCAGCAATGTCCCTGCATTTCCTGAATATGGTGTTTGTATTTCACAATTGATTCGCTACCCTAGAGCAAGTACTAACTACTCTGATTACCTTGAACACCATAAATATCTGCATAACAGACTCCTGAATCAGAGGTATGAGGAAATGCGTCTTAAAAGGTCTTTTATAAAATTTGTTTTTATACTAACAATCCTTAATTGAAAAATACTCTGTTTCTTTGAACACAATGAGCAATGATTGTTTTTGTAAAATGTTCTTTGTGCTGATGTGACCGCTGATTTACCAATTATGACAATGGCATGCAAATGCTTTTTAATCACCACTGGTATAGTCACGCCGCAATGGAAGTAGGAGGTTTAGCGCTCTTAAACGTAGATTTAACCCACCATTTCGTCTGAAGTGCCTGTACCAAGTCAGGACCATTGCAGTACCAGCAATTGTGTAAAATCTATTTTGCCAAATTTATTATGGACTTGACTTGATTATGAATCGGATTATTGTTTGGTAATTTTGTTGTTACCCTAATCATGATCACTGTTCAAATCACAACTCATATGTTATGCCAGAGCTTGCTGAGACTATGCAGACTTTTTGTATCGCGCTAGAATTTCAACAAATAGGCTTCTGGAGCAGGGTTATGTTGCTACAAGACTGAAGTCATCACTACAAAAGTTTTATGGCTGTCATCATGAACTGGTGGATCGTTACGGTGTATCCATCTGAAAACTGATTTGTTCAACGTGTCATAGTTTTCCTTACCTCTTTTGTCTACCCAAGACTTGACTTTTCATGAGCAACTCAGCAGGTGTTTCTAGAAAAGCAAAGGACGCTTACCCTACCGGTGCACCTGGTCCATGCTCCCAGTTTTTAGTGGAGTCTAAGTTGATCATTTACTTTTGTTACTTTGTATGTGTGATTTTAGTTACTCTATGTTCTTTGTTGTGTATGTCTGTTTCCCATGTCTGGTCTTTGTCCCTGGATTACATTCTTTTAATTACCGCTATAACCTTGGTTCCCTTGATTACTCTTCAATATAAATCTAGGTAGGCTACTGAGTAATTTAATAGCCTTTTAAGGAGGTAGGCTTAGGGTAAGGGACATAACTCTTAAAATCAATGATATGTTTGTATCATATTCAATTTCACTAAAGCCTATCAAGCTTTCATTTGAAACAGAATGAAATCTGTCCAAGTTACTTTGATATTTACATGAGATTGATGTAAAACAGTGAATACAAACATTCCAATGATTTGTAAGAGTTGTGTCCCTTATCCTAGGTCTACTTCCTTAAGTAAAAATCTGCCCTACATTATATCAATGTATCCTACTTATACTAACTACCAATCAACACCTGTGTGATCTTTCGGACACTGTCTTTGAAGTTTGAATAGATGTCAATAACCATGCACTTCACTTCCTAATTATTCCATCCACAATGATAGTGGGAAATTTTTACAGGATGCTAAATTTGGTGTAATTTAGCAGTCTGTCTATAAAAACCCCCAAAATAAATTATGTCAAATATTTACTCTTTATTAAGTTATTTGTGCACCTCTGAGCATCTGCCAAAATAAGAAATGCCAACATTTTTCGTATATCATTTTTGCCAAAAATTTACACCTCCTATATTAACCCTCCTAATAGTATTATGGTGTACAGCAAATCATAGAACCAACTGTCTTTCCTGGTGTCTTATGATATTTAAACATTTTTGGTGCCTTGTTTGTTTTCATGGCATGCAACTCCCTTTGGGTTTTCATTGTTTATGGAGTTTTCATTATAGAGCAATTTACGAAAGCCAGTGAGGATCATTTGAAAAAAAAATGTAATAATCACCACATACTGTGTTGAAATGTAATCAAGGGAACCAAGATTCTAGCATAAATCAAAAGAATGCAATCCAGCAACAAGGACCAGACTTTGAAAACAGTCACGCACAACAAAGAAAATAAAATAACCAAAATAGTATGAACAAAATAACTAAAGTAAATGAACAACTTGGGCTCTGCTAAAAACTGAGAGTATGTACCAGGTGCACCAATTAGGATATACAAATGTAATTAATTGAACTTTTGTCAATAATACCATATCATATGTCCAAACTATATTGTAAATTTGTCTGTTCTTTAGCTCTGTCGAATACCACATCATATGTCGGAAAGTTCTGTGACATGGTGTAAATATATTCTAAATTTGTCTGTTCTTGAGCTCTGTCAGCAGGCATCTTATGAGATGTTTTTTTTCATTGATTGAATAAAAAACATGTATACTAGTAATTTTTTATTATATCTTCGTTTCAGAAAAGGGATTTTGAGAAAGAAAATAAAAAATACAGTTGTAATTTATCCAGACCAAAACCCTTCAGTTATGGAAGGATTTTTGGTTTGCACAGGTTCAATATGTATTTAAACTGATACAGAGGTAGTTCAGATAATCATAACTTTTAATTTAATTTTTCAAATTCATTTTACATCAAGTTAATAGGGAAGCAATCTAGACTTTACCAATGCTTGAACCAAAATGTTAAGGGTAGGCAAATAATACTAGGGTAGATAGGGTAGCAGGAAACAGACATATTATTTTTTTGGCCTATCCAGTTTAAATAGGGTATTAGGGTTTGACAGGTTTCACTGTATAGAATCTGGTTCTTATTTCTTGTACGTGTTGTATGGAGAGTATTCATAGTTGTACTTCTTTGTCCTGGCTTTCCTGTCAAAGCATTCATCGTGAGGATCTTCACATGGAGCTGAAAAAGATGGAAATGCTTATTTTATAGGAGAAAAGGCATTAAGGACTGTTGTTTGCCTTACATACTACTGAAAGTTAATCATCAAGTGTTGAAAATGTTAATTGTGAATTTTGAAACTTACATTTGTAGTAACTATGGAAACACAGGGATTTCTGAAAATTCATTTTGTAATATTTGGTCGATATTCAGTCAAATATCAAGGAATGGTGTCTACATCAAAGAAGCAACTTTATATTAAGAAAATACACTATAATCTGCTGAAAATCAAATCTTAATCTTAATTTGTAGTCTGTATGGAATTTGATTATTTATTGTATGATGCCATTGTGCACCTCATATTTTTTCCATCTGAATGATTTTTTGGGCTTCCTGCTGCAGAATAGGGACTTTGACATTTTTCGATCAAGGGGGGTGGGGGGGGCTTTCTTCTAATTCAGAAGTCCTCTCATACCGCTGAACAGAATTTAATGAAATTTTCAAAGATTAAGGATGTAGACCTAGAGTAAGAGGCATAACTCATGAAGTCAATGATATGTTTGTATTATATTCAATTTCACCAAGTCCTGTCAAGCTTTTGTTTGAAGCAGAATAAAATGAATTCAAGTTAATTAGATGCTTACATAAGATTGATGTAAAATGCTAAATACAAATGTTCCAATGATTTTTAAGAGCTGTGTCCTTACGCAAGGTATACTACCTAAAGTTTTGCATTATGCTATTGTTTGCCTCTTATTTTGTTTTTTCCACCACTTTTGGAGTTTCTTGATACAAAATATGGACTTAGTCATTTGTAGATTAATGGGGAACTCTTTTCTTATCCACTGAGGTCTCAGTAACCACTGAATAATATGTTAAAACTTTCACAGATTCTTTATTGCATGATGCCATCTTGCACCTCCTATTTTGTTTTTTTCATTGGAATCCTGAAACCACTTATGAGGTATCCTATATGTTTTCTGGGGAGGGAATTGGTGGTATCTAGTTTGAAAATTTGTAGTGTTTTCTTACCATTTCAGTAAATTACAAACCAACATGCATTTTTTTTTACAAAACATCGGTTTGTGAACTCTAGTAGATGAACAATATTCGAAAACAAAATTTGGCATGTGCCGCCATCCCCCCCCCCAAACCAGAGTTCTACATGAGCACCAACTTAAACTTTCATACAAGGAAAGACTTTAGTTACTGTGAATGTATTAATTGTCACGGCTGCTAAGTGTTATGGTATGATAAGGCCCATATTTGGCCCCCTTCATGTCTTGAAATAAGATACTTGATACGGAAATTTTTTTGATGCTGTTTAGAATGTGAAATGAGTGATTTAGCTTGTTCAACCATATTTATAAACATACCATGTTTCAGTGATTGAAAATATGATATTAAAATTTAGGAAATCTGTGAATTTTCCATCAGAATTATGCCAAAATTAGGCACTTTTTTTAACATTTTTTCAATTGCTGAGTGTCTCAGCCAACTTTACTCAAATCTATTGTTTATGATTTCTTATTGATGCAAATTGTTGGAGTCCAAATCAGTTAAAATATCTCTGGGTCACAATGGTGAAAATCTTTGAAAATAATAAGATTAACATTGAAAATGTCATTTTCCCTATTTTGTGGTTTTTGGCAGTTTTTTTTACCTTCCTTAAAACTAAGAATTGATGAGATGGTGACATTTTAAAACCATTTTAAAAAAAAATAAAATGATTCATTTAGCAATGCATATCACATTTTCGTCATTTTCTTCAACATAAAGTTTTCGTAAAACATGGGGCCAACTATGGTCCTTACCGTACCTTTTCCTTTAGTGGATTTTGTCAGGTGAACATATTCAATTCAATTTTGCAGGTATTATTTTCATGCTTTTCTGCCCTCTGAGGAAATAGTGAAAATCAGTACACCACAAAAATTAATATATTTACAGTAACTTGCCCTGAATCCAAATGAGATTCACAAATATTAAAGAAAGAGGTGCTTGAACATATCTTGTAGTATGTAATTAGACTGAGGTTTGAGACAGAATTATCTGCCCTTGAAATGTTGATTTACAGTGCACGTCAATGGTATTATAACTTCTTCTATCAAACTTATTTGAAAATTTGGTCTTAATATCTTAATTCTGCTGGCCAGTACAGACATTAAAATAGTACTTTCAAAGTGATGGTTTCACCCACTCCTGATTCTTAGAGAGACAGACACTTAACAGTTGTATGAAGCTTACCTTCAATTGGTTTCAAGCAAGAATACCCTGTCATGTAGGCAACATAGTATGGAGATGCATCACGCTTTTTTCTTCTTGATTCTGATTTTTTTTCTTCTTCTTCTTCTGGCTCTTCTGTTGCTTTTTTTTCAGTAATATCAGCTTCTTTAGTAGGTCTAGATTCTAACTTTCTGTAGTCATTAAAATAAACTTTGTAGTAGACTCGGCAGCATTTAAGTCCAGCATAACAATTACAGTCATCGCCATTACAGAAAAAGCCAGACTTGAATAAAGCTGGAACTTCATACCAGTAGATACGTTTGAATACTGGGTATGGACACGTCTTGCATAGTTTGTTATATGAGTAGGATTTGAAATATGCTGAAAAAGAAAAAAAAAACAAGACAACATTAGTTTGAAATAAAATTTAAACAACAGAAACAAAACGGTATAAATTCAGATTAATTAGGCATGAGGGAGCTGAAAATATTATGGGGTACATAGAAACAAGATAATTTCTATTTAAAGTATGTGAGAATTCCTTATCTCACCCAGGGATTGAGACAGAACAGGTTCCACTGAGTGATAGTGTATGGGAAAAATGAAAACCTATAAGAGTCTTCATTATTGTTGCTATGTTTTTATGAACTTTAAACAGTTATTTAGTATATCCATGGAAATTAGAGTTGCTAATTTCATTAGCAACACTATCTTTTGGTTTGTGCAGGATAAAAAATGCAATTAAAGGGACTTTAAATTGTGTCTCAGGTTTAGACAGGTTACAGACTATCAGATTTTTCAGATATAATACCCCTTTGAACTTTGGAAAAGGAGTTGAGATACATTTTTGTAGGCAAAAACAGACTTTAATTTAAAGTACAAGACTGTATAAAATTCAGACACTATGTATAGTATAGGTGATTTATGGTTTTGAAAAACCACCAAACAAATGATATATGCTGTATTTTTATGTAATGATAGTTTTTTTTTGTATTTTGATCTCCATACATTCATCTCCCTTCAACCCAAAGCAAACCAAATCAAGAACGATAACTCCAGCAAAGTGTGTATTTCTCACTCAATCTACATAATTTTTCAATTTTTCAAAAAGCACAACAACCAAATGAAAAACTGAGACTAGTTTTGTGGCCTATAACTGCTTCTGAACAAGACATACAAATGAAATTGGTGGGTTTTTAACATGCATGAATCACCTCCAGACTTATCTGCCCTTGAAACATTCATTTTCAGTGCATTTCAGTTATATTATAATTCAATTTACCAACATGATATGGCAAATCTTGTCTTTTTTTCCTGGATTCTGATGGTGCAAGTAGTCCAATAAAACATTAATAATGGTGTTTTTTTCATACCATGTATCACACACTGCCTGATTCTTACAGAGACTTAAAATCACTAAAGTAAGGATGCAAAGATATCACTATTTATATTGACTCAGATTTCTAACCACTAAAGTTTAGGTGTAAAGTTATCTTTAGTGGGCATAATGGCTCACAGATATCTAATCACTAAACTTTAGGTGTAAAGTTATCAATAGTGAGTATAATGGCTCACAGATTTCTGATCACTAAACTTTAGGTGTAAAGTTATCACTAGTAGGTTTAATCATGATAGTGGCTCACAGATTTATGATCACTAAATAAAGAATGTAAAGATATCGCTAGATCACATTGGCTCAGATTTCTAATCGCTAAACTTGAGGTGTAAAGTTATCACTAGTGGGCCTAGAGTCTCACAGATTTCTGATTACTAAATTTACAATGTAAAGACATCGCTAGTTCACATCAGCTCAGATTTCTAATCACTAAACATGAAGTGAAAATGTATCACTAATGGACATAATGACTCACAGATTTCTGATCACTGAATTTAGGATGTAAAGATATCACTATTCATTGACTCAGATTTCTAATCGCTAAACTAAAGGTGTAAAGTTGTCACTAGTGGGCATGATGGCTCATAGATTTAAGATGTATATTTTGGACAGAGATGTGGTTTATTCAGAGTTTACACATTTTTTTCTATATTTAAGATTACATGTAGTAGCCATTACCAGTGTAATAGAACTGGTTTGTTTCATTGCCAATGAAATGTTTTGAAAATCTTGTCAAAAATACTATGATATCTCGTCTTTTCAGTTCGCTACCACAATGATGACACAAAGCTGTACTTTTCTTTTGTAAATTTAAATGGAGTATATAGAGGCATTGCTTTTTTATATGATAGAACCCCATTTGTTGGAAAAGTTTTTTGGTTATATTCAATTTGTAGCATACATTATCTTAGATGCCCCTTTTCAAAAGGTCTCTCAAATCTCTATATGCATCTGGATTCAGATTTTAGACATTAATATTGTCAGTTGATGTTTTACCTCTGCAAGTCTTAATACATGCTTCTTTTGTTGGGAATCTGTTGTAGTTCCCACCACGCCCATAATACTTAAATTTTCGGCACTTTCCCGACGCAGCATCATGGTACCAGTAGTTGAAGGGGTAACAGTGTTGGTAGTTGCTACAGTAACCACTATTCTTCATTGAACCACAAAAAACTTCAGGACCTGCAAAAAGAAAAGTTTTTTATAAATTGATACATACTAGTATATGGCATGTAAGACCTGTTACCTTTCTGATTTACTAAAATACCAATAGGATGATTAATTAGAAATAGTGAATAACCAAAATATCCCAAAGTGCTGTAGAACGTCTAGATTTAACGAGTGTGTGGAACTTATTGTTCTTTGCACGAGTGATCATTTTTTTTTTTATTCACGACAAACAATTGGTTATCCTATTTATTATTTAGATTTTCTTCATAATTTATCTATATTTCCAACATGAATTTTAAATTGTGATTGGTGGATTAATATCAAAGTTGTGACGTTTTGATGGGAGAAAGTCCGAGAATGAAGTTTTCAACTTGCCACAGGAAAGTGTAACTAAGTACCTAACTTTCCCTGACCCAAATTTCACTTGCCCCTCGTAATGGGAAATAAGAATCCTAGAACACTGGTCTACATATGCTATATTTTTCTTAATGATAATTATTTCTGTATTCAGACCTGCTTTTTTGAGAAAATCATACATTTATCTCCCACTACAATCAACTAAATGAAACAACATCAAGGGCAATAACTCTTACAAAATACTAATTTCATGTTAAATCTATATAAATTTTATCTCCAAAGAGCAACACCCAAATGAAAAACTAGGACTGGTTATGTAGTCTGTAACTGATTCTAATTAAGTAATAAAAGTGTATTTGGTGAATTTTCGACATGCATGAATTACCTCCTGCCTGATATTTATAAAGACTGCTACTTAAATGTATTTTGAACTAGGATACATTGTACACCAGTCCAAAGTGACTGAATTCTACAGTCCAAAAAAGTTTGGTTTAAAGAAGTTTTACTGTATATGCATCATATGCATTTTTATAAAATTAACCATAATGTAAATTCAGCAGGGAAGAACCCAAAAGTGACTTCTACAACTTTAATCTGGTTCTGCTTCACAGCTACGTGAAGAACTTTTGCATACTGCTAACTTCAAGTACAATCTGTATGAATTTTATCTCAAAAGTGCAAACTCCAAATGAAAAATTAAGACTGGTTATGTGATCTATAACAATTTCTGAACAAGAAATAAAAGTGTATTTGGTGGATTTTTGACATGCATGAATCACCTCCCTTCTGATATTTATTAAGACTGTTACTTAAATCTAACTGTTGAATACATTTAAATTGATATGAATAGATTTCAAAAGAATCTGGTTTAGACAAGTTTTTGGAATATTCAGGGATCAGTGTAGACAGTTGTCACTGTATTTTATGAACACTGCTGTTCATTGATATTCATTCATTTATTGTTTTATGATAACCTGAAAATGCTTTGACTAATATTTATTTTTCAATACTGTGTAAGACCCCCATAAGCTTATTTTATAACCCCACTTGTGAAGTATAGGGATATAAACTTATGGGGGTCTGTCCCTAGTCCCTTCATTTATACAGGGGTTATCATTACTGAATCTTTATCACATATTCCCATTTTATTCCTTAATACTGATTGGAATTGAATGACACAATGACACTTTCACAGAATCTTGGTTGAATTTTGAATGTGTGCACCTCTCTTCAAAAAAATAGAAAGCAACAAGTCTACTTCTGTGAAATTGAAAGCAAACTCCTCCCTTAAATAGAAACCAATGAATGAGATAGAAATTAAGAAATCTCCCCGTTTTGATATAGATACCAAGAAATTTCCCCTCTCTGGCATAGAAATTTTTAAAAAAATTCAGTGTTACTTTATAAAAAGTTCCCTTCTCATTAAAAAGACTTACTGCATCCACGTGGGATCCTTTCAATTGCATGTACATTCATAATGAATGCTGCTACCACCACAAGAGCACTAACCAACTTCATTGTAGAATTTCAGAAGTGGGATAAAATTTGTCTCATCTCAGTACTTTTTATATAGTTGTGTGAAATTAATTAATTGTAAATTATTCAAGCATCTGTGAACTGTTTTCTTGTTTTTTTTGTCTTTTTGTATTTTTTGAAAATAATTAAAATAAATTAATAAATAAGCAAAGTTGAAAAGTTAATATTAAATACTTTGCTTGTATACATGTATATTAATTAACTTCACTGAAATCTACATCTTGTAAATCTACACCGCTATAACCTTGGTTCCCTTGATTACCCTTGTTATATAGGGATATTTCTGTCCATTTTTACAGCAACTTATTGGAATTGACCTGTTTGTCAGTCTGTCCATCCAAATTAAAAAAAAAATAATCTTACCTTTCATTGGATTGATTGGTTTTGAGTTTGGAATGTGGTTTAATGTAAATGTGGTGCATGTCATAGCGATTGTTGTCTTAACATTGACTTCTTGTTTTGTGGGTCTGAAACTTTAAGGGACATTGCACCATAGTGTCATATTGGCTTTTTTATCTGTTTTTAACCACATATTACTGGAATCACCAGTAGTCAGTCCATCTATCCATGCTTCATTACAATTATCGTAATGCCCATATTAGTGGAATCACCATCTATCCAAGTCTCATTACAATTATCGTAACCCCAATAGATGGACTGGTTTTAAATGTAGTATGTGGCTTTATATTCTGATGGGACATGCATTGTCAAGCATTGCTGGCTGACATTGACTTCCTGTTTTGAGAGACTTTGAGGCTACAGAGAGAACCAGTAAAGAGAGACTTTGAGGCTACAGAGAGAACCAGTAAAGAGAGACTTTAAGGCTACAGAGAGAACCAGTAAGGAGAGCTTTAGATCATAATCAATGTATTATATTACAATACTGTTTAAACAAAAAAAACATGGACCGTTATGAAATGATCTTTAGATGTATTTAATTGTGCAATGTTTTTACCACAGTGGCCAGATTTAAAAGGTGGGGGGGGGGTTGTGATCACGCCAAATTAATTTAACCCCACCAAATTTTTTTTGCATGTCCCAAGTCGAAGAATTTCTGGCCTCTGTATGTATTGTTTTCACTTTCAGTTTACTATGTTGCTGGAATATGTAGGGCAAATATTTCACTATACCCATGTATAATGTTGTTTTGGGGCAAGCTACAGCCTGCCCTGTGGTATGAGGGCATAGACGTAGACCCATGGGTGGCCTTGAGCTTACATTTTTCATCCTGGTGAGGTTGTTGTCTCTTTGACATATACACCATTTCCATTCTCATAATATGGCAACTATCATCTTACACAAAAAGGGGTATACTTAAAACACTGATGCATCTTTTGTTCTTTATGTTTCACCATACCCGTTCTGTTTACTTTGGGTTAAATTTTCAAGGGGTTTTAATTTCTTGGATTATTCTTATTCACAAAATAAAAAAAATGATTTTCTCCAATAAAAATTCCTGCCTTTTCAATAGTTGTCTGAATTTCATTTAGAGGTACAAGCAATCATTCTTCTTTAATTTAGCTTTTCCCAGAAAATATGGTAAAAATATGTGTACTAAATTGTGATTGATCTTTGCTTGAATATATGTCACTCAGCATTAATGTTGATTATTGAAATTAGACAAATTTGTGGAAAAATGGAAACTAATACCACTTTCATAGTTGAGTGGGCCAATGACCTTTATAATTAGTCATTTTAAGAATCGGACAAAAAGCTAAAGCCTATAACATGCATGTCAAATATCCTCTCGTCTGATAAAGAATCAAACATACATTTTTCTCAAGCAAGATTGGTACTCCAGTAGTGCTAGAGGTTGTCTAGAAAGCTATTTTCTGACTTGGAACGGAATTCCAACCTCTTACTTTGTAAGAGTAATCAAGGGAACCAAGGTTATAGCGATAATCAAAAGAATGTAATCCAGGGACAAAGACCAGACATGGAAAACAGACATACACAACAAAGAACATAAAGTAACTAAAATCATACATACAAAGTAACAAAAGCAAATGAGCAATTCGGACTAAACTTAAAACTGAAAGCATGGACCAGGTGCACCAGTAGGGTAAGCGTCCTCTGCTTTTCAAGAAACACCCACCGAGTTGCTCATAAAATGTCCCGGGTAGACAAACGAGAAAAGGAAAACTATGACCTGTTGAATAAATCAGTTTTATGTTCAATGTTCAATTACAGTGCATTTCATTAAAAGTATAATTTATTGTATCAAAATGAAATGAAAAATGTTGTCTCTACTTCTTAAATTACTAAGTCAGATATTGGGTTATTTAATTCCATATTTCACCCCATGCCTGATTTTACCAGAGATTAACACTAAATCTGCATGAACTACATGTTACATTTTAGTTCTCAAATTGAGCTCATTGACAATGGAAAAGATAGTCATAAGTGTCAGTCTCTCTAAGAATCAGGCAGTTTGTGTAACATGGTATGAAAAACCCACCATTTTGAAAGTATATTTTGGCTATATTCACCATCAAAATGAAAAAAAAGAAAAGATTTTCTATACCTCATTGGTAATTGAGTTATAATTTCATTGAAATGCACTGGAAATGAACATTTCAAAGGCAGATAACATTTAAATCATCATTTCTCTAAAATTCTATTGAGAAATATCAGGGAATGAAAATAACAGTTGCTGTTATAATCATTAGTGAGAAGGTTGTATCAAAAATGTGACCTACCATTTGTGAATGGTTGTATATTTAATTTCAGAAAAATAAACTTAAAAAAAGAAGGTAATGCTCTATTGATCAGATTGCTGTATTTGTAATACACTATAAATAATGCTAATCATTTTGTTTAAATATGATAAAGCTTGATACTTTAGATACAATATTTTTACTTGACAGAAAACTTTACATTTATCAACCACATAAAATTAGTACATTTGCACTACTGTATTGGTCATTTCAGGTACTTTGAATACAATGTGTTGTTTTTTTTTTTTTGGCAGAATGCAGTTATTGTAATATCAGGTACTTTGAGGACAAGTGTTGTTTTTTTTGTTTTTGTTTTTGCAGAATGCAGTTATTGTAATTTCAGCTACTTCGAGGACAAGGTGTTGTTTTTTTTTTGTTTTTTTTTTGCAGAATGCAGTTATTGTAATTTCAGCTACTTCGAGGACAAGGTGTTGTTTTTTTTGTTTTTGTTTTTGCAGAATGCAGTTATTGTAATTTCAGCTACTTCGAGGACAAGTGTTGTTTTTTTTTTTGTAGAATGCAGTTATTGTAATTTCAGCTACTTCGAGGACAAGGTGTTGTTTTTTTTTTCCATTTATGAGATTGCTCTATGTTTAATTTCATGTGCTTTTAGAACAAGATACTGTTCCATTTATCAGAATTGTACTTTTATGTGCTCTGGGAACAATGTACTGTTCCATCTGTGAAATTGCTGTATTTCTGATTTTAGATGCTTTAAGAAGAATGGAGGTATTTTTCCATTTGTAAAAATCTTGTATTTGTATTTTCAGGTACTTAAAAAAGCAGGTGCAGTACCTTTTGTAAGGACCAATATTCCTCAGGGAATGATGACATGTGAATGTTCTAACCCTATTTATGGCAGTACCGGCAACCCACACAACCCAACTCGTATACCTGGTGGCTCATCAGGTGGAGAGGGGGCCCTGATTGCATCAGGAGGATCCCTGCTTGGGCTTGGTAGTGACATAGGAGGCAGTATCAGGATCCCTGCCCATATGAGTGGATGTTGTGGTTTGAAACCAACTACAGACAGACTGAGGTAAATACAGTGAAGCATGTCTAAATCTAACCCTGAAAAATCTAAACTAAACCCTGCAAGATCTGAAACCTGTCTAAACCAAACCCTGAGCAATCTGAAAACCTTATCTAAACCAAACCCTGAAAAACCTGAAAACCTGCCTAAACCAAACCCTGAAAAATCTAAACTAAACCTGGCAAAATCTGAAACCTGTCTAAACCAAACCCTGAGCAATCTGAAAACCTGTCTAAACCAAATCCTTAAAAATCACACCTGTGTATACCAAACAATTTTACAAGTCTTTATATCAGTTTACATACATTTTGAACCTTCATTTACCAGGCATCTGTCTAAACTGAAACAATTAAGTGCAAAAGGTAGGCAGTTTTTACAGGTTGCACTATAATACAGGGGATAGGGTAAGTTAAACAGTTCAGGTATAAACAGAGAAGTTGAGTAAAGAGGTACTAACAATAGACAGTTTGAGCAAAGAGGTCAGGTGTTAACAATAGACAGGGTGAGCTAAGAGGTCAGGTGTTAACTATAGACAGTGTGAGCTAAGAAGTAAAAAAATCTCAAAAACCTTTGTAGCAATATCATTGAAACTTTGGTGAAATGCTTCTTTGTATTAATAAAAGCTCCTTTAAAATTTTGAAAATTTGTGATTTTATGATGTAGAGTAATTGGACTTATTCATAAAAAGTGGTGGAGGGAATGTAGCTGTTTTCAGGATTTGACTCAGTAGCGGTTGCACCAATATTCATGAAACTTTTAGTGAATCGTTTCTTTTGATCGATGAGATTTTTAGTTTTTACAAATTTCAGAGTTTTCATTTTTGAGTTATGGGACATTTTTCATAAAAAAAGGGGAAGATTTCCAATAATTGTGGCTAAGCAACAACTAGAAAATGCTTTCTTTGAAACTTTGTTGAATAGTTTTTTTCTTTTAGAGTAAGCGTCTTTTTGATATGTATATATTTCTGATTTTACATTTTTGAGTTATGGGACATAATTCTTACATCTATTGGGCAATTTCCAGTTTCTGGACTTTAGTTCAAGAATTCTTCTACCAAGTGCCATGACATTGTAAATTGTTTATTTCTTTTGATCTAGGCTTTTGATTTGTTTATCGTACCCTACATGAACAGGAACAAAATTCTGGGATCTATAGAAGGCACTTTGTCAATCCATTAACATGTCTGTTTATGTTATTTTTAAGTACTTCTCCATCTAAGAATCAGGCAAAATATGTATAAGGTGTGGCACATGAAGAAAAAAATACACAGAGATTTTATTGCAATATCCAAGTATTTATACCTCATAACCTCAAGAAATTACTGACAGAGTGTTTGCAAAGTTTGCATTTTTAAGATATTGATAGGTCAGATTTAGTTGAAATGCACAATGGGAAAACGGTGGATAAATTTTTAAAAATGTTTTCCTTATATAAGCAGTAAAAAGTTGTCTCTATCAAAGGTGCTTCAGGATAAATTTAAATAGCTTTTCAGTTGTTTTCTAGATGTATTTGAATATGTTTGAGGCAAGAAAGACCAAATTGAGAAAAATTATGTGCCACTCAATGCCTGATTCTTACACAGAATGGTACATTAGAAGCCTTTTTGCAAGTATTTAAGGAGGTAGACCTAGGGTAAGGGACATAATTCATGAAATCAGTGATATGTTTGCATCATACTCAATTTCACCAAAGCCTCTTAAGCTTTCATTTGAAGCAGAATAAAATGAATCAAAGTTAATTTGATGATTACATAAAATTGATGTAAAATGCTGAATACAAACGGTCCAATGATTTTTAAGAGTTGTGTCCCTTACCTTAGGTCTTCCTCCTTGACTGTATCCATTCTGGATAAACTATATCCGGTGTATGAAGACTGTTCTTGTTTCCTGTTTTCATATTCAGGCCATGTATTTGAACTTTGATGTATCTTCATTGTCCAATTATTGACATTTAGGCACTTCTTTGTCTACTGTGAAAGTAATTTAATTTGTGGCTACAATTTTCATGGATTAGGGGAACCACACGTTTGTGGATTCCTGAATTTGTGGTTTTGAGGTTTTCAGTAAACGCATTAATGGAAATCTCTGTTTCCTTGGGAACCAAATTTTGGGGTTTGGCCTACCCAAGAAAACCATGAAAATTGGTACCCCACAAACAATAGTACTTTCACAGTATATTTACGGGAAAGATCTTCAAAATTTTTAATGAGTAGCATACAGTGCTCAACTTCTAGAAAAGAGTTATGTTCAATTACATGTAATACCAAATCAGCCTTAAGGTAGAAAATACCTATTACAAAGAGCATTCTTTTCTGTCACTTGCAAAATCATACAGGCATGTTTCTAGAAAAACAGAGGATGCTTACCCTACTGGTGCACCTGGTCCATGCTCCCAGTTTTTAGTGGAGTCCGAGTTGCTCTTTTGCTTTTGTTACTTTGTATGTATGATTTTAGTTACTTTATGTTCTTTGTTGTGTATGTCTGTTTTCCATGTCTGGTCTTTGTCCCTGGATTACATTCTTTTGATTACTAACTGTAACCTTTAGGTTCCCTTGGTTACTCTTTCAAATGATGTAAAAATAATATGCTTAGATTATTTTAATACAATTTTTGACATTAAAAATTGTATGGTAAAATTACAAACATTTATTGTAATATGCCTTTTTAAACATGTTGAAAGAAGACACTTTCAAGGGTAGATATTAAGAATCTATCACCTGTACGAGTGCAAGGTAGGGGAATCTCAGGGACCCAAGGGTAGGATTTAATCGTTCTCTAACGAGGCTCCTACCAGGCTTCACTGAGTTAGCGAACTATTACATTTTACCCTAGGATGTCTGAGATTTCCGATTCAAAAGTAATAATAGTCATTTCATGATATATTGTTCTGGATTTACGAAAACAAGACATTAAGAACCTAACATTTGTACGAGTGCAAAATAGGGAAAGGATAATATTTAATTGTTTTCAACAAGGCTTTGCCGAGTTTTAGAACTATTACATCTTAACCACAGTGTGAGATTTCTCAATCTTGCTACTCCCACAACGTAAGAGGTTGGAATTCTGTTCCGAGTCAATGGGTCATAGTTTTCCTTTCCCCATTTGTCTACCTTGGACTTGACTTTTTACGAGCAACTCGGCGAGTGTTTGTAGAAAAACAGAGGAAGCTTACTCTACCAGTGCATCTGGTCCATCCTCCCAGTTTTTAGTGGAGTCCGAGTTGCTCATTTGCTTTTGTTACTTTGTATGTATGATTTTAGTTACTTTATGTTCTTTGTTGTGTATGTCTGTTTTCCATGTCTGGTCTTTGTCCCTGGATTACATTCTTTTGATTATCGCTGTAACCTTGGTTCCTTTGATTACTCCTACAAAGTAAGAGGTTGGAATTCCGTTCCAAGTCAGAAAATAGCTTTCCAGACAACCTCTAGCACTGCTGGAGTACCAATCTTGCTTGAGAAAAATGTATGTTTGATTCTTTTCTCACTTAGAGTTATTTTTCTGATAAAATGATCTTCGATTGTGACATATCTGGCCTGTGATATGTCAGGATGAGGTTTGAACACTTCAAAACAGTATAAACAAACAGCAAGCAATAATCAATCACCAGTTAGTATCAATAAAGATATTATTTTAAAAGAATTTTTAGACACATTTTTGTTGTTGGTAGAATTTGATTGTTCATCATAACTCTTTATTCATTTGTGCCAATTTTTTTAATGTAAAAGCACACTTGTTCTGTCTCAACCCGTGGGTGAGATAAGGAAATTTTACACAGCTAATAATAGGAATTTTCTTGTCTCTTTAGTGAGAAAATTGGTGGATAGGAACGTTCTATAGACTCAGTTAGCAATTCGAGGTCGAATATCCACCCCTCCATGTAGTACCAAATACACTCTAATCCTAGATCTAAGCTACGGTCGTGCCAGATTTATTTTATACTTGACTTGATTATGAATTGGATTAGTGTTCGGTAATTTTGTTGTTACCCTTATTTAGTTCAGATGTAAGAATATTGTCAGGTACTGGGGCTCATAACAACTGCTTTAAAAAGTCCTTTTTTGTAGCATTTGAAAGTTTTTAAAGGGTTTTAAAGCAAAAACCAGGAAGTAGGTGGCACATAACAAATTTTGATTCATCCGTTTCACATCATAAATGCATCTTTTCTCAAAGTTAAATGTTGGTTTTTGATTCACTGCAGTGATTTAAGTGAAATTAATTACATAGAAAGCATTAACCTTAAATGAATAAAGGGAAGTAACTCCTTATTTTGTGGCTATTAAGGGAAATTTAAATTCATTTTCAGCAACATTAATTGAATAAAGGGAGGTAATTCCTTATTTTGTGGCTATTAAGGGAAATTTAAATTCATTTTCAGCAAGATTAATTGAATAAAGGGGGGTAACTCCTTATTTTGTGAGTATTAAGGGAAATTTAAATTCATTTTCAGCACTTTCTATGAATTATTGATTAAAAAAAGTATTTGCGATACATACATTTTGTATGATAAAACATTACAATCAGAACTAGAAATTTATGTAATGTAATGCCAACCAGGTCATAGAATTTGTATGGACATCCTCTCTTTAGAGCATGGTTACTAACATTACAGTTTATTTTGTATAGTATAAAAGGGGAGATGGACTTTAACAGTGGACAGCCTTTAAGTAAGTATAATTTTTTAAATGAAACTAATTTAAGAATTATCACATAAAAGCATGCCTCACATAAAAGCAGGGCTCACTTAAAATCGTGGCTTAAACAGTAGAAATGTATGTTATATAATACTTATGTTAATTGCATCGAATCAATGAATGTTCCTTTTGAGTAAATACCAATAATTCATAGGTGTAATAAATTCTGGATTTTTGATCTCTGCCAAGACATTACAATGATAAATGGAACAGATATGGTGAAATGCAACTAACTCATCAGTAAATACCTTCCAACTTAGGCATTAAATCTTCAATAAATGTAAGCATGCCTTTAAGGAGGTAGACCTATGGTAAGGGACATAACTTGAAATCAGTGATATGTTTGTATAGTATTTCTTGTATTATTTATATTTTGTGGAACTTTACTTTCAGTTAGACTAGTACTAGGACCATTAGCTGCAAATGTTGATGGACTGGTTTCCTGTATGAGGAATTTACTGGTTCCACAGATGTATGAGTTGGATCCAGATATTGTCCCTGTTCCATTCAGGAATGAGGTAGTTTTGTATTACCCTCTTATTGATGCGAGTATCTTCCTGTCTGTCTGTCCTTTTGTATGTCTTACTATTAATCAAAAAAGCTATGAGGAATTTTCAGAAGTGTTTTTTTTTTATACATTGCCTGTCTTTATTGATTTGAAATTTCAGAGAAATTGGACTTCGCACACAAAAAAAGATTTTACAATATTACAATCTTTAGAAATTTTTCATTGCTAGCTTTTATAAAATGTGGATTTAGAAAATCATGCTAGTTGAAAATATATGTTGAATAATCAATGATTATCACTCATGCAATATTTTTTCTCAGATTTTTGAAGAAAAGAAGAAACTGACCATAGGTTATTTTATAGATGATGGAAATTTAAAACCTGTACCTGCATGTCAAAGGGCAGTGTTAGAGGTCAAGGCCATTCTGAAAGCTCAAGGTCATACAGTGAGTACTCAATCTATAGAAATCGACCTTTTAGGGGTTGTTAATAGAATTAAGGCCCAGCCAAGAGATGCATGAAAATTTTTGGGGTAAAAGTTATGAAAAATCAAGATTTCATGCCAAAAAGAAATCCCTCTTTTATTTTTAAGGTGAGTGGATGGGGTTGTACCCCCAAGCAGGCCTTCCCATGAATTCGCACCTTACCAACATGTCTGCTGTTACTGGTTAAGTTTTAATCACAAAAGTATCTTTTACATTTAATGGTGATGTGCAGATTCTGTGAAAGTTTCATTAAATTCCATTATGTGGTAAAGGAGGATTGAGTTGGTGTTCCTATCTGCATAATGGAAGGAAGTTCTGACACTCCTATCACTATATATCCCAGATTTTGATATTTAAACACCCCTGCTGTGATAAACAAACCCCCTGTTATGATATTCCTCTCCTGCTGTGATAAATTAACCCCTTGTTACGAGTGACACATAATCTCTTGGTTTACAATCCCTGAATGATCCACGCAACCATTTGACAGATCGATGACCGTTGACTGATTTATCACTGACGGATCGATAACCAATGACTGCTAACTGATCTGATCACAGTTTTGTTATGTAAAATGATGGATGATCTGTTAAAAGTAAAACAAATGTAAAATAAATGTATTTATTGATGTTTAAATCTACTGCATTATGTAAATATGTGGAAAAATGACATATAAAACAACAGAATCTGTAAAATATATTGACTGCTCTGTGATCATGTGATGCGATCACTGGTTTAATGGATTAGTTTGACAGATTGATGACTGATTGGAAAATGACCGGTAATCGATGACTGATGACAATTCTTGTTGTACGACTGGTTCAGGTACTGTACAATAATCATCTTTTTATATTGCAGCTGGTACCTTTTAAACCGGTGGATGTATACAGAATGATAGAATTGTTTCATAAGTCATGCCTTGCTGATGGTGGTCAAAATTTTTTGGATATAATGTATGTAAAATTATAAAGTAAATTTCTGTAACTGAAAATTTTAAACTTCAATATTGAATTTAATGGTCACTGATTACGTTCACTGACAGCACATTAGCTAAGTTGGTAAAGTGATATTTGTAGCCATCTCATTCAAAAGGATGCTTTTAGAGAATCATGCATTTTCAATAAATTCTACCTTCATATATAAATGCAAAACTAACTAGTAATTTAATGATGATATAATTCCAGGGCCTAATTTCACAAAAATTCTCAACTAATGAGATATTCTTCAAATCCATTGTCACCTCAAATTTCGATCAATCAGATTGCTTTAAATTGAATATTTGGAGAAAGTACTCAAGAATTTGAGGAAATCTCAAGCTGAAATTGTTTATGAATGACTTTTGTGTCCATTGGGAGAGTGTTTTTATTCCTTTTTAGCTCACCTGGTTGAAGGCTATGTGAGCTATTGCCAGCACTTAACGTCGGTTGATGTTGTCGTCATTTGTCATCGTCATCAACTATCGTCATTAACAATTTATTGAAACTCTTCTCCTCTGACACTTCTTGACCAATTGGAACCAAACTTAGTATGAATGATTGTCTGAATATAGCTGAAATATTGCTGCTCGGACGTTAAACCCCAACAAACAAACAAACAATAGTATGAATGTTCCTTGGGGTATCCTGCATAGAACTGATGTGGGGATTTTTGATCCGTCAAAAAACATGGCTGCCATTACTAAAAATAGAAAATAGGGGTCAGACAGTAGTTTTTTGCATATATCTCCAAAACTATTTTGTTTTGCCAAGTTCTGACGAGGTAAATGTGTTCATCATGATAAGGTCTATCTTTGATCATTTTTAATTAATCCAATGAGCTATGTTGGAGTTATTGCCCCGTTTTAACATTTTTTTTGCTATTTTTAATGTAATTTCTTTCAAAAATCTTCTCCTCTGTCACTATTTGACCAATTGGAACCAAACTTGGTATGAATGTCTCTTGGGATATCATGCATAGAACTGATGTGGAGATTTTTTACCCTTCGAAAAACATGGCTGCTCTTACTAAAAATTAAACATAGGGTCAGACAGTAGTTTTTCGCATATTGTATCTCCAAAACCATTAGGTTTAGCCAACTTTTTTCTATTGCTGAAAATGATCCTTATTTTAAGGCCTACAAAAGTGTTGGAGGGATCAAAGTTGTCAGACAACTCCTTGTAATAGTTATTGTCCTTGAAAAATGATGTTTTTTTTTTTTCAGCTCACCTCGCCAAAGGCCAGGTGAGCTATTGCCATCACTTGGCGTCCATCGTCGTTGTTATCCATCGTCGTCATCGTTAACAATTATACGAAAATCTTCTCCTCTGAAACTACTTGACCAGTTGAAACCAAACGTGGTATGAATGTTCCTTAGGGTATCCTGCATATAACTGATGTGGGGATTTTTGATTCGTCAAAAACATGGCCACCATTACTAAAAATAGAACATAGGGGTCAGACAGTAGTTTTTTACATATATCTCCTAAACTGTTAGGTTTAGCTAAATTCTGACACGGGTAAAAGTGTTCAGCATGATCAGATCTATCTCTGGTCAAATTTTGGTTTTAATCCGTTAAGCCATGTTGGAGTTATTGCCCTTTTTCAACTATTTTTGCCATTTTTAATGTTATTTCTTTGAAAAATCTTCTCCTCTGACACTACTTGACTAATTGAAACCAAACATGGTAAGAATGTTCCTTAGGATACCCTGCATAGAACTGAAGTGGGGATTTTTGATTTGTCGAAAAAAAAACATGGCCACCGTTGATAAAAATAGAACATAGGGGTCAGACAGTAGTTTTTCACATATATCTCCTAAACCATTAGGGTTAGTTAAATTCTGACATAGGGTAAAAGTGATCAGCATGATGAGGTCTCTCTCTGGGCAAATTTTGGTTTTAATCTTTTAAGCCATGTTGGAGAACTTTGTTGCCATTTTTTATGTTATTTCTTTAAAAAATCTTCTCCTCTGACACTACTTGATCAAATGAAACCAAACATGTAATGAATGTTCCTTAGGGTATCCTGCATAGAACTGGTGCGGGGATTTTTTATCCATGAAAAAACATGTCAGCGGTTTCTAAAAATAGATCATAGGGGTCAGACTGTAGTTTTTTGCACATATCTCCAAAACCGTTAGGTTTAGCAAAATTCTTTCAATAGCTGAAATGATCCATGTTATTAGAATACAAAAGTATTCAGGGATAAAAGTTGTCAGATGACTCCTTATAAGAGTTATTGCCCTTGAAAGGGGAAAATGACTCCTTTTTTAACAGTTTTCTTTGGTAGGACTTAAACATAAGATCTTCTCAACAATTGAAAGTTCTCATTAAATTTATTGCCTTTGAAAGGCAAATTTCAACCAGGTGAGCGATTCAGGCTCCTGGGAGCCTCTTGTTTGTTTTTGTTTTTGTTTTTACAGTTTTCAGCCAATCTCTTGAAAACTATGATAGATAGAAAGAAACCTTCAATTGCTGAATGCTTCTTTCTATCTAATTTCCAGTTGGGTTGGTAAATCATTCTCTGGTCCTAAAATCCTGAAATAACCATAAGAAATCAATCAATAATTTTTAGCTCACTTGGCCAAAAGGGTCATGTGAGCTATTGCCATCACTTAATAATTTATTCAAATATCTTCTTCTCTTAAACTGTGTGACCAATAAGAACCAAACTTTGTATGAATGTTCCTTAGGGTGTCCTGCATAGAACTGGTATGGGGACTTTTGATCCATTGAGAAACATGGTCACAATTATTAAAATAGAACATAGGGTAAAAGTGGTCAGCTTGATGAGCTCTATCTGTGGTCAAATTTTCATGTGTAAATCTGTTAAACCATGTAGGACTTATTACAAAAGTCTGCATCAAAGTTGTGGAATGAATCCTTGTTAGAGTTACTGCCTTTGAAAGATGAAAAACGACATTTTTTTTTACAGTTTTCAGTCAATATCTTGACAACTATGATAGAATAAAAAGAAACCTTCACTTGCTGAAATGACCCTTATGATAAGGCCTACAAAACTCTGCATGGGATCAAATTGTCAGTCGACTACTTGTAAGAGTTTTTGCCCTTGATAGGCAAAAAATGATGTTTTTGCAGTTTTCAACCAATATCTTGAAAACTATCATAGTTGGAAAGAAACTTTCAATTGATGAAATAATCCCTATGATAAGTCCTACCAAAATTGAACTCCTTGTTAGTTATTGCCCTTGAGAGGCAAAAATATAACCAGGTGAGTAATTCAGGCTCCTATGAGCCTCTTGTCTCCACATCTGTTTACAATTTTTAATGCTACATTCGTATAAAAAATTTCTCCTCAGACACTACTAGACAGAATTTAATGACACTTGATATGATTGTTCCTTAGGTATAAGCATTAAGAAGTTCTATGCAAGAAAATTAAAACATAGCCACTTTTACAAAAATTGGAATGTTGATTATCGAGAGATGTGAGCGATTCAGGCTCTTAAGCGCCTCTAGTTTGCAAATCAGACGTTAATTTTACAATTCTTTTTTTATTTTTTTTTTACTGTACTTTGATTTTCCATTTCACCAAAATTACTTTTTTACTATTAGCTTAATGAAATATAAAGTCTATTTTTTTAATATCTTCAACAACTTTGTTTATTTTTAGGAAGTATGATAAAGTTGACCCTACATTGTGGAAGTCTTTTGTAATGCTCAAGTTACCTGAGAGGCTGAGAAGAATTTTATCCAGTTTAGCTGCCTTCATCCTAAAGGTTTTATTTTAAGTGGCATTCCGGCTAAGAATCAAGCAAAATGTGATTCATGGGTAAAAAACCTACATATTTTTATTTTTGATATTTTGTTTGAATTGCCATAGTAAACAAAAATTAACATTCAGTTTTTCATATAACCCGTGTTTTTAGGAGGTAAAAAATAGAATGCACTGTAGATTTTAAAATTAAGGGAGATAACTCTATAATTAACACCCAAATACAATAGAATCTATTGGATTTTCAATGTTGATTATCTCCGAAGAGCAGGCAGATTTGAATGAATAATTACACATTTCATAGTATAGACCCATAAAACAACTTAATTTCAAAAATGAAAATATGTAGCCTTATTTGGGGTGTATCACATTTTTTCAGGTTTTGCATGATTCTTACAATGACAGTTACTTAACAATAATTCAGTCGAAGAAACATGCAAGAATGACACATTTATTGATTAATGTTTATCCTTTCCCACAGAAATATTTTGACTGGAAATCCTTCAGTATGCCTACTGGTATTTGAAAATGTTTTTAAAAAATGAAAGTATTTTCCATTCAGTGAGAAAATTTGTATGATATGTAGAATAATTAGTTGGTACATGTAAGTAACTCAAATGTAATCACTCATGCAGAGAATGCTCAGAGATTTAACTCATGCACAACATTCATTTCATCTTAGTGTTTTTTAGCACTTTGAATTATTTTTAGCTTTATTTTTGTTTATATTTAGATTTGTTCCAATCAATATTATAAAATTAAGATAAATTTATCATCAGAAAATTTTCAAAAAAAAAAAACCAAGATCAGATCAGTCACCAGTCATTAGTTGGTGATCATTCAGCGATCGTTATATACATTGGGTAATGAATCTGTCAAAACCATAATCAGATCAGTCACCAGTCATTGGTAAGTGATCAGTTTGCAATCATTTTATAATTGGTCATCAATCTGTCAAAACTACAATCAGATCAGTCAGAAACCATTTTATAATAGGTAATCAATCTGTAAAAGCCAGAATCAGATCAGTCACCAGTCATTGGTAAGTTACCAATTAGCAATCATTTTACAATGGGTCATTGATCTATCTAAACCACAATCAGATAAGTCACCAGTCATTGGTTTAAGTGAAAAGTCAGCAGTCATTGAATAAAAGGTAATCAATCTATCAAAACCATGATCACTTCAGTCACAAGTCATCAGTTTATTGATCAGTCAGCAATCATTTAATAATTGGCCATCGATCAATCAAAACCACACAGGTCAGTCACCAGTCATGGGTTATTGATTAATCAGCGATTATTTTATAATGGGTCATAAGTCTGTCAGAACCACTGAATTAGATCAGTCACCAGTCATTGGTTTTTGATCAGTCTGCAATCATATTATGATGGATCATAAGTCTGTCAGAACCACAATCAGATCAGTCACCAGCCATCTGTTTTTGATCAGTCAGTAATCATTTTATAATGGGTCATCAGCCTGTCAGAACCACTATCAAATCAGTCACCAATCATCGGTTATTGATCATTCAGCAATCACTTTATAATGTGTCATCCATTCAATCTCTAGACACTTCAGGTCTATGGTAAAGGGACTATGTAACAGCAATATTTTAAGAAAAATTTCCGTGCTCACAAAATTTGCCAAAATAAATCACTATTGAAAAAAACAATACTAATTTTACCATCATTGATGCTGTGATTTATCTACTTTGAAGTTTTTTTTTATTATTGATCAACACATTTTTTTTCTAGGATCGTATGCTTGGGATTATGGGGAAGTCACTCATAGGAATAAAGTAAGTTTATTTATTTCCCTTGTTTTAAGGAGGTAGACTTAGGGTAAGGGACACAACTCTTAAAAATCATTGGAACGTTTGTATTCAGCATTTTACATCAATCTCATGTAAGCATCAAAGCATGATTTCATTCTGTTTCAAATGAAAGGCTTTGGTGAAATTGAGTATGATACAAGCACATCACTGATTTCAAGAGTTGTTTCCCTTACCCTAGGTCTACCTTCTTAAGCCAGATATTGAAAATGCACATGATTCTTTTAGTAGCAGTCTGTAAAAAATCAGTGATTCGTGCTATTGTCAAAAAGCCCACCAACTTCGCTTTTATTTTCTATGAAGAATCAGTTCTTAGTTTTAAGAATCAGTAACAGACAACATAATCAGTCTTAGTTTTTCATTTGGGTTTTGCTCTTTTGAGTTAAAAATTTATATAGATTGTACATGAAATTAGCTCTTTGCAAGAGTTATCCTTCTTGATTTGCCTTGATTTGGTTGATATTAGTAGGAGATAATTGTATGATATTCTCAAAAGTACAGATCTAAATACAGAAAAAAACTAATGTAACCTAAAAATATAGCATCTGAAGACCACAATAAAATTGATTGTTCTGTGGATTTTCTACACAATGAATCACCTGTACCATTGGCAGTGTCTGAATTTTACATGGACTGGTATTTAACTAATGGATGGTGATTAAATATCTGTTGGAGATTAATTCCCCCCATTTTTCAAGTTTTCCACCAGATTTAATGGAAGAAACTGTTTTTACTTTAATCTGTTAAGAACATTATACATCGTTGTTTTTCAAAAAAAGATGGTACACCTAGATACAAATATATAGTTCTTTGTAGAGATTCCTCATACTTTGTAAGAAATAATTCCAAATCACCTTCCAAATATACAGAGGAAGATGTTTACAAAATGCTGGAATTTTTAATCGACAACTTATCTGTCCAGTGTGGTGCACATGTTTTTCAACAAATGGTCGGCATTCCAATGGGAACAAATTGTGCTCCTTTACTTGCTGACCTTTTCCTTCACTCTTATGAGGCTGACTTTATAGCTGATCTGATCCGAAAGAAAGAATATCGTTTAGCTAGATCCTTTAATCTCAGTTTCCACTATATAGATGACGTCAGGGATTTGATACATCGCATCTACCCCAAAGAACTTGAGATAAAAGATACTACAGACACTGTGAAGTCAACCTCATATCTTGACCTACACTTAGAAATCAGTGGTAAAGGAAAACTATTGATTAAACTTTACGACAAACATGATGACTTTTCATTCAGAAATGTCAACTTTCCTTTCATTATTTATTACTTAGCAATTCTGCCAAAAATAGAAAAAATAAAAAACCTGAATTTATTGTGTATGTACCTTTTTGCCTAAAAATTTCCCAATTTCACACTTGCCCAAAAACCCTGCCTTTTGATGTATTGTCAAGTCAATGAATTATTAATGTTTAAGGCAAAAAAAAAAAAAATCCCAGATTCTCATCCCCACCCAACCCAATTTTTTTTGCCCTTAAAAAAAAAGTTATTTAGATTAGATTTTTTGTCTAATTTAGCTTAATTTCTTTAAAATTGGCAGCATTTTCACTAACATTGATAAAAAATCAAAATAAAATTATTAGCACGTCCATTCAAATTTTGAACAAAGTTGGATGAGAATCTAGGATTTTTTTTTTTTATTTTGGCCTAATCAATTTGATTTTATTTGATGAGAAAAAATTATTCAGGTTATTTTGTTAATATAAATGTTTATATCTTTTGTTACTTAACAGAACTATACCTGATTACTGGGACCATGCATCAAAACTCCAGGTAAGCTCAGTCTGAAGTTTATTTCTTATTTCTGGAGCCATTTTTTCATCAAAGAGTAATCAAGGAACCAAGATTCTAGCAGAAATCAAGAGAATGTAATTCAGGGACAAAGACCAGACATGGAAAACAGACATACAACAAATAACAAAATAACCAAAATGATGCATACAAAGTAACGAAAGTAAATGAGCAACTCAGACTCCACTAAAAACTGGGAGCATGGACCAGGTGCACATGTTCAGTGAGTGTCCTCTGCTTTTCTAGAAACACCCGCCAAACTGCTAAAAAAAATTCAAGTTCAGGGTAGACAAAAGACCCTGTAAGAGGAAAGAAAAGTATGACATGTTGATAAAAAAAAAAAAAAAACAATGAGAAAGGGAGACAATTCTTGTTATTATTAACTGCCCCCAAAAGAGATGCTGGGACTATTAACATATTGTCCACTCCCTTAGAAATCAGGAATGGGTGTGTTAAAGTATTAATTAATTAGTGACAGAGTGTAAGCAAAGTCCTATATTTGTAGATGCTCTGAAACATGAATGGCTTAAAATCTTTCTGTCCGAAATGACATATTTCAGAAATGACGTTTGCAGTTTGGAAGTGACTGTTTGAACTTTTAAAACTAGTACACAGCATGTATTACAAAAGTCTAGTGACAAAATGATTCGCCTAAAGAATTAATCCCATAGCCAAGTCAGTTAAATGGCTATTTAAATCTCACTAACAACAACAATGCAGGTAGGCCATCCTGTTACAGATATAAGGCACCGACCATTTTTACATTGGGGGGGGGGGGGCTGGGATATTTTTGAAAAAAAAATATTAATTTAACTTTGAAGAAAAATAAAAAAAATATTTTTGCTGTTGCAAGAAAAAAAATGAAGTTGCTTAATGGTGAAAAAAAAATAATGTTGTCTTCTGTTTTTCTTAAAAAAAATTTATGTAAAAAAAAAGAAAAAAAAGAAAAGGAAAGGAGAGGAGAGGAATCTCATGTACATATAGTGAATATACCATAAACTGCCATTCAACATGTTAAATTATGTTTCGAAGCAGTATGTAACAAATGTCTGATATCAAGATTTTACGGTTTATAGTCGAAACTAAGTGGATATCAATATCCAGAGACTTTTGTGTTATATTAATCCAGTTTGTTAAACAAACTTTTAGAAAGATGCATAAAATGAAATTAAAAAAGAAGACTATGCTATACTTGAACAATGAGAATTTACTTCTAATATTATAATTTGTTCTATTAGAATTAGTTTTTAATGTGATGTGCAAGGAGAATAGTTCCTTGCCCTGACATATGCGACATACATGCATAAGAACGTATTAACTTTATGGTTGAAAAGTTCCCAAACAAGCACAACATAATTAGCTCCGAGATGATGGCTTTATTGTCTTTAATGGGTGTTTTGATCAACTTCAAATGTTATTTAACATTACTAATAAGATCCTGAACTACTCAAATTTACTTATACGTTATCTAAGTCCTCAGTAAATTTCTTAGAGAAAGTACAATTAAATTCAAATGGAATAGAGTGAAACCTTACGTCACTTAAGACTTAGTCCAATGTGCCTAATGCACAATGTCAAAAGTTTTAATTCATTAAAAAAGTTACTTGACTGTAAAATATACGACTTGTGCTGCCCACTAGCAGAGCATGTGCTCTCAGACTTAAAATAAAAAAAAAATAATTATAAGAAGTTATTAACATTTGTAACAAAATGCTATCCAACATTACACACAATCTCGTATTTGTTACAAAGGCATTGGTCTTATATAATTAATGACCCTGAATGCTCACAACTATAAGAACCACCACCAAAGCAGACCCTGGTCAAACCTTCATAATGCACGTCTTTCATGAAGAATTCAACTATAAATATTACTCCATAGCACTTTTTAGCTGTTAAAGAGAAAATCGTCATATGTATACACCGTTCTTTATATATGCATCTTTTACATAATATATTTAATTAAGAAACTATATTTTCACTGTATGATCTGAAGCCAATGCAACATTCCTGAAATATACTTGTGATATGTGTATATGTATTACAAAATACATTCGATTTCACTTAACTATAATATTTCATCCGAGGATGAAACTTTTCTCCCTTAAGACTGCCTCAATGATTGCAAAGTGGAGCGTGGAGACATTATACGAAAACCGGAAAAGCTGCCCAGGCTGCAATAAATATGGAATGCTACAACCTTGATATTTTGGGACGAGGTTTGATGGACATCATCGGGAGCAGTCATACTATCTTCAGGGCAAACTCTACTGTACTCTGGACCACAAAACGTGGATGGCAACCATCAACATGGAGTAGAAATCTCACTCATATAGGCCAATCATCATTCATCGAATGGAATCCTGTGAGTGAAAGATTTATCGTGACAAGATTTATGTCAAAGATACAAAAAGTAACAGTCATTCAATGTTATGCTTATACCAACATAGCAGAGGAAGAAGACAAAGAAGAGTTTTACAACCAGCTCCAAGCTACCCAAGATTGAACAACACTTGCATGGTGCATCTTGATTGTGATGGGTGACATGAACACCAAAGTTTGAAAAGATAACACAGGGAGAGAACTCATCACATGAAAGGAATGAATTGGTAACATCAACGAAAATGAAGAACTCAGAATGCAGATTTTTGCTCCTAGAATGATCAGGTCCTAGGAGGTAAGACATTCCAACTCCCTAACAAGGATATACACAAACAACCTGGGTATTTCAGAGATGAAAACTAGAAACCAGATATACCACATTGCTGATCGCCAGGAGATGGTGAAAGAACAGACGTTAGAGCTTATCCAAGTGCTGATGTAGCATCCAATCATCAACTTGTGGCTAAATTGAAGATCCAGATAGCCATGGCAACCAGACAAGATCAGGTTAGAAGGCAAAAGTATATCATAAGGAAGAGGCACAGTAGACAAACAATTGGAAAGAGTAAAATTCACATATAACACAACATGCCAAGAAGAACTTGGATTTTCAAAGAAGGAATACCCATGGTTATCTGACAATACAATCGAGACAACTGAGAAGCGTAGGTCTGTTAAGATATAACTTGACCAGGTCAAGACAAGATTGCTGAAAGAATGGTTGACAAGCGAACATATAAGCATTAGGAAAGAAGTAAAGAGAAAGGAACAGACAGGATAAAAGAACCTACATCAACGAGCTCACTTAAAAAGCAAAGAATGTAGTGGGCAGAAATGACACAAATACTTAGTGTACAACATCACACGCCAACTGACAGGTAGAAAGACCAACACATTCAAACTAGTGAAAGACAAAGATGGCAGTGTGATAACAAACCTTTATCTACCACTTTTAAGTGGAGAAGATATATCATATGCTCCTGCTTTATCTCATGAAGAAGACCTTGATGTTGATACTGGCCCATTCTCAATGGATGAAATCATAAAAATCCTACAAATAAGGACTGATAAAGCCCCAGGACTGAACCAAATTTCCACCTGAGGTCTTGAAGATCAACCCAGAAAAAACCTACAACATCTCGATGATTGATTGATTGGGGTTTAACGCCTGTTGACACTCAGACCTGCACGGGGCCCTACATCACCTTGCATGACCTGTTTGAAAACATCTGGGAAACAATTGAAACCCCTGAAAAGTGGAGTTTATGCTGCACTTTGGAAGGTACTAAGACACTGTGGAATCCCTGTCAAATTGTAAAGATTATCCAAGGACTACAAAAACACCAAATGTCAAGTCCTCTCACCGTCCTTCAATGAACATACGAGAAATACTCCAAGGTTGTCTCCTGTCTAATTGATATATTTTTGGGTGCTAAAGGGCTATAGACTCTAGATTGGCCATGCATAATTGATTGTGACGTGGGCAAAAGTCTAAGACATTCTCGTGCTATCACAGGAGAAACTTTCCGGCCTGCATGAGTCTCAGACTTCTCGTGCTATCACAGGGGAAGGTAGTCCCGGCCTGCACGAGTCCCAGACTTTCTCGTGCTCTGTATGGTTTAGAAAAAAGAAGCAGCTCCTCATCAATTCCTGGCTACAGACAAAGCCATGTCTTGTTTAGACCAAGTAAATTTCATTCAACCCTCACCAAAAATATGGGGTGGTTGGGAGGATTTTATTTTTTATTTTTTACTCCATACAAGATACTTGCTGGCCTGATGTATCTTTCTGGTGTATAGACATGTTCAAAATCCATAGCCGCATCACTTTCAGAGAAGAAAAATTATTTTGGTCACAAAGAATTGAAAGATTTGTATATTATAGTGCCTAAATACAAGAAACTGAAGTGAACAATCCTGATTTTGAAATTCCTGTCCCATTTAAAAAAAATGTCATTTTTAGGAGAGGGAGGGGATATAAACCTATCAATTAATTTTATTTGGTCTTAACAAAAATAAAATATCTGATTATCTGAGACTTTACTAACTCATGTCCTTCCTTGATATTTATATAATATTTTACATTTATTGTAAATTTGACTAGCAAAAAAAAAATTATAATTCAATTGCTATTGAAAAAAAAATTAATAATTTAAAGAAGAGCAGAAAAAAATTATTTAGAACATTGAAAATCCCAGCCCCCCCCCTCAGTAGTATAAAAATGGTCGGTGCCTAACAACATATTGTTATTTGAGAACCAGTAGCTCTGTTTCTCATAGGCAAAGCTTAAAATCATATTATGGGGATAAAAATGGTTAATAAGGCAGTTTTAACATAAGCATGTGCTCGAAACACAGACATTCATTTTAAACAACTGCATACAGGACAGGCAACAGAATGCCTATGGATTTGAACACTGTTTTATCTTGAATTGTTTCATAGTAAGCAAAATTAATTGATCAGTATGGAGCACATTTTTGTCAATGTTTGTGTCTTAACTGTTTGTATACTTAGAGTATTAACAACTTTCTTGCCTTTTTCCAAAATAAAGTAGACTTTCAGCTTTCAGTTTGTAGTTCTAGGTGATGTTTTGACACATCAGCTACACAATTAAACAGTCAACTATGCCAAAAATATGCTTATGTCCTGATAGTAGAATATTGAACTGTAAAGGGTTTGAGAGAGTGAAGGTCAAAATTTCCTTTGTTGAACCAAAAACTTATAAAATGTGTAATTGATACTATATACTCTCCATGGGAGAGTAGTGGCAAATAACAGTGGCAGATCCAGGGGGGTCCCCCTCCTGTACGGAAATTTTGTGCAAAAACTGGCAAAAATAGCCTTATTCCCCCCTTTTCAATATTTCTGGATCTGTCCCTGGTTAGTTAATGCAATCATAGTTAACTTTTAAATGTCATCCCATCCCCTTTTTATGTGTACATTAAAGTTTGCATAAGGGGTAAACAGTTGAGGAATTAAAAGAAGCTGATGTTAAACATTGTTAAAAAAATAATATGATACAAAACAATAATATAACTTTTGGCTATGCATGTGATGGACAGAGTTCATTCTTTAATTACTTTGCCCCAACATGTTGCTATGGGCTAAGTCTCATTTGGTGAGGAGAATGTGTGATACTTTCTTCTGGGAAAGCTTAATACATTTCTACACAGCCAATAATTTCCAAATTATTATTAAATACATAAATAAAAGTAAAATCATATCCATCAATGTATTTAAGTAGCTATCTTTGTAAGAATCATGCAAAATCTGAAAACTGATATACCCCAAAAAGGCTACATATTTTATATTTTTGTAATTAAGTTGTTTTATGGGTCTATATTATGAAATGTGTAATTATTCATTCAAATCTGCCTGCTCATAGGAGATAATCAACACTGAAAATCCAATAGATTCTATTGTATTTGAGTGTCATTTACAGAGTTATCTCCTTCAATTTAGAAATCTTCAGTGCATTCTATATAATTTTTATCTCCTATGAACATGGGTTATATGAAAAACCACATGTAACTTTAAGTTTACTATGACATTTCAAACAAAATATCAAAAATAAAAATATGTAGACTTTTTTCCCATGAATCACATTTTGCATGATCCTTAGATGGAGTGCTACTTAAAGACAAAACAGGCCCTCAACACTTGCACAAATTTTGTCACTTCCATCAGAATATTTTTTGGTCATTCTTAGTTCTGGTCATACATTCTACATATAAAGGACGTCGTAGACAGACCATTCATACTAAGAACTCTGTTTTAAGGGACATAGAAGCATGGCAAACATAATGTTGACAATAGGAAATATATGGTTATGTGTACTAATGTACTAACTTTTTTTCTAGGCTTACAGAGTTGAATTTTTAAAGAAATGGAAGGATAATAAACTAGATGCCTTGATTAGTCCTGGGTTTGCCTACCCTGCTATACCGCATGGATGTTTTCAAGACAGTACAGGTCAGTATTATTTCTCAGTTTGCATAACCTGCTATGCCTCATGGATGTGTTCTACACAGTATAGGTCAGTGTTATTCCTGGTATTGCCTACACTGTTATACCTCACAGATGTTTTCTAGACAGTATAGGTCAGCATTAGTCCTGGGTTTGCTTACCCTGCTATACTGCATGGAAGTGTTCTAGACAATATTAGTCCTGTGTTTGCCTACCCTGCTATATCCATAGATGTGTTATAGACAGTTATAGGTCAGTTTTATTCCTGGGTTTGCCTACACTGCTATACTTCATGGCAGTGTTCTGGACAGTGTAGGTCAGTATTAGTCCTGGGTTTGCTTACCCTGCTATACCTTAAAGGGTATTAACTGTACAAAAAAATGACTAAAATGTAATTATTTGCCCAAACAAACTTTTTTGGGCTTAATGTTACAAATATTTAATCATGGTCAGTTGATTTATTTTACAGTCCTTGAACCGATCCAAACAACGATATGACGGATCGATGACCATTGACTGATTGATCGCTGACGGATTGATGAGCGATGACCGGTGACGGATCTGATCGCAGTTTTATTATGTTACATGACGTAAATTGATGTTTAAATATATAACATTATGCAGATATGTGTAAAATTGACAAAGAAAACAAAAAATCCCGTAAAATACATTGACCGCTCTGTGGTCAGGTGATGCGATCACCAGATAAAAGGATCGGTTTGACGGATCGATGACTGACCGGAAACTAATTGCAATTTTTGTTGCACGGATCGGTTCAGGTATTGGATACATGTTTACTATTTATTTTATTGATTCAGTGAATCTTTAGAGCCTGTAAAAGACATTTCCAATGAAGTGTGTTGTACATGTAGATTTTTCTTTTGTAAAGCCTAACAATATTATTCAGTCAAGTCTGGTGACATGTTTAGGCAGACATCTTCTTTAAAAAATTACTGAAAAATACAGTATTGTTGATCATATCTGTAATTTTTTGACTTGACTGTGAAAAAATACTTCAGTAGAAAATGAATTTGTTAAAGACAAAATTCTACCAATTTGGTATCACAATGGTACCAAATTCTGATCATTCCATCCAAAAAAAACCAAAATTATTTCAGTTCATATATTTCTTATTTCCTATTATAATGAAAATATTGACAATTTTATACATAGAAGTGTGCATCCTAGATTTTGATTTGAGAAGAACGTAAATCTTTAACTTTGTTGGCGTTATTTTTTTTTAGCTGCTGTTTCCTATACTTCAATCTACAATTTACTCAATTATCCTGCTGGAATTTTGGATGTGACAAGGGTTACTCAACAAGATGTTGACAATCTCAAGGACTACCCAACCAAATCTGGCACAGAAAAATTTGTCAAAGAGGTAAGGCAATGTACCATTGAACCTTTGGAATATATTTTTTTTTTTTACATTAAAGCAATTTTTTTTTATTTCAAATTTCAATTAATCAGTAATTTTCACAGTAATTTTGACAAAAAATCTCCCACAAATCCGACATATTTATATGGGAGATTCTGTTTTTTTCAATGGCATGTTGCATTCCCATTAGCTTATATTCTGGGAGGGGAGGGTTGACAGGTATGAAGGCAGAGTTTTTAGGATTGGTTACATCATCAAAGGTGAAATCAAGCCTAGTTAGCAACTGGACCCCGGTAGTCATTTGTCCATCAGGTTTAGGTATATATATATACTGGGAAGATATGTAAACGTATAGAAAGGTCTGAAAAATTCCCAACGATGTTAGAACTGTCAAATTTGTGATGCAAATTTTTGGTCGTTCCCTCCGCGGGACTCGAACTCGTACCGCTGTGACATCTATGGCAACACCGCCTGCACGAAGTCCAGCGCCCTAGACCACTCGGCCAGCTAGGCTATATATATATATATATATATCCACTTGGTTTAGTCTCACACAGAAAAAGTATTAATTCAATATCACGAAGTAAAACGTCCAGAATTTTGATTCTTATTTTGATAGTTTTGATTTTCTTGAATACAATTAAGTACCAGTCCAAATAAAAATCAGGCACTGCCAAAGGTAAATTGATTCATTAATTGTAAAGAAAAATCCACCAAATAAATGATGCTTTTTTTTCAGTCTACATATGCTATATTTTTACATAGCAATAACCATATTCAGATCTGCACTTTTTAGAAAATTTTCATACATTAATTTACCACTAAAATCAACCAAATCAACCCAAATCAAGAACAATAACTCTTGCAAAAGTGCCAAGTTCATGTACAATCTATATAATTTTTATCTCAAAAGTACAACAACCAAATGAAAAACTGAGACTGGTTTTGCGACCAGTAACTGTTTCTGATTTTTAGAAAGACTGATACGTCATTTTTTGAATTAGATTTTCATTTATATTTGCTGATAAGAGGTTACTCCTTGAAACATGTGGATAGCATATCGAAACTTGCAAATAATGTAATTGGTATTTTTTTGTAATTTTGCAAATGTTGTACATACTGTTAACTAACTAATTTTCGAGAGCGATTTATTTTTGTGACTTTCAAGGATGTAGAATTATTGCAAAAATAAGTAGTCATGAAAAAAAAGCATATTTAGACACTCTCTTTTTGTGTTCAAGCAATGATTTTATTAAAAATGTGAGGATAAATCTTCACGAAATTAGCCAATTACAGCAAAATATGAAAGAAAGTAGTTGCAAAAATAAGTTGGTTTACAGTACATATTGAAGATGTGGACCTCTTAATATTGAGAAATTTGTTTAATATTTTTCCTACATTTTTGCATGTTGCACATAGCCAATTTTTCATTTTTTTTGCTTTATGTTGTTGACTATACATACTTTGTGTAATCTGCATAAGGACGCAAAAAGTATTAAAGAGCTGTCTTTGTAAGAATCATGTAAAATCTGAAAAATGTGATGCACCCCAAAAAAGGCTTCATATTTTTATTTTTGAAATTAAGTTGTTTTAAGGGTCTATATTATAAAATGTGAAAATCCAGTAGATTCTAATGTATTTAAGTGTCATTGAGTTATCTCCCTTAATTTTGAAATCTACAGTGCATTCTTTATAATTTTTTATCTCCTAAGAACAGGGGTTATATGGAAAACCACATGATAATTTCTGTTTACCACGGCAATTT
This sequence comes from Perna viridis, assembly GCA_037379345.1. Classification (NCBI taxonomy): domain Eukaryota; kingdom Metazoa; phylum Mollusca; class Bivalvia; order Mytilida; family Mytilidae; genus Perna; species Perna viridis. Next base: position 26,542,000 of record CM074523.1, read on the forward strand.
AAACAAACTTTTAAAAAAAATAAATATAAAAATATGTAGTCACCCATGAATCACATTTTGCATGATTCTTAGCTGGAGTGCTACTCATTGAAGATGTGCACCTCCTATTATGGAGAAACTTGATTATTTATTATTCCTACATTTTAGCATAATTTAGACATCTTTTGTCATTTAAACTTGTGAACCATACCTACTATATGTATTCTGTAACTCAAAAAGTATCAAACCATTATTACACAAACACATTTTGCTGTGATTTTTGATATATACATATTAAAAACATATGGAAAAAAATGATGAATTTATCAGTATATCCTACAATATAAGCATTTTTTAACTTAGCCATTTCTTTCCTCAGTATATCTTGATGCTATCATTAGGACATTACATAAGGGAATTTGAAACCCACACTGTAGTTTTTACTCCTGGGAGCCTCTTGTTACTTGCTTTAGTTTTGAAGCTGACATATATATATATATATGCTTAAACATGCATTTAATGGCCGTTCACATGAGAGTCAAGCAGGAGGTGATTTTTGGGTATGTCACATATTTTGAAAATTTTGCAGTAGTGGATTCAGAAATGCTGAAAGAAAGGAACTCCAGTGATTTCCATTTTTTTTCTATATAATCAGCCACACTTTTAGGAAAAGGATTTCATTTTGCCTATTTTTGCCTATTTTTGCCTATTTGTTGTTAAGGTCAAATATTAAAATTTGAAATTTATCTAAAGTGTCATATATTCTTTTTTCTCTTGACAGAAAACTGTCCATGAAATGAACTATGATTTCTTTCAAACTCTAATTTTGCCAGCATATTCGAACAAATTTTACAAGATGGCTTCCTCATAAAAATCATTGTCCATTCCTAAATTAAATTCCTCAAGTTAACTTTCATCAAAAATAAAAATGTGATGCTTTTTTTTTTAAATAACAGTTTTTCTAAAAATCAGACAGAAGGTGATTCATACAGGTCAAACACCCACCGAATTCAGTTTTAATTCTTGTTCAGAAACAGTTACTGCTTACATAACCAGTCTTAGTTTTTCATTTGGTTGTTGCATATTTTAGATAAAAATTATATAGATTGTGCTAGAAATTGGCACATCGCAAGAGTTATTGTTCTTGATTTGGTTCCATTTGGTTGATTTTGATGTGAGATGAATGTATGATTTTCTCAACTGTGCAGATCTGAAAACAGAAATGATTATTATTATGTAAATATATAACATATGTAGGCTGAAAAACTATTGTTTGTTCTGTGTTTTTTTTCTACACCATGAATTACTTTACCATTGGCAGTGTCAGAATTTTATGTGAACTGGTACTTAAATAAATCATCTAATTCTGCTTTTGCATAATTCTTATGCAGACAGACACATCAACTTTGCACATATAGATAGGCTTTACTTTTTTTCAGCATGATGCCTATCAAATATTTTCTTAAATGATTGGGCACTTTTTTACATTACGTAACTTTTAAAGGAATTAGGCTTAGGCATTCATTAAAGACCCATGAATGGCCTTGACATGACATTTTTCATTATGATGGGGTTGTTGGCTCCTTGACATATTCAACATATCTATTGGTCTCAGTCTTTTATTCTTTGCCCCATAGGCTTCTATAGTATACTTTAAATTTTCATGATTTTTTAAAAAAATAGACAAGGAGTTTCAATATAACTCTTGACCATGTTTTTCAATTAAGGAATTGTCAAAAATAATTTGTAGGTCCATTTTAGAAAAAAAATGCACTAACTTTGGTACACCAGCACAGGTCAAACTAAAAATAGACATTTTCTACTTTCACTTTTATTTTGAGTTCATAAAATAGACCCCTTTTCTGAAGCATTATTTTTCATGAAAATACTGTTTTTTCTCAAAAACAATTTTTTTGTGCCATAGATTGATATTTACCCTGTACTTGTGATGAAAAATGATAGTCATTAGCCAAGAAACAAAAACAGGAAAAGACAAAAAAGAAGCGCACTATATTTTTTAGCCGCTATGTTTTGAAGTACACCCACTCAGGAATATTTAATACAAGACTGATACCTATTCTTGTTATTTGAAGGAAGTTAATTGTTGCCTTTTATCTGCAAAGGGAGATAATTTAACTTAAGTATACATGTTAAAATCTTGTAAGCAAGTAATATAGGTAAATAGAATAGAGTTGATAAGAATGTAGACCTAGGGTAAGTGATACAACTCTTGAAATCAGTAATATATTTGTATCATATCAATTTCATCAAAGCCTATCAAGCTTTCATTTGAAACAGAATGAAATCAATCCAAGTTACTTTGATGCTTACATGAGATTGACATAAAATGCTGAATACAAACATTCCAATGATTTGTAAGAGTTGTGTCCCTTATCCTAGGTCTACCTCCTTAAATGACCATTACCTGATGCAATATCTAAGGGAGATAACTGTACAATAAATAAGAAAAAAAATCATAGATATTTTAATTAGTCAATTGTCCAGCTAAATTCCTAAGGAAATTCATCAGGTGATTGTCATTTAAAAATCTGTAGACCAATTCTAATTCCTGAAGTTAAATATATTACTCATTGTAAAACCTGTAGAAAAGCTTATGGATTAGTTGAGGCATCATACACTGTCATATGCAGATGTGCGTAAGTGAAGATAGTTATTGGTCTATGCCTGGAGATAAAGGGAGATAATCCAACTTAAGTGTTTTACATTTTAAATCCATGTACAATAATTTCTCAAAGGGGTTTGTTTCAATCTTATGGGAAGTATATATACCATATGCAGATGTATATAAGGTACTATCTTTGTTAGCTTTCTCACAGTATTTCTAGTTCTTAGTTGGTATGATGTTGTCAACTGCCATTGTGGTCTTAGTGTGCTGGAAGTCATTGGTTTAATTTCTGCCATCACACCAAATACTTTAGAATTAGTTGTCTTTGCTTCTCCACCATACATGTGGTATCTAAATGTATAGTATGATTGGTTGTCTAAAACTGTCTATGCGAGACTCATAAGAGTAGTCAAAGATGTAAAAAAAACCTTAGTAGATTGGTAGTCTTTGAATCAGATTAATTTGTATGAATGGTGTGACATACCCACATACACCTGCTGCTTCTTGTTTCTAGCCAAAGAAAGATCTGTCGCAGCTTATGGTACTTGTTCAAAGCAGGATTGATTGGAAAATCATTCTTGTCCTGAAATGCATAGAACATTAAGACATAATCAGTCATTCAGTTGATCATATGCTTACCTCTGCTTTGTTTTGTCCACCCATTTTTCCTTCTTACATTCTTGTTCTGAAATGCATAGATTATCAAGACATAATCAGTCTTTCAATTAATCTTATGCTTACCTTTTGTCCACCCATTTTTCACTCTTACTTTTTCATTTCAGATAAGTAAAGACACTGTAGGACTTCCTGTTGGTGTTCAGTTTGCAGCTCTGCCTTTCCAAGAAGAAAGAGTACTACGATTGATGAAGGATGTGGAATCTGACCTTCGTCCCAAGCAATCGTAAATCATTTCATGGATATCCAATTGCATTGAGTCTGTAGCATGAACATAGCTGCTTAGATTTATCATATGTCCAATAGCTCATACTCTAACGATTATTCTAATTTCAGCTCAACTTTCTGACTGCTGTGAGGAAAGGTGTTTTCCTCCTGAGGTTAATTTTGGTTTTCAATACTACTTAAAACTTATCCACATAAGAATCAGGCAAGTATTATAGAAACAGTGATCTATACTTAATAAAAATACTAAAGTATGTTGAAATACAAGGAACAACCGTTTTCAACTTTTTGAATGGTGAAGAATACCTTAATTTCTTTGAAAATAGGCTAAAAATTTTACCACCTTTTTCCCCTCACCAGAATAAGTTATTCATTTAATATTTACACATTTTACTACCTTTTTTTCCTCACAACATTTATCTCGGCACTATCATCTTCCAAGAGTGACTCACAAGTACTATTTTCTGTGCTTATCGAAAATAAGTATGCCCTGAAATTAGTCATCAATTTGTTACATGTAATAAATCTTACTACATGTGCCACTTACTTATTGAAACTTAGTTATCATTTTGCCATGTGCCCAATAAAATGATGCTAGAGGCTGTCATGGTGATAATAGAAAAAATGCAACAAATACATTGATTTAGAAGAAATATTCACATTTTTGTGTTGAACATATGGGGAAAAGGTCAGAATGTGCAATTTGGTCAGTAAGATCAAACAATTCTTTCACCAAGTGTGTCTCTCTGTCAGAGAAACTTCCTTCATGTTGAATACATGTATCACTTTGCTAGGGATGACAGAACACTTTTCTATTCATGTATGTTACATGTCATTTTCCTATATGTGACAAAACACTTTGCTATTTATCATATACCCAATTATGTTGTGATTTTATATATTTGTTTGTTCAAGTTTGTAACTTATAATCCTGAATTTTGAAATGTTGTTTTTTAACACTATCTAATGTATTATTTGGAACTGCCAACCTGTACTATTTTTGCTCAAATCTTCCCATTTTGGCAGTTAAAATACGCATATGAATTAGAAAGAGAGCCTTACAATTTTAGATGTTTTATTGCAAAAAAGGAGATTACTCTTTAATTTGAGCAAAATTTGGTTGCTTTGTTGGATGACTTTAAAATCATTTTCTGATGGATCCATTGTTGATTCAAAAAGAACTTACTTTTTGACATACATGTTTTATACATGACATATGAACAAAAAATTCAGTGGGATAAAATTAACCCAGTGCCACTCATATCGGTTTATACTCACTTGTCCTACATTTAAAAAAAAAACATGCATCCCACTTGTCCTGCAAAATTATTTTGACTAATTAGATAATTATGTTTTTATAAAGTGTTGGTAGTGTTATAGTCTTTTCCATTAATTGGCAATAAATCTGTATCTAAAGTACAACAAAAAAGGCAAAATTATATTCAATATTTTAAAAAAAATATATTAACTAATGTACAAAAAAAATAATGTATAATAATTTATTTTTGTTATTTAAAAAACTTACTATATATATCGAAATAAAAAAAAATATTACATAAATAAATGTTATAAGATATTATATATATATGATCAAAAGTTCTAAAAAATATAAATAAATAAAAAGAAAATGTTGCTAACTTATTTACTTAATCATCATAACATATTGAATCTTATAATCATCATAATTAAGCACATCTTCAAGTAAGTTGTCATTATAATAAGCTTGGTATATCACTTTAGCTTAATTCTCCTTTTGAATGTGGCTACCTTTTCACACAATTTAAAACAGACTATAGATAACTCCCTTTGATCTTTTGTTGTGATACACAAACAATTAACAGGTAATTAATAACTACATACCTCCCACTTGTCCTACAAATTTTCACCTATATCTTACCTGTAATTAACAAATGCAGGACAATTGGATGACACCCTCATATCATAGGATGTACCTGATTTTTACATTCACAGCCTCTTTAATCTGTTTATATATATATTTTACAGAATGATAAATTTCGTTGTTTAATTTGGACACACATTCACTTTTCGTATATATTTGCTTTTTTTGATATAATACAAACCTGAATATATAATATTTTGAATTTAAAGTTATTAGATTTTTTTATTTTCTTTTTGATTCTTACTAATGAAATAATGTAATGATGTTGAATTCATTACCTCTCATTTTATGTACGAGAACCATGCTTAGATAAGTTAGTTCATAATTAATTGATCCATGACCTTTGATTGGAAAATCTTTTATTATTTGTGGTTTAATTTGTTGCAAAAATTTCTTTTTATTTAGTATTTTTTTGTAAAGAGAAATGTATTGAAACTTAAACCAGTATAAAAAAGTTGTGCAGGATCAGTGAATTTTGTTTGGTGTAATCTATCTAATCAGAACAAACACTCAGCTTCTAAAGGATTTGGTTTAGACAAGTTTCGATCTACATCTGTTTTGATTTAGACAGGTTTCGATGTACATCTGATTTGATTTAGACAGGTTTGGATGTACATCTGATTTGATTTAGACAGGTTTCGATGTACATCTGTTTTGATTTAGACAGGTTTGGATGTACATCTGATTTGATTTAGACAGGTTTGGATGTACATCTGTTTTGATTTAGACAGGTTTCGATGTACATCTGTTTTGATTTAGACAGGTTTCGATGTACATCTGTTTTGATTTAGACAGGTTTCGATGTACATCTGTTGTTTATGAAGTGAGATTAAGCTCTTTATATTTAATTAATATGTGCCATGCAGGTAGAGACTTTGAAAAAGAGGGAGTTCTTAAAAAAAGGGGTGTCCTAGGCTATTATTTGCCCTTATGTGCCAAAATATGTACACACTTACCAAAATTTCCAGCAAAGGGGGAATTCCCCCTGGATCTGCCTCTGCCTTGCGTGTTTCAGTGCCATATTTTTAATTGCTTGGATTCTGTATCAGTCCCTGTTGTCATTTTACAGACTGTCTAATAACTTTGCTAATATGTCATGTGTCATATTTCTTGTACTTTTAATCTCGGTGATTTTCAATGTTTGTGATTTTCAATGTTTGTGATTTTCATTGTTTGTGATTTTCAATGTCTGTGATTTTCATTGTTTGTGATTCAAGGTGGTTTTAAAACTTTTATGTTTGATTAATGTTTTTATCTCTGGTCCAGCAACTTATTGATAATTTTTTTAAGCTTTTTTTCTATTTTACTTTTTTGTTAATTTTTACATAGCCCAAGTTTTATAGCACCAATTCAAAAGTATATTGTTAGTAGATAGACAGTACAAAAACATATTTGGTGCTGCAGATTGTAACTTTATTATACCAAGGAGTTATCCAATATCGTTTTTTTTTAAATATGAATATATCATTATTGGGTATGTCTATTTAAAAAATATGTGATTCATCATATCTCAAGATAATCAATGAAACTATTCAAATACATTTGTTAGGTCCTGAAAACAACTCTTCCTATGTTCATTTCTTTAAATCTGCTATTTATAATGAAATATATCTCCAACGGACAACTTTCATTTGCACTTCGATTTTTGAATACAATTTCTACGAGGCTTACTGAAGGATTTCCAAAAAAAATATCTGGGATCAAGAAATGCATGAATCACTAATCATAAGTTTCTGTCTGGTTTAATGGAAGTAGACCTAGTGAAAGGGACACAACGCTTACAAATCAATGGAACGTTTGTATTCACCATTGTACATCAATATCATGTAAACATCAAGTAAATTGGAATGATTTTATTCTGTTTTAATGTACATAAATATCATGTAAACATCAAGTAAATTGGAATGATTTTATTCTGTTTTAATGGAAAGCTTGAAAGGCTTTGGTGAAATTGACTATGATACGAACATTTCACTGATTACAAGAGTTATATCCCTTACCCTAGGTCTACCTCTTTAATGCAGAGAGCATTTAATATGTTACAATTAGAATACAAAAAAAAATACGTTCTAATATGACGTGCTTCAAAGGTCTTTAGACCAGAGCCGTGCTAAAACTTTGATAAACTAATGGCGAATAGACGTATAACAGTTTTGTTTCCGATGTTATAGATAAGTTTTACATGACGAACATAATATTCCCCTTATACCTGAAGCTTTTTTTAATAGCTTAAACTTTTAAACCTCCTTAAACTAAATTACTATGCATAATGTATTAATGCAAAGTAATTTAGTATAACGAGGTTTTTGTTAGTACTAATAAGGTTACTTGCTAAATTACTACCCATATTGCGTTTATAAAGCTTATGAAAAATCATTTTTCCACCAAAAATGATTGAAAAGCGTAGGAGGTAACCAACAATGCAACAAACAATTATGAATTATTTGTCCCATAAGTTTTTGTAGAGGAGCAATAACACGCTTTAAGAAAAAAAAAAAGTAACAATATTGTGTTCCAAATTTTAGGGGTTTGAGTTTCGTGTTCCATAATTTCTTTTTACAAAATGAATATGGATACTCACTAATTATGAAATCTTTATGTCTAATGTTTATTTACGAAAATGTTTTGATAACAATATCTTTAATTGTAATGATTAAACTCCATGAAATGGTAAATTCTTTGTCTTATAATTTTAATGCCTGACACCCATTTCGGATCCACTACATATCTTATCTGATGTCAAATAAATCCCATAACACGTACTTACGTTAATATCGGCAAAAAATACCGAAGGGTAAACAATGGAACAATGAGACAATTAAAAATAGTAATACGCCAAAATCCAAATACACATGGCCAGAAAAAAAAATGACATCATGTCAAATTAAGTTGAAATGACATGTACCTGAAGAAGTTTGTGTACTTTGAACATCCTCACATGAACGTAGTGTGGTTGACAACTCAACGTTCATTGTATTACTGTAACATTGCATTTCTTTGGATAATGTCGTTTTACCAGGTATTGACCTAAGACACCCTAAATTTATTTGACATTTTTGTTCCTTTAATGTTATAATATTGTTTAATCAATATCTGGAGTTTTTGGAAAATCGCATTGGAAAGTAACTGTAATGATGTGGAGATTTGTCGTCAGTCCTGTGAACTGTTTTTGACTTGTCAATGCTTTGACCGAAGTTAAATATATTCTCAGACGTAATTATCTTGTTAAGCTTTGTTGTTTATTCATCCCTGATAAATAGACAATAATTCTAAAGAAAAGTATCCCAAGACATATATTAATCTTGGGAGATCAGTATATTTCCAAACTTAAGTTTTCTTTTGAGTTTAGTGTTATTAAGCCTGGCAAATAGTGAACTATATATAGTAACATCGACTATCACCACAATTTGATTGGTCAAATCTTTAATAGTAGCTCTTTAACGTGGAGTTACTTTTATGTTGATATATCCTATTACCAAAAAATAAATAGTAAGTAACTATACAAAAATAGTATTCACAAGTATTTGAGTTTTGTATTCTCTTACTTCTTTACTGTAGTTAAAGAAATAATAGAATTGTATAGATTAAAAATGTTGATTTATTCTAATGTACAAATAGTTTTTCTACACAATCATATCATATACACCAATATGCTATTTTTAAATATTATAACTGATGATCGTTTGTTTATTGCTTGATTAAAAGCATTGTAAAGTCTTCAATATTGCACTGTGATTCAATGAGAATAATGTTGTACAGAACTGAATTATATAATATCCATAGTTCAAAGTTCATCATGTGGTAGGAATTCTTTTAAGCTAATATGACCGTCGTGGTTCTTATCATAATAGTCGAAGATAGAATCTGCTATGTTGAAATGGTTAGCATCAGGTTTCGTCTTCTTCTTCTCCATGTATAGGACAGTCTAAAAACAATGAATTTTTATATAATCTTTAGAATTTAAAACAATCGAACATTCAATCTATAGTCGATTTCAAGTTGTAGGTGTAACAGAATTTCATATTTTTTTATCAATTTCTACGCTGTACAAAATGTAATCTAAAGAGAGAGAAACCTAGTCCGAGTTTTTATTATAATTCACTGTTCAGGACGTTTGAAAAATCATTGGAAATCCAACCCTTTAAATCTTTTAAAACCACCAATTGATAGCTTAATCAGTGATCAGTATCTAGTAATGAACAACCATATGAATCAGCTTAAATGGTTGTAATGTATTAACAAAAATCTCTTTTACTTACCATAATGGGTCAAAATAAATTCTAATAACCACGCTGTCATAGCAACACAACTGTTTCAAAAGTGTCAGTGCCATTAAAAGTCTATACTTGATTTGAATATTTGTTTTGCTAGATATGTTAAAGAGTAATCAAGGGAACCTAGACTCTAGCGAAATAAAAAAAAAATGTAATCCAGAGACAAAGACCAGACATGGAAAGCAGACAAACATAACAAAAGGATAAAAAAAATTAAAATAATACATACAAAGTAACAAAATAAAATAAGCAACACGATTCCACAAAATACATGGAGAATGTACCAGGTGCATCGGTAGGGTAAGCGTCTTTTGCTTTTCTAAGAACACTCGCCGAGTTGCTCATAAAATCAAGTCCGGGGTTGACGGAAGAGGAAAAAAGGGCGTTTTACATGTAGTAATAAATTGTAATTTGTAAATATTTGATTTGTATCACCGCCTGCCTGACTTTTTCACAGATATGTACTTTTTCGTACTAGCTTTTAATAACGAAATGGAAAATTGGTTAGTTCTTCAATTTTTATTTTGTTCAGGTTTCAAAAAATTTGTTTACTCATTGTTGATGATTTGTACACAACAAAATACAAATATAGAGGTCATAACTAGAAAAGTTTTTTTTTTTCAAGTAATGATCCGTGATTAAGTAAATGTATGCGCATTAAATAATATCAACTTATTTTGGCGGATTCTTATTTTCTCGTTTTATGATACACATGTATCATTTCAATTTTAAATTCCTTATATTTTTTTTCAAATTCTTAGTAATATTGAAGGAACTCATTTGTGGTATTTGTTTTAGCTCGCGATACAAAAGAGAACAAAAAATCGCTCACATAGATAAGTTTGTTTCTTATAAATGGTAATCATTTAATTGTATGTTTTGTGTAAGAATCAGGCAAAATTGGATAACTAAGAAACGTGCAAGTCAAAAACCCACTGACCTGACAATATTATTTCACTCAATGATGCTTCCTTTATGTGAAGATACAATTATTTGATCTCTGCATCACTGGATTTTCTCAGAAATTTATCTATAGAACGTTTTTGACAGAGCTATCTGTCCATATTTTCAGCGTATTTCAATGAAATTGTAACTTAATTTCTCAAAATGAAGTGAAAATCTGATGATGCAAATTGTCAAATTAAAATTTCAAAATAGTGTTTTTTGTTACACAATGTTTCACCCACTGCCTGATTCTTACAGAGAATGTCACTTAAATCTTACTTCTTCACGTGTAACCTTGTCATCACCATTAGTATCCATTTCTTTGAAAGCTGATTGGATCTGTTCTACTTCTTTCTTGCAGTGTACCAGTACAAAAAACGCAAGACATACGTATACACACTTGGAAATTTTCATATTAGTATAATTGGAACAACAATTGACCTTATCAGTTTGACTCTATACGTGAAAATTGTACACTAATAATTATCAGAACGCAACATATGACTTGTCGGCGTTACACGTGGAATCAGAAAATTTAAGATCATTGGAATATTGAGTGGGTCTTATCATATGAAACTTTGCGTGGACCTTATCAATAGCAGGATATTCTAAACGAATACACAAGGTCAAATTTCCTACACAATGACTACGTATAAAGTGAGGGAAACCTGTTTGATCCAATGTTTTGGAAAGAATACACATTTGAAAACGTGTTAGTACTGTCAACACTGAAATTTTTGCAGCAGTTTGATTTCACTATATTTGGTTAACACGAAATGCATAATGCAGGGACCCCCTTCCAAAAAAGATGGTTTAGATGTCCGAAATATCAGTTGAAAATTTTAATTTTTACAACAAAATTGCATATTATTAAACAATCATTGGAAAACCTGGCTAAAATCAGCTTTTTAAAATGAATTTTATAAGAATACGCAAAACTTGATTTACATTTAAATTTTAATTAATCCTCCTTTTTGAACGACAATTTTGTCCGTGCAATGGCTGTAACGTAATGCATGTGAAAGGCACATTTTCATGCTAATTGCATGTTAAAGTCACTATTTGTACAATTTCAGAGTTCATCACGTGGGAAAAACTCGTTTAAAACAATGAAGCCATCTTTGTTTCTGTCGTAGAAATCAAATACAGGTTCTGCCATTTCCATGGAGTCTGCTTCAGGGTCAGATTTTTTTGTCTCCAAATGGGCAGCAATCTAGAAAATATAAATAAAAACAATTGCTTATCATTTGTTGCTATTTCAGCACCTATTTCAGATTAAGCAGCAACCGGAACTAATAATTCTATTTACGCTACAATCTGTTTACTTTCATTCAAACACAAACGAAAAGAACTATGATACCCGGATGATTGGAAATCAAGTCACACCTCTTGATGGTAGTGTTGGTGCACACACTGCTCTTCGCCTGTCGTTTTTTCCTTTTGTTTATGTTTTATGGTATTTGTTTTTTATGTGGTTTTTATTTATTACATTTTTACGGTTCTTACACAACAATTTTGATCAATGAAATCAAGCATTAATATAGAAGAATAATCAAGGAAAACAAGGTTATAGCGGTAATCAAAAGAATGTAATCCCGAGACAAAGACCAGACATGGAAAACATACATACACAACAAAGAACATGAAGTAACCAAAATTATACATACAAAGTAACACAAATAAAAGACCACCTCGGACTCCACTAAAAACTGGGAATATGGACCAGGTGCACCGGTAGTGTACGCGTCCTAACTTGTAATGTCATTTTTCTTATATTTTAGGTCAAATATGTAAAAGTACATGTACATTCATATTGCTCTTTTGAAGCCAAAAAAGCAACAAAACATTAATTTAATCGAAGAAGTGGGAAACGGGTGGTTTTGTTGTCCACCAACATGTTCAAAATTTGTTCTGCTAAACCTTAAGTAGTACTGCATAAGCATCATACAAAATGTGATTCATGGTTGAAAAGCCTACATATTTTTATCTTTGCTATTTTCTTTAAAATATCGTGGTAAACAGAAAGTAACACGTACCTTTTCATACAACCCTCGTTCATAGGAGATATATATGAAAAGGAGTTATATAAAACGCACCATAGCATTCAAAAGTAAGGGAGATAAATTTGTAAATGACACTTAAGTACAACAGAAACTATTGAATTTTCAATGTGGGTTGTCTCCTACGAGAAGACAGGTTTTAATTAATGAATAAATATACATTTCATCATATAGGCCTACAAAGCAACTTAATAACAATGTGTAGCCCTTTTTAGGTGTATTATATTTTACAGAATGTGTATGATTCTTACAAAGACTGCTACTTAACAAACATTTTGTCGACCAGGTGAAGCCCTCATAACAAAGATTACAAAATATCCCGTAATAATGTATAAAGTGTTTGCTTTTGATGTGAGTTCTACTTTAGTTATTCACTATATACTCAAAAATATATCCACTATTTGAACACAGCAGATCGCTTTACAAACAAGATTTTTTCACTTTCCCAACCCTTCATACATTTAATGCTTTCCAAAATACTAATGGGACATACTAGATGGCCTTATTATGTAGAAAATTGAACGAAAATGGAGAAATATATGGTTTGACAGCCTTTGATTTTTTATCTTGAATCCAAACCATGTACATACCTCTTCTTTAGTGATTTTATTATCTCTATTCGTGTCCATTTCTTTGAAAGATTCAGCAACAGCCTCTACATCGATTTTCCTTGGATTATCTGATATCACACAATATGTAGTTACACAAAGAACTAAAATATACACAAAATTTGCCATTGTTCTAGAAACTATTGTAATACACCTGAATGTCACACTGAAATTCCTATAGATTTATACACGTCACCAGTCGTCTGCTCTCTTATCTTACTAGGACGACGTAGGTGGTAAAGGATTCAGAATCTTGTGAATGGAACTCAAACTATGATAAAGTCGCAGTTTTAAATTGATATAGAACGGTCAAACGAATCAAAGAAACAGGTTGTAGTTATTGTGCTCTTTTTTATCATATTATCTTGCCTAATGAAACGTTTGACACTATAATTTTAAGGAGCTAGACCTAGGGTAATGGACACAACTCTTTTAAATCATTGAAACGTTTGCATTCAGCATTTTACATCAATCGCATGTAGATATCAAAATAACTTGATTTCATTCTGTATCAAATGAAAGCTTGAAATACTTAAGTGAAATTTAATATGATACAAACATATCACTGATTCCATAAGTGTCCCTTATCCCAGGGCTACCTCCGTAAATAATAACCAATTGTAGTATGATTTTAGGTTTGGCCTTTGATGGACGGAACTATTTTTGTAATCAAATACCATTTTATCTTGTTCAATGCACTTTCATGTGTTTTATCGCCGATGATATTTCCACATACAGAAATTTGCATAGAACTCCCCATGTGTCTGTCTGCAATTAAAGTTAACATACGTATTAACTGTGAACGTCATTTCTGATATATCTAATACTTCTTGGTATCATTTAGAGAACTTACTGCTCAAAGCATCAACATGCATGTAAGACATAATTGACCTTCTCTTAAATATAAAATTTTATATTTTTATATATGTATTTTAAATATGCAAATTAATCGTTTCGGATGGCTAAACAAAATAAATCAAAGGCACCCGAGTATGAAAATAATGTTAACTTAAAGGCGCAATGTCCTTCTATACATTATTCGATGTATGTTTTGACCCAGTACGAAAATAAAATGTGTGCATATAAAACACATACAAATAGAAATTTTCAAAAGTGGGCGTGTCTAAAATTATCAAAAAAAAAAAAAATCATAAAATGTATCCATAGTTTCTTATAAAAAGACGATTTAAAATAAACGCATATTCAAAGTTAATATTCAAATCCATCTTTTTTTTCAAATAAAATAAATGGTCCATTTTAACGCGTAATGTTTCTGTTTTGTTGTATGCTTGACAGTGTTCAAGCTAGGATTTGAAAATAGAGGGGCACAGAGAAGAGGACACATTAATGCGTAGTATGTTTTTGTAAACCAACAAGGGACATTGATCTTAGTTGTCTGTACATTGTTACTATCGGCTTTACAAAGCTCTGGAAGTACAAATATGCCAACAGAAAATACCAACTTATTCCCGTGGCCTTTCACAGCTTCGTTTATCATATGAGTTTTGCCCACCATGGAAGACCGAGTGGTGACCTGTAGAAGTTTAATTGTTCGTTGCTTGCCTTCCGGTGGATGACTGCCCCATTGGCAATCATACCACATCTCCTATTTTATAATGAAATAAAACCCTTAAATATACAATTCACCATGGACCAGGTGCACCGGTGGGGTAAGCGTCCTCTGCCTTGCAGAAACATCCGCCAAGTTGCTAATAAAATAACTGTAATACATCCCAAATTGATAGCTTCTAAATACGGCGACTTATAGATAATTTTATTAATTTTATTCTTACATTTTGAGACAACTAGCTTTTAAGTAAATAAGGTCAGGGGTAAACTATAAGTATTACACAGATAATGTCAACTGAATTATTTATTTTGTAGATAAAAACGGAAAGAATAATTCAAATACAAATGTTTTAGCGTGATATGATTGGTGATTCACCCTCTTTCTGATGTTCCATTTCACAGTTGGTAATTTAATTTACAGCTCATGAATCATATAAACTTGTTACGCCATATACCATAAATTGTCCCAATCCCCATTGCCCATTAAAACAAATTCTCATTTCGAATTGTATTTTCCCTTTTAGAAAAAAAACAACAATATCGAATTCAATCTTTTGTTTTTAAGTGTTGGAATATGTAAGAACCATTAAGAAATATTGAATCGTGCTCAGAATAAATACACGAACCTGCCAATGTGGCCCCATAGGTTATAGTCTATTGAAGATTGAAAACGAATTAATAGTTTGTTTGTCTTAGAATTAAGAAGTGTCAGATTATGTCGAAAAGCGAACTCAAAGTTACAATGGAACGATAGGGGAAAGTGGTTTGTTTAATGATGGAAATTACAGTGCATTTCGTATAATACTGACACTAAAAAAGGAATAAATGACTTTCTGCTTTTCAGATACCCTTTTGAATAAGATTTCATGGAAAGACATGCGTGCGTTTTTCAACCGTGGTGTGTTTTTTCACCACGATTCACCCACTGCCTGCATCAAACAGAGAAAGAACGTAATTCGTTAAAATTAAAGAATTATTTGTAATTAAATAAATTATCACTTTCATATTTATAAATGATTTTCCAATTCTCCCTATCCCTCTATGCGGAAACCCCATTCCCAACCCACCCCTGTGGAAACCCCATTCCCCATTCGAATATGCCATAGAATATTAAGTTTACCCCGTACTATACTGTGTAAGTACTACTGTTCGTGGGGTACCAATTTTCGTGGTTTTAGTGGGTAGGTCAAACCATGAAATTTGGTTCCCAACAAATAGTAGATTCCCATTGGTGTGTGTACTGAAAACTTCAAAACCACGAATTCAAGAATCCACGAACTTGTGTTTCTTCCCTGATCCAGGAGAATTAGTGTCTACGAATTAAAGTACTTTTACAATTCGATCAAAAAGGATTTCTATAGACATCAATACAAAAAAAATGAAATTAAATCAAGCATAAAACAATTATTTTTTATTGTATCCAGTTCCTTTATTTTAAATTAATAATAATTATTAATTTGTACATAAAAATCACATAACAGTCTAAGATGCAATTCCTTAATGAAGCGAATTTACGGTTTCTACTATCTTGTTCTTTTTTAAGCAAACAAAACCGAATATTGCACTAGAGATCCTAAAGCTGAACATAAATTAACTTAAAGTAATATAGGTATGTGTTTTTTTAACTAGGAGAAGTGTTATTGAAAAGGTGGTAACAAAAATGGATTTTCATTGCGAACCCCTAGCACAAACTAAATCGAAATAGAAATTGATATGTATCTGACATTATTACTAGTATTATCTGATTTACAAACAAAATGTAAAAGTGGTGTGAAATATTGATTTTTTTAAACTTTGATACAAATGCTATGCGGCTATGAATAGGAAACAAACACATCTTTAAGCTCCCATTTTAATGCAACTCCTCGTGAAATCTTAATGTAATTGTCTGTTTCTCTGCGTCTTGGCCAACATTTCGTGATTAAGTAGTGTTACTTCCGGCCCTGATGAGTTTGACATTTAACGAATGTTTCAATCATTTTTCAGAGTTCATCACGTGGTAATAGTTCACTTAAAACAATGATTCCATCTTTGTCTTTGTCGTAATATTCAAATACAGGTTCTGCCATTTCCATCACATTAGCTCCTTCATCTGGTTTCATCTTCTCTAATAATGCAGCAACCTTTAAGAAAAGGGAAAGAAAAAAAAAACGTTAAAAATGTTACTGTGCCCTTGAAACTATGAAAAAAACATAGAAATACCAGAAAACTCTTCAACGGATGATTTATTTCATGAAGAATGTTAAAGAAAAACAAGACAATTCTATCGGCAACAAATTTATGTTTAATCAGAAAAATTTGAAACGTCCTTCCTATTTCTTTTGAAAATTGTTTTAAGGTGTAAGGTCATTTGGGCGTTTTATTATTTTCTTTCAATGTCTGTTAAATAGGTGTCAAATAAGTTGTTCATGTAATGCAACTTTTCTTTAACAACCGTCATGAAAAGGGCAATGTGATAGACCATTGGAGAAATAGACGATTATAATTTGGGGATGCGCGAACGCACCTGTTCTCTTCCGACAAAAAGTAATGGTACGGGTATTTAAATATTAACAAAATTGTTATATTTTATCTGTCTGACTATTTGTTTATTGTATTATATTCTCTTTCAACATGAGAACACTTTATTTTATGATAAAAATTGTAATCTTTGATCCTTTAGTACATGTATTTGTTATACATGTATCTTATACATGTATTTGTTATGAGGGAGATATTGTAAAAGATACATAACTCTAGGCCATAGTCAAAAGTGTTATGCCTGGAAACGAACAGATTCGTGTGTAAATATGAAAAGAATTCATTGATGCTTCTAATTAACACCCGCATATAATGTTATACATAGAACGAACAAGAGAGCAAATATCGATTTTTATTCAGAATAGTGTTTTTTTTTTTTTTTTGTTATTCCGATTTTTAGCTGATTCTTTCAAAACTTGCATTTGAGTAGTAGTCTTTATAAAAATAATACACATTTAAACTTCACTTTAAAGACGACATAACATTTTCATTTGATTGTTGTACTTTTGAGATAAAAAAAATATACAGATTGTACAGGAAATTTAAGTAAAAAGTTATCGTTCTTGATTTGGTTTGAATTGGTAGAATCTATTGGGAGGTGAATGTATGATTTACTCTAAAATACAGATTTGAATATAGAAAGGACTGTCATGAATTGAAAATATAACAGATATGTAAAAACAAAAAGAAAACATTGTTAGCTTAATGGGTTTATGACACCATGAATCCCCTCTACAATAGGCTGTCTCTGAATTTTACTTTATTTGAAATTTTGGCGGGAAAAGGGTTACGTTTTTTTTCATCGGTTTTGTCTTAGTAGTAGTTTCTATCAGAAACCTTGAAAAATTTGATAAAAAAAATTCGAACAACATATTAATGTGTGTTTAGTGAAATAATGAAAAGTGGGGGTCACTTGGCAAAAAATATCATAACTATGAAAAAGGTAAAATCAGAGGATCCCGAAATATGACAACAATGGCTGAACATGAGCAGCGAACATCATCAAGTACTGGTACACCTACCTCCTCTATTGTGACTTTGCCATCATTATTCGTGTCCATTTTCTTAAATGCACTCGTCATTTCCTCTAATATATTATCATCTTCTGAGAGAACGCAACTACACATTGCACACAAAACAACAATATTCAATAGTTTAATCATTGTTTTTATATTACACAAACAGATGTGGTCTATAACTGGACTAAAAAATATTATAACGAGTTATTACACGTGGTTAGTCTGATGTTGTGGCACATTAATACTTTTTTTATTTCTCCGAACACACAAACACAATAATAGTATGTCACTATGTTAATGTCTTGGTTGTAACACCTTTGATAATTACACCGTATAGTTGTTCCTCTGAATTTTTATCTAGTTTTGAACGTTGTTTTTTTTTCACTTTTTACGTAAGTATTTCACAAATTATTAATGAAATATTTCCTTAATATTCTAAATACTTCTTACACACTAATGCAAAGCTTCAAACACGATTCTCATTTACAATATAAAACAGAACTGCTAAAACATTATATATTCTTTTTAATGTATACGTGTATCACTGTAGGGTAAAACACGTCATGTAATTAATTTGATTGACATGCATCTAACTAAAACATGTATTAATTATGATTATAATTACTTAACATATTGTGCCATCTCTTTGTTAAATTGTGCCCCAGGTGTGATTTCCTGAATTGGATATGTTTGTTGGTATGAAGAAGACTTTGAGCATGTAAATGATAACAAATGTGAAGCAAAACGACCCTTTTAAGCACATTTTATTTTAGTGTGTGTATCTATTTTCCATTTTTCCAGTCTTTATCCTTGGCATATATATTTTTTTTATTACCGCTCAAATGCGTTGGTTACCTTGATTAAATTACCATTAAATAAAACAAAAGATTGACGATTGTATGATAAATATCTTGATGTACCTTTTCTACGCAAAACAAAAATAAATCATATTCTTCTTACAAGATAGATATGATTTTTGCTTTTGAAGAAAATGACTAGAGCATAAATAGCAAATATATATTCACCTCCGTAAGGGGCAGTTCATGTGTTGAAAAATATGTGTTGATAGGCACACATCAGATTACCGAAATGCAAACAATGCAACACGGGTTTCATATATTATTTCTTCTAGTAGTGGGGAAACTCAATAAAGTGCAATATTATTCTATGCCAAAAGGAATGTAACTCTAGTATTGCAAACCCATTCTATTATAATTATAATAATAATAAACCTCTATTTGCTTTTATGAAAAAGGATTATAATGAAAATAGAAACAATTCTTTGATGCCACTGGTGGGTCGACCAAAGGTCCCGGATGATATTCACCAGCCCAGTAGTAAGATCCCCGATGATATTCACCAGCCCAGTAGTAAGATCCCCGATGATATTCACCAGCCCAGTAGTAAGATCTATATCATAGATATTTATTCGATCATTTAGCGCTAGTTATTCAACTACATTTGCAGAATCACAAAATTGAAAACCACTAAAATACTGATGCATCATTCTTGACATTGCATATGCTACTTCCTGGTGCTTGATTTGCTTCATATATCGATATTTTGGTTGCAATAATTCTATATTATAATTATTCCCCCCTTTTTATATGGTTCTAATGCTGCTGATGAAAGTGTACAACCCAATGTAATTTGCAATATAAAATTGATTTGTAATTCTGTATTTCATACTTCCTTGCGAATGCCGTATCTCTTATTTTTCCTAGGTGGACATTGCTATATTAGATAGCATTTAACTCTGGAAAATATCGTCCACACAGCAGCCTAGCCGCTAGTGGGGCGTATAGAAAGAATCTATTTAAGGGGCGGTCATTTGAGATTCATAAGATTAGTCACGATACCGTAAAAACACCAATTTCATTCCATACTTTAATTTGTTAAGTAGCAGTCTACAAATTTCACCCAGAAATTGTCAAAGAGTAATCAAGGGAACCAAGGTTGTAGCGGTAATCAAAAGAATGTAATCCAGGGACAAAGACCAGACATGGAAAACCGACACACACAACAAAGAACATAAAGTAACTAAAATCATACATACAAAGTAACAAAAACAAAAGAGCAACTCGTACTCCACTAAAAACTGGGAGCATGGACCAGGTGCACCGGTAGGGTAAGCGTCCCCTGCTTTTCTAGAAACACACATCAAATTCACTTTAATTTCTAATTCAGAAAACAGTTAAAGACCACATAACCAGTCATAGTTTTTCATTCATTTGTTGCGTTTTTGGGATAAAAATCATATAGTTTGTATATGAAATTGGAATTATCGTCTTTGATTTGGGTCGATTTGTGTGGCAGGAATGTACGGATTTCTTTAAAATACAGATCCCTATGCAAAATGACTAGTTCCGTAAATATATGGCGTATGTAGTCCACAAAATCATCGTTTTTCTCCATCATGAATCTCTTCTACAAATGGCAGTATTTAAATATTATATGGATAGGTACTTACACATTGGACAAATTATCATGATTACAGAGCATTTGACAAATAACATGAAACCATAAAAAATTGTTTGCTTTGTTTTGAATAATTTAAGTATGTGGATACATTCTGATTTAATGTTATTAAGTACTATGCCATAAAAGCTAATTGGCACAATTAAAATTGTTTATCTTTTGAGTATCGTTTCAGTCCACATGGTCTCCTGAATGACTGTCCTATCTCCCGTATCCACTTATTGCTGACTGTAAAAACAGAGTAGTATTTTTGTTACTTTAAGAGGGTGTGCATGCAAAAAACGTGCAGCGGATAGCACATGACAATTTTGACCCACTTCATATCACAAATGTGTCCTTTCTCAAAGTTGAATGTTGGATTTTGATCAACTACAACAATTGGGGAGAAATAATTCACAAAGAAAGCATTGAAATTCATTGAAAAAAAGGAGATAACTCTTTAATTTGAGCAAAATCTGGTTGCTTTGTTAGAAAATCACTATATTATTTGTATTTACTTGTTAATAACATTCTAAACTCACGGGAGACATATTGTTCATGTTTTTCTTCAAACATACAAAAACATAGATCCTTAAAACGCGAAACACGATTCAGAATGTATCATACGACTTAGTAATTAAAAAAAAAATGAAATCATTCCCCTGAATTATTCGTATATGTTTATTTTAGAAGGAAAAATATATTTTGTCAAGTATTCTCGGTTCGACATTCCTGTTTTTACGTTTTTAACTAATTTATTCAACGGGTCATAGTTTTCCTTGCCTCGTTTGTCTACCCCGGACTTGACTTTTAAGAGCAACTCGGCGGGTGTTTCTAGAAAAGCGGAGGACGCTTACCCTACCGGTGCACCTGGTCCATGCTCCCAGTTTTTAATGGAGTCCGAGTTCCTTTGCGTATGATTTTACTTACTTTATGTTCTTTGTTGTGTATGTCTGTTTTCCATGTCTGGTCTTTGTCCCTGGATTACATTCTTTTGATTACCGCTATTACCTTGGTCCCCTTGATTACTCTTTAACAATTTATTTGGGGGTTCTATATTGTACGTCCTTTCTTTTTTTTTGGTCAATATCTTTTGCTAATATTCAAGCGTAACATGCTCACCCCATTTCGATCCAACTAATACAGGGCATCCCGCATGCCACATATCATCATTTAGTTCACCATTCAGATGTAAATTGTACCAAAATGCTGCATTTCCCTGTACAAAATGTTTGCATAAAAAATAATTTTAAAGTTCCTCTACTTTAACAACAATGAGATTAAAGGTACAATGATTTTTTATAATTATCGCACTATTGGTATTTTTCGCAAATCCCTGTATCAATAATGATATTTAGGTAGCAGTGTTTCTAAAATCTGACAGAAGGTGATTTATGCATGTCAAAAGCGAACGAATTAAGTTTTATTTCGTGTTCAGAAACAGTTACTGATCACATAACCAGTCTTAGTCTTCCATTATATTGTTTTGCTTTTGAGATAAAACTTGCACAGACTGTACATGAAATTGGAACTTTGTAAGAGTTATCATTCTTGATTTGGGTTTAATTTGGATGATTTTAGTGGGAGATAAATGTATTATTTTTTAGGTAAGTTAGTTACATATACGTACAAGTATTGGTTAGAATCAGGCAATATTGAAAAAAAAAAAAAAAAAAAAAACATAAACCTTAAAGAAGCCTTCATTATTTTAAGTGTCCATAAGGATTTTTTAAATATGGTCTCAGCACCACTGGATATTGTAAGAAATTTTCAATTAGAACATTAGAAAATTTATCTTATTGAAGGAGTAATCGGTCCTTAAAATGTTCATTTGCGATGTATTTCAAAGAAATTGTAACTCATTTTACCAAAATGATAATTTATGTGAAATCCTGTATAGTTATCAATTTCGATCACTTTAAATAGTAAACTCCAACGTCACAGTGGTTGTTTATTCCGTACATGTACTATGTTTCACATCCTGTCTAATACTTACAGTGACTCACTGTTACTTTATATCATACATTTTTTTCAACATCTTCTTAGAAATAATCCTTATACTTTTATGTTGAGGTATACGCAATTCAAATATTTTCTTATGATGTTGAAATATATTGCTAATCATGAAATTGAGCCCAATTGCAGGGCTCGACTGCTGACCAATTTCTCTACTGGTAAAAGAAGGGAACCAATATTCTAGCGGGAATGTAATCCAGGGAAAAAGACCAGGCATAACTTACTTTTTGAACTGGTACTCTGGCTTTCAGTTTTGGAAATACTGTTGCACCACCGTATGTCACATCTGTCAACTACAGAGTGAAAAAAAAACACAATAAGTAAAGGCAATATTTTGTTTCTTATACGATTTGCAAGTCTCGTTGTCTCGTTCTAGTTTGATTTTTCTTTCCGGAATTTCCGATGTTGAACTTACATGTAGACAAATCCGCAGACCAATATGTATTTTACTGTTTACTTGTAGGATCTCGAAACGCTGCTCTTTACAATACAAAACAAAATCTCCTGTTAACTGTTCTTCTTAACACTTACATTTATAAAAAAAAAAATAGATATTTTTCGTATTTCATATCTAATCAGTATTTTTACGCAGATACAAATGTATGTTTTGCATTTTCATTGATGAACTTAACATATTAAAATATATGATATAGTGAACATGACATGTTAAAATGTATCAACACTTGACCTATATCACTCCGCGGGCCGGTGGACCTTGGGGTGACATTGGAGTCTCAGGTTGATACAGCATGCGATACAGTATATATTGACAAGATCATAGACTTTTGGGTTGATAACTAATATCCTAGTTACGAACAAAAAAGTAAACTGACATTCCTTATAGATTGGAAATAGGGGGACTTGAAGGTGATGTTGATTTATAATGGGATACTGTTCAAGGAGATTTGTGTTATCTTTGTGAGGAAAGAATGAACAACCGCCAACTTAACGGTTAAGTTAAACGTAACTTACATAAAACAAAAACGTAGCAATCCGATCCCCAGAGTTCTGGACATCAACTGAATCTATCGCCATTCGTTCCGGATCGTTATTAACATTCTGAAAAAAAATGAAACATTTTATTTTCTTTGTTGTGTGTGTCTGTTTTCCATGGTTGGTCTTTGTCCCTGAATTACATTATTTTGATTTGTGCTAGAAACTTGCTTCCCTTGATTACTCTTTTAAATTAGTAAAATGTAAAAAGTGTGAATGATGTCTGCTACATGTATGTTAGACATACTGTCTCGTTTTTTTTTAAAAATAAGATAAAAAATGTGCATACATGTACACGCCATGACTTGACTATATTTTCTACATGTTTAAAAAAAACAGCACAAAACACATATTAATGTAAATTAAACATGAAAGTTTCCTGTGATTGTCCTGTCATCGGTTATATACAAATGTACTTTCATTTGTGCCAATTTCACGTATCTTTCGTACATGTACCTGTTTAGCTGGTATGTTCAAGCAACTACTTTCGTGTTTATGGGTTGCCTAGAATTATATTAATAAAGTGAGTGAATCCCCCAGCCTAGTTTAATTACTGTTCCTGATTCCATATCATCACTGAGTCGACTCCCTTATATCTTATCAGCTCTAGTTCTAGGCTGTGAACATTGTTACAACGCAAGCGCACTACTTTTAAAAAATACATAAAAAGGCGGAGTTTAGAAGACAGGTGATAAAACTTATTACAACCGCTTTCTGATTAACGTACGTATCCTGCGAAGCTGTTTCTGGTGTATTGTAGCAATTAACATAAAGGGCAGGGTTAAATACTTGGCAGGGGTACAAAGCTTTGAAATAGCGAATATTCATTCACACACTCTTAACGTTGCTGTACTCTCAAACAGAGTGGGGAAACGCTATCGGACCCACGTGGGATCTGGGAGTAGGCCTGAGCGTCAACAGAACAGCCCAGTCGCTAGTAGGACATACTCTGAGTTCATCTCTCGGGTATCTCGAAGGCTGGGCTTCGCTATCTCCAACTACTAAGACATCTACTACATGTGTAACACAATCCCCGCAAGAGGCAGACATGCGAGATCCGCAAGGATAGTCAAGACCGTATAAACCACCAATCGGATTATACACACACACTACACGTTGGCGTACTCCCAAATAGGTAGAGTGGGTAACGCTGTCGGATCTACGAGGGGCCTGTGAGTAGGCCAAAGCGTCAATAGAGCAGCCCAGTCGCTAGTAGGACATACTCTGACTAAGTTCTTCAGTCGGATATCTCGAAGGCTGGATTTCGCTACCTCCAACTACTAATTAACAGACATCTACTATCACAATCCTCGCAAGGGGCGGTCGTGCGAGATTCGCAAGAATAGTCAAGACCTTGTAAACCACCAATCGGAATATATATTCAATGCAGGAGAATTGTAGCGAATTCGCATATGCATGGTAACTGCACAGAAGACTGGAAGGCCAAAACACTACTTGTGGACATTTCCTCCCCAATGAATAATAGTTTACCCATTTCTGTTCCATCTCAAACAAGTAGACATGTACATATACACAAATGTACATACATTGTACATGTACATATACATGCATGTAATAGTACAAACACCGTTTCCTTTACTTCTCCAAATCTAGTCCACTGGAATAGTATTGACCGATTATTTCTAATGCTGGTAATTTTTATGGTATTGTCATTCTTTGTTGTGTATGTCTGTTTTCCATGTCTGGTCTTTGTCCATGGATTACATTCTTTTGATTACCGCTATAACCTTGGTTCCCTTGATTACTCTATTCTAAGCCAGCTTTCAGTAACTGCGAGTATTTTTAATTGGATATCTCATCGTGTCTATATGTTGTATGTTGATGTATTCCATGAAGGAACATTTGATATATTACTGAGTGGATTTTGCTGCGTTTTTATTTGTTGCTTCAGTTCGTTTGTGATCTTACCTTAAACGGGGGATGGTCAAGGCCTTATACAAATTGTGTAACCACAACGCAGCCATGCGCCTGTCCACAGTCAGGAGATATTGGTCATTAATGTGTTTTCTGTAGTTATTTGACTTTTTACTTTATTTTGAAGACGTGTAATCGTTCTGTTACCATGGATTTTATTATTTTTGTTACCGGGGTCTTTCAGAGCTTAATTAAAGGTGT
This sequence comes from Perna viridis, assembly GCA_037379345.1. NCBI lineage: Eukaryota > Metazoa > Mollusca > Bivalvia > Mytilida > Mytilidae > Perna > Perna viridis. Next base: position 26,568,002 of record CM074523.1, read on the forward strand.
GTTTCATTATTGAAGACCTTTAGGTGATTTAGGTACTAATATTTTTGTACAGGTTATACGATGGCGCATGCGTGGCATTTCACCATATCTGTTTCTTTTTCTGTTACATGTATCACGATCTGCTGCAAGATATCTTCGCTTCTTAATACGCAGAATGCGTGAATTGCTCAAGACCGGAAATGTACAAATTATCTGAAGAAAGATCCTTTTAAACAGGAAGTTGAGGTTCATCATGTCTTTGAATATGATAAACCTCTTTTATAGCCATCACTTTAACACAGGACCTGAAATTGTTTATTTCGGTACAACGTTACGGAATATTTAGGTGCATGTATTAGGTTATTTTTTCTTACCTTTGAGACCCGGATCATCCTCATTTTTAACCATGTGATTTACTTACATGCATTTCACCAAAGTTGTGTAGTAAAATAGGAGATGCTACAACTTATTTTTAATTGTGGTATTGTAATTATAAAGGGATAATGCCAAACAGTTGTTCTGCATTGGTCCTCTTATCCCAAAATTGTTTTTAAGCTTAAAACAATAATCAACATTTGCCAAAAAATTGCAACATTTGATAATCTCAAATAGTTTTACACACTCTGGTAAGGCTGAAATTTTCACTAGAAATTGGAATGTCTAAGATTTCTGTCTTACACTCTTTACAGTGTTCAAATTTTCATATCTCGTCAACTTTGCATCTTCCTATCAGGATTTCTTTTAATAGCACTTTGTTTCGATCGCCGTAAATGAGTTTTGAACAGACAATATAGAGAAGATCAGTTCTACTCTCTCACAGAACTGTCCTAGAACTGCCAGAAGAATAGTTCTATGACAGATTTAGAACAGTTCTAGAGTCAGCTCTTCTGACATTTCTAGCAGTAGAGCTGGCTCTACTAGTAGAATGTTCTCGTACAGCCGGCACTGCTAGAACTGTCAGAAGAGCTGGTTCTAGTAGCAGAACTGTCAGAAGAGAACTGGCTCAAGTAGCAGAACTGTCAGAAGAGCTGACTCTAGTAGCAGAATTGTCAAAAGAGAGCTGGCTCAAGTAGCAGAACTGTCAGAAGAGCTGACTCTAGTAGCAGAACTGTCAGAAGAGCTGACTCTAGTAGCAGAACTGTCAGAAGAGCTGAGTCAAGAGCTGTTCTATGACACTTTTAGAACTGTTCTAGAGCCGGCTCTTCTGACAGTTCTTCTGACAGCTCTTCTGGCAGTTCTTCTGAGAGGTTAGAACTGATCTTATCTGTACAGGTGTTCGGTGACAAATCAGCTGACACTTAAATTTCTGACAAAGTCTGTACAGTTGCTTACCAATGGGTCTGAATGAGGTCTATACATTCCGCCAACTCCATAGTTCAAAATCTACAATTTAAAACAGGGTAAGCGTTATAACATGCGAAAGCATGAAATCTAAAATATTTTCATGATTGACGAATTTTAACGATGTTAGCTGCTCATCTTCAGTCATTTTTGTCAGATTTTCGGACTCCTTTAGTTTCATCCATTTCATAGTACTAACATGTTATGCCAGGCGACCCCCACTTTTCTTTTCATAATTTCATTTAACAAACCTTAAAATTTGGGAAGTTCGCATGAAAACTGTGTTATGTAGTCGGTGTTCTTATTAGATAAATATAAAAATAGCAGATGTGGTATGATTTCCAATGCGACAGTCATCCACCAAAAGCTAAGCAGCGAACAATTAAACGTCTAGTCACCACGAAACCTTCAATGATGGGCAAATCCCATACTATAAAGCAAGCTGTAAAAGGCCCGTAAAATAAATGAAGTGAAACTATTCATAAAAGACGAAATTCGACCTAATCTATAGAAAACACGTAAAACGAATACTTACAGTGAACATATAAAATACGACAGCCACTGGGCTTCAGGTTCCTGTTTTTTTATACTAGGCACATACAGTATGTGGTGGGCTTAAACATGTTTGTGAGCGTTCAACCATCCCCAAACCTGGGACAGAGGTGGGACATTGCAATAAAACGAGTTATAAAAGTCTGATGACTTCGGATTTAACTCCTGAGATCGATACAGAATACAGACAGTGTTAAACGCAATGGGACAAAAGACATCAAGATGTACCTACCTCGAAAGAGTAATTGCTTTTTCTGTAAGCCAGTTTCAAAATCCCAAAGCAACTGATAAGCACACCTTGTTCACGCACAAAACATCAATAAAAACACGCCGATCATGATTTAGTGAAAATATATCATAAAATTGCAAATTAAAACAAGGTCTTCATGCAAATGTCAAGATAAAAACCAAAGAATTTCACATGCACATTAATGTAATAATAATACGTGGGATTCGTTAATCTTTAACTTTGTAAAAGAACTATTAATCGACACGCTAGAAAACATTGAATAGAGTGCACCGCACATTTTCAATTGATTATATAGCTGAATGAGGTTGTTCATACATCAAAACCTACTATACGGAAAAACTTAATATCAAAAATCAAGAGAAATCATTTTCCCGCCAAAATTTCAAATATTTATATCTCCAAAATGAGCACACTGATCCATTATTTTTTCCTTCTTATATTGTTCTAGCATCACAACCGTATAATTCTTATTATTCTTTAACAGAGCAGCAAACATCCTTAATGAATGAAAAACATGTATATGTGTATATATATATATATTTGTGCTGCATCGTCATGACTCGACGATCCGATACCCATTAAGTTTGCTGGTTGGCAGATTCCTTTGGACGATGATTTATTCCAAATGTATGTTTACCAAGGGGAAAAACACATCCAAATCTATGCAAAAAATTCTGACAAGTGAAGAAAAAACCATAAAAAAGCACATCCCCTTAAGTTATAAGTAAGCTATTAGATATAATTAAAAATACGGTTACAAGGATTCTATGCGAATGGGTCTATTTCCCTCTTGAGAATTTAGAAAACACAGATTGTTCTAGCTACCTAAGTTTAAATATTGATTTTATTTTTTTTTTATTTCGGTGGCAAGTTTTGTGGTCATCCATCAATTGCCTTTTGAATTTGTCCTCTTTACATGTTACATTTTCCATATAATAAAATTCATCAACTACTACGTTATTTTTTTATACATAAATTACCTGAAACTGTTCGGAATTACTTCTTCTGACTTTGTATGTCGTTTGTAATCCAGTGATTAGTTCAACTCGGCGAGAGATAGTTCTTAGAATTGGATGGTCAAGGTCACTCAGCCAAGCACTGAAAATGATTACGTAGATTTGTCAAATTTGCATATTTATTTAGTTTAGTTATTTTTCGTATTCTTTAACCAGAGGATCTAAAAAAGAACACATGTATTTTGATGAAAGTTACTAATTTTGGAAATTTCGAAGTACTTTTTTTAAATGCAAGAACCAGTAGGAGAAGGGAATTTGGATTTCGCAGACGTCACACGTCTCAATTACTGACAGTAATGCACACAAATGATAAAAATCATTTTGGACTGAATCCGCAATGTGACCTGGTGATTTTAATCTAGAAGGAAATTGTATATCACAGAAAATACGAATTATCATAACTTATGTGTTGTTTTTTAGACATGCAATTCACAAAAAAATATCAATCCGGTCTAGGCCTAACAAGCATAGTTACTTAAATTCTCACTTTCACATAAATATTTCACATGTATCATTTTTTACCTATTTTTATAGAAATTACCAGTAGTTATGGTTGCTGGTACATGCACATAAGCTTTGTCACTATGCATCTTTTAGTACTACAACGAGTATACATGTATTTTTGGTCGGAAAGTTTATATCATGGTAATATTTGGAATAAAAGTTCAGGGAAATAACATCCTATAATAAACTGAATAAACTTCAATAGAAACTTGCTTTTGTGGTTGTAGATATGCAGTCTTAAAAAGGGGGAGGGCAACTGCTATAGATTTTTTTTTAAATAAACAACTGTTAAACAACTTTCTAAGATCTATTATTTATAACAGACTGACACAATGGCATTTTCGACAGTTGTAGGTGATGACATGGGAAATTAGGGAGGTAGACCTAGGGTAAGGGATATAAGTCTTGAAATCAGTGATATGTTTGTATCATATTCAATTTTACCAAAGCCAATTAAGCGTCCATTTGAGAAAAGAATAAAATCAATCTAACTTACTTTGATGCTTACATGAGATTGATGTTATATGCTAAATACAAGAGTTCCAATGATTTGTAAGAGTTGTGAACCATACCCTAGTTCTACCTCCTTAGAAATGGAATTAGATTGGCAAATCCTAAACTTACGTTTGGCTTACTCTAAGGTCTACTTCTCCTGTTGTCTTTGAAGTTAGCATTACTGTTGACCTAACTAACTGAAATGGAGAACACATAAAAATCATTATTGTATAGATAGCAGTGTTTTATCTAATGTTACAAATGTAAAAAATCCGATAATTTACACTGTGAAATAAATTCAGTAATTTCACTCTTGGACTTTCTCCTGCCAAAACTTCACAACTTTTGATATCAATCCGCCTATCACAGAATTTAAAATTCATTTCGAAAATATCGATTAATTATGAAGAAAATCTTTAAAATGAATAGGATAATCAATTGATCATCGTGAATAACTAAAATATGACCACTCGTGCCAAGAACACTTGATGATTTAATTCTTGCGCGGAACGAATTCCGCATACTCGTTAAATCTAGGCGCTTTTCGGCACTCGTGGTAATATTTTGGTTATTCATCTTTCCAATTAATTATCCTATTAATCTCTAGCTTAGAGGTAAAACAATAAGTTATTTCAAAGTTTTGTACACCTCTGTCAAACCAAGTGCTTAAACTCGGCCTGTTTGTGTGAATTGGTACAGTACGCCGAAGAAAAAGCTGCAAGGATAAGTCAAGTCTTGAGAAACTGATCACACTCAGCTGGGAAGCAGAGTAAACATGCTTGCGGATTGATACGTTTTGATACAAATGAAGCGGTTATTAGGCCCGCGGAAGAGATTACAAAAGGATGTAATTAATATATCATGTACATAGTTTTTCCTTCGGCCCGGTGTCGGAATGTGACATCAGGGTTTGACACTAACTTCATTTCTTTGGTGGTCAACAGGACTACTTTAGAGGTAAAACAGGTAGTCCACAGATGGTAGAGACGGTCCTGCTCTTAGATTTTATGATAAATGAGACAAAATTTGATAGCCCATACAAATGTAAGACTACCATGAACATTTTGCAAGTAGTCCTCTCCAAAATTAGGGTGGCACAGGACTACTGTTAGTGTCGATTCCTGGACATGTTACAGTTTTGTATCTAAAAGCCTAAACAACCATAAATATTCTTCCCCATTTTAAAAATGTTTGTAGTCTTGTGTAGAGGTGAAGACGAACATAGCATATTACCCGCCGAATAAACCTTAATACATATTTAACACTTCAGAATTGTGCGTCTTTGAGCAAAATGTACAATGTTGCTTTTTTTTTGTTCCTTAAAATAGTAAAAACAATGAAACATCAGATTTGCGTTTGATGCCATAAATTTGTATGCATGCTATCGAAATTTGATTGATTAAAATAATGAACGAGCGAATCACGGAAGTAATGCCAGCTTGTTATACTATTACAGTGTTATTTTACAATATTTCAACCCAGGCTCCCTAAAATGAAATGGTTTGATCCATGCAGAACGATTTACCTATCTTGTCAATGCTTTCATTTTGAAAAAAAAAAAAAAAAAAAAAAAAAAAATACTTCAACCCAAAATGCTATACCCCGTACACAACGATTTGCCTACCTTCTCAATACTTTCATTTTTAAGAAAACTAATTTCTTTCTCAGTTACAACGTCATGGAAAATAAAAACACGTGGTTGTTTGTTGACAAGCTCAGTCTTGACTCGATAGAAAATATTCTTCGTCTGTCTGTAATAGCAAAATAGTCTGGATATCTCCGTAGAATTCTAGAAATAGAAAAAAAAACCAAATTTTAAGCGATAAAACTTATGTAATACCTTTGATTTTGAAAACATTTACAAATAATTCAACAGTAGAAGCAACGAGCTTTCCGACTGGATAAAAAATTGTGTCAATTGAATTTCTAATGTTAAAAAACGATGGTAAAGGAAAACTATTGACCAAACTTTACGACAAACGTGATGACTTTTCATTCAGAATTGTCAACTTTCCTTTCATCTGTGGCAACATCCCTTCGGCTCCTGCGTATGGAGTGTTCATATCACAACTCATACGTTATGCCAGAGCTTGCCGAAACTACGCAGACTTTTTGTATCTAGAACTTTGTAGCTAGAACTCTAACAAATAGGCTTCTGGAACAGGGTTATGTTGCTACAAGATTGAAGTCATCACTACAGAAGTTTTATGGTCGTCATCATGAACTCGTGGATCGTTATAGTGTATCCATCAGCACCATGAAAACTGATTTATTCAACGGGTCATAGTTTTCCTTTCCTCCTTTGTCTACCCTGGACTTGACTTTTTATGAGAAACTCGGCGGGTGTTTCTAGAAAAGCAGAGGACGCTTACCCTACCGGTGCACTTGGTCCATGCTTCCAGTTTTTAGTGGAGTCCGAGTTGCTTATTTACTTTTGTTACTTTGTATGTATGATTTTAGTTACTTTATGTTCTTTGTTGTGTATGTCTGTTTTCCATGTCTGGTCTTTGTCCCTGGATTACATTCTTTTGATTACCGCTATAATCTTGGTTCCCTTGATTACTCCTTTAATATTAGAAATTGATTTTCTAATACTAGAAAATGGGTTTGTTGTATTCAGTTACGATTTTTTAATATTAGAAAATCATTTTGTAATATTAAAAAATGTGACTGATTTTGCAGTATTGCAAAGTGATTTTCTAATATTACAAATTCATTTTCTAATATTACAAATTCAGTTTGTAATATTACAAACTGTGTGATGTTTTGTAATATTACTAAATCAGGAATTTGTAATATTAGAAAATGAATTTTTAATATTACAAAATGAATTTTTAATAATACAAAATGAATTTCTAATATTAAAAAATCTTTTCTAATATTAAAAAAATGATTTTGTAATATAAAAAATTCATTTTCTAATATTACAAAATATTGATTTTTGTCCACTTTGGCTTGCCATAGAAAACAATATAAGAGTAGTTTCTTAAGTGTCCGTCTACAAATGTTATAGCGTATTTGTGGAGCACTTAGACATGTCAGTGCGCCCGATAAATTCGCATTTTAAGAACTAAAAGAGCAAGAAAATACTCCTTGGACAAAACATATTATTTATCCTCGACAGTCTCGCCAATGTATAATGATAATGTTAAACGTTTACTGTAGTTTGAAAACTTTTCTCCGCATTACAAAATATCTTGGAAAGTCGATAAAATTGCAGAAAGGAAAGAAAAATGCTTACATAAAAAGAGAAAAAAAACTTTCTAAAAAAGTTTGCTTTTTGGGCTACAAAATTTTCCCAAACTGCAATTGTCAATGAAACAACGCTTTATATAGTCTCCGAGAAACATCATCGTAGTACATTTGACCTCGTGGATTATCCTTTTTCTCAAGACCCTACTGGTTATTACAGATTTCAGGGTAAACGCACTAGATTACAAAATAAACCAACCTTTAGTTGCCCACGACATAATGCCTTGTATTTTCTCATGACTTCCTCTTCGTAAAAGCCATCTGATGTAATGGCCACATTGATATTCGTGTTGGGTTTCTCTAGGTCATTGCGCTCTGAATCAGGAACCAAATCAGCTTTTGTTTTAAAGTATTCAATGTCTTGTTTTAGATTTTTGTCATCTGGATCTACAACAAAACCAGCATGATTTTTAATCAAAAACTGTCGAAATTAAAAAAAAAAAAAAATTAAAAAACAAAACAAAATAAACAAACAAACGACAAACAAATAAACAATCAGACAAACAAATACTGATTCGAACAAATTATTTTTGATACGAGCTTTGAATTTCATGTTCAATTTATCTAAAAACTTACCCGTCGCTAGATATTTATCTAAAATTTCTACTGATTTCCATGGTAAGTCATACTACAATATAAAATTAAATTCTTATTAAAGCAAGTTATCACAATTTGAGTTCGAGACCTAAGGCTTACTAGGTTGAACAACAAATAATACAACTCTTATAAATCATTGGAACGTTTGTATTCAGCACTTTACATCAATCTCATGTAAGCATCAAAGTAACTTTGACTGATTTCATTCTGTTTCAAATGAAAGGTTGATAGGCTTAATTGGAGGTAATTGAATATGTTACAAAAATAGCACTGATTTCAAGACTTATGTCCCTTACCCTAGGTCTACCTCCTTAATCCAAGAATCTAATCTATTAGAATATTTCTTGCACTCCATTTTCAAAACGATTCAGCTGCTTTTCAAATTTCAATCGCTCAAGAAAATATCATTTTATGTGAATTTTCCTCTATCAAACAAAACGACAAATAAAATAAATAAATAAATAAAAAAATTAAAAAAAAAATAAAATAAAAATAAAAAAACATTCAGTTGAGGACATATTTCTCGCGAATACATGTATGAGCACCGATTAATTATCGAAAGTACCCATTGACACATGGCGAATATTGAGCGTTAATTCCAATATTTTAAATATAACCTCGACAAAAGAGTCAGGCAATTAAAATGTACAATGTGTGGTCATACCAATAATCTACTAATGTTGTTTGCTATGTTTTTGTTCTTGTTTTTGTTTTAATTTGTTTTTGTTTTTGTTATTTAAACTTAACTTAAAACTAAAGACCTGATATTACTTACACTTCTGGTAAAATGAGTTATGATTTTCTAAATATTACACTACAAATGAGGAATCGACTGACAGACAACTCTAAAGATCAAAGAATACAAGTATCAAACAATTATTTTTCACCAATAGTGAAAGAGAAAACGATTGTCAATATAGTAGATATAGGCGAATGCACCATAGGAAAAGTGGGTTTTGACATGCATTTTAAAGATTTTTCCAGCTGCCTTGTTCTTCGGAGGATTTGCACTTATATCATGAACGCAATGAACAAGAAGAAGTCATGGAAATCTTGCGATATCAATATAGAATACCCTATTGTATGCAGCAGCTACCATCCTGGCAAGTTTTGTTTCTCCTATGCCGCCACTATCAATAGCCCCCTTTTGAACCTCTTCTAAAAGAGTCTTTAAAAATTTGATAGCAGCGTACAAGTTTCCAACATCCTCTGCGTAGTTGGCGATGTAGATAACGTCTTTTGGTGAAAATGGTTTTGTCTGAAACTATAAAACCCATCCATATACATGTAGATTTTAATTGGCATTTGCGAACTAATTAGGTGTAGTATATGTAGGTACCTTCCATTTGCAAATGCACTACAATAACAATTATTATACAATGTACTTTAACATTGTTTTTCATCAAAACTAAAACTCTGCTGACAACAACTTACATGTATAAATAATGTAAAAGACATAGACAATCATATTTTCAATGGAGTTTCGAATTTTCATTTTGACGTGAACAGTGAGAAATTTAAAATGTACGGTTTGCACTTTTGAGTTCGTTGAATTTATAAACAACCCTTCAAATGGCAGAAAAACTGGCATATAGACTAACAGTATGGACAATCTGACTATCCGGGTTTGATGGGACAGGTTCCAGATGTTAGAACCCCCTCTTTAGTTTGAACAGTTATTATAATTGTTTACATTTATATGCAATAACCTAGAACCCCTTTTCCAAATTCTCGAGATCCACGCATGCCCTCTATGATAACATTAGGTAGTGAACAGAAAGGGCACTGCAACCATTGCATTCAACCACAAGTTACATTTCCCATTATTTGCACTTTCAATATATTGCTACTTTTTTCGTGCACCAATCTACAATAATCTTACTTTAAATATCTTCCCTTTGATAAAATCACTGAGGCTAAACTCGTAAACATCCCACAGTCTGAACATTGCCAATACTACAGATTTGAGTTCTGCTTCATTTGGCCATCCATTCAGGCGTTTCTCGACAATACCTTTCGTAATGCTGAAATCTAACAATAGAAATTGAGACTACCAAATCATGGACTGCTACTTGTTTGCCATTAGGATCTCTGAATACAACACTTTAAAAATGTATCTACAAGTAATCAGTTGTGGCGTTGCCGTTTAACTATATTAGAGTATAAGAATGAACTTATGCGTAATTCCTTTTCGCATTGATCGAAGTATGAGAAATAATTATGCGTGGCATTGTCAACTTTGTCTGCACAGAAAAAAGGGGGAAAAGGTCTAGCACAATTTATAATTCCTACACAGCTTCTTCAATCTCCAATTTTCCCCACTCGAAAAAAAAAAGCTTTTGAACATTCGAATACATACCAACGGACTCCTCATTCTCCATACAGTCTGGACACATGATTGTTTCTAAACATTCTCCCCAGTCTTTTACCCATCGTTTTAAAAGATGATATGCATCAATAGGATTATCTATTATTTTGCTGTCATCTTCGTATACTTCTATTTTTAGTTGTTCTAAAAATCTGTAAATATAAAAAGAACAGAGTCTGAAATAAATTTGATTAAAAAAAATGATTTCAAGTTAGTTATGTCTTAATGTTTGAAATTTGTCACAAGATATATACTACATGTATATAGATTCATTACAGTATACATGTACTTAGAACAAAGCTACACTTATATGTACATGTATGACCAAAAATGTTATTTCAATATAAATTGAAAAAAAAATCTTAACCATGGAAATGTATGACCGAAAATGTCAGTTTTGAAGCACCGAAAAATCACCAGTAGATCAATATCGATACAAATCATACACAGACATCAGCAGAAGAAAAATATCATAATTACATACATGTACATTTTCATATACTTATGAAATGGTGTACATGTATTCCTGATTGTCCAACATTTGAAAATTTCAGGTTGAACAGGTAAAGATTTTTGTGGGACATGGGACGATGAGGAATTGCTTTGATTGTGATTTTGCTGCGAAAACATATGTTTATTAATTAATTAGTTGCTGATTCTAATCATGACTAATTTTATACAACACTATAAATATTTAATATTTTTATTTCAAATTCATATTTATACTAGTTAAGTCATAAACATAAAACACTAAGAGTAACTATTACAAAAATAAACAAACCAATAGCACAAATTATGTATGTTCTGTATAAAGCAACATATATGTAGTAGTCCATGGGATGGGAGGATCCACCGTGCACCCCCACTCATCAACTTCATGGGAATTTTTAGGTACCTTTATACCTCCCATTACGAATCAATTAGTTGCCAAAGAATATTTGCGGATTCTTTTACAGTATAAGCCTATATTTGTACCCCACTGGGTCAAGAAGCCAAGATTTTTGTGACTCAATTGTTTGACCGTCTACGCCTTTCTGGGATAGCATGGGTAAACAAACTAAACATATTTAGATATTATCGTGTAGCCCAATGTCGCAGCTTTCCAATGGTACCAAAACAGTTGCGGTAAGACTTAGACTTTAGGAGTAAAATGAATAAGATGTACCCCTAACCCCGCCGAAAAATCGCTTAAATTGGCATATTTTTCAATGTCAAAACCCCTGGAGTATTTGTATAGCCATGTCTGCGTATTTGGTCACTGTAACTTCAAACATGCCCTATAGATGTCAATAACCGTAACTTACTAATTGATTTTAATGTTTAAGTACTAGTTCATATAAAATTCAGACACTGTCCCTGTCAAAGTGATTCATGATGAAGGAAAACCCGCCTATATAAGAATGCTTTTTCAATCTATATGTGCTATATTTTTAAGAAACAGTTGTACTTCCATATTCAGATCTGCAATTTTGAGCAAATCATACATTTATCTCCCACTAAGATCAACCAAATCGAACAAAATCAAGAACGATAACACTCACAAAGTGCTTATTTCATATACAATCTATATAAATTTTATCTCAAAAGAGCAACACCCAAATGAAAAACAAAGGCTGCTTATGTGGTCTATGACGGTTTCTGAACAAGAAATAATTCATGAATCACCTCCTGCCTGATTTTTGCAAAGACTGATACTTAACAGCTGTACAAACAAAATCAAAAACAATGAGTACATGATGCTTACAATCCGTTAAAGAAATCAAATATCTTTTTTATAAGCATTTTGTATTGATCAATGTAAGATTCAGGTACATACTGAAGGAAAAAAAAAGTGATATACATCACATACAATTCTACAAATTTGTTTTGCTGAAATATGGGCAAAGACGCGTCAGAAAAGTTAAGAATAATATTTTATCATTTGAAAGTTAGTTTTTTTTTACACTTCCAAATATTTCGTAATTTTATATATTCTATTTCTATTCAGAACTATCTCAGCATTTATTTCGTTTTTCATTTTAATTTAATTTTGTTTTGGTTTCGTGTTGTTTGTTTTTGTTTTTGAGAGGTGCCAAGAGTGTTTCCTAAGTGTGAGGAAAACATTTCAAAAACTAAATTTCCACAGAAATTCAAAATGTAGATTATATTAGTTTTGTAATCGATGACATGCTTCCCCATGTTTTGCATTAAAAAAAATTAAGAGTACAGCAGAGAAGGTGTTGGGAGTACTTGAACAGATCTCGGAGAAGATGTAAAATTTGTCACACGCAAATGTTAATGCATTAAAAGCATACTTGACTGTGTGTGTTTGTTTGTTTGTTTGTTTTTTGTTTTTTTTTTGGGGGGGGGGGTTGGGGGGAAGGCTTTCATCTCTACAATTGACTGTTTCTAAATTCATATTACGGAGTCATACCTTAAAACTGAGGCATCAACTTCTTCCTCCTTTTTCTGAACAGCCTTGACATAACGTTGTAATCCGTTAAGTAGTCGAATCTCCTCTCTTGCCAGTAAAGTCAGCATGTAGACAGAAGAATGAAAATCCAACCGTACAATTTGAACGAAGTTAAAAATAACAAAAATAGAAAGCCAATTAACTTCCATTGTTTCTCCTTAAAATGGTTTTCTGTCAAAAATTCTGAGCCTTTGAAAGCAAAGGACTGATTAAAAATACGTACACGTAGCAGAATACGTGCCAAGTAAACGATTTTAAAGATGGGTATATCGACCCAAGTCGGTCCTTTTTGTTTTTAAATCATTAACACACTCCGCTTCATTCCCCGGCACAATTCAAACGTTGGTATATCTATGCTAGGATGTAACTTTTAATTACACAAATTTCCATGACAATTTTGGTCTTTTGTCCATTTAATTTTGTCAAAAATATCCTTTAATCAGAGTTTAACGGCTAAATTGGCGATAAAATGTATTGATAGATATACTAGTCTCGTAAAATCATTACTTCATGAACGATCTTTATTGCAACAGCTTGTGACAATGTGAGGAACAAAGATGACATATAATATATCGCAGTGTTTCTTTTTTTATGCGTGTACAATGTAATTTATAATGCAAAGTTTAGCCACTCATGAAAATATTTAATGGCAGATAATATTTACATGTACATGATCAGTAATAGGCGCGCACCTAGAAATATGTTGAAAATGGGCAGTGGTGGAACTAGAGAATCACTTATAGGGGGCTAGGGGAGGAGGTAAGGTCAAAAGTAAATCTTTGTGAAACACTTTTTATGCTGCATATACATACAAAAATGTGTTATTTTCATAAGTTTTCAAATATCAGAAGGCGGTGGGCCCTATGATGGGTGTGCATTGGCAGTGGCGGATACAGGGGTATGGTGGGTTAATGGGCTTATGGAGGGCCACATTACAGATGTTCCTCCATTACACAATTTCCAATAGAAGAAATATTACAGAATATAAATTTCCTTGAAAATTTTAATTCCTAACGGAATAAATAACGTTCAATTTTAGTTCCCAGAGGACTTTTCAAAGATAAAAGCGAATGGGGCAATTGGAGACAATAAAAAAAAGTAGTTTTTCAATTTTCTCTCTTACTTACTGCGTCTAGAGTGAATTTTGAAAGTCAGAAGTTGTTTTAGAGGTTTTATTTAGTGCCTGACTGTACATGTTTAAAGGATCCGGGGTTTTAAAGTTTGTTGGGGGTAGAGGGGTGTTAAATAAAATTAAAGGCCGAGCGAATGATTCTCCTCAATGCTTTTTTATTTTCTTTAAAGAAAAATCCAGATTTCATGCAAATTTTCACATTTTAGATGGCGGGGGCGTTCGGGTTGCCTTAATTTTCCTCATTTACTCTGCGCCTGTATCCCGTTTCCGCACTAGCACCTTGTTATCGTCTTCGTGTTTCCTACGAACAATATTATAATCTTCATATCATTTGAGTTATGAATTAAGAGATTAACAATAAAACTGTGATACTTGGTATTATGTACATGTACAGTGATGAACAATATTCCATAATCCTAAAAGTGTTCATTTAACAGTGGTGGATTTTAATAAAAAGAACTTGAATTCAAAGGAGCTGGTCCCCCTTCAGCCTTCCCCCTTTTTTGGAATTTCTGGATTCGCTTCTGAAGAGAACACTGCTTACCTTACGGCGATGCACCCGGTCCTGCTACATGCAATTATTACTATTTCTATTTGAGTCGGGTTGCTCATTTCTAAATTTTTAGATCAGCCTCTGGTTAGTATCATATTTCAAAATAAATCAACTTCACAAGTAACTATATAAATTGAACACGAAAAATGTGACAGATCCAGAGATTCTACCTTCATAAGTTGGACAAGTCAACCAAAGTGGATCAAGACTATCATTTGTTATTTTGTTTCTAAATATATAATTTTGAGCGTGTCACGGTGTGTGTGTGGGGGGGGGGGGTGGAGGGTGGGGGGTGGGACTACTAACAACCGGAATCCTAGCTCCAACTTGATCCCCCACTGCAAAAAACTAAGAAAAATATAGTAGTTGTTCACTTCAAATTTTCTATTAATAAATTTGAAAATTTTATTATGCTAAATTTAGACTAATCTATTTTTAAAGGTCTCATCTTATTTAGGAAACACAATCTGATTTGGAAAAGGAAGGTATTTTCATTACTTAGTGAAGCGAGAATCAGAGCAGCGAGACGATTTATTTTTGTAAGTACAATCTGATATAATATTGATTTCATACATGTATACGTAGCTACATGTTTATAAAAACTACATGTATGTTTAAAGTTTTCACATGTCGGAACTTTGTATTCTGGGCTAAACACACGGACTTTCCTCCCACTATCAAATTTTTATCTTTCACGTTTTCATCGGATATTTTCATTTTTCTTAATAGTCAAAATGCGACCTTTTTTTTTAACTGTTGAAGAAAAATGAAAATAAATGAAAATGTGTGATGAAAACATAAATGCGTGCACGTGGTTTTATATGTATGTTATAGACCTAAATATGCCATAATTGAATCAAGCCCATGTGGTCTAAACAAGTCAGATTTATTATTTATAGACCAAGACTGTTATTATAGCAAAATCAGGATTACAAAAGTGACCGAAGGAAAACAGACAAAACACAAATAGATAAATAAAAATAAAACAAAATAGATTAAAAGAAAAGATAACAAAAACACAAAAACAAACAAAAACAAACAAAAACAAAAACAAAAAACAAAAACAGAAAAAAAAACGAACGAACATACTGACAATTTATATTAAAGAATTAGTCCAAGTAATAGGCATTGTTTTAACCTGATGTCTATGCCATAACTAGCCTCCGAAGACAGCAGAAAAAATACGAACAATGTGAATTCGACCTAAGAAAAATCCGGCAAACAACTGCATGCTACAGAGACAAAGAAAACACAAAAATAATTATCATTACTTGTAAATGAACAATCCGGAATGAATATTTTCACTATGAAGACAAGTTAGGTACATCGGATGGCTAGGAGTATCACCCTCCCCTTCAAGTTCAAAGTACACCCCATGTTTTGGATAAAGTCCCAAGTACAATTTCACTTTTTGGTAAAGTCAAATTCATTTAGTCAGCACTAGCAGTGAAAACTAGACTGTTTATATCCATACAATGAAGGGAAGCCTATGCTCACTTACAGACAATACCTAAAATATGCTATGTGTAGTTCACATTTATTTGTGAATGCTTGATATTTTTAGTTTAGAATGCTTTTTTGCAAAACTCAATAATGATATGCATGCATTTGTTTTAGGTTGCTTAAGGCCTGGTCTCAAAAGATGCATTAAAAGATCAATACTGACTTCACTGTTGAATAAAGATTCACTGGAATTCATTACGATGACGGAATTAAAAAGTCACGTGCTTGTTGCAGCGCTTGACTTTGGAACGACTTTTAGCGGTTATGCATTTTCGTTTATACATGAATTCAAAACCGATCCATTAAAAATTAGCCAGAACATATGGAACACCGTTGGATTGTCGTCGTACAAGACTCCAACATGTCTTCTCCTTGATAAAGACAAACAATTTGTTGCGTTTGGATTTGACGCTGAAACTATTTATGCAAATGAAGTACTTGACGGAAAGAAAGAGGAATACTACTATTTTTATCGGTTCAAAATGAATCTCCATAGCAACAAGGTGAGCATTATTGGCGTTGACATGCTTCATTGTAATATGACTGACCAAATTTTGCCTTCGTTAAGGCGCATCTTTGTCCTTGTCGTCGGCGTCAAAAAATGATTTGAGTATTTATTCAATGATTGGATCTTGATAATGTTAATAAGTGATAAGGTTCCATATGTCATCAAAAACACAGTTGACATGTATTTTGGGAGATTTACATGTATCATTATCCTTCAAACGTTAGAGAGCAAAAAGGGCCACGAACAAGCAATCTGAATTATTTCGTTTTCACTTTCTATTTACTTTTATTTTGCTGAAAAAAATTGAAAACATTTATTTTTGTTTTTGTTTTTGGAGAATAAACTGATTAATACGTGATCATCTCAATGCCATTGAACCTCCAGGTTATACATTTTTTGTACTACAAAAGAAAGGGATAGATTAATTTTATGGGTTATGGCCCATTTAAGTATTGGGGATTAAATTCATATGTTATTTGAGTGAAAGTGAACATCTTTGAAAGCTTTTATTTTCGTGAAATAGTTATATAAGATTCCATCTGATTTTAAGGGTTAGGACTTTAGTCGTTTGGGATTTTGTGACTAAAATGGCGCTGAAAATAACCAGTTTCATTAACTTACTAATTAATAGTATAAATTGCTTCTTTCCCTTGACTAATTGAAATTTTAAAGTACTTTGATCACTTTCAATCAGGTTAGAAACTAGGCTGTGTCAAAAACTTCATCACAATAGAAATTAAGAGTTGTACCAATCTTGAATGTCGTGTTTAAATTTAAGCTACTTTAAAAGTGTATGACTGTGCCCAATTTGTTCAGGTTTTGATCTCGGCATGCGGTCGTACCATGCTTCCTTGTGCGAAGTATGTACATCCTGTGGTGGTTGTTGGTTGAAATATAATAAATATACATGTGATTACTTTAGGACAAAACTACAAATGTCTTTTATACAAAAATAAACATCTAAAGCCGAATAAATGTTTGCCATATTTGGCAGGGGCGGGTAAAAAAAATAAAACTTATTGAAGGGGTTCTGGCAACATTTTTTTCAGAATGGTGACAAAGTTGACAAATTTTCCAACCGAAACGGAGGTTTTCAACCCGTCTCTAGTTTCGCCTCTGTTTGACTACATTATGTTTGCATAATCAACGTAGGGTCAGTATTTACTCGTTCATAAACAGTTTTAAGACTGTCTAGCCATAATTACATTCTTTGTTTAAATTATTTATCAGAACATTACAAAATCGATGCCGTTGGAGGACGTGACTGGAAGGAGTCTCCCTGCTGCTGAAATTTTCAGACTGTCCATCAAGGCTTTAAAAGACCATTTTCTTGAGACGCTCCGTAAAAGTTGTGATATGATCAAAGAGGAGGAAATACGTTATGTTCTTACCGTGCCCGCTATTTGGACAGATCCTGCCAAAGAGTTCATGAGGGCGGCAGCAGAGGGGGTAGGACTATATATATATATACACAACATCTAAGGTTGACCCGTCCACACATACAGTCATGTACAAATATATATACACAATGTAGACAACAGAATAAATACAATAATGTATAGAAACGAAAGATAAAGAAACCCAGACAACACACAAAAAACCAGAAGTGAAAACAGCTGTTCCGCGTGTCCCGCTTCTGTCATGTGACAAGTGAATGAAGTCCGGTAAGCATCAAGTACGGTTTGTTGACAATGCGGTAAGTGTCAAATACGGTGAGTTGACAATCCGGTAAAGATAACTGAAGATACCTTGCCTTATCTGTGAGATAGAAACTTAATTTCGGTCTATCAGAGTGTGATTAAAACCGTAAACAAAGGCTGAACATACTTATACATGCCTCTTAGAAGATTATTTGACAGTATCCTCACTCTACTGAGAAAATCAACGAACTAATCACATGTACGACAGTTACGAATTAACAAGCCCTAATTTGTTTCATAAAACAGGAAAGGACTCGATCACATGGGACGTAGTTAATCGCAATTATATGATTAACACCCTGCCCAGTATATTAGATTTGCGAACAATTAATTATTGACGAAGTAAACTACAATAAAATTATAACATAATTTTGTTTTATTTAGCACCCATTTTTACAGAAAAAAAAACAGCTTGCTGAAAAACCAAACATAAAAATCATGTTTAGTCTACGATTTTAACTTTATTTTGCATGCAAATCGTACCGTATGACAGTATATATTGGACATAATTTTCCAATGCAGGCGGGAATTCCAAAGGACCAGCTGATCCTATCTTTAGAACCGGAAGCAGCTTCTATTTATTGTCAGTATTTGCCAACAACAAAACTTGCTGGTTCTGAAGGGTTTGTGATGTCTAAAATTGGTACTACGTACATGGTTGTTGATCTTGGAGGTACTTTTTACACCTACAGAAGCAGATCACAAAAAGTTGTGGGTGACCTACGCCATTCAGAAAAGGGATATTTTGTCTGTGAAATCTTGATTTTTCACTAATTATACCCAAAGAAGTGTTCGTTACCTTGGATCCGCCCCTGACATCAAGCTTTGCAGCACTTAGCACATGCATTACTAAACACATCGTTATTAGTAATTTAAAATATCTTCGCGGATTTGTAATTAATACATGTAGTCCCCTCGAGCCGTTTGATTTGTTTTTCACATCCTTAATTATAAGCTAGCGGAGTAATGTGTAATAACGGTAGTGATAATATATGTTTACATGTATATCTAACAAAAGTCTGTGATAATCAGGCGAAACGTATAAACAGAATTAAAAAAAAACATTCTTATTTTGTAATGTCACTGTTTGTATTGTATAAAAAGGAAATACATACGAGGTTTGCCAGATCTTTGCAGTAAATAGTGTAAAGTTAATTCTCAGGAAACACTAAATCGTTAAGAACGTAATACTTTCCAAGAAAAAGTTGAAAGAGTTAAGGTGTGACATCTATGCGTGACTCGGGTACTTATCTGTTCATACGCACACACACACAAACACACACATAGTAAAATAACCGAGTAAATACTTTTTTCATACATGATTTATGTTTCAACAGGGGGAACGGCTGATATCACGGTTCACGAAAAAGTTGTGGACGGTCGTTTGAAAGAAAAATACAGAGCAACGGGAAATGCTTGTGGCGGCACAAATATTGATAGAGAATTTTTTCAACTGCTTAGCACAATTGTTGGTACGGATGTTATCCCTATTTTGAAAGAGGAATATCCGTTAGAATATTTAGATCTTGTTCGGGAATTTGAAAGCGCCAAAAAATCAATACAACCAAAACTTCGTACAAAGATTACAATCAATCCACAAATTAACATCATGGATACTATATGCACAAAAAATAAGGGTAAGAAATTTCTAGACGCCCTCTCAACTTCTCCCTACGAATCAGAAATAACAATTGCAGCCGGTAAAATTCGGATGAGTTTAGAAACTGGAAAAAAGCTATTCAAGCCGACCATCGACAATATCATTCTTCTAATGAAAGAAATTTTATCTAAACCGGAAACGAAGGCTGTTTCAATGATACTCTTAGTAGGTGGCTTTTCCGAATGCCATTTCGTACAAGATGCAGTCCTTGAGAACTTCCCAGCGAAACGAGTCATTGTACCTGTTGACAGTGGCCTGTCTGTCGTCAAAGGTGCGGTTCTTTTTGGTCATCGGCCTGATTATATTCAAGAAAGAGTCATGCGCTGTACATATGGTATTAAGACAAACCTTCCCTTCGAAGACCGGAAATACGACAAGAAACGGTTAGTCAAAATGGACGGGAAAGACAGAGTTGATAATATATTTTCAACTATTGTCAGAAAAGATGACAAAGTCGAGGCAGGTACGAGGTTTAAGAAGTCTTACTTCACTCCATACAGGAATCAAGAGACGATGGAATTTATGGTGTATGTTTCAAATGAAAACAATCCGTCGTTTGTCGACGATGAAGGTTGTAGTATTTTGTGTAAACCGACGATAAAATTCGCGGAAACCTGTGATGAGGAAAGATGGGTCGATGTTGAGTATATATTTGGGAACACAGAAATTGGTCTTGTTGCTAAAGACCGGAAATCCGGTCATACCGAAACCGCAAGTTTTAACCTCATTTAAAGGGAAGGACAAACTTTGCATTAAGTTAGGCTCATAGGAAGAATCATACACTTGTAACCAAAAATAAATAACCTTTATTGCAAAAAGCTATGCAAAATTTGAAATCTTTGAGATGTATGTGAATAGCCATCTTGCAAAACTCTACTATCTGAAGGAATCGATAGTGTTGGTCATACGCAGACACTATTGATTTTTACCGAAGTCTTCCGACTGCATGTAGCTCATGACATCACTAAGTTGGTTTCGTACTGATACATGTACTGCATATTAATATGTAAACAAAGAATATTTCGTAATTAACTCTACGATCCTGTTTTTTTTTTATCACCAGAACGTGTTGTCTTGTCATGCTTATGATTACACAGTTGATAGAAGAGAAATATTCAAACAGTTTTTTGACTGGCAACACGAACAGTCTTCGAAAGTGGCTATTAGATACTCCTCAGAAATATTAATCTTCTAGCTGCAAATTCCATTGTTCGTCAATGTTTTCTGACATTTGCTTATTGTGCCTCAATCTCTTTTGTGCATTTCGGATTGAAATCATGGGGGAAAAGTCCCAAATTTGCGCTTTCATCGAACATCGTAATAATCCACTTTACAAACCGACTTCTTGATGTCACAGCTCAACGAAACATGGTGCGCCCATATTCCTAATTATTAGTTAAGAAAAGGACACTTGTTCTCAATGTGATTTTCATGAATAGTTAACAGATTAATTTCGATACTCATGACTAGTATAATAACTTAGTCTACTCCTTTAGTTATCTCCGGACTAACTAAAGCTAGTTTTCAGCTGACTATTTCGATCTGGTTTCTGCAGGTTCGGGTGTTAAAAGAATAGGCCTGCAGCAGCGCTAAGCTTGTCGTAAAAGGCGACTAAATAATGCTCAGAAACCTAGCCGGGGGCTAGGCGCTCTGCCCACAGAGCAACTGGGATGTGTGCCCCAGGTGGTGGAATGGGGTACCCCTGGCATGTTACATGCTGGGGTTGTCAGGCTATAATACGGAAATTCTGACCGCAAACCATAGTGGTGCACCGTGTTGGGAAAAATGCCACGTTCCTCGCACGTTAAAGAACCCTGCTGTGGTGTTCGATAGGAGTAGGAACCTTTGCGCTCCGCCACAGGAGGCTAAATTGCCCTACCTTACCCATCCCCCCTTTTTCCAGTGGCAATCAAAATTTGTCGACCCTATTATCCTTGTGACCCATCCTTTTTTTTTTCTTCATTTCATGTTCATTTTATCATCCATTTCATGTTCATTGTCTGAATATAGCTGAAATATTGCTGCTCGGACGTTAAACCCCAACAAACAAAACAAACAAACATAAATGCAAGCAGACCTTTCTTTATCAGGATACTTTTTAGCATTTAGAATTGAAATGCGGCGTATTAAATTTTTCTACTATATTTAAATATATAATTAGTTTTTATGTTTATATATATATGACAAGCCGTTGTGGAATAATTTTTTATGTTTTTTTTTATATTTATAATGATTTCATATGATTCATAATAGACTGTTCTCCATGAGTTAGCATGTTCGTGGGTTTGATCCCCGGTCGAGTTGCACTAAAGACTTTAAACTTCTCCGCCAAGCAAGCGGTATTTAAGAAGATAGAATGATGAGTTGTCGGATAGTAGTCATAATAAAGTGTCTTAGTGAGGTGGCATGCCTACCCGTCTGTTGTTGTTGCTTGGAGCAAGCATAATAAAAATCCGGTTCAGAATGTCGGACTAGTGCAATGTTAGGGTCTGTTCGATTTGTAAATCGTCCTCGTTTTGACATGATTGATATACGACGTTTAATCAGAATCAATCTATCATATAAATCATTTATACATTGTACCATTGATTATATTAATTATCTTTGTAAATGATCTGTATCTGTATTTTGTTCTATTGTCACATACCAAATACTCTGTTATTAAACCATTTAAAACTACAGTGTTATTAATAAAAGACCCAATCCAAAATTGAGAAAAAATGGCGTAATTGACCACATCGCCGAAAAATAAAAATAAATGTTTGCGTGAACAGGATATGACAAAATGATTTGCCAAACCGCCGATTAAGTATACATTTGTATATCGTAATTTCGTGCTGTACTGAAACAGTAGAAACGGGTATATTCCCGGTTTAAAAATTGATAAATCTCAATACCACACAATCAAGAAATAAACGGGTACACGAAAAAAGATATGCCGACAGATATTCAATACAGAACTCTTTAGTTTAAATGATAAAAAGTTCAATTACTAAGGATCCTAATTGGTAAACAGTTCAATCACCGGTTTCTCTGGTAATCAGAGAAGACCATTACAAAACTCTGTGGTATCACTGAAGCTTAAACACAT
The DNA here is from genome assembly GCA_037379345.1 of Perna viridis. Lineage (NCBI taxonomy): Eukaryota > Metazoa > Mollusca > Bivalvia > Mytilida > Mytilidae > Perna > Perna viridis. The sequence goes on from CM074523.1 coordinate 26,590,955, forward strand.
AATATATCCTGGTGCACTTTTTTTGGTATACATATTCCGTGCTCATCTTGTCATACCACGCTCAAACAACCACTCATCAGCTTTGACATTGTATTTAGGAGGTAGACCTAGGGTAAGGGATACAACTCTTAAAAATCATTGGAACCTTTGTGTACAGCATTTTACATCAGTCTTATGTAAGCATCTAATTAACTTGGATTCATTTTATTCTGCTTGAAACGAAAGTTTGAGATGCTTTGGCGAAATTGAATATGTTGCAAACATATCTCATGAGTTATGTCCGTCCCTTACCCTAGGTCTACCTCATTAAACTATGAGACAATAGAAATAACAATGAACACATTTGCATGTATGGAACAAATAGTTAAAAATAAAAAATAATGTTCTCTTCATCGTTATTACTTGAAGGAAAAACGGTTAGAGATATAAAATTTATGGCATTAACTAATTTAATTCAGAAAACACTGAACAATTATAACAGCCCAACGATGCTTTCTTCCTGGTGCTGTATTATTAAGTTGTCACTTGAAGCTTATCCTCTTAATACCGAGACGAGCGGTGGCGGTTCGGAGTCGCCTCCGGTTTTATACTGTTGGGGTTTTTCTCCGCTTCAAACTCTGCCTTTCTAGGTCAGTTGGCTTTATTTCATGATTTAAAGAATACAAGGAAGCATGCCAAATTATGCCTAAACCGTAGAGTTGTCGAAAGTTATAAAAGGATTTTAGGACAGTACCGACTTTTTCAAGTTTTGCTGGCAAATGATGCGTCGACAAGCTTATTTATCTGTGACATTTAATTGTCCCCAGATGATCAGGGATTATAGCCCTTTCTTCTTCCTCTTCTGGACACAATGCCCGGAATTTCTGCCAATCAGAACGAATTAAAGCGTCATCTATTTCATTAAGTCTACAAGGAATTAATGTGTATTGCTTTAATAAGTATGTTATTAATTAGTGTATACAAAACGAAAGATCTGACTTGTCCCATGGCCTTAGGAGACTGAATTTGTTTTTATTAATAAGGTGAACTGCAGACTGATTATCGATGCGAAAAGTTAGTGTCTGGTTTTTAAGGTTGTCGCCCCATATATGTAAAGAACCACTATGTTATGTCTTTGAGAGTTCCATTCCCTGACCATTCTGCGGGCCAATTACCTTGGACCTAATTCCCACTAAAATATACAACAAAATCAGTCTCCTACCCAGCATTTTCAGTATAGAGTTCAATAGAGTCAGCAGACGACCATATTTTGTCGGAAATAACAGTTATACCGTTGTATTTTTCTAAAAAGGACTTCCAAATCTCAGTATGGGCTTCGATACTCGTACTTTACGATACGGTCATTACACTCCACATGCAGCGTCAATAAGCCTTTCTTTAAGCCACAACTTGACATGTAAAATTCAAAAGCCGTATAAAAGACTGAAGTTGGCGTTTTGTTACCTTTTTTGAATTTATAAAAGGAAGCTAATCATTAGTTTGATCTCGGTGAGCTTATTTTTGGTAGCCTAAGTTCCGCGATGACAGTGTCAATTTCTATTCCCAAGAATGTTAATATCTCGACAGGTTCAACAGTTTTGTCGCCGGTCAAGGAAATTCCCCCACCCCCCATTCTTCACACACGGTTCGGAAATCATTCAGTGTATTGCTATATAATGATAAATTGCCTGGATCCCTAAATAAGAAATCATCCAAATATTGAAGAATGTTTTCATTACCGCTTCGGTTTTTTGTGCCCACTGTAATGCAGAAGAACATTTTTAAGGTGAACATTTGTTGTAATAAAATTTACCATCAAACAGGAATCCAAATTGGTAGAAGTCGTAGGGGACACCCTTAAATACCTATATGCACTCTCTATGTCTGCTTTTGTTTGTTTAGTTCCTTTGCCTAACTTTTTTTTCATCTTATCTACCGAGTTATCTACGCAGGCATACCGAGCTGCACAATACTCGGGATTAATGAAGTCGTTTACCGAGTTGTTAAACGGGTATGAAAAATTGTGTATAAAGTCGGAATTCACCATACTTTTTGTCTGCTAACAATATCGACAAGATTCGCCTGTAGTTGGGGGAGGGAGAGAGGGAAAGGGCTCGGCTATTCTATCTAAAAGTATTTCTTCGTTATTTTTCCGTTTTTTCTGAGGATATCGAGAAACACAACATAACGACAAACTAGCGTCCATATTAAGACCTGTGTATAAAACCCAAATTTTTTTTTCCTTCACAAAACAACAATTGAAAGACGATTCTCTATATACAGGTCAATTTCTATTGTATTTAAGCGCATCAGTTACAATGTAATAAAGATAAGGAAAATTAGTACTGAATCCTTCGACAAATATACAGATAAAGAAATCACTACTATATTGAAACAATGACTGACAATTTATATGTACTATTAAATGAATGAGTGTTCATATAGAAGACAGTAATCATTCCAATGGGTGCTTTTGCTTGTTAGTCTTTTCCTACACTCGTACGTCAAAACATAACACTGCTACTCACAGAATAAGTTGAATAAACCGTTAAATAAGCTTAATTCCTAAGGGATATAATTATGATATTGTTGTCAAATGGTTACGTAGCATTTTTGGTATTAACATTGACTCACTCAAACAGTCTTTACACAGTTTGCTGGGTGACACGGAATGTGTCCTTATTGCAGTTGCGGATCCAGGGGGTGCAGGGGGTTGGCACCCGTCTTTTTCATTTGAAAATGTGTCATTTCCATGTGTAAAATTTACAAAAAAATGGTAAATAATGTCCTAGCACACCTTTTTCTGAGGAATCCTGGATGGCATTCCTCTTTTTCAGAGTGCCTGGATCCACCTCTGTCATTGTATGACTAATGATGTACCGTGGCTCTCAACCCAGCATTGAAAGAATTGGGATTGATTTTACATACGATGAGGACATAACATTTTGTAGGATCAAACTGGTCTTAAGGAACTGCTAGTAGTTTTTTTGCTCATTTGTGTAGCGTATAATCAGTTTCTTTATTTCTGTTATAACAATGAACACAGGTGCATGGTCAGTTTAAAAGGGGGAGGCCTGTGATCACGCTAAATACTTTAACCCCTCCGTATTTCTTGCGCTTGTCCCAGGTCAGGAATTTCTGCCTCTCTACATGTATGTATTGAATCGATTTCACTTTCAGTTTACTTTTGTTCCTAGAGTATATCGGAGCAACTATTTCGCTGTACCTGTGTGTAATGTTGTTTTGAGACCAACTGCAGCTTGCCTTTGGTGTTGGGGTTTCCTCGTCGTTCACTGAAGACCCATTGGTGGCCTAGAGCTGACATTTTTTCGTCCCGGTGAAGTTTGTCTCTTTGACATACAGAATGTGTTTACCATTTCCATTCTTGTTATATTTGTCTGTTTCCCGCTACCCTAAATACTTTTTTGTGCATATCCTAAAATTGTTTGGCCATTTGGTTGTACCTTTAAATATAGATTTACCCCCATGTTAACTCAATGTTAAGTTTTTTTTTAAATAAGATAAAATCCCTACCTACCCTGACAGGAAATAATAATGTTTTTTTGCCTTTATGATGTAGACATAATCAAACACTCACTCCGACAAACATATTGGCACAGTCGGTAATGTGCCCTTGATGACGTTTTGTGGTTAATCGTTCATTTTGTGTTTTGCGTGTCTTTATATCAAAAACATTACAGACACATGAAATTGACTACATAGAACTGCACCCAACAGAACTCAGACAACCTCGACTACGATGTACTTTGATTTCCTAATTTCAAATATCCTTTCTATGTACACTGTTGTGAAAACTGTCACATATAACTCCTTTCGGAATTCAAACATTGGTTTCGTTCAGACGGGTGTTCAATTAACCGTAGTTCAAATTAATTCAATTTGACATAAATAAAGTTTTGAAAGTGTCTTATATCAACAGGTTGTCGGATAATAAGGGGTTTGATTTATACAGGTTTCACTATAGTAACATCCCAGCTGCTCAAGCGAAAAGCATTGTGTTTCTCAACCCATACGTTTTTTACAAGAAATTGTGACTATCATATCAGCCTTCTATGTACATGTAGATGTCAGCAGAAATACGTAGATAAGGATATGCTGTTCATAAATATAAACTGACAGAGCCTGCTTTTGAGTCGAGATTTTATAATCATGTGCTGTAGGAAATACTCCTTGACATGCCAGTTTGTGTTTTGAGAAATCTTCGACTTAATGAATCGACCTGCTTGACGAAGCATGCAAAAATATCAGTACATTGCACTCTTAACTTTTACAGAATAAACTTGAATCAATGAAACAATCGTCTCCGCGATTTAAAGATGTTTCTAATGCATTGCAATATCAAACAATACAGCTATAACTTAATGATTGAGGCTCTGTTTGAATATGTGAAACAGGCGGCCATTGCAAGGGCCAGTAGAACTGAACAAATTTTCTGTAACTGACATCACAAAACTGGGCATTACCGGTTTAGATCCAGATAGTAATACCCTCCAATAAGAAGTAAAAGTTCATATACATAATCACATATGAATGATCAATTCTTATACATGAAGATATATTTTTGTACTTGTTATCTCCCTTGCATCATAAATTGTTCAGTTTAATATTGAACTGGTATAAAATTTACTGTAATATAAAAAAAAAATAATCACGTTTTTGACATTCAGCAAAGCCAGCAGGTCACATGCTCTGATATATTTTTTGGATAATTGTGATATAATTCTTTCAAATAGTTACACACTTTCTATTTATTATTTACAAATGACGATCGTTTCAATACAATGCCCAAATATCATTTAAAGGACACATTTTTTTTCTTGTTTACTACTCATGAACTGACTCTGTATTGCGTAGAAGTACTATATATTGGGTCATTGTAAACTGCAATCTTTTAATTGATAAGTTATACATAACCCGTTTTTTTCCCAATGTGCTGTCTCCAAGAGTAAATTCATTTAACGTTTCATTTGAATATCTTCAACCTTAGCCCTTTTTTAGTATGTTACTTTTGTATACTTGTAAACATTAGAGTGTAGAGTCGCGATTTAAAAGAGTGGGGTTTTATCAATTCATATAATTAGATAATATTATAATGTTCACAAAGATCCTTTTAGGTACGTCATAATCGATTTAAAATTATCAATTAACTGGAAATAAAATAAAATTTTGTTTCTGTAATGTATATCATATATCAGCAGACATAGGTTCAGTATCACTCCTAAAATAATCAGATATCTTTATTCGTAATTCGTATAACATTAGGCAAAATAAAGTGTAACACAGTTTTACAACAAAAGCTGAAATAACAATTGAAATATTTTTTTTCTCAATCAAACCAAATTTTTATTCCATAGATAACTTAACTTAAATTCAAAATGCATTCAACTTTAGAAACTGTTTGGTTTAGACAGGTTTTGTTATTATTCAAGCTACTACCTAGTTATATTTCAGCTGCTCCAGCATGTAGAATGTTTTTTGTTTCTCCAACAAAGTACAAGATAGAAGATCATATTTTATCAAACTAATTTTAATATTGCAAAACTCATTTCCTGCTACAAATTCAATCGATTTGAAAAATAAGTTTTCCCAAACCTTGATACAAAGATTCAACAGAATTGTACACATTGTTGCTTGACAAATTAGTGTGAATACAAAATAAAACAAAAGAAAACTCATTATTTCCTGTGTGCAAAATGTGTAAGGGTGCTAGTAAAGAAAGTGTGTGATCTCTTAAGCAACACATTAAGTACTGTAAACAAACTTTTGTGAGTTATGTAAAACACACAGTTTACATTTTGATATTTTTTGCTAATGTTAAGTCAAATTGAATGTAAGGAACACCTTTTTAAAACACAATGGAATGAGTGTTTTTGTATTAAACCTGTGATATTTAAATGGACTGACGTATTGAGTCAAGGTAAACAGCATTATTTAAATTATACACCAGAACCGACCTGTTTTACTCCTTAGGCATATTTTCCAAAGGTAAATTTGTTTTTCTTACTTCTAACTACTTTTTTGTATTCTCAAAAATTTATAACAATTAGTTATTGTAACTTTTGCACAGTCATCATGCTAATATGAACATAATGAAGGTTTGTTTGACATATTCCTACTTTCGTTATTGCATTGGATTATGTATTCTCCATTCAGTTATCTTGAAATAAGGTTTATTTGCTTGTTTGAGATGGTACACATTGCTATAGTTGTATACATACAGAGGATCACATGCTAAAATAAGTTTCACATGCCGTATATAAAGCCCTAGAGTTATATAGAGATTCTATGAAAGTTTCTTTATATAAATTCCATTTAGTGGTATAGGTAGAATGCAACTAAGATGCAGGAACTCCTCTCTTTCACGGAAGGAAGGAAGTATGGACACCTCTATCACTATAAACCCCCACTAAAACTAGGGTGTAAAATGACTAAGGAAATATCCTCTGCTATACAAAGAGGAAATGGAGGCTATGTGTTTTTTTTTTCGGAGTTTAAGCCCTCTTTCTCCGAAACTAAGGTTTAGATTTATATATAATAAGACAAGTCATATGCATTTACATTTCAATGCTTCTTTCCTGACAGTTTACCTGCATGGATGTGTTGAACTTTGCTATGTCACCATTTGTTGACAATTTCACTTAATATAAGTGTGTTGCTCTAAATCTGGACTTTAAGATTGTTTATTTTAACAGAAACTGATATTGTGGTATCTATCAGTTACATTGAATAAGGATATTTCTGTACTGAAGTTTTCATGTCCGACAACTCTGAAATGAAGCTGCATAGTTGTTATAGATTACATGAAGTCACCTGTATTAAAACTTTTATTAAATTCTTGTGTGAAAATCAAAGTAGTAAAATTGGCGTCATTTTCCTGACATTAAAGAGAAAGAACGCAAAGAAACTTCTAACAGGCAATAATTCATTTCAAACAATTTCCAGTGCATTTCGTCAGTACTGACTCTTCAGAGACTGCAAAATTAGTGTAATATGATATATTGTTCTATACTATATGTATAAACTTTGAGACCACCAATGGGTCCACACAATAAATGTTATTATGTTTTTGTTTTGTGCTGAGATTTTAAGACCGTTTTATTTTATAAATTCCTCATGCAGTCGTAACCAATTGGACTAGTAATATTACTACAATTTTGTTGAAAGTAATACATCATATATAATTTAAAATAGAATCAATATATTTCGGATTGTATGGTTGAATTTAGTTTAAAATATACTTCAATTTAATTGATCGAAAATATGTAACTGTCATGGTATAATGAGAAGTATACTTCACTGGAATCAATGAATCCTTTTTGGACCTTATTCGGTTAAAATGAATCTGAACTTTCCTTAGGAGAAATAGAAGTTCACCAGAATCAATGTGGTCCTTTTTAGGCCTTCATTTGGTTCAAATCAGTCGGAATTTTCCTTTGGAGAAAGGGCACATTGTTGTACCGTTTCAAATAGATCACTCTGTTTTACTCAAGCTATCATCTAGACATCAGGAAAATGCTTGTTTTTACCCTTAGTTCTTATTCAGATCAAGTAACGACCCCCAAAATGGCACCTCGTAGTACAATCGCAAAAAATCAATTAAAAATAGACTTGTACCTTACACTTCAGGAGAATGCTGGTTTCTGGCACTTTTATGGCACATCATTCCATAAAGGTTCGAAACCAGTCTAATCTTATTGGTATAGACAAAAGTAGAGAAATATCAAAAACATTCATTTGCTTTTACTTGAGTTACTATTGGATTTGAAAAAAAATTAAGCAACTAATACTTATACTACATGTAGTTACCACGTGAAATTAAGTGCACATGTACATGCATTGACAACACGGAGCAGTGTCAAATCAAAACGTGACAGCACTAAGTCGAATAAAACACAATCAAATTTTATTAAAATTGGTGGAAGGGTTTTCAATACACATCCTTGATTTTTTATGGGCAACTCGCTGGTTGTTTCTAGAAAAGCAGAGGACGCTTTCCCTACCAGTGCACTTGGTCTTTGGTTTTTAATGGAATCCGAGTTGCTTATTTACTATTGTTATTTTGTATGTATTATTTAAGTTACTTTATGTTCCTTATTGTGTGAGTTTGTCTGCTTTCCATGTCTTGTCTTTGTCCCCACGTAACATTGTTTTCCGCTGAAATCTTGGCTCCCTTAATTACTCTTTATAATGACTTATCTAACCCCTTGCCTTGTGGAATCATATAAGACCTAAAACTTTTATTTCTAGAAAAATTAAAAACATTTTGATCAATAAAATAAACATAATCTTCCGTATCATCTATTTGTTCTTAGGCCATGGCGACACTAATTTCGCGCGCAATATTATATTAGTGTAACATATAGGTGACCGATTAACAATCTTAACTGCACTTGCACTGTTCTTTGACCAGAACACTTTATCGTTAATTTTATCTTTAGATAATTAAAATGAAAATTTTGATGACATAAAAAGGAGAAAAGACAAATATTTATTAATTTGATTGTAAGAAATAATAAACACCCCTATTAAAATTGTTTTAGAATCATCTATATTGATGAGGAGAAAATACATCCAACATCTGAACGTTTAAAATTGGAATATTCTAATATGCAGATGTCTGAGGAACTATAGTTAGATTTATATTTAAAAAATCTAGTGCCTCTCTTACAATCGTACATCAAAGGAAATTTTAGAGGATATAATACCAAGAAATACATGAAATATATATTAATATAAATACTCAACTTTCTTAAAAGATATTTACACAGAGTGTAAACTTAAAAAAAACCTCCGTCGAATTTGTTTTAACCGTTTCCAATTGAAATGGACTTTTCATATAATAGATAAAATGTTGATTAACGTATTGTAAATAATACTCAGTTGTATAAGATTGAAAACTTGTAAACTAGTCTTTAATGAAAGAATAATGACGGAAACCAACCATATAGCGGTAATCAAAAGAATGTAATCCAGGGACAAAGACCAGACATGGAAAACATAAACAGAAAGAACATGAAGTAACTGAAATCATACATACAAAGTAACAAGAGCAAATAAGTAATTCGGACTCCATTAAAAATGGGAGCATGGATCAGGTGCACCGGTAGAGTAAGCGTCATCTGTTTTTTTTTCTAGAAACACCCGTCGAGTTGCTCATAAAAAGCCAAGTCCGGGGTAGGCAAACGAGGAAAGGAAAACTATGACAAGTAGAACAAATCCGTTTTCATGGTGCAAAAGAATACGCCGTAACGATCCACGAGTTCATGTTGACGACCAAAAAATTCTGTAGTGGTGTCTTCAATCTTGTAGAAACATAATCCCTGTTCAAGAAGCCTATTTGTTAGAATTATAGCGCGATACAAAAAGTCTGTGTAGTTTCGACAAGCTCTATCTGGCATAAACTATGAGTTGTGATATGAACACTCCATGCTGAAGGGATGATACCACAGATGAAAGGAAAGTTGACAATTCTGAATGAAAAGATTCATCACGTTTTTCGTAAAGTTTTGTTAATACTTTTCCTTTACCATCGATTTCTAAGTGTAGGTCAAGATATCAGACAGACTTCACAGTGTCTGTAGTATCTCAAGTTCTTTGGGGTAGATGCTATGTATCAAATCCCCAAAATTAGATAATACGTGATATATATAGCGAAAATTGAGATTAAAGGATCTAGTTAATTGATATTCTTACTTTTGGACCAGATCAGCTATAAAGTCAGCCTTATAAGAGTGAAATAATAGGTCAGCATGTAGAGGAGCACAATTTGTTCTCTTTGGAATGCCGACCGTTTGTTGCAAAACGCGTCCACCACACTAGACAAATATATTGTCGAATAATATTAGTCGCGCTGAAATCATGTTCAACTAATGTATTAAAACGCTAATATAAAAAAAAATTAAAGAACTCACCAATTTACACTCCTTTCACTTGTATAAGCTCTTTTCCATACATTTGTGTGCAACATATATGGAGAGTAGTGCGGGGTTATATATATTCCATCTATATTTTAAATTGCTACTGTTTAATACATAAAAATATTTCGCTTACTGAAGTAGCTAAATGATTTTCACGAACAAATAATAGACAAGGACTAAGAAATCACATAGTTGGTCATTATTACCACATGAGTGAAAGGTATTTATAGTATATGTTCTTAACACGAAAATCGCAAATACTCCAACTATATAAAAATAGCTCAGCTGATCATCAGCGACACTCATATCGTGCGTTTGATTGATTAACACTGCGTTACGACAAAAAAATTTGGGGGATATTTATGGTTTATTTCCACAAAGACAGTAAAATCATTTGACGGATCGACGAACGTTGACTGATTGATCGCTGACGGATCGATGACCGGTGACCGATTTGATCGCAGTTTTGTCATGTAAGATCTGCTTTAAATAAAAAAATGTAAAGTAAAAGTATCAATTGATGATTAAATCTATTACATTATGCAAATATTTGTGTCAAATTGGCACAACAAAAACCGTAAATAACATTGACCGATCTGTGGTCACGTGATGCGATCGCCATTTAAATGGATCGGTTTGACGGATCGATGACTGATCGGTGATTGATAACCAATCGCAATTTTTGTTGCACTGATCGGTTCAGGTACTGTAATACACTCGATCGTTACTAAATTATCATTCAACGTTGCCATGCTCACCTTCTACAACACCTTTTTAATGTCCCTTTTTTGTCCTAATCAAACCCAAATGTCGAGGTAGTAAGTGTTCCATTTTTCATATTTTCTTGGCATACTTTAATATATCATTTTATACGTAACACACCTACATTTGTTAAATTGTCTTTATCTCACTTTTAACTCCCACCTGTCCTTTTCAAGATTTTACCGCCTTTTTATTAGGTTTCTAAAGTTATTTTACTAATTTTGCTGCTAGTTACTTTCAAAAGCACACAGACCCGGGGTACTTATTAATTCTTTTTTATTGCATTTTAGTATGCGTACAAAGCAAATAAATAAACGAACAAATGACAACAATTGTGCATAAGGGTACATATGAACTCAGATTGTGCTATGTATTGGAGAAAGTACATATTCACGGAGACAGACCAAAGCATCGGCGGGAAGATTTAAAATAAAAAAAATGATATGATATTTTTGGTAGCCTAAGGTCTATGGAGACTGTCAATTTCTATGCCCAAAAATGTTAATACCTCGACAGGTTCAACAGTTTTGTCCTCGGTCAAGGACCCCCCCCCCCCCAACTCTTCACACATGGTTTGGAAATCATTCAGTGCATTGCTATATAATGATAAATTATCTGGACCCCCAAATACGAAATCAAAATATTGAAGAATGGTTTTATTACTGCTTCGGTTTTTTGTGTCCCACTGTAATGCAGAAGAAAATTTTTAAGGTAAGCATTTGTCGTAATGTAATTTATCATCAAACTGCAATCCTAATTGGTCGAAGTCGTAGGGGGACATCCTTAATATTCTTAATAATCTATATGCGCTCTCTATGTCAACTTTTGTTAGTTTTGTTCCTTTGCCTAACTTTTTTTATCTTATCTACCGAGTTACCTACACTGGCATACCGCGCTGAACAACACTGAGGATCAATGAAGTCGTTTACCCAGTTGTTAAACGAGTGTGAAAAATTGTGTATAAGTCGGAAGTCACCATACTTTTTGTCTGCTAAAAATATCGACAAGATTCGTGTGTAGTGGGGGAGAGGGAAAGAGCCCGGCTATTCTACCTAAAAGTATTTCTTTTTTTATTTTTTCCGTTTTTTTTTCTGAGGATATCGAGAAACACAACATAAAGACAAACTAGCGTCCATATTATGACCTGTGAATTCTGTATAAAAACCAGTATTTTCTTTCACAAAACAACAATTGAAAGATGATTCTCTATATACCGGCCAATTTCTATTTTATGTAAACGCATCAGTTAAGAAAGTCACAGATAATAAAAATCGATACTGAATCCGACCACAAATATACAGATAATGACATCACTACTATAGTGAAACAATGATTGACAATTTATATGATGTACAATTAAATGAATGAGTGTTTATATAGACGACAGTTAGCATTCAAATGGGTGCTTTTGCTTGTTATTCTTTTCCTACACTCGTAAGTCAAAACATACCACTGCTACTCACAGAATAAGTTGAATAAACCGTTAAATAAGCTTAATTCCTAAGGGATATAATTATGATATTGTTGTCAAATTGTTAGATAGCATGTTTGGTATTAACATTGACTCGCTCAAACAGTCTTTACACAGTTTTCTGTGTGACACAGAATATGTCCTTTTTGCAGTGGCGGATCAAGGGGAAGGGGTGCAGGGAGTTGGCACCCGTTTTTTTTTATTTGAAAATGTGTCATTTCCATGTGTAAAATTTCCAAAAAAATGATAAATAATGTCCTAGCACCCCTTTCTCCGAGGAACTCGGCTGGCACCCTCTTTTTCAGAGTGCCTGGATCCACCCCTGTTATTGTATGACTTATGATATACCGTGGCTCTCAACCCAGCATTGAAAGAATTGGGATTGATTTTACATACGATGAGGACATAACATTTTGTAGGATCAAACTGATCTGAAGTTGGTATGTCAATTAACTGCTAGTAGTTTTTTGCTCATTTGTGTACCGTATAATCATTTTCTTGATTTCTGCTATAACAAGGGACACAGGTTCATGGTCAGTTAAAAATGGGAGGGTCATTGTAAACTGCTATCTTTTAATTGATACGTTATACATAACTTGTTTTCTTCCCGATGTGTTGTCTCCAAGAGTAAATTCATTTTACATTTCTTTTAAATATCTTCAACCTTAACCTTTTTTCGGTATGTAACTTTTGTATACTTGTAAACATTAGAGTGTACGGTCGCGAATTTTATGAGTGGGGTTCTATCGATTCAATAATTCCCCTTATAACAATTGTGCTAATTTGGTTTACTATACTGCGATCTGTAATGGTGAAAAAAAACATCCGTCTTATTGAAACATCGTGACATCACAAGCACGCACTGAAGTAGTGATATATGATGCCCGATCCATGAGTTTAACAATGTAGGATCAATACGGTTGCAATTGGTATACAATTAGATAATATTGTAATGTTCACAAAGATCCTTTTAGGTACGTTATAAACGATTTAAAATTATCACTTAACTGGAAATAAAATACAATTTCACATTGGAGTGACGAGAAATGAAACTACTTTTTATGACATAAAAATGCAAATACCAAGACTTAAAGGCCTTTTTAGAATCACCACCAGTCCAGTATTTTTAAATCAACGGATTATCTATCTCTATAGATAATCGTCTGATATCATACAATGTAACTTATTCATTTTTCAACACCTGTTCTGTGACATGACTGATACAATTCACATTGAACGTTCATTGTCAATCTAACAATTAACTACAGATTGGCAAATAAATTAATCGTCATCAACCTCTTATATTTGTCTATAGTTTGTAATGGGTAAACTTTTTTGAAACACTGTAACCCCCCCTTTTTTAATAAATATTGGTCACTAAGTTACAATATTGAGACTTGTTCGTCACGTTTTAAAGCATCTAAATCAAATTACGAGCGACACATTCACACAAGTATAAATACAAGGTAGAAAATCATATTTTATTAAACTAATTACAGCACCCAAGATTGAACAGTAAAATCCTACTTTATATACACATATATAACGCATACGATTTTATTGATTAAGTACATATTCATAGGTTTTGTAGTAAGTGGAAGTTGAATATTGCAAAATATCAACTCAAATTATTTAATTTGAACATAATAACAAACGCATTTCCTGCTGCAAATTGAATCTATTTTCCCAAAGCTTGATACAAAGATTCAACAGAAATTGTACACATTTTTTACAAATTAGTGAGAATAAAAAAATAAAACAAAGAATACTCATGATTCCTTGTGTGCTAACTTTGTAAGGGCGCTAGTAAACAAATAGTGTGATTTCGTAAGGAACACATTAAGTACTGTAAACAAACTTTTGAGAGTTTTGTAAAACACACACAGTTTACATTTTGATATTTTTATCTTATGTTAATACAGAATGTAAATGTAAATGTAAAGTACACCCTTTTTATATCATAATGAAATGATTATTTTTGTATCGATCATGTGATATTTAAATGTACTAATGTATTGAGTCAAGGTCAACTGCATTATTTAAATTATACACCAGAGCCGACTTGTTTTACTTCCTTGAGCATAGTTTCCAAAGGTAAATTTGTTTTACTTACACTTTACTACATTTTGTATCCTCGAATAGTCTTCACAGGTAGTTATTTTTTTATTGTTGTACAGTCATAATGCTAATATGAGCGTAATGAAGGTTCGTTGAACATATTCGTACTTTCGTTATTGCATTGTGCCATGTATTCTTCATTTAATGATCTTTGTATTTTTTGAAATCGGGTATACTTTCTTGTTTGAGAGAGTATTTTCATAGTTATATACATACAGAAGATTGCATGTCAAAATATGTATACCACGCCCTTGGTTATATAGCGGTCTCAGGTTGATACAGCATTCGATGTAGATTTTGACATGACATATTTTCCACATATCATACTTTCTAACTAAACTTCAAATGTATTTTTCTACAAAGGGTACAATAAATGATGCGATATAGGCCTAAGGGTGCGATATGAGGTATGCGATTAAGTGCTGCTCTTTTATTTGCAGTTTTATATTACTATTTAGATTTCCCTGAATACAACATTCACAAATGGTAATACAGCAATCAATAAACGGTAAAATAAAACCTGAAATATATAAATAACATTAAATGAAGATTTAGATATTTCTGAGTCGGGAGATAGATAGAGTAATCCGCTTAGTAATATAATTTAATTTCACCTCATTACACACATCTGACTAACAAATGATCATGCTTTACTTTAAGTTTGGTAAAAAGACAGGTTTTATTTTTCTAACATAATGTTTTATTTTTTTCAACAATTGAAATAACGACTGCCATGGCAAAAAGACTTGGGGATAGTGACATTTGTAAAACTTTATTTCTAGCAGCAAACATTATCAATTCGAATCGTTAAGTCCAATACTAAATGTAGAAATTATTGAAATCCAAATATGATATTCAAATACAAACATTGGTTTTTGTACAATCTTGCGATATATTTTCATATATTTTCATTTTTATAAGCATTACATAATGAGCTTCTGTAAACTGTACATTTTTACTACGACATAATTAAAACAAGAACAAGAAGTTGTTAAATAATAAAATGTAACTTATTTCTGAAATATACATTAATTTGAAATGTTAAGTATGCCACAGGCGTTGACATGCATTCCTATTTGAATGCACATTTAAAGATCGATTGCATAACCAAATATTTAGTGTAGTTAGCCTGGTTTTAACGTGTATGTGTTTCTTTTTCAAAATGTACATTTCTCATGTTTCTTTTCTTTTTTTTTTCGGATAGTTATATTTTTACTATAATAGCACTATATTTTCAGATGAGGCCAATGTGTACGCCGTTCACGTAAATTTGTGCATTTCAAAATGTGTCATCGAAATATTAATGAATTTAAAATTTCTCTTTCCTTTATCATTCCTATAGTCTTTTGATTCTTTTGGATTTACCTATAGTATCAAAGTGTTTGTATTCATTGCGATATTCTGTTTCTCGATTGCTCGACAGTGATATTTACCATTTTACCAGCTTTTTTTCTTTCTGTAGAGGACTTTGTACTGCCATGCAATACTCTTTGATTCTTTGTAATTATGTAATAATATTTTTACACCTCCTGAAACGTATAACATTCCCATTTTAGCGTGCGTCGTATGCTTCTTGTGCATGTATCCTGTGCTTCGTGTGCGTGTTTTGTTGGATCGTGTAACGTGCAGCATGGAATTCGTGTGCCTGGGTCTTTCGTGTGCGCACGTAGTGCTTCGGTCTTCGTGCAACGGTTATGTATTCTGATTGGATTATAAATAGCTCATATGATAGATCAATTTTACATAATACCGTTGTAATTTTGTTTTCTATGCCAAAATCAATATTAATTTTACATTGAAAAGACAATATTTTGTCAGGAATCAGTACATGTAGGAAATAATTGGTTTCAAACATTCGAACATTATTTATACAAAGAATGAAATACTGCAAAAATTTGAAAGGCCTTCCGGAATACTCAGGGAAATGTTTCCCGAACTAAAGCCCTTAGTTTGTCTTTATATAATTCCTCAGTTCTATGAAATTTCAATATTTTCATACTCCGACTCCAGTGAAAATGTTTTTTTGCAATGTAACATGTATAATAGAAATGGACATTTTTCATATCAAAAATGCAATATTTCTTTTTTTAAACAAATAAGATGACATGGCATTAAATAAAATAGCTGAATTACTTCAAAATAGAGCATGTTTTACCAATACTTTTTGAAAATTTGGATATTTTCTTCTTCTGATGATCCATATACAACAAATATGGACATTTATCGCATAAAATTACTTTCTTTTCATATTCAGAGCAATAATAAGGTATCGCATAAGTCAAAAATACTCTTTTATCTAAAAATTGAGTATATTTTACCCCAATTTGATTAAAGTTCAATATTTTCATGCTCCGAGACCAGTGAAAATATTGTTTTGTATAATAAAAATGGACATATTTCATATCAAAGATGCAACATTTACTTTGTAGACTAATAAGATGGAAGTTGAAATAGCATAATTACCTCAAAAAAGGATATTTTTATTAATACATGTACTTTACTAAATTTTGATATTTTAATTTTCTTAGGAAAATATTTTCACAATGATCCAAATTCAACAAATATGGACAAATTTTTCACAAAAAATAGTATTTATCTGAGATAAAGGATACTACAGACATTGTAAAGTCAGCCTCATATCTTGCCCTACGCTAAGAAATCGATGGTAATGGAAAACAACTGTCCAAATTTTACGACAAACGTGATGACATTTTATTCAGAATTTTCAAATTTCCTTTCATATGTGGCAACATTCCTTCAGCACCTGCGTATGTAGTGTTCATATCACAATTCATACGTTATGCCAGAGCTTGCCAAAACTACGCTGACTTTTTGTATCGCACTAGACTTCTAACAAATAGGCTTATGGAACAGGGTTATATTGCTACAAGATTTAAGTCATCACTACAGAATTTTAATAGCCGTCATCAATATCTCGTGGATCGATATGGTGTATCCTTCTGCGCCATGAAAACTTATTTGCTCAACTTGATATAGTTCTCCTTTCATCTTTCGTCTATCCCGGATTTGACTTTTTATGAGCAACTCAGCAGGTGTTTCTAGAAAAGCAGAGGACGCTTACCCTACAGGTACACCTGGTCCATGCTCCCAGTTTTTAGTGGAGTCCGAATTGCTCATTTGCTGTTGTACTTTGTATGTATTATTTTAGTTCCGTAATGAACATATTTGGGATTTTTACTTCAATTTTATAAAATTTCAACATTTTCATAATATCAAAACATATATGAACTTGGTACATATCGTATGTGTTTATTTAAGTATAATACACATTTATGTAAAGCTACATGTAAGATGTTAGCAATCATTAAAATACGACAAAAATACACTATATACCATAATCTATTATTAGATTCGTTTCGCAAGTTAGATTCCGAAACATGCCAATAACGGATATGAATACTTCCGGCCGACACGGTCATTCGTGTATCGTGCTTCGTGTAATGTGTTTCGTGTGGCTTATGTGTATCGTGTGCTTCGTGTGCTTTGTGTCCTTAGTGTGCGTGTTTCATTGGAATCCTGTGCGTGTTTCGTTTGCTTCGAGTGCGTAGGATTGGTAATGTTACACGTTTCAGGAGGGGTATGAACACTTGTGCAATGATTACTAATTACGAAATCATCGATTTTTCTCAGTCTGTGGTTTTCCTCTGTATGTGATACATATAACCGTGTTTTTTGAGCTTGTAGTGCATTTTGTCGTATATTTGTTAGCCAAATTCATTTCGAGTTTTATTTTTATTTGAAGAAACAAACTATAGAATTTATTTTTTTATCACTGAGATTGTAATACACTCATTATTAAATTATCATTTAACATTGGCAAGCTCAACTTCTACAACACCTTTCTTATGCTATATATTATCTAATCAATCCCAATAGTAGAGGTATTGAGAGTTTTATTTTTAATATTTTCTTGGCATACTTTATATATTTTATGTTATATATAACACACCTACTTTTTATTTAGTTTGCTATTTCTCACTTATAAACTGCAATTTGTTCTTTTTAAGATTTTTTTCGACCTTTTTGTTAGGTTTCTAATGTTATTTTATCAATTTTGCTGCTAGTTACTCTCACGAGCACACGGAAACGAGGTGAATAAGGGTTACTTATTCATTCTTTTTATTGCATTATAGCATGTATCCATACAAAAAATAATGTTTTTGCATACCGGTTCATTTGAAATCACATTGTGCTTTTTATGGGTGAATGTACATGCACATGGGTACAGACCAAAGCATCGGAGATTTGAGATAGGAATATGATATATTAATAATGTGTATACTACGTCAGTAGTTACGGTTACATCTTCTTTTGGCTATTTGATTTATCTTTGGAATCGAAATTAAAGATGCGATTGAACAATTTGGAAATCATAACTGAATCTTTATGGTCGTCATCATTAATTTTGCACTGGTGGATAATATTGACATAACAGGGTATCCATCTGTACCATGATAACTGATTTATTCAACGTGTCATAGTTTTTTTTGTCTCCTTATCTACCCCGGACTTGGCTTTTTTATTAGCAACTCGGTAGGTGTTTCTAGAAGAGTAGAGGATGCTTATGCTTTTAGTTCAATCTCAGTTTTTAGCGGTGTCCGAGTTGCTCACATACATTTGTTTCATTGTATTATGGTTATTTGGTTATTTGGTGTTTTTATTTGCTATTGTCTGTTTTCTCTCTCTGGTCTTTAATTTAATCTGGATTTTTATTTCTGCTAAAATCTTGGTTCTCTTGGTTACTCCTTGTTACAACTATTTTGCTGATTTTAGGTGCATGGAATTTATCGTTTGGAACATAAAATACCTTAAAAAGCAGGCACCCACATCTGAGTTGAAATTAGTTTTATTTACAACGCAAAGTGGAGCAAACATTAATTCAGAACGTTCTTAAATTAAGATTCAAGAGATGAATGCTTCGAATTCAGACCAAATTCTTCGCTTATTCAAATGCTATGTGGAAACAGTTACTGATGTAATGATAGAAGTAGCCGACGAAAGACTTCTTCAACCTAAGAAATGGACCTTGGAACAGTTTTTAGAAGATCATTTACACTTGTTTTACCATCAGGTCGGAACATTTCAAACTAAGACATGTGATTGCCCAATAGTGGGTTGCTCCTTAAGTAAAAGAATTCATAAAATAGATCAGCGTGTCTTCAATAGTCTATATAATGCCACTGGAAAAACAAAACCAGGTCACAATACTAAGGAGCAAATTTGCATTTGTAAATTTCTTCCTCAGAACATAACTTTGGATGACTTAGATGTCAGTACATTGTGTTTTTTGTTGACAACAACGGCTCCATTGAGTACCAAAGAGGCATATAGCGTTAAAACAATTAGAAACTATCGAAATGATATATGCCATGCTTGGACTAAAAATCACTTCACAGGACAAACAATCAGCAATATATGGGCTGACTTAGAATCTTCTCTTATATCTCTCACATGTAAGCGACACACACAAAGGATGATCAAGAGGGAGTTTCAACAGCATATTCAGTATGTAATTGGCAAAGACGAAGTTGCCGAGATCTTAGAAAAAATGGGGAAAGTGGTTGAGGTAACTGTCAATAAGTAAAATTTAATCAAAAGATCTAGACCTGCATAAAAATCAAAAGAAATAAAGCAAACCAAAAGAAAAAAACGAAGTCACACACACACACACAACATTTCTGAAAAAAGATAACATTAGTTTATTCATGAAAGACAATTTGATATTGTTTTATACTATTTATAACTTGTTTTAAATGAAAGCAAGATTTTCATGAAGTGTATTTTTGTTTTTGTCTATATACCGGTATATAATGTTTTATAAATTTCAGATTCAACCTTTCAATTAAAGAAATAAATTACAGTCCAATGCAGGATTTAATTTAAAACATTTATTTTAGTATAATACCTATTTTGTGTAAATGAAACGAAGAAGCGGTTTATAGTTTTTTTTACTGTGCTTGTTTACAATCCAGTCATACATGTAATTCATGATTATACTTAATGTAGGAAGTAAATCAGCTGCCTTCAAAAAGTGACTTTGACAACTTCAGAAACTGCTGCCTGCAACAACAGAACACAATTACAGAGACGGTATGTGCAAAAGTTCACATGGAGTCGTCAAATGTTCAATATAAGATGGCTGAGCATACAGACACACTTAAAGAAATTCAACAAAAAAATACGGGTACATATACCATCTGTTTATTCATATTATCTTGTCCTTATCAGTATCAAATTCGTGTGCTGTGGCTTTGTCTTCAATATCACGAAGAATACCTACAGGGTTAAAATGGTATACCGGTAAATCTTTTTTTAGTATGTGAGAATTACTATTAAAATGAGGAATTTGCGTTTGAATTAAAATATCAAAATTGCTATAGTCTGATAATATACTCTTTCTTTACTAGCGCCCTTATAAAATTTTCTCTTAAGAAGTCATGAGCTGGGAATCGAACAATTTAATGTACGGATTAGAATGTAACTTATGCGGTCTAGTTTATGTCGGTTAAACACAAGAAAGATAAAACAAATGAATGTGCGGTCATCGTTTTGGAATTTAACACTAACAATATTTCAAGATTGAACACTTACAAATTCCTGACACTTTATCAATGATTCAATTAATACGATTATTTTATCATCTTGATAGAAATTGTCTAATCAAAAATATATATCACACAACATACAGTCCTATCTTAAGTAAAATCTACCGTATGACAAGAGTGTACTAATGCACCCGCAAATTTGGCACAGCAATACTTGAGGTTGGGGACTTCTAAGCTAAACCACATGACAGTTGTCAAAAGCATCCAGTCAAATATGTTCCTTCTCGCCGCAGCATTACGTGAAATTTATACATAAAAGGAAAGAATCTCTCCGTAAATACTTGCTAAAGGTCCTACGGAAGATTTCATGCACACATACACAGTCAGGGGATGTTCATGTGACTTTGTGCCCTTATTTTACGCTGTAGTTTGATTTTGTAGACTTGTCATCGTTCAATTAACCAGGATTTTATTACTTCTGTTGTCTGGAGCCTTCTCCTACCAAATACTATGAACTACGCCCCATAAGTTGAAATCATTTTTTTTTTAAATTCGTATTGATGCAATGGAGGACTATGCAAAAATTGAAACGAGAATAAAAGTACCTTGATTCGCATACGTACATAATAGGTGAAAACTGTGGCGTCTTTAATCTTAAGATAAATGGGTAAGTGTGCGTCAATGCTGAATCAGTTTTTTAAGATTCTGATGTACATGTAGTAAAAATATTGTCTACCATACAAGACAAGTACGTCGTTGGACATGTACCAATAGCTAAAGCCCAAAACAGCGCTTGTAGTGTTTACAAGACACATTACATCCAATGTTTATTATTGGAGATAGACGTAGAAAATAGCAGTAATGAAAACTATATTGCTACCAAACTCACCATATTCAGTTGAAACCCGACTCAAAAGGATTATATATCGTTGTTACTCTATAAAAAGATCAACACCTAGTTATTTATACATAGTTCTAGGGAGAGAGTTATTATCATCTGTCTTTATATACCAAGGATGTTGTAGAAATGCTGGAAATTTTGATCGACAACACACATATCGCTGTCAAGTCAGGTGGGCGTGTTTTTTAACAGACTGTCGGTATTTTAATGGGAACAAAATGTGTCTTACACTTCGTTGTCGTATTCCGTCAATCAATGCTGACTCTAGCTGATCTGATACATAAAAGTCCGTTAGTCTCAGGTTTCGCTATATAGATGACATATTGTTTAAGACAATCCTATTTTTTGGGATTTTATATATCACATCTACTCAATAGGAAATTGTGATGGACACCAGAGACACTATGGAGTCAGTCTCATATCTTGATCCACTTGTGCCCCTGGAAGGCAGCTCCCACAAAGGCTCTCATAAATATACGTGATATTATGTATATGTGATTACTTATCGTATTTAATTGACAGTTTACTGCTATTCTCTTATGATATTGGGGGCAAAATAATACCAATTGTAAAGTTGAAAACTGAGAAATAGACATTTTTACAGTGATGCGTTTTTCATTTAAATTCAAAACATGGATTTATCAGCAATCTTATAACACCGGCAAGATAAATCACCTGTTTATTGATTTTTAAATAAGATTAGACTTCAGCGGGTATAGCAGGCGATTCCTGTTAAATCAAGTAAGACTTTGTGATATGATAAGCCAAGCACCATGTTCCTTGAACAAAATGGTGATAGAGCAGCAAATCTTACAACAATACAACACGAAAACCACAATTCATATAATATAACGCGAAAAACAATATATTGCTATCTGTCCTGACTTTTCAACCAGTAAAGAACAAATATTTTTTTCCATTTATTGTGTCCAGCAGATAAGACATTTTGGCTCTAACAGAAATATGGTTAGGATCAGGCTTAGATGAATCTGTACTACAAGAAATAATACCAGAAGGTTATGACTATATCCATTTTAACCAGACAAACCGCCATTGTGGTGGCATCGCTCTGATGTTTAAGAAAGGCATTGAGGTCGAACACATTACGAACAATGAAACAAAACAAACATATGGATCTTACACTTGTATATTACGCTATGAAAAGAAAGGTTGTGTCAAAAGGAGTATCGTATACCAGCCATTGCTGTTAAACCCAATGCTTCAAGAATCAGCTCATTTTTTAATCCATACAAGTCTTATTTAGACAAAACTATTACTGGTAAACATGAACTTACCATAATCGATGATTTCAATTTCCATGTTGATGACAAGGATGGTCTTAATGCTATGAAGTTCCTTCAATCTCTAAAAGATCTTAACTTGAAACAACGTGTTTCAGAATCTAAACACAATAGAAGACATACATTTGATTGATTGATCACCCAATATGAGTCTGACCTACTCAAAGGTAAACCATCTGCATGTGAACTGAACTTGTTTGATGCACAAGACAACTCATGATGTGATCATCTAGCGATTCAAACCGTTTAATCTAGGGCTAAACCCTAATAAAGTTCAAAAACATGATCCGCTAGTGTCAAAATTAGTGCGTCTCCGCCCAAATACACATTCAAATGAACTCCGAGAGAACAGAGACGAGTAGAACGAATATATTGAAAAACCGGGCTCGAGATACACTGTGAAATCTTTAGAGAGAGGAGATCTGTGACAGGAAAACTCTTTTATGAAACAATCGTGTTTTCCCTAGAAAATTGAACTGTACATAAAACCGACCATAAGCAATTGTTTAAACTATCCAGTTCGTTAATGGTGGAAAATATGAGGTCATTTTACCATCATTAACATACATAGAGAACTTTCAAATACCTTTTCACAGTTTTTCATCAATAAGATTGCTCCTAATTACAAAATTCTTCAACAACAGTCTTCCTTTAACAATAAGCTAGCTTTAAACCGAAGACGTTCCATTCATTGATTAACCGTCAGTCTGTTTAAAACTTAAAACAAACGACGAAGTTTTGACTGTGATAGGCCAATCACCAAACAAAGCATGCGAGCTTGACCATATCTCGACACTTTTTTGAAGCGAAATGCGGATAACGTCATTCCATTTATTTGTTATATCATTGACACTTCGTTACGGCAATCCGTAATGCCATCAGCTTTTAAGAAGGCGTTAGTGAGATCATTATTATCGAAATTTGGAGTAGATAAAAAGATGCTTCGGAATAGTAGACTAGTATGTAATCTGTAATTTATTTCGATATGATGATTTTAAAAGACTCGAAAAGCGTTTGAATGAGATCGATGTGTGGATGTCAAACATTCCTTTGAAACTGAACCAGGATAAAACTTTATCAAAGCATTACGCAAAAAGTGTGTCACCTGTCCAGCTTTAGCGAGCAGAAATTATAATAAAATGTTTTACGTGTGGTCGAAATCTTTGTATTCATCTTGACAGTCGACTTTCTATGGAAAACCTGTTTGTAGCTACTGTTAAACTAAGAAATAAATCATGAAAACTCATTTTATTGTTGTTTTACCACGGGCTGGTCATTAATGTCGCGTTGTTTTACCCCGAGCGATATCAAGGCGTTAAATAACAACAAAAATGAACTGCTCGTGGTAAAACAATAATAAATTAGAGTTTCAATGTTTATTTTGTTTCTAATAGGACTAGTTTCTCATTTTTTTGTCAATAGACGCTGCTTTCGTGTTGCACGACATGCTGTTCAATGTGTTTTTTTTATCATGGATGTGGTCTAAGGAGCTTTGAAGCATGTCATATTAGAACCGTGTACAGAAATGTAACTCCTATCTACATAACATTGTAAGCATCAGACGTTTTACCACAACTATTGCATACAAAACTGTGGTTAATGCATTAGTGACATCAAGATTTGATTATGCAAACAGTTGAATTTTTTGTGTTAGTGAAAAACATATTTGAAGACTACAAATTACCACCGCTGGTTTTGATACGAAAACGAGGAAACAGAGCACATTACACCAGTACTTGCCGGATTCATTGTTTCCTTGTTGAATATCGACTGAAATTCAAACTCATGGCATCACAAGGTACTGTACCTGTAGCAACTGCTGTTGTTTCAGACAACGAATTGGACACTCAGAAATGAAGGTAATCTGCGCTTTGAGGTACCCCACGTCCGAACCAAAACTTTCGGCGAAAAACGTTTCAGTGACTCTGCAGCAACATTAAGGAACAGTCTCCTAGGAAACTTTAGCATACCAAAGTCCATACAGTGTTAAAAATAAAGAAATTGTTTTACGTTTTGGCTTTATTTTCATTTTTTTTAATTGTATTTGTTCATGATACAATTATTGTTCCAATTTCATATAGTTTAGGATCTTTTACTTAATTCATGTTTTTCAAGTAATTTTTTCTACTTTTATAATTTATCTTTTATTATATATTATTACAATGTCTATGTATGTACAGCTCCTTCATTTTATTGTTGTATAAGATGCTAAACAGATATTTTATCATGATCATAATACACACGCAGAGATCGATGGAGGGGAACTGATGACCAAACCATGCAACGAGCCCGATTACTTCACATTAATCGTATTGTCACTATATGGCAGCACCATTTCAGCTCCCGCATATGGAGTTTTCATATCATGCCTCGTACTATATTCCAAAGTTTGTCAAAACTACGCAGACTTCTTGTATCTTGCTAGACTTCTATCAATTATGCTTTTTGAGTAGATACTATAAAAATAAAGTCATCGCTACAGAAATCTTATCGTTGTCATGAAATCATGGAATGTAGAGGTTATCAATCTACACAATGTTACTTGATTTGTTGATTGTGTCATAGTTTACCTTTTTATTTTGTCTAACCCTGACCGGTGCACTTAGTGTATGTTCTTAGTTTTCAATTGAGTCTGGATTGCTCATGTACCTTTGTACGTGTTCCATGTATTTTGATTAAATTGTGTTTTTAGGTATGTATCTATTTATCTGTTCAGTTTTTATCATTGGAATGGATTTTATTTTTTTTCTGGTCGTGGAATGTAGAAGTGTATCAATCTACCATTAAACTTGATTTGTTCATCGTGACATAGTTTTTTTTTATTTTGTCTAACCCTGACATGACATTTTATGAGCAATTCGGCGGATGTTTCTTGAAAAACTGAGAACGCGTCCCTTACTGATGCACTTGGTCCATGTTCGTAGTGTTAAGTGGATTCCAGATTACACATTTACCTTTGTTTCGTTGTACATGTTGCATGTATTTTGATAAATTTATGTTCTTTAGGTTGTGTATTCAATTTGTCATGTTTAGTCTATATTCTTGGAATGTGATTATTTAATTTCCGATAAAATATTTTTCTCTTGATTTACTCTTTCAGAAATTTAATTTTTATTCAAGTTAAAGTTAGATAATTTATTTTGATGGTAGTAAAGACGACGTTTTCTTATTCTACATTAAAACCTTTACATTCTACGTACTTTACAGAGTCCTTTGTATATTTTGTTTAGGGAAAATAATGGAAGCTATTGAAAATGCTACCTTTGGAATAACTTTCCCGAAGCGCAATCTTGTTCCAAAGGATGGTGTCAAACTTCAAGGTAAGAATATAAAACCAATATTGATGACTCTCCAATTGTTTTCAGCTATAATTATTCGGTTTTGAAATTTACAATAATTAAAAAGTACTGACACCATACTCACTTCATTGCAGAATTAATACTACTATTCAGATTTGAATTGGGGTTGTTGTCAGAATTAAAGTAGGAACAACGAACGTTATTTTACCTTTTTTAAATATGAATTCATTGTTATTGTAATTATGCCCATTTTTTTATGCAATAACACATAAAGCTGGTTTTCGACCAGTAACTAATATACGAATGTACAATGAAATCAGTTTATATTTGATGACTGTGGACAAAACATTCCATAGATAAAATTTCCCACTAACTCCCCCAATACCCCATTCCCAAAGCTCATGCCATTCCTTATTCCTAAACTCCATACTACATTCCCCATACCCTTTCCAAATAGTTCGTTACCCCATTCAAAATAATCCGTACCAAATTCCCAATACCCCATTTCTATACCCCGTTCCCAATACTACATACATGTACCACAATTCACGTACCCCGTTCCCATACCATATCCTAAATGCTCTATAGTGCATTTCCTATACTCCATTCAAAATACACCGAATTCCACATGCCCCATTTAAATTATCAATTCCGAATACTCTATACCTCATTCCGCAAGCCCTATTCCCTATTCCTTTCAGCTCATTCCAAATGCCCCATTCCCAATTTTATTGAGCTCATTTCCCAAATCCCAGACCCAAGTATCCATACCGCATAGAAGCGGTCGTTTATTTTTGCACATTCATTATTTCCTTTATTCAACTGTTATTTTTATTATTTTTTTTTTGGCTATTGTTTTTGTTTGAATTTTCATTGATTCTATCTTCGATTTTTTAAACACACGCTATGATTGTTCGTGTATAGTGCGTTTTAAAATATATCTTTCATCATTCGTCTATCGCGCGTTTAAATTCGATATAATCGTTCGTGTATAGTGCGTTTTGTGAGCGTTCAGTGTGCGTGTAGGTATCGTGCGTACGGGAAACCCACACGTCTCAAGAAGTATACATGTAAATAATAAAATGAAAATAGCTAATTAATCTATACAAACTTATTATTGAAGGTGAAGGCAAAGTTTTATGGCATTTCGAAACTCCAGAAAATTGGGATGTCGAAGGAGTGGAAGCAATATTGATGGATCCGTCAAAGACAGGAGAATTACCATTCAAAATTAAGTTGGTCAAGACTGGGTCATTATATCTTCTAACAACAGTCCCTGCATCAATCTTGGAAAACCCTGCAACATTTAATTCAGCCATCAGAACCTTCCTGTCACAAATAGTTGAAATTTGCAAGTTTGATACGTCCACATCGTCCCATATTGAAGTGGTTCTCTCATTTCTTCAAGAAAGCAAAGGTTTGTATTTTTTGTTTGTTTGTTTTCAATTTAAAAATTAGTATTTTCAATTGAATAATGTATTTTAACCATGGTAGAACGTCATGACGACAATATGATATAAAATTGATATTATCATATTTTTGTTTTGTTATTTTAAGCAATTTGCATCACATCGTACATATGTTTACAATAGATACCTCCACTAAATAAATGGTATGCTTTAGAATGTAGTTTATATTTTCAGTAAAATTCAAACAAAGTCGATTTCCGAACATGCATGTATAAGATTTTATTCTGAATTTTGAAAACGGGCATTTGAATGTTTACTTATTTTTTTCTGAATAAGATTTAGATTGTCTTAACCACATTTGATGTCAATTAAAAATTAAGATAATGTTTTTTCTGAAATTAAATTTGAAAACAAAATGATCATACCGTCAATGGTACATGAAACACCATCGTTATGACCATAACACGAAAGTTTGTGTTCATTTTCTAATTTGACGAAAAAATATATTATATAATAATTGTTATTTGTATGAGTTACATGTATAAGTAAACGATAAGCTTTTACCTTATCAAGTAATATTGTTCATTATTAATTTTATGATTATTTCATTGCCATTTATCTAGATTCCACAGAATTAGGCATTGAAGAAAACATATTTCGAAATCAGCAAAAACAAGCAGAGTTGGGAACAAAGGCGTCAGTTTCTTCTCAGACTGATCTTATTGCAGTAGAATGTCCTCATTGCTACAATACAATAGAATTGGACAATGATGTTTTAGGTAAGTAGGGAATACAAAAAGGCAATTAGTACATGCAATACGTAGAACAATCGAGCAGTTTTGTATGAAATGGTGCCATGAGGTTCCATAATGTGATAAGTGTAGAAAAGGGAACTGAATTTGGACAAGGGAAGAGTAACGTGTTTAAACAGATCTTTATATCGATCTTTTATCACGTGTGCCAGTTGTTTTGACCATTTTAATATTTGATATCATTAATATACGTATATTTGTAGATTAAACTATATAAGCTCCTATTTAAGGTAGTAGACCTAGGGTAAAGGACACAACTCTTACAAATCAATCAAACGTTTGTATTCACCATTTTACATCAATCATATGTAAGCATCAAAGTAACTTAGACTGATTTCATTCGGTTTCAAAGGAAAGCTTTAAAGATGTAACAAGTGTTACAAAAATGCAAAAAACTGCTTGAATTGTACTAAAATTTAATTAAGATTAATCAAAGATTAAACAGTCAAGTTAGATTTTCTTTCCGGTAATAAATAGTTTCAAAGAAGTAAATATTCTGCTATATTAATTTCTATGTTCGTTGTAAGGGAAATAATAAAAGTGACCAGTTTAAATTTAAGTTATGAATCATTGTAAACGATATTGAAAATGATGTCAATTAAAACCACAGTTTAAATTACTTCCCAAATACAGCAAAACTTCACGAACGTTTTTCTCATTCATGTATATATAAATTTATTTTTTTCCTTTCCAAACGACCTAATGTATTTGAGAATATAAACCAAGATAAAATTTTGTACTAGGTAATTAAAGATGGCCGTAATACAAGTTTTTGAAGCATTAATTGGGAACGGATCTCCGAAACTTTTTGACTGTTGTATAATTTTGTTTCGTCAATTTGCATATTTATATCGGGCAATGTTTTCATCTATTGGTTTTTATCATCAAAGTTGACTGCCGGCCACTGACAAGGTCGCTGCCCAAGGTTTATTACCTTTAGCCTTTGACTGAATTCGAGGGTCTTAATGTACTGATTTCTTTTCATAATAATTTTTACTAAATTACATCATGCTATTTTATTTTATAAATAGGTAAAGAATACTACAATAACATTACATATAAAATCTTTTTCTATTATTGACTGATATTGATCTTCAAAGCAACGAGATATTGTTGGACCAACAGAAAGGACGAGGGCCTATAAGGTCTTATTCTGCCTACTGAAATAATCGGAAAAAAGTGTCATTAATTCGGAAGAAAACAATTATAATGTAATTTATATTTTTAAGTTATCCATTAAGATTTTAATTTAAAAGTCAAAGATTGAGAAACGAATCCACAAAACGTTTAGAAAGGCTATTCAGTAAATAAAAAAGCTTTTTTCAATCACTTTTAATCGACAACATATTTGTCCAGTTTGGTGGACGCGTTTTTTAAAAGACGGCCCGCATCCCAATGGGAACAACTTCTGCTCTTCCACTTGCTGACCAAACTATCCGACAAACGCGATGACTTTTCATTTCATCTGTGTCAACATTCCATTCGTACCAGCGTGCGGTTTCATATCACAACTCACACGTAATGCTAGAACTTTCCGTAACGACAAAGACTTTTTTGTATCGCGATAGACTTATTACAAATAAGCTTCTGGAACAGGGTTATGTTGCCACAAGATTGTTGTCATCTCTACAGGAATATAATGGTCGTCATCATGAACTCGTGGATTGTTACGGTCTATCCATCTGCACCATGAAAACTTATTTTACGTGTTTTAGTTTTCCCTTCCACTTTAGTCTACCGCGAACTGCTATACAATACAATGAAGATCTTTTTGTTTCTTTCTTTTGGCTTGTACTGGCATGTTTAAGACGAATATCGGCGATATGGAGTAAAAAAACTAAGCCCACACCAATTAGGGTAACAAAATGCACTCTTATGTGCAATAAGATCGACTTTGGCCAATAATGAAGTGTTGTATTGCTATTTTCTTTGAACTGCATTTATTGCATTAATGGTATTATCTTTTTCAAATTAATACATGCTTCCCATTTCTCAACTTACTGATAATTTTCGTTGTACCCAGGTAAACAAGAAATTATAGAGGGGTTAAGTTGTGTTCTTTTGAGTTAATGGAATATTTATCTCAAATTTTGTTAAGAACTGAGAAGGTTATATACAATTTAGACCTACCAAACAGTTTTGTTTAGTATTATATAATTATCTTTGCAAATATACGAAATAAATCGTACACTGGACCACATGGGAACTTGTTATTGAACTAATGGAGAAATGACACTTTCAAAGCTGCTTTTCAAATAGAAAATTCAATATTATACAGCAAATGTTAGATATTAAAATAATAATTTCAGAATGTGTTTTAACTATTTACTTTCTTGTTTTTACATTTCGATACCTTAAAGGTCACTTTCATTTTGCACTGCTAAAATTTGAAAGTTTTTGGCACGTTTAACAAAAACTGTTGCGGACGGCACTATTTCCTATTTTTATTCAATATAACTATTGACTCGTGTATTTGATGGAATTTGAGCTGATCTGATGTAAAAGGTTTGATTTTTTCTCAAAGCAATGATACATTTTTTCTTAAAATTCATGGTTGATCTTTGTTAGAGACGTTATCACAATCGGTGTGTGCGACAACGCTATTTCGAAAGAGCTTTAAATACGTTTTCCATTGATATATAATTTAGTCAAATTATATTCCAGCGATTAAATTCTCATAAATATTTAGGCTATAATCATACTACTTATGCGACCCGGCAAAGTCGGAAACATTGTTATAATAAAATATTTTACTCGATCCTGTTTCTTTTTTGTATGTCGGAAAATCAATAACCATTTGCTTTCTTTGTCTGGAAAATAAATCTGGGCTCTGGATAATTATCTAATGCAATGACTAAGCATAGTTATATCTAACAACGTATGTTCACATACCAAGAATGTCCCTACATGTATTAGATATTGCCAAGTTTATATATCACATGTTTGTTCAACTTTCATTTTCATTTGTATACAATCTTGTTGCTTAAGTTTCTTGTACACAATGTAAATTTTCCATATTTCTGTCGCATTTATTTATTTCTACACATATGCCAAAATAAATAATAAAAAAACTTCAAATACCCATTTTTATAATCTTAATTTTAACCTGATGAATTACTTTGACGCACCCCACAAGATGAACATGGGTGTACTATCTCCGCGTTCATGTGTAAATATCTATGCTCAATAGCCTCCATGTACCATATTTGTCGTGCTAATAATTGTCAGCAGTTAAGCTTTTTATCATCTTCCCGAATTTTTTCGTTCAAATGTCTATGATGTGAGTAAAACTCAAGTGTCGGTCATTTCAGTCCGCTGCATCCTGTTTATTACAAAACTGTACAAGATTTTGTGACAGTTAATTTTCATACATTACAACTTTACATTTGCTTAAATAAACACCCCCCCCCCCCCAAAAAAAAAAAAAAACAAAACAAAACAAAACAAAACAAAACAAAACAACAAAAAAGAAAAACAAAACAAAACAAACTGTTATTTGATCCTGAATTGAAGTTAATCACTTCCGAGCTTCATATCTTCCATGTTCATCCTAATTATTTTGCCTGATGAATACCGAACATTTCAAAAGCGGCAGGTTTTAAGCTCCCAATGGGAGACTGTGGGAAATATAAGGAATGTATGATCAATTGTCATGAGACTCAGGCCGAAAGCCCGGAGAGTAAATACCAATATGTTTTTCTTATCTCTGTTGATTCCGTTTTTTAGCTGAACATACTCTAAGACTCGTTCAATACGGAAATTTATACAAGTTGTTCAAATAAAACGTTATTTTACGGAACGGAAGACAATGTAATTGGTTGTTTAAAGCTTTATTAATAAAAGATTCAATTAAATGTAAAATGATGTGTCGGCAAAACGGCTGCAGAAAGGGAAAGACGAGATCTGGCAAGACAGTACAAACCACCGAGAAGATAATTGGCTAAGGTAGGCGTTTCGCTGGTAACAGCGAAAACGGATGTTTCTCCGTGCATTACCGAGTGGAAAGTGAGCCAGATCCTCACATACGTTTGTCCACAAGTAAATAAGTCACCGTGGTTACGGAGGACGAGAAATTCCGACTGGTACCAGTCGTGAGCCGGCCGCTCTGGTAACAGATAAAGCCTTATTTATACCCACCTTCCCGTTGTCCAACGCAGAACTTAAGGATCCTAACACCTTTTCATCTTTCCAGATTCCGCCCGACCATCACTGCAACAATTTTATTCACTTACTTAGCAATAAAATACAATATACAAAAATTGTCATACTATGTATAAACTGCATTCTGAAATGCAAAAAAAAAAAGATTGGAAAACAGTTCGGCTGCTTTTCAAATTATGTCTACTGAGAAAATATTGCTGGTCATATCATATTCTAGACATATCGTTAAGAACAAACCTGTACAGTGTTTTCTTCATAGGCCATGTCGGGTATTAAATTGACATCATAATGGCAAATACTACTGCAATTGTGGTTATATGTACACTGTAAGAGTCAAATCTGTACCACAATGAACAATAACGTTTGGCTTTATAAGTTTGTAACTCTGGCGTTCTAAATGACAAATCCAACCTCACAAAAAAATAAAAAAAATAATGAAACAGAAAAGTTGCACTTTGCGATTCTATATATCCGGGTTTGAAAATGTATAAACGATAAAACGGCATCTTGCAAGTCTGTAAATAATGAATAACAAACCATGCACCATTAAGATAATATTTCACCTTGTGATTCTGAAAATATCGGCGTTTTGGTGAAAAAATCATGCATCATAAGATGATGTTGCACTTTTCGAGTCTGTAAATGATGGTGCTTTGAATGTCCATTCGTGCATCATACAAAACACGCACGTCTGGTTTAACGACAACAGGCAAAATAACTATCGCGACGCACAATGAAGCTGCGCTTCCTTACTGAAAGTGTCTGGATATTGTTACGCTCGTCGGCTTCTATCCTTCTGGGGACTATATCTGTGCTGCAATATCTGTAGTTATCGCTGAACATATATGAAAACAACAGCAGAAAAGTATGTGTGGAAGTTGAAGGGTGTAGAGGGAGGGTTTTGAGAACCGTTCGCAATTGATGAACGCTGACAGTGACGTAACAGGTTACTGACGTAAGCTTTATAAAGGCTCATTGAATACAACTCCGAAATCAGGGTTACATCAATTGAATTTTCATTAAACTCGCTTTATCTTTTATCGATAACCAGTGCTGAGTGTAAATTAAGGATACTGTACCGAGTCGAAACTACACAACGAATTATTTATTTCCACATATACGTCGGACACTGAAAATTAATGTAAGAGTCCTCAGTGTGAAGCTTCAACGCTTCAATGCTTAATTCATGCTAAGACATGGATGCTACAAAAAGCATTTATCTGGCCGATTTCAGAATGCAAAACCATAACATATTAACAGCACATGTATGATATGGTCATAAAAATCCTTTTACCAGTAAAATATTGTGTTTTGGTAGTCTGTTCATCATATCAATAAAAAACACAACAGATCAACACTAAACAGAAGAGAAATATGAATACATCATACTTTTGTATGCGATTCTGACCCGGTTTGACTAACGATCTTTTTCCACTCATTAATATCGTATATGTCTAATTGTTAGCGTAAATAAGGTGTAATATATTTTACTTTATTTATATTGCACCAATTTCCAAGTTATTCCTTTAGAGAAAAAGAGGAGAACAACTGTGCAAGCTACTCCACTAAGTTTTTTGGTAAGGACATAAATAAAACAAAATATCCCATAAATGTATTTTTTAAATGGCGATAATCAAACAGTAAAAATAAGTAACATATGTACATTAAATTGGAGTGTCACTGTCAGAGATGAGACAAATAATATAAAATTAAAAATACAGTTGACAATCCCTAAAAAGTATACAAAATTCCTTACAACAAAAAAGGTATGGCCTAAAAAACGGTCATAGCCGACATTGAACAGTCAATGGCGGCACCGCCACATTTTACTTTATTTATAATATACTGATTGAATACGTATATAACTTTGTAGGCCTATTTTTTGTCAGTAAAATGATTTTTATGCCCATATCTTTTGTAAGCGGAAAAAATGATTTTTTTTTATTTTGTGATTCCGTACACAAAAACAAAGATGTATTTTTTATATTTAAAAAACTGGAAAAAATGAATTTATTAAAGAGAAATAATTTTAAATCTTCTAGTAGGCGCTACTGAGCTTTATGTTCCCTCATTCTTAAGTGTTTCGGCAATGTATTACCTTTGTTAAGGTGTAAAGTGGGATAGTAACATTTGTAATTGCAAAAAGATTTTCTTACAATTACACATGTTAGTATCATGAAGTCCCGAGATTTGTGACATGTCTGAAATATTTAAAAAAAAAACTCAATTTGGCCGCATTTAGGAGAAGAAACACTGTTGGCCGAGGTATGCTCCGATCAGATCTGTTTTCTAGCAAGCATCAATTTGAAGTTACATGTATCAGTAAGGGTAAAAATATATTATGTGTAATTTTAAATTGTTGCATCTTCAACAAGGACAAATTAAAGTCCCGAGATTTGTGACATGTCTGAAATATTTAAAAAAAAAAAACTCAATTTGGCCGCATTTAGGAGAAGAAACACTAATGGCCGAGGTATGCTCCGATCAGATCTGTTTTCTAGCAAGCATCAATTTGAAGTTACATGTATCAGTAAGGGTAAAAATATATTATGTGTAATTTTAAATTGTTGCATCTTCAACAAGGACAAATTAAAGACATTTACAGTTTTTAACATACGATTGCTTTTCAAAAAGGTACCAACAAATCGTTAGTTCAACTGATTCAATGAATGCGTACTTTCTCATATAAAACTTTCAAACAATCTTTGTGTATAATGCAAGCTAACTACTAAATGCATTTAGAATAAATGAAATAAATAGATTAATAAACAATTCGTAGCAATATGCTGTAAAAATATAACTTTGCGATCGTCTGTCCCACAATATCTATGATAATGAATTGAAAATAGAAATCAAAAGTATGTATAAATTGTGAGGAGACATGCCTTATAGTGTTATGATCTGCACTTTTCTGGTTTCAGATAACCAGAAGGGAACAAGGGAAACTTTTGAAGGTGAGTTTTTTGTCTTAGGAAAAAAAGCGTTGAATTAGTTCAATGTTCAGTTGCAATAATTAACATCTATTTTGATCGCGATGATGGTTGTACAAAACTATTTGGTGCATTAATGTTATTACGGATATTATAAGGTTTCTTTACGATAGTGCTCGTATGAATTAACAAAAAAGCCCCAAAAGAGTGCATTTAAAAGCAGACTGACATATTTGAAAAATATATTGGTAATTTTACATTCTTACATTTTTCAAATTCAAGATAACTACAGTTTCAAACACATAATTGCATTTATGTAGAAATTCTAACAAATTGTGAGCTCAACACAATCTTATCATTTCCATATAAGGGTTTTCAAACAATCTTTGAGTATATAAACTTGCACTTATTATTGCTTTTCAAGTCCATAGTATCTTAAAGATCTAATTAAAAACAATGTTTGCAATATGCTCAAGGAATACAGCGCACTGTGCTACCATCTGTCCCACAAAATCCATGTAAATTAAGACAAATAGCTCACAAAGGGAGTAGTTCTCGACAAAATCCAAACTTGTTTTAATTATTCACTGAATTAATTAAGGAATTAATGTGTGACTTATTTCCAGAAGTAAAAGAACTACACCAAGAGATTGGTCTGGGGCTTCTAACTTTTTTAGCGATTTTAAACCAGTTCTCAAGGAACTGCTACTCGCGATTTCTAGCAAAGCTGGCTCTCGAAGATTAGTACCCGTAGAGCGCTACTAGAATAGTCTTTAAGTCGACTCTGCTAGACCTGTTGGAAGGGCTGACTCTAGTACTGATAAAGATCTTATTTATCTACACAAGGCAAGAAAGACTTGAACAAGCTAAAAATAAATCATTTTACAGGTCAAAATTGATATTTTTGCTGTTTTTCATTTTTAATTTGAAACCCACATTAGATAGAAACAAACCTCTGTTTTCAATGTCTGGTCTTTGTCCCTGGATAGCTTTCTTTTAATTACCGCTATAACCTTGGTTCCCTTTATTATTCTTCCATGGCTGGAATTATCTTCATGGCCGTCATCAGTCTTTGATACAACACAAATGGTATGTCAATTTCTCATGGGATTTGTTGCTGTTGTTGTTTTTACTGTTGTTGGCCCCTAAATAAAAAAGCTTCGATTCTTTTGAATGATCCCTACGACAAAACAAAGCAATTAAAAGTGCCCATGGAATGGTTAGTGGTGTTGTGTGACAACTCATTACAAATGTTAGCCATGGCGTTTGAGTGATCCAAGCTAGAGCCTGTTTGTACAAGTCCTTATAGCTCAATACCGAAAACAGAACGCACACACATGCCTTTCTACGAAAACTTCATCGAAAGCATTAATCTTTGTGTTTTTACCCTTCTAACATGCACTGCAAGATATATCTCAAGAGATGTTAACGGTATCTATAATAAATAAACTAAACACAGACTTTACAAAAAGTTTAGATTTTATTCAGCTGCAGATAGAAACTTACATTCGTTTAATTTGTGGTAGAATCTTAGTTCTCTTGAGTTCCCTTTGTCTAGATGGTAGGTGGACCAAGAATATCACAATGTCTAATTTTGTTTTGGTTATTTCCTATTTCCCAATATTCCATTGCAATTCCCCATGCCTCATGTCATTAGGCGATACATAATCAACATAAACAACGAACAAAGGCATATTTCTGAATTAAAACGTAAAGTCTTGTACAACGTCATTGGCACAGTCGTTACTTTAGGGCATGAACAGGGAAATATATTGCTTTTAAAGAGGAAACTATGAATTCGTCAATCGGTATGATGTATCCATCTCCATTATGAAAGCCAATTTGTTCACTATAGATTTCCTTTCCTCTTCCTTTCAAACCAGACGAGTCATTGTATAAGCAACTCGTGTATTTATAAGAGGAAAGGACTCTTAACATACCGATGTAACTTGTTCATGGGCCAGTTTTCATGGAGTCCGGATTGCTCATTTGCTTTCGTTTCCTTGTGCGTATTATTT
This sequence comes from Perna viridis, assembly GCA_037379345.1. Lineage (NCBI taxonomy): Eukaryota > Metazoa > Mollusca > Bivalvia > Mytilida > Mytilidae > Perna > Perna viridis. The sequence goes on from CM074523.1 coordinate 26,628,620, forward strand.
TTTGTTATTTATTTTCTTTTTCGTTTTCTTGTCTTTGTACTTGGTTCCCTTTATTATTCACTCCCGATAGGGAAATCATCCTAATTTACCACACCCTCCGCACAAATTACACAACCAATAAATATGACTTGATGATATCTTCCTGTATATGTTGGAATGGCGGCAGTACTTTGAGGAAAGCTTTCCACAGAAATATTACTATATTACTGCACCATCGCATCAAAACTTTCTGCAGCATAATTTGTGGCCTGTGATAGTTCGTCTTTTTTAACACTTTGAAGCTGTGCATCGAGGACTATGCATTGGGCTTGGAACGTCCAAACATTTTTTTACTCCTATCAATATGATCTTGATAAGCTGACAAACATCTTTCCTTAAAAAATATTTACGGTCCTGTTAAAACCGGAAGAAGAGCAGACACTTGGATTAATCCAGAATTGTTCTAAAAATAAAAATATGTTTTTCGAAAGTTTTTGAAAAAAAAAAATATATCTTATCTGTAGTTTTTGATTAATATTATTGAGAATGCTTGGGTGTTGATTTTAAGAAATTTGCAATCTCGTGATGGAACGCCCAAAGATTATCAAATGTATTAACCTTTCATATATGAATCTACAATTGTATGTAAATAGAGACGTTTTCCTTGATTACTCTTTCAAATGGTTGATTACTACAATTTGCATAAGAAGTTTTCTCAAGGTCTGAAGATGTTTGCGAATAAGGTTTTACCATGCTTGACCAATTGAAAGTATTGTGGGACTTTCCTTTTATATGATTACAAATATCCACTCAAGTATAGTAAGGTAAAATCATTTGCAATTATGGACTGTTTATTAAAAGAAGGTTGAAATATCATCATCAACTATGAAATCGACTAAATCGGATCGTTCTGTATATTTATCCAATGCTATATTTAATATCGAGTATTTTATATGTGCCAACTCTTGATCTTTGAATTAGTGAATTTGTGAAAGGTTAATTTTGATTTGTCTGAAATTGTTCGTTAGATTTAGTGTCAGTTAAAGAATTATTGCATGTATGGAATTCAATTATTATTTCCAAACACTGATAATGTATCTAAGCCTTGTTTGAAAATTATAACGAATTTCTTTTCATTATTACCCATAAACGGAACAGTCATTATCATTTGTTTTATTCTTAAGCAGCAGGACAATCATTCAAAAGGCTTCAAACAGACAGTGTTTCCCCTGCAGAACTTGGGGGCACTATTGCACCCATTAATCAAGAGTCCTTACTACCGAAACCCCCAAGTATGCCACGTAAGTATGGTGATATTTTAGAATGTAACTGTACTATATTTTGAAAGCGTTTCCTTGTGAGACTAACATGTAGTCGGCACGGATTAATAATAATAAAATATGTAATGAGTTAGTATGACAAAAAAAATATTTCATTACATTTCATCTGAATACAAAGGTTAAGGAACATTGGTTTACACTCCAAAATACATTCAGCCATTTTTTATGAATAAAATATTTTTCCGGGTTTTAACGAAATGATCGGAGAAGTATATTTTTCCTCATAATATGTATCTGGTGGGAAACGACCTTTTGTCTAATTAGTGCAAATATTAGGGAACGTTGAACAGTAATAGCCTGGAACTCCCCTTCTCTCCACGGTATTTTGGGAAATTTGGAACTCTTCCTTTTTTTCTGGATTGGCTATTTTGTCTCTACAATTGGAATGTCTTTTTTATCTGCTTACATGTATCGCTGGATACCAATTTCACGTGTTTTAATTCTATGTGCAACAAACTAATGGATTTAAATTGAAATTGTTCTTTAGAATAATGGTAGCAATTAGTTGTACCTATATAAGAAAGTCACCGAAATGTACCATTAAAGCACAAAATTTAAATGCAGAAAAAAGATACTAGTTTATTGTTGGTCATTATTTCTGGAAAGCTAACATAGACTGGAGGGCTTTGTACAATGTTTACTGTTGCTGCTGCGACAAAGTCATTGTTACATACGATGTCATGTCATCTGATTGATAGGACAACGCGGCAAAGAAAATAGTGAAAGCAGTTGTTCCTATACCACCAAATAACATGGTAGAAAACTATGTAACTGAATTTATTCTTGTCAAATGTAATAACCTTGATGTTAGACAGCATATTCGACTTTTATGTAGTCACCATATGCCATCTGGTTTTCCATTTCCAAAACTAGGCAGCAACTCAAATTACAGCTTATTAAATAATAATCAACAGTTAGTAGCGTTCGTTACCAGTTTCCTTTAATTTTGCCATGGCCATAAAAGTACATAAAGTGCAGGGTAAAACAATTATCAGCATATCTGTACATTGTAAAGGTTATTTTCAATATAGTCAACTATATGTAGCAATCAGCAGAGTGAAATCCTTATCAAGAATGCAATTGGCATGTTTTGACTTCAAACAAATTAAAACAAGAATGCAACTGACATGTTTTGACTTCAAGAAAATTCAAAACAGCATATATACAGTAACACTGTCAAACAAACCACAGGAAGCAATGCAGTTTGCTGCAAAATGATCCTCTTGGCCTGGTCCTAAATACCATTTGTGTCCTTAGCGCTGTATCATCAATGCACTGTCTCTTAATTGTCATATGCAAGATGTGATGAATTATCCATCAACTTAGTCAGCAGTCATAGGTGTAATTGAAACATTCCTTATCCTCAAACGATGCCTACAATACAAAGGTATATGTACAGAAAAGATAGATAAGACTCTTTAGAAAATGCTACAATGCCAACATCTTTAACGAAGTCCACGGATGGGTAAGAAAATAATAGATTTACAATTTATATGTTTACAACTACATTTAGATCAAATACAAATAAAACGTTAACAAATATAAAGAATATAAGCTTTAATTTTCGGCCTTCGTCAGAGGCAAAAAGAATTGAAAGGAACATTAACAACTGCCAACCCTCACCGCAGAAACAAAGCGCCTTTCAACATTGATCTTGATCGTTGTGAAGATGCGTCCAATTCAAGATGAAAACTTATAAAATTGGAAATGTAACTGACGAAAAGCAATTGAAAACCGTTTATGGTTACTTTATAATGCGGGTTTTGACATTCATTCCAAGAGGATGAGCAGTCACAAGAAAGCTGATGATATGTTCTTCTAAAAACTTTCGTTGTTTTTCGCATTAACATTTCCCTCATTAAAGAGCAGCAATATATGTATATGAACAGTACATACAAGTAATATACATTATGATGCATTTACCAGTTGAAACTCTTGCTTTGAATTTAAAGTACAGGGCTCACAAAAGAACCTGAAAATGACACTGCATTAAAGCACTTACCACATTTAAACATTCCAACAGTGATTGCTCGAGATATTCTCCAAGAATCAATTCAACAAAAGCTCATATTGTAGTTCTTCATATATTATGGATTTCACAACTTGCTAGATCACCAGAACACTACCCAAGATTTTTACTTTATCACATCTATTGTAAAGTCCCTGTGCTACCCAACATCATTCCAACTACTAAAGCAAAATACTTTTCACAACATTCGTTTTTATCGATATTATTTCCACAGTAGAAACCTGCTTTATCAGCAATAATAAACTTAAGAAATACGGTACGTTACAATATATATATTTAGTATAATCGGTACAACCCAGGATGGAACTACAAGATAATTAATGTTGGGTTTTGTATGTACTATTCCCGTGCTTGTTAGATGTCAAAAAGAGATTTCGTACTTCAATTTTTATGTGTATTTGAAACAATGTATTATAAAAGAGATGTCATTTTGACTTGTTAACTTTGTAAAGCGCATTATTTTTTTTTGTCTGAGTTTAGTCATCTTTTTAATACATGATTATACGATTATTTTTTAGTGGGTCTCAAACTAGAAATGTCCATGAATGACAGTGCTTAAAACTGGTATAAACAGTTATAATTATCAGTAGTATTTATTGTTCAAAATGTCCCACTTGTCCACGGCTCTATGTATTTTTATAATTCTTTTTTTTTTGAGTTTTCGTCTAACCCGGACTTGACCTTTCATGAGCAACTCGGCGGGTGTTTCTACCCTACCAGTGCACATAGTCCATGCTCCAAGTTTTTTTAGTGGAGTCCGAGTTGCTGAATTGCTTTTTTTACTGTGTATGTATTATTTTAGTTACTTAATGTTCTTTGTTGTATTTGTCTATTTTCCATATTTGGTCTTTGTCCATGGATTACTTTTTTTGATTTTTTCGGTTCCTTGGTTTCTTTGACAACTCTATGTAGACCTCAATGATTTTGTTTACTTGTGTCGGCAAGCCAGTTTTTGAAATATCAATATGGCCAATCGAAAGTCCTTGTGATGACATATTTGTATAATTTAGTATGAACCTTCTTCAATTTCTTGTTTAAAAGAAACGAAATATTGTTCTAGAATACCTTTTGTGCTTTCCTCTTGGAAAAAAAATATACTTGCTTTGGTATTTTCGAATAGTCAATTCATGAAAAAACAAGTAAATATAATTAAATGGTAAACGTTATGTTTCTATTTGAAATAATGTATGAAAAGTGTATGGTTTTCATATTAAATTGATAAACAAAGACGGTTAGGAAAACGTCTTTGACATCGTTTGTGTCATTGATTTAAGAATATAAGCTGAATCATTTACGTGTTTTATTTAAATTCAAATTGACTCAAAACGTAAACTTTTTATCATGTAACAAATTTTTACATTGTACATATAAGAACAAGGTTTCATACCTATAAGACCAATGCACAACATTTTTAAATAATTGTAAAATGTGTGTTTCACTATGGTATAGGAGAACAAATTATGGTATGTTTCAATACAATATCAACAGATTTTACACAAATGCATTGTACATGGTACTATCATCCTAGTTTAAAATATCCGTGATGTTTGAGTTGAACATTCAGTCTTGAATGTGGCCGGGTTGGGATGAAACTTCTTTTCATAAGTGCATTTTTGAATCTGTCCTTTACTTTATATTTTATACAGATGATGTCTATTGCGGTTTCCGTGTATTTCGTCATTGATTCAAGCTAAATCGTTGACGTTTTTTATTTTAATTGAAAAAATGAACCTGGAAGTAATTTTGTATTTTGTAACAAATCTTATACATTGTAATTTCTAAGAATAAGGCTTTATACCTGAAAAACAGATGGCGGGAATATATACAATATGAATTACTCGTCTTCTTTATGATGTGCATTTCACTATATTTAAAAACATTATTTAGTTATGTTTAATTACTATTTCACAAGCTCATACATCCATGTTCTGCAAATGCTCATATGGCTCTTGTTGTCAACATCCGAGGTGTTTGAATTGTTCATTTACTCTTAGGCAAAAAGGGGTGTGTTGGAGCTTCTCTTTACAAAGTTCTTTTCTTCACAATATATGCTTTGTTTTATTTTTTGAACATCTGTTTTGCTATTAATCGTAGAAGCTAGATATGGAATGAAAGGTTCTGGAAGAAAAGTTAAGGGCAGGTTTGACAAAAAGAGCAAGATTAATGATAGAACAGTTAATCGAACAATCTCAATTATACATCGGTAGGGAGTTACCGCTTATTGAATATCGACGCAAATTCAATCAAGTAGAGGTCTATCTTAAGCATTATCTAACACATTTCACAAGCTTATACACAAATGAACAGCCTCTGTGTTTGTGCTGTTCATTTATCAAAGGGGTGTCTAAGGGGTGTGAAGCTTCTCTAATTAAGTGCATATTTTGTTTCTGTCCTTTACTTTATACTTTATAAACATTAATAAAGTTCTCATACGAATAAATACAATAAAGAATATTGTCCTATTCTCCATATTCAACATTAACATTCGACCATACACGTTTTCTATCCTCTATCATTCCCCCTTCCCCATCCCCATTTCCAATATACCATAGAAAAGAAAGCTTTCTCGATACAAGTAGTGTACCAAAACTTTTTGGGGTTATCTTAGGTAAGCTAATAATATATATTTACTTATCAATGTATTACATGCCACATTTTATTTCAGCTTTCTTTATCATGTAAATTGTCGTTTCTGTTATTTGTTTTAAACTTTGTTTTGAATTGCTTTATATTTGTTTTACCATGTTATTCCCTGATGGTAGATATAGCATATTCCATTTTTTTCACAGAATTTGAAGAAGAAATGCGGAAATCGAATAAAAAAAGAGGTATGTTACAAAAATCACATACAGCATAAAGCGTTAGATCAGTGTATCAGTTAGTCGATTCATATCACATTACTACAAAATTTATATACATACGCGAGGAATGTGTTCATACAAATTTCAGGCAAGTGGTGGGTATCTAATACATTTGTAAACCAAACTTGATATAAATGTTTTTTGTTTTGTTTTTTGTTTTGGCAAGCGTCTTAAAATACCTGACTGATATGAATTGAAGTAATGGAAAGTGGAAGTTTTACGGCTAGTTACATTTTATATAGTTTGTTTAGTTTGGTATTCTTGGATAGGCGCAAATAATTCATGGAAAACAAGTTAATGGAATCATATGGTAAAAATATGTTTCTGTCGGAATTGTCATATGAAAAGTATATGGTTTTCATATTATATTTATGAACAAAGATGGCTAGGAAAACGTCTTTGACATCATTTGTGTCATTGATTTAAGAATATACGAAAACAATCATTGACGTGTTTTATTTTAATTCAAATTGACTCAGAACGTAAACTTTTTATTATGTAACAAATTTATAAATTGTACATGTAAGAACATGGTTTCATACTTATAAGACCAATGCAAAGAATTTATAAATAACTGTAAGATGTGTGTTTCATTCAAATATAGGAGAACAAATTAAGGTATGTTTCAATGCAATATCACCAGATTTTACACCAATGTATTGTACATGGTAGTATCATCCTAGTCTAACACATCCGTGGTGTTTGAGTTGAACTTTCATTCCTGAAAGGGGCCGGGTTGGCGTGGACTTCACTTGATAAGTGCATTTTTGTCTATTACTTTATACTTTATAAACATAAATACAATTTTCATACGAATAAATACAATAAAGAATATTTTCCTATTCTCCTTATTCAACATTCACATTCGATCATGCACTTTCCCCATAGTCTACCTTATATCTCCATCCCAATATACCATAGAAAGGGAAGCTTTCCCGATACAAGTAGTGTACCAAATCTATTTGGGATCATTTTACGTAAGCTAATTTGATATATTTACTTAACAATATACTACATGCCAAATGTTATTTCAGTTTTCTTTATCATGTAAATCGTCGTTTCTGTTATTTGTTTTTTATACTTTGTTTCGAATTGCTTTACATCTGTTTAACCATGTTATTCCCTGAATGTAGATGTAGCATATTCTATTTTTTCACAGAAAGAGAAGAAAAGCTGAAATCTTATAAAGGTATATTAGAAAAACAAATTACAGCATAAAGCGTTAGATTAGTGTATCAGATACTCGATATATATCACATTACTACAAAATTTATATACATGCGCGAGGAATGTGTTCATACAAATTTCAGGCAAGTGGTGGGTATCTAATACATTTGTAAGCCAAACTTGATATAAATGTTGTTTGTGGTTGTTTTTTTTTTTTTTTGTGGGGGGGGGGAGGGGGGCAAACTTCCTAAAATACCTGACTGATGTAAATTGAAGTAATGGAAAGTGGAAGTTTTACGGCTAGTTACATTTTATATAGTTTGCTTAGTTTTGGTATTCTTGCATAGGCGCAAATAATTCATGGAAAACAAGTTAATGAAATCATATGGTAAAAAATATGTTTCTGTCGGAATTGTCATATGAAAAGTATATGGTTTTCATATTATATTTATGAACAAAGATGGCTAGGAAAACGTCTTAGACATCGTTTGTGTCATTGATTTAAGAATATACGAAAAAATCAATGACGTGTTTTACTATAATTCAAATTGACTTAGAACGTAAACTTTTTATCATGTAACAAATTTATAAATTGTACATGTAAGAACAAGGTTTCATACTTATAAACCAATGCAAAGAATTTTTAAATAACTGTAGGAGAAGAAATTAAGGTATGTTTCAATACAATTTCACCAGATTTTACACCAATGTATTGTAAATGGTAGTATCATCCTAGTCTGAAACATCTGTGCTGTTTGCGTTGAACTTTCATTCCTGAAAGGGGCCGGGTTGGCGTGGACTTCTCTTGATAAGTGCATTTTTGTTTCTGTCTATTACTTTATACTCTATAAACATAAATAAAGATTTCATACGAATAAATACAATAAAGAATATTTTCCTATTCTCCTTATTCAACATTCACTTTTCCCATCCTCTATTCCCCATCTCCATCGCAATGTACCATGGGAAGGGAAGCTTTCCCGATGCAATTTGTGTTCCAAAACTATTTGGGGTCATCATACGTGACCTACTTGATATATTTACTTAATAATGTATTACATGCAACATTTTATTTCAGCTTTCTTTATCATGTAAATTGTCGTTTCTGTTATTTGTTTTTTATACTTTGTTTTGAAGTGCTTTATATTTGTTTTACCATGTTATTCCCTGATGGTAGATATAGCATATTCCATTTTTTTCACAGCATTAGCAAGTAGGCGGAAATTTAAACAAGGTATGTTACAAAAATCATATACAGCATAGAGCGTTAGATCAGTGTATCCGTTACTCGATACATATCACATTACTACAAAATGTATATACATATGCGAGAAACGTGTTCAGTCAAATTTCAGACAATTGGCGGGTATCTAATACATTTGTAAAGCAAACTTGATACAAACTTTTTTTTTTTTTTTTTTTTGTTTTTTGTTTTTGGCAAACTTCTAAAAATACCTGACTGATATAAATTGAAGCAATGGAAAGTGGAAGTTTTACAGCTAGTTACATTTTATATAGGTTGCTTAGTTTGGTATTCTTGGATAGGTGCAAATCATTCATGGAAAACAAGTTAATGAAATCATATGGTAAAAAATATTTTTCTGTCGAAATTATCATATGAAAAGTATATGGTTTTCATATTATATTTATGAACAAAGATGGCTAGGAAAACGTCTTAGACATCGTTTGTGTTATTGATTTAAGAATATACGAAAACATCAATGACGTGTTTTACTATAATTCAAATTGACTTAGAACGTAAACTTTTTATCATGTAACAAATTTATAAATTGTACATGTAAGAACAAGGTTTCATACTTATAAACCAATGCAAAGAATTTTTAAATAACTGTAGGAGAAGAAATTAAGGTATGTTTCAATACAATTTCACCAGATTTTACACCAATGTATTGTAAATGGTAGTATCATCCTAGTCTGAAACATCTGTGCTGTTTGCGTTGAACTTTCATTCCTGAAAGGGGCCGGGTTGGCGTGGACTTCTCTTGATAAGTGCATTTTTGTTTCTGTCTATTACTTTATACTCTATAAACATAAATAAAGATTTCATACGAATAAATACAATAAAGAATATTTTCCTATTCTCCTTATTCAACATTCACTTTTCCCATCCTCTATTCCCCATCTCCATCGCAATGTACCATGGGAAGGGAAGCTTTCCCGATGCAATTTGTGTTCCAAAACTATTTGGGGTCATCATACGTGACCTACTTGATATATTTACTTAATAATGTATTACATGCAACATTTTATTTCAGCTTTCTTTATCATGTAAATTGTCGTTTCTGTTATTTGTTTTTTATACTTTGTTTTGAAGTGCTTTATATTTGTTTTACCATGTTATTCCCTGATGGTAGATATAGCATATTCCATTTTTTTCACAGCATTAGCAAGTAGGCGGAAATTTAAACAAGGTATGTTACAAAAATCATATACAGCATAGAGCGTTAGATCAGTGTATCCGTTACTCGATACATATCACATTACTACAAAATGTATATACATATGCGAGAAACGTGTTCAGTCAAATTTCAGACAATTGGCGGGTATCTAATACATTTGTAAAGCAAACTTGATATAAACTTTTTTTTTGTTTTGTTTTTTGTTTTTGGCAAACTTCTAAAAATACCTGACTGATATAAATTGAAGCAATGGAAAGTGGAAGTTTTACAGCTAGTTACATTTTATATAGGTTGCTTAGTTTGGTATTCTTGGATAGGTGCAAATCATTCATGGAAAACAAGTTAATGAAATCATATGGTAAAAAATATTTTTCTGTCGAAATTATCATATGAAAAGTATATGGTTTTCATATTATATTTATGAACAAAGATGGCTAGGAAAACGTCTTTGACATCGTTTGTGTCATTGATTTAAGAATATACGAAAAAATCAATGACGTGTTTTACTATAATTCAAATTGACTTAGAACGTAAACTTTTTATCATGTAACAAATTTATAAATTGTACGTGTAAGAACATGGTTTCATACTTATAAGACCAATGCAAAGAATTTTTAAATAACTCTAAGATACGTGTTTCACTAAAGTAAAGGAGAAGAAATTGAGGTATGTTTCAATACAATTTCACCAGATTTTACACCAATGTATTGTAAATGGTAGTATCATCCTAATCTGAAACATCTGTGCTGTTTGCGTTGAACTTTCATTCCTGAAAGGGCCGAGTTGGCGTGGACATCTCTTGATAAGTGCATTTTTGTTTCTGTCTATTACTTTATACTTTATAAACATAAATAAAGATTTCATACGAATAAATACAAGAAAGAATATTTTCCTATTCTCCTTATTCAACATTCACATTCGATCATACACTTTCCCCATAGTCTAACTTACATCTCCATCCCAATATACCATAGAAAGGGAAGCTTTCCCGATACAAGTAGTGTACAAAATCTATTTGGGGTCATTTTACGTAAGCTAATTTGATATATTTACTTAACAATGTACTACATGCCAAATTGTATTTCAGCTTTCATTATCATGTAAAATGTCGTTTCCGTTATTTATTTTTTATACTTGGTTTTGAATTGCTTTACATCTGTTTTACCATGTTATTCCCTGAATGTAGATGTAGCATATTCTATTTTTTTCACAGAATTTCAAGAAGAAGAGGAGACCACGAAAGAAGGTATATTAGGAAAAAAAATACAGCATAAAGCGTTAGATCAGTGTATCAGTTACTCGATACATATCACATTACTACAAAATTTATACACATACGCGAGGAACGTATTCATTCAAATTTCAGGCAAGTGGTGGGTATCTAATACATTTGTAAACCAAACTTGATATAAATGTTGTTTTTTTTTCTTTTTGGCAAACTTCTTAAAATACCTGACTGATATAAATTGAAGTAATGGAAAGTGGAAGTTTTACGGCTAGTTACATTTTATATAGTTTGCTTAGTTTGGTATTCTTGGATAGGTGCAAATAATTCATGGAAAACAAGTTAATGAAATCATATGGTAAAAAATATGTTTCTGTCGGAATTATCATATGAAAAGTATATGGTTTTCATATTATATTTATGAACAAAGATGGCTAGGAAAACGTCTTTGACATCATTTGTGTCATTGATTAAAGAATATAAGAAAAATCATTGACGTGTTTTATTTTAATTCAAATTGACTCAAAACGTAAACTTTTTATCATGTAACAAATGTATACATTGTACGTGTAAGAACAAGGTTTCATACTTATAAACAAATGCAAAGAATTTTTAAATAACTGTAGGAGAAGAAATTAAGGTATGTTTCAATACAATTTCACCAGATTTTACACCAATGTATTGTACATGGTAGTATCATCCTAGTCTGAAACATCTGTGCTGTTTGCGTTGAACTTTCATTCCTGAAAGGGGCCGGGTTGGCGTGGACTTCTCTTGATAAGTGCATTTTTGTTTCTGTCTATTACTTTATTCTCTATAAACATAAATAAAGATTTCATACGAATAAATACAATAAAGAATATTTTCCTATTCTCCTTATTCAACATTCACTTTTCCCATCCTCTATTCCCCATCTCCATCGCAATGTACCATGGGAAGGGAAGCTTTCCCGATGCAATTTGTGTTCCAAAACTATTTGGGGTCATCATACGTGACCTACTTGATATATTTACTTAATAATGTATTACATGCAACATTTTATTTCAGCTTTCTTTATCATGTAAATTGTCGTTTCTGTTATTTGTTTTTTATACTTTGTTTTGAAGTGCTTTATATTTGTTTTACCATGTTATTCCCTGATGGTAGATATAGCATATTCCATTTTTTTTCACAGCATTAGCAAGTAGGCGGAAATTTAAACAAGGTATATTACAAAAATCATATACAGCAGAGAGCGTTAGATCAGTGTATCCGTTACTCGATATATATCACATTACTACAAAATTTATATACATATGCGAGAAACGTGTTCAGTCAAATTTCAGACAATTGGCGGGTATCTAATACATTTGTAAAGCAAACTTGATATAAATTTCTATTTCCTATTCTCCGTATTCAACATATAACTCCTTATTCTTGGATAGGTGCAAATCATTCATGGAAAACAAGTTAATGAAATCATATGGTAAAAAATATGTTTCTGTCGGAAATATCATATGAAAAGTATATGGTTTTCATATTATATTTATGAACAAAGATGGCTAGGAAAACGTCTTTGACATCGTTTGTGTCATTGATTTAAGAATATACGAAAAAATCAATGACGTGTTTTACTATCATTCAAATTGACTTAGAACGTAAACTTTTTATCATGTAACAAATTTATAAATTGTACATGTAAGAACATGGTTTCATACTTATAAGACCAATGCAAAGAATTTTTAAATAACTCTATGATATGTGTTTCACTAAAGTAAAGGAGAAGAAATTGAGGTATGTTTCAATACAATTTCACCAGATTTTACACCAATGTATTGTAAATGGTAGTATCATCTTACTCTGAAACATCTGTGGTGTTTGAGTTGAACTTTCATTCCTGAAAGGGGCCGGGTTGGCGTGGACTTCTCTTGATAAGTGCATTTTTGTTTCTGTCTATTACTTTATACTCTATAAACATAAATAAAGATTTCATACGAATAAATACAATAAAGAATATTTTCCTATTCTCCTTATTCAACATTCACTTTTCCCATCCTCTATTCCCCATCTCCATCGCAATGTACCATGGGAAGGGAAGCTTTCCCGATGCAATTTGTGTTCCAAAACTATTTGGGGTCATCATACGTGACCTACTTGATATATTTACTTAATAATGTATTACATGCAACATTTTATTTCAGCTTTCTTTATCATGTAAATTGTCGTTTCTGTTATTTGTTTTTTATACTTTGTTTTGAAGTGCTTTATATTTGTTTTACCATGTTATTCCCTGATGGTAGATATAGCATATTCCATTTTTTTTCACAGCATTAGCAAGTAAGCGGAAATTTAAACAAGGTATGTTACAAAAATCATATACAGCATAGAGCGTTAGATCAGTGTATCCGTTACTCGATACATATCACATTACTACAAAATTTATATACATATGCGGCGAGAAACGTGTTCAGTCAAATTTCAGAAAATTGGCGGGTATCTAATACATTTGTAAAGCAAACTTGATATAAATTTTTGTTGTTTTTTTTTTTTTTTTTGGCAAACTTCTAAAAATACCTGACTGATATAAATTGAAGCAATGGAAAGTGGAAGTTTTACAGCTAGTTACATTTTATATAGGTTGCTTAGTTTGGTATTCTTGGATAGGTGCAAATCATTCATGGAAAACAAGTTAATGAAATCATATGGTAAAAAATATTTTTCTGTCGAAATTATCATATGAAAAGTATATGGTTTTCATATTATATTTATGAACAAAGATGGCTAGGAAAACGTCTTTGACATCGTTTGTGTCATTGATTTAAGAATATACGAAAAAATCAATGACGTGTTTTACTATAATTCAAATTGACTTAGAACGTAAACTTTTTATCATGTAACAAATTTATAAATTGTACGTGTAAGAACATGGTTTCATACATATAAGACCAATGCAAAGAATTTTTAAATAACTCTAAGATACGTGTTTCACTAAAGTAAAGGAGAAGAAATTGAGGTATGTTTCAATACAATTTCACCAGATTTTACACCAATGTATTGTACATGGTAGTATCATCCTAATCTGAAACATCTGTGCTGTTTGCGTTGAACTTTCATTCCTGAAAGGGCCGGGTTGGCGTGGACATCTCTTGATAAGTGCATTTTTGTTTCTGTCTATTACGTTATACTCTATAAACATAAATAAAGATTTCATACGAATGAATACAATAAAGAATATTTTCCTATTCTCCTTATTCAACATATAACTCCTTATTCTTGGATAGGTGCAAATCATTCATGGAAAACAAGTTAATGAAATCATATGGTAAAAAATATGTTTCTGTCGGAATTATCATATGAAAAGTATATGGTTTTCATATTATATTTATGAACAAAGATGGCTAGGAAAACGTCTTAGACATCATTTGTGTCATTGATTAAAGAATATAAGAAATATCATTGACGTGTTTTATTTTAATTCAAATTGACTCAGAACGTAAACTTTTTATCATGTAACAAATGTATACATTGTACGTGTAAGAACAAGGTTTCATACTTATAAACCAATGCAAAGAATTTTTAAATAACTGTAGGAGAAGAAATTAAGGTATGTTTCAATACAATTTCACCAGATTTTACACCAATGTATTGTACATGGTAGTATCATCCTAGTCTGAAACATCTGTGCTGTTTGCGTTGAACTCTCATTCCTGAAAGGGGCCGGGTTGGCGTGGACTTCTCTTGATAAGTGCATTTTTGTTTCTGTCTATTACGTTATACTCTATAAACATAAATAAAGATTTCATACGAATGAATACAATAAAGAATATTTTCCTATTCTCCTTATTCAACATATAACTCCTTATTCTTGGATAGGTGCAAATCATTCATGGAAAACAAGTTAATGAAATCATATGGTAAAAAATATGTTTCTGTCGAAAATATCATATGAAAAGTATATGGTTTTCATATTATATTTATGAACAAAGATGGCTAGGAAAACGTCTTTGACATCGTTTGTGTCATTGATTTAAGAATATACGAAAAAATGAATGACGTGTTTTACTATAATTCAAATTGACTTAGAACGTAAACTTTTTATCATGTAACAAATTTATAAATTGTACATGTAAGAACATGGTTTCATACTTATAAGACCAATGCAAAGAATTTTTAAATAACTCTAAGATACGTGTTTCACTAAAGTAAAGGAGAAGAAATTGAGGTATGTTTCAATACAATTTCACCAGATTTTACACCAATGTATTGTAAATGGTAGTATCATCCTAGTCTGAAACATCTGCGCTGTTTGCGTTGAACTTTCATTCCTGAAAGGGCCGGGTTGGCGTGGACATCTCTTGATAAGTGCATTTTTGTTTCTGTCTATTACTTTATACTTTATAAACATAAATAAAGATTTCATACGAATAAATACAAGAAAGAATATTTTCCTATTCTCCTTATTCAACATTCACATTCGATCATACACTTTCCCCATAGTCTAACTTACATCTCCATCCCAATATACCATAGAAAGGGAAGCTTTCCCGATACAAGTAGTGTACAAAATCTATTTGGGGTCATTTTACGTAAGCTAATTTGATATATTTACTTAACAATGTACTACATGCCAAATTTTATTTCAGCTTTCATTATCATGTAAAATGTCGTTTCTGTTATTTATTTTTTATACTTGGTTTTGAATTGCTTTACATCTGTTTTACCATGTTATTCCCTGAATGTAGATGTAGCATATTCTATTTTTTTCACAGTATTTGAAGAAGAAGAAGAGGAGACATTGAAAAAAGGTATATTAGAAAAAAAATACAGCATAAAGCGTTAGATCAGTGTATCAGATACTCGATACATATCACATTACTACAAAATTTATATACATGCTCGGGGAACGTGTTTATTCAAATTTCAGGCAAGTGGTGGGTATTTAATACATTTGTAAACCAAACTTGATATAAATGTTGTTTTTTTTTCTCTTTGGCAAACTTCTTAAAATACCTGACTGATATAAATTGAAGTAATGGATAGTGGAAGTTTTACGGCTAGTTACATTTTATATAGTTTACTTAGTTTGGTATTCTTGGATAGGTGCAAATAATTCATGGAAAACAAGTTAATGAAATCATATGGTAAAAAATATTTTTCTGTCGGAATTATCATATGAAAAGTATATGGTTTTCATATTATATTTATGAACAAAGATGGCTAGGAAAACGTCTTAGACATCATTTGTGTCATTGATTAAAGAATATAAGAAAAATCATTGACGTGTTTTATTTTAATTCAAATTGACTCAGAACGTAAACTTTTTATCATGTAACAAATGTATACATTGTACGTGTAAGAACAAGGTTTCATAATTATAAACAAATGCAAAGAATTTTTAAATAACTGTAGGAGAAGAAATTCAGGTATGTTTCAATACAATTTCACCAGATTTTACACCAATGTATTGTAAATGGTAGTATCATCCTAGTCTGAAACATCTGTGCTGTTTGCGTTGAACTTTCATTTCTGAAAGGGTCCGGGTTGGCGTGGACTTCTCTTGATAAGTGCATTTTTGTTTCTGTCTATTACTTTATACTCTATAAACATAAATAAAGATTTCATACGAATAAATACAATAAAGAATATTTTCCTATTCTCCTTATTCAACATTCACTTTTCCCATCCTCTATTCCCCATCTCCATCGCAATGTACCATGGGAAGGGAAGCTTTCCCGATGCAATTTGTGTTCCAAAACTATTTGGGGTCATCATACGTGACCTACTTGATATATTTACTTAATAATGTATTACATGCAACATTTTATTTCAGCTTTCTTTATCATGTAAATTGTCGTTTCTGTTATTTGTTTTTTATACTTTGTTTTGAAGTGCTTTATATTTGTTTTACCATGTTATTCCCTGATGGTAGATATAGCATATTCCATTTTTTTCACAGCATTAGCAAGTAGGCGGAAATTTAAACAAGGTATATTACAAAAATCATATACAGCAGAGAGCGTTAGATCAGTGTATCCGTTACTCGATATATATCACATTACTACAAAATTTATATACATATGCGAGAAACGTGTTCAGTCAAATTTCAGACAATTGGCGGGTATCTAATACATTTGTAAAGCAAACTTGATATAAATTTCTATTTCCTATTCTCCGTATTCAACATATAACTCCTTATTCTTGGATAGGTGCAAATAATTCATGGAAAACAAGTTAATGAAATCATATGGTAAAAAATATGTTTCTGTCGGAAATATCATATGAAAAGTATATGGTTTTCATATTACATTTATGAACAAAGATGGCTAGGAAAACGTCTTTGACATCGTTTGTGTCATTGATTTAAGAATATACGAAAAAATCAATGACGTGTTTTACTATCATTCAAATTGACTTAGAACGTAAACTTTTTATCATGTAACAAATTTATAAATTGTACATGTAAGAACATGGTTTCATACTTATAAGACCAATGCAAAGAATTTTTAAATAACTCTAAGATATGTGTTTCACTAAAGTAAAGGAGAAGAAATTGAGGTATGTTTCAATACAATTTCACCAGATTTTACACCAATGTATTGTACATGGTAGTATCATCTTAGTCTGAAACATCTGTGGTGTTTGAGTTGAACTTTCATTCCTGAAAGGGGCCGGGTTGGCGTGGACTTCTCTTGATAAGTGCATTTTTGTTTCTGTCTATTACTTTATACTCTATAAACATAAATAAAGATTTCATACGAATAAATACAATAAAGAATATTTTCCTATTCTCCTTATTCAACATTCACTTTTCCCATCCTCTATTCCCCATCTCCATCGCAATGTACCATGGGAAGGGAAGCTTTCCCGATGCAATTTGTGTTCCAAAACTATTTGGGGTCATCATACATGACCTACTTGATATATTTACTTAATAATGTATTACATGCAACATTTTATTTCAGCTTTCTTTATCATGTAAATTGTCGTTTCTGTTATTTGTTTTTTATACTTTGTTTTGAAGTGCTTTATATTTGTTTTACCATGTTATTCCCTGATGGTAGATATAGCATATTCCATTTTTTTTCACAGCATTAGCAAGTAAGCGGAAATTTAAACAAGGTATGTTACAAAAATCATATACAGCATAGAGCGTTAGATCAGTGTATCCGTTACTCGATACATATCACATTACTACAACATTTATATACACGCGAGGAACTTGTTCTTTCAAATTTCAGACAAGTGGTGGGTATCTAATACATTCGAAAACCAAGATTGATATAAATATTTTTTTTTTTGGTTTTTTTTTTTTTGCAAACTTCTTAAATACGTGACTGATATAAATTGAAGCAATGGAAAGTGGAAGTTTTACAGCTAGTTACATTTTATATAGTTTGCTTAGTTTGGTATTTTTGGATAGGTGCAAATAACTCATGGAAAACAAGTTAATGAAATTTATACGGTAAAAAATATGTTTCTGTCGGAATTTCGGAATTATCATATGAAAAGTATATGGTTTTCATATAGTATTTATGAACAAAGATGGCTAGGAAAACGTCTAAGCCATCATTTGTGTCATTGATTAAAGAATTTAAGAAAAATCATTGACGTGTTTTATTTTAATTCAAATTGACTCAAAACGTAAACTTTTTATCATGTAACAAATGTATACATTGTACGTGTAAGAACAAGGTTTCATACTTATAAACCAATGCAAATAATTTTTAAATAACTGTAGGAGAAGAAATTAAGGTATGTTTTAATACAATTTCACCAGATTTTACACCAATGTATTGTACATGGTAATATCATCCTAGTCTGAAACATCCGTGGTGTTTGATTTGAACTTTCATTCCTGAAAGGGTCGGGTTGGCGTGGACTTCTCTTGATAAGTGCATTTTTGTTTCTGTCTATTACGTTATACTCTATAAACATAAATAAAGATTTCATACGAATGAATACAATAAAGAATATTTTCCTATTCTCCTTATTCAACATATAACTCCTTATTCTTGGATAGGTGCAAATCATTCATGGAAAACAAGTTAATGAAATCATATGGTAAAAAATATGTTTCTGTCGGAAATATCATATGAAAAGTATATGGTTTTCATATTATATTTATGAACAAAGATGGCTAGGAAAACGTCTTTGACATCGTTTGTGTCATTGATTTAAGAATATACGAAAAAATCAATGACGTGTTTTACTATAATTCAAATTGACTTAGAACGTAAACTTTTTATCATGTAACAAATTTATAAATTGTACATGTAAGAACATGGTTTCATACTTATTAGACCAATGCAAAGAATTTTTAAATAACTCTAAGATATGTGTTTCACTAAAGTAAAGGAGAAGAAATTGAGGTATGTTTCAATACAATTTCACCAGATTTTACACCAATGTATTGTACATGGTAATATCATCCTAGTCTGAAACATCCGTGGTGTTTGA
Organism: Perna viridis; assembly: GCA_037379345.1. Classification (NCBI taxonomy): domain Eukaryota; kingdom Metazoa; phylum Mollusca; class Bivalvia; order Mytilida; family Mytilidae; genus Perna; species Perna viridis. The sequence goes on from CM074523.1 coordinate 26,648,077, forward strand.
TTTGAACTTTCATTCTTGAAAGGGTCGGGTTGGCGTGAATTTCTCTTGATAAGTGCATTTTTGTTTCTGTTCTTTACTTTATAAACATAAATAAAGTTTTCATACGAATAAATACAATAAAGAATATTTTCCTATTCTTCTTATTCAACATTCACATTCGATCATACACTTTCCCCATAGTCTAACTTACATCTCCATCCCAATATACCATAGAAAGGGAAGCTTTCCCGATACAAGTAGTGTACACAATCTATTTGGGGTCATTTTACGTAAGCTAATTTGATATATTTACTTAACAATGTACTACACGCAAAATTTTATTTCAGCTTTCATTATCATGTAAAATGTCGTTTCTGTTATTTGTTTTTTATACTTTGTTTTGAATTGCTTTACATCTGTTTTACCATGTTATTCCCTGAATGTAGATGTAGCATATTCTATTTTTTTCACAGTATTTGAAGAAGAAGAGGCGACATTGCAAAAAGGTATATTAGAAAAAAAATACAGCATAAAGCGTTAGATCAGTGTATCAGATACTCGATACATATCACATTACTACAAAATTTATATACATACGCGGGGAACGTGTTTATTCAAATTTCAGGCAAGTGGTGGGTATCTAATACATTTGTAAACCAAACTTGATATAAATGTTGTTTTTTTTTTCTCTTTGGCAAACTTCTTAAAATACCTGACTGATATAAATTGAAGTAATGGATAGTGGAAGTTTTACGGCTAGTTACATTTTATATAGTTTACTTAGTTTGGTATTCTTGGATAGGTGCAAATCATTCAGGTGGTAAAAAATATTTTTCTGTCGGAATTATCATATGAAAAGTATATGGTTTTCATATTATATTTATGAACAAAGATGGCTAGGAAAACGTCTTAGACATCATTTGTGTCATTGATTAAAGAATATAAGAAATATCATTGACGTGTTTTATTTTAATTCAAATTGACTCAGAACGTAAACTTTTTATCATGTAACAAATGTATACATTGTACGTGTAAGAACAAGGTTTCATACTTATAAACCAATGCAAAGAATTTTTAAATAACTGTAGGAGAAGAAATTCAGGTATGTTTCAATACAATTTCACCAGATTTTACACCAATGTATTGTACATGGTAGTATCATCCTAGTCTGAAACATCTGTGCTGTTTGCGTTGAACTCTCATTCCTGAAAGGGGCCGGGTTGCGTGGACTTCTCTTGATAAGTGCATTTTTGTTTCTGTCTATTACTTTATACTCTATAAACATAAATAAAGATTTCATACGAATGAATACAATAAAGAATATTTTCCTATTCTCCTTATTCAACATATAACTCCTTATTCTTGGATAGGTGCAAATCATTCATGGAAAACAAGTTAATGAAATCATATGGTAAAAAATATGTTTCTGTCGGAAATATCATATGAAAAGTATATGGTTTTCATATTATATTTATGAACAAAGATGGCTAGGAAAACGTCTTTGACATCGTTTGTGTCATTGATTTAAGAATATACGAATAAATCAATGACGTGTTTTACTATAATTCAAATTGACTTAGAACGTAAACTTTTTATCATGTAACAAATTTATAAATTGTACATGTAAGAACATGGTTTCATACTTGTTAGACCAATGCAAAGAATTTTTAAATAACTCTAAGATATGTGTTTCACTAAAGTAAAGGAGAAGAAATTGAGGTATGTTTCAATACAATTTCACCAGATTTTACACCAATGTATTGTACATGGTAGTATCATCCTAGTCTGAAACATCTGTGGTGTTTGCGTTGAACTTTCATTCCTGAAAGGGGCCGGGTTGCGTGGACTTCTCTTGATAAGTGCATTTTTGTTTCTGTCTATTACTTTCATACGAATAAATACAATAAAGAATATTTTCCTATTCTCCTTATTCAACATTCACATTCGATCATACACTTTTCACATACTCTACCCCACATCTGCATCCCAATATACCATACAAAGGGAAGCTTTCCCGATACAAGTAGTGTACCAAATCTATTTGGAGTCATCATACGTAAGCTAATTTGATATATTTACTTAACAATGTACTACATGCCAAATTTTATTTCAGCTTTCTTTATCATGTAAATGGTCGTTTCTGTTATTTGTTTTTTATACTTTGTTTTGAATTGCTATACATCTGTTTTACCATGTTATTGCCTGAATGTAGATGTAGAATATTCTATATTTTCACAGAATTTCAAGAAGACATGATGTGGAAATTGTATAAAGGTATATTAGAAATAAATACAGCATAAAGCGTTAGATCAGTGTATCAGTTAGTCGATACATATCACATTACTACAACATTTATATTCACGCGAGGAACTTGTTCTTTCAAATTTCAGACAAGTGGTGGGTATCTAATACATTAGTTAACCGAACTGATATAAACGTTGTTTTATTTATTTATTTATTATTTTTTTTATTTTTTTTTTTTTATTTTTTTTGCAAACTTCTAAAATACGTGAGTGATATAAATTGTGGAATTTTACCGCTAGTTACATTTACACAAATGAACTGCACATGCCTATATGGCCTTGTATGTATCTCTGTTATATATATCTTGTAAAAATCCTTAGTGTTTGTGTTGTTCATTTATTCTTTTGGGGTTTCTCTAATTAAGTGCATTTTTTTTGTTTCTGTTCTTTACATTATATGCTTCTTTTTAGTATTTAAACAATTGTTTTACTGTGACTCTTAGATGCTGAATATGGAAAGAAAGATTCTAAAGTAAACATTAAAGGTAGGTTTTACAAAAAAAGTTAGATAAATGATAGAATATTTACTCGACCAATATCAATAATACATCGGTAGGGACTTACAGTTTAATAACTATCGATGCTAATTCTAGCCACTGGTGGTTTATCTTAAGCATTTCCAGAACTTTTCCACACTGAAAAATTCCTCATCACAAAACATTGTTATTGACACAACTTATTGTAAAAAACCAGAAGCTAGTTATTTGATGGTTAAATGCATAAAATATGAAAATGGAATGAAAATGTTCATGAACAACTTACGATTGATTTTTTCAACAAAGTAAAAGACATATCAGGTGATGAAAAACATGTAAATAAATTATATTTTTTACCATATTTTTTTTTTTTTTTTGTTTTTTTTTTAATTAACATACAAAAAATTTTTGACATCGTTTGTGTCATTGATTTAAAAATATACGCTAAATCAATGTCGTTTTTCTTTTTTTATTTGAATTCAAAATTGACTCAGACAGTAAAAATTTCATTATGATACAAATTTAATATATTGTACATGTAAGAATAAGACCTGTAAGACCAATGCAAGGAATTTATAAATAACTGTTACACTATAGTAAAGAAAAGTAATCTCGGTATGTTTAAATACTATTTCACCAGTTTTTACATCGATGTATTGTACATGCTTATTTGGCCCGTGTTGAAAACAGCCCTGGTTTTTGAGTTGTACATTTATTATTGAAAGGGGCCGGGTAGAGCTTGTCTTTAAAATTTCATTTTTGCTTCTGTCCTGAACTTTATATACTTCGTTTTATTATTTAAATATCTGTTTTACTATTAAACAAAGGTAGGTCTCACAAAAAGAGTTAAATTAATGATTGAACAGTTACTCGAACAATATCAATTATACATCGGAAGTGAGTTACCTCTTATTATATATGCAAATTCTAGCAAGTAATGGTCTATCTTAAGCATTCCCAGAACTTTTTACTCACCTAAAAACCTTGCATTTGCCGATAGTCATAGTAAAACAAATACTGGTTATTCGAAAATTAATCGCCGCAAAACAATATAAACATGGAATAAACAATTTATGTTTATCTTACCATTGCTTTCAGCGACCTACCTTTTCCTGCATTAAGACTCTTTTTAGTTTGTTATAATATCGTAATATTATGTGACAAAATATCAACTATAGTTTTGTTCAATTATTTAAAGAGAATAAAACAAAATCAATATTTTTATAAGATATACTTTATTGACTATAAACAGAATCGTAAGTTCACATGACATACTTGCTTTGCCCTCATTTTGCGATGATTATAAAACAACAAATGCTTTTGAAAAAAACATAATTCAAAGTTAAAATCGAGTTTTCATTCATTTTGTCAGATGTACACATGACTTTATAGTAAAAAAGCTAGAGGCTCCTAAGACACAGAATCGCTTACCCTGCCTGATAAGCTACATTCTATTTGTGAAAGCGGTCATGTTTTTAAACAAATCTAAAATTCAAACAATAATTTTTGTACCGAATAGTATATTTTCATTAAAAGCTTTTCTATAATCATTTTTTTTCTTTGGAGCGATAACTCAAGAATGGATGACAAAAATGACTGCAGATCGTATTATCCTGAACACTATGTACGAGTTTACTAAGCTTTGATGGCTAATGGAGATATATGCGAAAACCTGTTTTCTGAGCCCTTTGTTCTATTTTTATTAATGACAGCAATGTTTCTCTTCGGAAGAAAAATCCCCATTAGATCTAGGCAAAATACTCCAAGTATTTTGTATCAGTATTTCAGTACTCACAATATCACTGTTAACTACTCAAACTGTCTTTTTATCTCTACTTAAGTAATGAATTAAATACAGCTAATTAAGAACAAAACGTACGATTTTTTAATTTAAAAAAAAACACAAAAAACATTTGAACAAAATCATCAAATATTTAGTCAATGTGAAATATACATACCAATTAAGCTATGCATAGAAACTTTGAAGGTATATAGAAATGAAGGATAATAACAAAATTACCGAATAAAAATTCAAAGAGAATTAACAATATATAAAAGTTTGCACTCTGTCTATCTGTCTGTCCTTCAGTCAAATGAAAATAAGATTCAACGAAGTACGTTGCACCTTAACAAAGTACCTGTCCAGCAGTAGACTTAGTTCCTTGTAAACGTGAGATGTTAATAACCCTCCCCCCAAAGAAAATAAACAAAAACAAAAAACAAAAACAAACAAAAACAAAAATAAAACAAAAAAAGAAAAAAACGAAAAAAAACAGTCTGACTAATTGAAATATGTTTTTGGACCTCAGTTTTTTATTAGTAAAAAGAACGAAATGGTAATGGAAACTTTCATACTGAATTAAACTAAAATTCAAGTTTGATGAAAATTGATGGAAAGCTTAATTCTAGTGAATATTGACAATTAAATGGGTTAATGTGAACAATAATGAATAATGGTAATTTTGTAATATCTTTATGCATCAGATTTTGACTTACGCAGCCTGAAGGAAGAGAAAGTTGTCATTCCTCCGGAAACAAAGCATAAATATGATACGTATTAGAGAAGATGGTGTTTTTTTTTCAAGGTAAGCTAATTGTTGTTTAGATGTTCACGATTTCAAAAGATTTCATTTCTAAACAATTTGTTTTTTTTTTAAAGAATATTATTTATCATTAAATAAAACACATCTTCCTTTAAATAAATTTCGAGTTACCAGCTTTTTTAATTATTGCAAGTTATCGCTATACCATATGTATCATAACCTTAGTATTTTATAATTGTCACAGAATCTAAAGTGAATAAATTGAACCGACATTAATTTGTGTATTATAATTGAGGTTTTGTATCTAGAGCTACGTCCAATTCGATTAAATGTGAAAAAACTGCTTTAATCAGATGATACCGGATTATTAGCACCAACTTGCTCATCGGCGCATTAATATGGAATTGTTATGAGCGACCGAGTGTACTGATTACTGAATATTGACCCTACACGTCCTTTCATCTTGCAAATTTTTGATGCTTTTGAATTCATTAATTCAAAAGACATAAATGATCTTATTTACATTTCTATGACAAATCCTATCAAATTTAATATACAGATATTTAATTACTTCAACACAATTGTGGATACAAACGTACTTCCGTTTTTTTAAATAAAATGTGTCCATTTCTCTACGACTCGTCTTTCCTTTCGAATTTGTTATATTCATTGTGACCTTGTATGTGATAATAAATTTACGTGTTTTTATGTTCATACTAACGAACCTTTGAAACAGAATAAACAAGAACAATATCATTACGACGTTTTTTTGCCTTTACCACAAACATAATCGATATATTTCTTCATGTCTATCAGGGTAACATGGTCATTTAACCACTTATTGATTTTATTGGAAACGAAACAGTGAAAGCTTGATGGCCTCAACTGATGAATCACATGAACAGAAGTTAAAGACTGTTAAAAATTGATTACACAGTTCGTTCAGTGCCGGCTCGGTACGCGTGATTAACATACAATAAATAAGAGTGCAGGTCCAATGTGTGTATTTATACAGTTTTTCTTGATAGGAAGTCACATTTTGTCTTTAAACTATTTTTCCTGTTAGGCTCATTTTCCATAATTTGTTTTAGCTTAAAATGTTATTGAGAATGTATGTTGCATATACTTTTTTTCGTATTTTCTTGTATCAGGAACGACGTAGCAAAGATGTGGAAGATGCTATATGAGAGCTAGAAAGAGAGACAGAACTTCGTTATTCAATGAGGGAAACATATAGTTATCGTTCCATTTTACTTCGATGAATAGTTAAACAAATTTGCACTAAGCTACAAAGATATATAATCTGGCTTGTTTCTTCAAACCTTTAGGAACTTGTAGCTTGTATGTTTTACTTATCATTTTCATTTGTTCATCTTTACTTTTGCATTTGATACAGTCTTATCTTCTTTAAGGATTATTCTGTCATGATTTGGTTAAAATTTGTTGTTCTACTCAAATGATTCTTTAACAATACTTTAAGTACCAGTCCATATAAAATCCATACACTGTCTAATGTAGAGGTGATTCATGGTGTAGGAAAACCCATTGAACAAATCATGCTTTTTTGGTCCACATATACTATACTCTTGAGTAACAATAGTCCTTTCTGTATTCAGATCTGTACTTTTGAGAAAACTAAACATTGATTTCCCACTCAAAGCAACCAAATCAAATCGAATAAATAACGATAACTCTTGCAAAGTACCAATTTCATACACATTCTATAAAACTTTTATCTCGAAAGTGCAAGAACAAAAAACAAACTAAGACCAGTTTTGTCGTGTGTAACCTTCATTGAGTTAGAAATTAAAGTGAAAATGGTGGGTTTTTGACATACATGAATCACTGTCTGATTTTTGTAAAGACTGCTACTTCATTGTTTTTTTAATAAGAAGCTGTTTTCATATAATGTCATTTTACCAAGTTTTAAGAGGACAATGGTTTTACATCTTAACTCGTCAAAAAAAGAAGGATACATTCCTTTTGTTTACTTAAGGAGAACAGCAATAACGATCCTTTGGGGAATAACAGAAAACAGCTTGATAAATGATTTTAAAAAGCACTGTTTACAATCGGATTCAATTGTAATACACATTTCAAGATTGCTTCGACGACAAAATAATCTTCTTAAACATTTGATACGTTTTAGACACATATGAGTGATGATGTACCAGTCTTGCATTACATGTTTCTGTGCCAATGTACGTAACATATGTCGGGTATAAAATAAATGCCCTTTCTTTTTTGTATCTTTATAAACTTCTGTTTCAGGACAAAAATATGAACGATGAATGATCATTAGGAGTAAACAAATTAATTTACTAAATAAATCAAAAGAAAACATATTAAGTACCAGTCTCTCTAAGAATCATGCAAACTATTAAAAATGTGATACACTTATATACTTAATTTTGAAATTTACAGTGCATTCTATATAGTTTTATCTCCTATGAACATGGGATATATGAAAAACCACAGGATACTTTCTGTTTACTATGACATTTTAAACAAAATATCAAAAATAGAAATATTGTAGGCTTTCCAACCATGAATCACATTTTGCATGACTCCTATGTAGAGTGCTACTTAAAGATTGATTACCATAGGTAACACAACAATGTACATTTTTACTACAATTTGTATAAATGTTTTTCATGTAGTATTTTCCTAAAATTAGTGTACAAAATAACATCTTTTTAATGATTAATTGTTTTACTTTTTTCCTTTTACTAATCAAACGTTTGTATTTTGTATAATGGATGAACGAATGCCCCTGTTGGAAAAGTGTTAGAGTGATGAAGTAATAGAACAAAAAACACATGTTCTGCCTAGTAAGAGTCTGAAAACTCTTTAACTAAGTTTGGTAAACTTAAAATACATGAATTTATTTTTTAAAATGTAGATAAACACATTCAAACAAAGCGTTTATTTTCAATTCCTGGTAATCTTGAGTTTTAAAAAATAGTTTTTCACTTATTTGCGAGCATGAACAGAAATGATAAATAAAAAAATATTGTATCGAAAGTGTCCCTTCTTTATTGAATAATGCTATAAAAGGTGTTAGGTGTGAATATGAATGGAAACAAACGTATATTAATACAGCTCTTGGATTATATAAACCTCCCACTTACACCATATACCATCCCCCTATTCCCATCGTCTAGTTTGATGTTCATTTCAAATATGAAATAGTCTTTAAACTGGCAATTGCAAGTAATAAGATATGCCATGACTATTGACTAAACGGGAAAATATTTATATAAATGACATTAGTCAATATCTCCCACGCCCCCCCCGCCCCCCCCCCCATAAAAAAAAAAAAAAAAAAAAAATATCAAAAGGCACTGATATGCTCAGGCGCCTTTATATTCACGCTAAAATTCACCAAAAATCAGTTCTGTTTTCTAGCCGGTTAAGTTACATATCGATTTCTGTGACGAAACTTGACGTTAAAAATACCCCTATTAAATTAATTTCATGTAATTTATTTTCATAATGTTATGAAATTCAAGTAACATGTACATAAGTGTAAACAATACACCTTTTTCTTTGTTTTTGGTATTGTATCTGGGTAATAATAACCTGTTTAAAATGGTCTTAAAGTTTGCAAAAAATCCACTTGGTGTAAGATATATTCTTTATAGTGAATTTTAAAGCTAACAAATAATTTTGTGTTGTAATATATTTCTGAGTGTATTTCAATATAATAAATTAATTAGAAAAAAAAAACAACATGTGTTTGCCTCGATCAATATATAAGACTATGCAAACCACTACGAAAAAAACATAAATTTTTGCTTGTTGTACCAATTTGAAAAAAATGCTTCAAGTGCAGGACGATGTTTGCTTTTCTATCATATTAAAATCATTATCATTCATCACAATTTTGTTCAATACACCCGATAACTATAGGTTATCGCCTTCAACTATCCCCTCGGTATCACATCAGAGACGTCGAAAATAGTACAGTACACTTTTGTCAAGCAATGTTTTAAATAGGAAAACCAAGAAGTCGTTAAGATGAAGAAAAAAGAAACATAAGCGTATATACAAATGTAATAACATCACAAGATATCAAATGTGCTGACATTTCACTGAATTTGATTAAGCGGTTTGAGATAGGCTGTCATTTGGAAGATGGTCCGATGGATGACAAAGTTCATTATTCAATAAAGAAAACCGAACCGAAAAATAAAACAAAGAAAAGTAAAAAAACAAAGAAAAAAAGAACGAATAAAAAAAAAAACAAAAACAAATAAAGCAAAATAAAACAAATTAAAAAAACTAAAAAAAAAACCAAACCAAACAACAAATACAGAGCAAAAAAGAAACGAACAAAACAGGTTTCAGAAAGTCACAGATTTTGGTACTAGTGGACGAGCAGTATAAAAAGCTATATCATCTTCGCCTTACGAGACATGATGAAATGACAAAAACCTACCAAATGGTAAGTTTGATTGATACTTTATTGGGATTGATATTGTCTGTAATCAAATAATGTAAGATAAATAATTATAAGATAGGTACTGCAATGGGTTAATATGAGAGAAGATTGAAAATGCCTTTATCAAAGACATAAAAGTTATTGTTTTAGTTAAGATTATATTGTTAAGTTGTATTGGCGCTAACAAACTTGCATACAGGAAATTGTTAATCGCATCAACTCTACTAAAATTGGAGGAGTTTGTTCTCTAATGCAAAATATTTTTCGTAATTTTTACTGGCAAGATATTCTCAAGATCTTTCGTAGACATCTATTGTGAAAACTTAAAAGTAAGATCATTTTTACTCATGTCTCCCGAAGTCATCCTTCAACATTTGTCTCCATCAAACAGCAAAAGTGGGACAAAACTGTCGCATTGCCTGATTTATGTGTTCCTAATTATTCTGATTATGAAGACACCGCTTGCCTTTCTAAATTTTGCCCAGATGCCCTCTTCAACATCACAAAAAATGTTAGGGTACTTCCACGATCTTGTATTCTCCAGGCTTTTATCATGTAATTGTATCTGTGTGGATGTTTAATATACATTGACATAATTTCAGGTTTGTTCTATTCATTTTGAAATCCGATATTGCTGCCATGGTGATGTAGTTTTATGTATTATCCTGCATATGTGCTTCATGATGTGGCAAAAGGTCTATTCAAAACCTATGAAATTAACCACTTTGTGTATAGCTCTATAATGTTCAACGCATAAACATCTGGTCAAAGCAGCTCTTTCCTTTTCTGAGGCCTGTCAGCTCATATCTTTAATTGCTGGTAATTATTGCTGTAGATCTTACTTGGTATTGATGGTAAGATAATACCTCTACAGTTAATGTATTAAATGTACAAGATTTTTATCTCTATGCATTACCATAGTCTCATCTTCATCTGCACATATATCTGATAGAGGTTGTCCTTACGTATTCCTTACGTATACTTTTATAGAATATAATGTTAAGTAAAACTAATTGTTTAAAGATAGAAGTTATAACTGTTTTAGATATCATATTTTAGTAATTCAAAAGGCACGTTCTGTCAAAAGCAACACGAGGACGTATGTAAAACATGACAAGGAAAAGACAAATTTAAGAATCAATGGTGAACATCAGTCGTCTAATCAAATACACCTATTCTTTGGCGAATTGGTGCCTTTTACCTCAACTTGAAGGCTTTTTTGTGTTTCAAGATAAATGATAAAGACGTTTTCAATCTAACGACTAAAGTTGTTATCAAAGTTATATCAATTTTATGTTTAAAATTGATTAAAAATCATTACAAAACCATTTTCTAAATGCATCTTTTATTAGCTATCTTTCGTACATTGCATTTAGATCTGATAGTTTGTGCGGAGATAGATAAAAACCAAGTACTTGTAAAGCACGGAAACAAACTTGATTTCGAATGAGGAGATATATTTAATTGCTGCTTGAACCAATCGGTTTAGCATTTTCACGTAACGGTAACGACTAACTGCTGCCTGATCGTTCATATGACTAAAACCACTACGTCATCAAATAACCAATAATTGAAGTAAATCGGATTCTGAATTTAAGTAGCTGCATTTGTAAGAATCATGCAAAATCTGAAAAATGTGATACACCCCAAAAAGGCTTCATATTTTTATTTTTTATACTTAAGTTGTTTTTGGGTCTATATCATGAAATGTGTAATTATTCATTCCAATCTGTCTGCTGGTAGGAGATAATCAACATTGACAATCTGTTAGATTATGTTGTATTTGAGGGTCATTCACATAGTTATCTCCCTTAATTTTGAAATCTACAGTGCATTGTATATAATGTATCTCCTAAGAACACGGGTTATATGAAAAAAACACAAGTTAATTCTGTTTACTATGGCAATTCAAACAAAATATCAAAAATAAAAATATGTAGGCTTTTCAGCCATGAATCAAATTTTGCATAATTCTTAGCTGGAGTGCTACTTTAATATTCAGAAGAACGGTTTATATGTTATAATATTAGAAAATAACTTATTAACAAAAAAGTGAGCATTATTTATTTACATAGTCTTTAGTTAAGACCTGTATGAGTTTTGGGTGATATACGCAGCTCACATTTTCTCCGCCCATAAACCTTAGAACACAAATTAAGCGACAATTTTCTGCAAACAACATATCTTGCATATTCTATTTCTTATGATGTTACCTCGGTTATAATGAATAAAATTCTACGAATTAATTAAAATATTAAAATGTACTTGATGAACTACAATATTTGGAAAAAGGCGGGAAATGAACGGGATGTCTAAGGCGGCGAATGAACAGGATTTCTAAGGCGGCAAATAAACGGGATTTCTAAGGCGGCAAATGAACGGGATTTCTAAGGCGGCAAATGAACATGATTTCTAATGCCGCAAAGAAATGAACGGGATTTCTAAGGCGGCAAATGAACGGGATTTCTAATTACATTTTAGTAACCCTCTTATGAAATGTCTTGTTTGCAAAATGAAAATAAAAAAAAGGATGACGAAATATTTAAAACAAAACTAGGTAATTCCAAATGTACACTTTGACCTGTACAACACGGGATAAATGTTGAAAGGTCATTACTAGTATTATTACCCTATAAATATTCATTTGAATCAATAAGTCATCCTACTCAAACATAATATCATTAACATTAATGCGTACTGATTTCTTATTTATAAACAACACGTTGCAGAAGTGAAAACATCGTATAAAAAAGATGTCGTTCATCCTAGTGCTGTGTCTTCCACTGTGCAAATGATGGAATGATAGTTTACAGTCTTAATATAACCGAAATGAAAACAGTTTTATATACACAGTGATATATGTTTCTATTAAACGCTAGAAATGTTTGACTTCTAGAAAATATGTTTAAATGATGCAAAGTAATACATAAAGAATGGTATATTCTCCTTCTTAACAAACACATTTATATATTACCCTATAATTCATAATGTAAACAAAACAACTAAAATTATTGTAATCTATTGATGAACAAAGTATAGATATACAATCTCACTGGACTTTTAGCACAAATTGTTGGTATATATATATTAATCGGGCATAACATAATACAGTTGTACTTAACATAAACGTCTTTAAAAAGATTTTAAAATCAAAGGACATTTTAATTTTAAAGGAAGACAGTTGAATTCTTTTTCACAGTTAGCTGTCTATTACGTACTGACGAGCAATCTCTAAACCAAATACTATCTAATTTTGACCAAATCGTTAGATTTAGAATTTTTCGAGAAAAAGAGAAAACATAACGTACTCGTTTGGTACGGTCTATAGTTTAAGAAGTAGCTAGGGGTTTATTATGAGTTAAAGGCCCTTGTGAAGTACTCATGAGAGTACAATAATTAACAGTCAAATCTGCTTTCCAGGTAGATCATGTTTACTTTTATTATGAGTTAAAGGCCCATGTGAAGTACTCATGAGAGTACAATAATTAACATTAAAATCTGCTTTCCAGGTAGATCATGTCTACTTTTTTTATGAGTTAAAGGCCCATGTGAAGTACTCATGAGAGTACAATAATTAACAGTCAAATCTGCTTTCCAGGTAGATCATGCCTTACTTTTTTATGAGTTAAAGGCCCATGTGAAGTACTCATGAGCGTAAAATAATTAACAGCCAAATCTGCTTTCCAAGTAGATCATGCCTACTTGTTTTAGTATAAAGATTTTCCTAATTTTCCTCAAAGATGACCGTGTACGACAATCATTTAGAATTTAAATGTGAAAAATAAAAGTAACCGAACTTGGTGTCGAGATAATTGGTCTTGGTTACATCATTTAAAATGGATTCTGTGGGGTATTTTCACTATTTCCCAATGTATTAAAAAAACTGGCACATTTGAATTGGTCATGATTTTATATGATGAACTTTTTGGCCGTATGGCTCATTTTAATTAATGTAAAATAAAATTGTAAATGTTTAATACGTGCGAATGTCTCTCATCCTATTTTTTACGGTAATATTCTACACGAAGCTCGGAAAGTTCGTTACTCACCCAATAAGTTAACCAAGCCGTTGAATAGGCTCATTTATAAGGGTAAAGTTAAATCATTAAGGATAGCATTTTATGGTATCAGTAGTGATTCACTCATAGGGTCTTTACATAGGAATTAAAACACTATGTTTATAAGCAGTTTTTCGGATGACATTGATTTTGCCCTCATTGTATGAATAATGATGTACTTGGTTCTCAACCCGGCATGAGAAGAAATTGGAATTATTTTTCTGTAGGTTCAAAGTGGTCCAGATCTGGCATATAACTATTAATAGTCTGTACATTTTTGTAATTTATTTTCAATTTATTTATTTCTGTTGTAATTAAGGACTCAGACCTTTTTTGAACTGATTCCAGGTATGTTGAATTGTGAAATATTTTTTCCATCGTGGTCAGATTTTTAAGCGGAAGGGTCATGATTACGCCAACGTACTTTATCCCCGCCGCATGTTGTGCGCCTGTTTTCAGAAAGGAATATATGGCCTCTGTATATCTTGTTTAGTTTCCACCTTTATTTTTATTTATGTTACTTGAGTATATATGGACAACTCTTTTGCTATACATGTGTATAATGATGTTTTGGGGTCGGCGGAAGCCTGTCATGTGGTATGAGTATTTCCTCGTCGTTCACTTGAGGGCTTTGGGCTGATATTTTCATCCCGATGGGGTTGCTGTCTCTTTGACATATTCACCATTCTTATTCGCGTTATTTTGTTGTAATTTTACCATAATAGATAAATGTAAAAAAAAATAACAAATTACATCATGTTTAACACTATCAAGTAATTGAAATGTGTAAATGTGTATGATGACAAAAAAGTAAAATAAATAAATAAAAAGAAGATCCATGAGGGGTATGATATATATTTACTTTTTTTAATACTGACAATTCTATGCTTGATGTGTTCAGCTTTTGAATTCGATAATTCTGTCTTTTTAATTATTATAAAATATAATCGTTATTACTATTTGATAGTTTTACAATGAACAAAATGTATGTTATTTATACAATGATAATACAATGGAACTCGTGCGAATGATAATATATGTAAGTTCCGTTTTGTGTCATGTGTCTTGATAATGTGTAGCCACTACATGAACGACATAAATGTAAAACAATGATTAAATTGAGTTTCGTGATTTATTTCGATTCTAATAGGACAATAACAGTATTTTTTCCGTGACCTATTACGGTAATTTTAGACCCGCCATAGTTGTTCATATTTGGCTGTACATTTTAAGCTAGCTATTTCAGTTGAAATGGGCCCCGTGCAGGTCCGGGTGTTAAAAGAATAGGCCTGCAGCAGCGCTAAGCTTGTCGTAAAAGGCGACTAAAAAGTGCTCAGAACCCTAGCTGGCGGCTAGGGCGCTCTGCAAACAGAGCAACTCGGATGTGTGCCCAAGGTGGTGGAATGGGGTACCCCTGGCGTGTTATATGCTGGGGTTGTCAGGCTATAATACGGAGAACCTGACCGCAAACCATAGTGGTGCACCATGTTGGGAAAGATGCCATGTTCCTCGCACGTTAAAGAACCCTACTGTGGTATTCTTTCGGAGTAGGAACCATAGGGCTCCGCCACAGTAGGCTAAATTGCCCGACCCTACCCACCTCTCCTTATTTCCAGTGGCAATCAAAATTTGTCGACCTCATTGTCCTTGTGTCCCATCCCTTTTTCATTTC
Organism: Perna viridis; assembly: GCA_037379345.1. NCBI lineage: Eukaryota > Metazoa > Mollusca > Bivalvia > Mytilida > Mytilidae > Perna > Perna viridis. The sequence continues at coordinate 26,663,552 of CM074523.1, forward strand.
ATGTTCATTTTATCATCAATTTCATGTTCATCGTCTGAATATAGCTGAAATATTGCTGCTCGGACGTTAAACCCAAACAAACAAACAAACAAAACAGTTGAAATGGTCGCTAGCGAAACTTTGCTTTGTATTTTTTTATAATGAAGGAAAAGGCGATTTAAGTATAACGATGTTAGATATGGCAATATTCGTTTGCATTATAAGGTCACAGAATTCACACATGAACTGGTACAATGATTCATTCATTGACGTTTGTTATTGTTCGGTTACATACATGAGGGCGCACATGGCACGTGACGAGTGCCACCGAATATCTGTGCTTTAATACTATACAACATCGATAACATATACAATCATCAATTTAATTTATTGCCATATCTTGTAATAAAAACTTATTTTTGTACTAAATAATTAGAATTTTCTAATTGTAGATAAATCTATAATTAACTTAAGAAGATCATTAATCATTCTAATTCTGGAACATTCTATAAATATCCAAAAACAATTTCCAATATCTATGCTTAGTAAGAGGTGAATTCAAGTATCTTGTATCTAAAGATACAATAGGCACATTCAACAGTAGTCTAAAACATTTATTAAGATTTGTAAACAAGTCATACATTTAGAGGTCATTAAAGTGCAATAATTCTCAAAAATTAGTAGCATGTAAATATGAATAGTAATCAAGAGAACCAAGGCTCTAGCGGAAATCAAAAGAATGTATTCCAGGGAAAAATACCAGACTTTTTAAACAGACACACAAAACGGACAATCTAAGAGAACCAAAATATTACGAAAAAGGCAATATAAGCAAATTATCATCTCGGACGCCAAGCAATATTACTGTCCATTATTATTGCAGATAGTTCGCAACACTCTAGATGCCTAGGAAAGTCAATCTATGGAAATTTCGATACCTTTTTTGAGAGTTTTTCGTTTACGATTATTTTTTTATTTAGACCTTCCAATAGGCTTGATTCGGATGCTGCTGATGAGAAGTTACTCCACGAAACACGTGTACAACTTAACAAAATTTGTATCTATAATAATGATGACTGGTATTTTTTTATAACCACTAGGTCTTTGCCACTGCTACTGAACCAAAGGTCTCCGAGGGTAAGCACCAACCAAGATGTCGGATTTGTCTGACCCAGAATTATGGATTGCATTTATCATATTTATTAAAATTTGCAGTATTACAAATTTCAAAATACACAAACCACTGACACTTCATTCCTTTGAAGGTGGTGATGAATTTGCCTTCATATGTCCAAAGTTGTTGTTTTGAGTACTAAGTAATTCTAACCTATAATTAATTTTCAGATCTTCCTTTATGTTTTATTCTAATGCTGCTTATAACAGGTCATATATATTCTTTGAATCACGTGTACCAATCCAAAACCTTAGTTTAAAACAGTTGTAATGCAAATGCTCAAATACCTTTTAATTTCACCATTTGGTGGACAGTGTCCATTTCCAATATAAATGCTAATTTAACTTAAGTAAATATAGATGCTTAGAAATAACAGTCACACATAAATTAAATCAAAGGGACCTTGGTACTTCTCAATTATTAATTATAACAGTCATCATGACAGTTAATAAAAAAGATTAAAAAATGTCACACTTGATATTACAGTGTCGTTTTGAACCACTCACCATACAATCCCAAAAAAAAAACAAAAACAAAACAAACAAAAAAAAAAAAGAAAACCCCAAAAAAAAAAAAAAAAAAAAAAAAAAAAAAAAAAAAAAAAAATGTTTTCCGTTGGTTTCTGAATACTTGGTCATGAACAATAAACAGATGTTTTTAGGCTTAAGATTAGACTTAAGTTCAGTTTTGACAAAAATTAGTTGCAGAATAGTTAAATTAAGTTTATAGCGGAAATCAAACGAACATCAAAGGACAAGGACCAGACAGGGAAAAAATACACACACAGCAAAGAACATGAAATAACAAAAAATATACAAACAAAGAAACAAATAAGTAAATAAGGAATTCGGACTCCATTAACAAATTGGAGCATATACCAGGTGATCCTCTGCTTTTCTAACACCCACCGAGTTGCTCATCAAAAGTCATGTCCTGGGTAAAATAATCGACACCAATAATATTACATATCGACAAATACTACTAAATAAAGTTGAAGTAATTTAGATAGTTCGTAAAAATTATAATTTTAGGCTATTAATTTGATCAAAACATTATTTTTTCATGCATTCCTTCTCGTCCAAACTGTATCTCATGAAAAAGGAAATTCAATTTTTACTTTAAATTGTCTTGATCAAATAAACAAACTTATTATATATTATATATTGAAATATTCAAGTTTTAGATTATTTCGCCTACATCAATAATATGATCTAGAAGCTCCTTGACACTACTTGCCTCGCTTAGGGGTACTTACTTTACATGTTGATAATCTTAATTAAGGACGGCTTTTTTATCACAATATTTTTTTGCTACTCCCAACTCATTAAACGCCTCTGGAAAAAAAACTCATACACCGTTTAATGTATTTGTATTTTTAAATTTTAAAAATAAGATTTTATTAGTAAACTACATGTATATTGATACTCTAATAATTGGGTTCATTTTCTGGTGATTTCGATGGTTCCTTTAGTTTTGCTTTGACTTTGTGGGTAAATCAAGTGTTTTTTTTAAATTTTTGTCCCTTGATGTTCGTTATTCTGTCGAATACTGGTAAAATGCGTTTGTGCATATTTGTATCAATCTATTTCCCCTAGTAAACTAGTGTTTGGGAGTTTATAGACATTTGTGCACTTTTTTTTTGTTAGTTTATCGTCGCCTAAACAAAACTTGGATACTGATGATTTTTTTGTAGGAAAGGTAGGCATCAAATGTAAATATGAATGACGGCAGATTACAATTGTCTGATCTCATTCATTGTCTGATCTCATTTTAGAACTCATCATTAACTACAAATAAACCATGACAAAATTTTAGAGGAAGATTGGCCAGAATACGTTAATGTCCGTGACTGAAGAAAATTGTGGTATTATTTCTATCAATCAAACTTACGGTATTTACATTTCAAAATATTGATAGTGCAAATCTTTGAAACTTCTACAATGATTTTGATACAGATTCTTGTGAAGGTTAAACGTTGTTTGTAAACGTGCAGGAATAAGTGATTGAAAGGCGGTATACATGGTATAATCCACTTACAGCTTTAACATGACTATGTCCACATGAATGGTGATACCCTCAGTGTATCTTCTAGCAGAGTACTTCTAGTTATATACCTTTTTAGCTTATGTTATGAAATCAAAATTGATGTTTATAGAAATTATTCCATGTCATTAGGGTGCCGGGGCTCTTTTCGTAAGCTTTACTCACGGTCATCCTTTAGTCTGTTTGGCTCAATGGACACGTTTTTATAAGCACAACTTACGTGGTTCAGATCCTTAATTGTTTAACGGGATTTGTTGAAACTTAATATGCTTATTGAGAATAAGTTAAGGATCTAAGGTATTATCAAATGCATACATAAAAACTAAATATCAAAATAAAACTTACTTTTGTTTTGAAAAAAAGTCTAGAGGAACACCAATGATAATCTAACAAGTCAGCGGAAAGAAGATAAAATCGGGAAGAACAAAAGGTGTATAGAGAATGGATGCAAATTCCTTAAAAAAGAAACCATTTCTTTATCTTTAAATATCGTCATTATTAGTGTCCTTATTTGTCTCAATTCCAACAGGCTTGACATTCTGTCGTCATATATAGCAGAAGCATTTAGTAATACAAAAATAATTTGATGTAATATATAATAAATATGATAAAAAACTGCTTGAGTAAATGGTTAATGTCTGTTTATGCCAAATCAGACGTTCTAAAAAATTTTCCCAAAGACTAAAATAAATGTAGCTGAATTTAGACGTGCTTAAGTGGTAAATATTGGAAGTTCTGATCATACCCACAAGGGGGTTGTCAGAAAAAAACATGTTACAGGTCAGTAAAGTGTAGAACTTTGAGAGGTTGTAAATGTACAAATCAGGCAGATTCTGTGATATGGGAAGCACAGGGTAAATTTTATCCCATTCAATGTTTTGTTTAATGGAGAATAGTGTAATCAAGGGAACCAAGGTTATAGCGGTAATCAAAACAATGTAATCCAGGGACAAAGACCAAACATGGAAAACAGACATACACAACAACGAACATAAAGTAACGAAAATCATGCATTCTAAGTTACAAAAACAAATGATCAATTCCGACTCCACTAAAAACTGGGAGCATGAATCAGGTGCACCGGTAGGGTAAGCGTCCTAGATACACACACACACATATATATATAAATATAAATATATATATATATATAGTCTCAGAATGTGACGACTCTATTTGCTACACTGCTCCATCGGATCAAATTGATACAGGGAAGATATATATATATATATATATATATATATATATATATAAAGGTCTGAAAAATTCCCAACGATGTTAGAACTGTCAAATTTGCGATGCAAATTTTTTGTCGTTCCCTCCGCGGGACTTGAACTCGTACTGCTGTGACATCTATGGCAACACCGCCTGCACAAAGTCCAGCGACCTAAACAACTCGGCCAGCTAGGCTATATTAAAATATAGCTTTCGCTAGCCGGGTCCTTCCTCCTCGTAGGATTAATCTAGGGCTGTAACTTAGTACACGATGTAAGGTGGTACGGGACAGTTCATTTAGATGTTAATATGTAAGATAGAGGATCAAATTAATGATGCATGTCACAACAAATCAATATTATACAACGTCTCAGAATGTGACGACTCTATTTGCTACACTGCTGGCCGAGTAGTCTAGGGCGCTGGACTTAGTGCAGGCGGTGTTGCCATAGATATATATAGGACGCTTACCCTACCGGTGCATATGTGTGTGTGTGTCAAATAGCATAAAGTTTGTTTGACACCGACAATGGATGTCTCAGAGAATGATTTTAAATTTCCCTATCGAAAGCAACCAATTTTTTTCTCAAATTAAAGTGTTATTTCCAATGCGTTCTATGGATGTCCCTGTAATGGTTGCATTTAATCAAAAAACATCATTCAACCTTGATAAATGATTAATTTGCAATAGGAAATAGATGAACATTTTTTTAAACAAATGTCTTGTCTCAATATTAGTTTACAAATGCCTGACTTTTAAACATATAATACATTTATGCCTGATACTTATATTTCAAGTGTAAAAAACAAAAAAAAACTAAAAAAAAAGTATAAATAAAACAGTAAGTTGATCCTGAATGTATACCAAACCCTTTTCATAATCACTGGAGTGGAAATGAGTTACATTGTTTCTACATAAAAACCTTTTATTTAGACAAAAAGAGTAAACTAAGACTTTGAAAGTATTTGCAATCTATGTTCGGGGCAATAAAAATAATTGATGTCCGTACTATTGTGAATTCTTCAATTTTGATTATACTTTCTTTTTCTTTGGTTAGTTGTTTTCCAGAAATTTGACATTAGGTATGTATAGGTGGCAGCTATGTTGTGGTATTCTTATTTTATAAGTTATCTTATTTTCGTAGTCAAGGTAAACTATTATCTGTTTTTAAATCTTTGTATGCAAATGTTAGCGCATGTATAAGTGTCCATTGTTTTAATTCTGAGTACTTCATAAATGACATTGGTTTAATGCAAGATGAAGTTTTTTCATCTATTTTTTTCTTTATATGTTAACAACTGTAAAATGGCTGTCATAACAGTGATTCTATGGCATTTGAGGTTAGAGAGTTTTTTCTATTTTTATTGATGTATGCAGATGTCATGGTCATTTTTTTCAGAAACTCTATCTGGTTTACAAGAGATGCTTGATACTTTATTTTTATACACCTCAAAATAGTCACTTAGTGTAAATATATCAAAAATTGAAATAATAGTTTTTAGAAATGGCGTTTGTATTAAAGAAAATCAGAAATAGAATTACAATTACCAGAAATTAGAGATTGTAGATAAATTTAGTTACCTTGGAATTCTTTTATATTATAATGGTACATATAATATGTTACAGGGGAAACTTCCTGAGCAGGGTAGAAAAGCTGTATTTGCATTAAGAAGACCTACCAACGATATGTTTTTTGAATTGTGTAACTCTATTGTCACGTGTTGACATACATATAAATAGTGTACGGAGATGTGGTTCTGAAATGTGGGGCGCTCATAAGGTTCCTGCTATAGAGAGAATACATTTGAAATAGCGTAAAACTTTTTTGGAAGTAAAAGGCTCTAAGAATAATGTTATGGTTTACTTTGAGCTAGGCAGAATGTCGTTGTTGTATACTAGAAAGTGCACAATTTTCAAATATTGGTTCAAATTATTATGTACTTCAAATTGTATTTTGAAAACTTGTTCTGTATTTTTATATGAACATTTGTTGAAATATCAGAGTAGCAATAATTGATCGCATTTTATCAAGAATGAGCTTTTCAGAATAGGTCTTGGTGATATTTGGTTTGACCAGGAATCTTTCAAAGACACAAACGTCTGCAATGCCCTTTTCTATTTTTGATCAAACAACGGTTATATAATTCTCAAAAATAAGAGTTTGATAGTCTCTTGAGAAGTTCAAGTAAATGTTTTAGTTATCAATACATGGTTCAGAATTTATGCCGTCAATTTTATGTATGTAAACCTATACCAGATGTAAATAAAATGTATTACTAAGTTGAGACTTAACAGTCATAATTTAGCTATTGAGTGTGGTCGTTTTCCGCAATCTCTAGAAAGAACAGTATTTATTTCCTTGATGAAGATGACATCGAGGATGAGATGCATTTTGTGTTAAAATGTCCTTTCGATAGTGGTTTTAGGTCGTATTGCATTAAATGTTATTACTGGAACAAACCACCTAGGTTTAAATATATTCATTTAATGAGTTATGATAATGTTAAAGAACTCTGTAATTTGGGTAAATTTATATTACGAGCTATGAAACTACGATCAGACATGTTATAACTTGCTCAACATTACCTTCTGTTTACTGATTATTAAGTATATATAATGTATTAAATTAACATTCCTTGTACTTGTATAACCTATATTTATATTGACGTTCGTGAATAAAGATACGGTAGTCGACCCATTAGGTCAATGTTAGATTTTGTAATTATTAGTTCATTATTTAATCACAAGGAAAATTCTACAAACTGGAAGGATAAAACTTAAAGACATATCGGCTTTAACAAAGATTTTAAAGTCTGTGGGATATTGGCATGGCCAGAGGAAAACTTGAACCTGTTGGAGAGTTGGAAAAGACAAGATAATCACTGCCTATCATGTAGTAAGAGATAATATATGTGAGTTATTAATGTTGTATCTTTTACGTTACGGATAATTACACTCCTTGAGACGTTCACGTTTCACATTTTAGTGTTCGTGCATTGATTAAACGCACGATAAACGCACGATAGAAGCGTTAGTTTTTTGTTTTTGTTTTTGTTTTTGTTTTTTTTTTTTTTTTGTGTTTTTTGTACTTTGATTATTTCCTTAATTTAACTGTTATTTTTCATGTTTTGCTATTATTAATTAATATAATTTTATTATTGTTATTCTCTACTTTTTCTATCTTCACTATATCACAATATTATTATTTTCGTCGTTCGTCCATCATGTGTTTAAACGCACGATATGAGTGTTCGTCTATCGCGCGTTTAAACGCCCGATAGGAGCGTTCGTTTGTCGTGCGTTTGATGAGTGTTTAGCGTGCGTTTGGGTATCGTGCGTGTGGGAAACCTATACATCTTAAGAAGTGTATGTAATTGTAAATTTTGTGCGCAGTGCATGATGTTATAGACACCCTATTTATGGTTTGTATCCCTGTGTAACTTGAGCCTCTTTCATAAGTTGAAATCAGTCAGCTTTAAAAAAACAACAATGCATTGTTGCAGCGTAATAATATATATAAGGAGTATTAACCTGTTTATTGTCAAAGTGTATAGGTCAAAATTACAAGATGAAGATCAGGAACTCACTTTCAGTGGGTTCTTTATTCAAAATGATGAAAATCTTTTATTTTATTTTAAAAGTCTGATGTTCTCTGGAATATAAACTCTGATTGTCATTTTTACAACAAATCATACATGCAGTTGATTTAAGATTTGATGTCACAATGCATTCCTCCCCATGCCTGGTCATTAGTGAAGCACATTATGAACAGTTTCGCAACTCAGTTGTTTTTGTTTTGTTTTTGTTTTTGTTTTTTTGTGATTCTTACTTTGTACATTTATATGTTTATCAATATGATCTGCAGGTCAAAGGTTTTAGACCCTTAGCAAGCATAACCCCCTCTCCTCCACAAATATCGTTTATAATTGATATAGTTGAAACACATTTCTGCCTGTTTGCCAAAAGAAAATATTGCAGCGCTTGATAAAAAAAAGCTGTGTTGAAGACCGTGACGTGAAAATAACGACATATTTGTCAAAAAAGATTATTTCTCGTCTGGAAGAGAAAATAGCAGATACAATAAAAATTTGTTTTATAAAATTAAAAAGCTCAATTGTAAAGCTTTTGCATAAATGCATGGTTAGTCGTTTTTATTAGATAATTGTTGCCAAAAAGTAAAATTTAATCCCCTCCGCGGCAGTATATACCGGCAATCCCTTCAAGTACATTTTTTCACAAACAGGTATAATTTTAAAGCCTGGTTTTCTGTAACAATTTCCTACTTGTTTGCTAAAATATCACTGCAGCGTTGGTGTTCTAATGGAGATTGGATGAAAGCCCTTCCCCGACCTACATGTAGTTCAGGCAATAGAAGTATATCGTATAAATGTGATTTGAAAATGCCAAAATCATGCAAATCAGTGGCAACGGGAATATGAGTAGCATAAACACTTACTCTCGCTTAAGGAGACAAATCATTGGAACATTCGTATTCAACATTTTACACCAATCTAATGTAAGCATCAACGTAACTTAGAGTGATTTCATTCTGTTTGATATGCTTTGGTGAAATTTAATATAATACAAACTGATTTCAAGAGTTATGTCCCTGATCCCAAGTTTACCTTCTTAAATGAACAGCAGCAACAAATTTTCCATCTGTTTTAAGTGACACTACTGAAAAAAAACAAGCCAAGCTATTATAAAAAAAGTCAAATGCTAGTCAAGTAGTCCCAGTATCACAGAGTCTTCTTGTGTAATCACATTTTGGTACGCCTTATATGCCTGAAAATTATCCACAAAATGTTGCTTGAGTTAATGCAGTCATCCAAGAGGACCTGCAATGAAAAAGTTAAAAAGAATTTTACCACTAAACTAGGACTCTGAGTCTGATTAAAAAAAACAGTAATATGGAAAAAAATTGTTTGTTATTATTTTTCTTGTTTCATTATTACAGTTTAGTTGAAAAAAAGTTTTTTTTTTTAGTAAAATAGAAAGATCTACACGAATTAACTGAAATCTGGAATAATTGAAAGCCTTTAAAACAGTTCAAATGGTTCTAAAAATACATTTTATCTTTACATAGATCAGAGTCTAAACAAAATTTACATCTTGTACAAGATGTCATAACTAACCATTAGTTTTATTCTATTGCAAGCGTACTTGAGTTGAACATGCAAAGTTCTGTAACATGATGTGTCCACAGTGATAACACATGGTTGTTTACATTCTTTTTTTCAGAACAATTAACCATTGTACACTTCACATTTCAATCACGAAGCAGCATTCTGGAAAAAGACATGCAGTCATTCACTATTCCATAGGTGACAACAAATAGGAATTCCAGTTATGTACAAGTCTTTACTCGAAGCGTCAGTGTGTTCGCGGTACACAACACAATAATGAATAAATTCACACGTCAGTGTGGTTAGTTTGTTTCAATTATCAAAGCTGCTCCATGATTGAAACATTGTTTATTTACGATATTAACTGTCTACAATTAATTATCATATTATTTCTTATTATTTTATAAAAATTGAGTCAATTTTCTACCAAGGATTGATATCTAGAAATAATTAGGTAAAAGACCTTTTAAGGCGCATTTCCTCATACCCCAGATTCAAGAGCCTGTTACGCAGGTATTTATGGCATTAGGTCATACTATAAATGATAATTGCAGGGAAAATTAAACACATATGACGGCAAACCCAAGAAACTAAACAGTTTTATTTTAAAATTTAAGCAAAATCTTAACATTGCCCATTATCAAGATTTTGAGATCACAAATATTTTTATAGACGTTAATAGATGTTAGGCATTTCCTGCCCTTTAAACATTATCTATCATATAAATGTATCAAAAGTATTCTTGTTTGTTTACATTAGTTAGAAAAATAAAACTGTTCGGTCTCTACCAAGCAATTTTCAAGGGTGGGGTAAATTTTGAATTTTATTTCATTTCACTTGAACAAAAAGTTAGATTTACCGCTTTATACTTAAGATCAATATATTGGCTTCCTTTTAATGTCATTTGGATTAACACAAATAATGTGTTTTACTTTAATGAAAGCAAAATGTGTTAAAAACGTAAACTGTGGGCCTGCTTATAGACCCTGTTTTCTATGACAACGTTTATTTTGTTGGCAGACAGGCAGATTTATATGTTTCTAAATTACATATATAGGTATTAAAAATTCCTTTTATGGTGGGTTGTTCATTGTAGGGTTCGTTATCTAGTCTATGGGGTAGTTTACTATACCGCTGTAATAGATAAAGTAAAAAATTGATCATACTTTATGAGGTCATAATAGAAAGAACTTTTTTTCTTTCACTTACGATCAGTTTACCATTTTTGACATTATGTGAAATGACTATTTTTCCATAAATGTGTCTAGTATATATATTTTTGTAATACAAGTCTGATTTGACATAAATGTCACGGGTACACAGACACTAACTGACATTATAAAAGGTAACATAAAAAAAATATGATACCAGTTTTTATTCCTCATAGTTTTTTTTTTTTTTTTTTTTTTTTGTAACAAAATACATGTATTGTCACCATAATTACATTTTCCCTTAATTTCAAGACAAACAGTTTTAAATTAATTTGCATAATAAAACGACGTTTCTTATTTTGATAACGACCACAATTCTTACTATTCGTATTGTAAAGGGATATATGTAAGGCAATTTAGAGAGCATGTTCGTTATTGACACTGTAATAAATATTAGCAATTTGAAAGGAGGAAAGAAAGAAAGAAAATGCTTATATATACATTTTACAAGATATTTTTCGTAAAAAAATGAAATCATAAAACAATCAATTTTGCTCTGAAATAAACAAAAAAAACACAATCTCATTTGTACATATTTAGCAATTCACTGTGAAAGAATCAAACAAAATGTGTATAAGGTGTGGTACATGGGAAAAAACAGAGATTAGTTTGTATGATTAAAATATTCATAATTCATTATCTTCAGAAATATCCATCAAAGTGTTTTTAAAGTTTGCCTTTTTAAGATATTAATAGGTCAAGTTGAGTTGAAATACACTAAGAAAAAAATGGCGGGGGAATTTTCGCACACTTTTTCTCCATATAAGCAGTAAAACCTATCTTAGTCATTGATGTTTCAAGGTATAATTAAATAGCTTTTCTAGATATAGTGAATATATTTGAGACATAAACGACAAATTGGAAAAAAAAACTACAGACTGGTACTTACTCAATATATTTAGTCTTGAGAACTGAATTTTAAACAGGTTTTGTATTTCTTTAGAACTGTCTTGACAACAACAGTTCAATAACCAACAGCCAGCACTATATACAAAGATATATTTATATAATGTATGTTTTGGGTATTCTTTTTTATCTTTTCAGGGCATGATGAAATGGATATACCAATTGAACCAATTTAACCTGTCATGTGTGGTTCTTTTCACAAAAACTCGTAAGTGTAAAATTAGTCGTAATTTAGGACGTCATAGTAAATCAAAGTATTGTGACTTCACAACTTACGACTAATTTTACACATACGATTTTTTGTGAAAAGGACCACTGAAGTCTATTTATATTGATTTTGAGCATATTGTCAAAAATAAGTCAGGAAAACGATTCAAGTTTGAAGAGAGGATTCTGTTTCATGATGAAAATTCAAATGTAGCTGTACTTCAGTTAAAACGAGTGGAAGGAGATTCCCCACTACCACTGTCATTAGATGTGTTTATTCGTCTTGACCCAGATAGGCATGCAAATGAAACAATTTACTTAATTTGTCACGATAAAGGTATGGAAAAAGAGTAAATTATGGTATTGGTTTGTGGACACCAACTGACTTAAATGAAAGAACTCGAAAAGGTTTGTTAAAAAAAATGGAAAAGGAAACGGGTACCTTGGATTGGATAAAACTGAACGGCTAGTAATAAAAGGAGGTGCATCTGGCAGCCCAAGTTATGTAATTGATAACAATAATGAAGCTCAAGTAGCACTGGTATATTTGAGAGGCTTTCCTGATTTTCATTATGAAAAACAATATTACTACGCTGACAAAATGAATTTTCCTAAGAAAGAAATTCTGCAACAGGGCGTCAATATCTATTTAGTCTATGACACAATGAAAATGAATGCAATTAACTTAGATCTTTTAAACGAAATCTTTCGTGCGAAGTATGAAATGGAAAAATAAATTAACTAACATCTAGATATAAATGCTATGGCAAGAGACGGAAGAAGTGATTATTATTTCACCTGAATGACAATGCTACTTAACTAACTCAGTATGACAACATTGTCGAGTAACGCAATATAAATATGAAGCACGATGACTTGTACTATGTCACTCTTCAAATTGACGTACTCCCAAACAGTTAGAGTGGGGAAATTATCTCGGACCCACGTGGGGTCTGGGAGTAGGCCAGAGCGTCAACAGAGCAGCCCAGCCGCTAGTAGGACATACTCTGAGTTCTTCGGTCGGGTATCCCGAAGGTTGGGCTCCGCTACCTCCAACTACTAACAGATATTTACTAACAGAATCCCCGAAAATGGCGGTCGTGCGAGATCCGTAAGGAAAAACCCCAAACATCATCTTGTACTATGTGTGAAATATTTACTTTATTAGATTGTCTATTCCTTTCTAAACCAGACAGAAAGTGATTCATTGTATCGCAAGATAATCAATAAAACTGTTCAAATACATTTGTTAAGTCCCAAAAATAACCCTAAAATAACCCTCTCTATGTTCATTTCCTTGGATCTGTACCAATTTGTGACATGTTTTTGTGTGAATATTCTGTCAGAAATTCCCGTACTATTCTGTCATAAAGTAAAACCAAATTTTAAGTGTTAATATCTTAATTGGGCAACTTTCATTGAACTTTGAACTAATGTTTCTTAGGATACTCTTAACAATCTGAATGTAGTGATTTTTGTCTTTTTATTTTGTGAAAAAAAACAAAGCCACTTTTACTAAAAAAGACCATAGGGGCCAAAAAACGATAACTTCCGAAAATAACTCAAAAACTAATGATAAAGGCTAAAATCCGACAAACTTTGAAAATTCTGTCATCTGAAACAATTGCATTTAATCTACATAAACTTACAATAATTATTTGCTTAATGCTTTTTATACAAATGTAAGCAGTAAAAGCACATTCTAGACATTCTTGCCTAGATGGTAACATTTAGGCATCTTTTTTGGGTAACTAATTAGACACAGCCTTTACATAAATGTAATTTCTTTTTATACGCCTACCGGTATTGCTTTTTACACGTCTTTTAAATCGTTACATATTTTTCATGGTAAACCACTTCTACACAGGAAACATTATTACTGTGTCGTTCACTTTCCACACAATTCTCTTTGTAATAAAAGATAAATAAGTTTTTCTTTAGTATAAATGCAGTTTTACTTTAAAAGATTGTTTATTGAATTGATTGATTAGATTTAATGTCTCGTTGAATTCTCGTTTACCACGGAAGTTCAGGTGCTTTTGTATTAGCTCTTAGGCTAATAAGCTGTTGGTTACAAACTTCTCATACTGGTCCCCAGACTAAAACTTTAAGATGTATTTTGTATGGTCTGCATGGTTTTCAATACAACCAATTTAATTTAATGAACTTCTAAAAAATATTTGAATTATTGCTCTCTGAAATTAATATTTTGCCTTTTGTAAATGCAGGATAATTGATGAATCACTACAGTTGGTAGACAAAATCAAATTACTGTTATAACATCTGAACTGCAATTGTTTTCCAACAATAATGGCCGAGCTAATACATCAAATTTTCATTATCAGAGGTAGACGTAGACAATAACAGCAGTGATAAGACCTATACTGCTACCACACTCTCAAAGAAGAGATTGTGAAAGACCATAAATCTGTGCTATCCTCTTTTGGTCTCTCTACCAAGGACGAAGATTGTGATTTACCGTCTATATACTGGATTCCCAAACTCCACAAGAATCCATACAAACAACGTTTCATCGCTGAATCAGCAAACGTATCACAATACCGCGTTCAAAACTTTTAACTTCTATACTCACAACTGTCAAAGAGGGTCTGCAGTCCTACCACAACACTTGTTACTCCTGTAGTGGTATTAATTCAATTTGGATCCTGAAAAATTCAAAAGATCTTTTGGAGACAATCAGCTCAAGACTATCATCTGAATATAATACCATTAAAACCTATGATTTTTCAACACTGTATACTTCTATTCCACATACTCAGTTAAAATCAAGACTTAAAAACATTATACGTCGTTTTTTAAAAAAAAAAGATGTACACCTAAATACAAATATATAGTTCTTGGTAGAGTTTTCTCATACTTTGTTAGAACTAATTCCAAATCATCTTCCAAATATACAGAGGAAGATGTTTACAAAATACTTGAATTTTTAATCGACAAAATATTTGTCCAGTGTGGTGGACGTGTTTTTCAACAGACGACCGGCATTCCAATGGAAACAGATTGTGCTTCATTACTTGCTGACTTATTCTTACACTCTTATGAGACCGACTTTATAGCTGATCTGATCCGAAAGAAAGAATATCATTTAGCTAGATCCTTTAATCTCAGTTTCCGCTATATGATGACGTATTATCTTTAAACAATCCTAATTTCTGAGATTTGATGCGTCGCATCTACCCAAAAGAACTTGAGATAAAGAATACTACAGACTTTGCAAAGGCGGCCTCATATCTTGACCTACACTTAGAAATCGACGGTAAAAGAAAACTATTGACCAAACTTTACGACAAATGTGATGACTTTTCATTCAAAATTGTCAACTTTCCTTTCATCTGTGGCAATATCCCTTCAGGACCTGCGTATGGAGTGTTCATATCACAACTCATACGTTATGCCAGAGCTTGCCGAAACTACGCAGACTTTTTGTATCGCGCTAGAACTCTAACAAATAGGTTTCTGGAACAGGGTTATGTTGCTACAAGATTGAAGTCATCACTACAGAAGTTTTATTGTCGTCATCATGAACTCGTGGATCGTTATTGTGTATCCATCAGCACCATGAAAACTGATGTATTCAACGGGTCATAGTTTTTCTTTCCCCATTTGTCTACCCCGAACTTGACTTTTTATGAGCTACTTGGCGGGTGTTTCTAGAAAAGCAGAGGACGCTCACCTTATTGGTGCACCTGATCCATGCTTCCAGTTTTTAGTTGCTCATTTGCTTTTGTTACTTTGTATGTATGATTTTAGTAATTTTATGTTCATTGTTGTGGGTGTCTGTTATCCATGTCTGGTCTTTGTCACATTCTTTTGATTACCGCTATAACCTTGTTTCCCTTGATTACTCTTCCAAAAGTGATCAGAGAACATCTCCAAGGGAAATTTTCGAATTTTGAAATTCTTGAAATTTTGTCTTATATAATCAATTCCTTTCTGCTTAAAACCAAAGTTAAATATTATATCTGTCATAGTCGGAAATATTTGAAAGATATTTCCGCTGTTTGTGTGAATATTAATCCGACATTCTTTGAAAAGATTAGATAATATACCACTATCTAGTACGGACACTGCCTAAATCTCACGTTGACTCGTACATGTTGCTATTCCTTCTGGATCCAATTGTTTAATCTTAATTTATTTCTCTGGTACCTTTTTATGATATTAAATATTCACTTCTAAGTTTTCGGGAAACGTTTGAATTATATTGCATTCGTTAGCTGATGTGCACACTTTATAACCAACGTCATTGCTTTGATATTGAGCAGTGATCAAGTTCTTTACTCCTCTTATCTCAAATCTTCTCGCAACGATGAACAAAAGTACAAAAGTATACGTAATCAAAACAATGCAACATTTATGAGCGTTCTATGCTTTTCTTCAAAACCCCCCACCGAGTTGCTAATAAAAAGTTTAATCCAAGATAGACGAATGAGGAAAGGAAAACTATGACATATTGTACAAACCAGTTTTTGTTATAGCAGATGGATACAATGTAATGATCCACAAGTTCATGATGACGATCATAAAACTTCTGTAATGTTGACTACAATCTTTTAGCAACATAACCATATTTCCGACGCCTAATTGTAAGAAGTCTAGCGCGATAAAAAAAAGTCTGCGTAGTTACGACAAGCTTTGTCATAATGTTTGATTTGTGATATGAAATATCATCGCGTTTTTGGTATAGTTTAGTCAATAGTTTTTCTTAACCATTGATCTCAAAGTGTAGGTCAAAATATAAGGCTGACTTCAAAGTATCTGTATTATCTTTTTTCAAGTTTGAAGTTTTGAAGTGTGTTGGGGTTCATGCGATGTATTTAATCCTCAAAACTAGGATTGTTTTTAACGATGATATATCATCTATAGCGGAAACTGAGATTAAAGGATCTAGCTAAACAGTTTTCCTTCTTTTTGATCAGATCAGTTATAAATTCAGTCTCATAAGAACACATGAAACTCATAATTCATATTTACTTAACTGCTAGCTGTATGAACTTAAACATGAATATGCTTTTAACATCCAAAGTAAAGTGAAGTACATCTTGAATTCATGAATTACAACAATAGCAAACACAATCCAAATTAATGTAAAAGGTACGTATTCACGGAGAGATTTAAACAGCGAAGCCTGACTTGACTTAAGCAACTTGTATATAACATTCAAACATTTTTTCTATAAAATTTCACTTTGATGTTTTATTTGTATTTCATTTTGTTTTTTATTTCTCCTCTTTTGGGGAATAAATCTATCATTCTGTAAGACCATAAGGTCAATGACCTTTCCAAATGTAGACTATCTTGTAGTTTCAAGTTGTTTTTATTTGTGAAAATACTAGTAATCTGTCATTATAAAGATTATACTCTCAAAGCAACAACATGTTGCTGCTCGTCGTGTTTATTACACATCTCTTATAACATTAAAAATTAGTATGTGTCATAGTTTAGGAGCATAAATGGTACTCGAAAGCTAAGACGCTAATAAATTATCATTTTTGTTCACTGTTTTTTTTTTTTAATTTGAAAATTAATTTTGACTCATATTTTTCTAAATTTGAAAGTTGATTTTGACTCCTATTTCTTTCAATTTCACCAACATTGTTATGTTTGCATTTTATTGTTTTATTATTCATGCATTTAATTTGGTGCATGCAATTTTAAAGTAAAGACTTCGAAATTACTTTAGATTCCTGTTTTCCCGGTAAATACGTTCTATGGATATTGTGCTTTTGAATATTTCTGTTACGAACAAAGGAAAATATTAAATTACTAACAACTAATTGGCTTGGAGTCGCAATTTACATCTGTGTTATGATTCTAATCATTGATTTCAGCCGGGCACACGTTGAATCGTCTTGGGTCTGTTATTCAATTTAATGTCGGGGAAGAATAATGTCAAATTTCTATCGTAGAACTGTTACTTCAGCTTATATCTTGTTAATCCTGACACGCAATTCACACTTCTTGTAGCTTCTGATTTAATTTTATATATTGACAAATGTTACTTAAATTTAAGGAACACCTTGATTTCTGTGACTGTATTAGCATTTCTTTCCACTTGCTTTTTTTTAAATCTTAAATCTCAAAACCATTCAGAAGAACACAGCTTATGACACAGAAAAGCTGTTGCTTAGCAAGATCAATTACAACGTATCTTGCACATACTTTAATTATTCATTGATAAATGATGGTCAATGCTTCTCAAAATTATTCATGTAAAAATGCTTATTGATAAAGAATATCATTAATATAATATTTATCAATGAGATGAATAAAATCAAAACGATATGTGTTTGTATTCCTTATTCATTTTCTATGATTTACACATTACTATATGAAGGTCAGACGGAAGAAAAAATATTATTTTGATTACACTATCTTCCTTTGGTATATCGGAAGATGAGGGCAATGTTAAATTGCGAAAAAGAATGGCAAGAAAGTTGAAATCAATTTATTAGTATTTTTTGTATGAAAATTAGGTATAATTCTATTAAAACATTCTATCCGTTTGCAGATTTGTAGAAAATGACAAATATTTTGTTTTTTTGGGGGGAGATTGAAATTTATTTGGCAGTTTTGTTTTACAAGTTATTTCTTTTCTAAGTCTTAGTAAATGTTTTTCTCCATTTGATTTATATTTCTGGAGGCATATGGAACTGATGTATCATCAGCAAATAACCTGAATAGACTTGCGGTGTTGTCAGTAATGTCATTTGCATACAATAAAAGAAGCGGTCCTAGCGCTGATACTTCATCGATTATATCTTTAAAAAGTAAAAGACTGTAATGTATTACACATAGTAAACTAGTGCAATCGATTTTTATGAAAATGATTAATCTATAACTGTTGAATATAAGATTAACTTGTCATTGTTCGGCATGTAAATGATCAACAATATAAATCATAATTCCGCCGCTCCAAAAACAATTCCGGTCTTTACCAAATTGTTCGTGATGATAACCAGCAATTATCAGTTCACTACTAGAAATGGGTTTCTGTTATTCCAAAGAGTGAAGCATTACGTGAAAGAATCTGGATGCAATCAAGTTTGTTTCGTATACTTCTTGCTTTCAGATGGAAAGTGCTTATTTTATTTATATTTTATACTGGGTCGTGATTCTCTTCGACATTATGACTTCACAAAATTAATTGCATGAGAAGCAGGGTAAAAACAAAATTCTGATAAAATTATCCAAACATGTTTTTATATAAAAATAAAGGTTCAATTTGTGCATATTTTCCAGCTGACGACTGGAAGAATAAGACGGCGTATACTAAGTAGAGAAAAAATTTTTTTTTTTAGAAACTGGCCTTAATCTAAGTTGAAAAATATATCTATCGCCATCATGTATGACGCTAAATAGTTAGCCTTTATAATATATTTAAATACAAAATGTCCTGAACAGGATGGCGGTACAATTCAAAATATGTAATATCATGTTCAATACCAATAACAAAATATTCGGAGACCATAGGAAATGACAAGCAAGCACAAAATGATAGTTGAATATAAAACACAATACATAAAACTAGAGTGAAATGTAGATTAGCGGAACTGGAATTGCTCTTAAAAAACTATTAAAACTATTCTTCATAGATAGATCAGCCTATATTTCTCAAAAAAAATATTTCAAAGTGTAATTCATGATTTCTCTGGTATGCTCAATGAGGTAGATAATTGACCTTAATACTTGTAAACCGATGGTTTTGTTTTTCACTAAGACAACGCAAACAACTAGAATAGTCATGTAGATAGTGCTGTGAACAGGTATTAAAAAGAGAATTAGTTATCGAGTTTATTAGGCTAAGATGGTATAGGACTATATCTTAAGTCAATGGAAAGATAAATTAATGTAATTTTTCAGTATTGTACTTATTAACATGAAAAACGGTAAAGTTTTCTGTTATTTTGCATTAATTAAAGGAGGAGTCAAAGATCAATTGACCCCAATGCAATTTGATAAGCTATTTTAGTGAAATCGTTCATTGAAGGTATCAGAATTAGGTAACATGTTTAAATCACGTGAAGTATTTCAAAAATATAACAAAGAATATTTTTTCGAAAAGAAGTTGACTATTTATTCACTGAACAAAATTACCCTAAAATTGGTTGCATTTTAAATAAATAAGAGATAATGAGACATTGGTAGAATATTACCATGTATATCTTAATATTAAAAGGACTATATCTTATATCAGTTGAAAGATAAATCAATGTAGTTTTTGAATATCGTACTGATAAAAACGGTAAAGTTTTCAGCTACTTTGCATTAAATAGAATCAAAGATCATTTAACCACAACACACATTGATAAGTAATGTAACAAAACTCTTCATTGTAGGTATTTAAAACATGTAACATGTGTAAGAACAAATGTAAAAAAAAATCATAAATTTGAAAAAGAACTTTTTCCGACAAAAAACTATTAAACCACTGTACAAAAAATGCCTCTAAAAGTGGTTGCATTTTAGAGAATTTTCAGTGATAAGGAGATGATGAGACATCGTAGAAATTTAAAATGTATATCTAAATATTCTGTACTAAATAACAAATAAAATAAACACAACTTTCTTTATTCGATCTGCAACATGAGATTTGCAAAATGGGTTTGAAAGAGTAATCAAGGAAACCAAGGTTCTAGCTGTAATCAAAAGAATGTAAATCATACATGGAAAACAGACATACGCAACAAAAACATGAAGTTACTAAAATAATACATAAAAAGTAACAAAAGCAAAGGAGCAACTCGGACTCTACAAAAACACTGGGAGCATGGACCAGGTGCACCGGTAGGGTAAGCGTCCTCTGCTTTTCTAGAAATACCCACCGAGTTGCTCATAAAAAGTCAAGTCCGGGGTGGACGAAAGAGGAAAGGAAAACTATTACACGTTGAACAAATCAGTTTTCATGGCGCCGATGGATACACCGTAACGATCCACGAGTTCATGATGGTGACCATAAAAATTCTGTAGTGATGACTTCAATCTTGTAGCAACATAAAGAATTGCAAATTTTCACATCTTATATCTGCTATGCTGAATATACCAAATTGTGAAATTCGAAATCACTTCCCGGACAACCTGTCTTGTTTACGAAGTGTTCAACGACACTACAGTAAAGCATGAATGTTATCCAAAGTAACTTTTTTAAAATGGTCAATATATTAAGTGCATTTAAAGAGATAGATATGAAAATGATATAAGTTTGTTCGATTACTCAATAGTTGAAAGCCCAGCAATGTTCATTTTGAGAAAATTGAAATAAAGAACAGGAAATATCCATAGTCGAGACAAAGCATCATAAATACAAAAATAGTCGTAAGAATAACATATATAAATTGAGAGAATAATTACTAATCCAGGCTTGATTAAAACAAACTGGGTGTGTTGACTATGTTCATTTGTAGGATGTTAATTTTAACGCCTTTATTGTGTTCTTCTCAAGGGCCCGTCGATTTGTTCTTATATAAATGATGTCATTCAGGACTTAAACAAATGGAAGGAAACTCGGGATTCTAGTATGTGACAGTGAAAAAGAACGTTACAAAGATTTATTTTATTGATTACTTTAAATCAAATTGGCCTTTACTATCATATGAACCGATCAAAAGTTTCCAAGTTATGAGTTGTGTACGTTTGGTTCCTAGCTGTTGCAGCATCTTTGCTAGGCAGGGATTACGGTCATATTCCTCCCTTTGTACGAAGGGGGAGGCAAGACCGTAACCCTTGGCTAGGGAAGATGCTTTTAGAGTTATATTGTTGGTATTTAGATTATAACCAAGTGAACCATAATGTGTCTCGCGTATTCATTATTTACGTGAAGCAGACAAGCGTAATTGGCTGCCCAAAATTAAAGTTTTGACATTGTAAATGTTCACAACTGCTTTTCTACCTTGTCAAAAAGGACATCAGAAGAAACGATACTTTCTTTTACCAACCAATCACTTGCAATTGATTCAATGCACAAACTACTTAGTGCAACTGCTCTATACATGTATGTTTACGTCGCATGAAGTAAATTTTAAACGACTTGTATACAGTAAATAGAAAATGATAGATTGTACCCCCTGTTTAACATACGTCTTGATCAGAGCCAATATCTTGTTCTAATGTTCTTGATCCGCTCCTGCCCTGGACAATGATGTTTCGTTTGACGTACACTGAAATACGCTATCACAATATATGTAACCATTGTTTCATATTCATGCGGCTAATAAAAATTGAGTCCTTTTTTGTAGAATACAAATCTAAAAAGTTCTTTTGTGTCTAACTTCCTTAACGACAATTGTTTTTTGCGTTGGAATTTTTAGAAGGACTCTGGTATGTTTTTATTAACTCGTTTAGTATCATCCGTTCAGAGCAGTGGTGGAGGGGTGCAGATGGTTTGTACTTACTTTTTATTGGAAAATTGGTCATTTGTCATGTGAGAAATTGACAAAAATGGTAAATGATGTTTTAGCATCCCTTTATTTAAGGAACCCCTGTTGGCATCTCTCATTTTCAAATGTCCGGATCCGCCCATGCAGAGAATATTGCATTACAACCATTAGCCTGGTGCACTGTGTGTCTCTGTTCATAAAACAACCTTAAAAGTAGACAAATAGTCCGGAAACGATTCCGTATTATACAATTTTCTACAATTAAAAGTTTAAATATGTGGAAAATTGCAACTTCAAACTCATTCTGCAAAACTCGTGTTACAGATCGTTGTTTTTTTTATTTGTTATCAATACAGAATATTTAGATATACATAGTAATATTCTACCGATGTCTCATTATCTCTTACTCACTTAAAATGCACTAAAATGCAACCAATTTTAGGGGTATTTTTGTTCAACTTTTTTTCGAAAAAATACTTTTGAAGTTCTATACGTGCGATCTAAACATGTTTCCTGTTTTCCGATATCTTCAATGAACGGTTTCACTTCAATTCTTTATCAAAGTGAATTGGGGTCGATTAGTCTTTGATCCCCCTTCTAATTAATGCAAAATAGTAGAAAACTCTTCAACTTTTCAGTTAGAAAAAAGTGATATTCAAAACTATATTGATTTATCTTTCCATTTGACTTATAATATAGGCGTATACCTTCTAGATACATTAAAGTTCTACAATTCCTTGTCCATCCACTGCACCAATAGCCTTAATATGAATCAAATCATAAAAGTTGTTTCCGAAACTGAGCGATAGCATTAAGGCGGATTTTAGCAATCAATTGATGTTGTAATTTATGTACCATTCACATTTTACTATTTTAGATTATTTGAACATAAACAAAACTAGCAACTGTTCTTGTGTCAAACGGAGTAACAATATTAGTCAACAAAACTAGCACGTGTTATTGTGTCAAACTGAGTAACAATATTAGTCATTGTTTCGACTGTTGAATCTGTGCCTATTAAGTTGCTTTCATTTTGAAGTTCATCAATAGTTTCGTGCTGACCAATTATCGTTCTTTCATTTATTTTCATTGAGACTTCATGGTCTATAATATTTTTAAACATAACCCATAATTACTATTTTTTGCAAGGGTTCTACAACCATTCTCATTTGTACATGTATTTTTTATATAATATAGTTTACATGTAACAAAATGATTTTTTTGTGTTACTTCAGTAAATAGAAACTCAAACGGTAAAGGATACATCTTATTTCATGTGACTTAATTGTTTAGAGTTTAACTAAATGACATTATAAAATAAGCAAGCCCAGTTTTATTTTCTTGAATGTTATCCAGTGACTAAGACCAGACATGAAAAACAGACAATCACAACGAAGAACAACAAAAACAACACAAACAAAACAGCAAAAGGAAATGAACAAATCGGACTCCACTAAAAACTGAGACAATGGACCAGGTGTACCGCTAGGCTAAGCGTCCTCAGGTTTCTAGAAACAATGGCAGAGATGCTCATAAAAAGTCAAGTCCGGAGTAAAGGGAAGAGGAAACGAAAACTATAACACGTTGAACAAATCCGTTGTCATGGTGCAGAGGATACACCGTAACGATCCACAAGTTCATGATGATGACCAAAAACTTCTTTAGTGATGACTTAAATCTTGTAGCAACATAACCCTGTTCCAGAAGCCAAATCGCGATACACGAATTCTTTGTCGTAACGGGAAGCTCTGGCATAACGTCTGAGTTGTGATATGAAAATTCCATTCGAAGGTGCTGAAAAGATATTACCAAAGATGAAAGGAAATATGACAATACCGAATGAAAGGTCATCGCGTTTGTCGTATAGTTTAGTCAACAGTTTTCCTTTACCGTCGATCTCTAAATGTAGGTCGTCAAGATGTGAGGCAAACTGCACTGTGTCTGTAGTATTTTTTTATCTCAATTTCTTTGGTGTAGATGTGTTGAATTGAATCCGCGAAACTAGTGTTTTTAACGATCATGCGTCATCTATATTGCGGAAACTAAGATTAAATGGATCTAGCTAAACGATGTTCCTTCTTTTGGATCAGATAAGCTATAAAATCAGCCTCATTACAGCAAAGGAATGTAGGGAAGCACAATTGATTAAATACCACTATGGGTGTAACAAGTGTCACAGTAGGACAGGAGACCCTCTGTGACAGCTGTGAGCATACAAGTTAAGTTTGGTATTACATTTTGCAGATCTATATTATAGCGTTGCTTGTATGGATTCTTATGGCGTTTAGAATGCAGTGAATAGACAGTAGATCACAATCAGTGTCTTTGGTAGAGAGACCAAAACAAGATAGCACAGATTTATGGTTTTCCAGTATCTCTTCTTTGGAGGATGTGATAGCAGTACTTGTATATGTTTTTTTACTGCTATTATTTTCTACATTTACCTCTGATAATAAGTATCGGATGTAATACGCTTTTCAGACAAACACAATGTTGTTTTGGGCTTTATCCGCTGGTTCGACAACATATTTGTCCTGTATATAAGACAATGTTTTTGCTACATCGGGGTCATGTTATTTGATGTAGCATTGACACTCATGACCTGGATTAACTTTCTTACGTTTCAAAATTAAAGACCTCACAGCCTTTACCAACTCTGGTAGACAATCAACGTCTTTTGTTATCGTTTGGTCTATTTTCTTCTGTGTTGTCCTTTACAGCATTCAGAAAACTTTAAGTGATAATTTCAAATTATCGTGCGTGATTCACGGTACTTGGAACCTTTAGAAAGGACCTTACAGACAGATTCGCGTGCCCGGAAAGACCATATTTGAATGGAGAGTTTAAGCAAATACTGTCATGTGGTTTAACATTTAAATCCTCAATCCCGAGGTCCTGCAATAGCATTTTTATAATCGAAAGTTTAGGATGCAATAGGTGAAGCATAAATATAAGAAATAATCGGTATTGATTTGTCTTTGAAATACTGGAGAATTTTGTTCGCTACAGTTTTTGTGATGGAGGGTGTTAGTCAAATTAATCTGTACCTTTGTTGATAAACGTTTTTCTTCATCTTGATCTTTTTCACAAACTGAATTAAAGAGTATGTGGAAACCAATATCCAAAATGATGTCTGTATAATGACCAGGTAGGTTCAGAAACAGAAGTTGATTTGTAAAGGGAGGGTAGTAGAATGAGAGTTATGAATAGAGTTTAGTTCGCATGTGAAGAAGTCCAAGAGATTTTTGTATGAAGGGATAAGGCCATCTGTGGAGACATCATGCATCTTTTTTTTTTACTTTTTTATCAAATAATTCATCACATTAATGTTATTGCTATAAATGTATTTGCTTAAAAGGGTTCCTATGTTGTCATTGCTACCGTAAGGTATTGCAGAAACCTAGTGCGCGTATTCAGTATTCATCTCTTTCCCTATGATAGCTTTTACTTAGGAAAGGACTGATCGTTGGCAAATATTTTTCAAGTGAAATTTATGGTAATCAATTTTCACAAAAAAAAGTATATTTCTTCTAGCATAAGAATTTTCAAAGAGAAGATTAAATGATCTCTTAATTAAAATTTGCATGAACTGAAAGGAATTTGGAACTATTAATTCTCAAAAGATGATCACACATTCGTTTGTTTAATCATTTTTGTATTTCATAGACATATACTAGACTGAATAATTTGCATTCTAATCCGTAAATTAAGTTTGTTGATTTTCACACAAGAATTCATGATGAATTAAGTCATTATATGGATAACAGTAGTTTACCAAACGGGAAAACCCCGCTATTTTGGAATAACACGAAATTTGTGCGTAATATCGCGAAACTTACGCATAATTACGCTAACCTCTTGTGTTATAACGGACTTTTGCGACAAATAAAGTCATTTAGTTTAAATATACGTAGCAGTGATTTTCTTCGCTGTCATAGTGGTCGTTGAAAAACTTTTCCTTGAAATTGAAAGCATTTTGAATCAATGAAGCAAGAAGATATGTAGCGGCAGCCATTTTCTTACATCAAAGCTTCATGGCTATTGGTATATAATCAAACAGAAAACGGCCGCTGCAAAATAAAATGTTTTGTTACCTAGCTCCTTTCGGCTTGTGGAACAAATATATACCTATGTTTCTGTCATTTATGTTGATAATGTTATCTACTTATTTTCTTTATATATTTCTGTATATATTTATAGAACAAAATAGCTTTACATTTGATTTGCCTTTGTAACTTAAGTAAAGGTGATAAAAGCCATAATTTAATGTCTGTACTTACATGAATAGAAAAATAATGATTTATTATTATTAGAAACATTTTAGGTTCATGACCTTTTACACCAAAGATGAATGTTGCTTCTATTTTCATTTTTGTTTTCAAATGTTTTTATTCTGTTCTTGGTGTTTCTTTTTTTTTTTTTTTTTTTTTTTTTTTTGTTGCTGTTGCTATCTTTTTCTGTCCTATTTTCATTCACGATATAAAATAAATGACTTCATTTGACCTTGGAAAAATATAAATACTACTTTACATTAAGAACATAACAGTTCTACATCTATTAAATTTTTAAACCAACAATAAAAAGAAAAAAGAAAATATTAAAATAAAAAGATATGTTTGTCAAAGTGTAAAAATACAGGCGGACTTCATCTTTATATATATATATATACATTTCTCCTTATTACGTCTAAAGTAAGCATACTTTCGCATATTGTTTGCATTATTTTGTGTTATTTTGCGTAAATTATAACGCGAATCTTTTATTTTTGTTAATTTAAGAAAATGACCTCAATTTGATTTCGTATCAAATAAGTCTTTTCAAATAGAGTACTCATCTTTCAGTGAAATTATCTTGCCAGATTTTGGGGTTTTGGACAGGCATGTTTCTGATTTTTCCTGTTTTGCCTAACTTTTCAATATTTGACTTTGATGAAAACGCAGAGGTGTTTTTGTTTCAATTTTGAAAGCTCAAAAGTTGTGCATGAGTTAAACTTCTTATTTGTTTTTTTTTCCCCTGGGATTGCTTATTTCTAAAGCAATTGAATAGGATAGATGGATAGATAGATAGATAGATAGATAGATAGATAGATAGATAGATAGATAGATAGATAGATAGAAAAAACATGAATGTGAAAATATATTTTTCAAAACGATTTTTACGTACGAAAAACAAAAATTCGAAACTAATTTAAAAAAAAAAAACGATTTTTACATTTTACGTATATAACCATACTGCTCGTGTACAAAAGTCACATCATCTCTGTTCTTGTGAAACAATCTTGTCAAGAGTATACCGAGAACTGATTGGTCATGTCGATGACAACTTCCAACTTTGGTTTCCCTTCCTATCGGACAATAAAGTAGTCTTCCCGAGTTTGGAAACTCCATACAACCGAATTGTAGAGCACATGACACCCAAGGAACCATGATATTTTGTAATGTAAATTTACTTCTTTTTATCAAGTTCCATCCACCTGAGACCTCTTTATATCGATACAAACAGGGGTCTTCGTTAAGGGCTTTAAACATGATCGGGCTTGTTCTTCCTGCTATGGTTGCTTGGAAATCGCTTTTTGGGACCGTTTTGTTTGGCTTGGTAGTGCCTACCAGAACCTCATGGTGAATTGCTCTCTGGAATAAATTTGTCGCTGTTTTCGAATGCGTAATTATTGATGAATCAGTCCAATAGACAAAATCATACTCTTGCAATGCCATTTGAATTGCAATCGGCTTCCAACAATAATTTCTCAACCTACGAACATGACCTGGTAGCTTTTCAAAGGGATATTTGCGAATTGTAAAATTCTTAAAATTCTGATTTATATAATCAATTTCAGCTTGCTTTAAACCAAGATCAAATATAATGACTTGTAGGAAACACTTTTAACAACTTCCGGTTGTTGATATGCATATTAGTACAAAATTCTTTGAAATGATTGGATGATATACCGCTAACTAGTACGGGCACTTCTGACGTCTTACGTTGACTCGTCAGGGTTGCTATTCCTTCTTTATTCAATTGTAAAAACTAGATGTATCTCTCTGGTACTGTAAAATTGTAGTTGCTAATAATTGCAATGTTGTCATCCAAACTGTCGGGAAACTCTAGAATGATACTACATTCATTTGTCGATTTAACATTTCTAAAGCTATCTCTCTTCGCTACATGGTGAATGATTCTATTTGTAATTTCTTTTGTCCTGATGTATGTTCTATTTTTTGACAATATGGAAAGTACCAAAATACATGTAAGCAAAGAAGTAATTGGCCCGGGAACTTTTCTCATAATGGTGACCACCGATGCCTTTGTTAGTAATGACAATAGTCTCTCTTTAACGTATTCTCACCTAAAATATATAATGATAATACATTTAAGGCAACTGGCGTATACTTGGTTATTTACAGAATATTTGTGTGCGTGTTTGGTAGGCAGGATAAATGTGCTAATTTTCTGTCAAATTTTAGTTGTTACCAATATACTTCCAACGAAAATATACATAATATACAGTTTAATCGAATTTTTCAAATGGCATCCATGCAATTTCGTAAAAATGGTTTAAACTGATTGAAGCTGGATCTTAATATGAATTATTATTATGATTTCAATAGAAATGTGTAAAACTCACAGAGCAATGGGGATGCAGAAGTGGGATATTCGCGCTGATCTGCATTGGTCAACGCTGAAGTACGTTTGATATGTAACGCCAATGCGCTTACAGTAACTAACTACTACTCTGTTAATTTGATTGGAATGAACAATGTTCCAATTGAAAATAGTTCACCTTTAACTTCTGATCATGACCTTTCATTTTATGCATTTACCCTGAACAAGCCATGCATTTACATCGATGTTTAAACAATCTAGGAAAGAAAACACTAAAGAGTCATCAATAATAGAGAGGAAAAATAAAAGGAGGGATGCTGATTGCCACTCAAAAGAGCAGTCTTCACATTTCAAGGGGTCAGTGATTCCGATGTATTCGGCACTGTTTTCAAAATTTCAGAATAGTAGCATTTATAAAAATGGAGCCTTAAGTTGCAAAACACCGTTGTGCAGAAAGAGCAATCAATGGAACCAAGGTTTTAGCCGCAATCAAAAGCAAGTAATTAAGGTACAAAGACCAGGCGGGAAAACAGACATACACAACAAAGAACATAAAGTAATTAAAATCATACATACAAATTAACAAAAGCAAATGAGCAAACCTAGACTCCACTAAAAACTTTGAGCATGGACCAGGTGCACCGGTAGGGTAAGCGTTCTCTGCTTTTCTAGAAACACCCACCAAGTTGCTCACAAAAAGTCAAGTCCGGGGTAGATGAAGGAGGAAAGGGTACATTCTAGTATTTATGGCCACGGAAAAAAATACTATCACAAATTCCTCTGAATAAAAAAAAATAAACAAATAAATAAAAAAAAAAACATATGAAATGTGTCATGTGCAACCAACTGCCTGGTATTTGCATGGACACACTCTATTTAATGTACTATTCCCGAAGAAACATTCGTATTATATCACAGACATGCCTATAGGCCCTTTTGTGCTAACTGTAGACTACTCGTAAGCATGCGCAGAGCATGCTCAATATACAATTCCGCGAGGAAAATTATTTTGTTCAACCCAAGCCCTACCTCACGGAAGTGTATACTGAGCACGCTCTTACCACAAAAGGGTCTATTGAAAATGAAATGGTCTATTCGCTTACACTTTTGTAAAATGCGTTATTTTTTTAACATATTAAACGAATTAAACCTGGACTGTGGCAGTTTACGCCACATCGCAAAACATTTCTCATAATTTAACCAATTGCAAACTCAAATATTGAGAATTAATTCGTTATCAAAACGTTATAGAATTTTGCTAAAGGCAACATTTTTTTTTTTAAAAACCTGTCTTATGACCCCTAAGTTCCGTTTTTAGTATAGGCAGCCATATCTATTCACGGATTAAAAAACCACAACAATCATTTCAAGTTTAAAACCTGTCAGGTCAGTAGTTTCAGATGAGAAGATTTGTTTTTAAATTTGTCCATGACGACGACAACGACGACGACAACGGACGCCATGTGATGGCATAAGCTCACTTGGCCTTTGACCAGGTGAGCTAAAAAAACAGGTTTGGTGATTTCAAGATAGCCACCGGGACAAAATCATCGCCAAGAACGAAAAAAACAACACTAAGCTTGGTCTTGGTCAGTTTAATGGTAATACATATTACAGTGTATGTATAACAACTATTGAATTACCTAAACACTGACAAAGGGTTATTGTATATTCAAAAATATTCATCATAAATTCACTTGAGTTTATAATACATTTAACGAACTTGAATGAGTGTTTATTGAAATAAACTGCTTTTTATTTAGAATGAGTTTTCCATTAGTTAAAAATAAGAATAGAACCTCCATTAAACTAAGAGATTTTATTGTAAAGAGGAAGTGGGCATCTAGGCCACCGATTTTTATTCCGGATCCGCCTACCAAGAGATTCAGCAAAACCCATTATTTCGAAACCATGTTCGTAATAACGTTATTGAGTAATTGATTAAAACAGATTTTAAGTGTAAGTATTTGTAAGAATCAGGCAAAGTGTGAGAAATAAGAAACATGCATGTCAAAGACCCACCGATCTGACAATAAAATATCACTCAGGGATACTTTCCCTATTTGATAAAAAAGACATTATTTAATCTCTGCATAACTGACTTTGCACAGAAATGTTTCAATAGAATCTTAAAAAAATAGGTTTTTGACAGGGATATCTGTCCTTGAAATGTTCATTTTCAGTGCATTTCAATGAAATTTTAACTAAATGGTTCAGCATGATAGAACAAATCTTGTATTATTTTCCTTGATTCTGATGGAGCAAATGGTCAAACTACACTATCAAAATGATGTTTTTTTTTCATACCATGTTTCACCTACTGTTTGACTCTTACAGGGACTGACATTTAAAGCCTTTGACACATCATACCACTCAACATTCTATATTTTTAGGCATGTTCAGAATTAAAACTAAAATGAAGGGAACCGTCAATACCAGCCCGAACTGAAGCTAGTCGTCAGTAATTTACTCGTAAGGAATGTTCGTGACCGGTGCTTTCAAAATTTAAATTGAGTTTTCTATGTATAAAATCGATAAATAGGAATAAAAATAATAAGACTTCTCTAAATATTGTTAACTTTTGTATTCAATAGCGCTATAAGGGGCGGGACCGGGTCTAAAAATTTTGAAAAAGGTTCTAGTTTGGATCCTAAAAAGACGGGTGGTTCTAGACTATTTGCTGATTTTGGCCCAAATTTGAAAATAAAAAATTATCAAAATTTTCACACAAAAACGGGGGGTTGGATCTCGTTTCTTGAATCCGCCACTGACTATGAGATTTGATTTCTCGAGTTTGATACATGTAACTCGCCGTAATACAAATTAAATGTATCAACAAAGTTTTGTTTGGAATGCTTTTTAACATTTTTTTTTTGTTTAAATCAATACTTCCATGCTTTTGTTTAGTATACAAAATTGTCAAAGTTAGGAATTTATAGCGAGCGTGAGCTCTATGGTTATTACGTGTACTTTCAAAATTTCCCTTAAGGTTCCCTAATATATTAACGAAAAAAAAAGTCATGTCCCGCAAGTAACAAAAAGTGACTGTCCTTATGGAGAAAATTCATCATTTCCTTCAATCAAACAAATAAAAAATATAGGTTAAGATCACGTTAATTTTCAAGTCTTTTTCTAATTTGTTTTACTTATTTAAAGAAGTGAATACAATGTTTATAAAAACTGTCGGGAAACACATTAATGTACCTAGGTGTATCTCCGCTATTCCGCTGATGCTGTTGTCTAGAACCTAACCTGCCTCGGAAAAAATATAACTCCGATTATATTATCAAAATCGCAGCATAGCTTTTGTAAGATAGGAAAGGCAATCCTTCTCTTGTATGAAATTTGCAGCTGTCGCCTGAACTTTGTTTAAGTCACACCATCCGTGGAAAACTGTAATTGTTCCGGTATCTGCACACTGGCAGATTGAAACTCAATCTGATTAAAATCAGCTGTTAGGATACGCTATACTGCCTTACGCTCCCTAACATCTAAATGAACTTCTGAAGTTTTTTGGTATTTTTCACAAGCCCCGAGAGCATCGAAATTAATAATAAAGATGGCTGCAGCCATTTCTGAACTGTCAGGGGGCTCAATCTTCCGGTTGCCGCCATGTTAAAAATTTCTATATGACTTTAAGATTTTCAACACAACTTTTTCAAAATGTAATTACCAGCGATCGAATGGACAGATTTACGTGAAATTGAAATAAATCGATTCAGAAAGTTGTAAATTTTGGATTTATCATAAGGAGATACACAAATTTTGTATATATAAAAAGAAATTAACCAGGTAAGTTGGAAAGCCATGTTTATTATTGTCCTGGTAAAACCGAGCCTTGGTTTTATGAAAAAACTTGATTTTGCCTATTTGTACCTACTATTTTCATAATTATGATAAGGTTTTACAATTATTTATCATCATTTATGATATTTATTTGCATTTTAGAGAAATTTTATTGATCTAGCTCACATTTACAACTCATTCTACACATGACTAATTTGTTGTTCATATTTTACTAGTCCGCCATTTCTTATGTGAATTTTTAGAAACCGCCCATTGAAATTCATAATGTATGAGATGCTGCGATCGTAAACAAGATTAATTTCATCAACGATATTAATTTGTTTAATATTGATGCAGTCACTAAGATAGAAATTTAATCTTCTACAGTTAAAAAGCAGTATTAAGAAATTAACCTTCTTTTACAGAATGTATGTACATTTATTTCAAACACATTACCAGTCAAGTTGTCTTAATTCCAGTATTAAAAGGATACTTAGATACTACAACACAACATACCCTTTGGGGTGGGGGGGCGGGTGGGTGGGTAGGCTTAAAAACGAAATAAAAAAGAAACATTGAAATATTCACTTTATGAAACCAAAAAAAACAGGATCAATGATTGTCCTAATAAAATTTTTAAAATAATAAATGCAGGACCTATGTTTTCACAAAATAGTAAGGCAGGATAGAGTTTACAAATGTAGCTTTTCCCATAGAGATCAAATGGTTGTTCCTTTTAATTTTGATTTATTTCATTTAACCATTCAATTTTACAATGATATACATAACAAGAGGAATCGAACCTCCTACTCATTGCTAAATATGACATGAGTCCACCAGGGAACTGTCATTAAACGTGTATTTTCTACTTAGCAATGTATTGAATACATACTGAAACTAAATTATAAAACGCAATCAAGTGCAGTATCACAGCTGTTGCCATCCTTTTCAATCTGGTCTTAACAAAATAGTACAAGTACATTGTACATGCATTTTATAATCTTATATAGATACATGTATTATAAGCTAACAATTATGAAAAGCTTTCAATTTTTATATGTATTACATGTATATTGATATTGATTTGTTTTAATTTTCAGCATCCTAAGCAGTATGAATTGAATTAATAGACAATGTACATGTACATGAAGCAGAAGGAAACATGACTTGCATGTCAATAATTCAACTGATTTGACCCATTTCAACAGCATATTGGACACACAATGACTTAAATTCAGTAAATGTTTAGTATGGGAGCATCAACACATTATATTTTGAGCATGAGGAAGGCGCAGATTAAATATTACATGTATTTACCTATTTCCAGGGGAAAGTATCTGTCCAAGACTGACACTTAGTGTAAAAATGTAAAACAATACATAAAATATTTGTATTTACTGTTCATTTTACTTATTTGTCTCTTGGAATTAAATAAATTTTGATACATTGCTTATTTTCTTCAAACAGCTTTGACGGATTATATGGTGCGAATTAAATTTCAATGTTGACTGAGTCATGCGTCATGCGTATTAATTTATTTCTTCCGGTTTAACGATCGGGGCTCCTCAGAGGATATGCATTTTAAAAATTTATTTTAAAAATGTACACACGCACAAAACTATTAATATAACAGGATAAAAACAATATAGGTACATTGTCGAAAATTATTGAAGATACATTCGGCTTGGAACGGGGGAAATAGCTAGGCGGAGCCTCGCATTTCCTACCCGTTCCGTCGCCTCATCACATATCTTCAATAATTTTCGACAATGTACTTATATTGTATATGTACATGCATATGCAGTATGCATTAAGGTTTCCATCTCTTGTTTTCCAATTGTGTTTATACAATGGACAGTCCAATTAAATCATACTTTTACTTAACCATTACTGTGAACAAGGATTTATGTATTACTCTGTGCAGTGAACACAAATTTTGCATAACCAACCAGTTTATTATTTAAAGCAGTCTTCCCGTTACCCTTATTATAAGCTAACAATTATGAAAAGCTTTCAATTTTTATTTGTATTACATGTATATTGATATTGATTTGTTTTAATTTTCAGCATCCTAAGCAGTATGAATTGAATTAATAGACAATGTACATGTACAGGAAGCAGAAGGAAACATGACTTGCATGTCAATAATTCAACTGATTTGACCCATTTCAACAGCATATTGGACACACAATGACTTAAATTCAGTAAATGTTTAGTATGAAAGCATCAACACATTATATTTTGAGCATGAGGAAGGCGCAGATTAAATATTACATGTATTTACCTATTTCCAGGGGAAAGTATCTGTCCAAGACTGACACTTAGTGTAAAAATGTAAAACAATACAGTTGTAAAAGTTTTCAGTATCT
The DNA here is from genome assembly GCA_037379345.1 of Perna viridis. Lineage (NCBI taxonomy): Eukaryota > Metazoa > Mollusca > Bivalvia > Mytilida > Mytilidae > Perna > Perna viridis. The sequence continues at coordinate 26,698,566 of CM074523.1, forward strand.
GCTGTAAGACATATTGTGGTGAAATGTGATACATTGTACATGTATAATAAAAGAAAATTGAATGCATTAAGTATGTTCTTGTTTTTTATATGTGGCAAAGCCCAGTGGAAATTTAATTATTCTGATATCGGATACATTTACTATATTCATTTTTATCCTGCAATGAGGTTATTTGTTAAACGAATAAAGGTATACGGTTATTTATTTTTTGTTTGCTGTATCCGTTCATTAGCAGGTTATCGACTTTCTGGCTCCTCCCACTCATTTGATCGGCGGAACTACTTTTTCTGGTATGCATAAACTAATCATGGCCGCCATAGATACGATATAAACAAATTGCGATTGCGTATCCGGTAAATCTTTTTTTCGCTGTTTTGTTTTGTTTTGTTTTCACTTTTTGAGCTGAATGAAATAAAAGATTTTATGTAAACCAAATAATGATTTTGTTTGTATTTTTTTTCACCGTCATATATACGGCAAATCCCAAATCTCGTTCAGATTTGATTCATTATCTGTTTGTCATTTCAGTCATGTCGGACTCGGAGCCAGAGTTTCCGTCAAAATTTAACATAAACTGGTCCCCACTTAAAGAAATTGAAGCACTACAATATGATAAAACTATTGAAGAGACAAATGACTAGGAAACTGTTATGCTCTTGGATTTATTACTGCCTAAACCCTAAGATAATTAATCAGAGGAACACTACATTATAGATCTGCCCATACAACTCCCTCTTCTTCTTCAAAAATCTCAAACAAATATTTCAAATCCCAAAGAAACTAGTGCACAAATTTTACCCCTGAAATTTACTGCCATATACCAAACAGAAACAGTCAGCTGCCACCTTCCTCGCGAAATTCAAAACCTTAATGCTCTTAAAATCGACTTTACAACATTTAAATATTTGTATTTACTGTTCATTTTACTTATTTGTCTCTTGGAATTAAATAAATTTTGATACATTGCTTATTTTCTTCAAACAGCTTTGACGGATTATATGGTGCGGATTAAATTTCAATGTTGACTGAGTCATGCGTCATGCGTATTAATTTATTTCTTCCGGTTTAACGATCGGGGCTCCTCAGAGGATATGCATTTTAAAAATTTATTTTAAAAATGTACACACGCACAAAACTATTAATATAACAGGATAAAAACAATATAGGTACATTGTCGAAAATTATTGAAGATACATTCGGCTTGGAACGGGGGAAATAGCTAGGCGGAGCCTCGCATTTCCTACCCGTTCCGTCGCCTCATCACATATCGTCAATAATTTTCGACAATGTACCTATATTGTATATGTACATGCATATGCAGTATGCATTAAGGTTTCCATCTCTTGTTTTCCAATTGTGTTTATACAATGGACAGTCCAATTAAATCATACTTTTACTTAACCATTACTGTGAACAAGGATTTATATATTACTCTGTGCAGTGAACACAAATTTTGCATAACCAACCAGTTTATTATTTAAAGCAGTCTTCCCGTTACCCGGGGCAAGTAAAATTCGGGTCAGGGAAAGTTAGGTACTTAGTTACACTTTCCCGTGGCAAGTTGGTTTACTGCTAATTCAATACTTTATGTGGTAAGTCTCATATTAATTACAAGTTGTAGCATTTTCATTCGGAACTTCTGGTATTTTTCTTTTAAGAAAGGTAAAGAGCAGAAATGTGGCGGGAAATCATGGTATTTCACCTATTCAGGCACGAGACCGCAATTGATTTTCAAGTGCATTTCAATTTACACATTTGAGCAGATTAAAAAAATTCCACAGGCGCAAACTGAATAAAACTTCTCTGGCCTAAAGATATGTACAAACAGGATTTAATATATAAATTGTACAAAATTTTACCATCATTTTCTGAAATTAATACATATAATTCGCAGATGGGGTAAACATGACAAATGAACTGAGTTAAAAGTCCTGAATTTTAACCTTCTTCCACTGAACCAAATCACAACTTTTAGTAAAAATTGATTAATGAAAAAAAAATCCCATGTAATTTTAACCTATTGTCTACCAATTAGAGGCAAAACTTCAGCAAAAAAGTTTCCAGTAAAAATATGAAAAAATGTGGAAAGTACCTACTACCAAAGTTGTAACTATATTCGTTCCACGAAAACCAAGGGGAATTAATTGTGTTCTCGTACCTATTAGATCAATAAATGTGCTCAATTTAAATAAAAACTGCACTCATGTCAAGATGAACCTTTTTTGATTTCAACTACAAATTTTCATCATGATTAGTTGAAAAATATATAAGTTATAGCAAATTTAGTATCAGTGGTACATTGCATGACTCGCGTGTCCAATGGTGGAAGGAAATAAAGCCCCTCTAAAATGTACATTTTTCTTTTAAATGCAATATTTTTGTGATTTTTTACATTGGTTGCATCATATTATGTGCATTTGATGCAATGAAGTTCAGTTTACTCAAGTTCCAGCTGCTTTAAGGCCAAAAATTGGGTTTTTATACATGCAACCATGGTCAATGCACTTTTAGACCATGTATAGGGGTACACATATGACAATGACTTAAATTGATCAACTTCAAACATAAAGTGGTCTACACACCTCAAATGTACATTGAAAACAATCAGAAGTGGTTTCAAAGCTAAAACTATCACTCCAGATCAATTTAAACCAGACCTGTACAGAGCTTGTTCAAGTGCGATTGTGTCCGATATTAAAAGTTAGCCTTTATTTGGGTTTTGAATGATGAAAGATCTGAAACAAATGTAAAATTCAACGAAAACCAAGAGGAATTAATTGTGTTCTCGTACCTTCAATTGTGAGATAATAGGGTACATTTCAAAATATCCATAAATACAAGATGGCGGATAAACAATAGGTTCAGTGCAAAATTCTCGTAGAAAAAAATAAATATGGAAATATTTCGATCTTGGAGGTAAGAACGAGAAATAATTGTATGAAAGTTGTAGTACAGAACGACATGAATTAAATGGCAATTTTTTAAAGGAACTTATGAGTAACTTAAAAGATAATTTAAAAAAATGCAAACAGGCTGTGGTGAATTCGAGTTTTTTTTATTATAAACTACAATTATAATTTACAAATTTCAATGCAGATTTAGGACAGTACATTTGCTTGATCATAGACTTAATCTTGTACCATATATTTATCAAAATTTATTGTACTTTAAACATGTGAATATTTTCAATTCCTACAGGATAAATTAACAATAATTCAGGGACCAGCTAAATTTTTTGTGAGACCCAATGTCATTTTTTTATAAGTGTACATTACATGTACATATATTTCAACAATAAACTTGATTATTTTGTTGATTGACTAAGAACACTGCAAATTTATAAGATTTTCTTATTTAGTAGTAAAGTAAAAGTTTGTATTTATCTTTTATCAGATATCTATATCCTATCCAAGCGGGAACAGGACAGAATTGGTGTTGATTAAAACCTACAAACAAATCTGTAAAGCAATATTCAAAGCTGAAAATGTAGAAAAAAAACTGTATTAGAAGTGCTTGCCGATTCTTGTCCTTGTGATGTTGTTACAGCAGCATCACAAATTGTCGGTTTAGAGTCCAAAGAATTATGTAAAAGAAATTCTTAAGCTTTGTCCATAGCAGTTTGATGACATTTGCTTGGGACAAAGTCCATAAGGAATTGGAAATAAGAGCCCCAACTGTTCTAAAAATTGTGAGTGTCATTGCCAGTGACATCCTAGTATCGCCAACAGATAAAAAGTTCATGCATGTGTTACACATTGCAAATGGGTTTCATGCTCAAAATCAGGAGATTTCTGCACTTCACTACTGTGTACATTGTAACTTTTGTTCTTCTTCATGGGGGATGCACTCAGAGAGTAAGTATGATGCCCATGTTGTACATGTATATGAAAAGTTAACAAATTCATTTACAGTAAAACATTAGAATTTAATAATTGATACCAGATATAGAATGCATTAAGTATGTGAACTGTTTATTAGAAGGAGTAATCAAAGAAACCGTGGTTTGAAGGATTAAAATAAGTCTAGGCACAAAGAGCAGACACTAAAATTTTGGAGAATGGATCAGGTGCACTGGTAGGGTAATGTCATCTGTTTTTATAAAAACACCCGCCAAGTATGTTTTTTTTACATGTAAATGTGGGTTGTACCTTATGTAGACTGAAGATATTCATATGATCCAGATTTAATCCCTTTAAATTTACATGTGTACTTCTATATTAAGATTTTAAGTCAGAACTTTTTATTTGTTTCATATTTTTTATATGGGTTATTGAACAATAATCACAGCTTATAATTATTTAAACCTGTTAGTATCTTAGTATTCAATTAAATGCTACTTTTTCAGGACTTCACAGCAGAAGACATTATCGTTACACCTAACTAATGCTGTTGTTGTGGATAGGTTAAATCCTACAAGTTCTTCAGGAGCTACCGATCAGGACCTAACACCAGACATTGATATTGAGAAGTTCATACCTTCTGTACAAGAACAGAGAGTTTTGATGGATGAATTGATATTCCTGTTTGCAACATCTGTAATTAAAAACATTCCTAAGATGACTGAAGAATTTACCAGAATTTACCCAGAACATTTTAACCATGTACACTGTGTTATGGCACGAGTTAAGACTAAACAGGTATGAATACATGTAGTAGATTTAAGTCAGTCATGTAGTTGTATTTTTCTGTACTGAAAATTGTGTCAGCTTTTATATAGGTTTTTTCGTAACATATGTATGATAGTATAGGTTTAAATTTTCTGTATTTTGCCATCTGATTAAAATTAAAATATGTCTTTAAAAAGGTTGGACTTTTCTGTTTTAAAAAGTAACATCTATTTGCCAAAATTGACACATTTAACAAATTTTATGAGTTATGTGTATTTACTATTAGTTCATTGTTTGTTTGATTAATAAGCACTTATTTTCATTTGCAGTATCCGTTGGGACTGTTTGATACAAATGAGACCAAAACTGCAGAGGTAATCAAACTTCTAAGGGAAATGCAGTCAAAATATGTACCAACTCTGAATAATAAGATAGTTGAACCTATCTTTTTTTGGTGGTAAGATTATAATTGCTTATTGAGATCTTCAATGCACTGTTTGTGTTTAGACCCAGTTGGATCAGGTTAATTTAAATTGTATTATCTATTTAACCAGATTTTATTTCTAGTTGTAAACTGTAACCCTAATGAGTACTATGGTTTCAAATCTGTTTCACTGAACTTAAAATATACTTTAAGTGTGATATGCAACAGTAGAGGATTAAAACTATATGCTTTACTATGGTGGCCATAAACATGTAAAGCTTTTGTTTGCTATTAAAGCAAATGTTGACTGTGATATTTATTTCTTATTGCCAGGTTGGAATCTTAGCACACTCACATCTGGTATGGAAAGTGCCCCGACCAATTCAACTAAAAGTACCCAATCACACGTTCAGTCTGCAGACCATCTATTCCAGTACAAAAATACCGACTATTTTAAAAATTATCAAACCATGTTCCATCACTTTACACGATATTTTTGACTACAATGATGACGAACCACATTGTACCATATCAAAATGTGGTATGAAAAATTGCAAAACATGCAACATTATAACCGACCCTTACTTCTCCAGTTCCCTTACAAACAAAACCTTCCATACAAGACGTCACGATGACTTAAGTTGCAAATCAACAAACTTAATATATGGATTAAGAATTCAACTTATGTGGTTTAATATATGTCGGAGAAACGCAAGAACGATTAAATAAAAGAATGTGCGGTCATCGTTCTGGAATTAACACCACCAAATTTCCGACAATTTATAAACACTTTAATCAACAAGATCATTCCATGAAAGTTCGTATTTTAGAAAAAAAATTACCATCCTACGAACAGTCCCGTTTTAAGTAAAACCTATCGTAGGGAAAGAGAGGAGTACTGGATACGCAGACTAGGTACTGCAATACCTTACGGATGCAATGACAACATCAAAAGTATAGGAATCCTTTCGAGCCAATATAACAATAACATAAAGGTGATGAATTTATTTGACAAAAATCCAAGACGGGAAAGGAGTCATGGCCATCGCCACTATACGTCACCTAAGTTACATGATGTCTCCATAGATGGTCTCCTTCATTTCATACAAAAACCTAATGAACTTCATCACATTAGAACCAAACTTTATTCTACACCTCTCACTCTACTACACTCCCTGTACAAAACAAGTCCTGACACTCCTGTTTCTGACCCCACGTCATCATTATACAGACTTGTTGCCATCATTTTGGATATTGGTTTCCACAGACTCTTTAAACCAGTTTGTGTGAAAAGTCAAGATGAAGAAAAACGATTATTTCTTCCACTACCGTTTGTCAACAAAGGTATAGATGCAATTAATTTGGCTAACATCCTCCATCACAAAAACGTTACCAACAAAATTCCCCAATATTTCAAAGTCAAATCCATACCAATTATTTCATATTCCTATACTTCACCCATCGCATCCAAAATTTTCAATTATAAAAGGCTAATGCAGAACCTTGAGATTGAGGACTTCAAGGCTAAACCACCTGACTGTTCTTGCAAAACCTCTCCATTCAAATATGGCCCTTCTGGTCACGTTGTTACGGGAGATTTAACCATTATCGAAAACGAATCTCTGCGTAATATCCTTTCTAAAGGTCCCAAGTACCGTGAACCACGCTCCATAAATTGGAATTATAACTTTAAAGTTCTTATGGATGCCGTCGAGGACTATGCAAGAAAATGGATAAAACGAGAACAAAAAGACATTGATTCTCTGTCAGAGTGGTTAAAGGCCTTTAGGTCTTTAATTTTGAAACGAATGAAGGTTTTAAGTAGGTCAATGAGTGCCAAGGCTACATCAGTTTTCAAAGATCCCAATGTAGCAAAACCATTGTCTACTATACATGACAGGTATGTTGTCGTGCCAGCAGTCAAAGCCCAAAACAACATTGTTTTTGTTTGCAAAACGTTTTATATCCAATGTTTATTATCAGAGGTAGACGTAGAAAATAATAGCAGTGATAGGACCTACACTGCTACCACTTTCTCCAAAGAAGAGATTGTGGAGAACCATAAATCTGTGCTATCGTCTTTTGGTCTCTCTACCAAGGACGATGATTGTGATTTACCGTCTATGTACTGGATTCCTAAACTTCACAAGAATCCATACAAACAACGTTTCATAGCTGGATCTGCAAAATGTACCACCAAACCTCTTTCAAAACTTTTAACTTCTATACTCACCACTGTCAAAGAGGGTCTACAGTCCTACCACAACACTTGTTACTCCCGTAGTGGTATTCATTCAATGTGGATCCTGAAAAATTCGAAAGATCTTTTGGAGACAATCAGTTCAAGACTATTATCTGAATAGCATTAAAACCTATGATTTTTCAACACTGTATACTTCTATTCCCCATACTCAGTTAAAATCCCGACTTAAAAACATTATACATTGTTGTTTTTCCAAAAAAGATGGTACATCTAGATACAAATATATAGTTCTTGGTAGAGATTCCTCATACTTTGTAACAAATAATTCCAAATCATCTTCCAAATATACAGAGGAAGATGTTTACAAAATGCTGGAATTTTTAATCGACAACATATTTGTCCAGTGTGGTGGACGTGTTTTCCAACAAACGGTCATTCCAATGGGAACAAATTGTGCTCCTTTACTTGCTGACCTATTCCTTCACTCTTATGAGGCTGACTCTATAGCTGATCTGATCAGAAAGAAAGAATATTTTGGCTAGATCCTTCAATCTCAGTTTCCGCTATACAGATGACGTATTATCTTTAAACAATCCTAATTTCGGGAATTTGATACATCGCATCTACCCAAAAGAAAGTCAGACAAAGGATACTACAGACACTGTGAAGTCGGCCTCATATCTTGATCTACACTTAGAAATCGATGGTAAAGGAAAACTATTGACCAAACTTTACGACAAACGTGATGACTTTTCATTCAGAATTGTTAACTTTCCTTTCAATTGTGGCAACATCTCTTCGGCTCCTGCGTATAGAGTGTTCATATCACAACTCATACGTTATGCCAGAGCTTGCCGAAACTACGCAGACTTTTTGTATCGCGCTAGAACTCTAACAAATAGGTTTCTGGAACAGGGTTATGTTGCTACAAGATTGAAATCATCACTACAGAAGTTTTATGGTCGTCATCATGAACTCGTGGATCGTTATTGTGTATCCATCAGCACCATGAAAACTGATGTATTCAACGGGTCATAGTTTTTCTTTCCTCGTTTGTCTACCCCGGACTTGACTTTTTATGAGCAACTCGGCGGATGTTACATGGTTCATCAAGTGAAGCACTCACATGGAGCAACTTTTCCAAATCTGTTGATATGCAGGAGCCACATTCACAATTGGTAGCACATACATGCAAGTCACAACAGGAATGTTTGCCAGTATTCTTTTTCTTTTTGTCAAGTTTTGGGGGGTGACATGAATGGTGCTAGCAATGCCAAACGTCTGCAGTCTGTGTTTTGCACAATTCTTTCACCTCTGAGTCAATATTTTGTAAATGATATGAATTATGTAACAATAAAGCAGTTGATGGTGAACCATCACGCCCAACACGACCAATTTCTTGCACTAAGTCAATCACTGTTTTTGGTGCATCATACAGAACAACATTTGAAAAATTAACAATATCAATGCCCATACCTACATTGTAAGGCACTTGTTGCTATCACAAACATCATTTTGCTTTGTCCATTTTTCAATGCTTGTAAAACTTTTTCCTTGCACTCTTCAGGTGTTTCTGAATGAAATATTTCAATAGAAGTATTATCGGGAATTTCTGTGACCATATAGGTATATAAATTTGAGGCATCTTTAAAAGTTACAATATATAAGTGTTCTTGGTAGTGTATTGTCTATCATGGGATCAACCAACCAAACCATTACCATTTCAACCAAGTTTGGAATTTTATGTACCACTAACTTGTTTGGCTTATTTGGTGATATTCTTATGTCAGTGGTACTTTGTTCCAGCTGAAGAATCTTCCCTATTCTATTTGAAATCTTTTTTGTACATGTGACACTTAATGCCAAGACTGATGCTTCAGGAAACAAAGATCTCAATTCTCCTATATGGGAAAACCATTTCCTGAAAGCCTGCTTTATCTCTTCTTCATTTTCACCCCTGTAAAAAAATAAAATTCACAATTTTAACCAAAATAGTGAGATGCAATTAGATTCTGTGATATGTACGTGAGTGGGACAGGGCCTATCATTTCATGCAACATAACTTTTTGACATTTTACATGACTACAAAAGTTGAGGTCTTTTTATAGTATCAAGCAGTCACTGTAATTAATGCTGTCCATGTTGTCTATATAATTACCAGATAATGACTTTTATTGTATACATGTATAGATCTTGATAAATCTAGAAAATGATACCATCACAAAGGGCCAGCCTAATTCAAATTACTTGAAACATTTGACCAAACTGAAATTTGGATATGCACATCTGCTTATGAATTGATAATTTTAAAGCTACACCTAGTATACTACCTAAGTTCACATGTTGAGTCGTATCAAGCTGCACCATCAAAGTAGTTTAGTTCACTTTTTTTTTAAAATCAAAATGAAATTTGTGAAATTATCTACATGTATATATACCAGAGTACCCAAATCTGGTTTAGTACTTCCTGAGTTTACAAGTTTAATCTTGTAAAATTACAATGTACATGTATCTACATGAATATATACAAGGGTGCCCAATTCTTGTTAAGTACGGCAGAATGGACGCCCCCCTACATTTAGTTTTAATTGGCTACTGAGTAAAATGCCCTGTTTTTTATACATGTATTTAAAATGTTACAAAGTACATGGTATATTGATGGAAATCCCAATTTGATTTTTATGACTGAAAACTTTTATTGCCAGAAATAGGATTTAAATTATCCCAGACCTCCTCACTATAAAAATGGCAGGTGCCTTATAATGGTCATGGCATATTTTAATAGACTATCTTACCAAGTTGATATGGTATGCACCTCATCAACAACTATAGTTGACACTTCAAGTTGTTGCAATTTAGCTCTGAAGGTTTTATCTCCAACTAACATTTCTGGTGATGAAAACAGGTACTGAAAGTTTCCATAATCTATATCACTGTCATCATCTGGACTACCACCTGCAAAAAAAATAAATAGCAAGTTACAGTATGAGGATGAATTACTAGCCACTGGGATTTTAAAAAAATATTCAAGGGATTCAACATTTTAGCGGAAATTAAAAGAATGCTCATAATGAAATCCATGTGTAAACATGTATACACACATTAAACAAAATTTTGATCTCAATTCATAGGCAAATACTTGGAGCTACATCATCTATGAAATATGTGCACTTGTATATATTACACATTATGGGTTGAAGCATACCTGTAATTCTTGTTCGCACAATGTACATGTATTAGTTGGCCACTCACTAGACTTTTACAATTGTAACACTTGTCACAAGTTGCACCTTTTTATGTAACTTTTGGTATACATTTGTGGTTTTCGAAATGTAGGCTTTCATTTTTCAACATATTAGCTTGTTTTTCTTACATGGCCTATCAACTTCATTTTATATGATATTTTATGTCAGTACAAGGCATGAAGAAATTGTTCTGACTTATATCTTCCATGTAATCAGGTCTGATGATGGTTAAAATTGAAGAAAAAAATATACCTTTTTTTAACAAAAATGTACATGTATTTCTATCATTTTCCGAGTTATTTTCAATTATTTATTCTCAAAACACCATCAATGAAAAAAACAGTATGGGCACATCACAATTATGTATATTGAACAAAATTTCAGGTTGGGAAAAGGTAAGAAAAAAACATTACTTTGCCATTTTGATCTCTTGTTCATAAACCATGTACATGTATATTAAAAAAATTAATTTGATTGACAAGTTTGACTGTTTTGTAAGGATACATTTGTATGGTCTGTCAAAGTGGGTTGCACAACAAAACTAGACTTCATTAATGACATGGTTAATTACATGTAGGGGATGGCCGTTTACTTCATGTACAAGTTTGATCACTGGATTAACGCATCGTCCTTTGTTCGGTATTTTCTTGTATAGTTAGGACAACTGTAGTACATGTACAAGTGGAAGGTTTATCATGCCCATAAAATATGTTTCAACCATATCCTTAAGATGCCAGTACCATTGCCTTTGTTTTATAGATTTGTGGCCTTGCTCTTTTTAAGATTTATTGTTGTTTTCTTTTATCTAAAAAGTGACTGCCCACATCTAAACAGTATGGTCTCCTAAATCTGACCAATTATGTGAAGGCATTATTATTCAAATGCGTTGTGAGCACTCTACCAATACAAATGGTCATATCTGTGGCATCCTACCGGTGCACCTGGTCCATGCTCCCAGTTTTTAGTGGAGTCCGAGTTGCTCATTTGCTTTTGTTTCTTTGTATGTATGATTTTATTTACTTTAAGTTCTTTGTTGTACATGTCTGTTCTCCATGTCTGGCTGTAACATTCTTTTGATTACCGCAAAAACCTTGGTTCCATTGATTACTCTTGCAATGTGTACAACCATAACTGCAGTTAATGTCTAATTGCTAATCAATTAAAACTATTTATTCTATATTAAAAGTTTGATTTTGCAAAGTAGGGGCACATTATTAAATTAATAATAAGGGCAGCATAGTACTGCATGTAAAGGCATGGTGAAAGCGCCATGCTAAACCTCTAGCTGCGAAACGTAGCTCTAACTATTTTTTGTATTTTTTTATCGCAAAATCAAAAAAAAAAAAGATCAAGAGCTACGATTTCGCAGCTAGCTAAACCTCTAAATAAAATATATTTATCTGGTCATAATATTAGATAAATCCACACGACTAAAGTCAAATTAAAAGAAAATAACCTTTGTGTACAGCTCGTAAATCAAGTATATGATTCAATTTCTCACACTGGTCAATCATCAGAGCAATCAGTGGTGAACAAACTATAACCTTGCTCTTATTGTCTTCCATCGCAAGTTCACGCTTCAAAGGCACAATCATTTGATAGGGTAGTGACTTCCCATAACAAGCAGGCAACACTGCTATGCAATCTTCTCTGTTTAATAACAAATCAAGCATCTGCCTTTGCTCTTTCTTCAGTTTTTCAACACCAAACTGCCTTAGGACATTCTCCATCCGATATTCACTTTTTCGTCAGCCATCTTGTAACGCTTTCCGAAAACGCTTTAGAAAGATCGATTTTGATTGGTCGACCTAAATTTGAATATTCAAATAACTAAGTTCATCTGGACATGACCTCTTATCGGGCTGCTTCAGATGTCAGGGAGCGTAAGGCAGTGTAGCGTATGCTATCAGCTGAATTGGATGTTGCTAGATATGCCCTTAAGGGATAAAAAATGTAAAGTATTGCGAAGTGATGTAAAGTTAGTGACCATTTTGAGAGCGAAGGGAAAAGAGGAATGAGGGTTGGTTTTTTTTGGGGGGGAATGTTCATGTTACTCATTAATTAAAAAAAAACATTAGTTAACAAGACAGATTTTCAAATAGAAATATTGATTTTGATTGCTGCTTAAATATAGAATAAAAATATTACACTTGCGAAGCCAAAATTGTCATCCGGGTCGACCCCCCCCTCCCCCACCTCTTTGTAATGTCCTTTATTTTTTTACGAGTCTCGCACAGACGGTACATGTATGGTAAAGCTCACGGTGCTCGCTGATTTAGACAATGCCTACCCCATATTAATTTTATTCATAGACGTGTACAAAGTACAAGTTAATTGTATTGGTGCTACATATTGTCTGTGGGAGACAAGTGTATTTGCAGTAGAAGTTTTAAACACTGTCTGGTAATTAAATATGCATTTTTTCCGAGCTTTTGATACAATTCACCAGAAGAATTAAACTCAGTCGGACCGCAAAGAGAACTATAAAACACAGGAGGATGTCCACGAAATGGCGCGCAAAAATATTTACTAACTAACGCGTGTAAGCGAATTATTTTTCCTTTTCTATTCACATCACTTATTTTTTAACTATCCCTTCTTACCAAATAATCTTTTCTCCAAAGTCAGGATCGAAATATTATTAACAACCTAAGAACCCCCTACCCCCCGGAAATTAGATGATGCGTTACTAAGCAAAGATTCATATCCTTAAGCCAATGCACTTTCCTGAAAAAAAAGTATAATTTGACCCAGGGTAAAGGAAGAGCTGATTTTTTTACGACGACGATGACGACTCCGACAAACGCAAAATGAAGACTTTAAAAGTTGATATGGCCCGTTGAGGAAAAACAAACTCCATTAAAATACACTTGCAATACATTTTTCAGCGATGGATTAATTCAAGAATAGCAGTCACTAAATGTAACCCTGGTGCTATATGCTGGTTATCCTGAGGCTTCGCCCAATTTTTCACTCCATGGCCAGTTGGCAGAAGAGAGTAACCTTGGGTTTTGGTTTAACAAGAAATCTGCTTATGTGCACGTAATAGGGGGCCTTCTTGTTCTGGTTTGTGGGTGTCAACGTTTTTGTTTTGTTTTTTTGTTTTTGTTTTTGTTTTTGTTTTTTTTTTCATTGTTGAAGACAATTAAAGCATTAAAGCCTTGTTCCTTGATGTCGTTAATTTCGATGCGAGTTTTTTTTTCAGATGCACATTCACTCTGTATCCACTCTTTATATTTATATACAAATACGTGATCAACCCCCAAACTGGACTTGTTTCTTGTAATTTTTTTAATTATTGAATTGGCGAGAAAAATCAAAGGCGAACTTTCTAGCATTTTGTCCCATTTGTCTGTGAAATTTCCTGTTAGTTATCAAAGAATTACATTCAATAATGTTTTCAAGTCGTTTATCATCTTGCTAAATGTTTTTTTTTATCTAGTTCGCATTGTGCTTAACAATTGACTGTTTATCAAATGGAAAACACCGGGAGACGAACGGACAAACAAACAGACACTCAACTGAATTTTTATGCATAATAAAAAGTTTAGGCTTCATTCACACTTTATCCGAACTGTGCATTTTGCTCGAAATACAACTACATGTATACTATAAACGTTTCAGACTTTGTACTATATTTTTTAAAGTCAATCTAAATGAGTGAAAATGTAATTTCCTGTTTGTTTGTGATTGATGATCCAGTCGTTGTTTGTTTTTTGTTTGTTTGTTTGTTTTTTTTTATGTTTGGGTTTTGTTTTTGTTTTTGTTTTCGTTTTTTTTTTTTGGGGGGGGGGGTGGGAGGGAAGGGGGAGCTAGGTTGAACACCCTTTAATTTTCTGAAAGTTCTGCTCCATCCAGTTAAAAGGTGCTTAATAAATTAAGTTTAAAATAATTAAAAATTATATTTTATTCAACACAATTGGTAGGGGTTTACCAGTCATGCCAGTTTACGTTTAAAAAGGGGGAGGGGTCCGGTCGCAGATGTTTACACATAGAAGGAGGAGCTATATTTTGACATGTTCTATGCCTTTCCATGTTTAGAGAGTTTCGCACCTCAGAAAAATGGTGGATGTCGAAATAAGAAAATAATTAACGTACAATACTCGTGTAACACATGTACACATGATCCAGACAGTACATCGAATGAGCATGCGCGAAGGTGTATCATACCACACGGACCAATGACGGTCTCCGAATGGGGATATTTTCAATAAAGAGAAAGATATGGAAATTCCAAATATTATAGGAGATGGGAAAGTTCTAGAGTAGGTCCAAATTTCCATTCCGCTCCTAAGATGGACTAATGGACCTTGGTTCTCAAGTTAACTTCTAAATCGGTAAATAATTGGTTAGAAAGCCCTTTCCAGCTCTATCTCAACAAAAGAGGAAGATATGGGACATCCCAATACTCTGGGTAATGTTAATCCTAGAGTAGGCCTAAAATTCAATTTCTGTCCCAAGACCTTGGTCCAAAACATTGTCTTCAAATTTGGTAAATAATTGGCTAGGGGCCCCCTTTTTAAAACATTCCTCACCGAAAGAGGAAGGTATAAAACTTCGAAATACTTTTGGAGATGAGATACAGTAACTCCTAGAGTAGGAATCTAATTCCGGTCCAATGGACCATAATTCGTTCCAAAGGTTGACTTCAAAATAAAGAATAAAGTACACAACTGGCAACTGGTCCCTTTTAACACTTTCTCAACGAAATAGGAAGATCTCAAATTTATTAGGTAATAGAAGTCCTGGATAGGCCTAAAGTCCTGTTCTGATCCCAAGATGGACTAATGGTCCTTGGTCCCCAATGTTGACTTCAAGTTTGGTATAAATTTGCTTCTGGGCCCCTTTTTAACATTTTCTCAACGATAGAGGAATATATGGAAATTCCAATAATTTGGGAAATGATAGCCCTGGAGTAGAACTAAAATCCCATTCCAGTCCCAAAATGGGCTAATGGACCTTCCTCCCTATGGTTGACTTCGAATGCGGTACATAATTTGAAAGGGTAGCTGCTTTTTTAACATTTTCTTTAACGCGAGATGAAGATATTGAAATCTCCATTACTTTTAGGAATGATAACACTAGTGTAGGCTTACAATTCCATTCCGTTCCCAAGATGGGCTAATGAACCTTGGTCCCCAATGTTGATTTCGAACTTGGTCCTTAATTGGCAAGGGTCCCCTTTTAACATTCTGTCAATGAAAGAAGATACAGAAATTTCCAATAATGTAGATGAGAAAGTTCTAGAGTAGGCCTAAAATCTCATTCCGGTCCCAGGATGGACTAATGGACCTTGGTCCCCAAGGTTGATTTCGAACTTGGTCCGTAAATGGAAAGGGTCCTCTTTTAATATTCTGTCAATGAAAGAAGAAGATACGGATATTTCCAATAATGTAGATGAGAAAGTTCTAGAGTAGGCCTAAAATCTCATTCCGGTCCCAGGATGGACTAATGGACCTTGGTCCCCAAGGATGACTTCAAATTTGGTTCATTAGAGGGCCCCTTTCTAACTCTTCTTAAATTAAAGAGGAAGATATGGAAGTTCTCGATAATTTGGGAAATGATACTACTAGAGATGACGTGAAACCCCACTCCGGTCCCAAGATTGAGTAATGGACTATGGTCTTCAAGGTTGACTTCAAATTTGCTAAAGAAATGGCATGGGGGCCTTTTTAACATTTTTTCGACGAAAGAGGAAGATATTCTCGATACAATACTGTAGGAAATGACAGTCTGAGAGTAGGCCTGAAATCCCATTCCAGTTCCATTAAGGACTAGTGGACCTTAGTCCCAAAGATTGACTTCAAAATCGGGGCATCTTGTAGCTTTTTGACGTACACCGGTTGATGTGTGACTTAATCTACATGTAAGTTATATATGGAAGCACAAACAGATCAAAGGATCTATTGTACGCCTTATCCCCAATTACATGTACAAATGTACGCCCAGGACTAAGTGCTTTAGGGGACGAAAGTCCCCAATGGAAGATCGAATTTGAATATGTATTAATTATTAAAGTAACCCATTTTGTTTATGTACCCGTAAGAAAAATCGTGCAGTGATGTATTAATACATCTACGAATAGAAAAATTATGCATATTGAATATGGTTAAAAAATTAACAACAAATTTAATTTTTAATTATTTTTTTAAATGCATGTAAATAATATTTAAAATTGAAATGAACTATTGGTTACAGTTATAAAATATATATAAGTATATATAACAGCTTATCATTAACGAATATTGTCTAAGGGGGATAATTCATGTTCACAATTTTATGACTTTACAAGTCTTGACGCGATTTTACAATATCTTGACACAAAATGTTTATACAATCTCAAATGATCCAACCAAGTCTGAATTAGTCTGAACAGAAAACAAAACAGCTGGTCTTGTTTATTTGAACAAGACAGAACACGTCTTACACTTATCGAACTGAAAATAATATGGAAGTCTTAAATAGTCTTAATATTGTGTTAAGACCAAAATGGCCGTTTAAGACATAAAACTCAGTCCTAGTGCTGTTACACTGAATTTATTTGTCATATATTTCAATTAGAGTATGTAAATATACGTTGAATCATTATCTTTATTTTCTGTACGTAATACAAAACAAAAACAAAACAAAACAATAGCATGAATCAAATTCGCGAATATGAACATCATAAAAAAAGTTGTTTGAACGCACCCGAATCTCATGAGTATTATTGATGGCTATGCTTCCATGCGGACTGGTATCGACGGCGGCAAGTTTCACACTGTTCAGAATTAGAAATTATCGGACGTTCTCATGCTATAGTATATACGTTTGCTTGGCAGTTACAAGGGGAATGGAAAGCAAGGTTTTAACAATGAATAAGTGCAGTTCATACCTGAGGCAGGTAGAATAGTAACTGATCTGACCTGCTACTGTAAGAACGATGATACAAATGTATTTGTCGAGAAACTGGACTGACTGGAGCCATTAAACATTAGCAGAGAACAGACAATACTACATTTTTCTATAAAATATCTAAAAAATCCCGACTTTGCAACGTTTAACGTTGAAATCCAGCAACTTCAGAGCAAGGAGTTTCACAACTTATATGTATTTCATTTTTTTAAAACAAATTCCTCATGTTAATTTGACTATAATGAATAAACCAATCTGGTGACCCCATTTTTTTTGTTTTGTTTTGTTTTGTTTTTTTTTGTTTTTTTTTGTTTATGGCTAAAATATACTAAGAAATATAATGTTAGTTTTTAAGTAGCAGTCTTTATAAAAATCGGACAGGAGGTGATTCACGCATGTCAAAAAACCACCGATTGCAATTTCAGTGATATTTCTTGTTCAGAAACCATTATAGATCACATAAACAGTTTTTCATTTTGGGGTTGCGATTTTGAGATAAAATTTGTATAGATTGTACATGAAATTAGCACTTTGCAAGAGTTATCGTTCTTGATTTGATTCGATTTCAATGGTTGATTTTAGTGGGTCGGAGGTTAAAGTGTAGTTTTCTAAAAAGTACAGGTCTATACCATCAATCACCATACCATAGGCAGTGTTTGAATCTTATATGGACTACTACTTAAAGAAATTCCATGGATCAGACTTTCTGTCCTATAGAATAACAATGCAGTACGCGGCAAATAGCATTAATCTTAATCCTGATCTAACTAATTGCATGTTCCATTAACTGATCCATAATTAACCCAATACGTAACATATTGGACGGGTAAATCACGTATTGGCACACTTTTGCATTTTGTGTTGCAATGGCAGTTTTATCATATTTAGGTTGATATGCAAACGTTAGTCAATTATCCTATAATAGTTGTTAATAAACTGGTCAATATCGTGATATTAAGACTGCCCACAGGATAGTGATATTGACTAAGACAGCGATAATGACCGAGCAGCAGACGATGTCATTGTCGCTATTGCAGTCAATACCACTGTCCTACGGGAAGTCTAAATATCATGATTTTTTGGGGTTTTTTTTGTTTCAGCAAGCAATACAATTCGTTTATGCGTCAGGATCAGACGTGCTGGTAGTCATATCTACATTGACAACTGCTTGCGAATGGGATTGAATAAGGGTATGCAACTCTAAACCCGTACATGTAACCGGGCTTATAATTTACCACGGTGTGATAATGCCATAGGGACATTTTCACATCATGGTATTGACTGGCAATTTTTTTTATTGCAGATTTATCAATACCACCTGAAAAGATCTTATCCAATTGAAATTACTGATTTGTCACTGATATGAAATAAAATTCAATATTATTCACACAAAACAGCATGTCTCTCAAAGCAAACCACGATTGAATCCAACCTAACCATATATACATCTGGTATTTTTGTAAACCTCTCCTTCGGTTGCCACGACGTCCACAGGAACCGATCCAGGATTTCATGTAAGAGAAATACAGAGCAAAGGGTAAAAAAAAAAATATTGACGGAGAATTTTGTGAAAAATTCGATTTCATGCACAAAAATATCCCAACACAACTGGAGGGAGGTGTACACCGAGCACGCCCGTCATTTGATGCGTTCCTGGTTCGGAAAACGCTTTTCATTGGCTAAGCTGTCAATGACTTTATGAATAAACTTGAATCAGGATAACGGTCTCGGATTGCTCGTATGCCTCTCTATCAAAGTACATGTGTTAGTCTTGAAGTGTTGGACAACATAGAACATAAACTTCTTCCACATTTTTGCCGTTTTAGCCCATATCTGAAATGCTGTAAACTTATCATTACGATCTACACAGCCCATATTTCAACTGAATAGATCTATTGCTGTACAGGTTTACAACGCTGTGACATTTGAGCTTACACAAAAAATTGTATACTACTCTTACCGATTTTGATTTTGAAGATACGAGCAGACCGTATTATTATCATGGCTTCGGATTTTGACTGATAAAAAGCAACTAAA
The DNA here is from genome assembly GCA_037379345.1 of Perna viridis. Classification (NCBI taxonomy): domain Eukaryota; kingdom Metazoa; phylum Mollusca; class Bivalvia; order Mytilida; family Mytilidae; genus Perna; species Perna viridis. Next base: position 26,717,976 of record CM074523.1, read on the forward strand.
CTGTACTGAAAGATTTCCCTACAGACTCTGGATCATATACATGTAGCAACCCTCTGTAAACAGAGCCCAGAATCCACTAAACTCCAAAAGTTTTATCTCTAAGATTCCTTATTCGGAATACTGACCGGGCCCGCGTATCTACAGTTTCGATCACTTCTAACCTCTCTCCGGTCGATCCTGTCAGGATTCGCTGTCATAGAAATGTTCTAAACTGTCAGAAGCTGTTCTGACCCGCGACACACCCTGTCAGGGTCTGTCAGGACTCTGGACAAGCTCTGTCATAATCTGTCATGGGTCCTGACACCCTCCTGTCAGGAACTGTTCTAAGTAGAACAGATATGTGGATTAGAAGAGTTCCTGACCGATTCCTACAGTCATTAGCACGAGAATACTTCTTTGACTGAATTAAATACAGTACATGTACGTGATTCCGAAAAAAAGGCGTAGCACCCGAATCCTGATTCGTACGACAGGAAAGAAGCGTTGCTATGTTAAAACCCGACCTTTATGTATGGCATGCAGTACGAACACATGCTACATGTACGCCCCTGACATTGGATATTGGACTGAATTCTTTTGGTTACAGATCTAGACAACGGTATGATACAGAGTATCTATATAATTTTAAACAGTTTATACAAAAAGTTTAGGCCTTTAAGAAACTTTAAAGTGTTCACACTCATACACTTTGAAAAAATATGACATTTTTGAAGAATTTTGACTTATGTATGTAAACCTTTTTGAAGTATTTTGACTCAAATATATAAGTTGCAATCACCCACATGGTAGTTATATTACAAAAAAATAGCTTTTTGTAAATAAGTTTAGAATCTCATGGAAATCAAAAGTGCTCAGACTCATACTTTTTGCAAGAATATGACATTTGTGAAGAATTTTGACTCAAATTAATATGTCACAGCCACTTGATTTTAGACTCTCTTGGAAATTGAAAGTGCTCGCACGCACACATTTTGCCAGAATATGAAACTTTTGAAGAATTTGATTCAAATTAATATGTCACAGCCACTATATGATAGTTATATTGAAAAATTTAGCATTTTAGTCATTAATTTTAGACTCTCTTGAAAATTGAACATGTACATATTTCACAAACGACTTTTCTCCACAAATCCGGGTGAACACAATAAAACCACTTGCATGCGTACGCGACTAATCAATATGTCAGTGGAATTAGCGATAGTTTATTGTAATGATTTTGATATTATGTTGTTTTTAAGTAGATTTGTAGACAGATCACGATCCTTGCCGCCCACAAAATATGAAATAAAATAATAGAATCGACCATTTAACGGAAGTTGTCATTCTGTAAGAAAAAAAATACCCGAAAACCCCCACAAAAACTTATTAATTCAATATTATTCTTTCTAATTGTTAGCAGTTTTATTGATTTATTCATTTTGTTTATTATTATTTATTTTTTTGGAGGGGGGATGCACATTGCACAAGTGCGTCGCTGTGTACTTAATTGTGTTGAAATTGCGCCCATATTTGTCGAAAGATAGTGATGAATCTTAAATGTACTATAAATGCACATGTCAATGATTTATTTTAAGGACAATTATTTCTACCACTGACAGTTTTATCGAAAATATTCATAATTACATATGACTGATGGGAATTAGATACGTATTCTGTCGTAGTTGAGATGTTTGACTGATTCTTATTAAGAAATTTCTGTGATTAATGACTAATACATGTACTTATCGGTAAATAAGAAAAAAAGAAAATAATAACATAATAAAATATTGAAAAAAGACGCATACAAACACTAGAACATATAACATAATAAGGTATATACCAACCTGCAAATAGAAATAAGATGGATACTATGAAGTGTGTCCGAATACATATGTAACTGTTCATAGAAGGTGTGCTTTATTTGTTTGTAATATGCGCGAGTTGAACATTAATAGTTTATCGAAGGTGTGCTCTATTCATTTGTTATATACATGTAATTATAAATTGATTTTTCTATTTAAAATCGAGCGATTCATAATTTAATCTGTCCGAGCAGTTACGTGTATACATCTTTTCAACACTTTTTCTTAGGGGCCAAGTGCTACTATAATAATCTCTGCAAATGGTATATATTTTGCATAGCTGCAACACTCCGTGCCAAACCTGCTGTTAATGCAAATGTACATTGCAACATCATCAAGGGCGCATGCTACAAATGTATGTGAACAATATCACACCTTGTATGGCGGAGCTAATCAGCTTCCGGACTGATGCGTGCAGCTACAAGCCTAGTGAGGAATTGGGTAAAACAGCATTTAGACGTAAAAACGCGTTTATGTTTAGTGCAAACTACAAAATTTGAAATTCCCCAATTTCATCTGTCTATTTCACGGTAAGTATTTTAGTCTCAGACTCGGGGACAACACTGGATCCTGGTTTTACGCAAAAAAAAAAAAAAAAAAATTCTTTTTAAAAAGTAGAAAGAAATCTGAAAAATAACATTAATACATATCATTAGATATCAGTACATCCTCTTCAAATCCTGGCGATGCTCTGTCCAATAATGCGAAGATGTATTAGATCATACCTGTAGGTGTAAAAGTGATCTATTTTCAGCAGGTGCGTTCTGGTATTTAAATCAAAATACAACAATATCCTGCTTGTTTGCCCGTGCCGAAACGGGAGATTTAGCCTCTTCCGGTTTCTCTCGTTTAACATGTAGATTACTTTAGTTCTTCTAAAAAAAATTGATCTCATATATAAAACCGGTAATGAAGGCCATGTTTTTACATGACCACCACTGTATTATAGAGAATATTGCGTGTGATCTTTTAAATGATTGTTGTCAGGAGTATAAAACATGAATTGTAGCGAAAAAATAACCCCGGCAAATTTCCCGCTTTAAAAAAATGTGAGGTGGATATCCCGCTTTAGATTTTTCGAATATTTACGCCTACATAAATGTATGGAAAACAAAGACACACAACAAAGAACATTAAATAACCAAAATTATACATAAAAAGGAAAAAAAAGTATATGAGCATCTCGGACTCCATTAAAAACTGGGATCACGGACCAGGTGGTCGGTAGGGTAAGCGTCCCCTGCTTTTCTAGAAACACCCAGTTAGTTGCCCATAAAAAGTCAAGTCCAGGGTAGACGAAAGATGAAAGGAAAACTATGACATTTTAAATGTACATGTGTTAGTCAAGAGACATATAAGATTTAGGCGGTAGAATGAACATGGTCTAACTACTTTAATTTTTTACTATGTTTTACATTATACTAATTTTAAGAGCGTAGATTCTAGACTTGTCTTTATTTAATGATTGGATAAAAGGATTAAATGTTATGGTAATGTGCTGCGATAGACTTTTTTCGTGTTAACTCTGTGGATTTTGATAGTATGCTAAATTCCTGTTGGAAAATGGGCAGTCAAATCTGTCAAATTTTCAAACATGTTATTGAATATGCCCAATCTAAAACAGGTACGCTAGTACATGTTGTCCTTATTTTGTGTAATTTATATTCATTTTCTTTATTCCCATTGTAACAAAGGACTCAGACCTTTTTGAACAGATTTTTAGGTGTGTTAAATTGTGTAATCTTTTTCCGCAGCGGCCAAAGGGAAAGGGTTCTGGTCACACCAAAGTACTTTAACCCCGGTTTTTGCGCCTGTCTCAAGTCAGGAATTTCTGGATTCTGTTTGTCTTTTTTTATTTTCACCTTTAGTTAATTAATGTTTAATGTCACTTGAGTATATATGAGCAAATATTTTGCTCTACTTGTGTATAATGATGTTTTGGGTCAGCTGCAGCCTACCCTTTGGTACATGTATGAGGGTTTCATCGTCATACATTGAAGACCAATGGGTGGCCTTAGGCTGACATTTTTTTTTTCCGGTGGTGTTGTTGTCTCTTTGATATACATGTATATACTATATCTATTGTCGTTATATTGACAAATGAGAAATTAATTCGAAGTGGCCGAAATATTTTAAAGAATGCATAACATAGAATTTTGAAAAAACAGTTGTCGTGATTGAAGACCAGAAAAGTAACATGTCTCATTTGTCGAACAACTATAATAAAATTATGGTAGCGAGCGAGCAAGCATTTTATTTTATTTACAACTACTTAAGTTAGGACATCCAGCACTTTAAGTGTCAGTCCCTGTAAGAATCAGACAGTGAGTGAAACATGATATGAAAAAAAACCATCATTTTGAAAGATTTTCCATATCATGCTGGACCACTGAGTTACAATTTCATTGAAATGCACTGAAAATGAACATTTCAAGGGCAGATAACTCAAAAATCTCATTTTTCTAAAATTCTATTGAAAATTTCTGCGCAGAGCTAGTGATACAGTGATCAAATAATAGTCTTTTCAAATAGAGAAAGGATCCTTGATTGATATTTCATTGTCAGATCAGTGGGGTTCTGACATGCGTGTTTCTGATTTTCCCCATTTTGCCTGATTCTTACAAACACTTACACTTAAGGTATCCGACCCATAAATGGCTAAAAAACAACCAGCAAAATAATTTGGTTTTTTATCAGTAGTTATAAAATCGCCTACGTCTATCCCGGCAGACAACTGAGAAAGCCATGTTGTTGTGTTGTTGTTATGCAATGAACTGCAATTTTTATTTCCAATTCGTAAAATAACATGCACTGTTTTTTTAAAGAAAAAGGGATTATACTACATTTTTATTGAAAATATACAATTTCAAAGCATTTTATTTTATTCTTAAAAATTTAGTAAAAATTAAGTGTACTTTCTTTTACTTTACGAAAATTACCGAGGTTAAAACAAATAAGACACCTCGGTAAACTTCGGAAAATTGACCAGAAGTTTTTATTATGGGTCGGATACCTTAAGTCAGATTCAGTAAGTTTGTCACAACAAACTACTTTCTTTATCGACAACAAATTCGGAAATGTCACAAATTTAAGAATGACCATATCTTAGTGTATGTAAATGTAACATTCACATACATAAACAATTATTATTTTATTGATTTTAATCAGTGTATGTATATATGTGTGTACACTACCGTCAACCAAATTTTCACAGTGGAGTCACTCATGTCCTCCACTGTGACCCCATCAAAGTAAACACCGAAATACAATGCTCCATTTCAATAGTTCTCAAATTTTTTTTGTACTTTTAATTACTGAAATGTTATTAAATTGCAAGAACCATTAAATACATGTATACCTTTGTATAAAAAAACCGGAGAAGTAAATTAGACATTTTTGAAGCGGTGACTCAACTGTGGAAAGATCAGAAACTGTGAATCCACTCACAATATCTCCACTGTGGAGAAATTAAAACTTGTGTTGACAGTAGTGTATCATGCAGTGTATTAGTAAGTTTTTTTTTTTTTTTTTTAAATTATATAGTTTTTTCAAAACTATATAATTGAAAATTAACTTTCCCACAATTAAAGTCTGCTTTCCCAACATCACAAATCCTTTCGAAAACTCAAATTTACTACTTGCCAGAGGGAAATTAGAATACGATAAACAACATTCCCGCATCAAAATCTCACTTCCGTCGGATGACGGGAAAGTGGAATCCTAGATTTTTATATATGTATAGTGTAATTATAACTCATAATACAACATGTGTCATAGTTTGTTTGAGATAAGTTTATAATGAACTGACGATTTCTTCAGACCTAACATCTATCTTCTTTATCTTGAATTCCATTTGTTTTCAAGATTGTATTAGGCTTTTTGAATCTGTGATGGATCCAAGAGGGGGTGGGGTGGGGTGAGGGACCCGGCCCCTTTAGAAAATTGCAATTTTTAAAAATTGTTGAAAAATTGTTCAAGATACCCTCAGAATGCAGGATTTGAGGTTTAATATTTCACAATTTTATTGAAGGGCCATGCCTCCAACATCCCCTAACCATTTCGGAACACTTCGTGATTCTCACCGGTGATCCTTTAAAAAATAATTTGGACCCCCCCACCTTACCTAAAGCTGGTTCCAGCACTATTAATGTTCTTTCTTTAATCGTTTCTTTGCTTTTAATTTTTCCTGCTACCACTGTTGTTCCTCGTTTCTGCAGTCCTAATACTTCACAGGGTTCCAGGTGTTTTGTTGGATACCAAATTTCGTGGTCTCGTCTACCCCGAAAACCACGAAAGGTGACACCCTACGAACAATAGTACTTTTACAGTAATTATGTTGCGCGGTTTATATATTCATGCTCACACTTCAGTAGATGTAATTTGGTTTAATTAATTAGCAGTCTTTCTGAAAATCAGACAACAGATGATTCATGCATGTCAAAAACCCACCAAATTCAGTTTTATTTCTTGTTCATAAACAGTAACTGATCACGTAACCAGTCTTAGTTTTTAATTTCGTTCTTGCACTTTTGAGATAAAAAATATATAGATTGTACATCAAATTTGCACTTTGCAAGAGTTATCGTTCTCGATTTGGCTTGATTTGGTTGCTTTTAGTGGGAGATAAATGTAGGATTTTCTCAAAAGTGCAAATCTGAATGCAGAAAAGGTTGTTGTTATGTAAAAGTATAGCTTAAGTAGACTAAAAAAGCATCGTTTGTTTGATGGGTTTTTCTTGACCATGAATCACTTTACTATTGGTAGTATCTGATTTTTATGTGGACTGGTTGGTACTTAAATTGTGATCAAGAACCAGACAAAGGGTGTTTCTAATTGTAAAGATTTATTTCATTTCAGACAATTGAAAATGGTTAAAAATTTGCCTTTGGTACAGTAATTTTCGAAGAAAATGCCAATGAAAAAGGAAGGCAATTCTTTATTTGTTACCAAATGAATTTTATTGTTCAAAAAGAAGTAAATATTAGTGTAAAATAGTTTTTGTTTTATAATCACAAGTTTTTGAAATCTGCCTTGAAATCATTTAATTTAATGCACTATCAGCAAACCATATGTTTCCTACTGTTGAACAAAATGCGGGTCTATCAGAACTTTGCAGAGTTAGCATAAATACCATTCTAGTACAGAAAACACGTGTATAGTAAGAACTAAAGATTATGAGATTTTCAAATATATTTTTTGAAAATCGGAAGTGCATACCTTACTTCAAAATAATAATAAAATTGATGGGAATGCATTCCTTTTTTACAAGTCAGGAATTTTCTGAAAAATGTCAAGGTTAACAGGGTGAATATTGGAAAGTAATGCCAATTTATTTTATGATTCAAACAATGACAAAGGTAGTGATGAAAATAGGCTTTTTGGAACAACATACGTCATTGACCTAGCATAATGGTCGTACAAATCTGTCTTTTTCGCAAAAAGTGTAATAATAAAAGTTGTCATAAGATAGGACGCCACAATGCTATTTCTGCTCTGATGTCAATACTGGTGACTACAGTTACATGTATCACACAAATCAAGTACGATAACTATTGCTTAGTGTCAATTTCATGTACAATCTACGTGTACATATAAAATCATTATTTACAATGTAGACGTACATGTACAGTGTACGTATATAAAGACAAAATGAGACTTCTTGTTATGTGGTCTCTAATTCTGTTTTCGAATTCAAATAATTTTGACACACGACTGACCTCATGTCTGATACTAAACAGTCGTCAACAATTTTTCGAAACTCTTCTCCTCTGACAATACTTGTCAAAGACCCGTTGGAACCAAATTTGGTATGAATGTTTCTTGGGGTATCCAGCATAGATCTGATGTGGGGATTTTTTATCTGTCGAACAACATGGCCGCAGTTACTAAAAATATAAAATAGGGGTCAGACAGTAGATTTTGCATATATATATATCTCCAAAATTGTTAGGTTTAGCCTAACTGTGAATGAAATAAAAGTGATCAGCATGATGAGATCTATCTGTGGTCAAATGCTCGTTTTCACCTGTTAAGCCATGTTGGAGTTATTGCCCTTTTCGTCGTTTTTTGCTATTCTTAATGTTATTTCTTTCTAAAATCTTCTCCTTTTTTGTTTTTTATTTTTGTTTTTGTTTATTTGTTTGTTTTGTTTTGTTTTGTTTTTTTTTATCTTATACAGTTTTCAGCCAATATCTTGAAAACTATGATAGATAGAAACTTTCAATCGCTGAAATGATCCTTATGATACATTTGTAATCCAACCAATGTCTTCTTGAGTCAAAATTGTTGGACTCCTTGTTAAATGTATTGCCCTTGAAAGACTCCTGGGAGCGTCCTGTTTCATTCCAGATCCGATTTAGATTTTATTTTATGTGATACTGTGCTATGTTTCGTATTTTTCTATAATATTTGATTAATTTTATCAACAAGTAAGCTATTTCCAATTATTCATTATATAAAAGTTCATTCATATTTCAATATACTCAATACATGTAAGCCTTGAACTTCACTGTTGCTACATGTATCACTTTTGTCCAGTGAAATGCGAAGTTGTAAGCTCCATCGAATACGTTGTCATGGTCAAGCATCATAGGTTTAATGTCAAAGCGAACTCAATACCGAGTGCGTCGGAATGACAAGTTATAGAGAAATTAATTGAAAATGATTTAGTCATTTCAATTTTGAACTGAGTATTTACAGTATGTTCTGTTACTAAAACGTCATGTTCATGTTGATTTGCAACAATTTTTAAAACTGAATAATAGATGTTTTTCCTCATAATGAGTTATATAACTATGTGTCTTCGACTAAAATAACCGCGGCGGGGACTTGGATCTACCCGAGTCTTGTTTTCTTTTGTTTCCGTATAAATGCAGGCATTTTCCTTCACGAATATAATATTCAAACACACAGCTGCAATGTAATTATATGGATATATGTCTGATGTTAACATGAAGTATGTGTATGCTCGCACATGATGATAAGACTATTTTGGCAGGACAGCCCTATATATTCTTAGATTTCGTCTGAATATAGCTGCAATATTGCTGCTCGGACGTTAAACCCCAACAACCAATCAATCATGTTCTTAGATTTATACAAATGTCAACAAATGTACAAAGTACGTGAATGTAGATTAATAATTTTGTCAAGATGAATAATCTAATTGAGATTCTATGATCTAATTTTGAAGACCCCGTCGACCTCAGTCAGTGCTCTATGGTATTCACCTTATACACCTTAAATACGTCTTGTAAATTTCAAGATATTAGTTTCAGGCAAACAGGACCCTTCCTGACTTTCATTTTTCATTTTATTTTCAAATTGAGATGTATTAATACAATTACAAATATATATCAAAAAATAAAATACTTTGAGACTTGGAATGATCATACAAAATAAGACGTATATTGGATTATCTTTACTCCTTTGAAATAACATTTGGAGGATAATAGGTGTCACCCGATCTGTCAATCCATCAAACAGTCGGTGTATCCGTCTGTCCGAAATGTGTTGTTAACTTCTGCTACATGTAGATTACTATGCTATAAAGATATTGTAAGAAATTAGTTTTCGGACAAATATTTTTTTCTGTCTGTCCGTCTGTTTGTTATGGGACCATTTAGTCCTATTTTGTTATTGTTTCCATACATGTAACTATCTTTTTTTAAGTATCCAACCTTTCTTTATCCAAAACATTAAATTATGTTATATACTGAATTGCTTTTTTTTATTTCCCCTACATTTACTGGTACTCTATGCTGATGATCCTGAATTCCACACCTTCCATGATTGTATCAAAATCTGAAAAAATTCAGCTTAGAATAAACATATAGGGAAGCAAATCGTAGTTGATAACTCTGTATACAACAAGGGATTTGTAATGTTTGTCAGTATAGCAAGAAACGATAAATAGTAATGTATTAACACAAAATCAATCAAGGAAAACAAACTAACAAACAAAAACTAATAATTAAAATATAAGCTACATGTTAGCTAAGGAAATACTCATTTTGTCTGATTCTCACAAATGTTTACACTTAAGAGTTGACTCACTGTATCATGCTCACTTTGAGTGCGATATTAGCCTACTTACACTTATGACTTTATAGTTGGTTGCCACCGATTCTTAACAAATCTCGCGACCCATAGTATATGACGTTTAGTTTACTCAGATTCCGAATAATGTATGCCTATATGCAGTAAAACAAGAAATTTCGCATGTATGTTCAATTGATCAAACTTAAATGTTCTAAAATGCATTAAATATCTGCCATTGAATGTAAAATCTTAATTCCAACCATAGTTACCGTACTAGTTAATGAATCCAGTTTATGAATGACGTGACAATAACATTTAAGGTGCAACAAAAATTATTTTCTTATGATTTCCTAATGATTATGATTTTAATCGAGCCACATATTATTATATGAATATGTGGCAGTTTTTGCTATGTACAAATTAAAACTGAAAACAATTATTCATCGTAAGACATATGCTAGAGTTATGCATCATGATGTCGGAACATCATGTGCTAGAGTTATGCATCATGATGTCAGAACATCATGTGCTAGAGTTATAACGTTCTAAGTAACTAAAGCCTGGTACATTTGTTTCCAGAACAACTTTTTATATGAATTATTTTTACTACAACGACTTTCTCCGTCGAGATCTAGACAGGTAACATTGTTCCATATCCTCATCAAAGAAACAGACATTCGTCATGGGGAGAGTTTGTCCAGCAGAATAACAACCAACATAATCTCTATTTTCTTGAAACATTTCATCCTGGCCATCTCAACTTCGAATTCAAGAAAAACATGACTTATCACGATTATTGTTTTTTCTGCTCTCTGATATTGCATCCATTATATTGTCCATTATAAGTTTATAAACGGCGAAATCTCTGTCATGAAGACATACTTTTAAATTGTTTTCGACTTCCAGAAAATTTACCAGGGCACCACATTTACATTCTGGTCTGTTTGGCAATATGCAATAAATGCATCGGATATAAATGCATTACATTCCCCTACCATTGCTGTACAATGACGTTTCTTCTGACCTATACGCAGATAACAAAATTGAATTGTAATTCTATATTTGTATGCTATTGTTGTTGCACTAAAAATAGAGATAAATATGACTCCAAATACTCCAGTAGTGTCACCAATCAAGCCAACACTTATAATGTATTTCTGCAAACAAATCATGTCAAATTTGAAAAATTACGAATCATGTTTAGATCAAGGCTACTGCAGTTAAAATCCGAAATGATAAGTGTTTTCAAAGAAGGTAGGCCATGATAATTTTTAAACCTGATTCCAGCTACATTTACATATTCTACTTTGTTACCATTCGTGAATATTATATTCGTTAAACCATTATTTCTTCCACCAAAATATGACACGTCTATGTGTTGCAGTTTGATTAGTAAGTTGAACACAAACGTAGTATCCTCACCTAAAACAAATTCACACCAATGTTTTCTCAATCTTGCTGTTGACCAAACGATTCGTTTTGTCCGTATGGCTGCTTGATTTGACAAGTCGAGCCATCCTCAAATTGGAGGTGCTTACTCAAAAAGTAAGCTTTTTTCACCAGCTATTGCATTTTATTTTAATGTGTTTTTGCTCTAAACAATTATTGTGTTTCGTCGAAATTTTTGCCCTCGATTCGATATTACTTATTTGATTTCGTGTTAAATCAACTTCTCTAACACACACAATCCTAAGCATAGAGAATGTGGAAGAAGTCAAAACATCAGTATGTCCTGTGAAAGGAAATTTGCTGCAAAATTAATCGATGTTATGTTTTTATCTACAAATGGAACCAACACATTTAACAGCTTCGATACACGTATACTAATATTCCAATTAACGTTAATGATGGAGATGGTTTGAAAATTGTGGTTGGCAATGGGGAAACAACCCAATTATCGCTTAGGTTTAAATCCTCAAGTATAGTCTATAGAATGCACTTGATCCTATTACCGATATCTTTGAAGAGTACAGTTGGAGATGTCGAATGTTGCTGAGGTTCCTAAATGAAAAGTTGCGAAGAATCTAAAATTTATTCCCAGATAGTTCAAGATGTGTAGTGTCGTTCGAAATTTGGTACATTTTCGAAATCTGCGTTTCTGCAATCTGTGAAGACGTAATTTCCGATTCTTGTCGTGTTACATTTATGCGTAAGCACATTAACACACGAATGGAGGAGCAGCAACACATATATCAATAATAACATAACTAAATGAAAGTGAATATTTTTTTTCAAAAGAAAATAATATTTACACTACTAAATCTCTACTGAATATTTCTCAATCTACTGCATGCACATGTTGTAGTACCTTGATCAACTATCCAAATCAAACATACATTGTTACGTTGCTTAAAATGTCTTTAATGTGTATGAACGTATTTTTATAAACAATTCAAATCAGATACAGGCTCACACAAGAATCAGGTAGAGGATGATAAGTCCATGTTTTGCCAGTTTTCTCAACTGTATAAATGCAACAAGGCAGCTTCATTTTAGACTTGAAAACGAATTAAGTTACAGGAACGAGAGAAACAAATAATTGACATACCGTGATCTGTAGTAAAAGGATTAGGAGAATGTATTCTTCACTGGTATTTATCGTGATCATTTGAAGTATTATAACTATTAGCTTCCCAATCATCAATACAACTTTCAATGCTATTTTATCAGTACGATGTTTTTTTCCAAAAGATCTTAGATGGCTTAAAAATGATAAAAAATAAATAATCATCGACTTCTTCTAAGTTCCTTAGACTTTTCAGGCAATACCAACATGTCAGTCTTCATTACTAAACATAACAGTCAAGTGATACTTGAAAAAAAAATGATTTCCCTGTATTAGGCTTAATGAGAAATTCACAAAATTCGTTCCAAGTTTCTGCGTGCACAAAATATTGCATGTATTATAATGGTCTGTGTTACAGAAACAGACCAATACATCGTTCCGTTGTCGTTTCGAATTTATAGAGCATATCATAAAAAAAACACTAAAACGGGCTTATTTACATTGCAGTGTAAATGCAAAACCGCTTTTGACATTTTTGCGGCCTTAAACGTGTCTTGTGGTCACGTTGTTTTTTTTTTCAAGAATGCTAAACTTGAATTGAATTGACTTCTATCTTTTTATTAGAGAAGGATCTTTATCGGAAATGGAAATCGGTAAATGGGGACATGTGCATCGGAAGACCGTAAATAGGAATACGTACATCAGGGACAGTGTATATTTATCATATATCTTTCAGGGGGATCAGTGTACACAAACCAGGGTACCTTGCATAGGAAACGGAGAACAGTGTAATGTTAATAAAGAACGGGATTACATCGTGCATGCAATGTGGATTATCAGAAACATGAAAAGTCTGGGAGGAAGCCGACCACTACATACCATGAAATTTAACAGGCCATAAAAACAAACACTAAGCTATCTACAAATGCTGATAGAACTAAGATTATGATATTAGAATTTGGCCCAAATCTGACGTTTTCCCGTTTTCCTCCTACGAGTACTTCAAAACATTTATTTTCAGCGAGGTGAAATTCAAGCGGAACACATAAAATCTAGGTCAACACTTGTGTAACTATTTTCATTAGTCTGTACTGGTCAGAGAGTATACCATTTTCAAAACAGAAGAGTTATTTGACTTTTTGGGAGAAAGTGCGGGGTTTGAATTACCGAATTTATCTCACAATGTGAATTACTGATTTTTATGCACTGAAAATATTTAATAAATCACTGCTAACTACATAATGAAATTTCTTATCAACTGTATTATTACAACATCTTTGACATAGCTTTCAAATATTTAGATCTTCCATGTGTACCCACTGGCATCAGTTGATTCCGTTTATTACAAAACCGTCCTTATCGAAAAAAGGTTGATACTCAACCCCACTAAAACTAACACATTAAAGGGAAAAAGTATTTGTGACGTCTTTTGACATAAGCACCACTTCATTTCCTTGTTTAAGGGAGAAAAAAACCTATTACACAGAATATTCCTTTGAATAATCTTGCAAAATCATACAGACATATCAGACAATTACTTTTCCCAATGAAGCAACAATATTTTTCATGATTTGATTTTTACATAACACTGTGTATGGTAAAAAATACAATGATTAATTTTAAAAAGCCTGTAGAGTTTAAGTGAAGATAAAAGAAGCTACAGTGTTTATTCCTTTCTCAATTCTTTGAGTTCTGTTTGCTGTTTATCTTCTTCGACAGGAATGGACGGTTCATAACACATATTTATAAATCCTTGTCCCGATGCTCGTGGATTATTAGTGTTAAGTGTCTCTAATCTTCTACCATTACTAACTCCTCTATTAAAATATCATTTAATAATTATTTTGACAAGGAATCAATGCTTTAAAACATAACTTCGAAATATTCAGAGAAAATATATTGTGACATTAAAAACAAAAACAAAGTCTCATCATTGTTGAACTCGTATCAGGTAAAATATCATAAAATTTAGTTTTTAAGGAGTATTTTCTTTCTGTGCAACAAGAGGTATAAATTTATGATGGGTTAATATTTTGAAGCAAACATACTGTACGCGTATCAAGTAATAGCTTTTGTAAGAATCATGCGCATTCTGTAACATGTAATATACCTCCAAAAAGGCTACACATTTGTATTATTATTATAAAGTTGCATTATAGGTCTTTATAATGAAATGCATAATTATTCATTCCAATCTGATTCTCTTAGGAGATAATCCACATTGAAAACTCAAAAGTTCTATCGTATTATAATGTCAATTACAGAGTTATCTCCCTTAATTTAGAATTTTACAGTACATATTATAAGAAATTGATATCCAAGGAACAAGTATTATATGAAAAGCCACATGTAAATTTTTGTTAAGCAAAACGTGTTTAATAAAATAACAGATTAAAAATACTTAGATTTACAACCATGAATCACATTTAGCATGACTCGTATCCTTAATTTCAGCGATTTCAAAACTATAAGCATCAGATAGAATTTGAAAAAAAATATTTCGCTGGTTCTGTTAATTGCTTTTTTCCAGAAATTAAAAAAAATGTTAATCAGGGCTTTTCAAATAGAGTAAATCATAGAAATTATCAAACGATTATATCAACTGCATTTATTTACTCATTCAAAACAACTAGATCACACTTACTGCTTGTGGATTTGCACTCTTCTACCTATAAACAAAATATAAATAACAATAATATTCTGATAGTTTTACCCATTAAGTCATGTTACACGTCTAAAATGCATTTTGGACTTATTTTGAATCTGAACAAAAAATGTTTCAGAGCACAGACAATAGGACCTATCGGGAAATTGAACTAAATTAAAAACAAAAACAAAAACAAACAAACACCTACACCCTTGTAATTTTGTTTTTTTTTTTACTTGTAAAACCTAAAACATAAAAAGAACATACCCAGAATACCAATGTTATACCATTATGATGATCCTTGACCAAACGTTTTATATGCCCGGCGAATATCTGAATATATGCCGAAATTAAATGGAATTGTGTTAAAAAATAAGAAAATTATCTATGTCAAAGTTAGTTCAATTTTGGGCAAAAATACCTGACGTTTATTTCGCTACATGGTCAACGTGGGCAATTAATGTTACGTTGTGTCCATGAATATTTCCGATTTGATTTATTTTTTTATTTAAGTGGTCGTCTTCATGAACGCGTGGACCGTTACAGTACCTGAACCGATCATTGCAACAAAAATGCGATCGGTCATCGGTTACCGATCAGATTCCGATGAGACCATTTAACCGGTGATCCCATCAATCAATGTATTGCATGCTTTTCGTTGTTTTCTTTGTCAATCTTACACATATTTAAAAAATGCAATAATTTAAATATCAATTTATGCTTTTATTTCACATTGCTTTTATTTTAAACAGACCATCCGTTATTTTACATAACACAACTGCCCTCAGATCAGTCACCGGTCATTGGTTATCGGTTCGTCAGTAATCAATCAGTCAGTAGTCATCGATCCGTCAAATCGTTGCACAGGCCGGTTCAAGGACTGTACGATGTATACATCTGCACCATGAAGATTGATTTGGTGAACCTGTCATAGTTTCCCTATCCTTTTTCGTCTACTCCGGACTTAATTTTTATGAGCAACTCGGCAAGTGTTTGTAGAAAAGCAGAGGATGATTACCATACCAGTATGCCTTGTCCAAGCTCCCGGTTGTTAGGGAAGTCCGTGTTGCTCATTTTCTTTCGTTACTTTGTATGTATTCTTTTTGGTTAATTTATGTTCTTTGTTTTGTTTGTCTGTTTCCCATGTCTGGTCTTTGTTCCTAAACTTCATCCTTGAACTTGTGCTAGAATCTTAGTTTCCTTAATTACTCTTTCAAGGCACACAAAATATAGACAGATAAAGAAAATCTGATGAAGGCAAATAAATGTGAGTAATCCAACGCATGATGTGGATTAAGACAAGACGAAAACACTTTTCCTTACAAGTGTCTGGTTCTTGCCTTTTTTATTTTTCTTTAAACCGACTTTCAAGTCGTGGTTTAGTTTGATTTTATTTGAACAAAATGGAATGTTGTATGGACGTTTGTTCGTATTCAAATAATGTGTGTAGATTAATTATATTTTGAGCCTAAACATACCAAACATTAGCCCACGTTCTATCTTTGTTTTATATAATGAAAACAGTTAAAAATTCAAAATGATCCATTTAAGAAGGTAGACCTAGGGCAAGGGAAACAATTCTTGAAATCAGTGATATGTTTGTATCATATTCAATTTCACCATACCATGCCAAGCTTTCAATTGAAACAGAATGAAATCAATCCAAGTTACTTTGATGCTTACAGGAGATTCATGTAAAATGCTAAATACAAACGTTCCAGTGATTTTTAAGAGTTGTATCCCTTACCATAGTTCTAACTCCTTATGCATATCACTTTTTGAAGAATGTGTTTGCCAAGAAGGAAAACTTGAACATTATAAAGTCAGGAAACCTTTTTTATATAACAACGAAAATTCTGATGTTGCCATCCTAATGTAAACGAACCAACCAAAAGCAAACGCGGGCCAAACGACGTGGGCTGTCTGGGTATTATGTGATGCATTCACGACATTTACGTAATACATAGTATGGGAAGGTTGATTCATAGCCATAAAGCTAGTGTTTGAAGAATACGTACCTTGTATATACCTGCAGACTAAAAATCCAATGATAAAGATGATTGCCACCAGGAAGATGAATCCTGCTGCCGCGAATACTAACACTGTAGGTAATAAAGCTTTGACTATTTCTATATCAGATTGAGAATCCGATTCTAAAAAAGAACAAAGCAAAAAGACAAGCAATACTATTATTCCCACCATTAAAACTTGAAACCTTAAATACAAATTCCTACATGTAACGATGTTCAACATTTTGATCGATCTTGTTTTTATTTGAAATTGTTGAAGTGAAACAAGAATAAAACAGCCTTTCCCTAAACAAGTAGTGTACGTTTCTATGCATCGCTGACTTAAAATTATTAATTCTGTTTTCGTGCATTTTAGAAGTTAGAAATTCTTCATCTCCTTTTTGAACCACCGCAGGTAAAACCGTTATAACGGATATGAATTTTAACAGTGTTTGACACGATTGTGTTGCCCTGACCCGCAAATTCAATCCCTCTTTTCAACGGGTCATAGTTTTCCTTTCCTCGTTTGTCTACCCCGGATTTGACTTTTTATGAGCAACTCGGCGGGTGTTTCTAGAAAAGCAGAGGACGCTTACCCTACCGGTACACCTGGTCCATGCTCCCAGTTTTTAGTGGAGCCCGAGTTACTCATTTGGCTTTGTTACTTTGTATGTATGATTTTAGTTACTTTATGTTCTTTGTTGTGTATGTCTGTCTTCCATGTCTGGTCTTTGTCCCTGGATTGCATTCCTTTGATGACCGCTATAACCTTGGTACCCTTCATTACTCTTTCAGCATTACTTCAGCAATGCTTATATAATACAGCATAAATTGATATTGTGACATAACTTAAAAATCTAACCCGCCACCGAGCAATGGGATTCCTGACAGTTTTTTATATCAGTGGAGTTCCCGGTACAATACATTCCATTACATGTAGGAGCAGGGTTGTCACAGGATCTTTGTCTTGTTTTATATCCTAAGCCACATGACACACTACACCTGTTCCAATCAGACCACAGACTCCAATTACCATTTACTGAAAAATATCGAAAGTTGTTCAAAACATTATAATTTTTAATTAGTAGAAAAATGCGTTTTATTTGTGCTCACTTTTATCAATTAAAGTAATGCAATTCTGGTTAGAATAATTGATGTCAACGTGCACTTGACAAAATAACTTCTTGTTGTTGTAGAAAAATACACTTGTTTGATCTGTCGCTTGGTCAAAACGGTATTCTGTCGTTCTTATCACTATTTTAGGGAAGGTCAAAAGTTTACAAAATGCAATGTTATTATAGAATAAAATACATTTTTTTTGCATTTGTATTTGCGTTTCCATTTGCGGTGAGGTGAAAATATGAAAGAAGGAATAGTATATAGATAAGGCAAATAAAACTAAAGTCTAGAGTTAGCGATGAATAAAAATGTCTGACAAACGGAAATCGATGCGTCAAAAACTGAACAAAAATGTGTACACACAGTTGAGAGTCAATCACGATAGAGGGAAGACCCCATATACTTGCAAAAAAATGTGTAAGTGATGTTAAGTTGCCAAAAGGTGTCAATGTAAAGTCAAAACATGTCAAACAGTTTATAATTTATAAGTTAGATAATTAGTGTTTTTGTAATAAGAATCATTCCACAAACTTAAAACATTTTTCTTGCTTATATTGTACGTATATTTCTTTTTTCTTTTGATCATTATTAAGCCCAGTGACAAAAAAGAGATCTACAAATGTCAATACACCGTCTTCTTTTACCTTATCGAGTTTTTACACTTATAATCAATATGACATTCTGTGTAACATTCTGTGTGACATTAATTCATTACTGTGTCAATAATTCATTACTGTGTCAATAATTCATTACTGTGTCAATAACTTTGAATCACAGATTGCCTGTATAACAAAATGTTAATAAGATCGCCCTGTTTTCAGAACGGCGTTAACGATATAATATATCAAAAATCAAAATATGTAATCGAAGTTGACCTAACAAGTTACTATTAAATTATAAATCAAATTTAGTCTTAGCCATCAATGAATCCCTTTGTCAATAACCTCAAAAGGTGATGTTTCTGTCTTTATATATGAAATGATGGTTTGATTATAATTCAAAACATGTTATAATGTTGTTTTTGTTTTTTAAACAAGAACTGAATTTCTTTTTTAAAGGTAGGGAGGGGATCTCAGTACGAATTTTTACTAAATAATGTCATATATAGCGCTGATCATTAGAATTATTACCGTTATAAGTTTTGAGAATGATTGCATGACTGAAAGATCAATCAACAAACTCCCCAGCTTTTATAACGAATGCCTTAAAATGATAATCTGGCTGTCAATTGTTTGTTTGTTTATTGGGGTTTAACGTCAGAGCAGCAATATTTCAGCTATATTCAGACGATCTGGCTGTCAAAACAACTACTGTAAAATTGCATGAGAGAACATACTCCTCAGACATACACAGAATACCTAAAAATATCGATGGCGATAAATTATATACACCAGTATTTTGTATTCTGTCTTACACGCCTTTAAATCTAAACACAATCTGGTATCGACTTAAACATACTGAAATATTTGAACAAAGTCCCGTTAAGACTGTGTTAGCTATTCAGATCAATTTCAGTCCAAATGTATATACCATATTAGTTTCTAGTTTTTTTGTTCATCACATGTAAGACGTGTCCAGCCTTGTCAAAACGAACAAGATCGGTGACTCAATATAGGTTTAGATCGGTTTAGACATTTAAGGATCAAATATTATTGCATGACATTTTTGTTGTAAGATACTTTCAGATCGTGACAAGTCTTGTGAAGACTGAAAAATTGAATAGTAGTTACTTCCCTTATACTACACTGAAGTTAAAATCGGGTGTCAACACATTCATAACCATATCTTAATCATTGTTATTAATGCAGTAAATGGATCTCATTTGCATTTTACTACAAGGTGCTATATTTCGAAAAGGAGAATGGGGGTGATTTTGGGAACTGTGACTTGAGCCTAGTAAGAATAAGGCACCAAAAAAGGAACCAGAAACAAGTATTTCTTGCTGATTCTTGGAAGATTACTTGAAAACAACAATAACGAGAATGGGGATGGCGAATGTATCAAAGAGACAACAAAACCATCGGAATGAACTTATCAGCTCAAGGTCATATTTATAGAATGCTTTGAAATTGTACCACAAGTTGCCATATCCTACCAGGAAGTTTTGAACTGATTTTCCTGGTTTTGACTGGAAACCTTTAGGAATAACGGTCAAAAAGAGACCAATTCCTTTCTGGTTGAATTTTAATCTTGTGTAAAATATATAACTATACTCGAGATTCAAAGCTGTTTTAAGTATGATGACGTGTTCATGCGCGTCCCAACTGGTTGACATCTGAAGTCGTGTCAAGCTGTACTCTGCAAAGCATTTTATTGCTGTATATTACAGAATCAGAAAGATATCTTATTTTAAATTGAACCCTAGTTAGTGTAATTTTAATTTGGAGGAGCTTTATAATGCTCATGCAAGGCTAAAGAGGATATACGAAAGGATACCCAAGACAAAAACATGTAAAAGGTCAGTGCCATATAAAGTTTTCTTGCAAAATTGTATACAATATACTATGTCTGATGAAATATAACCAAACACTAGAAAAAAGTAAAATAGAAGAGATTGTTTTAGTATACATATGTATATACATGTAAATGCAATTGAGACAAAATAATTATTTATATTTTTGATTACTCAGTTGCTTAATTCAACTAGAACCATTCAGTATTTCTTGTTACACAAAACGCGTGTATGCATTAAATCGAAGAATCTACAATGATTAAGTCTTATCCAATTCAAATGCAATCGTACATACAGATTGAACTTGTTGATTTTTTAACAATGCTTTTTTTAGCTCACTCTCCAACATGCTTTTCAATCTTATTACACTTTAAATATTCCACTACAGCTCCCTCTTAAACATCTTCAAATAATCTTGATGAAATTTTCCCCATTATATTTGGATTAATGCGTCCAATGGGAGATAATCAAACTCAGTTAGTATTATCATTTGTTTTAGAACCAGCCACTTGCTTATCTTTATGCAAACTTGGTAGCTAACCATAGCAGGTATGTTACACAAAGTGTGAAGATTATAATTTATTCTGAAACAGTACTTTAGTTCAGTTCAACACATGCATAACGTTAAATAAACAAACGTTGTATTTTGGGTATTAGTGATTATTTCTTAAGTTTTAACAATACACATTTGAAATTCTGGACATGTACATGTACTATGTATTTTTTAAACCATACAAATTAAACACTATGACGTGTCTTAATTTCAAAACAAAAATACTGCATTTAACACTATATTCAACAGTGGAAACATATATATTTACTATTTTATATAGATAAGAAATAATGCAAGTATCATGGGTTGAAGCTGATAAAAATTAAAGATAAAAGAAGATACATCAAGCTGATTACGATCCGGAATTAAGACTGTCGTTAGCATTTTTATAATTTTCTTATATATATTATGACAAAAGTACATTTGAAATTCATATTCCTAGATACATGTAGTACTGATATAGACTAAGTGTCGTTGAAAATCATTTTTCTATTTGATGTTTTATTGAGAAGTTTTTTAGTATTTTTTATATGAGAAATTAAAGATTGGAATTATCAAAACAGTATAAGTCCTTAGCGCAGGGACTCACGAATTGGGATTGATTTTACATACGATGGGGCCATGACTTTTTGTAAGTTTAAAATAGTCTGGAGCAGGCATTTCAGTTAGGGAATTTGTTTTGAACATTAATGGGACGCTTGTGTGTCATGTGTAGATGTACAGGAAGGAATATAATTACTTTTAGTGGACTCAAAGGGAAGATAATCTAAGTCAAGGATTTACATTGTAATACCTCGTGAGCTCAATTGGTCTTAAACCGCTCAAGTGATTTTGATGAAACTATAATAGGAATATTAATGTTAAGTATCAAGGTAGTTGTGTATAAAGGAATATATAATTCCTATCAGAGGTCTCCAATAGGAGATAATCCAATTCAAGGGGTTTTTCTCGTTAAAACCTTGTAAATGCCACTCTCCCTAAACCTCGAAAATTTATTGGAAGGTTGGGTATCATACGTGGATGTACGTAAAGGAATATAATTACTGATAGAGAACTCCTTGTGTTCATTGAAGACCAATGAGTTAAATTGACCAGACATTTTCGTCCCGATGGGGTTGTTATCTCTTTGACATATTCACTATACCCATAATTGGTAATACAAAACCCTGACCACGGAAAACTTGTTAAGAAAATTTTACCGGGACTCAACACTTTAATATAGTATATATGTATGTCTAAATTAGAACTATACGATCAAATCAATTTCTTGGTCCCAGCTCAAAACATGTATATGTAACATGCCACAAATAATTTCTGTTAGCCTATATTTTCGAGTATGACTTTGTATTCAAATATCGACGAAGAGTAATACGTTGCAACTCAGATAATTATTAATATCAAATATTGAATAATAATTCATACGCTTCTAAAAGCAGTACTGACGTGTGTGCATTTAACGGGAAGATGTGTCGAATATCTTTGGATCACAGGTAAATATTTTTTTTTCAATCCATCACGTGAATTTATACAAAACAGTTTAAGAGAATAAATGTTTGCCTTGAATTACGAACATACATTAAGTGACAAAGCAAATCTGGTTTCTCTGACTCATTTTGTAAATGGAAATTATTTCGTTTAACATTTGCCTACGTATGGTTAGATCGAAAGAATAACATTTTGACTAACGGATTGGGGTACCCCAGTATAATTATTGAAATCCCAAAATTGTTTTTATGCATCTTCACGAGGCGTTTTGAATTTTTCTGATTAGTAACGTACTATTAACTCTATTTTTGTTATCTTATATAATGTTAATACTGTTGTATTGTTTTAAAACAATATTTAAATAGTGTATGTTGACCTGAGATAAAGGAGACAACTCTTGGTTGATTAGAGTTAAAATTCTATTCAAATTTCTTTAGTTGAACAGATCGGGACACCTCCTAACATACCTTCTATAGTACAAATGACACCCACATCGTCATCATTTTCGCAATCGGGACCATCCCTTCCCCATTGAGTGTGTTTGCACGCCATGAATGAGTTCTCTGTACCATCGCAGCCTACTTTCTCTAACCAGATTGGACCAGACCCACCACCTGCTACGTATATCGAGGCGCCACTGTTACTAACAATTTAGAAAAAAAATGGTAACATGTCAGCACACAATAAATTCTCAGTTTAAAACAATAAAATGAAAGAATATCTTGCCTTCTTTTACATGTTTCTAGTAATGAATAACAAACATTGCCTTGTTTTATCATGTTCTTTCATAATGAACAGAGACTATGTTTTGAATTTGGGCATATTACTTTACTTTTGTCACTCACGTTGTTGGTCATTAAGTAATTTCTGATTTTCGATTATTAAATATTTGTTTAGCACTAAATGATTAGTAAATGAAAAAAACGTAATGTATAATATAAAAAAACCAATGAATTAATAATGACTTCCATGTTGGAGGAATTTTGCCTATTTTTCGCCTCTTAAGGAGGTAGACCGAAGGTAAGAGACACAACTCTTATAAATCATTGGAACGTTTGTATTCAGCATTTTACATCAATTTCATGTAAGCAACAAAGTAACTTGGATTGATTTTAATTCTGTTTCTAATGAAAGCTTGAAAGACTTTAGTGAAATTGAATAAGATACAAACCGGAATTACGTCCCTTAGCCTAAGTCTACCTCCTTAAATTATCGGAGAAATAGTTTTTCCTACAATGCTGTCGGATATTGCAAGATATGTATACCACAAGAACTACGGAATACTTTCCTTTTCTAACCTTTCTAAACAAGAAAAATAATGTATAACATTGGATTAAATACTTTTTTATCCTACATGTATCGATAAGAAAAATCAAATCATTCACTCACAAATCAAATACAAGTCCAAAGTGTCGTTATCTTTACATAACCTATCATAAGTGTACTACTGTGAAAATGTCTTCATTCGTAAGGTAATCTCACTTTATCTTCTTTGTTGTGTTTGTCTGTTTAACCTGTCTGGCCTTTGTCCCTGAATTACATTCTTTTGATTTCCGCTAAAATCATGGTCCCTTTTATTATTCTTTAGTAGATTGTTGTATTTGTGGATTAGACAATTGTATCATAAAAAAACGTATAAAACATTGTCTTTTCGTTGGGAACAAAATATCGTCGTATACCATACTCACGAACACTATGAAAATTGGAAACCCATGAACAATTATACTATTGCATTCTCAAATTACTTTACATTTTCCTTGTTAACTATATCATGTTCACTTTACGTGCAATAATTAGCCCAGTATAATCTACCTTCCAAAGAGCTGTCTACACACCACCGCTGCGTCCTTATGTGAAAAACCATAATGACACACTGTCCCCCACATACCATTCAGATATACTTCAAGCCTGCCTTTAACTTTACAGCCGTCAGATAATGTTTGGTCTGCTAATCTGGTTTCTCCTGAAATCAGAAGTACATTTACATGTTCACATTACACATGATATAAATATTACTGTAATGTAGCTGGGAAGATTCTTATAACCAAATTCACCATTGTAAATTTAGTTTTCAATTATTCGTAACTGTAGATAGGTTTGTTAACAGAAAACATTCAATTTTCTAAAATGCACTCAACTTTTATTCAACCTATCAATGAAGCTTATGTCACGTGATTTTTAAGACTCTTTTACCTTCTGTTCCATTAAAGCAACTGATGCTAACTCCAGTATCAGCCGGTTCTGAGCACTTATCATTTTCCCTACCAGAATGGTCGCAATCACTAAAGTTTGGTTCTGTTCCGTTACAAACAACATTGCTTAACCACAATGGACTACTGCGATACACCCATGCAGTATAGAAGGATGCATGCTCTGCTCTGAAAAAAAATATATATATACAACGTCTCAGAATGTGACGACTCTATTCTCTACACTGCTCCATCGGATCAAATTGATACAGGGAAGATAACGTAAACTTATAGAAGGGTCTGAAAAATTCCCAACGATGTTAGAACTGTCAAATTTGCGAAGCTAGCTGGCCGAGTGGTCTAGGGCGTTGTCTTAGTGCAGGCGGTGTTGCCATAGATGTCACA
The DNA here is from genome assembly GCA_037379345.1 of Perna viridis. Taxonomy (NCBI): domain Eukaryota; kingdom Metazoa; phylum Mollusca; class Bivalvia; order Mytilida; family Mytilidae; genus Perna; species Perna viridis. The sequence continues at coordinate 26,743,222 of CM074523.1, forward strand.
GCGGTACGAGTTCGAGTCCCGCGGAGGGAACGACAAAAATTTGCTTCGCAAATTTAACAGTTCTAACATTGTTGGGAATTTTTCAGACCCTTCTATATATATATATATATATATATATATATATATATATTGTGTATTCTTAAAATGACATTTAATTTGGCATGTGGCTCATTTCTAAACATACGAACAATAATGTATCATACAAACAGTAATAAACCAAATAAAGAAACTGCCATAAATATTTAAAAATTAAAAACAACACGAAAAAGACCAGAAAACAGATCACAACTAACTGATATTTCTTTTTTCAAAGTGACATAGCAATCGAAAGGAATATTTTAAGAAATGTATGATACATTTTTTATGCTGAAAATTACAATAATTCGGTTTATTTAGGATAGTAGATTTTCCACTCACGTCTGCAAAAAAAAACGAAACTAATATCCATTTATTTCCAGAAAATTCATACTATCATTCAATACTACGCTTCTTCCATTTTTTTTGTGATAAAAGTAGTTACGCATGTGTATTAAGTAGTCGAAAAGATATTTTTAAGAAAGGACGTCAGCAGTTACACCTCTTGAAACCTGTAACGTTCCCAATCCCATAAACACGAAGAACACGATACACGAAAGCGACCCGAAACACGTTGCATGAAGCGCAATGCATGAATAATCTTCTTCAAAGTATTCATCTTTCATATGGGTAAAGTTCAGAATGTACCTTACCAAAATATCTGATAATAAATTGTGGTAAACAGATTACGACTAGTTATCACAACATGTTGATTCCTTACATTGTGCATGTAGTTTAATGGTTATGATTATTGTTTTATTTTTGTTATAATATAATGCCCATTTTTATCATGCATCCTCCATGCGATATTGCCCTTTTTCCCAACCCAGTTGCCCAATTATCCATGTATCATTCCCAATTTATAATCACATAACAAGAGTAAAACTAAATATATATTATAACTTGATAAAGTTGGAATAATATACTCAATGTTTATGTAATAAAAAAATCTGAGACTTATGTGATACTATCCAATTGTTCAGAACGTGAAACGAAAGTAATATTAATTTATTTTTCAAGGATTGTTAAAAATATCAGAATATGTATCTGTAAAATAAACTATATTATAAAATTATGTAGTCATTCTCTGTGCTATATCATAATAGTAAAAAAAGAGAGCACATAACATTTGTTGTATGGAAAATGAGTATTTTTACTATTCAAGGTTCATTGCAAAAATATTTGTAATGGTCGCAAATATACAACTATAGCAATGTCAGGAAGCTAAAGTAAAATTTGCCATATTTATAGTTAATTCAGTCTTATGCAATACAGTTTAATTGCTCTGTATATTAAGGAAAAGTAATGCTCTAAGGAAAAGAATTCCATATTTATTGTATATAGATCATTGTATACACCTATTAACTTGTTTAAAGATAAAAATATCCAATTTTTATTACTATTTTGTAAAAATACTCTATTTTAAATTAGTTTAGCGATTCCAACTGATGCCCTACTGCCTTAATTGTTTAAAAAAAGAAAATATTACATCTTTGATAATATTGATGTGAACTTTAATCATTCATTGTTCTTTAGGAACATGTTTTCAAAGAAATGCCAATATTAAGATATTGTAATTTCTAAAGTTGGGGTAAAATATACCAAAGTTGTAGATAATAAAGTATTTAAGACTTATACGATACCGTCTAATTGTTCGAAATATGAAAGGAAAGGAATATTCATATTAAAAATGTCCATAGCTGTTGTATATAGACCATTGGTAACACTTTGTATTTAGTTTTAGGAAAATACTTTCACATATAATTGGTTGAATTTACTTATTTTGCAAATTAAACAGTGTACAATGATAGAATGTCTGATGACAATTATTTTGCATTCGTATAAATTCCTGAAAACAGTTTTTCCTTTTAATTGTACAAGAACACTGATGTTTGCATTTTAAACGAATTTACAACGGTAGTCTGTAAAATTTATTTATTCATATGAGCTATTTTTATCATACAATCAGATGACAGAACCGTTCCTCGAAGAATGTTGCACTGTAAAATGTAAACAGGGAGTTATAGCAGGTTGTTCAATGTACAAGATCGGACAACGACAAAAGCTGTAAGTAAGTCTCGTTCTAGTTTCAGTTTCCCGTCCGGAAATTTAGATGTAGAACGTATTGAAATCCGAAGCCGGTCTGCATTTTATTGTTCACTTTCGGGAAATGAAAATGCTGTATCACTATGCAAAATCTTCTATTTCTATGCTTTTCTTAACATTTTTATTCAGTAGAACTAGTTATATGTCATTTTGTATCAGTATATTTCTCATAAAGAGATATTTTGCTTTTAACATTGAACTCAATGATATGCTAATGACGAATCTGTATGCATTTGAATGGGAAATGATGACCCATTCTCATGACATCACGGAGTCACGTGACGAGATTTACATACCCTATTGTACTTAGGAACATTAACTCATTGTAAGAGTTTCTCTTGGCTTCGTCATTGTCGCAAAAACAAGTGGAATAAAAGATAATCAGAAGGACATTGCGTAATTATAGTTTTCTCTAACAACACTCTAATACAGTTTTCTTTTCAACCATTTTGTTTTTACTCCTAAATAAACTGCTCGTGGTACCACACATTTTTTTCGAGCGTTTTGTACTAAAACAAATATTTAATATCTCATGTTTTTATCCGCGTCCATTTCGTTTGTTATTTCAATATATGACTTACACTATCCCAAGTTGCCGGCATGCAACTTTAGCAGCTTCTTTGTCAAACCCTCTTTTACAAACTGTTCCCCAGACTCCATTGTACTTCATTTCAAGTCGACCGGAAACAGTGTTCGATGAAATTGTTTTTAAATCCGGAATTATCCGTAATTCAACTGTAAAATGGCATTTAAAAAAAATCATTTGTTAACCTCTAGAACCAATAACGCATACATGATAGATGTTTTATCTGTTCCGATGCACATGTTGCAGTTGGTACATTACAAGATCACATATGAAAATATACAGTTGTTTCTTGGGTGTGGACATAGTATTATGGATGTAAATATGTCCAACAAAACAATGAAATTTTAAGTAGTTTTGACTAAATGACGTAAAATTGTGGCACCATTATGATGTCATCACTATGAAATAATGCCACACAATATTAACTGTCAATATTTGTATATTTTACTATGTAATGAACAACATTTATGTTATTACAACAAAGTAGATATTTTAGGCCTTGTTCATGGCTTATTGCCACCACACCCTACGCATTTACTTTTTTCCTAATAGTGTTTATGGAAAGGGGCGACTATTTTATATCGGGTGAGAGATTTTAAAATTTCTACAGAATCAAAATATTTGATTTCAGCATGTTAAGAGTGCACATATCTTCCCACCTTCAAGATCAAAATATATATTTTCAAATAGGTCTGAGTAAAAGACAAGTCGTTTAAAAAAAAAATACAAACACCCCTAACAAAATAGAGTGGAGCTTCGCTTATAAGATCGAGACGGGTTACTTTATAATATATTTCACTAACTTTCTGACTTTTACAGAGGTTGACACTTAGTGAACACGAATGTGATTTTATACGGATATCATCAGTTTTATATGGACCCAGATCATTGTATGTATTAAAGCAAAATACGTTTCGATATACAGCGTACGATAGTCAAAATGTAGCGTACAGTCATTAATGATAGATAAGTAAGATGGAAGATTCTAGCGAAAATAAGAACAATATAATCAAAGATAAAGACAGGAATAAAGAAAGTAGACACAGGCAACAAAGAACATGCAATAAGAAAAAATAACATGGATTCACTGTTCATGATGACCAAAGAACTTCAGTAGTGATGACTTCAATCTTATTGAAACATAACTCTGTTCCAGAGCCCTTACTGTAAGACGTTTACTTGACCTATTCCTACACTCTTATGAAACTACTTTATAGCTAATCTGATCTAAAAGAAGGCACATCGTTGAACTAGATCCATTAATATAACGTATTATCCGTAAACAATCCTAGTTTCGGGGATTTGATACTTCGCATCAACCACAAAGAATATGAGATGACGGATACAACAGACACTCTGAAGTCAGGCTAATATCTTAACCTACACTTAACCTACTCCGTGCCCCCAGTTTTTAGTTGAGTTGCTCATTTTCTTTTATGTATTATTTTGGTTATTTTATGTTCTCTGTTGTAGTTGTCGTTCTTCCATGCCCCGAAATGCATTCTTTGGGTTTCCGCTAAAGTCCCTTGATTGCATTCTTGCAAAAGTCAGCATTGTTATACGAAAATTTTATACGCATACGCATACACCCATCAACAAGACCAAGGGAAAACAAACAGAGATTACCATTTAATAAAATTATTTCGTGTTTTTGAGAATTCCATAAGCGTATCAATAAGAGTCATCAGGGAACCAAAATTCTAGCGAAACGTTACATCGCTAGCCATTAAAACTTTGATATACAGAAAAAAAGTAACCACATAAACAAAATATCATGTAATGGAAAAAATTTCAAACAAAACTCTCTCTGTTGCTGATTATGATAAAATTCTATATTAAATTCAAATCCGAAACTGTGCGACTGTTAATAAACCAAATATTCGGAAAATCAAATTACTTTTCACACATTTCGAATACTGCCATTTCCGATTCCAACAGATGAAAATATTCTTACTTCAACAAACGTGATTGCTTCTCTCCCACCTAAAGCCAATAATTGGTCATATTTTAATTTTATTACCTTCTGTTCCATTAAAACAGCTTACGCCTACGTCTTCAATATCATCGTGTAAACCGTATCCGCATCTTCTCGTACCCCAGCGGGAATATGAGCATTCACTAAGATTTGATTCAGAACCATTACAAATCACTTTACTGTACCACATATGCCCATTTTTGATCTTTGGTGTGTAAAAAGAAGCATACTTTGTTCTGAAAAAAAACATATTTAGGGTAGAATTATCGTTGCATTAACGCCTTTGTTAATAAGCACGTAACTCAAATGAAGTTTATCTTTACTTATATCCAAGAGGGCTATGTGTCCAAATTTGTTTTTAACATGCCAAATATCTTTCCTATAATTAAATTTACTTTATAATTGTATTCATAGGCTTAATGGTAAAGTGCACCAACACAACGATGAACTTAAAATCAGGGGAACTACGAATGAAAATCAAATGATTGTTATCCTTAGATAAAGGGAAAAATATCCACAACAAAGAAAACGAAATAACCAAAAATAACACGTACAAAATAAAACGAAGTTAAATGAGCAACTCAGACTTCGCTAATAACTGGGACATGCACAAGATTAAACGGCATAGTAAGAGTCCTCTGCTTTTCTGAAAACAATATCCGATTTGCGAATAAAAAAGTGGTGTCCGAAGTAGACGACAAAACGAACAAAAACCTATGATTTGATGAACAAAGGAGCCTAGTCAAGTATATTTATATGAAAAGCGCTTGGCCCCTATCATGACATAACTATTGGCTGCAATTTCTAATAATGGTAATATATTGAGGTTAAAGCTTTATATACAATATAACCTGACCAACCAATACACTGAAAAATATTCCATTACCATATAAGGGAAACCTGTCTAAATCAAACATTATAAAAGTCTCTATAAACCTTACAAATTGCAACCTGTTTGAATCAAACAGTTAAAAAGTGCCGTTAAAAGTCCGGAATAAATATAAAAGCTAATTATATTGCTTTTTACTTAATAAATGTATTTTGAAATCTTTTAAACAAAGGACCTTCCTAAACGGATCCTGTTTTTACTTCTGGAAGGTTCCTTTGTTATTTAGCAACTTGAATAAATAACATGAGGATTTGAAAATAAAAAAATAAACATATTCATTGACTGCACTACTGGTTTTGTTCAAAATGTTTGAAGCATTTTATTATTATTCTTATTTTTGTTTAAGATCAAAAGAAGATTTGGAATTACGTGTTCCGTCTTTCATTTAATTTTGAAGGTGGTGTATGAGTGTATATAATTATGAAAACTTAGAGACTGTTATTCTGCTTTTAAAACTAATTATTGTCTAAGCGTACATACACTCGTTGAGACGTTTAGGTTTCATGCACGCACGATACCCAAATGCACGCTAAATGAACGCTCCTATCGTGCATTTAAACACACGAGAAAGGAACGCTCCAAGCGTGCTTTTAAACGCACGAAAAACGAATGCTCTTAAGGTGTGTTTAAAAGAACTATAGACGAACGCGCTTACTTTGAACGCACGATAGACGAACGATGAAAAATAATAATTTTGACAAGTAAAGAGGAAGAAAAAAGAACGTAAAATTAATGAAATTTTATCATGCATTTAAACGAACGCTCGTATCGTACGTTTAAACAAACGCTCCTATTGTGCGCTTAAACGGACGCTCCCGGCGTGCGTTAAAACAAATACTACTATCGTGCGTTTCTGGTGCGTTTAAACGAACGATGTGTAAACGCATGATCAATGTTACACAAACGCTAAAATGGGAAACGTGAACGTTTCAAGGAGTGTATAAGGATAAACATCGACATAAATAACAAAAGAAATAAAAAGTGCAATAATGTATATTTGAAAGATACATTTATTTCATTATTTAAAAAAAGAAGTGAAAAACAGAAGAATTTCACATAAATTATTTGAGACAGTATATTCACATAAATTGCAAGCGACCAATATTTACTATTTACAATATGTACTAATGTACATTATGTACATGTAAATGTTAATTTGTACTTATTTTTGTCATTTCCTGTTTTGTTGCTCAGACAAGAATAGGAAGAATATTTTTTTCTAAGGAGCAGAGAATTAACTTATCAGTAGTTTATTACTATTTTCTCCTAAGCACTGTGTGTGCATGAATAAATATAGATATAGAAAAAAATATTGAAACAGCTTCAAGTTCCATTGTACATGGGGTAATACAGATATTGCGAACGATGTAGATTAACAATTATAAACTTTCCGATAATTTAAATAGAAATCTACCTTGCTCCTAGCTGTCTGCAAACAACTTTTGCAACTGCAATCTTGAGGCGAACTCCACAAACTTTTCCCCAGAATCCAAATCGATAAACTTCTAACGTTCCATATATTGAGTCAGACGTCCTTGTCCTTGGGTGAAGCCGTACTATTTCTAAAACGTTATTATGTTTATACATAGGCGAACAGATAGCAATAAATGCTGTCAAAATATCAAACAAAAAGGATGAGGCTGTATAAGGCTCTGTAGCACCTACTAGATGAAATGAAATATTCTCTCTTTAATTTGTCCTCTTTTAAGTTAAACCGTTTGTTTTATCTTCAGTATTAACGAAATGAAAAAAAATACAAAAATAAATTAACCAAAAATATTTACAACAGAAATTAGCAAAAAATATATTTGTATTCAATAACAGATAATTGTTATAAGAACAATAACAAACAATACTTTTTCATCAGAACTCCCAAATAGTAGTAAATTGGTGTTAGAAATAAAGTATACTTTTTTGCTTTACCAAAAACTAAAATATGTTCATGTTTTTTTCTCTTTATGATTTATGGTGTTAATTTAGGTAACCGACGTTTTCCCTTTGTCTGTTTGTTTGTTTGTTGTTTATTTATAAGTACCTTCTGATCTGTTGTAACAGCTGATACCTGTATTATAATAGTCTGAACAGGTTTTGTGTCTCCAGCTTGAATGTCTACAAGCTCCGAGGTAATCTTCTGTACCATTACAACCCACATCATCCAGCCGCACTTGATATCGCCCACGAGCAAAAAATGGCACAATGTAACTTCCAGAATATACGAAACTGACAAATGCGGAATAAAATAAATAATAATGACTAAAAAATCAATGGTAGCCGGTCTAGATGCTGTATATCAATAATGACAAAACCATACTAAACAACTGAGTTGATATTAAAGATCTATCAGAGCAATATTTTGTGAGCCCTGTTTTTGTAACAATAATTTTCAAATAAGCTTTAAGGAGGTAGAACTAGGGTAGGGGACATAACAATTAAAATCATATTCAATTCACCAAAGCCTATCAAGCTTTCATTTGAATCTGAATGAAATCAATCCATGTTTCTTTGATGCTTACATAAAATTGAAGTAAATTTCTGAATACAAACGTTCCAATGATTTTCAAGAGTTATGTCCCTTACCCTAGGTCTACCTCCTTAAATCATGTTACTTAATGTTTGTCCTAACACACGCTTTCAATAGCTATTGTCCGAAATATTTTTGACAGAAATGTCCGGCGTTTGTAAAAATGGTGATGCATGTAAACTGTGAAATGTCGTTTTGTTGAACTCCGCTTTGGTTGTTTAATTTAATCTTGATTTTAATTCCCTACAATTCATTTCTGATGGTTTCTAAAAGTTTTGTTTCGATTTACTACATTTGTATTTTTTGACACATAAATTATTTGTAGCACTAATTATGTTATTCTTTTAAATATTTAGGCATCACACTGATGACTGTTTTGGTTATCTCTTTCTTGAAAAGAAGTCATTATTCAACTGTAATGCTATCAATCGCATCTACAAATTAAACTGAAATTACGTTTCAATGATGCTATTTTCCTAACTTCCTGATATTAAAGGTACAAACAGTGTATTGACAAATTTTCTTGCCAATGTACAGGTAACCCAGTTGATAATACAACCATTTACACCCCCGTCAGGAGCGTAATAGTTTCTCTCGTCATAGCAACTCACAACTATACAACAATACGAATATGTTGCGTAATGTTTTGTTTGTATGCTTTAAATTGACATTTTCAAACTGCATTCAGTTACAAGAACAAGCAAAATGTAAAATACTATCAAGACAAGTAATGAGTATGCTGATATGTTAGAATATATAAACAACAGCTGCAAATAACAGGAAAAAAAGGAAAAGCTGAAACAGGTGTATCGCTGTGTTACTTACTTTTCCCCTAGCTGTTTACACGCCACTGTTGCAATTTTATTGTTCATAAAGTGTGCACATACAGTTCTCCAATCTGTGTTGTGTAAAATCTCCAGTATGCCGTGTACAGTGTGAGAAGTCCTTGATATATCAGCTAAACGAATGGCCCCTAAAACATTTTACAACCTTATGTTGTTTTTGCTTCTTTGTCTGATTTTGTTAAATAAGGCAGAAGATTATTTAAGTAAGGGTACATGAAGTAAATTAGATAAAATATAATGTTTGTACTGTTTCCGTTCTACTTATAGATTGTACTCCTAAAGTAATAAATAAAATGAAACATTTAACCTAAACATGTCCATCATAGTCCTCAAATGCAATAAATGTGTGTACTGCAGTTGTCCCTGCTCACAGTACTGTATGTCACTACTTTTCATTAAAATATCAATAATCAAGTAGCAGTCTTTCTAAAAATCAGACAGAAGGTGATTCATGCATGTCAAAACCCACCGAATTCTGTTTTATTTCTCGTTCAGAAACGGTTACTGATCACATAACCAGTCTTAGTTTTTCATTTGGCTGTTGCCCTTTAGAGACACAATTTATATAGATTGTACATGAAATTAGCACTTTGCAGGAGTTATCGTTCTTGATCTGCATTGATTTGGTTGGTTTTAGTGGGAGATAAATGCACGATTTTCCGAGAAGTAGGGATATATATACGAAAAAGACTTATGTTTCCTAAAAATGTAGCATATGAAGATCGAAAAAAACATTGTTTATTCCGTCGGTTTTTCTGCACCATGAATCACCTGTACCATAGTCAGTGTCTGAATTTTAAATGGACTGGTACTTAAAACCGTCTTTGGATGCAGACATAAAAGGACAAAACTATATTTTGTTAATTATGTTTATAAATGTAACAACCACCCTGACCACAAACATGTAACTAGACACAATCAGAGCACAAACGTTTTTTTAATGTTCCTCAAATAGTTTTAGACAATAATACTAAACAAAAAACCCTGACACTAAGCGTACGACTTCAGTCAAAAATTAAAAAAAAACAAGAACAAGACCATAAGTGAGTAATGAAGTCCCGTTACGTACTCAAAAATAGACACGAAACTCCCGATCACAGGCGTAAAACATAAGTTCCTTTTATTATCTTCAAAAAGTACCATAACATCAGATTTTAAATTTGTCATGTCGTTTTCATGCTCAGATGTCATGCTCATGTAATCCCTGGGATGAGACCGACACTCATTTTTTTTCAAAATATTCAAGAATTGATGAAAGAATAACCTGTTCGTTTTAGGCAGTTTATGTTATTTTCCCACATATTCGAAATGAATTTAAATTGATGACAGAAAATTTCTGGTAAAAATAGAATGCTGATTTATTGACGGTTCGATTTTGAATGTTTTACCAAATATAATCGTTTGGCGACTTTGTTAGAATCAAATGTGATACACTCCAGAAAAGGCTACAAATATTTGTTTATTATTATTTTTTTATAGAAATAAAATATTTATTATGGAATGTTTCATTATTTATTCCAACATGTCCGTTTTGAGATAACCCAATAGTTTCTACTGTGAAATCGGCCTTATATCTTGACCTTCACTTTGAACTCTATGGTAAAGGAAAACTATTGACCAAACTTTACGACAAACGTGATGACATTTTCAATGTTTCAATTTTATACAAATAAGATATCTTTACAGTGGAACGCTTGTTACCTGACCTCCCAAAATTCCGACAACTTGGACATACCAAATACTTTTCAATCAATTTCAATTTATTTTGAACCTCGCTAAAAACGACTATCTAACCCGAATAATTTTTGGAGTCCCAAACGGGTGCAGTTTAGACAAGTTTCACTGCATTTACATTATTTTTAGAAAACCAAAATTGAATAAAACGGTGTGGTTGCAACAGCATGTTACAATATGAAATCACCAACTCCTATCTTTTTATATATGACACTTGCTAAATTGTCTTAATCGAACATAACTATACAGATAAAAACGCGGAATAGAACTATAGTATTTATATGTATTAATCAAACGAATACATAACAAAATATTGTAGATTTAAACCTTTTCAATTGTAACCAGTATACTCTCATTTTAGAAATTATTGCGTGCCAACATTATTAGGATTTAACACAAATATCCGATATTGATTTTAGCGACCTTGATTAATATCTATGTTCATCAATGTTTACAATTCGATAACGCGAGTTTTAACTTTTGCGAATAAAAGTCAATCGAATATTTTGCAATACTAAAATAAAGCGAAACTTTCGGAATTATATGTAACAGTATTGTCATTACCATCTGATGTGCAAATGACTCCAACATCATATGAATGATCGCAATTGGGTTTTCCCCACTCTCTATGAGAACACTTCAGTGTTCTTCCTTTACCACTGCACGCTAAGCCATCTAACCAGACTGGACCAGTTCCACCACTTGCTATGTAAGTAGAAGCTAGACTATCCCTGATAATAATGAAAAAAAAACATTACATAGCTGTTAAGGAAATATGAAGGTGCATAATATGTTTAGTACTAAATCCTGTAAATACAGATTTGAAATATTTGACGAACAATTTTGCTCATCGTAACACTGTCTAAGATAAATTTCTTAGATTTTGACCGTTCCCCCTTTTGAATGAACTTCTTACAAGAAAAAGTAATCAAAGGAACCAAGATTCCAGCGGATATAAAACGAGTGTAATCCAGGAACAAAGATCTGACATACACAACAGAAACACACAACGAATAACATACATGATCAAAACAATATGTACGAAGGAACAAAAGTAAATGAGCAACTTAAATGTTACCCAAATCCTTGTAATGATAATATTGTACAATTATGTATTTTTATTTTTTATTATTATTATTTTTTTTGGGTGAATCACATTGACCACACTTCATTCTTGTCTCACATTGCACATGTGTTACTAATTTATTAAATGTAATATTTTAGCTATCTCTATTTATCGACAAACACATGTTATTTAGGTAATATAACCATCCTGTGCCGTTTTACAGTTACGTAGTCTTTCAAACAAAATACATGAATTTCGTTTTGAACGCGTTTTTGGCCAGTCATGGGTTCCAATACAACGCAATATAACGGGAGATCATCATTTCACTCATACAATTACACCGTTGCCGAACCTAGACCGCTAAGTGACAAGACAGCGACAAACCAATTCAGCTAAAGAATTAACTTTGTAGCCAAGTCAAAAGGCTTGATTCTATGTAGAACTCTCAAACAACTAGCTCACAAGCTACACAAAAGCAGTATTTTCTGATGGATGTAACAGAAAATCATGAACAAAATTACATTCCTGCCACCGAGGATCGAACAATTGAGCGCTCAGTGAACCGCCAGCGGCAAATCGATTCAGCTATATAATTCATAATTTAATCAAGCCGTTAAACTAGCTATTTAAATAACACTACCTACTACACTGCAGGTAGGCCGTCCTTTAACAAATGTATCATACAATATGTTCATGCACTGCACACAAAACGGTAGAATAGCGTATTAGAATTAAAACGATTCGCGACCATATGTGTCTCTATGTTGGATATGTCAAAAGTGATTGGGTTTGTTTTCTTTTGTTTTTATTTTTGCAAGTTTTTGTTTTTGATTTTGTTTTAGTTTTGTGTTGTATGTTTGTTTTTATTTTTTTTATTATTATTTATTTAATTTTTTTTAATTTAATTTTTGTGTTGTTGATTGAGATTACAAATGGGCTCAATGGTCAAATTGGTTTAATTCATTCGAGATGTACACTTTATTTATTTGCTTTAAACCAGCAATTTATTTATTCATGGTAAACTTTTTTTCTATGTAGAAAAAGTATCAATCACGTGGTGCAAACATTTTTCAGAGTGCACCACGTGACATTGAGGTTTTTGATTTTGAATAGACCAAAAATAAAACAGTCATCAAAGTCATGTAATAAAATTTGGTCTATGAGATGATGGACAAAATGCGTGTTTCATCTGAAATAAAATTGCTATTTGATAACGTATAGAACACGATAAAAAAAGACTGCATTAAAGATCTTTGGATCTTTTGGAACGGGAATATTTTCAGTTGAAAGCGTGTATTCTCTATGGGAAATGGTTTCTTAATAGATGTTAGATGGTGTTAATTTGAAATCTATAATGATTTAATTTTATTATCAAAGTCATATAATAAAATTTGGTTTATGAGATGATGGACAACATGTTACCAATCAGATGGCGTGTTTCATCTGAAATTGAATTGCTGTTTAATAACGTATAGGAAAGATAGAACAACTGTAACAAAGATTTTATCTGGAACGGGAATGTTTTCATTATAAAGCGGGAGTTCTCTATGGAAATTGAATTATTTACAGATGTTAGATGTTATTTGAAGTCTATATTTTAAATGAGCTGTTTGTATCCCATTTTATTAAAATATGTTGTACCTTTTAGCCAGCTTTTTGCACACGACCCTTGCATCCTTTTTTCCGAAATCACTGCCACATATTGTTCCCCAGAGCCCATCATGAAATATTTCTAATCTGCCTTCAATGGAGAATCTGGACGTCTTTCCAATTAATCTGATTTCTCCTGTAGGAATAAACCAAATATAGAAAAGCGGTAAAATTGTTTGATTTTTAACACAGTTTGCCAGTAAGACATATTTTAATGCATATCTTTTATCATTATATATTATCATTATATATATTTATCAGTATGCCCCTTTATATGGCAATTCTCTTATGGAGAATGGAGATTTAAAATAAGTACGATATGACTTGGTTTACAACTTGGTAATGAAACATGCGTTGTAGAATAGTTAAGTCTTTGAACTGAGTTTTTTATGTGAATTATGAGCAAGTCTTAACACGATAAATAGTAGCCGGTTTTTAGTGACTGCTAGCACTGTCTTATATAAATAACAAAACTGTAAAATATCAGATCATTAACCGAATTCAACAATGGTTAAAACACGACAGAAGGGTTGAAGTTGTGAGTGATAAAATATACATCAAAGGGAAATACTGAAGGTTATTTTCTCAATACATTGGATCATCCCTGCAAAACCTGTATCGATGCAGGTTTGGTATAATCGATAATGACAACGATTTTCACACATGCATACCTCGTTAAATTATTTAAGATATAAAGCAATCATTTGATAAGGTAAATATTTAATAAAGGCAAATACATGTTGGATTCTGGGGGATTGGAATTTTCATATTGGCATTTGGGATTGGGAACATGGGGAAGGCTGCGGTATATGATAACATAATTCAAAAGCTGTATTTTTATTGTATCACACCATGGACATACTTGATGGGTCTTCCATGAAAGACGAAGAAATTCTAACACCACACTATAGAACAATATTATACACATGTACAGCAATAGTGTTGCCCTTTATACTCGAGGGACATAAAACTAAACTGAAAGTAAAATGAAGTAAGACATCAGAGGCTAGAAATTCCTGACTTGGGACAAGCGCTAAAACTGCGGCGGAGTTAAGGAACTTTGGCGTGATCTCAACCCTCCCCTGGTATAATCTGGCTACTGTGAATCAGCTATCATCTGTCTATTACGTTAAGACCTGTTATGGGAGAACAATGTTTGGAACGTTACTATGGCGCCTTCGACCAATTGGATTTTAAAGACAATGCGTTAAAATTAAACACCAATCAATCGCACTTTCTATTTTGACCGATCAACGAAAATTTTGAATCTTTCTAGAGACCAACATTAAGTCTCCTGCCTGTTCGGAGCTGTAAAAATAATTAAAATTAGAGAAAGTAATTTATGGCTCACTTACCCTCAGTCCCATGTTCACAGGTTATACCTACGTCATTGGCGTGTGTACAGTTATTTTGTCCCCAGCCAGAATGAGAACAGTCGCTCAGCCTTTTTTCAGAACCGTCACAAACCACTCCACTCAACCATATTTGACCACTCCCAGGACTTTGTGCGTGCGAGAAGGAAGCGTTGCTTGTTCTTAAAGCCAATAGATAAAAATGAATACGTATACTTTTCTGACTGCTAATTACTCTATAAATCCTCAATCAATCATGTATGCTTTTTCTATGGCACAGATGATAACAAATTTCAAAAAGATGATAGAACTGTGAAGTTAAAATCTTTTTGTCGGTATGTTTGTTTGTTTGGCTTTATTTTTGGTTGATTATTATTTTTATTATTCTTTTTTTTTTGTTCACTTCTTTTGTTTTGAGCTCACACTGCTGTGACAACTATTGCAACATCGCTTGGATTACACCCAGAGACCTAAAACACGCAGCCAGGAAGGCTACACAAATATAGGTTTAGTTAAATAAGTGATTCCTGCTAGAATATCAAATCTTATCGTGGGTCGAAACTTAGAATACGATATACGGTGACACAGGTCAGTCACCGAAGTGAAGTTTAGATGTAGAAAAGATGATCAGAATACATGTAACCATATATGCAACATCAAAGATCCATTTAATACTGTCTACCGGGAAATTTTCGAGCTTTATTTTTTCGCGGTTTTTGTAATCAATCCACTTTCGTGCAGCTTAACATTTGCGTTCGGCCCAAAATCATAGTATAATATTCTTTGAAAAATATTCATGACAGTTTCATTTTTGCGTTTAAGATCTGTCTGCGAATAAGCGGATCTAAACTAAAACTGCCCCGCGTATTTATCGATTTTCAGAACACGTTCAAATGTGTGAACCATTCTAAACACTACTCAACCCCATCGAAATATATATTTCATAATACAACAAAACTGTATACATAAATAAGTGTTTGAAAGCTTTAAAACGAAGAGTTAGATCTTAGTAGTTAGTACAACAGTGTAACTAACAGCAGGCTAATTCTGTACATGCCACGATATAAGTTCGAAGTAGGCTGTGTTGGTCCCAAGGGTCAATACAGTTGAATTAAATATAGCCAGTTCGTAAAACTTTTATCAAAAAACCCCGTACACCTGGTCCGCATGACCAGTCCATACAACAAGCCAGTCTGTATGGATTGGCCAGTTCATGAACCAGAAACTGGATGTAAATATTAAGTGGACCTATACGACTTTATATATTAGACCTGGAGGAATAAAAAAAAACATTAACTGGGTATATCTTCATATCTAATTTATATATTAGTACAGACTGGGGCGAGGTGAAACATATTTGTCATCTCGATATTTGCATGCTAGCGCCTATTTTAACATACAACTTGACGACACATTTTAGACAGCCTACTTGGCCGAGTGGTCAACATAAATTTACAGAGTGCTAAAACGTTGCAAAAGATATCAGAAGTGGTTTTATTCCGCTTATGAAACAACCAAATTTGCATCGAACATTTACATCATCGGATCGATTTCATGGTTTGGATGAACATTAAGACAAGATTGTATACATGCGTTGTGTATATTGAAATAAATCGTTGGAATTACAGTTTATATGAAATGTTGGACACATTTTAATTTATATGAAATGTTGGACACATTTTAATTTATATAAAATATGGATATGAAAAATCATAAATTAGGAATGGAAAAAATAAACTCACAACTTGTCAATTTTTAAATCAAAATTAACATATTATAAAATACAACACAATAGTTGATTAGTTGATCAATTATTATTTAGACATAACATATTTATATTATTTGTATTTTTCTACAACAAGGAAAAATACTTAAAATAACAATACTTTAACTAACAGTAGGCTAAAATTGATTTTTTTGTAACGAAAGGTGATAAGGACAGGCATAGATTGAAGAAAAAAATCTATGTCAAGCATCCCTTATTAGCAAAAAGTCATAGAAAAACAAGGACACGGAGGTACATTTTAAATTTGATTTCATGTGGGGTTAAAACTGTTTTGCTGTTAAGCACTTCGTTCCTATTTGCAAAATTTTCCAGATACAGTTTAATTAAAAAAGAATCCAAAATTATCAATAACTATACAAAACATTCGTTTAATATAAATTGAGAACAATTTTCACACATTTCACCTAGATGGTTTTCATGAAAACAAATTGTCCAAAGATAGCTATTTAGGGCGGATACCTAGAAACACCAAGTTAAATATATAGTTGTGCAGTGTACTGGACGAACAATTGGTCGTATTCTAATGAGAACAGATCGTGTTCCTTTACTTGCTGACTTTATCTTTCACTCTTATGAATCTGATTTTTATAGCTGCTTTATCCAAATAAAGGAACATCGTTTGGCCGGATATTTTTATCTCAGTTTCCGCTATATACATGACGTCATTCGTCAATCCCAATTTCGGGGACTTCATACATCGAATCTACACAAAGAACCTGAGATAAAAGGACACTACAAAGACTTAAAGTCAGCCTTATATCTTGACCTTACTTACATATCGATGGTAAAGGAAAACTTTAAAAACAGAAACAAAAACAAAAAGACAAACGCATTGAAATGTCATTCCGTTTTGTCAACTTTCCTTTCATCTGTAGCAGCACCCTCTCAGTCCATGCGTTTTGACTTTTCATATCACAACTCATGAAGTTTTATGGTCGTCATCATAAACTCGTAGATTGTTAGTATGTATCAATCTGCAATGATTTGTTCCAATTGTCATAGTTTTCATTTCCTCTTTCGTCTTCCACTGACTTGACTTTTTATGAGTAAATCGGTGAGATTTTCAAGAAAAAGCAAAGGACGCTTACTCTACTGCTGCACCTAGTTCATGCTCCCAGTTTTTAGTGGAGTCCAAGTTGTGCATTATTTTAGTTATTTTGTACGTATACTTTGGGCCATTTTGTGTTGTGTGTAGTATGTGCATGTTTTCTGTGTTTCGTCTTTGTCATGGATTGCATTCTTTTGATTTTGGATTGCCGCTAGAATCTCCAATTATATCTCTTTCACAAGTTATGTTACTAAAACCATGAAGCTGGTGGGCATACATTTTAATTTTGTAATTGTTAAAGGTAGTTTTAAAATTTCATAACGTAAGCACTAAAAGCAACATGTCGGGTTTAATTTTCAAATAAGTAGTTTTGAAATCTGGGATATAATCAACTTTAATTTAACATTCTTTGAGCCATTATTGAAATAAGATTACATTCTATTCAAAACACGCTGAGTCAATACTAGTATAGTAAGGCTTCATTTTTTAAACAATTACAAATTGTCGAAATTATTTAGCGGCTATAACGGATGCAACTTGAATTAATGCAATACAAATATGTAATTTGTATGAACTGAAATCATAAATTGCACAGTAGTTTTAATTTGAAAAGGTAAATGGGAAATGGGGATAGTATGAGAGGGATAAATATTTTTAATGTTTGCTTTTTTATGATAGTATTTTATGAAAATTAAGGATGAAATTTCAAATTTTGAAGAAACAAAAAATTCAAGTAAAAATTTACTTTTTTAACGCAAATTTGTCATTAATAAATATAGACTAGGATGCATTGAGCATACACAATTGTTCCCGAAACCCCGATTTTTACACTAATATTTACATAGGAAACTAAACTCACTCTTGGCCAAGTTGACGACAAACGACCTCCGCTGCTGATTGGTTGAAGTGCCTATTACATACTGTTCCCCAGACTCCTTCATATTTCACTTCTAGCCTCTTATAAATATTATGGACATTCTTTTTCCCTGGATTTAACCTTAGTTTTACTGAAAAATGTTCAATGAAATTAAAGACAATGTCTATGCTTTCTAGTACGCTTTATATCATATGATGAACTTCATGCAGCAATCAAACAAAATAAAAATTATATTACAAAAAGCTTTGCATGTTTAACGATGGTTATACACGGTACGGTTGGCATAACTACTTACAATACTTGCATAGAGAACAATTTCCACTCAATGGTTTATTAGATGTTTGGGGAGTTGGACATTTTATAAAGGGAAAAGGAGGTTGAAAATGGAGAAAGGGTTTTTTTTTAAAGTATTTATTGACATGAATGACATTTTTAATGTTGGAGAAGTTTAGAATATAAAATTCAGTTTGATAGTGTGTAGGACACTCGATGGCAAATAGTGTACATGGGAAGTTTATATCAATCAAGAGCTGTAATATAAAAACAAGAGAGATACAAGTAAGTGTTATTGATTTACTGTCAAAATCATATTTTCCAATATATATTATATTCCGATCACGCTATTAAGCTTTAAAAGTGAAATATAATTTCGCTTCATAAGAAAGTCTTCTACTATCTGATGGATTATTTTATCACCTTCTTTTCTATAAAAGCAGCTTATGCCTACGTCATTATTATGAGTGCAGTTACTTTTATCCCAGCTGGCATGTAAGCAGTCAAAGAGTTTTGATTCAGAACCGTTACAAACCACGTTATCAAACCAAATGTGGCCACTACCAGAACTTGGAACGTATAAAGAGGCATAATCTCTTCTGCAAAATAAGAATGTAGGTTTAAATGGTCTGCTTTGTATCATTTCTCTCCTCTTTGTTAAAAATTACGTTACTAATTTTAGTTACACAAAATGTAATTTTACGATTTATATAGGAATGTATTTCATTTTATTTGCTCCGTTCGCCTCTATCAACCCAATTTTCTTATATAACTGCAATGTTAAGAATGAGTCTTTACCTATTGAGATTGTTTACCAGGAGTGTAAAACTGAATTCAATATGGCGCAGTGGTATGCGTGTTACATGTAGACTTCGGAGTGTGTTACGGTAAGGGAATATCTCACAAAATATATCTTTAACCAGTTAGAGTAATGTGTACTGTATTATATTTTGTCTACATTTTTTTATCATTTTCTTTATCCTTTCATTCAAAATTGTTATCTTAAAATCTGTCTTATTTGCAAAATCTACTGAAAGTTTTCTTGAATTTTACTATTTTCGTCAGTTATGTTTTTGCGTTTCAACCCGTAAATAACAAAAACTGAAATGGCTCTGTTTTGTCGAATTTTGTCGAAATTTACAGTAAAACTTGTCGAGACCGAATATCAAGTTTTATTACAGATTCATGAATACTGTGAAACCTGTCGAAACAGATTCCCTTTTGGACTTTAAGAATGGTTCGGTTTCATATTTCATACATGTAAAAATTGTCTTGTGTAGAGAGTATTCCATAGAATCACAGGTAGGGTTTAGAAAAGTTTCACTGTTAAACCGTAACACCGACCGTTTTTAGAGCTATAATCTTTTACTTAAGTAGCTGTCTTCATAAAAAGACAGTAGGTGATTCATGCCTGTCAATAGCCCTCCAAACTCAGTTTTATTTCTTGTTCAGGAACAATTACAGATCTCATAACCAGTCTTTTTATTTAGTGGTTGTGTTTTTAAGGAAGAATTATTTAGATTGTACTATTAATGTAGTTACTATTTTTCAACGAGAGGGAGTTTCTCATGCTTATCTAGTCGAGCGGCTATGCCGCGAGGCGAGATGAGCATGAGAAACTCCCGCGAATGAAAAAAACATTTAGTAATCTGTTTACTATCGCTGTTTTGCTGAATTGTAATACATTAGTTTTCCTTTTTTTTTAGTTTTCTTGACCTAATTAAGTTTTATAAGCACTGCAAAATTTACTTTCGGGACTATTTTTCAGCGACGTGCTACGTGACGTCGCGTATGTGCGCAGCTGTGATATACATTTTTTTTTTGAAAAAAATCGGTTAATTATTACGTGTATAAAATTTGTTAAATGATTTTGGAATTTATTCATTCTAATCGAGTAAGTTAATGTATTTAAACATTTTCCATTGTAGACTAGAAAATTTTGCCACAAATTAGTCATTATTTTATACGATTATGATTATTTGGGTCGTCAAATATTCCTACGCTGTTGATTGTATGTCACTTGAGGACATAGAAACAAGCAATAATTTTTATTCTCACTCGACTGGCGTGAGGTTGAAAATTATCGTATAGCAAGATCAAAGGGATTTTCAACAAAATAGCGATAATATCGAAAAATTTCCTATGAAGTTTTAGATAAAATTGTTCTTTTCCCAATTGTATAATTATTTTCAGGTATGGTTAGGATATCAAGTGTGATTACAAAGTTTACAGACATGAACTTATGCTACCGCATAAATGTGTCTACCTACCCTTCCCCTAGCTGCTTGCAAACAACTTGTGCCGCTGCAGTGTTGATGTGATGATTACATATAGTTCCCCAGATTCCATATCGATTGATTTCTAGTCTTCCGTATATTGAGTGTGCGGTCCGCCTTCTTGAACTTAACCGTATCTTTTCTATTTAATGGGAGACACGCCGAAGCACATATGATGGGACATTAAAAATAAAATGCATTTAAAGATACGTGAATATGATATTAGAAATCAAAATGTAGAAGTACAAAAAAAAATAGACAAAAACAAATAAACACATATAGTCAAAATCTATATTTAAAAAAAGGAAATATTTCTATCAATGAAAAAATCTAGATTTTACGATAATATTTGCTGCGCCTACAATCAAAGAACAGGACGCTTACCATTCTGGTGCATTGGCTCATGCACCAGATCTTAGCGGATCCCAGTTGTTTATTTACTTTGTTACTGTGTGTGTAATTTGTATTCATTTTATGTTCTTTGTTGTGTGTGTCTGTTTTCCATGTCAGGTGTTTGTCCCTGGATATCATTCTTTCGATTTCTGCCAGAATATTGGTTCCCTTGCTTACTATTATTGGTTAATCGGCTTTATGGAGTATTTTTTTATGAGTCCCGAACCATTGAAATGTATTATGATCAACGATTTGACACATCAGTGAAACAATAAAAAAAACAATTGTGCATTTATTTAATGTCAGTACCTTCCGGTCGGTTGTAACAGCTGATACCTATATCATTAGTATGAGTACAGTTTTGTTTCCCCCATCCTGCGTGTGAACAAGCACCGAGGTAATCTTCTGTACCATTACAAGCCACGTCACCCAGCCATATTTGATACTGTCCATGACTTGGCGTAATAAAACTTGCCGAGTATAGATACCTGAAGCATTCGCAAATGAAATGTATTAGAAAGAATAGCAATGAAACCAGTTGAAGTTGTGAATAAGCACCAAGGAAATTGTTCATTTACAATATCTATTACCTAGTCTCATCTGATCATACCCAGGATTTAATGTTAGGTACCCTACACAGTGAAACAGTTTAACGGAATGTGGAATAAAATGAACCAATACAGCTTTACCGATTGAGTACCATAGAAAACTCCACATCTCTACATTCAATCCACATTGAATTCTTCCTTATTAAATATTGACATTATCAAATTTAATTCAATGTATATGTTTCAACAGTTATCGATCCCAATTCGAAATCAAACCGTACAAAATCGTCATTCCTCATCCCTTTCTCCATTCCATACTCCTACATTTCTGATTCCCCCACCCCCTTTCCTATCCCGACTTCTCCATCCTTTTCTACATTCCAGATTCCCATTCTTTATCCCCGTACCTCCTCTCCGTTCCCCATTTCACCATGTGCCAAGGAATTGGATGATTTATTCGATTCAAGTATTTTATATTGATAAAACCAATAGCGGACGTTTTTGGTGCTGAAAACAAGTCATAGTCAACATTATTTTCAATTGATGATGTTCGCTGTTCAACTTTATATTAACAAGGTTTCTATACTTTTGATAAAGGTTTTAGACACTTAATATTGTAACAAAAATGCCAAATGAAATTGATATGTTAATGACCTCGTTCTCGGGATATAAAGAGTGACAGTTTTGCAGGAAAAAGGACCCCTCTTGATTTGTTTCCTCTATTTGCATAATCAACTTTTAACCTTCTTTAAATTTTGTAAAATAACAATAATACGAAAAACATTTTACCCCATGAATCAGAATAATGATATAAGAAAAAGAAAACACAGCGGTAATGGACATCATTTTTAGGACATTTAGTTGGGTAAGAACCGGGGATCCCAATCATCTGGCAAAAAGTCCTAATTGAGACCAGAAGACATCCTTAAATTAAACGAATTATTTTATAATTAGCTTCCACATAGTAATAAATTTTCATTCCCAAAATTTCAAGTAAACAAGCAAATCAAATACCCTCTTTTGAGGGAAATAAAATGTTTAAACTAAACAAACAAACCATCTTACCCTACAACACACCTTTGTTTTCTTTGTTAAATCATAATTAACACAACTCCGTAAAGTAGATATTGTATATATCCCCTGTTAGCGTTCCAAATTGTAATAATCGTAAGAGAAGCATATATAAAAGGATGACAGGGAATATGATACCATATTCCAAATAAAAAATCCGCATAACAGATGTGAAAAATACACATTATATAATGCAGAATGTCTTTTTCTTCACCAAGAATCATTTTACCATTGGTAGTTATTGAATATTTTGTGAACTTATACTTAAGTTTCTTTGTCAACTTCAATATCCCCGAGTCTATCACAGAAATATGGTCTCATATCCAGCTTACTAATCAGATGGCAGGAATATTTTACTCAAATAGAATATATCATGTCTATAAAATCACCTCAATTATCTGTACAAATTAGATCAGTTCTAACCTCTCACAAAAGGGTCCTAAAACTGTCAAAAGAACATATTTAGAACAGTTCTAGACGCAGTTCTTCTGCCAGTCAAAACAGTAGAGCCGGATCCACTGGTAGAACTATTTTCGTAGAGTCTGCTCAGAAGAGCTGATGCTAGTAGAGCAACTGTCATAGCTGGCTCTAGAACTGCTCTAAGACCCTTTTAGAACTGTTCTAGAGGTTATAACTAACCTTTTCTGTGGGCCGTTTTAGTACTTTTAATGAGTTTTAGATCGAATTGAAGTTCATAGTTATATACCAAAATCAAAAGGTTCGTATTTCACTAACTTACTTTTCTCCAAGCTGTTTGCACACAACTGCTGCAGTTGCATCGTCTTGATAACTTGCACACACGGAACCCCAAACATTATTGTGCAATATTTCTAATCTACCTGTTATGTAATCGGAAGTCTTGGATTGTTTTGCCAAACGAATGGAACCTAAAAAAAATATAACCATGTGTTAAAGTATATGTTTTAACAAGGTGAACAACAAACATATTTTTAGTAGCAGTCTTTATACAAAAAATCAATAAGGAGATTTTTCGTACATAGCAAACACACCGAACTCACTTTTATTTCTATAGGGTTGGTATGTCTCGTTTTAGTTTTGATACCGGAATTAGAGATGAAGGACGTATTAAAATCCGAAGACCGATCTGCACTTTATTGTTTACTTCCGAGAAATCAAAACGCTGCATTACAATACGAAATCTTCTATTTTATGTTTTTCTTAACATTTTTTCCCCCAATATTTTACTTTTAAAGATGAATCTCCATTGCATTTGAATGGTAGACGAAGACCCATTCTCATGAAAATATGAAGTCACATGACAAGATTTACATACCCTATTCAAAAATAGTTTCCGACCACATTAAGTCTTTGATGTTCATTGGGTTGTCACATTTTAAAATGTTTTTTTTGTTAAGATTGTACACCATATTATCAACAGCTATCGTTCTATACTTTGTGGAATTTTAGTGACTTAAGTTAGAGATGTATGTATGGGTTTCACAAACATTCAAATCTGAATACCATTACGTAAAATACAGAATACAACAAAGCATCGCTTGTATAGTTGTTTTTTCTACAGAATGATTCATCTTAAATAATTGACGTTGTCTTATTTTGGTTGCATTGGTACTTAAAAGCAAAGCGACATTAAATACAATAAGGTTATATTAACGAAATATCTTGATAAAACATTGTTATCGAATAAAAAATGGAAACATCATCATGTCTTCGGCATATTTAATATATATACAAAAGTACCAGTCATGGGCGGCATTAAAACTTCCAAGATCATAAAATAAGTGAAACCAACGATTTGGGAAATAAGGAAATATATAAAATCTAGCTCTTATAAGTTGACAAATATTCTGTAAACATTAAAGGAGCTACCAAAAAATGTGAAAATACTCCTTCAAAATTCCTTAGATAGTTTGAAGAGTTCTGGCTGCAAGTTCATCAAATTAATATTTCTGCATTTATTAAATAAATCTGAAACCACAAACTTTAATTTTGGCTTCTAATGTTCACTTTAGAGGTCAAACATGCTCCCCACCAAAGTTCTCAAGTGGCGTGCTCCACACTTTTTGAATATGGCCAGCGTCTGGCGAAAAGAAGATGGATAATTTAGTACTTCAATATATCAATTAGAAAAATTATACAAAAATGAAAACCCCAATAACGTCTTGGCTATCTCTTTAATTACAACACGAAATATGAAAAGACAGATTCATTTGCTAAGATTTGATTTGTGTGTGTGTGTGTGTGTTTTTCTGCTTTGTATCATGGTGTCTTTAGAGAAATGGGACATCATTTTTCTTTTATAAAAACGTAATTGATTATTAAGTTCACCAAAACAAGAGAATGGTACCAATCTAGTATCAGTTTATTTCATCTAAAACCCATCTTGTTTTTTTTAATCTGAATGGTATGTTAACACAATATGATATCGGTACAACCATTAAAATACATATATAGTGTTATTCATCATGCTTCCGAAGTACATATTAGTACTAGCAGAATCTATTTGATACTACCGTTTTCTTCACAAATGATTCCAACATTTTCGGTATGGACACAATCGTGTGCTTCCCATCCTATGTGTTTGCATTCACCCAATGACGTTTCTTTCCCATTGCATGTTAAGTTATCTAACCAGATGGTGCCGGATCCACCACCTGCTGTATAACTGGATGCCGATCCATAGCTAAAAATTATGATTGATTTCACGGTTTATCTTAAATAACGCAACATTTTGAACATTGAAAGGAAAAGATCGTTGTTGTCCTACCTGTGTGTTAATAAATAAGTTAAATACATTGAGAACCCAGTACATCATACGTTAATAACGATATGACTATTAATGTCGTTGGTGTATGGTTCAGTATAGCGCAAAAAGAATTAATTGATAAAACTTGCCATGTGATAAAAAATGTAGGTCTAATATTTACTAACATTTTATAATTGTTTGATTTTGCTACATGTATCGATATATCGATGTATCTTGTTTGCTTGACATAAAATTATGTATTATATAGTTTGATATAGACTGATATCCAACGATCGTATATGCATATACATATAGGGGAGGCGATATTTGCCTTCGCATATTTGCAGGAATAAAGTATTTGGAAATTACTCAAATTTTGAAAACTGTATCTAATCTTGCAAATTGGATTTTTATATATCGATGTATTTGAAGGCAAGTTTTTTTTTAATTATATTTTACCTTTTACCAAGCTGTCGACAAACAACCTCAGCCTCCTTGTTACTAAAACCATCATCACACACAGTCCCCCATTGACCATTATGATATACTTCTAACCGACCTTTTATTGAGAAGTAAGATGTAGTGTTTTCTGCTAATCTGATTCCTCCTGAAGTTAGAGAACAATACACTGCTAAAACTGTGAACTGTCTGAAGTATCTGCATTTAATCTTGAGAACAAAAAATTGTACAACGATAGGTTTTAGTTTGCGATAT
The DNA here is from genome assembly GCA_037379345.1 of Perna viridis. Lineage (NCBI taxonomy): Eukaryota > Metazoa > Mollusca > Bivalvia > Mytilida > Mytilidae > Perna > Perna viridis. The sequence continues at coordinate 26,769,732 of CM074523.1, forward strand.
GATGCGATATTGAAAAGTGAGGAAAAATAGAGATAAATATGTATGTAAATATAGGATATATGAATATCCGTCATTATTTCAACAAGAATGGGATCGCACAGGGAATTAAAACAAACTTAAAAAACTTACATTTCCAAAAATTTTCAGAAATTGTTGACGCATTCTTACGAAACTTTTTACACATTTTTGAACCGTCTGAATATGTACCTAAAATTTTTCAAAACTCCGAAAAAGGCGCACAATTTGAAATGGCCATCAGATAAAAGAAGAAGTCAAAATGTTGGACATTGGTATATCACGGGGGCCACGGTGACTAATAATTTGAAATTTGTTTGGTATATGAGTTTGGGATGCTTAACATTTTTTTTCAAACAAAACCGGAAGAGCTATTTTACCTATTGCCATTGTGATCAATTTTTCCCCAAAAAAAATCAAATGCTCCGATTGGGATGGAATTTGGTTTTCAGGGTGAAAATGATATGTCGAATTCAAATTTATGGGTTCTTGAGACTATTTGAGAATCCTTATTTCTGTCTTTCCGCCAAAAAAAATAAAATGCTCTGTAAACTTTAAATATTATTATTATTGTTGTTGTTATTATTATTAGTTTGTCATTATCATAATACTTCCGTTTTGACTTAAAATTTATCGAGCACTTCCTATTAATCTAATTTGTCAATTCAGCTTGTAATTTAAGATTATTTTACCTTCTGTTCCATTAAAGCAGCTTATGCTTACATCATTTGCATGTAAACAGTTATTATTTCCCCAGTCAGAATGAGAACAGTTACTTAATTCTGACTCAGAACCATCACAAATCACATTACTTAACCATATTGTACCCCTTCCAGGACTTCGTACGTAAAAAGAAGAATGTGTTGATCTAAAATAATACAAATAATGTAGCACACATGTTCATGTAAATATTCTAGTACAAACATGTAGTGGGAGTCAAACGATCAATCGGATCAAACGAGAACAGGAAGACTGTGAGGTCTTTAATTTTCAAACGAATGAGAGTTTTAAGTATGTCGATGAGTGCCAATGCTACGTCAATTTTCAAAGACCCCGATGTAGCTAAAACATTGACTACTACATATGACATATTATGTTTTTGTTCAAGCAGGCAAAGACCGAAACAACATTGTTTATGTCTACAAAACGTATAACATCCAATGCTTATTATCAGAAATAGACGCAGAAAATAATATCAGTGATAAGACTTATACTGCCACTAAACTCTCAAACGAAGAGATAGTGGATAACCATAAATCAGTGCTATCCTCTTTTTGGTCTCCCTACCAAAGATGATGATTATAATTAACCGTCTATGTACTGGATTCCTAAATTCCACAAGAATCCATACAAACAAGTTACATAGCTGGATCTGCAAAATGTACCACCAATCCACTTTCAAAACTTTTAACTGCTATACTCACAGCTGTCAAAGAGGATATCCGGTCTTATCACAACAATTTTTACTTCCGTAGTGGTATTAATTCAATGTGAGTACAGAAAAATTCGAAAGATCTTTTGGAGACCTTTAATTCAATATTATTATCACATTAAAATCTCGAACTTTTCAACACTGTATACTTCTATTCCTCACACTCTGTTAAAATTCCGACTCAAAAAACATTATATATCGTTGTTTCTCAAACAAAAATATGACACATCTAGATATAGGTATATATAGTTCTTGGTAGAGATTCCTCATACTTTAAAAAAATATAATTCCAATTACAGAAGATGTTTTTTTTAGGATGCTTGAATTTTTGATCGACAACATATATTTCCAGTTTGGTGGACGTGTTTTTCAATAAACGATCGGCGTTCCTTTGGGAACAAATAGTGCTTCTCTACTTGCTGGCCTATTCCTACACTCTTCTGCAGTTGACTTTATAGCTGATCTGATCCAAAAGGAAAAGACATCGTTTAGCTAGATCCTTTAATCCCAATTTCCGCTATATAGATTACATACTATCGTAAACCAATCCTAGTTTTGGGGACTTGAAACATCTGCCCCAAAGAACTTGAGATAAAGGATATTACAGACACTGTGAAATCAGCCACATATCATGAATATCGATGGTACTGGAAAACTATTGACCTAACATTACGAAAAACGTGATGACGTTTCATTCAGAATTGCCAATTTTTCTTTCATCTGTGGCAACATCCATGCAGCACCTGCGTATGGAGTTTTCATATCACAACTCATACGTTATGCCAAAGCTTGCGGTAACCACGCAAACTATTTGTATCGCGCTAGAATTATTACAGATAGGCTTCTGAACCAGGAATATGTTGCTACAAGATTGAAGTCATCACTACAGAAGTTTTATGGTTACCATCATGAACTTGTGGATAGTTACGGTGTATCCATCCGCACCATGAAAACTGATCTGTTCATCGTGTCATAGTTTTTTCCTTTCCTCTTTCGTCTACCCCGGAAACTTTTTATGAGCAACTCGGTGGGTGTTTCTAGACAAGCAGTGGACGCTTACTCTATCGGTGCACCTGGTCTATGCTTGCAGTTTTAGTGAAGTCCGAGTTCTTTGTTTGTTTTTGTTACTTAGTTTGTATTATTTTAGTAACTTAATGTTTTTTGTTGTGTAAGTATGTTTTCCATGTTTGTTCCTTATTCATGGATTACTTTCTTATGATTTCTGCTAGAACCTTGGTTCCCTTGATTACTCTTTTCTAAGGGCATCCCACATTTTGAAGGACGTAAACCTAAGGTAAAGAAAGCAACTGTTACGAATCATTGGAACGTTTGTTTTCTCCAGTTTACGTAAATCTCATCTTAGCATCTGAGTTACTCGGATTAATTTCATTCTGTTTCAAATGAAAACTTTTAAGGCTTTGGTGAAATAAAAAATGATACAAATATATCTCTGATTTTATGGGTTATGCCCCTTACCCTAGGTCTAACTTCTTAATTGTTCGTTGTCTTTTCGCACTTCTAATTTACATTTACATCTAGACCTACCTTTCCCCAAGTTGCAGGCATACAACTTTAGCAGCTGCACTGTTGAACTGGTTATTGCATACTGTTCCCCAGACTCCGTTGTACTTTACTTCTAGTCGACCAAAAACAGAGTCCGAAGTCCTAGTTTCTTTATTTAACCGAATTTCAACTGTAAAGTATAAACACACTAGGGTGTTTAAAGGACCTGAATCGCTCAACTGACTTTTAAACCACAAGATATTTATGTAAAAGCGGCCATGTTTTTTTTCTGATTAAAATGTCATAACGCTTATTCCTTTGAAACAATCGTTCAATTTTATTTAAATGTGTCACGTATTGTCTGATGAGAAGACTTTTCGTGATGCATTGCATTTGAATTGCAAAAAAATAATGTCAAACAAGGGTTGTTAACTACAACATGGCTTTACAGATCAACATAGCAGTTTATTTCAGATTGATCTCATCATGCTGAATACTACATCAGAAATTTACAGTTTTTAAACATATTCGACAAAAGTCTCCCAGGAGCCTGAATCGCTCTACCAACTAAATTGTTGCTTGTTTTTGCCTTTCAAGGACAATAACTACATGATTTAGGCGTTTTAAACCTTGAGAAGACTTATGTAACCCTTATCATTAGGATCATTTCATCAATTGAAAGTTTTCTTTATCTATCATTTTCAAGATATTTGCTGAAAACTGGAAAAACGTCTTTGTTCGCTTTTCAATTGCATAGCTCTAGCATGGCTGAACTTATTTTCAACATTTAAAAAAATCAACAATGTAGATAAATCAGAACAAGCTGGACACTGTCTATTGTTTCGATCACTTCTAACATCTCTGTGATTCTCTCAGGTTTTGCATCCATAGAATAGTTCAAAACTGTCAAAAGATGCGATGCACGTTGTCAGGTTGTCAGATTTTTGCTCAAGATCTGTCATAATATGTCATGGATCGTAATACAGTCTATATTTTGGAAAATTATGTCAATGTTGAGAATATGTTTATTTAAAAAAAAAATAAAAGAATTCTAACAGTAACTTAGTGATTCAGAAAAAAAATAGCATTTTAGTCAGTAATTTTCTAGCGTGTTTCTAGAAAAGCAGAGGACATTTACCCTACAGATGCACCTGGTACACGCTCACAGTCGTTAGTGGAGTCCGAGTTGCTCAATAACTTTGTTTACTTGTATGTATTATTTTAGTTACTTTAAACCGTTATGGAAAGAAAAAATGCTAGCGCTCATACCATTTTGCAAAAAAATATGTCAATGTTAAGAATATGTTAATTCCTTTAAAATTGTTTTTTTTTAATTCACAGTAACGCTTATGATTGTTGTATCAAGGAAAAGAACATTCCATTCGATAATTGTATATTTTTATAGATTTTTGAAGTGCTTGCAATCCTATATTTTGCTAATAATATCAATTTTTATTATTGTGTCTGAAACATAGGTGTTACAGTCACTGATATGATATTACTTTAAACATATTCTAATTGGAATTAGGTAAATTGAAAGTCCATACACAAATACATTTTGCCAAAAAGAAAGATATCTTAAATAATTTCAACTGAAATATATGTGTTAAAGCTACCCATGTAATGCTAAAATTGTCAATACAAATATTTTCACAGTGATCATAACGTGAATGATTTGTGACCTTAATGTGAATTAAAAATACTGCCACTCAAAAATCACTTTGTCAATTATGAACTTTTTAAAATTTGTCAAGCATCTAAACAGAACATAGTCCTGTAATAAAAATAGATTTTAATTATAACTTTAAGACTGAATATAATTAATTACACATGTAAATAATGGTTTCATACGATGATTGACAGAGCAATGAGTGCCGAACATGGATTGAGAGATTGTGGGGTGATGATAATGACAAATACTGTATACATAGGAATTTCAACGAATCATTGTAAATCTTGAAATCTAAATTACGTCACACAGAAAAGATGGATTTATACTACCAGTTTCCATTATTAATTGGACAACTTTTTGCAAATAAGGACAAGCATAATTGATAAGTTTTGAATTTAAGGAAAAACTTATGGTATTTATTTGTCTCGACTCCAGATTGTTTATGTCAGGGTTTGCCAGTGAATAGGGAAAAATATGTCCAGACCCTGGACTATCTCTGTCAGATCAGGTCAGGATCTGTTAGAATTTCTGTTCTATCTTCTGTCTTAGGTCAGTTTCCTTGACAGATTCTGACAGAATTTAACGGGTTAAAAATCTCTACTTCAGTTCACAGTTTTTTTACTTATTGGTATGGTGATGTTCTGCAGAGGAGACGGTTTGTGAAAGTAATGACATTGAAATTAAGCAACAAAATCGATTTATTCAAAATTTCGGATATCGATTGATCTCAGCATGATCCTCACTTTCATCATGCCATACTTTTGCTATATCCAACTGTTTCGGAGATATATAAATATTTGAAAAAAATAATATATCAGTAATCGAAAGACCACAGTTCGATTATCATCAAAATAACAAAACAATACATAGTCCCCTATCGGTTGTTAATATCACTGACCCAAATACAGTTCTTGTTCGGGAAAAACTTCCAACTCTATAGTATGGAATTGGTAGGTTGGGAAAATTTGTTTTAAAAGTATCGATTGACGTGAAACGAATTGGATAAAAATAACATTTTAAATATGAGGTATAAAGAATTAATAAATATAAATTTAATTTGATAATGAAAATATTTCATAACAAATATACAATGACGAATCAATGGGGATTGGGATTTTTCAATGACGAATCGGGATGGGGACAATGAGGAATTGGGAGTGGGGGTGGTATTTGATGTAAGTGAGAAGTGTATACCATCCAAGAGCTGTACTACCTTGGATCATCAAGTATAAAACAAACAAACTGACAAAATGACTTTGGTTTCGAAACGTCGGAAAAAATTAGTAAAGCGGAACAAAATATAATCTTGATCTGTAACTTGATCAAGATAGTCTCACATACTAATATCAGGTCAATAACTGAAAGCGTTTAGAAAAAAGTGCGGAAAACTTAAATTTCTCTAAATTCACGGGCCATAATTCAGCCAATTATCCGCAAAGCGAAACAAAAGCTTAACTTGATCTGTAACTCATCTGGATACACTCACTTATCAAACTCAGCTTACTATCTGCAAGTATTTAGAAAAAAATTGCGGAAAACCTAAATTTCGGTAATTTTTTTCAAAGTTGAAGGGCCGTTACTTGGATTTCTTAAAATCAGCGGATAAAAACGAAACATTAACTTGATCTGAAACTCATATGATAGACTCACGCTCAAAAGGATCAGCTCAATATCTGCAATCATATACAAAAAAGTGCGGAAAATTTAAATTTCGGTACTTTCTGTAAGTTCATAACCCATAATTTGCGGAGCAAATCGAAGCGTACACTTTGTTTGTAATCCACAAGGGTAAACTTGCATACCAAAATTCAGCTGAATATCTTCAAACATTTAGACAGAAGTGCAAAAAACTTAAATTTTGGTATTTTTTAAGTACAAAGGCCAAAACTCGGACAAAAATCAGCGGAGCAAAACAAAACATAAAGTGATCTTAACTCATCAAGGTAGACTCAAATACCAAATTAATCAGCTCAATATCTGCAAGCGTTAAAAAAAATACGATAAAGTTCTTTTTTTTCTGGATTGACAGACAGACAGACAAAGGGATAAACTGACGGACGGACGGAATACAAATCTAAAGTCCCCTTTGGCTAAAACCAGCAGGGTACTAAAAACTTTTTTGTTGGTAGACTTAGTACATACATGTTTTGTGGGGTAATTATTCTTTTTAATAATGGAGAAATTGAAAGAAAACGTATCACAAAAAAAATATTTTTGTTATCACTCACCTTTTGTTCCATTATAGCAGCTGACGCCTACGTGATGAAAATATGGGCAGTCATGTGAAACCAGATTCAAACCAGAATGTGAGCAGTCTCTAAGTGTTGTTTCAGAACCATTGCAAACCACGTTGTACAATATAGGGTCAGTTAAATATCTTGGATTTGGTACGTACAAATAAGCAAATTTTGTTCTGAAAATTAAAAATATATAAATAAACAACATGGTCAATAGTATCAAGTAGAAAAAGCAGAAACGTAACAAAGAGGAATGAATACTTTAAGTGATAAAAAAAAATCTCCAACCCCTTCAATCTTCTAAAAACCTCTGGAACAGGGTTATATTACAGCAATATTTAAGTCATCATGCCATAGTTTCCTTTTCCTTATTCGGCAGACTGCGCGAGAGGGGTTTAAAGTCCTTGACTACCCTGACAGGTCTCACACAGACGGTAATTCGTCTGTTCCGGACTTTTTAGAAGGAACTTAATGGGTGTTCCTAGTAAAGCAAGGGAACTTTGTCTATGCATCAGTTTTAAGTGAAGTCCGTGTTGCAAATTTATTTTTGTTGCTTCATACGTATTTATTTTTTTTTTTTTGTCATTTAATGTTCTTTGCTGTCCATGTCTGGTCCCAGAATTACATTCTTTTGACATCCGCTCAAATTTGGTTCCAAAGATTAATCATTAACACTACATTGTCGAAAAAAACTGAGGTATAATAAATAAAATAAAAGGCAAAAAGATTTTTACATTATTTTTAAAATATATATAAAAAAAATATATTCTGTCATCTGATAAACTGACATTACCACACATCTGTATTTATTTATCTAATGATGTACATTGTAAATGTAACTTGACCTATAGTTAATCATAGTGTACGTGTCCAAAAGCCCAACTTGAAAGTAATAATTAACCATGTTTTTTTGTTCTGGCTTTGAATACCCCTTTAAGTATTATGTTCGAAAATTGTACAATAATTTTTCCAACCTATGATCTGATATCGAATGATAATCGAACGTTTCCAAAAACAACATTCGTAACAAAATAATATTGTATACGGACTGTCTTGAATTGTTAGTAAGATTATTTGATATTAACGACTTTTGGTTGGTTTATGCTAACTATATTCTAATTTGAAATCTACATTTTTAACGATTAATATTGTCAACGTCATCAGTCAATAGCGGATTTGTAACTTACATGCATGCTTTATTTGTATAGATATTATATTGAAGTCGCTCCATAGAAAGGGTGTGGGGCTCAAATACTAAGGTCTGAAATAAGATATGGTCAATGCTGCTCGATAATGTAGAATTATTCGAAATTTCATAGATATCAAAATATGTATTAAAGTTTCTTACTACCTTTCTCCGAGTTGTCTGCACATTACTTTTGCAGCTTCATTGTTGTAGTGATGATAGCATGTCCTGTGAGTTATCCCATATCGAATTATTTCTAACATTCCATAAACCGAGTCGGACGTTTCTGTCCTTCCAATTAACTGCAGCTTTTCTAAACAGTAAAACACTTGTACAGATACAGAGATATGAGCAAAAAATCACTAATATCAATCACACTTTTGACAAAAAGGAAAATTTACTTATTAGAAATACAAATCAATCATAATATTCCTGGAGAATAATTGTCATAAATCATTCTTTATCAAAACAAAAGAAAAAAAGATTTAAAAAAAATAATTACAATCCTTAAAGGTACTTTAATATACATGTTGTTTTTGCAACTACATGCAAATGCTTGTTTCATAAGACTCCTTGAAAGTTGGCAATTGACACAATTCTTCAGATGATAATAATACATAAAAATCAACTCGATAACATACTCAACCAAACCTCAAACAATAAAATCAGAACTTGTTTGCACCTTGAAAGTGTCTGCATCACCGGTTATTGTGTTGTAAGATCTTCTTAACGGTTAATTTTTTTCCAGTCGATAATCCTCAGCTGATATCAAATTTATTACTTGTTGTAACTTATAATGTTGAAAGTGAAAACAAAAGAACTTTTGACAACGTCCGGTGTTATATCATACATGTAACTATAAAATTAAAATACTATATATATGTATGTATGTATGTATGTATGTATAATAACCTTCTGTAATGTTGGAGCAAACGATGACTAAATCATTCTTGTGAGTACAGTTTTGTTGCCCCCATCCTGAATGTGAACAAGCACTAAGTTGATCTTCCGTACCATTACAAACAACATCACCTAACCATATCTGGCCAGTTCTATCAGTTGATGTGACTCAGGGAACGTAAAGTACTTAAAGTGTAAAATAAAAGTAGATATTATAATAGACTTAATTGTATACGTTAAAAGTTATAATAGATAATTTGATTGACCAAATTATTGATCGATTTGTTATGGTTTAACAACCTATGACAAACATTGTGTTCATCTTAGGATGAGAACGACGGGCTAATCAGTCAGATACACACATAAACGAATATTTAATGTGCTGGCTTACTGAAGTAACAACGTGCAGGGAAACATGCAACTCCACTTGGACATATTAATCTGAATTCGAGTCGCCCAGTCTTTACTCTACCCCCTTGCCGCGACCTCACATACTTGAGGCGTGCACGATCGAGACCACTGAGGCGTTTAGTTATAATGGAAAAGAATAACATTTGATAAATAAAGTTATGGTTATGGTATATGATGATAATTTATTTTTAGTTTTTCTAAGCCTTTTAACTTGTCAATACTATTCGGCAACACCAGTTCAGGCGCCGATTTCACAAAAAAAGTCGTAAGTGTAAAGGTGATCGTACGTAATGATGTCACAACCAAAAATAGCATTATGACGTTATACTTAACGATCATTATCACGCTTACGACTTTTTGTGAAATTGACATGTGTACATGTTGTTAACAAGTAATCGACAAAAATCGGAAAGGAACAACTTATTTATTTCAATATTTAAATGCAGGAAACAACGACGAACTACAAACACGATGTGGCAAACCGAATTAAATACAATAACACATTAAAACTGAACATAAGGGAAACAACTCATAACACAAAAAACTAGTAATATGAACCGCAGAAATATATGAGGTGCTGTAGATAGATGAGTAATCAAGGGATCCAAGAATATTGTGGAATAAAAAAAGTGTAATTAAGGGACAAAAATCAGACATGGAAAACAGATAAACACAACAAAGAACATAACATTACCAACATAATACAAACAAAGTAACAAAAGTAAATGAGCAACTCGAACTCCACCAAAAACTAGGAGTATGGATCAGATGTATGCCTGGGTAAGCGTCTTCAATTATTAAAAGTCAAATCCGGGGTACGCGAAAGAGAAAAGAAAAAAAATATGATATGTGTAGAACGTTTTTCTCAGCTAGTAGCGAACCCCTTTTGGACGTTTTGTTTTTCTTCAGTTTTGACAGGTGTTCAGTTTACCTGTGTTCAAAATGGATTTTATACATAAATATATGTTTTTAAAAGTGCCTTATGTAGAGAGGCATTCGGGCTATTCATGGTTCTTTTAAAAATGTTTTACAGCGTTATTCTATTAACTATCGTTATTTTTTTTCTTTTGAAGAAGTGTTCAGTAAACAAACAATATTACATCACTTTGTAGCTGTATCGTGATACATTTGGTAGCCAAATGTGGCAACTTTGATTATTATATAGTGCTCGATTCCCAGATGCGATTTTTTACTCATATGTTGATTAATTTAAACCATATGATTCTTATGTGGGGTCCTATCTGTTGTGTCAGATATTAGTTAAATATTTCCGAATTTTGTTTTTTTTTTCAGTTGCTTAGATTTTCATGTCAGAAGATGGCATATATATGTAAAAACAGTTGGAATTATATTGAAAAAAAATTGCAAATTAAATTCAGTAAAACACAAATGCATATTTAATACGTGTTGCTGTTTTTTTTTTTGGTTTTTTTTTTTGTTTTGTTTTTTTTTGTTTTTTGTTTTTTTGTTTTTTTATTTATTCTTTAAACTATTTAGAAGTTGTTGGTATAGATGTCCAAGTTGCTTTTCGAAAACATTTAATTTTACATCAAATGTATTTTTGTAACCTTAAGAAACTATATAAAGGTCTTTCAAAAAAGATCATCATTGATTATATTAATTGGAAGTTCAAAATCAAAAAAAAAAACCAATTGTTTCGTGTCAACTACTGAAAACCTTCCCTGCCTCGAAAATTGCTCATATCGAAAAGCTTTGTCAAAATTCAAAAATGTACTTGTTACCAAAGAAATAAATATATAGGACTCATGAGAAATAACAAATTCATTTCAGTACAAGTTAACAGTCTAGAATTAAATTAAAGGAATTTAAGGATTTTCGTTGCCCATGTTCAATCGTTTTTGTCGGATTTTTCGACTTCTTCCTTTTAATCCATTTCATAGAACATTTATGTTTTGCCTTGTGATCCGAGTTTTCTTACCGGTACACCTGGTCCATGCTCCCAGTTTTTAGTGGAGTCCGAGTTGCCCATTTGCTTTTGTCACTTTGTATGTATGATTTTAAGTTACTTTGTGTTCTTTGTTGTGTATGCCTGCTTTCCATGTCTGGTCCTTGTCCCTGAATAACATTCTTTTTATTACCGCTTTACCCCAGGTTCCTATAATTACTCTTTGAACACACCAAACTTGATACTTGTTTTTTTTTATGAAATCTCGTTTCTTTCTTCGTTTTTTTTTATAAACAACTCCTATTTAGACAAACACAATTGAAAATCCCTGAAATATATTTTCCTCCAACATTTTAAATGCTAATTTTTCAAAAAACGAGCACGCACATTTTTTTCTATTCATATGTTTTTATCTAGCATGATCGATTTTTAAAACAAGTTCACATCCTTGTTATTTCTGAACGGAGCAGCAAACATACTTGCATGATTTAAATAAGTGTATTGCTCTTACTTCTCCCCAAGCTGTTTGCACACCACTGCTGCAGTATTATCATTATATTGAGTGGCACATACGGTTCCCCATACATTGTTGTGTAATATCATCAATCTACCTTGTACCAAATGTGCTGACCTATCCTTGCCCGCTAACTTAATGGCTCCTAAATAATTGACATCATGTTTTATATTTATTTTCAATATATTTTATTTATATAATAGTTCTAGAAAAAACTTGTCATTATCTTGCTACCTACTGAAAGGACAGTGGTATTCACTACGATAGCGATGATGACAGAGCCGTAGGCAGTCTATTTCGCAATATTGTCTAGTTTATCAACAACTATTATGTTTATTACACTGAGGAACCAAAACCTTCATTGTTTTGCTATATTTTTAAACAGGATTTAAGTACTTAAAATAATCATAATGTGAACAAATAATGAAATATTAAAATTCGTTCATGGCTACAGAAATGTATGCCTCCTCAAAATGTCAATTTCGTGAAAATGTCTAAGCTCAAAGGGCACAAATTCAACAAATTTGGTATCGACATTTCCTGAAACAATGAACAATTATATATTATGGTGTTAACACCCGACAAATGAATCGCTTCTGGGTTTTATCAAAACTCTGAATAACTCTTAGTTCCCTAGATGGTTATAATTGTGAAATGTTCATATAATGACTGATTTTCTCGACCAAGTAATTTTCACGACTATATTCGTACTTATTTCTTGCCTCATTTGAACTTTCCGTAACCAAAAACCCTTTGACAGTCCATCCAATGTTATAAAATCAATTCATTTGTAGCAATTAGTGGAAGGACAATATTTAGAATTTTAATATTTCTTCCTTTATCAAACTCCTGTTTAAATAATGCTATCAAAGAAATCAAATTTAACTTGCGTATTACTTATATAAAACGCTGTTATAAATTTGGGATCATCTGGTAATTGTATACGTTTTCCAGAAGCTACAGGTTTAAATCTGACGATAGCAAAACAAGTATTGTTTTATCGAGATAAAAACTCATCTCAGTAGTTTTCGCCAATTTTTTCAAATGACAAAATTTATAACAGAATCATTACAATATTCCCAAATGTATTTCTTTCTGTAACGAACATCAGCTTTGCCCTTCATTGGGGATTACTCGTATAAACTCGTATACCTTTAATGATCACATCTGCTTAATTTGAGAAATAAACTCCCTTTTATTTGCTATATTTATAGAATTTTACAAAATGAATTAAAGTGGAAACTTTAGATTAAACTTCTGGGAAATATCAGAATTGAAATTCTACGAAGTTATTAAGATATTGAAATGTGTATGCAATCTGGTCTGTACTATGGCTGATCTCCTTAGAGCAGATAGATTGGAATGAATAATTATACATTTCATCATATAGACCTATATAGCAACTTAATATAAAAACAAATTAAAAATATATAGCCTGTATGGGCGTATCACATATTAAAAAAATTGCACGATTCTTACACAGACTGATATTTAATATGTGTCAAAACATAATCATTAAGAGGACATTTAAGTAATATACTGATTGTAGAAATCAATATTTGAACGTAAACATAATGGACAAAAAATATTCATTTATTTGGTATCTTGAATGTGATTTACACAATAGTACAGGAATCAAATATCTTGCTATAGGTTATCAAAATTACCGTTTTTTACGCAAATGACTCCAGCATCTCTATCATGAGTACAAGAGTTTTCCTGCCATCGATAATGAGGACAGTCTAACAATGAGTTCTCCGCACCATAGCATTGTACATACGATATCCAAACTGAACCAGATCCACCACCTGCTATGTAACTGGATGCATGTTCTTTGCTGAAAATTATTAAATATTTATGAGTTGATACACACGTTTTGTTGCTACCGTGATGGTAGTTGTACATAAATGAAATAACGCTTTGAAAGTGCAAGCAAAGTGCAAAAGTTCAACTTTAATTTTCCGTTTGTATCGGGATACCCTTTTTCGAGAGTATCATCAACTTTGGTTTTTGTTTTGTTTTGTTCTATTGGTTTGTTTTGTTCTTTTTTCATGTACTATTCGTGCGCCTGATATGAAGTGTTTCATTGTACTATTCGGTTTTACAATATGAATATATTAATTTTACTAAAATATTGGAAAATTCCACATGTACTAGAAACAATGGTAATCATTTACATCGTTCTTTTAAATTCCGGTATTGTTCGGGAAAAAAATTGACACAAACAGCTTTGTCATGAGTCATCTCCTTTTCATGGAAATGCGATTTGTTTTCACCATGATTCACCCATACACTTTTACTTAATTGACTAAATAACACTAAGTATGTTGTAATTAACATCATTGTACTTCACGTTATATAGTTTTCATAACAATCACCATCTACCTTTCACCAAGCTGTCGACAAACGACCTTCGCTTCTTCCTTTCCGAAATAATAGCCCTTGCACACCGTCCCCCAAAAGCCATCATGATATACTTCTAATCTGCCTTTGATCATGAAGTTAGACGTTGTATTTTCAGCTAATCTTATATCGCCTTCAATAGGGTAAATGAATATACATGTTGAAAACAATAAATAAAGACAACAACTAAGAAAAAAGCAAAAAATGACGGGGGCAAAGTTCAGTGGTATATCAAAAAAATGGGGGGGGACCCAAAGGCAATTCTGTGTGAGTACACATCAACTAAACAAAAACAGTGGAAAGAAAAAAAACATACAGCTGCAAGCAGAAAATTCCAAGAGGTGCTTGTGTTTCTGCTTTATGGAGGCACCCACTATGCTGGTAACTCGGTGAAGATCATAATTAATATAATGGAAGACAATTGAAATTGAAACCCAGCAGCCAAACAAAATAAATAGTAATGACGATCAACAAGGTAATGGTGGCTAATTTAAAGGATGATGATTAAGAGTTATGGTTTGATATCGTTGTTCTATCTGTTAATGCTTGAGCTGCCTAACCATTACAAGACAAATAATGACTTGCTTCAAAACAATAATTTTTTGCATTAAATCCTTGTTCTATTGTATTTCTGTCTGAGCAGCTTATCCCTTACAAAAAATTAGAATGGTTTCAAGAACGACGAGCAGTCTTTTGACAACACTTTTTACTCAAGAAGTGTCTTTGTAAGCTGCTAATTCCTTTCGAGCAAAAAAGGATTTCAGTTATATTAGCATTTTTATCTTTAAAACAAGGAATTTTTTATACATAATGCATACTCATAGGCAAGAAATTTGCGTCGTAATTATTCTACTTAAACAACTTTATTAATAAACATATTATCCTAACTTTTCCCACAGTAGTTTCATTCTCATGAAATCATAGACAAATGATCGTGCTACGTGTTCATGAGAGAGTAATCAAGCGAACAGTTGTTTTTTTTTTTGCGGAAATCAAGCAAATGTTGTCTTGGAGTAAAAGCCTAGATAGGGAAAACATAAACTACAACGAACATGAAATAACCAAAACAGCACATTCAAAGAAACAAAAGTAAATGAGAAACTTGGTCTACTCTAAAAACATGGAATATGAGCTAGGCGCACCGGTAGGTGTGACGCCTATGTTTTTCTATAGACAAGCCGTACTGCTGCTTAAGGCAAGTCCGAGATAGACGAAAGCAAAAAGGATAAAAAGGATGAAACCATGACACACAGAACAAACTGGTTCTCATGGAGCAATTGGATGCACAGTACAGATCCACAAATTCACGATGGCAACCGTAAAACTGAAACTTCCGTTGCTGTACACGTGACTTTAAACTTTCAGTAATATTACTCTGTCCGACGAACTAATTACAATTAGTCTAGTCAAATACAAAATGTCTGCTGTGGCATAACGCATAATTGTTTATATGAAAATTCCATATGAAGGAGCTGGATGGATGTAACCACAGAAAAAACGGGAATCTGAAAGTACGGAATGAAAAATCATAGTCCTTGTCATAGATATTGGTCAATATTTTCTTGACCCATCTATTTCTAAGTGTATGTCAAATCATGAGGCTGCCTTCTTTATTGTATTATCGATCTTAGCTTTTTGGTTGAAGCGATGTATGAAATCCCTTAAATTAAGATTGTGTAATGATGATACGTCATCTAAATGACAGTTTCTACGTCATGAAACACTAACTAAGTACATAATGTATTTATGGTCCTTATTTGATTTAGAATGAAATAATTCGTTTCGGCAAATGGACAAAATTAGAAAAACGAATAACAAAATGATTGGGTTAAGTTACATTGGTACACAAGAGTTCATTACGTAACCTGATGGTAAATGACTAAATAAACGCAAATCGAAAGTAGAACATGCTACACGTATTTAAAGTAATCTAGATCACTGGAAGCATTGATTTTTTTTCCTTTCATTTTTATTTATTTATGTCATATGATTTTGCTTTTTTGTCTTAACAAAATGAAGCAAAATGTACATTACCTTCAACGGCACACTTTGCTGTTTCAATTTGAAACTTTGTCAAGAAAAAAATCATAAGTAGATGAGGAAGTATCAAATCTAAGTCTTGGTGCATCGTCAGACCTACAGAAAGAGATTTTAATAATAATTAAATCATGATTAAAATTGCAACACATTATAATTCTCAATAAAAATAAATGAAAGATGAAAAGGACCTTTATAAAATTTTTAATACAAATACAATATAATAAAACGAAAAGGGGGTCTACATTGCGGTTCCTTCGTGGGGAAAATAGTTCAGGCTAAGACACCAACTGTCAACCAAGACAGGAGATAATTAACATAATCCGATGTTCAAGGAACTACCTAAATTTTGTCAGCTGAGCAATTTTCTAGTACAAAACAGTCACTTGCATGGCAAGGAAAATCTGTCTTGCATCCGATTTTGTCATTTCTAACGCTTTGCTTGTGTTCAATGAACGATCATTTAATTAAGCTTTGCTGGTATATACCATTTTGCAGCCGCTGTATTCCAAAGCATAAATTCCTTTTTTGGCGTACGGTAAAACTAATTTTCAATTTCAAAACTTTTAATGGCCAGACAACGTCATTGGTTTCCGATTTAAAACAAACCTGCGATCATCATGTATTGTGCTTTTTAAGCTGTTCGGAAGAGAAGGGATTCTTAGACGATATCGTCATGTTAGACAATTTTGCTACTCCCCCACTATTATATGTCAAGCTGGAGCAAGCAAACGGTTCCAGCCAAATCTAACGAATAAAACGTAGTTGTAATGTACAATTGTATGAAATGAATTGATTTAAGTGAAAGACTGGTGGCAAATTTATTCCGGAAATATTGAACGGTTATGCCGCAATAGAAGGGAGGGTAATGTGTACTATGAAATATCGCTTAACCTACCCTTCATTTTAAATTGCCTTGTTAAACCTACCTTTCACACTTAAATGCCTATACCAAATCAGGAACTTTGTGGTGGTTTCAAATATTAGGTTTTTTTCCTTTTATTGCTTCATGTTATAAACAGTTCTTTTTTACTCTACCTTCAAACTTCTGCCTAGATTTTGTCGGTTCGATAATTTGTCTATTACCCTTCGTATTTGAAGGTCACTAAAAACCAAAGTTAATACCTTATGTCCAAAGAATGAGAATAGTTAACTACAAATCTCAAGAGGTTTTTCATAACTTTGGACAACTAAGTTTTTGTCATAGTTTCCGAAAATAATCAGATTTGTCAAATTTTCGAATACGAGAGTTTGTGAATCCCCACAATATGAAAAAAAACACAAAAAAAAAGAATTTACAAAAATGGACTAATAGATGTCTGAATAACTAGTATTATGGGCTAACGTAGTCCACAACTGTTTTGTTACCAATCTTCAAACAATTGTAAAATAAATGTTTCTGGAAGCTGCTTTATTGTTGTTAGATTATCACCGTATCATGCATACCTGTGATATGACTGGTGCCACTATTTAAGCAGGACATGCTTACATTTCTGGAGCACCTGATGTCACTCCCATTTTATTTTGGGGGGGTATATAAAGATAGAGATTTTTTGTATTGACTTCAAGTTTTCCTTATCTCCAGTTATTATATCACAGGATTTTATGTGTAGATTGTCTTTCATTACTAATCTGACATTTACGACATGTTCATGTATATTGACGCATTTGAATTATCTAAGAAATGTAAAACGTAATTTATTCCATTATATGTAGGATTTTGACATTCCATTTCATTTAAGCAAAGTACAATCAGATATGAAACGTTTTCCATTAAAATTCAAAACCTGATGCTAACTATTTAAAGATATACAATAAAATACGTCAACTTAACACTGAACAATTCAGTTCTACACAAATAGTTTTTACAAAAAATATATATCAAATTAAATGTATTCTGAACCTTATAAATCGAAACTTGTGTAAACCCTATTGCTTTTTTCCCGAGGATTGTTTGGTTTAAAAAATGTTAACTGTATAATAGTGTACATACCAACTGATGTATTTATTCACCAATAATTTTCGAAAAAAAGTCATCAAATTTAATCCAAGACTTGACTGATGGTCGCATTTACAATTTACACACAAGTATTTTCCTTTTTTGCTGTGACACTGATTCATTTGTCATTACTTTGATGATCTGGTCAGATGACTGAGTATCTTCTTTCATATAATTATATGTAATAGTCTTCACTTCCGATATAAAGTAGTTATGTTTAGGCCACAAAATAATTTGTGTATGTTTTCTATTGACCCTTTGAAAGAATAGGGCAGATAGGTTGCGGAATTTGGTTTCCATTTACTTTTTTCTTATATTGACTCTATGGATCGAAGTAGTCTGACTTTGTTTGTGATAAATGAATAATGGTCATAATTATACTTTA
Organism: Perna viridis; assembly: GCA_037379345.1. Lineage (NCBI taxonomy): Eukaryota > Metazoa > Mollusca > Bivalvia > Mytilida > Mytilidae > Perna > Perna viridis. Next base: position 26,788,332 of record CM074523.1, read on the forward strand.
AGGCACACTATTTTTAGGTTGGTAGTGTCTGTACGATATTCCAAACGCTAAGTAATTATGGTTCAAACATGAAAACATTTCTTGAATTACATACAAAAAGGCTAAATATTTTAACATCACACTAATAATTGCATTTGAAAATAAGAAATCGGAGAAGAAATGAGGACGCATATTTCACCAGTTAAACTATGATTTTCATAAAACAGAAGCGTTTGGCAAACAATTAGTAAAGATCATTTATATTAAAAATGTCCTTGAATGAAGCAATTTTGCCGTGTATTATATGTAGTGAAATACGTTTTAATGAATGAGTAATAAAGGGAACAAGGATTCTAGCGGAAATAAAAAAATGCAATCCAGGGACACTAAGGAACCTTTACCAAAACGGGAAGCATATAGAAATTATTTCTTATATTTTGTTTTCGTCGGGGAGGCGAAGGGAAACAATTTAAGTCGAAACTGTTTTCTTCAAAGCCACTTCATAGAGGCTTACACATATTCGTACTATATGTAATTCAAATGAAAGACAACATACACAAGAAATAAGATACCTTATAAAAAAACGTATATATTTTTCCGTGCAAATTTTGAAAAAAATAACGCATATCGCAACTTATGAAATCGATACACTACGTAATTAAGGATTAAAAAAAACAAACAAACAAAAACATTATTTCAATTGAAGATCTGAAATACATGTAAAATAGAAATTCCAATTGCGCTTGTTTCTATTCCAATATCAACAGATCTGGTTACGCCATTAAATGATAGTGGGAATTTATATGTAATCGCCACCGTAAATTGAATTTATCAATACAAAGTAAGAGAACTGAGACACAACAACAAACAAATAAATTACAAAAACAACATTGACTCGAACACTGACTAGTTAACTAGTTAAACAGGTAGAGTTATAGCTGTTTCTTCGACAGAAAAGTAGAAGGAATCTCGTCAAGTGGACTTTTGTTGTTGTACTATTGGAGTGAAGGATCTTGGCTGATTGTATATCGACAAGGCTGATGACAATGTCATACTTCCTGATGGCTTGAAATTCCTAAAAAGTTTTTGTTATTCTAGAATTGATGTTACAAAACCTGTCTGGTTGTGAATACACAAGATGAATCAAACTGCTCGTCTCTGAAATTTCTCTACTGCATTGATGTTTTTGTCTTAGTTTCGTTACCCCACACTCCTCCCGAATATTGCAATTGCAGTCTTACTAGACTATTGTTTGTTTGTAGTTTGATGTTGATACGTTCCTAATCAGGAAGGCAGTGGTATTGTTCGACATTTAAATAGAGGCGAAAATATGGAGTTGATTATTGATGGTAATGCCCAGGTACTCCGCTTAATCAGTTACTTTAAATAATTGTTGATGGTTTACATGTAACTATGCACGCGTACGGCTGTTGGTATTACGTTTTGTTGTGAGTAATTACAAATTTGTCTGGATTAAACAAGTCCTTCTCCCACTGTTGTAATTTGTCGAGGTCAAGATTGCTTACTCGAGTCGCGAAAACGGCAGAATATAACTGACAAATAGAAGCAATATTCATCATGAAGTTTTATAACCCTCCTATAGGTGGTTTCAACATAAAATGATTTTGTTGTATTTTCAAAAGTCTTGTGTCACCAGTAGATGATTTTGATCGTTTTATCGATTGTCAGGATTGCATGATAGATGATGCTATCATTTTATATATTTCCTTGATATTTTTTTTCCGGCAAATTGCCAGAATAATTGAATTTATTTGTGTAAAATTGAAGACGTTGTTTTTGCGAAATAAGGAGATCAATAGGTCAATTTGTAGTCTAATTTAGATAGTGATATCCAGTATATAAGATGCCTTGAATTACGAAATAAATTACACAAACTTCATTTTATCATAGTTTTTCCACAGGTTTGCCATTTATGTCACATATTTTACATATATAGTCTGTACTTGGTAATACAGAGATACAATTGAATTCCAGTGATTTATTGCGAATCTGATAGGACTTGTTTCTTCATTTTAAAACACGTTGCACCTATGTTGTGCACGAAGTGGCGTGGATATTGAGCAAATGCTCTTGTGACGTCTGCAAATTGTCTAAAAATTATCTATGACGTCGCAAAAAGACGTCATACGACTTAGACGATGGTCACATGTCCGTCCCTTTTTCACTGCGTCTGTGGACTAAAGAGCTTTGAAGAAAATTATTTTAAAATACGTCATTGATGCACGAGAAAATGTTTAATTGATAACTCCGCCTTATGTATAGTTGTATTTCCATGAGCTTATTGATCGTCTGTGTATTTGTGTAATAAAAATGCATAATCAGGTACAACTAGATGGTAAAATTAAAATGTAAATACTGTGAGATAAACAAAGTCATATTTTTCTTCTACGTGCATTAAATCGATAGAATATGATATTTACCTTGTATGCATTTGAAAAAAAAACTAGTAAGAACATACGCGGAACTGCAAAATATTTTTATTACATAGTGCACGTGGTCAATTGTCAGTGCAATTGTAGCAGTGGACATTTGTTACCTCATCGATTGAACGTTTGAACATGTGAAAAGAAAACTTTTTTGCGCCACGTTTGGATACAAAATGTGACAAATACAAAAGTCTCAACAAGTTCAAAAATACTGTATTTGAAAATGAACTACTTTTTGGATAACATACAGCGACAATTAATTCACTCTCTTGACCTAAGACAAGTTTTTACTTCCTACTGGTTTTATTAGACATCTTATTGGGGATATGGATTTTCCCACATATGATACAAAATCCTTTGTTTTATCTATGGAGCTCAACGTATAGTGGAAAATAACAACTGAGTCGTGTGCGCATTTCATTCGTCCCAATGACAGAAGGGAATAGAGGTTTTTGTATAACGTAGCATATGTTTATCAGACTATTACTCTAATAGGTGATTTTGTTAGACTTCCTACAAAAAAGAAATTTTAGGAGAAAAACAGAAAGTTTCAAACGATGATAAACTTCAAATAAATGATATTTTGGGGGAAATATATTTGATGCGGCAATGTCTTTTGGCCATTTACAACTTCAGATGGACTAATACTTCTGACCCCTTCTGATACTTCAGAAGATAAAAAGATGAACCAATGATAAGTGTTTGAGTAAACACGGAAAGGTATCTTCCTCATACATTTCACATGTCAAAGTATATAAATGATTATACGAATACCATTTTTTTTCTATTAAGAAAATGTCCAGTTCTTTGAAAACATTTATTGATGTTAAAAGGAAATGATGTTTTCTGTAAACGTAGACAATAAAAAGGCAGGTAATAAGAAAACATAAGAATAATATTTTTAAGCGAATTGATGGATACAGCTATGAATCTATTACTTCTTTAGACTTTATTTATACATGTAGTATCACATAAAACTGTTCCCATGTTTAATTAAACTAATATAAGTGTCAGATAATTATATATATTGTTGATTGTACATGTATTACACGGAGAAATTCAGTACTATAATTTGTCATAAATGTGAAAGTGCTTCATCAATTGTAATTTATCATTCAATGATTTCACGAAATATGAAACAAATCTGTGTATATGTATAACAACACAACTTTAACAAGTATATATTTATTAATCTGCTCGTTTGATATAGTGTTTTGTCGGTAAAAGAAAAGACGGTACAGCTACATAAAAATACGTAGTTGTAGATAGAAATTCTTTATATTTTATAGAGAACGATTCCTGATCATTTTCCAAATATACCGAAGATGTTTTCTGGATGCTTGAGTTTTTTATCGACTATATGTTTATCAAGTGTAGTTGATGCGTTTTTCAACTAACGGTCGGCATTGAACTGTAAGTAGATTGTGATCCTCTACTCCCCTTACGATGTACATACTACTTAACTCTTCTGAGGCTGACTTATGGCTAATCTGATACTAACACTACTAAGTTATATAGTCTGAATAGGGTACATGTTGTTCTAACGAGTGCTAACTCTGTCTATAAATATGTCTGAAAATTACATGGATTGTCTCGACGGAGTCTCGCCATGTCCAATCAAGTTTCAACTAGTCTCGACTGTGCCTCGACTTGTCTTGACCCAGTCTTGTCTTGTCTGATCTTGTCTTGACTTGTCTCGACTAAGTTTTCACCAGTCTAAACCAGTCTCGAACAGTGTTGAAAAGTCTTACCAGTCTTGAATAGTCTTAAAGAAGTCTTGGCCAGTCTCAAATAAATCTCAAACTGTGTCGACAACCTATTCCAAGTCTCAACTGATCTCTGATATTGAATATAATACAAACATATCACTGATTGCATGAGTTATGCAATTGCAAAACATTGATATAATGATTGAAGTTAATTTGAAAGGTTACTAAGTGACAGTAGGACCTGTAAGAAAAAAAATGTAAAGAGCGTCACATAATTCTTAAACAAAGAACAAAACAAAAATATCTTAAAGGCATCCAGACTGTAACACTATCATACAGGTGATTTTGCGTTTTTACAAGTTTTCTCGATTAAACAAAAGAATGTGCGGTCATCGTTCGGGAATTAACACCACCAAATTCCCGACAATTTATCAACACTTTAATCAAGAAGATCATTTAATACTCTCCATGAAAGTTCGTATTTTAGAAAAAAAAATTACCATCCTACGAACAGTCCCGTTCTAAGTAAAAACTGTCGTAGGGAAAGAGAGGAGTACTGGATACGCAGACTAGGTATTGTAATACCTTACGGACGCAATGACAACATCAAAAGTATAGGAAACCTTTCAAGCCAATATAACAATAGCATAAATGTGATGAATTTATTTGACAAAAATCCAAGACGGGAAAGGAGTCATGGCAATCGCCACTACACGTCACCTAAGTTACATGATGTCTCCATAGATGGTCTCCTTCCTTTTATACAAAAACCTCTTGGACTTCATCACATTAGAACCAAACTTTATTCTATACCTCTCACCCTACTACACTTCCTTTACAAAACAAGTCTTGACACTCCTGTTTCTGACCCAACATCATCATTATACAGACTTGTTGCCATCATTTTGGATATTAGTTTCCACAGACTCTTTAAACCAGTTTGTGAGAAAATTCAACATGAAGAAAAACGATCATTTTTTACACTACTGTTTGTCAACAAAGGTATAGATGCAATTAATTTGGCTAACATCCTCAATCACAAAAACGTTACCAACAAAATTCCCCCATATTTCAAAGACAAATCCATACCAATTATTTCATATTCCCATACTTCACCCATTGCATCCAAACTTTTCAATTATAAAAGGCTATTGCAGAACCTCGATAATGAGGACTTCAAGGCTAAACCACCTGACTGTTCTTGCAAAACCTGTCCATTCAAATATGGTCCTTCTGGTCACGTCGTTACGGGATATTTAACCATCATCGAAAACGAATCTCTGCGTAATATCCTTTCTAAAGGTCCCAAGTACCGTGAACCACGCTCCATAAATTGGAATTATAACTTTAAAGTTCTTATGGATGCCGTCGAGGACTTTGCAAGAAAATGGATAAAACGAGAATATGAAGACATTGATTCTGGGGCAGAGTGGTTAAAGGCTGTGAGGTCTTTAATTTTGAAACGAATGAAAGTTTTAAGTACGTCAATAAGTGCCAAGGCTACATCAGTTTTCACAGACCCCGATGTAGCAAACACTGTCTACTGTACATGACAAATATGTTGTCGTACCAGCAGATAAAGCCCAAAACAACATTGTTTTTGTCTGCAAAACGTTTTACATCCAAAGTTTATTATCAGAGGTAGACGTAGAAAATAATAGCAGTGATAAGACCTATACTGCTACCACACTCTCCAAAGAAGAGATTGTGAAAAACCATAAATTTGTGCTATCCTCTTTTGGTCTCTCTACCAAGGATGATGATTGTGACTTACCGTCTATGTACTGGATTCCTAAACTTCACAAGAATCCATACAAACAACGTTTCATAGCTGGATCTGCAAAATGTACCACCAAACCTCTTTCAAACCTTTTAACTTCTGTACTCAGAACTGCCACCGATGGTCTGCAGTCCTACCACAACACATGTTACTCCCGTAGTGGTATTAATTCAATGTGGATCCTGAAAAATTCGAAAGATCTTTTGGAGACAATCAGTTCAAAACTATTATCTGAATTTAATAGCATTAAAACCTATGATTTTTCAACACTGTATACTTTTATTCCCCATACTCAATTAAAATGAAGACTTGAAAACATTATACATCGTTGTTTTTCAAAAAAAAAAGATGGTACACCTATATACAAATATATATTTTTGGTAGAGATTCCTCATACTTTGTAAGAAATAATTCCAAATCATCTTCCAAATATACATAAGAAGATGTTTACAAAATACTGAAATTTTTAATCGACAACATATTTGTCCAGTGTGGTGGACGTGTTTTTCAACAAACGGTCGGCATTCCAATGGGAACAAATTGTGCTCCTTTACTTGCTGACCTATTCCTTCACTCTTATGAGTCTGACTTTATAGCTGATCTGATCAGAAAGAAAGAATATCGTTTGGCTAGATCCTTCAATCTCAGTTTCCGCTATATAGATGACGTATTATCTTTAAACAATCCTAATTTCGGGGATTTGATACATCGCGTCTACCCAAAAGAATTTGAGATAAAGGGTACTACAGACACTGTGAAGTCGGCCTCATATCTTGACCTACACTTAGAAATCAATGGTAAAGGAAAACTATTGACCAAATTTTACGACAAACGTGATGACTTTTCATTCAGAATTGTCAACTTTCCTTTCATCTGTGGCAACATCCCTTCAGGACCTGCGTATGGAGTGTTCATATCACAACTCATACGTTATGCCAGAGCTTGCCGAAACTACGCAGACGTTTTGTATCGCGCTAGAACTCTAACAAATAGGCTTCTGGAACAGGGTTATGTTGCTACAAGATTGAAGTCATCACTATAGAAGTTTTATGGTCGTCCTCTTGAACTCGTGGATCGTTATGGTATATCCATCTGCATCATGAAAACTGATTTATTCAACGGGTCATAGATTTCCTTTCCTCGTTTGTCTTCCCCGGACTTGACTTTTTATGAGCAACTCAGCGGGTGTTTCTAGAAAAGTAAACGACGCTTATACTACCTGTGCACCTGGTCCATGCTCCCAGTTTCTAATGGAGTCCGAGTTGCTCATTTCTTTTGTTAGTTTGTATGTATGATTTTAGTTACTTTATGTTCTTTGTTGGGTATGTCTGTTTTCCATGTCTGGTCTTTGTCCCTGGATTACATTCTTTTGATTACCGCTATAACCTTGGTTCCCTTGATTACTCTTTCAGTGAATAGAATATACACTATTAAAATAAAACAGCTTTGTAAAGTAAAAATGGGATCCTACGTTTCGACGCGATAAGTTACATTGTAACACGGACAGAAAGACAAGAACAATGTGTTTATTGTGATATGCCTTCAACGGGTGCATAGATAACAATCCTTAATGTGATTCGGAATCCGTGAATTTTATTAAGAACTAAATGGGATGTTTACTACAGGTACTTTGATCTTAAATTCACGAGTATACAATTTTGAAACCAATTTATAGTCGTCATGATGTCAAAGACGACAACTTTAAAATTTTACAAACAGAATATAGGGTCTTTTTTTTTCTTTGGTGTTTGCCGGAATTGCCCAAAAATCTGCAACACAAAGTTTGGCAACAGTTCTTGGTTTGAACAAACCAAACCTTTCATTGGAAATATAAAGTCACATCTCTAAATAAAATTGCATTGGTTTACAACTTTACAAGGGCTAATATTTCTCATCCCTTCTTGTACTTCAGAACATTATAAAGATGAAGCAATGCTGATTGTTTGGTTCAACACGGAAAGGTTTTTACAAATCTCACCCATACATTTCACATGGCAAAGTGTATAAATGATGATAAAAATACATATTTTTTTCTATTTAAAAATGTTCAGTTCTTTGAAAAAGTGGTCACTGTATTATACGGTTTCTGTTGTTTTCTTTGTTACTTTACACATATTTACATAATGTAATAGCTTTAAACATCAATTTATACTTTTAGTTTACATTTCTTTTATTTCAAACAGATGTTACGTCATTTTACATAACAAAACTGCGATCAGTTTGGTCAAAAAGTCATCGGTTATCGATCCGTCAGCAATCGATCAGTCAACGGTCAACGAACAGTCAAATCGTTGCGCGGATCGGTTCAAGGATTGTATTAAAAGAAAATGATGTTTTCTATAAACGTAAATAATTAAAAGGCAGGTAATAAGAAAACATACGAATAGTATCTTTAAGCCAATTGATGGATTCAATTATGAAATTAATACTTATTTAGACTAGGGCTTAATTTACAAATGAAGTATCACATAGAACTGTTCCCTTGTTTAATTATACCAACATAAGTGCCAGATAATTCTATCTATTGTTAATTGTAAATGTATTACACGGAGAAAATTCAGTATTATAATCTGTTATAAATGTGAAACTGCTTCATTAATTGTAATTTATTATTCAATGATTTTACGAAATATGATACAACTTTGTGTATTTGTATAACTACACAACTTTAACAAGTATGTATTTATTAACCTGCTCTTTTGATATATTGTTTTGTCGATAAAAGACAAGACGTTACAACTAGATAAAAATACGTAGTGTAGATAGAAATTCTTTATATTTTATGGCGAATGATTTCTGATCATCTTCCAAATATACCGAAGATGTTTTCAGGATGCTTGAGTTTTTTTGTCGACTATATGTTTATCAAGTGTAATTGGTGCGTTTTTCCACTAACGGTCTGCATTCAAATTGAAGTAGATTGTTATTCTGTACTCCCCTTACATACGCCTTAACTCTTATGAGGGTGATTTTATAGCTTATTTGATACAAAAGAAGTAGCATCGTTTAGCTAGATCTTTTAGTCTCAGTTCTGCTATATATTATTGTTAGACGATCTTCGGGGATTTTATACATCTGCCCGAGGAACTTTATATGTTTTATTCTACAGCCACTAGAAAGTCGGCCTCATATGTTGTCCTACATTTAACGATACATGGTAAATGAAAACTATAGTACGAACATTGTGCGAATAGCACAAAAATCTGTTTTATCCTTTGATTAAAGTCAACCACATTAATGGTCAATGTATAATTTTCATTTATTATAAAATCGTGATTAGACTGGATTTTTTCCGTACATGTGATGACTGTTACTTTTTTGTCGTTCATTTTATTTATTTGTTTTATCTAACGTTTAAATAAACTTTATCGTTACATTGCTAAATTCATACTTTAAAAATAATGTGGTGCTAATATGCTTTCAATTTGAAAATTGATCATATTTACAGAAAAATTAATAATCATTTATTTCCAATGCATGGCTTACACACGGACAAATTTCCACTCGAAAGTCCAAATTAACCATGCGAGTAGATGTAAAATGTGCATGATTGATATCATTCCTGAGTTTTGTACCATGCTTCACCAGAGCAACATTTTCAATTATTACCTTAAAGATAAAGTCTTGGCACATTTACAAAAAACAAGCAGATAAGTATGATTGCATTTATCCGAAGCTATAGCGGTTCGGATGGTGTCTCCATGTACAATACGGAGTATTTAAACTAAATATCTGATAATTTTGTCGTGCATATTCTGCACTCATTCATAAGGACAAATGTATTTCTCACTCTCAATAACCTTTTCAAACTTTTCTACAGATGACCGACAAATGCCATGATGGAGTCTGCTGGAGAGCAATTCCAAATACTACGACTCGTACTGTCGTGTGCAAAAATATATTTTTTTTTATAAATCATAACATGTACATGTATTAACCATAAATTACTTAAATAATTGTTTAAAAATATGGGTTTTTTTTATTTTTGGTTTTATTGTAATGTACAGATGGTTATGATATTAATCCCTTATATATTGTGTGCTAAAATTAATGCATGGTTTTTAGTATGCCTTTTATATTGTTTACTATCTATATAATTCTCATTTCTCTATTAATTTTTTACAGCTATTTGAGTAAGTAACTGTAGAAAATCTTAATAAAGTAACCTGAATAAAGCTGTAAATGTGTTTTTTTTAAACCAACTACCAACATTTTGTTCTTTACTAGCATTTACGGCCAGCTTTGCGCTGTTGTTGGCTCATTCTGACACCAGAATATCTGACGTGGGTTTGCAATGGGAGATTTTTTATCAATATTTACATAAACATGTAATTATCTTTAAGAATTGTCTTAATCTGTGATCTTTTTAATCTACCATTCAATTTTAATAAATGGTTAAAACATTTATACAGTACCTATATGGAATAGACTTCCCATTTTATGAAGAATGTGGAATGGGGCAATATTACACTCGATTTATTTTGCCTAGAGTCTCATGATCTATTGAAACATTTATTTTAAAATATCTATTGTAATAAAGTATTTATACACATGTGTTTATTTCGTTCTTATACAAAACATATCTGTAACTTAGATTTTGTTTTTTTGAAAATAAGTTCATTTAATTATCATATATGTGTTTTGGCCGCTCTTCCGGCCTAGCCCGAATAAATACAAAGGTTGACTTTTCATGTTGTTGTATGCAATAGATGTATTTTAATGTTCAGTAGGTATTCTTTCGGTATGGGTATTAATACAACAATTTGGCTTATCCATGGTGTCAAAGGTAGGTTAAAATATTGTTGTTTGTTTCACTTAAATATTGATTGGATATTTTATCATTAGGTAACAGAAATGAAAACAAAACAATAAGTGAGGATACAAAGGTTTTACTTATGTCTAAACAATTCTGCGTATAGAACCGTAATGTTCATCTAAGAACGTCACATTATCTCTATTCTTGTGAAATAGCCTAGTCAAAAGTATTCCGAGAACTGATTGGTCATATCGATGGCAACTACCAACCTTCGTTCCTCCTCCTTTAGGACAATTAAATAATCTTCCAGAGTTTGGAAAATCCACACAACCAAACTGTAAAGCACACGAAACCCAAGGAAACATAATATTCTTAATATTCTTTAACGTAAATTGACTTCTTTTAATCAAGATCCAGCCACTCAAAACAGTTTTATATCGATACAAACAAGGGTCTTCATTCAGGAATTTAAACATTGTCCGACTAGTTCTGTCTGCTATAGTAAACCGAAAATCTTCCTTTATGATAGTTTTTCCATGTCCAAGGATTGCTGTTTGAATTCCGTGTTGTAATGCTCTTTGAAATAAGTCTGTTGCTTTTTTGGATAAGTAATAATTGATGAATACAAGTCAAATTCTTGTAATATCATTTGAACTGCACTTGACTTCCAACAATAATGACCAAGCTTACGGACATGATCAGGGACCATCTCAAAAGGAAATTTGCGAATTGTGAAATTCTTGAAATGTTTTCTTATGTACTCAATTTCATCATGTTTTAAACCAAGGTCAAATATTATGACTTTCATAGTAGGAAATGATCTTAAGGGATTACGGCTATTAAAATGCATATTTGTTCGAAGTTCTTTGAAATGATTGGATGATATACCGCTTACAAGTACGGGCACCTCTGAAGTCTCACGTTGGCTCGTCAGAGCTGTTATTCCCGCTTGATCTAATTGTAAACTTAATGTATCTCTCTGGCACTGAGAAGTTATAGCTTTCAATGATTTTTAACATTTTCTACTAATTTATCGAGAAACTTTTGTTCGACACTGCATTCCTTTGCTGATGTATACTCTCTATAACCAAAATCCTTGATTTGATATTAAGCGGTATTCAAGTTCTTTATTCCACTTATTTCATATCTTGTCGTTATGATGAATAAGAGTACCAAAGCATATGTAATCGATAGCAGGCTATATTTGTTCATTCTAGAAACAATCATGATCCATGCAACTAAGGTTTACTTCTTTTACAAATAACCCGTCATTGACATGAATCTGGAAACATACAAATTGATAATGTACAAATTAAAAACAAAACAAAAGCAAACAAAACACACAAAGACAAACAATCAAAAAAGAAGAAAACAAAGAGTTACCTTCTAAACTATTAACTGGGCATTATTAATTGGCTTTTAAACATGAATATGTTACGTCCAAGTTAAGGTAAAGTACCCCTTGAAATAATGATGTGCAACCAGAAAAAAACAAACCAACCAAAACAAAGCAATAAACAAACAGAAATAAACAAAAAATGAAAAAGAAACGCCCACTAGTCAAATGTCCGTTCAAATTTAATTCTGCATGAAATTAAGATTTGAATAGTGAGCGTTTTGGCTTCCTTAACTTAATATATTATGGATATTTTTTTTCTAAAAAAGTACATTTGTTAGTTGACAGATGATGCTGGCTAATCAAGATGTGCTTCTTCTTGCGTTGTTTATGTTGGAAGTTAAACGTGCGTAAGTTTTTTTTTATTTTAGCTATTTTGGTATTATTGTTTCATTCTTTAACATCACGTTCAACTGACCGGTTCAGACTTCAGTTCATTTTTTTACTCTCTTATAATTTCGCTGTTGGAAGTTTTTATTGCACCTCTCTTTTGTCTTTCAAGATTAAAAAAAATGCATTGATATAAAATCATGAATTATCAAGGGTCGCTTCAAAGCTAAGACTACAATGAACTCATCAATACTTTGTAGAATAACGCTATATTGTCAATTTGAAATATGATTGTCTGTTTTCCATGTCTGGTCTTTGCCCCTGGAATGCATTCTTTAAATTACCGCTAGAGCCTTGATTCCCTTGATTATTCTTTGACTCCAATTTGTTTTCAATTTTAGCAAAACACAATACGTCTACAGTTATGTCTGAGCAATATAACTTTACGTTGTAAATATGTCTGGATGGTAAGCCATGTTATCAAAAGAACTTCGCAATCGATTTAAATAAACGTGTTCTTTTGATATCGGACTTCTTAATATTTCTGTTACGAACACCAAAGAGATTAAGTTACTTACATCTTGTTGGCTTGGAATTGCAATTTACGTATGCAAAATAGATTCTAATCACAGAGAATAGCACACGCTAAAGTGCTTCCAATATGTTTTCCTACTTATAAACAGTTTTAAGGGATGGATGTTTAGCATAGAGCTGAAACATTTAGTTAAATTATGTCTATTAAGGTGCGCGATTTACACTGTCAGTAGCCTGAAATTTTATATTGTCTGTAGTAAAAATCATTTGACTTGAACTATAGGGAAACATCTTGACATTTCAGTAATAATTAGATTTTTATCCTAATCTTTATCGTATCACCATTTAGAAGAACAGAGCAAATGACATGTAACAGCTGTTATTTTACAAGACTTGAAAATCAATTTACATGCGTGCATTTTGATTAAAAAAAATGTTTAAATGACGGTCATTACTATCCCAAATGATTCATTTAACGATGCTTATTGATATGAAGAATATTAGATGAGTTTCTCAAAAAGGAAATTTCAAAGTATTTTCCTATTAAAGACTTAAGTATTTCACATGGGTGTGACAATGTTTCATTTCTTTTATAATTCGAAATATACAAAGACGGAAAAATATCACTTATACAATTATACATATATGAATAATAAGTATAGGAAATATAATAATATGCATAATTCGTGTTAATACAGTATTGGGTACAGTACCTGAACCGATCCGTGCAACAAAAATTGCGATCGGTCATCGATCACCGATCAAATTGATCCATTTAACTGGTGATTGCATCACGTGACCCCAGAGCGGTCAATGTATTTTACGGCTTTTGTTGTTTTCTTTCTTTGTCAACTTTACACAAATATTTCCATTATGTAATAGATTTAAACATTTATTCACACTTTTATTTTACATTTCTTTTATTTAAAACAGATCTTACGTCATTTTACATAACAAAACTGTGATCAGAAAGGTCACCGATCATCAATCATCGATCCCTCATCGATCAATCAGTCAACGGTCATCGATCCGTCAAATCGTTGCGCGGATCGGTTCAAGAACTCTAATGTTTATGGATATGAGTGAAACATAGAAAATAGAGCATTACATTTGGGTATGGGTAATAGGAAAAAAGGATAATTTGAAATTGACCAAATAGAAGTGGTGTAACATATATAACATATATAAATTGAACAAAGGGCAACATATTGCAACATTGTATCGACAAATTGAAATTTTTAGCTCGTAGTTGCGGCGAAAGGATAACATGATTAGTAGATGTGTACAATAGTTCGTAAAACTAAATTACTTCATGGTGCGTCAAATCGAAGATCGCCTTCTGTTTTCCTCGAAACTTAGGTACTTATTCCTTAGCTCCAACTAAATGCAATTTTGATTGAGGACTATCAATGTAATTTAAAAAAAACTACATATGCTAGTAATAAAAAACGAACTATTAAAATTCCCGATATTTAAGAATATGCAAGGCAGATGTTCGATATCAATTCTTTTTCAAAACTCAATTTATGTAATCACAGATAATATATTCCACAACAAGTATAAGGGCCACATTTTAAAAGAATCATATTTTTGCAAAATGAACACAGATTTGTTTAAATTGATAACAGAAAATGTAAAATTTGATGCACGTAAAAATCTGATCTTTTCTCTAGTGAATTTAAATCAAAACAAATTAAAAAAATAACAAATCAATGAAGAAAAAATGAAACGAAAAAAAACAAAAACAAACAAAATAAAGGAAACAGGCAACAGGCAATAACAACAATAACCAAACAAAACAAAAGACAGACAAAAACTGTTAAAAATATAACAAATCTCGAAACTCATTTTTAAGATCGAAAGAGTAATCAAGGGAACAAAGTTTATAGCTGTAATCAAAAGAATGTAATCCAGGGACAAAGACCAGACATGGAAAACAGACATACACAAAAAAGAACATAAAGTAACTAAAATCATACATACAAAGTAACAAAAGTAAATTAGCAACTCGGACTCCACTAAAAACTGGGAGCATGGACCAGGTACACCGGTAGGGTAAGCGTCCTCTGCTTTTCTAGAAACACCCGCCGAGTTGCTCATAAAAAGTCAAGTCCGGGGTATAAATATGGCAAAACACGGTTCACATGATGTTCTCTGATAAACAAACAAAATAAACGAAAACAGGCAACAGCAATAACAACAATTACCAAAAACAAAGTAGACAAACAAAAACAGTTAAAAATCTAGCAAATCTAGAAACTCATTTTTAAGATCGAAAATATAGCAAAACATGGTTTACATGATGTTCTCTGATAACCGACTTTTCCAACTTTTCAACAAAATTTGAGTGCTGGCTGAACAGAGTAACATGAAAATGTCATTTTAAAAGATGAATTGATGTGTATAAATGATATGTTGTTCACTTGCTTTAAGCTTGGGACGAAAAGTAAACATTAAACGAAAACTATATTAAAACAGCATAACTTCTTTTACTGTTCATATTATAAAATGTACTTTATTTTTCTTCTACTTTTGTAGCGGCATCATTGAGAAATAAATCGATAGTCATTCCTATGGTCCGACATGTACACTAAGAAGAAATTCTTATACAAAGCATTAATTTGTGCTGTTATTTGCATGTTTGTTCCAGTTACATTATTAAATAGCACGGACAAATTTCATGGAACTGTTATGAAAATTTTGAGCATCATTCAACGCTCAAACCAGCAATCTAGTTATAGAAAGATAAATTCAATAAATGATTTCAGCGCTTTACCGCACTTTTCCGAAACCTTGGACGAAAATGTGGCAATAATTAACAACTACAGATTCACATTACCAGATAAATATACTACATATTTACAATTAAATCAAGACGGAATAACAACTTTGACATCCCGCAAAAAGACATCAGCAGTACCTGTGCTGATAAGTGGCATTTAATCCAATCATTTCAGAGAATTTTGTATTCATTTGAAAGATAACAGTCGGCATCTCCTTGTGCAATTTCCTGCGATGAAAGTTATTATGTTTGACCTCGGTTTGAAGCAAAATGAAACAAACTTTATTAGAAAAAAATTCAAGAATGTTGAAATTCGAAGGTTTCCATTTGAAAAGTTGCCAGATCATGTTAGTAGGTTGAACAATTATTGTTTGAAACCAATAGCGATTCAAATGGCATTGCAAGAATATGATTTTGTGTACTGGACGGATTCTTCAATAATAACTTTTTCGGAAACGGCGGAACATTTATTCCGAAGAGCACAACGACATGGAATACAAGTAGGCACTGAGATACAAGATAAAATGGTGCCACAAAAACATTTTCAAGAAACTATAGCGGGACGAACAAGCCCGATATTGTTTGAATTCCTGAATGAAGATCCATGTTTATTTCGATTTAAAGAAGTCTCCGGTGGCTGGAATTTGATCAAAAGAAGCAAATTGACTTTAAATAATATAATGGTTCCCTGGGTGTCATGTGCTCTACAGTTCGGTTGTATGGACTTTCCAAACTCTGAACCGCTTCTGTCTTGTCCTTCAGGAGGGGAAACCAAAGTCGGAAGTTTTCATCGATTTGACCAATCAGTATTCTCGGTATACTCTTGACAAGGTTGTTTCACAAGAACAGAGATGATGTTACGTTCGTAGATAAATCTTATGGATCTATACTCAGAATGTGATTGCTGCTACGTACCAGTCCACAAACAATTCAGATACTGTTAACAGTAAAGTGGTTCATGATTTTTAAACTTCATATGCCATATTGTTATGTTAGAGTTGTCCCTCCATATTTATATTTGAACTTTTTCGAAAATCTTACATTTATTACATTTATCTCCTACTAAATTATACAAACAAAAAAATGGAAAAAAAAAGATCCGTAACTGTTTCTTAACAAGAAAAAAAACTGCATTTGATGAGTTTTAGACAAACATGAATCATCCCGTCTGATTTTGATAAAGATTGTTATTTAATGATATAAACGAAAATGATTACGAAATGTTTTTTTTTTTTTTCATTCTTTAATTTGATTCTAGGGTTTGTTTATGGGCATCGGAACTACTTGTATTCAATTAACTTTTCATTTTATCGATACTGCATCATTATTTTGTTATATCGCTGATGGCTTGACTGACGTGAAAAAACGATACGTCCTACAACACATGATCAGCACCTGCATCTTCATACTATCATAATATATATGCACACGTCATTTCCACCATATGTTACTTCGACAGAAAATATTTTAGCCCTGTATTAATAAAACAAATGCACTAATCCATTGGTTATTGTAAATATCCTATTATTGTTAGGTTTGTCACTCTTTTAAGTTAGTTGTCGAGTCCTAGAATACTTTAGACGATTTGTGTGCTGTTCGTGTCATATCTAAAATTACCAAACGTTTACAAATAGAATTACTCCGCCATTTCTGCCATACTTGAAACAGATACGTAATTTTAAGTGCTTTTTACGAAGAGCACGAGGTCATAAAAAGGAAACAATTTCGTAATGACGTTTTTAATGTCTTTACAATTAGGATTCGCTGTGCGGAAAGAACTGCAATACCTTTTGATAAGGTTTCGGAAAAAGTGCAATACCTTCCGATTAGTGAAATGATACACAACAGCCATATGAATTTCATAAGAAAGTTATTCCAGGTTTTTTTTGTAATGAAGAATACCTATTTAATTCTATACTGACTAATAGTCAAAAGGATAAAAACCAAACAGGGAAGACGATTTAATAAAAAAAAATTTCAGATTATATGTCGATCTTGTAACTGACTTTGTTCTTTCAAGCTTGGTTTGGTACAAAAACGGATAATTTTGTAATTTTTGTAAAAAATGTGGCATAATTTTGTACTTCTTGCACGAAACATGGCATAATTTTCAAATTTTTGTAAAAAATATGCGATAAATTAGTAATTTTTCTACAAAATATGGTGTAATTTTAGAAAATATGGAATAATTGTGGAGTTTAGTAAAAAATATGGCATAATTTTGTTATTTTTGTACAAAATATGGCATAATTTTGTAATTTGTGTACAAAATATGGAATAATGTTACAAAATGTGGCATAATTTTGTACTTTTTGCACGAAATATGGCATAATTCTTAAATTTTTATAAAAAAATATGGCATAATTTTGTAATTTTTGTAAAAAAATATGGCATAATTTTGTAATTTTTCTAAAAAATATTGCATAATTTTGTAATTTTTGTACAAAATATGGCATACTTTTTGAAAATATGGCATAATTTTGTATATCTTGCACGAAATATAACATAATTTTTAAATTTTTGTAAAATATGTAACATAATTTTGTAACTTGTGTACAAAAGATGGCATAATATTACAAAATATGGCATAATTTTGTTATTTTTGTACAAAATATGGCACAATTTTGTACTTATTGCACGAAATATGGCATAATATTTAAATATTTGTAAAAGATATGGCATAATTCCGTAATTTTTGTACAAAATATGGCATAATTTTATACTTCTTGGACGAAATATGGGATAATTTTTAAATTTTTGTAAAAAAATATGGCATAATTTTCTTATTTTTATACAAAATATGGCATAATTTTGTAATTTTTGTAAAAAATATGGGAAAATTTTGTAGATCTTGCACGAAATATGGCATAATTTTTAATTTTTTCTAAAAAATATGGCATAATTTTGTTATTTTTATATGATATATGGCATAATTCCGTAATTTTTGCACGAAATATGGCATAATTTTTTATTTTTTGTAAAAAATATGCGATAAATTTCTAATTTTTGTACAAAATATGGTGTAATTTTAGAAAATATGGGATAATTGTGGAGTTTTGTAAAAAACATGGCATAATTTTGTTATTTTTGTACAAAATATGGCATAATTTTGTACTTCTTGCACGAAATATGGTATAATTTTTAAATATTTGTAAAAGATATGGCATAATTCCGTAATTTTTGTACAAAATATGGGATAATTTTACAAAATATGGCATAATTTCGTACTTCTCCCTCGAAATATGGCATAATTTTGTAATTTGTGTATGAAATATGGCAAAATTTTGTTATTTTTGTACAAAACATTGTATAATTTTGTAATTTTTGTACAAAATGTGGCACAATTTCTGAACAAAAGATGGCATTATTTTGTACTTTTAGCTCGATACATAGCATAATTTTTAAATTATTGTAAAAATATGGCATAATTTTGTATTTTTTGCATTGATTACATCTGTTCATTCAGCTAAGGTGGTAGACCTAGGGGAATGGGACATAACTCTTGAAATCGATGATGTTAGTGGAGTCCGAGTTGCTCATTTAATTTTGTTACTTTGTATGTATGATTTTGGCTGCTTTATGTTCTTTGTTGTGTATGTCTGTTTTCCATGTCTGGTCTTTGTCCCTGGATTACATTCTTTTGATTACTGCTATAACCTTGGTTCCCTTGATTACGCTTTGTATCATATTCAATTTCACCAAAGCCCTTCAAGCTGTAATTTGAAACATAATGAAATCAGTCCAAGTTACTTTAATGCTTACATGAGATTGATGTAAAATGCTAACTCTTACGATATGTCAATCTCCTTAAATAATCATTTGAACTTATGTTTCCAAATCTTTCACTTTATTTTGAACAAAACGTAATGATTTAATTTCTTGACAATCTTTAAGTGTTCGAGGTAAAATATTAATACAGGTTAATGATACAGGTTGAATTCTATAAATATGACCAAAATAAAAACTACACAAAATTTCCAGGAAAGCTGTTACATGTCCGAAGTTGACATTTTTTCTAAATACAATTGACAGCTTTTTAAAGGTCAGAAAAATAAACGAGAGAAGAAGTACCAAGCTTAAACCCTTCAGACACTTTAAATTACAACTAATTAGTACAATGACAGAAAACGTTTATAAATAGTATTTCAGAAAAAGAACTTTTTTTTCATACTTGACACATACAGTCGAACTTCGTTAAGTCAAAGTCGAAGGGCCCGGACAAAAATGTTCGAGTTATCCGAGGTTCTAGTCATCCGAGGTCGAGTATAACAAGGACAAAGTTGCTTTATTTAGATTAATCAAGCCATAAAGAGTATCAACAAATAATTTCAATAGCCACGCTAATCGGTGTCAAAACACACTTCGATCATGGTTTGCAATAAAGCAATAAGTTTTCCGACTAATTAGTCGACTTTGAGACATCAGGGATAATTAACCGCGGAGTCCTATCGAGGGGACTGATTGAAAATCTCGAGTTAACCAAGATGTCGATTCAACCGAGTTCGGGTCATCCGAGGTGAAATTGTGTTTGGGTAAGGGGAGTACTTTGAAATTAGCTTGAGTTATCCGAGATTTTGACTCTTCAGAGTTCTACACATCGAGGTTCGACTGTATATGTATACGTTATCTACCTAGCATCTTGAAGAATACAAAAAAAAATATACCATCGCCCCATTTCCTAATGTCCCTATCCATATTATTTCCCATTTTCTAGAGCAAAAACCCACTCCCCCATGCAATTCCCATTGCATATTACTTTCGTTTCATTTTCATTTTTTAGCAGTTATCAATAATTAAATTTTATATTTTTTTTTCATACCAATAAATATTTTAAAAAAAATAATTTCCCAATCTTCCGCATTCTAAATTCCCATCCACATACACCATTTCCATCTCCCATTCCCATTCCTCCACATACCATAGAAAGTGAAGCTCTCCCAGTAGTCAATCACCTCACTCTAGACCACTTTAATGACCTTTTGCTATTGTAAATGTGCACATTGTGCGAACAGAAGATCCGTAAGGAGCAGTTTTCAACATAGTGGACACATGGTTGTGCAATGTGATGACTAATGGTCTGGTATCGATCATCATACATGACCTAGTTTGACCTTTTGATGACAGCTTGTCTCAGAATCCGTTACCGGGAGATGGTGGGGGAGCAAAATTGACCGGGGGATAGAGGGGAACCTGAAGTGACCGGTAGGGGAAGTAGGTCTGGAAGTGGACCTTGGAGGAACCGGATGTGGATGGAGGATCAATAGGGAGAACATGTGGCCCTTGACCTAGAAAAGGGTTGGGAGGAAAACTACTTCCATTGGTATCCTCATTAAGTGTCCTAATTAGTGTCATTATATAGTGTGGTGTAAACTGGTAAGTATAAAAAGAGGGAGGGGTATTATGTCTCGTGTTTCTCTGTATATTTGGTTTGTTTAATTGATACACTTTTATTAACGTTAATTGTTTTTAATTATTTCGGTAAAATTATTTATAATTGCATTGTCATTGTGTAATAATGTCAAATGGATTGGACACTTTGAATATATTTTATATTTTGATTTTCTTGGTGTTAAATGGATTGCGTAATTTAAATAGATGTCTCACGGATTAGACAAATGTTTAAAACTTCCCATTTTACTGGTGATTTCAGTAGCTTTGTTGCAAACCATGATCGAAGTGCGTTTTTACAACGATTAGAGTGGCTATTGAAATTATTTGGTGATACTCTTTATGGCTTGAACATTTTTGCCTGAGCCCTTCGACTTTGACTTAAAGAGGTTCGACTGTAAGTGTTAAGTATGAAGTTACTTTTCTGAAATACTATTTACAAACGCTCAAACGCTTTCTATCATTGTATTAATCAGTTGTATTTTAAAGTGTCTGAAGGATTTAAGCTTGATACTTCTTCTCTTGTTTATTTTTCTTACCTTTAAAAAGCTGTCAAGTGTATTTAGAAAAAATATCAACTTCGTACATGTAACAGCTTTCCTCGGAATTTTGTGTAGTTTTTATTTTGGTCACATTTATACCATTTAACCTGTATAATTATTTTACCTCCAATATCTCCAACATGGACAAATCATTGGAACGTTTGTATTCAGCATTTTACATCAATCTCATGTACGCATTAAAGTAACTTGGACTGATTTCAAATTACAGCTTGAACGGCTTTGGTGAAATTGAATATAATACAAACATATCATCGATTTCAAGAGCTATTTTTCCTTTTCCTAGGTCTACCACCTTACCTGAATGAACAGATTTAATCAATACATCATACGCCCATTCCAAAACTCCGTTATTGTACCAAACCAAGTGTTTGTGTTAGTTTGAAAGAACAAACGTCAGTTACAAAATCGATATCTATACTGATATTGTTTTTTTATTAAATCGTCTTCCCTGTTTGGTTCTTATCCTTTTTTACTAATAGTTAGTATAGTATTTGCTTTATTACTCATTAAATAAACAGTTAGAATTCTTAGAACGATGGGAGTACGAATTAAATAGGTACTCGTCATTACAAAAAACCTGGAATAACTTTTTTTGTGAAATTCATATGGCTGTTGCGTATCATTTCACTAATCGAAAGGTATTGCACTTTTTTTATGAAACCCTATCAAAAACTATTGCAGTTCTTTCCGCACAGCGAATCCTAACTGTTAAGACATTAATCATGTTTTAATCATTGTTTTCTTTTTATGGCCTAGTGCTCTTCGTGTGCGTGCTTCGTGGAAATTGTGAACGTGTTTTGTAGGAATCGTGAGCATGTTTCATTGGAATCGTGTGCGTGTTTCGTGTGCGTTGGATTGGAAACGTTATATATTTCACAAGGTATAAAGACGGGCATTAGTCATATCATCATGAAACTGTGTTTCCTTTTTATGCCATCAAAATTTACACCGTATTTTACATTTTCTGTTTTTTGGAAGGGACTGACAGAACGTAACCATGATATTGACCCAAGTATTGCAAATATGAAAACTGTATAAATGGTCCACCATTTTTAACGAAACTACTCATTGCTATTATACACAAATTGTATAAAACAAGATAAAATAGAAGTGCATAATATGCAATGTTGACATATTGCATTACACTTTTCATTCATACTTTTTTCGCCTTTCGGAAATTGATTTCTTACTCGGAAGTTTTCATAGTTGAATCGACTTAAAAACAGGTGAAAAAATCATTATGCGAAAAAAAGTTTCGTTTGAATTGCAGCTACATTGTATCAATGCATCACTTAAGTTTAACCGTAGAAACCACGCGGATCTGATTGCAGTCTGACATGAAATAATCTACGGAGCAAATATAAATTAAAATTACGTATCTCTTTCAAGTATAGCGGAAATGGCGGAGTAGTTTTATTTGTAAACGTTTAGTAATTTTAGATATGACACGAACAGCACACAAATCGTCTAAAGTATTCTAGGACTCGACAACTAACATAAAAGAGTGACATACCTAACAATAATAGGATATTTACGATAGTCAATGGATTAGTGTATTTGTTTTATTAATACAGGGCTAAAATATTTTCTGTCGGATGTAACATATGGTGGAAATGACGTGTGCATATATATTATGATAGTTTGAAGATGCAGGTGCTGATCATGTGTTGTAGGACGTATCGTTTTTTCACGTCAGTCAAGCCATCAGCGATATAACAAAATAATGATGCAGTATCGATAAAATGAAAAGTTAATTGAATACAAGTAGTTCCGATGCCCATAAACAAACCCTAGAATCAAATTAAAGAATGAAAAAAAACATTTCGTAATCATTTTCTTTTATATCATTAAGTAGCAATCTTTATCAAAATCAGACGGGATGATTCATGTTCGTCTAAAA
The DNA here is from genome assembly GCA_037379345.1 of Perna viridis. Lineage (NCBI taxonomy): Eukaryota > Metazoa > Mollusca > Bivalvia > Mytilida > Mytilidae > Perna > Perna viridis. The sequence continues at coordinate 26,811,896 of CM074523.1, forward strand.
CCCATCAAATGCAGTTTTTTTTTTCTTGTTAAGAAACAGTTACGGATCTTTTTTTTCATTTTTTTTGTTTCTATAATTTAGTGGGAGATAAATGTAATAAATGTAAGATTTTCGAAAAAAAAGTTCAAATATAAATATGGAGGGACAACTCTAACATAACAATATGGCATATGAAGTTTAAAAATCATGAACCACTTTACTGTTAACAGTATCTGAATTGTATGTGGACTGGTATGTAGCAGCAATCACATTCTGAGTATAGATCCATAAGATTTATGTACGAACGTAACATCATCTCTGTTCTTGTGAAACAACCTTGTCAAAAGTATACCGAGAACTGATTGGTCAAATCGATGACAACTTCCGACTTTGGTTTCCCCTCCTGAGGGACAAGACAGAAGCGGTTCAGAGTTTGGAAAGTCCATACAACCGAACTGTAGAGCACATGACACCCAGGGAACCATTATATTACTTAAAGTAAATTTGCTTCTTTTGATCAAATTCCAGCCACCGGAGACTTCTTTAAATCGAAATAAACATGGATCTTCATTCAGGAATTCAAACAATATCGGGCTTGTTCGTCCCGCTATAGTTTCTTGAAAATGTTTTTGTGGCACCATTTTATCTTGTATCTCAGTGCCTACTTGTATTCCATGTCGTTGTGCTCTTCGGAATAAATGTTCCGCCGTTTCCGAAAAAGTTATTATTGAAGAATCCGTCCAGTACACAAAATCATATTCTTGCAATGCCATTTGAATCGCTATTGGTTTCCAACAATAATTGTTCAACCTACTAACATGATCTGGCAACTTTTCAAATGGAAACCTTCGAATTTCAACATTCTTGAAATTTTTTCTAATATAGTTTGTTTCATTTTGCTTCAAACCGAGGTCAAACATAATAACTTTCATCGCAGGAAATTTCACAAGGAGATTCCGACTGTTAACTTTCATATGAATACAAAATTCTCTGAAATGATTGGATGAAATGCCACTTATCAGCACAGGCACTGCTGATGTCTTCTTGCTGGATGTCAAAGTTGTTATTCCGTTTTGATTTAATTGTAAATATGTAATGTATTTATCTGGTAATGTGAATCTGTAGTTGTTAATTATTGCCACATTTTCGTCCAAGGTTTCGGGAAAGTGCGGTATAGCGCTGCAATCATTTATTGAATTTATCTTCCTATAACTAGATTGCTGGTTTGAGCGTTGAATGATGCTCAATTTTTTCACAACAGTTCCATGATATTTGTCCGTGCTATTTAATAATATAACGGGAACAAACAGGAAAATAACAGCACAAATTAATGCTTTGTATAAGAATTTCTTCTTAGTGTACATGTCGGACCATAAGAATGAATATCGATTTATTTCTCAATGATGCCGCTACAAAAGTAGAAAAAAACTAAAGTACATTTTATAATATGAACAGTAAAAGAAGTTATGCTGTTTTAATATAGTTTTCGTTTCATGTTTACTTTTCGTCCCAAGCTTAAAGCAAGAGAACAACGTATCATTTATACACAACAATTCATCTTTTAATTAACATTTAGATGTTTCCCTGTTGAGCCAGCACTCACATTTTGTTGAAAAATTGGAAAAGTCGGTAATCAGAGAACATCATGTGAACGATGTTTTGCTATATTTTCGATCTTAAAAATGAGTTTCTACATTTGCTAGATTTTTAACTGTTTTTGTTTGTCTACTTTGTTTTCTTAGTAATTGCTGTTATTGCTGTTGCCTGTTTTCGTTTATTTTGTTTTGTTTTGTTTTGTGTTGGTTTTTACCTTCATTCATTTGTTATTTTTTTTAATTTGTTTTGATTTGAATTCACGACAGAAAGTATCACATTTTTACGTGCATCAAATTTTACATTTTCTGCTATCAATTTAAGCAAATCTGTATTCATTTTGAAAAAATTGATTTTTATAAAATGTGACCCTAATATTTTTTGTGGAATATATTATCTGTGAATACATAAATTGAGTTGGAAAAATAGTACAATTTATATCGAACATCTGTCTGCATATTCTTAAATATCGAGGAGTTTAATTGTTCGTTTTTTGATTACTCACATTTTTAGTTTTTAGTTAAATTTAAATTGACAGTCCTCAACCAAAAGTGCATTTAGTTGGAGCTAAGGAATGAGTACCTAAGTTTCGACGAAAATAGAAGGTGATCTTCGATTTAACGCACCATGAAGTAATTTAGTTTTAAGAACTATTGTACATATCTATCAATCATGTTATCCTTTCGCCGCAACTACGTGCTAATATGTTTCAATTTGTCGATACAATGTTGCAATATGTTGCCCTTTGTTCAATTTATATATGTTATATATGTTACACCACTTCTATTTGGTCAATTTCAAATTCTCCTCTATTCCCATTATCCATACCCAAATGTAATGCTCTATTTTCTATGTTTTACTCAAATCCAAAAGCATTACCCAATTCTTAATTAACACGAATTATGCATATTATCATATTTGCTATATGTATTATTCATATAGGTATAATTATATAAGTGATATTTTTCCGTCTACATATATTTCGAATTATAAAAGATATCAAACATTATCGCACCCATCTGAAATACTTAAGTCTTTAATGGGAGAATACGTTGAAATTTCCTTTTTTGAGAAATTCATCCATTTACTCTCCTTAAACCAACAGAAAAAGGCCAGATATCTATATGTTACAAAAATTGAAATTTGTCACACCAAAAATATATTTGTAGCTTTTTTATATTCAGCTGTATTGTATATGTTAGTCAAACGATTTGAAATAACAGAATTAAGAAAGCAAATCATCAGCCCCAACGCCACAAAATATCGGGAAGATGATTCAGGTGCACCGGAAGGGGATTCTAGTTGTTTGAAAATGCAATGTACGGAGAAGGAAAACAGTTATTCAATTTCACAACTAATTCGCAATCGTCTGTTATAACTATTTAAGGAGGTAGACCTAGGGTAATGGACGCAACTCTTACAAGTCATTGATTTTTTGTAGTCAGCATTTGACATCACTCTTATGTAAGCATCAAAGTAACTTGGACGAATTTCATTCTTTTTCAAATGAAAGCTTGAAAGACTTCAGTGAAATTGAATGTGATATAAACATACCACTGATTTTATGAGCTATGTCCCTTACCCCAGTTCTACCTCCTTAAGTATGATATTTATAAGATATTGATTTAATTTAAATTTATGGAATTACTACGGTGTTTGAAGAGCACTCACGGAACCAAGATTCTAGCGGAAATAAAAATGAATTTAATCTAGGGACAAAGATCAGACATGAAAAAAGGAAACACACGACAAAGAACATAAAATAACCAAAATAATTTGTACACAATTGCAAAAATAAATAAGCAACTCTGACTCCACAAAACACTGGTAGCTTTAACCTGGTGCACCGGTAGGGTAAGCGTCCTCTGCTTTTCCAGAAACACTCGCTCAGTTGGTTGCCCAGTCAAATTTAGGGTTGACCACAGGGGAAAGAAAAATATGACACGTTGAACAAGCAGACAAACCGGATGAATTCGAAATACACCTAAACTTCAACCATTAAATTGTGGGATATAATTTTAAATATTTTTTTTTCCGGATCGAAATAGAGTTTTGTCATAGAGTGTAAAACAGAAAAAAAATGTCTTACTTTGTCATTTTTGTCTTTTTACCAACTTGCCTGAATAACCGTGTTAAGTACCATTTCAAAATTTTAGGTATTTTGTTTGCCCTTTTCTGATTAACCATGTTGTTATCATGGAATTATGTATTTTCTAAGGGTCAAAACCCTGATTGAAAAGGTTCATATTTTAAATACCTATACTTTAAACTGTGCATAATAGAAATCTGTACTTAGATTATATATTTACTTGAGAAGGAGTAGATTCATACTGTATAATATATATTGAAAACTGAAATTTTTGTCAGCAGAACATCTCCGGTCCTGTTTAATGATATAACTGAAATAAAATGATGTAAGAATAATAGGGAGCGCAGCAAAAGTGCAAAAGGCCAAGTATTTTTTTAACAAGTGAAAGCTAAAAGGATCTTTGATCGTATAAGTACATGCAAACGTTTGTATTTTGCTCACTTCTCCTAGATAATGCCGCCATCTCTTGAAACATATTATATAGTGACGTAAATTTTCTCTTGCTTTGTTTGTATGTCCATGATTCTGCAACTATTTAGACATTTCATTGGCTAAGAGAGCGACTTAAGAAGAGCATGCGAGACCTCGTCTGATACGGCTCGTCTCATCTCGTAAAAGGGGCATTTCCTAAACAACAGTTGCGCTTCACTGCAATACATTGTAATATGCTCATTATGGTTATTTTTTTATATCTCCTTGACTATCACAACATTAGATACCAATGACGTAAACTATAATTGTTTATTTCAAAAAATTCCTTTGATCTTATCTATTAAATAATTTTTTTCTACCATGTGTACCTTTAACTCAGGGTATTAACGAAATGATATTCTGTAGGAAAGAAGTACTAATAAATTTACTTAATTGATTAGGTATAATCAAAAGGTAAAAGAAATAAAAAGGATTCAAGTGTAGTGCCAATATAATTTTGCATGATTACGAAATAATAATTTTTCAAATGATATTACAATGGCTTTACAGCTATGTAATGTATAAAGTCCTTACGGAGAAGTGTCAACTAATACATTATTTTGGAGTATATGTCCTGTAAAAGTTTTAGGCGCTAAAATGTTCATAAAATCATAGAAAGTTAAAACAGTCAAAAGCATCATTTTTTTACTCTCTTAAAACACTAAAATCGGCCCGATTTCAACTTTTCATATTTATCTTGTTTTTGTTTTCGCTTATTGTACCTTATGTATCATTTAGATCTAAACAACAATGAATTTAATATTTTAACTAAAGGTATACATACTGTAGAACTGTTTTAGGGTGAAGCAAGTATTGATAATAAAGAATGTCCGTTTCTTGATTTTAGTTTTCATATCGATAATGGAAAACTTGATACTAAAATTAACGATAAAAGGGATGATATTTCATCCCATATTGTCTACTATCAATTTTTAGATGGTGACGTGTCTTGTTCACCATTATATGGTGTTTAAATATCACATTTGTTTCGTATTTGTAACAATGTTTCGGATCTTAACGACAAGAATTTTTATACAACCGAGAAAAACCAAGTTTTTCGATATTACAGGCTCGTTAAAACATTCACATTTTTTTTCAACCGATACAAGGCATTCACTTTCAAATACATGTGTACTTTTGAGGGATTAATACGTGCGTTTATATCTCATTCTTTGTTTAATAATAATGATATTCTACATAAATTTAATAATTAAAGCACGGTAAGCTCGATACTCATCCAATAAGTAAACTTAACCGTTGAATAGGCTTATTCGTAAGTGATATAGTTATGATGGTGTTTAAAAATTGGTGAGGAAAGCATTGTTGGTACTTACATTGATTCGCTCATAATACATAAACGTAGAAACTAAAACACTATATTACAAAGAAGTCTTTTGCATGACATGGGTTGTGTTCTAATTGTATGGCTCATGGTTATCAACTCCGCATGGGAAGGATTTGGACGATGGGAGCAAAAAATTTTGTATGTTTGAATGTCTGGAGCATGCCTGTTAATTAACTTTTAGTAGTAATTAATTTTACCTTTGTATAATTTATATTTCTGGCCGCTGTATGTCTTCTTTCGTTTCCACCTTCAGTTAATTATTCTTTTTCTTGAGTATAAAGGGGCAACTCTTTCGCTGTATCTGTGTATAATGATATTTTGGGGTACCCTACAGCCTTCCTTGTGGTATTATGGTTCCGCCGACGTTCATTGAAGACCAATGGGCGGACTTGGGCTGACACTTTCATCATGGTAGGGATGTTGTCTCCTTGGCATCTACACCATACCTATTCTCGTTATAGTTTTCCCATTAATTTCAATTTAGAGATCTATGCGATGATTTTAACAACGCAACAAACTGTGAGAAATTAAATATTTTTATCATCGCAGACTCCGCAACCATTTCATCATATTTCAGCGCAAATTTTGCCTTTTCTTCCAGGAACGTTTTCAATAGGTGGTTTAAAATAGCATGCCACTGTTTTTAAAACGCAGAGTATTGCCTGTCTTGTAGATAAAGCACAAAAGACAGTTCACGAGGTCTGCATGAAAAACTAAAGCAATGAACGAAAAAGTTACATGATATCAGAGTATCGCGAGACGGTTTTCACCTATAATGATCGCATAATCTATAAATGAAGAATAATTAATATATAGCATATACCGTACAGAGGTAGATATTTGCACGGTGCTAATTTTTGCGTATTTTACCAAATATTTACTATGAGCTTATTTTTCATATATATCTTTTTCCGCAAATCTTCAAATTTATAACCGTACAAAAAAACCGCCATACGGTTCAACATTTCACGGGGTCAGCATTACATTTCTTGAAACACCATATACCATATCAAATTTCCAAATCCCCATTCCCGTAAGAAAACAATCCTTATCCCCAATGAATCCCGAATGATTTGTATTCCATATCAAGGTTGATTCATGTCCCTGTTACGAGACCTTTTGCTTGAGACACCAAAATGTAATAGGATAACAGAATGGTATGCTTTGGTTTATACGGCTGCTTCTGCACATCGACTTTATTAAAAAAAATACAACAAACATTAAAAGCAAATGAAAACTTTCACGATTTTCACCATGAATAGATTGAGGAAAGAACAGTTTTTATCATTGGGTTTGTAAAAAAAATAATAAATAAGACGGGAAAAATTTCAAAGAAATTAAATAACCGCCCGTTGTGTATGTGTCACGTGCAAATTTATTCCGTGACTTAGAGTTAAAGACATCTCTTTATCTTAAGATTAGAATGTGTATTACTGATTTTCCTCAATGTTTGTTCTTTAATATGTATTGTTTTCTAAATAAACAACAATCAACGTTAAAGGAGCAGATATATTCAGACAGAGGTTTCCTCTAAATATTCAAATATTCATGATATTAATAAGACATTTCACTGTGATACAGAAAGCTTCAGGCAACTATTCTGAGTCAACGTTTGTTTTGACAGAGGTTTTCTCTATATATTCAAATCTTCTTAATATTAATTAGACATTTTACTGTAATGTTGAAAGCTTCAGGCAACTATTCAGAGTCAAGGCCTGTATACAACTCCAGTTTTTCATGCAGAAATGTCTTATAGACATATTCTTACCCTTATTTCTAAACCAGGTTGGACTATCACTACCTCAGTTATAAGTTTTGTAAACTTTTTATAAAATAGTTCAGTTACCTGTTTGTCATCTTTACAAAGGAATGTTTTTGCTTACATTTATACTTTAAAATCATAGCTATAACAAAATAGTATATGCAAATGTTGGGTAATAACAGCATTACCACACTGATTAACTCAAGGCAAAAGCAAGAAAAATAACATGACGCTCGTATAATTCATATTTCTCTTAATTTGACAGTATTCTGGCATAGAAATAAAAAAAGCAAAAGTTTCATTTGCATTTATAGCTAAATAAATTTAAATTAAAAAGTAATTAAGGGAACCAAGGTTCTAGCGGTAATCAAAAGACCAGACATGGACAAAGACCAGACATACACAACAAAGAACATAAAGGAACTAAAATCATACATACAAAGTAACAAAAGCAAATGAGCAAGTCGGACTCCACTAAAAACTGGGAGCATGGACCAGGTCCACCGGTAGGGTAAACGTCCTCTGCTTTTCTAGAAACACCCGACGAGTTGTTCATAAAAAAGTCAAGTCCAGAGAAGACGAAAAAGGAAAGGAAAACTTTGACGATGTACAATTGCTTACTTAAATTGAATTTTGTAATAATATAACAAACGATTACGCAATTAAGCTTTTTTACTTTAGATACCAGAAATATAAATATGTAGCCCTTACTTTAACATAAAGAGTAGAATGTTTCTGTATTTAGTAGTATGATGATAACAACAATAGCCCGCCGATGATGCATACTTCCGAATATTGCCTACATGTCAGGTAATTCGACGCCGCCTTGATTATTTTAGTACACTTACCAAGTGAATTGGCAAATGTTAAAAAATTTGGTCAGCAAATATTTTCTCCCGGTCAGTTACTAAAGTAAAGGCAAATAGGGTTCAATGTTTTGCTAGACGGTAAGATAGACTCTTTTTGTATATCTCCTATATCTTCACAATATATAACAGATGAGTCACCGATATTAAGCGTTTACCGTATTAGATGTAGTTTTTGCAGGTTGTTCATTTTGGCATTTTCCATTAAATATTTATTCTGGGCATAAACCTAAGAGCATCACCCTGCATCTGCAGAGTCCTAGTCTTTCACATACTTAGTTTGCTACGAAATTGTAAAAAGCCGCCATATCTCTACACCATACAGTGTCGGCTGCAACGAAACGATACATCAAAGAAAAGGAATGGAACATTAATATATGTTGGATAAAAGCAAGAAATCGCAGCAAACATACGACGGGTCATATTAAAGAGTGATCAAGGGAACCAAGGTTATAGCGGTAATCAAAGAATGTAATCTAGGGACAAAGACCTGACATAGAAAACAAACATACACAACAAAGAACATAAAGTAACTAAAATCATACATACAAAGTAACAAAAGCAAATGAGCTGCTCGGACTCCACTAAAAACTGGGAGCGTGGACCAGGTGCACCGGTAGGGTAATCGTCCTGTTTTTCTACACCCGCTGAGTTGCTCATAAAAAGTGAATTCCGGGGTAGACGAAAGAGGAAAGGAAAACTATGACAAGTTGAACAAATCAGTTTTCATGGTACAGAGATGGATACACCCTAGCGATCCACGAGTCAATGATGACGACCATAAAATTTCTGTAGTGATGACTTCAATCTTGTAGCAACATAACCCTGTTCCAGAAGCTTATTTAAAAAAAAACGAAGAGAGAATAAATAAAAACCGCTAGCACTTACACAATAGAACTAGTGAAATAAATCGGAAAAAAGCAAAACAAGTCTATGTGAAAAAAGAATTGACTGGGTCAGCTTCAGCAAACAAAAAAAGATCATGAATTATTAACACGAAAATAAAAATCAAAATGCGAAAAAAATATGATTTTGTCTGCATATTTGTCTTTGTGGTTTTGAGTATGTTAACCAAGTTAAGAAGACTAATTCGTACCAATTTATTATTTAAGTAGTTTCTTGTTTTTTTCTACTGTTATCATTTTGGTTTTTTTTTTTTTTTTGTTTGGTTTTTTTTTTTATTTTTATTTTGTTGTTATCTTTTTTCGTTTTGTTTTGTTTTGTTTTTGTTTGTTTTGTTTTACTCAAAAGATAATTCAGTCAAAATGATTTAATAACGAAAATAAATTGAAATACATGTAGTAATAGTAATCAAGAAAAACGGAGAGCGAAGACTGGTATATTTATAACGAGAATGGGTACTGTGGATATGACCAAAAAACAACCCCATTGGGATGGCAATATCAGCTCAATGTCACTTATTGATTATCAATGATCGACGAGGAATCCCGACACCAGTGGAAAAGGTTGCAGCTGACCATAAAAAATCACCGAACATAGATAGAAAGAAAGAACTGTTCTTATATACTCAAACAACAACAAAAAAATAAACCGCAGGTGAAAACGAAACATGACATACAAAGGCTAAACATTTTTGACTTGCGCAAAAAAAGTACGGCGGTATCAAAGTACTTTGGTGTGATCACAACCAGATAAAAATATTACAAAAAATAAACATACCTAAAAATACATTCAAAAAAGATCTGCGTCTTTTGTTACAATGGAAATATTAATGCATCCAACAGCAAAGTTCCCACCGCTCTACCGGATAAGAACGCCAAGAAGAAGGAGAGCAAAACCCGCGAGGTCTGTGTTGAACCATAGATATAAAATAAATAACAATTCAGTTTTTCAAACTGTAAATAAAGTAAAAAAAAATCACATCTTAAAATATGAGCGTATTTGACTAATATATTCTAAAAGAGTATCTTTTGTAGGTCCAATGGAAGATAAGAAACGTTAAAGAAAAACAAAATTTGCAGACAAAGCTTACCTCCAAACATTCAAGTTACTTTGATATTAACCAGACCTTCTAATGAAAAGCTTAATCGAGTTTGACCTTATGCGTTCAGAGGATGCCTTGAGGAACTAACCAGTAATATCATACTCAAATAGTAAACATTTCCATAAACAAAGATGCCTTAAAGCATATCTTCAATCATTTGAATGCCTTGAATAATTTGACAAAAAGTCTTGAGGAAGACAAGTTAAGAGTAAGTATTTGTAAGACTCAGGCAAAATCGGAAAAAAATTGAAACATGCATGTCAAGAATGTTAAAAAATGAGGTTTTTGACAGAGTATTCTGCCCTTGAAATGTTCATTTTCAGTCCATTTCAATGAAATTGTAACCCAATGGTGCAGCATGATATGGACAATCTTGTTTTGTTTTCCTTGATTTTGATGGTGCAAATAGTCAAATTAAACTATGAAAATGATGGGTTTTTTCATGCCATGTTTCACTTACTGCCTGACTTTTACAGGGACTGTCACTTAAAAAAAATAGTTTGTTTTATATGGATATTTTATCCCCAATCTGGATATCTCTTTGTTACGGGTACAGTACCTGAACCAATCCGTGCAATACAAATTGCGATCGGTCATCGGTCACCGATCAGTATCCGGTCGGTCATTGATCCGTCAAACCGATCCATTGAACCTGTGATCGCATCACGTGTCCATAGAGCGGTCACTGTATTTTACGGTTTTTATTGTTTTCCTTGTCAATTTTATAAATATTTACATAATATATTTAAACATCAATTTATATATTTTTTTACATTTAATCAAAACAGATCTTACGTCGTCATTTAACATAACAAATCTGCGATTAGATCGGTCACCGGTCTTCCGTCATCGATCCGTCAGCGTTCAATCCGTCAACGGTCATTGATCCGCCAGCGTTCAATCCGTCAACGGTCATCGATCCGTCAAATCGTTGCGCGGATCGGTTCAAGGACTGTAGTAAAGGTTTCAAAATAACAAAATTCGTTAAATTGTAGATAACGAACTAATGAATATGTGAATTAATGACGATCAATGCTTGTCTTGTTGAATAAGTAGATACAGATAACACATGTCACTTTAGTTCTGTAAGGATTAGACAGTCTGAGAACCAAAAAAATAAGGCATGACAAAACAAAACAATAAAATAAAATTTATTAACTTCATTGGCAACTAATGACATAATAAAAAAGACAACTTGATGTCCCGATGGAATACAGCAAACATATTATGCTGCATGTAAATATTAACTCATAAATCATACTCTGATGAAGGCATATTTAAGGACATTGAATCTGCATTATGGCTTACAACTGTTTTGATTTAATGAACAGAGTTAAAGCGAAAAATCTTTGCAAATGGAAGCTTTGAACCGTGAGATGCAGCAAAAATTGCCACTTCGAATCCAAAAGCACAAAACTCTCAACACACAAGATTAAACACTTTTATATTATATAAAAATGAAATGTCAGCTACGAATGCATCATACAAAAATATTGTAAGAATTGATATTTGATTCACAACTACAAAGGTCAAAAGTTGTTCACATAAAATCGAGTTTCACAATGAATTCACATGAATTCAACAGGTCTCCGCCGCAAATGTAGCAGCTCAATTGCATGTATTAATCGGCGCGTTTAATATATTTTTATAAAGGATTTGTCCTTTCTTGTTTGTTTCTGTTTTTGTTTTGTTTTTTGTTTTGTTTTTTTATTTGTTTTATTTTTAAACGTTTATTTTGTTTGTTTGTTTGTTTCGATTTGTTTTGTTTTGTTTTGTTTTGTTTTATTTTATTTTGTTTTTGATTTTTTTTGTATTTGCTACATCATCACTGACATGCTTAAAATACAACTTATATTTTGTATATATGAATTAGATTCCTATACAAGACATGCATTGGTACATTTCTTAAATTAAATCTAATATGAGAAATATCGATTAGTCAGATCTTTTCATTTTGGTATCTGCTATGTAGTGACGTATTATTGTTAAATAATCCTAGTGGTGGAAATTTTTCACATCATATCTATTACAAAGAACTCAATTTAAAGGATACTACAGACAATGTGATGTTAGCTGCATGTCTTGACCTACACGTAGAAATCGACGGTAAAGAATTTTTTTTACCAAAGTATTCGACAAACGCGATGGGTTCTCGTTTTGTATTGTCAACTTTCTTTCCGTCGTCTCTTCAGCAGAGTTTTCATATCAACTCGTACGTTATTCCAGAGCTTACCATAACAATGCAGACTTTTTTTACCGTAATTACGCATAACTGTATTTTCGATTCAAACTATTTTTAGTATATATTTTATAGTGACATTCTTTCTAAATATCATCATTAAATATAAAAGAAAACACATACAGTCATTTAATGAAGAACAGTAACCTTGGTAGTTGTTTGCAAGCACGTACGAGAACGTATTGAAACGTAATCCGATCTATTGATAAAATGAGTAAATTCTGCACATTAAACCGATGTGCTAAAGAAGGTGTATAGTGTACGTAAAATCAAATAAATGGAAAAAAATGAAGTTACTGCATAAGTCCTGCAACTCAATAAGAACCGATCCCTTATACCTACGTCGAGAAATGTCAATATGTGGTCGTTTTCATGTTCTGACATGATTAAGAAATCATAATACAAACAAAAATGTTAAATTTGCTTTAGGGTTACGTGACTTAGAAAGAGCAAACATTGCCCTTACGGGAAAGTGTACATTAATACAGTTTGAGGAAGTATATGTCATTGGAAAACTTTTGGCGTCTAAAAGTTTCATCAACACCCATTCTAAGGAAGATCAGAATGTTAATGTTACAAAAATCATTTTTCTTACTCTCATTAAACATTTAATCGGTACGTTTTAAATTTCTCAAATTTTCTTTTTTCTTTTCAAACTATTGTACCTAGTTACGATTTACATCTATACATACTGAAAATAATTATGACTTATAATCATAATGAATAATAATTAATATGATTCCGGTATGAGGAATGAATCCAGTGAAAATAACATTTCTAATTCAAGTAAGACAACATTTTTGGACGCTTTTGGCAACCGTTTATCGTCAAGTGATTTGAACTCCCATGGGGAGTTTTTAAATGTGTTATATTTTTTCCACAGTCATCATAATTTAAAAGGGGAAGGTTGTGAACATGCCAAGTATTTTAACCCCGCCACAATTTTTGCATCTGTCTCAAGACAGGAATTTCTGGCCTGTTTGTCTTGTCTGGTTTCAACCTGTAGTTTACTGTTATGATACTTGAGTATAGAGGGACAACTATTTCGTTGTTCCTGTGTATAGTGTATACAAGTGTTTTGGGGCCAGCTGCAACCTTAACTATGGTACGAGGGTTTCTTCGCTATTAGCGAATATTTACGTAGATATAGTACGTGTACACAAACCATTTCCCGATGTCAGTTATGAAAAACACCAGCAATGAACGAATAAATAACATAAACAGAGTATCGCGAAACGATTTTTACCTCTTCTGACTGCATAATATATAATTAAAGTATGATTGTTATATAGCATATACCATATAGCGGCAGATATTTGCACGGTGCTATTTCTTGCATATTTTACATAATATTTAAGTTTAAGAACTTAGTGCACACTTTTTATCTTCCAAAATTTATAGTATACCTTTTTGCTACAAAATCGTCGAATGGAACACGAACAAGATAACCCTCCATACGGTTCAACATTTAAAGGGATCAGAATTACAGCTTTTGAATGGTGTATTCTTCCCATAAACACTATATTCCATTCCCAACTCCTGATTTCCCAATTCCCGATTCCCCATTGTCCTAACCCGATTACCCCATGAACATTCTCAATTCTACGTAGAAAAACCTTTATTCTTAATTAAATCCCAACAGGATAATTCTGGCTTTATACTTGTATCATCAAATTAAATTTTAATTTTTCAAATTCTTCAACATTGAAAAAAGTTAATTTCAATTAAATTAAATACATTTTACAAATCAACAAATGCTTAAAAAAAACTTATTTCCCTATCATCTCCATTCAAAATCCCCATCTCCCATATCCCATCTTAATTTCCCATACCCCCATATACCACAGATTGGGAAGCTTTCCTCATGCAAGTAATTCAATTAATCGTTCATGTAGTGAAAATTTATAAGGCAAGAAAATCTAACGATCATTTGTCAGGGTCAGCTTGAAAAACATAATTGGCGGGCAAAAAAGTAATATGGTATCATGGAAGAGGGGAGACTGTGATGTATTCGATAACAAGGTTTATTATACCCCTGCCGAATGACTACTGCTTGGGACACCAAAATGTAATAGGGCAACAAATGAGAATGGAGACTAATTGACTGGTAGGTTTGGTTAATAATTCTCCTGCCTAACGACTCGTCAAACCAGCCAACGTTTTGAACTTAAAAGAGTTCACCTGTACGAGAGAAAAATATCATTTATTGCTATTTTTAAATATAATTTTTAAAATTTTGTGATCGGCGTGTTGTGACGTTTAAGCTTGAAAAAATCGAAATTGTCAAATTTATTCAACAGTGTAAATCACTGCTAGCTAAATAATAAAACAAATATTAACTCATGTCTAACATGTAAATCGTTACATGAAAAAAAATCTAAAGTTGGTTCTATGTTCCGGATATTTCAATGATTTGATTCTGTGATTCGAAAAGGTTAATTGTAGAATTATAAAAAAAACAAAATAATGATATCAACTGGGTTAAATTAATCATTCAACATACATCAAACTTACAGTTGAGGATTTTGCCCTCTTCTACATATAAGCAAACTATAAGTATATAAGATATATTGACATATCATATTAATGAAGTCTTGTAATAAAACGTACAGATACAATCGCAATGTACATGGAGTTGTATTTATAAATAGTTTCTGGAACATTATTGACGTCATCAATACAGAAGCTTTATGGTCGTCATCATGAACTCATGAATCGTTACGGTGTATCCATCTTTGCTTTGTGTCATAGTTATCTTTTCCTCTTTCGACTTCCAAAGACTTGACTTTGTAGGGGCAACTCGGGGGGGGGGGGTTAGAAAAGCAGAGAACGCTTACCCTTCCGGTGCATCCGTCCATGTTCCCATGCAATTTTTGGTGGAGTCCGAGTTGCTCATTTGCTTATGTTACTTTGTACATTTCTTTGTTTACCACTAGAACTTTGGTTCCCATGATTACTCTTTTACATTCATTCTGACTTGAAAGGCTGTTTAATCACAAATGACTTTAGTAATGACGTTTGTTCGTAAAGAGAATCATGAAATACAATAGCTACCTTAAATATAGTGTGACCAATGTTAAATGAAAGTATAAGTAAGTTGAAAATTATCTTTACGTCATATATACGTGATTGTTCAACATGATAAATTCGTAATGATACATCAGACAACTTTTTTGTTATAATGTCCCTCTACGCTGGGTCAATATAACCGTACCATTGTCTCGCTAACGCCAAACAGATGCAAAAAAACAGCCATAAACTATCGTTGGTCGATCGACGTTAATCTGTCTAGATAATATAATGGCGAATCATACATGATCCTCATAATGTTTAGGCTTATTTTATCGTTAGCATAATGCTGATCTCTATAGCAAGAGGGATGGGTCCTGATGCTGAAAATACAAACACTTTTGGTGATAAATCTCTGTATATTCTGTTCTCAGATCGAGATTCCAATTCTAAAAATCAAACCAAAACGACAAACAATATTAGTGTTATTTCCATTTTAAGATAAAACCTTAAACCTAAAAGAATAATAATCTTACTGTTTCCACTGATTTGATTTGATTGTATTCCATTGTATACAGTTGAAGTTGAACAGGAATAATCCTTCCTTTCCCTTAAAATACTGCGTAAATACTTTTATAGAGATTTCTATGCATAATTGAATTGAAAACGCTACTTCTTGTTTTGTTATCATAAAACAGCAAACGTGCAAATTCTGTTGGTAAGCAATTCATCGACTCTTCCATTGAACCACTACAATGTAACCCGTCATAGAGAGGATATAGATTTACAGAGTTCCTTGGTCGTTTACGTTGTCCTGATCCACAAGTTCGAGAGCAGCTACCCCAGTCTGGTCACTGGTTCCTACCTCTATCAACTAAAATATACGAAAATAGCTCTCGTAAGATACATTGAAAGCTATTCAAATAGTGGCTGGTCTCATAATTTTTTTTAATTCAAGTCACGACGTTTCCCCATTACCTTCAGTTTCAAGTGCTTCTATTGATTGGAATTTGAAATACCTGCATATGCAATATGATTTTTTTTTTTACATTTTATGATATGTATCATAATATCAACAATTTTCGATCGAAGCAGTATACGACAGAACACTTATGCATATGTGCACTCCTTACATTTCTTGACCATTTCGTTGGACGTGCTTGTCTTTATTTTTTAAGGTTGTGGCGCTGATCTATGACCCCATCAGAATAAATAAATGAAACGGTTGAAGTCACTGTGTATATGTCGGTGAGACGGAAAAAACGCCATATTAACAAGCAAACCCCTCCATTTTGTGTGCGGTGTTAAGTTGCCAATTAAGGCTTATTTCAAGTTAAGGTCGGAACTTGCCAAATTTTGGTACGTGTAAGGTCAGGTAAAATAAACAGTGGATGTACGCTATTTATAGTCATAAGAATCATTTCATAAATTAATACAATTTCAATTGAAATATCTACATTTTTTTATTCTTTTTATCGTTTTCAACACAACAAACAGAAAGTTTCCCTTTAACATTTAGCGGATGGCAAAATTATATCAAATATGACTTTCTTTTGTCAATAGATCTTTAATGTACTTGTTTAATAACTCTGAGCCATTGATAGCGTCCAGGACTTTGTTCAGTGAATAACCGCCATTACATCTCCTATCACAAAGAGCTTTTACGAAGTTATACAAAAAAATCGTATAATATGACCTTTTGACCTTTTGAGCGACAATCAATTATAATTCATCCAAAGCATTATAAAAAAAAACTATAGTAAGTGCATCTGTCTATATGAAATGCTGGTTTTATTATAGATCAAAATCTGTGACATTATTACGTTTGAAAAACAGCAATTTCTTTATTAGGCGGTGCGACCACTTTGTCAATTATTATGCTGGTCATCGAAGACATTTTAATATTTTCATAGTTTTTTCCTGTTTAATTTGGTTTTTATTCTATTATGCTGTAAACAATAATATTTCACGGACATATTAATTGATATATTTTACCAACTACTGGGACCGTTGTAGGTTTTTTCATAAAGATTTATTAGTGATTGAATATTTTTCAGAAAAAAAAACATATATTTTTGTCTTTAAAAATGACCAACTACTCTACACATTTGATGCACAAGGCTCTTTGAAGGCTTTTTAAAGTAACATCTCAGCAATTTATTTTTTTCTTTTATCTCTGGTTTCTCTATTACAGTTTAAAAATAAATAAATAAATTTATTGATTTACAAAGGGAAAATAGGCATATGAGAACTGAAAGTCGTAAAACATCGACTAAATTTAGATTTTCTTTGTGATCTTCCAGGTTAAACTATGCATACATTTTTTTTTATTTCGACTTCGGTAAATACTGTTTATTGGACACGAGCTTGTAGGTTCGAATTTATCCGACTTTCACTTGAAAAATCAAAAATCCTATATCAGTTATTTTTGATAAATTATGATAATCACCACATGTCATTATAAGTACTTACAAAGTTTAACTGCAATAATACAGAATGGAAAATACCCAAATAAGCCATTTTCACTGAAGCATAGATAATCTAGTGATTGACATTAACAAATATGTAAGTTTATGCAATTCTTCCGTGGGATAGGGGAACATACTTTGCATTAAACTTTCATTCAAACACCGTAAGTTTTCCTGCAAATGGTTTGGAAACATTAGATAGTTGTGATATTGGGCTACATGAAAACTATATTTTGTATCTGTATACGTAATGTATCAAGAAGAATAAGGATTCAAACATTCATGTCACAAAAACAAATTGTCTTATAGACCTAGTGGGGTACAAATATAGTCTGATTCTGAAACATAATCAGAAAATTATCTTTGCGGCAAATTGACTCGGTAATAAGAGGTATACTGATACCTGCAAATAAAATTGAAGAGTGGGGATGCACGGTGGATCCTACCAGTCAATGAATTACTTCTAAACCACATTCTTTTTTAAAGTACCTTATATATTTGTATCAGGTTTAAATGTTGAATTATTTTTTCTAAGTGTTCGTCGTCTTTTTTATATTTAAATGACAATGAAAATTGTTTCCAAAAAGACACTGAAAAGGGGTAATAATAACATTTTAAATAATTTGTTAGATGATATTACTTTAAAAATCTTAACACTTGTATGCTGTTGTTATTTTTTCATAGTTTTCAGTTACCAAGTGAAATGCATACCACTTGTTCTACAAATGACATACACATCTTCACCATGATCGCAAATGGAGCTGCCCAAACCAAATTGAGTATCCTTGCACTCCTTCAATGAGTTTTCTTCATATCTGCATCCTACATGCTTTAACCAGATGGGTCCAGATCCATCCCTATCTTTGTATGCCGAGGCACCATCGCCCCTGATAACGCAAGAGACATTTTATACAAGAGGTAGCTATATGGAAGAATACAAGAAATTCTCAATTTAAATACTCTCCATAAAAAAACACAACATGTGAAACAAAAAAAAATACATCAAATTTTCATCATGATTTTAGGTACAGCAGTAGGCATCATATTATATTGAAAATTAGCACACAAGTTGTTCCAACCGTCAAAAATCATTATAATGTCAAAATATACCTATTCAGATTAATAGCCTGCATATGAGATCATTTCAAAAGTCAATATTTGTTATGGCCATCATTTGACTGAAAAAAAATACAGAACCGTTTCTGCATCGACGAGATCAAACGACAAATACAATCTACGGTCTTCTACCCATTCCTGCTCAAGAGCGTAGTGCAGTTTGAGATGACAGATCTTGTCGATGACTGCACACACGTTGATTAAAATTTTATATTGGGTTAGGACGCCCTTGTTATATTCTGGTTAGCTAAAAGTCAACAGTAGCAAGAGCCGTGTGTAAACGTGCGTTGTAGTGCTGTAAAAAAAGCTGCAATATCGAGGATCATTCCAAACAGCAAACCTCATTTCAGCACCTGGTTTATGCTCCTAGATTTTAGTGGAATCCGATTTGCTTATTTACTCTTGTTACTTTGTATGTATTATTTTAGTGACTTTATATTATCTGTTGTGTCTGTTTTCCATGTCTGGTCTTTGTCCCTGGATTATATTCTTCTGAATTTAGCTAGAATCTTGGTTCCTTTGATTACTCTTTTACAAATATATGTACTAAGTTTTTTTTTGTTTTTTTTCCGCAGAATAAAAAAAGTATGACATGACAATTTACAAAGTTTTAACGTTTAAATACCAAAGTTAAATGTGTAGAATCATCAGCTACTATATTTTCTTGTATATTTTCCGTCTCAGCAAGTACACTTCGTTCATATCATATAAATAGTATAATTGTATTGTACTACATTAACTCCATAGTTGAAGTTGTACTACATGTTACACAACATAATTCGACAATTAATTTATACTCTTGACCTAAGACAAGTTTTGACCTCCTACTGGTTTTATTAGACATCAAACGATTTATTTGTCGCTTAACTTATTCTTTTATAGGACAATGGTTTTCCAACAAGTGAGGGAAAATCCATGTTTATCGTATGAAGGGCAACGGATAGTAGGTAGATACAACTGCACTTGATACGCCTGTCTCTAGGATGGAATGAAATGGAGTTTTTATATCACGATTCATATGTTAATTTGACGTATACTCTTTCAGAAATTTTTTTACCATTTTAGACTTTCTATAAAAGAGATATTTACTGTTAACTTGTAGGCCTCTTGATAATTATGTGATTTAAGCTTTTGAATGTTTTCAGAGCTAGCCGTTCTTGTTTACTTATTTCGTTGTGTATTTGATGTGCTATTTATGTTATCCCATTCATTTTGGATGAGAAATATGTAACTTTTAATTGCGTTGTTTGTAAGAGTTCCCATATATTTGGAGTTGGTGTATATAGATGATGCAATGGATGAAATCGCTATTTTTTAGTACAGATAAAGATGGCATATTTCGATTCAGTTGATCGAAATTTGTTTTGTAAGTGTCCTCCCAACATTTTGTTGATGGATGAGGTATTCCCGACTTGCGGACCAACATTTTGACAACATTTATCTCCCTTTGGAGCAGGTGTCTATTCGGAACACGTAAGGTTTTCCATCCGATATCGACGATACTTTAGAAAATCTCGAAAGTCAAAAGGGAATTTCTCGTTCTACTGACCCTGCCATAAATTTTCTGTAAATAAATCCTTTTGTAACCTACCAACAAAATGAAACGCCCTGTTAATTTTAGAAACACCGTTGTGTTTGTCTGCTGAGGATTCCATTTTCATTCGAGTTACCTCTTTTTTCTGCACCCGAATCCGAACATCGATTAGAGAGACTTGGAAATTACACCTGCTCTTACGGGAGGTAACTCTGCACAAAAAAAGATCAAATATGGCTGCATCCCGAGTCCGCAAGTAGGGAATAAGTTTTAGACATTTCCGATTTCTTAAATATCCAATTTTATAGTATACGGGCGGTGGGAAAATGAGGATTGCGTATGAGGCTAGGATTTTCAATAGGGAGAATGGATAAATTAGTTTTTAAAGAATAACCAAGGGAGTCAAGATTTCAACGAAAGTATTTTAAATATTATTACATCATATAAAATGTATTAGATTTAAATAAAAATAACAGTTTAAGTGGAGAACTAAATCTTATGAAATTGAAATTGATAGTGTATCCATGGGATAAAAATAAAAATGTAAAATAGGGTTATCTGGGGGAAGGATATTTTTCTATTGGGAATGGGGAATCTTAAATGCAGATTAGGACAATAAGTATCGGGGATAGCGGATTAAACGATGTAAGTTGGAAGATTTTACCATTCAACGGCTGTAATTCCAGGCTTAAATTTAAGTAAAAATGGCACTTAATTCAAGTCCTTAAATAAAAAAAAACAAAACAAAAACAAGACGCTAAACTGCATCTAAAAGAGTAATCAAAATCACCAAGATTCTGGTGGACTAAAAAGAATGTAATCCATGGACAACGACCAGGCACGGAAATCAGGCCCATACAATAAAAACATAAAATAAATATAATTATACATACAAAGTAACAAGTATATGAACAGTTCTGTCTCCACGTTGAACTTAACACGTTATGTCAAGGAAAATCAATGATAATACACTAAATCCCAAATTGTACTTAGTAATCCGAATGTATTATCTCAATAAAATCAATTGCATATATGCATATATCAAGCTTTTTATTTTATGATGTAAATGAATATCATTGCACTTAGTCAATTATCAACAAAAGTTTCAACGAAATCAACATTATGACAACATTATGATCAAAATCTATAATTTCATACGAAACAATTAATTACAATTGTAAATGAGGTATGTTTTTAAAATGTATTTTTTTTCACCTTGTGAACAGAATACAAATAAAAATCAGTTAATTAAGTAGCAGACAGGAGGTGATTCATGCATGTCAAAAACCCACCGAATTCAGCCTTATTTCGTATTGAGAAACGGTTACCGATCACATAACCAGGCTTAGTTTCTCATATGGTTGTTTCGCTTTTGAAATAAAAATTCTATAAAATTCTATAAAATTGAACATGAAATTGCAATTTTCAATTTATGGTTACTGATATGGTGTCATTTGGTAGATTTTAGTGGTAGACAAATGCATGATTTTCTAAAAAGTTCAGACATGTAAAAATTATAATCGTTATGTGAAAATATTGCATATTTAGACTGAACAAGCATCCTTCGTTGGGTTAGTTTTTCTACATCATAAATCACTTAACTATTGGCAGTGTGTGAAATTTATAAGGATTGGTACTTAAATTAGACCCCCCCCCAACTTCCATAACAATTGAAACAGTGAGATCCAGGAAGCTGATACAGATTTGAATAACCAGGAGTTTATAATACAAAGATTCACAGTGTCGTATTTACCAACAGCTTTAATATCCCAAAAAACTAAGTCAATTTTTGTTTTGTTAAGAAGATTGATAACAAATTGTGTCTTGATTGTAAGAAAGGGAAAGTACATCGGTAAATTGGTACGTACATACTTGCCTTTTCTTATCATTGTTGTTTAATTTTTTTCCCTCTATACACAGGCAAAATTATTTCATGTGATTTTCACGTGAATTTCACATGATTTCCACCTGAATTAAGCAAATTAGCTGAATGACAGAGTTCACGTGAAATTCGTGTTTAGTGAATTTCTCTTGAAAATCATGTTAATTTCATGTGAATTTCACATGAATTTCACATGAATTTCATGTGAAGCTCGATTAACATGAATTTCACGGGAAAAATATTTGCCTGTGTATGGATAAATAAACATACGTTCATTTTTAGCATGACAAGAGCAAAAAACATTACACATCACTTCATAGACAATTCACAGTATAGATTATAATACAAAATTAAAGAATTTAGATCACGTTACAATTGTTTTCACGTTGGATATAATGAACTTAGAAATCAGTGTTATCATTCAAACTGTGTCATATTTAAGTATGGGTGATAATAAAAAACGATAAATAAAAAAGTTGAATTTAAACATATGACGTCCTTCCCTATTGAATGTAAGTGACGCAATAACCAAACAAAGGTGGGAGATGCAACGGTAGTC
Source organism: Perna viridis (assembly GCA_037379345.1). Classification (NCBI taxonomy): domain Eukaryota; kingdom Metazoa; phylum Mollusca; class Bivalvia; order Mytilida; family Mytilidae; genus Perna; species Perna viridis. Next base: position 26,834,813 of record CM074523.1, read on the forward strand.
AAATCAAACATCAAAGGAATCAAGGTTTTAGCGGTGATCAAAGGGATGTAATCAAGGGACAAAGACCGGACATAGAAAACAGACATACACAACAAAGAACATGAAGTAACTAAAATCATACATACAAAGTAACAAAAGCAAATGAGCAACTCGGACTCCACTACAAACTGGTTTCATGGGCTAGGTGATAATACATTTGTTTGGGACCAAATTTCCACAAAAATCACGAAAACTATACTGTACCCCACGAACAATAATACTTGTATCGTGCAGCGTGGGATCCGTGTGCATGTGCTTTTCGTGTGCGCACTTTGTGCTTAGTTCTTCATGTATCGTGTAGCGTTCTTCGTACAACGGTTCTATATTCTGTTTGGATGATCAAAATAGTTCCTATGGTAGACCAATTTTACGGAATACCGTCGTAATTTCGTTTCCTTTACCAAAACGTAACGTTCCCTTTACATCGAAAAAAAAGTGGAATCAATACAGGTAGGAAATAATTTCAAACAATTGTACATTATTTGTACATATAATGGAATACTGCCAAAATTTGAAGGGCCATCCGAAATGGTCAGGGAAAAGTTCCCCGAACTATAATAGCATTTTTGTCTCTCATTTGAGACTAAAAAGTGAGTATATTTCAATATTTGTTTTACTCCCAGACCAGTGAAAATGATTTCTCAATGTACCATGTTAAATACAGATGGACATTTTTCATATCAAGAATGCAATATTTCCTCTTTTAGACAAATAAGATGATATCAAGGAGTTAAAATAGCTAAATTATTTTCAAAATACAGCAATTTGTACCAATACTTTATGAAATTTTGGTAGTTTTATTCTCTTGGAACAAAAAAAATGTGTTCCCAATTATCCATTTACAAAAAAAGTAAGGGTATATTTTACAATGTTTCATATAAAGTATTTTTCTTTTCATATTCAAAACAAGATGGTATCGCATCAGTCAAAAATACTCTATAATCTAAAAATTTAGTATAAGTTATCCCACTGTTATGAATATTTTCATACTCCCAGTCCAGTCAAAATGTTTTTGCAATGTACCATATATACAAAAAACACTTTTCATATCAACAATGCAATATATCCTTTTTTTTACAAGTAAGATTGTATTGCACTAGTTAAAAGAGCTAAATTATTTCAAAATAGAGTACTTGTCACCAATATTTTATGATATTTTGGTATTTTAATTCTCCTTGAACAAGAACTTTGTGATCCCAATGATCCATATACAAAACAAATATGGACATTTTTCAAATTAAAATTACTTTTGTTTCATATTTAGAGCAATTAGATGGTGTAGCACCAGTCAAATATACCCTATTATCTAATAATTGAGTATATATTATCCAAATTTTATGAAATATCAATTTTCATACTCAAAGACCAATGAAAATGTTTTCGAAATGTACCATTTAAAAAAAGGACATTTTGCATACCAACAATGCAATATTTTCCTTTCTGGACAAGTACATGTAAGATTGTATCGTATTAGTTAAAAGAGCTACATTATTTCAAAATAGAGTACTTTTCACCTGGAACAAGGAAAATGAGTACCCAATAATCCATATGCAACACATATGGACATTTTTCACATTAAAATTACTTTAAGATGGTATCGCATTAGTTAAGATGGCTAAATTATTTTAAAATACAGTGCTTTGTTCACAATGATTCAAATTCAACAAATCTGGATATCTTACACATAAAATAGTTCTATTTATTTTAAAATCAAAGCAATATTAATGTATGGTAAAATAGTTTTATCAACTTTTTCTTTTTTAGAATTTTTCTTCAATTTTAAGAACTTTCAACATTTTCATACTTCAAGGCCTAGACAATGTACCATGTATAACGACAATTAACGTAATTTTATATAACAAATATATCGGGGCTACGGTTGCCGTAATAGGTCACGAACATGTAAAAAGTACCTTTATAATCCTTTTAGAATAGAAATAAATCACAGAAATTCTCTCAAGTAGAAATATTCGTAAATATTAATGTCCAAACTGTTTTATATTAATTTGAAGATAATACGCACAGCAAACAGTAAAACCAACAATGCCGATAAATGCCAAAAGAAGAATGAATCCTGCTACAGCGAATATGAATGCTGTTGGTGATACAGCATTGAACAGTCCTTTATCAGATTGAGATTTTTTATCTAAAAAAAGAAACAAACAAAACGAAAAACAACATTATTGTTCTTTCCATTTCAACGTAAACATAACAAAATAATTACTCTGTTCACTGTTTTGCTTGAGTGTGGTTCTACATAACCGTTGAAGAAGTAGAGGTATAATGCACATGTTTCCTTTACATGCAGCCCCAATTCATTCCCAAACATCATTTACATTAACATCAAACTTCCCATTAAAACAGCCAACATTGAGTCTGTATCATTTTTTTTCCATGTGGCTCAGTATTCGGTCTTAAACCTCCACTTTTTTTGTATTTGAGATACTGTTGCACTGATAGATGGAGTGTCAGCAGTACCTGACGCTTCCTATGCCTGGTTCAGGTCTTGATTATTTCTATCAATTCGTCGAGTCTAGTGGCCCAAATCCTCTCAGCAGCAAGATAGAAAAATCATTATAAAATTTCCAACATATGGTTTGATAAAGAGAAAATAAAATATATCTTGGCACGGTCAACTCTTTGGCAAGTAGAAAAGACTGTTACTTTTTTTTGAAACAGTCATTAACCCTGAGAACAGGGACCTTTAAACACGAATTTAGTTCTTGTATTACTCTGTATGAGTTCTAAAGACAAAGATAGACAACTTAAAATTGCACAGTACATTAAAACGCATTTATGTGGAATAGACTTTAGCTGAAGTTTATCAGAGTTGCCTTCCCCTTTCCCTCTGATAACCGAAGAACACTGAAGAGAAAACAATTATTGATGGTACTTAAAGCATCCAATTATCTCCCCATGTACAAATTTACCGCTTGTTATTTATTTTATGCTGTGCTGTTCTTTGTACTTGTTAAGATAATTTGGGGATACACCTATGACAATGACAATGTTTTTGGGTCAAGGAAAATATTTCCAGGTAAGCACGAATATATTTTCAAGTTTGTTCACCTAACTATGTGCAATCTTAATTTATACAATTAAAGATTGTAATTCAAGATTAATAATGTACTCACCGCTTATTACAATATTTGTTTCTAAGCCTCATTCTATACCACTGAAATATGGTGTGTTTCGAAGGCTGTTGATGATCATCTCCTCTGTTGGTGTAGTAATTGGGGGTGGTTGTCCACCACCAGTCCTCTGCATTTCCCTTCTAGAAACAAAACATTTCTCTTTGGCGTCTCTCTGTAAGTTACGGTATTTGTTTTTGATCTCACTCACAGATTTGAAGCAAATTCCGACTGCATTCACCTCATCAGTGATCTTTTGCCACATACTATTCTTCATTTGTGTAGTTACACTGTTGTTGTGCCTTCCCCTAAGAAGTTCCATCTCACTAATCACTGTTTCAGTATAATATTTGTCTCCTATAGAGAGAAATTTGTCTTTCTGTCCCTTGGAAGCCTTCTTGGTGCATCATGTAGGTCTTTAGAAGTATCTTGTTCAGCCATATTTATGCAGAAGATAATTGATAGCATACATATTCCCGAGCTTTTATGCACAGGTTGATGGGTAACATTTTAACACCAATCAGCTAACATAGTGTTATCTAACACAGTCGTTAAATATTTTTGTGCAACACATATTAACGCAAGTATTAACTAACATGTAATTATATTTAACGACTCGTTAAGGCTAATCATGATTAAATATAACGACAGTTTTGAACAACTGGGCCCTGAAACCTACATATCAAGGAGTTAGCAGATTTGCAGTGAAGCACTGACATTCGGAACTCACCAGCCCCTAAAAATAATAACTGAAATTCTCAAATTTCTTTATTTAGCGACTATTTGTTTACATCTCCAAAATATAACTTATACAGTGTGTAACTAACAAAAGTAGGCAAATTTGAGCTCAAAATGATAACAATGAATTTATCTTTCAGCAGAAGTTCCATTCATGTAGAAATGATTCCCAGATTTTGTAAAATATCATGACAAAGGGACTATTTTTTGTTCGCGTAGAACTTTTTTGCATACGTTCCAAAGTTGATTATGCGATTGGTGATCTGTAACCTTTTACACGCTCTCGAAACACCAAAAAATGAAACAGTCAACCCTTCTTTCTAAAATAACTGTCAATGGCATCGTAGAGGTCACCATGGTTAACAATTAATTATTATATAAACGTAGAGTACAAGTTAAACCAAGAATATAAGAATATATCGAATGTGTGATTTTCTGCATCATAACAAGTACTTGCTTGACAGTTCATCATAACGTTTTTTTTTTTGTTTTTTTGGGGTTTTTTTTTAATGAGATTTCATAGAAACAAGGGAGACAATTATCAACACGACTGGAGATTGGATGGAACTATCTTTATGTAGTTCAAGGTCCCAAAGTTATATTCTGAAGAAGGGGGAAAGAGATAATAGTCGAAAGATACTTGATGCAGTTTTGCATGGAAAAGGTTGAAAAAAGTTGATAAATACTGCTTAATGTAATTTCTCATTCGTATAAATTCTTTATAGAAATCTGCTTTATGATTATAATGTTGGTTTTTATGCTGATGTTTTCAATATATAACTAAGAACTGCAGAATTCGATTGATATTTTGGTGTATTGTAGAGTTCATTCTTTCATTTTATACGACTAATTACCTCTTCCACAGAACATATACCAACCATTAACTAATTGTTTATATTTTTCGTGACTCGTAAAATTGAATAATACTATCAAATCTGCAAGGCTTATGGGACAACAATATTACTTCTTTCACCTACTATATTTTGTCATTAAAATTACATTTTTCATCATATACAAAGCTGTGATTTACCGAAAGCTTCCTGATTAATAAATTATTCCAATTTATGAAATGTAAAATTATTGAAAAATAACAATAAAACACGAAGAAAATTCATATCATAAATAGAAATAGAATATTAAATAAAATATTGTGAATAATCAATATATAGTGTATCGTTATAATAGAACACCTTAAGAACAAACACGGTATCATTGATTTATTCGTTCTTTCCAATTAATGATCCTATAAATCTCAGAAAAAATGTATAAAGGTTTTTTTTTAAATAGAATTCTATTTTTTATAACTATCATTCGGAGAAATAGTATAATGAAAGTTTTGGAATACAAATACCAAATATCAAGTAGAGAGTATTTACATAAAAACGGAAGTTTGTAGCATTGATGGCAAAAAACATTTGATCCTTCACCTGAATTAATTTCATATTGAAACATGCTGAGTAACAATAAGACAGAATACTCGAAATATATGTTTTTTAAGTTACTCGTCCTTTAGATATTCCGAAAAGATCATTTGTAAATTTTATATACAGGGTTATTTTGTAGTCGCGGATCGTTACGGTGTATCCATCTGCGCTATGAAAACTGCTTTGTCAACGTGTCATAGTTTTTCTTTCCTCTTTCGTCTACCCCGGACTTGACTTATTATGAGGAACTCAGCGGGTGTTTCTAGAAAAGCAGAGGACACTTACCCTACCAATGCACCTGGTCCATGCTCAAAGTTTTTAATGGAGTCCGAGTTGCTGATTTGCTTTTGTTACTTTGTATGTAGGATTTTAGTTACTATATGTTCTTTGTTGTGTATGTCTCTTTCATTCTCTATCGCTTTTATTACCCAAACAGTCCATATATGATAAACCACATAAGTTGATTTAATGAAATATCTGTACATAATTCAGACCTAGTGAAAGAAAACCTCGCAATCAATTTGCATTTCACTTGTTGCAGTTTGAATTTCATTTGAAAAGGGTGTGCAGAACTTCTAAAACATACTTTCGAAACTTTACAAGAGCGTTGCTTCATGACAAACCTGTGGTTGCTGAAAAAAAAGGTCATTCGTCCTCCGATGTCATAAAGGGTGAGACAATAAAAGTTTATCTTAGGCAAGCCTACATTATAATTCGTCACTTTTACAATGAACATCAATAATTATATAGTAAAACCTGTCAAAAACTGGCACAGTAAAAACCCCTGTCTAAACTGGACACTTTAGAAGTCCCTTTATCAATTTAAGTGTATTCTAATACTTGGTAAAACGAACATCTCTAAACAGAATTAAATTTAAGGATTCAGTTCATTGGGTTCCACTGTATAAAGTGACGAAATAAAGAATGAAAGAAAATGAAGGGGTAATAGAGGTATTTAAATGATAAATTTCCTCTACCATGCTGATATAACAAACTACACTGATAGCACATTAAATTCCTTTCCAATATCAAACAGTGAAATGGGATATTATTGCAATTTTACCATGCAAACCTGAAAGGTCTCTCCTCTTCATAGAAACGGAAAATTGTGCGAGCGAAAGCTATGAATAGAACGAGTTGTCTCAACGTGATTTGTAAGAATTATGCATACCGAATAATAAAGGAAATATCCTTGTGGAGTGATACGTAATGGAAGCACAAATACGAACATTCTGATCATGTTCTCTGTAGGGCCATATAGATATGGTTGAAAAGGGTGAGACCGAAATATTCAGCAAACTAAACAGGTTTTCCTTAAGGCCATATTGATGTAGTTGATAATATACGTTCAAGAAAACTTCAGGTTCTACGTAAGCTGATCTTCATATGGTTGATACTTGTGTTAACGAAATATTCAGCAGATAAATAACTTAGACAAGGAAAACTGTCCCATAAAAATTGCTTTGTTTATTACGTAAAGTTCTGCACACTTAGAACATTGTTTAGAATTTTGGGTTTATTTTTGTTTTTTATTTATTTTTTTTATTTTTTTTTGTGTGTGTGTTTTTGTTTTTTGTTTTATTTTTTGTTTTTGTTTTGTTTTATTTTTTGTATTGTTTTGTTTTGTTTTGTTTTCTTATTTGCTATTTAGGTATTTTTTGGTTTTGTTCGTTGTTGTTTTTATTTTCACGCATGTGTACTACAAGTCATTGTGGACTTATTATTTTACAAAACAGAACCTGATAACAGTTTGTTTTTGAGATGTTATACTTTTCACGTGACATTCTTTCTAATATAATATTGATCAAACTATTGATGTCTATTGATGCATCCTTCGTCATCAATTCGTTGGATTTACAGGCCTTCCAAATACTACATCCTGTTCACTATGATTTTTGTTTTATCATTTACTATTGAAATGTATTTTCCAGTGAAGTGTTAGTTCCATTTGTTGTGTAAAGAATCGACACCAGTGATCAAGCTGTATTATATTTAAGTGGTTTTGAAGAAGACAGGAAAGTCAATCTTATATTGACAAACATATTAAACGAAAATATATACATTTTTTCATAGTTTGCAACAAGATCAAACTTATAAATACTTTCAAGTATTTCAATACGGAATGCATTTATCCAAGATAGACAATCGTTTGGTGATTTGTATTTTATTGTTAAATATATTCCGGAAAGTGTATGCATATCAGCATAGTTTACAATATATGGGAAATGTGAGAAATGCATTATTCATAGATATCAAAATTTTGGAACCTACTCTGCTAAGAAATGTAGTTGAAAGTAAACTCAAATGTGCGCTTCTTTGTATCGCTACACCCTCTTGTCTGTCAATGGGTTTTAACGATGTTTCTAAAATTTGTTTGTTGTTTGATCGAGATTTTGTGGAAGTCGCGGAGACAAAAATCACACCTGAGATTGGATGGAACTATTTCTTTGCTGTACATGGTTTGTAAAAATTTTACTCTTGGAATTTCTTCCAACAAAATGTCACAACATGAATATCAATCACTCAATCATACAATTTGTAATTTTTTTAAACAAAGTAGAATATCTTGAAGACAAAAACAAATTGATTAATAGGATTATCAATTGGTTATCGAAATTAAGCAATATATAATCACTCGTGCCCAAAATGTATTATGATGGAAACCGTGCGCCACACGCTCATTAAATATTGCCGTTATTCAGCACACGTGACCATATTCTGTTTATTCACTGTTTCCAATTTTGTTATCCTATAATTCTTATTAAAGAAATAAATTGAGCAAATTAAAAAATACTCGGAAACCAGAACGTTTTGTCTCATTCTGCACTAATAATTTCATTGGTCTTTTTTTCATTTTTTGTATACTGCCGTCCAATGATTTTCATTCTTTACTAATATTATTGAATCTTATCTGAAATTTATTTTTGATCAAAACAGTAAAAAACTAGACCTTCATAATAACCTAATGTATGTTTATTTTTCGTCTGCATGTTCATTTTGAGATTACAACCTACACATACGACACATTCTTTTCTAATTGATGTTTCTCATTCACACTGGTGTTCAGTTTCATGATACTGTAAACTGTGAAATTTCGCGACAACTTTATTTTTGCTTTTTTTGTTGAAAAATCTGTAACGCGAAAACAAAACTATCATTTTTTATGAAGAAGATTAAAATAAAACTTGGGATTGATCGCGAATTTGAAATGGTGCGAAAGGAGCTTGAGTACAGAAATCGCGAAAAAAAAATGACGGCGCGTAAATTCCCCCGTTTACAGAAACTGAATTCATTACTTTTGATATCTAATGTTTCAGATCCACAAATCAACAGAACAAAGTGCACCCTACATACCTCTTCAAATTCGTACTGTCAATTGTTTTGTGTTTCCTTCATCACCGGTTTGATGTCAGTGTCTCCGGCGGACATCCCAATGATATGCTCCGACGAAGGATGGGAAGTGATTAAAGTCGATAGATACTTGAAGCAGTGTTGCATGGAACAGGCAATTGGTAACTACTACGTATTTCTTGATTTATATTAACAAATGTATTTGAGGTCCTTACCAATCTAAACATTTTATCATTTATAAAAGTTTCCTTATGTTTTAAATTATTAGCTAAAACTGCACAGACTCCCTTTTCAATTTGCAATGGAATAAAGAATCCGTTAATATATTATGGGTTTTTAGGGCTCATCCTTTTTACCATCAATCTATTATGAGATTGCATTAAGGTTCCAAACCTAAACTATACATGTATATATGGCATGGCATGTTAAATTGATTGATACTCTCAGGAATTTGAGATTGAGAGAACTTTGTTTGGAAGACTTGGTATACTTAATGCAGCACAACTATTTAAACTACATCTAGTTCACCTTTTTCACGTAAAATTAGGTATGAATGTTTACAAAGAATAAGTAAAGCACTAATCTACGATCTGCAGAAATATTCAATAGTAAATGTAAATCAGAAACGATATACATGTAATATGAGGCACGTTTATTCTCTAAGAGAACGAAGCGGATTAAATTGATATTTGTAAATTGTTATACGCTTACAGTTACCTCCATTGTGAAGTTAATTTACTACATGTTTTTTCATAATTTAACAACTTTTGAAATGTGAGCTATAAACAGATCAATAATTGTAGAGATCCTTACTCAGTATTACTAACTTACAGTCAGACTTAAGGAGGTAGACCTAGGGTAAGGGACTTTTGAAATCAGTGACATGTTGGTAACGTATTCATTTTCACCGGGGCCTTTCAAGCTTTCCCTTGAAATAGAATGAAATCAGTCCAAGTTACTGTGATGCTTACATGGGATTGACTTAAAATGGTGAACACAAACGTTGCAATGATTTGTAAAAGTTGTGTCCCTTTCTCTAGGTCGACCTCCTTAAATTGCATTCTCAGTTTTTCTAAGGTCATAATTTAAACATGAGTATTAATTACATAAATCATATCTACATAGAGGGTATGAAACAAAAGTTATGATATTTAGAATGATGTTTTTTTTTCATCCTTTGATCAGATTAAATTTGCCATCGTGTGGCATCATGTTGAGTAACAATATGACAAATACACCCAAAATAATTTTTATTACTCAGCATTTGAAGAACTTTATGAGAAAGTATGCTGATTTTGACTGTAAATACGTTGAGTAGATTTATACATTTATATGTTAAATTTCACGAACATGGACTGTTTATGATAAACAACATCAACATCAACATTAATTGATTTAATACACATGGATAAAGTTAGCAAAAAGACATATTTGCATTTCTGCGTTTAACAAGACATTGTATTGTTTATATTTTTCAGATTATGTGATTGAGTCAAATTTGACATTTCTACAGGGTGTGCAGAACGAGACTACAGGTAAATGGACGTATTATGATGGAACGGAAATGACGTATTTTTATTGGGACAATGGAGAACCGAATGATTTTTATGAGGGTCATATTGGAACTGGAAAAATGTTTGGCTATAAGTGGCATGATATACCCTCAACAGATTTATCTGCAGCTGTTTGTGAATTGAAACCATAACAAGATATACATTCATCATAGAAGTTTCAGTTTAGAGTCAATTGTGTAGTTATCATGTTCTTTACGTAGAAGTATGCATAAAAATCATAAAATAAATATTCTTATTAATGTTACTTCATGCATAAGCAAAATTATCATGTACCACCTTGGATTTAAAATTTTAAAACTTCGTTCCTTTTATACCTTAAATTGGCAAAAGAGGGTAACAACAAAATTTCCAAACACCTATCCTATCCATAATCAAATCAAGTCCAAAACAAATCTGACAAAATAAATAATACACCATCGGAATGGTCAAGATACAAGCATTTCAAACGAAATGGTGGGTTAAATCGAGGTTTAACAGTGCACTAAACCTCCCTCTTCCATTGCGTCGTGACTATACCAGTGGTGATTAAAAAGCACGTGTATGCTATTGTCATAATCGGTAAATCAGCGATCACAGAACAAAGAAAATTTTACAAAAAAAACAAGCATTATTCACTGTTTTAGAAGAAACTGAGAATTTTTCAACCAAGGATTAATATCTAAAAACAACTTCGGTAAAAGACCTTTTAAGACGCATTTCCTCATACCCCTGATTCAGGAGTCTGTTACGAATATATGTATGGCGTTCCAATGAGACCATTGATTCAAATGGTGTAAAATCAAAATCGTTTACTCACAAGACTTAGAACAAAAAGCAATGTCTATATACATATAAATGTCACAATTTGGGTTTCAATAACAAAATCATATGATCATTAAGACTAACACAATCGTAGTAAAACCAAAGGTGGACAAACAAAACAGAGTTTTTAAGGGAAGGTGGTGAGTAACAATTTATTTGAACGATACACCACTTGACTGTTTAAATTCATCTATGGATGAAAACTGAAATTTGACCTTCCTCTTCGCCTTATTATTTGATTGGCTATCACAATTCTGCAATTGGAAGTGGGTGAATTACACAAAATTCGGTAAATGGATAAATGGACATCATTATTGCGAGGGAGAAATAAAGAAATTGATTTCGATAAATTCTACTTTAACATATTAACCGTTTAAGAACAAAACATCATATTTGTGTATGTTTATGTTTGGTTATATTTAAATTTGCAAAATGTACAGCAACGCCATATATAAGTGTTTGAAGTGTTTTTAGTTTGTACCCCAACTAAGCAGCCCATTAGAACAAAATATTTACTAGATTCTTAATTTTAAACCATTTTAACTTTGCCATTTTTAATTTAGGTTGTTTTGTGTAAGATATTTATATTTAAGTTTTGGTTTGAGTAATATTTAGCTTTAAATCTACTTGATACTTGTTTTCGAACAACTATTGGTCTCAGTATCGTATTAATTTTCCCATAGACTTCTATAGTGAAGTGCATATTTTTAGGATTTTTTAAAAAATATGTAAATTGATTCAATAAAACTTTCACTAATGTAGCATTTCTAAGGACATGTGAAAAAATAATTTCCCGCAAAGAAAATAGGGTGAGTCCACGAAGATCGGACAGAAAAGTAGTCTCGAACTATAAATAGCCATTTTCCCTACTTTCACTTTCGTTTTGCACTCACCAAACCAACCTTTTCAGTGGAACATTTTTATGATATTATGTTAGATTTTCTTTTAAAAAAGTTCTTCATCTTACAGTGTGATGTTTGCTCTATTTTATAAGTCATTGTTCATATCTTTTGACAAAATATTAGTTTGTAGAGAGGCAGAAAGAAAATGCACTATATTTTTATAGCATCCATGTTTTGACGTACACCTGCTCAGGGATATGCAATACGATACTGGTACCTATTAAAACACGTTTTACAAATTTGCCATTTCATTACAGTCCAGTGATCATGGCGTTACTAGTGTGAATAACCAGGTAGAACAAATATGTAAAAGATATTAGTGTTTCAATTTTTTTAAAATGTGTAGGACAAATTGGATTGAACCTATCGTATTATTTGTCCAGTCAGTAGCTGTAGGTGATCTGACCTATCGATTTCATGAATCCGAAATATATCTATTGGTACTATCAGACAAGGTCGATCGACACAATAGTTTGTTGGCCGAAGCGGAAAAAGAAAATAGAGCAACTTAAGAGGGAACTTGACAAAGCAAAATATGGAATAGGAAAACAAATGAACGAATTTTTAAAAAAGATAAAAGATCAGTGGAAAGAGGAAATCACTGTGTGGTGATGTTATCGACAATGTTTTATCTCTATGACATTTTGTTTCAGTAAACTTCATTTTTTATGAACAACTTTATGTTAACAAGGCAGAGTTCAAATGATATTATCTTAACGCCCAGCCCATACTAACAGCTCTATGATACTTTGGACAGGTATATCATTTTTGATGCGATTTGTTTTAATCTAATTTCTCAAAGTTATTTGTTGTTTCAACAAGCCTTCAATTATTCAATATTCGTTTCCTCATTCAAAATCCATTGTTATTTGGTACCTAGTCCAATGAGTACGGTTAAAGAACAAAATAGATATCTCATTTTTCAGTGGGAATCTTGCCATTGTTAATTCAATGAAGCATTTAAACAAAAAAATTGGGTTTTTCTATGTTAAATAATCTGTTTTTCCATTATTTGATAATGAATAATAAAATAAAAGATGAATGTCTTATAATGAACTCAGTTTGAAAACAAGACATTATCCGTGCTTCTATTTTTTTTATCTATTGTTTTAATATGTATTTTTTGCATTTGTTTGTTGCTTTATGCCCTTTTTATCTCACCTAGCCATAGGCCATGTTAGCTTTTACCTTCATCACTTGGCGTCCGCCGTCGTCGTCGTCCGTTGTCATCGTTAAATTTTTTTCAAAACCCTCCTCTGCAACTTCTTCACCAATTAGAACCAAATCTGGTATAAATATTCCTTAGGGTGTTTTCCATAGAACTGTCGGGATTTTTTATCCGTAGAATAACATGGTTGCCATTACTAAAAATTGAACTTAGGGGTCAGGCAGTATTTTGCATATGCCTCTAAAACCGTTAGGTTTAGCCACATTCTTATACACGGATAAAAGTTTTATCTCTGGTCAAATTTTCGTTTTTGATCTTTAAAGCCATGTTGGAGTTATTTTGATATTTTTTGTTATTTTTAATATTATTTCTTTCAAAAATATTATCCTCTGAAACTACTCGACTAATCAAAACCAAACTTGGTATGAATATTCCTTTGGTTGTTCTGCATACAAATGATGTGGAAATTTTTTGATCCGTCGAAAAACATATCGCCGTTACTAAAATATAGAATATAGTGGTCAGACAGAAGTTTTCTGCATATATTTAAAAACAACTGTTAGGTTAAGCCAAACTTTATCAATTGTTCCTCGTTATAAAACCTACAAAAGTCTACATTGGGTCAAAGTTGTTGGATGACTCATTGAAAGGTTAAAAATTGTGTTATTTTTTTTATACTTTTCAGCTAATACCTTAATAAATATAATAGATAGAAATAAACTTTCAATTGCTGAAATTATTTTTATGATAAGGCCTACAAAAGTGTTCAGAGATCAAAATTGTCGGACGACTCTTTGTTACAGTAAGTGCCATTGAAAGCCGAAAAATGATATTTATAAGAGTTTTTTTTGCTTATATCTTTTCCTCTTTTTACATCGAACTTGACATTTTATGAGCAACTCCTCGGGTGTTTCTAGAAAGCAAAGGGTTGTTCCCTACCGATGCAACTGGTCCATGCTCCCAGTTTTGAGTCTTTTATTACTTTGTATGTATTATTCAACTTATTATATGTTCTTTCTTGTGTTTGTTTTCCATGTCTGGTCTTTGTCCCTGTTCTATGTTGATATATTTCTTTGGAACAAATGTATACCTGAATACAATTTGAAAAATAACAATAAATATTACTTATGACATATTCCATTCGTTCACCAAAAAGTATAAACCTGGCATAGTTAAAACCGTAGAAATTATAAAAGCATTCTACTAAATTTCATTTAGAATACTCATCTTTAAAATAATCATTTAGAAAGCAGAGGACGCTTACCCTACCGGTGCACCTGGTCCGTGCTTCCAGTTTTTAGTGGAGTTCTTCATTTACTTTTGTTACTTTGTATGTATGATTTTAGTTACTTTATGTTCTTTGTTGTTTATGTCAGTTTTCCATGTCTGGTCTTTGTCCCTGAATTACATTCTTTTGATTACCACTGTAACCTTAGTTCCAATGATTACTCTTCAAATGTCCTTAATAATTATGAATTCAACAAAAAAAGTTTTCTCCAGCTCTCTGTATCCACAGTTATTAAGACATAAACTTTTAATCTTCTTTAATTAATTAATCATAATTATTTCTATTTTCTTAAATAGTCTTTAAAGATTAAAATACATGCAGTGTCTGTGCTATTAAACGGCGCGAAGCTATCGTCACGTAAAAAGAACAGTCGTCAGTGATGAATCTATGCCATATGATAAAGAAATGGATGACGAGGTTATGATGAAATATATATATATATATATATATATATATATATATATATATATATATATATATATATATAAATATATAAATATATATATATATATATATATATATATATAATTATGCAAATTATGAAAAATATATCATATCAAATTCATCCCGTGACAATATTTCCCTGGTATAAAATAATGGACATACGATGTCGATTGATTTTTCCGTTTCAAATACAAAAGTATCAATTATATTGAATTGCAAAGTTCGATGTGCTGTACACATGTTTCAGTATAAAAAGAAATAGATATGGTGAAAAGCAACAAATGCACCATCTTATAATCTTTATAAACTTACAGAAATCAATAATTATAACACACCTTAAAGTCAGCTCTAATAAGCCCACAGCAAAATATATAAATTACGTCGTAATAGAACGATAACACTTCTTGAAAATGAACTGAAACGTCAAATAACGACACGATGACACATTAATGACCAGCAATATCAAACACTGTTAAGATCATTTCTAACCGAGTATCGTGCTACAAGTTAATATACAAATGTATTAAGGGTATTAGACGTTATCATTTCATTTCACGGTATATGTTTAAAGCTGAGTATCTCTTTGAACTAACAGGTCGAAACCATAAACTATACATATATATCTTGCATGCATTAACACTCTCAGTATAACGAGATTAATTGAACTTTACATGGTATGGAACATTTTGTGTAAATGCTGCAACTTAGAATGAAGCAAAATACTCTTAATAATTTTTTTATTAATATTATTATTAGTGTTATTATAATTAAATATTTAAAGATTGTAATGATTTTGACTTTGTGTAAGAATATCTTAAGTTCTTTTATCTATTACTATTATCATTTAGATGTATTTGGTGGCCTACTTTGGTAGATTTATCTAAAAGAAAAAATCGTAAAAGATTTGTAAATCAGGGTTTCAAAAATTTGAATTTAAGTGTTCGAATATTCTTTCTTTTTTAGATATTGTGACTGGTTCGGAATACATATTACTACAAGGTATACAAAAACAAGACTGTAAATGGGCGTAATTTGAGGGAACGGAAATGACGTTGTTTTTTTTTTTTTTTTTTTTTTTTTTTTTTTTTTTGTGAATTAAGATGGCCGGTGACTAAGTGAGGTTAATGAATGTTTAATTGGAACTGTCAAATGTGTTGTTTACAAGTGGCGTGACATACCACCTCCAATTCAAATCAAGTTTGAGAAAGGTCCAATCTACAACCGAGCATCGCACGTTGAATAAGGCATTGAAAAGGCACGATAGCTGAAAGGGGCGAGAAAAGATAGGTAAACGGTTGTCCATTTAAAGGAAAAATAATTCAGCGTACCAGATCTAAATACTGTAAACAATTCTATTATTTTTTTTTTCTTGGGTTTTAAATTGCATATTTTTATTTCAAATCGATTGAAAGGCTTTTTTAATTTGAATTAACTTTCCTGACTCATTTCTGTGAGTCTGTCTGATACCTATTCCGGTTTGACAGAATGTCTATCATCATCCTTCCATGCGATGCTCGGTATCAGTATCACATGATATACAGTGCATGTTTGTTTTAGGATCAAAGTATGTATTTATCAATATATTCACTTGCTGACTGACTCTATTTCAACATACTATGTAAAAGTATTTTATTATAGGTATGCGCAATTATTTAACTATTTTTGTACGGTGTGCAGATTTAAAAGGCGAGAGTTGTGATCATGCCAAAGTCCGTTAATACCGCTGCATTTGTTTAGCGTCTGTCTCAAGTCAGGAATTTCGGGCATCTGTATGTTTTCTTTCGTTTTCAATTTCAGTTTACTTTTATGTTGCTGAAGTAAAATGGGTGGCCTTGACCTGACATATTTTATTCCGGTGGAGTTGTTACTTTGAATTGCTTACAATTTCATAACGGTTTTCTTCATATTTGAAACAAGCATGAATAAAAGCATGAACAAGAAATGTTCATAGTCAAATTGTTTCCACCTCTTCCTTTCTCATTTTTTTTAAGGATTTAAAAATCTTTCAATGAACTACGGTTACAATGTTACAATAGAAAATAAATCATTTGAATGATAAAAATATTTCATTTCATTTTTCTTTATTCTAGTTTAAGTGGCGTTTCTTACTATGTTTCGTCATAAATTGAAAGGATTTTCCAATTATCAATCAACTATTTCCGGTTCATCTTGAGGTGTTCCTCCAAATAGTGAAATAAAAAAATACAATTCGAAATTTGTTTTGTCATTACATTTCCTTCAAAAAAGTATTTCAATGGCGAATAACATAAACAGCAGTTCATCTTGTAATGTTAAAACATATTTTAATGATGTGTTTCTCCATTTGTAAAATAAACAAATTAATACAATTCGAAGTAATTTTCGTCACTACAGTCATTCTCTTGAAAAAAGTATTTTAATTGTAAATAACATAGACAAAAGTTAATTGTTTAATTCAGATATTGAACTAGTGTATAAAAAGTTCATGATAGTATTTTGCATCAGTTCATGATTAGCAACATATTAAGGCTATTCATAACCTCGGGAACATTGCATGCTGAACATGGAACTCTGTTGGATGTTATGCATTTTACTTGTAAATACATGTTAGAACATTTGTATATCGCAAAATGTTATTCGATATATGAGAAGTGTAATAAATCCAGATTTTATTGACATCAAAACTTTGGTACCTCCTCTGATATTAACAGAGGTTGAAAGCAAACTTGAATGTGTGCTGGTTTATATTGGTACATATTCCTGCATGTCGATGAATTTTAGTGAAATTTCTAAAGCTTATTTCTTATTTGATCGAGATTTTATTGACGTCACGGAGACAACAAAGAACGCCTGAGAATGAATGGAGCTATCACTATGTTGTACATGGTTTGTATATTACTTCATCACTTGTCAAGATATTTGTATTATTCTTTTACAGGAAAACTTTTGTTTCTTCAATTAACACGAACTTTCGACATATTCACATTTACTTTAATAAGGAAGAAGTGTGTAGAAAGTCAGGGAAACTTTAGTGATGTGATTTTCTTTTGTTATGTTTAATTTTGTTTTGTAAATATCAATTATTTGGGGGGGTATGGGGATTTTTGTATGTTTGTTAGTTTGTTTCTTTTTTGTTTTTGTTTTTGTTTTGTTTGTTTCTTTGTATTTGTATTTGTTTTATTTTCATGTTTGGTTAGGTTTTTGGGTTACTTTATACTTCTTTCGACGGTCATTAAAGTTTCTATTTTCCCCTCTATTTTTTTTTAATATTATATCATTTTTATATTCTATTTTTCCTGCTTTTGAGGTAACAGGTTCTC
The DNA here is from genome assembly GCA_037379345.1 of Perna viridis. Classification (NCBI taxonomy): domain Eukaryota; kingdom Metazoa; phylum Mollusca; class Bivalvia; order Mytilida; family Mytilidae; genus Perna; species Perna viridis. Next base: position 26,852,972 of record CM074523.1, read on the forward strand.
ATGAATTTCGCAAAAACAATAAAATGTTTGATAAATAGTTTATTTATTTTTAGAAATTCTATCAAGATACATTGGAAAAATATAGAAAATATATAAAGAGTTTCAAGCATCACGTCAGTTGTCAGCTTAAAAATTCTTTAGAGGTTTGCTTATTTCACATTTCTTACGATTTTATCAGGCGCGGCTTATTTTCCATATATGGAAAACGGCGTTGTTTACAAGCTTGAACACGTCACCCCACTTTCAGTACAGTTGTTAACTCAGTGTTTAATTTTTATGTGAATATCCCCCACAGGATCATAATATTCTATTTATTTAAAACATTAAAAACGTCTATTAAATTAGGAACACAGACGTGTAAATGCAATAAAATGCATCTCCTTCATAACGCATATCATATCAATGCACACTTGTATTACAAACTTAAAGCTTTCACTGCCATACAGTGGATAAGGTATAAATGTGCAAATAAGTGAAAGAAACATCAGATATCTTAATCGTATAACCCACTATGTCACTTAGTCTTTGATTTAAATATATCATTTGAGCGTTTGTAAACAAAGGAAAAACGAAGGTTGGACACGTACATAAAAACGTACTATGTCGGTTTTTCATCTCGCCCGACCTGTTCCACTCAACCGAATTTCTTTTGTCATATATCAATAGAATCGGAATGAAATAATAAATCTATCTGTAGCTGGCCAAATATCGTGAGGGATAGTGGAACAAAATGCTCTTTCGCCGACTTCGACAAACTAACAAATTTCATCGCACAACAAATTATGAATTTCTTGGCCGATCTGACGATTCATTTCTTTTTTCAGCAAAAGTCAGGACCAATCGTCTTGACAAATTTTAACAAATTTGGTTACGATTAACAGGTCTGGCAAAAAGCTTTGTACGGTTGAGTTGGAGGATGTGAGGACGTGATCACATGATTCACAAGGGGAGATCCTCACGTAAATTGAATTCCGTGTATCCTCTCTCGGACTTTCGCCCGCCAAGACGTCCAAACACTTATCAATAAATTATGAATCATGAACGATTTCCAAATGGATATTTAAAACAAATTGGCATAAAGATATTTTGTAATTTTTTTTTCAGACCTGAATCTAATTTCTGGACGCTTGTAATATATAACGCAAAATCAATGCTGTCTTAATCTTTTTAAACGTACCTTTATGTCATTAGTTATCTCACTAAATCAGTTGCTAAAATGGATTTTTTAATACAAAAGATACCAAATTTATTATGATCTATTACATATATTTTCCTTTAAACCACCAGCTTTGTTTACCAACATAACAAAAATGAATCTAAATCGGAACCATATTCATGATTCAATACATAAAGGGTGAATTGCAGAGTTTTAAAAAAAGAACGAATGCATCTTTATTGTTATATTGTTAATTCGTTTAAAAAAAAACTTTCGAGTCCTTTGTTATTAATAATTACATGTTTATTCCTTTGGAAAATATCATAATGTATTTTATCATGAAAGTTGTCATATATTTCAGATCCAATAGAACAAAATGTATCCAACAAAGTACATTAAATTCATATTGTCAACTGTATTGTTTTCCTTCATCACCGGTTTGATGTCAGTGTATCCAGCGATGGTATGTTCTGAAGATGGAGGAGAAGTGACCAAAGTTGATAGTCACTTAAAACGGTATTGCATGGAACAGGCAATCGGTAGTATCGTTCATTATTCCACATGTTGGGCTATTTCGTGGATTTCATTAGTTGATCTGATCACATGTTCACCAATATATATAACATTTGCTATTTTTATATTCTGATATCATAATCACTTGTTGCAATGTAAAACAGAAACTTTACTTCAGCTAGATATTAATGTAATATTTAGAGTCATCAGATCCTTATTGTTTTGTTATTTACAGAGCAGAATTTTGCGAAAGTAAATTTAGATTGCAGTTTGTTGTTTATAAATATTTCTTCAGAAAATGTAATTGGGGGAGAATTCGGTGAATTAAGTGTCAGTGCCTTTACCAATAAGTCGGTAGGGGAAATATAGTATGAAAAAGCATCATTTTGATGGTAATATGTAATATGACTATTTGCACAATCAGAATCAAGGATAAAACAGATTTCTATATCATGCTGGATCAATTTTATTGAAATGCACTGAAAATGAACATTTCAGGGGCAAATAACTATCAAAACCTGCATAGAAAGAGTTGAACGTAACTTGTTACTGTGAAAGTATTATTGTTCGTGGGGTATCATTTTTCGTGGTTTTCGTGGGTAGGCCCAACCACGAAATTTGGTTCCCAATGAAAAGGAGTTTTCCTTTGATGTGTATACTGAACCCCTCAAAACCACAAATTCAAATATCTACGAACATGTGTTTCTTCCCTAATCCATGAAAATTGGTATCCACGAATTAAAGTTTCTCACAGTAAGTTAAAAACATTTGAAAATAATAGAACAATAGCACACAATCCATGCATAGTATTTTAGTTTTTAGAATACTGAAAAATTTTTAAAAAAAAAGTACTGACCTTGACCTGAGTAACATTAAAAAAATCAGTAGGTAGTGTATCTCATCACATCATATTTCGATTCTTTATTTCCATTGGAAATTCGAAAGAAAAAAAATAAGTTCGACAACTGCAGAAGTTTTCCAAAACAAATTCTCTATGCCGACTTTAAAACGCATCTTAGCCAAGGATATATTTCCTTTCTTCTTTCGTCTACCCTGGATTGCACTTTTTATGAGCATGTCGGTGGATATTTCTAGAAAAAATTTCTTACCTTACAGGTGCACCTGGCCTGGAACGTGCTCCCAGTTCTAGTGGACTCCGAGTTGCTTAATTGCTTTTGTTGTGTCCGTTTGTTTTCTGATTACATTATTTTGATTTCACTAGAATATTGATTCCTTTGATCCCTCTAGCACATAATGGTATAGTCCAAAAAATGTGTTTCTATGACTTTATAGCTGATCTGATCAGAAAGAAAGAATATTTTTGGCGAGATCCTTCAATCTCAGTTTCCGCTATATAGATGACGTATTATCTTTAAACAATCCTAATTTCGGGGATTTGATACATTGCATCTACCCAAAAGAACTTGAGATAAAGGATACTACAGACACTGTGAAGTCAGTCTCATATCTTGACCTACACTTAGAAATCGATGGTAAAGGAAAACTATTGACCAAACTTTACGACAAACGTGATGACTTTTCATTCAGAATTGTCAACTTTCCTTTCATCTGTAGCAACATCCCTTCGGCTCCTGCGTATGGAGTGTTCATATCACAACTTACACGTTATGCCAGAGCTTGCCGAAACTACGCAGACTTTTTGTATCGCGCTAGAACTCTAACAAAATGGCTTCTGGAACAGAGTTATGTTGCTACAAGATTGAAGTCATCACTACAGAAGTTTTATGGTCGTCATCATGAACTCGTGGATCGTTATGGTGTATCCATCAGCACCATGAAAACTGATTTATTCAACGGGTCATAGTTTTCCTTTCCTCGTTTGTCTACCCCGGACTTGACTTTTTATGAGCAACTCGGCGGATGTTTCTAGAATAGCAGAGGACGCTTACCCTACCGGTGCACCTGGTCCATGCTCCCAGTTTTTAGTTGAGTCCGAGTTGCTCATTTATTTTTGTTACTTTGTATGTATAATTTTAGTTACTTTGTGTTCTTTGTTGTGTATGACTGTTTTCCATGTCTGGTCTTTGTCCCTGGATTACATTCTTTTGATTACCGCTATAACCTTGGTTCCTTTGATTACTCTTAAAACATATGAAAAATATGCCGCAATTTTTCCTGTGTTGATCTTTAGTGTAAATGTGCTACTGATGTATGTTTAAGTAAGTAAGTCGTACAAACTGGTGAGTTAGTTTGTACATAAGCATAGCTATTAAGGTATCTAAAATGTTTATCTTCCCTGAATGCAAGTTATATACGTGAAATATATGATTTTTATTACTTACAGACAAATGTTTTCAATTATCACGATGATTAAAATACTTGTCATTTCAAATTGAAAAAAAATCAAAATATTTTTGGTTTGGTGACCGACAAGAACTCAGAGGAATTTCGGATAACTTGGAGAAAGACCTACTCATTATCTATCCAAAACCACATTGGGATAAAAGACACCACATTTGCTACGTTGACCTCATTTAACCTTTTCTTTAAAAAAAAAAAACACCAAAAACATGAATATAAGATGACCATCCCTTTTTCATTACCTCCTTCAAATTATACTTCATCCTTGCATTTACATGTTTACGCAAAGGGTCAAAGGGGTCATTCAGGAAAAGCTTAGATCAAAAACTAATGTATAAAAAAACACTATAAAAATATTGTTTGTATTCGGATGAGAACGCAACAGAGAATAAGAAAAAGAAATTACAATATCTAAATTGTTAAAAAAAAAGATACAGTTCACGTACAGGCGGTTTTACACTTACAGAACATGGACCAACAAAAAAGACAAATATTTGTCAAATGCAAATGGAGAAAATATGCATATATATAGTTGAAACGTTATTTAATATTCCTTTTGAGTATTGTCAAGAGGTTATCATTTTTGTTATTCCCGTTTATTTGATCGTGGTATTATCAATTGAAATTTTTATTGCACGTTCCATTGGCACAAAATGTCGATGGAGCTGTTGATCGTTAATGTTTGATAAAATCTTATAGAGCAGATTATTATTACAATTATAACATGTTATTAAATTCAACTTTTCGTGATGCTATATAGATTTTTCTTGTTTTATAGGTAAGTATTATTCGAAAGGTGTTGTCGTGTTGAAATTTAATATCAAAAGATCATGCTAATATTTATGAATTATTCATATACTTATTGCAGGAACCAAATAGCATATCCAGTAGCAAAAGGGAAAAAAGATAGTATTAAAGTAATGTTCACTTTAATTAAAATATAGTTCTTAAGCTTTAAGTCTCCATGGCGTATCTGTTGTTGTTCATGATTCTACTTTTTCTGATGTTCCCGACATTTTCTATCTCACATCATATGATTCAATATATGAAAAGTGCAATGAATTCAGACTTTGCAGACAAGAAAATCCTGGAAACTCCAATCAAATCAATAGAAGTTGAAAGTAAACTTAAATGCGTGGTTGTGTGCACCATGACATACTCTTGCTTGTCAGTTGATTATAACGAAATTTCTAGTATTTGTCTTTTGTTTGACCGAGATTTTATAACAACAGTGGAGACGACTATCGCGACTGATGTTGGATGGAATTATCGTTACATTGTTCAGGGTTTGTCATTTTTTGTTTGTTTATTGTTACAGCTTCAATCACGTAACTGTCGGAAAACCGTTAAGTGAAAAGCGAAGTTTTTATTTCGTTAGGTTTTGGGAATCGCAATAAATTGTAGCTCGCCGAACTAAAATCCAGACATTTAACATATAATTTCCATTCCATCAATAATGCAGCGGAAAGCTAAGGATTTTTATAACTTTTAATTGTACTCAGTAAAGTTAAAAGCGGTAAGGTTTTCTGCTTGGGATCAATTAAAGAAGGGGTCAAATATTAAGAATTTAAAATTTAAAATATGTAAAAAAAAAAAAGGAATTTTTCCGACAACAGTTGGCTATTTAATCACTGAACAAAAATTTCCCTAAAATTGGTTGCATTTTAGTGCAATTTCAAATATTAAGTTGGTAGACCTAGGGTAAGGGAAACAACTCTTAGAAATCATTGGAACGTTTGCATTCATTATTTTACATCAATTTCATGTAAGCATCAAAGTGACTTGGACTGATTTTATTCTGTTTCAGAGAAAAGCTTGAAAGGTTTTGCTGAAATTGAATATGATACAAACATATCACTGATTTCATGAGTTATGTTCCTTACCCTAGGTCTACCTCCTTAAGAGAATAAAAGACATCGTAGAATAATACCATTTTAATATTCTGTACTGAATAACAAATGAAATCAGCACAATTTTCTCGATTCGATTAAGAGTACCTAACATTTTAGCGGCAAGACTTTGGGTTTTTTTATTTATTATTTTACATACAATAATCATTTTTTTTCTTTTTTTTTTACATTTTTTTTAACTTCAAATAAAACGTTAACGATACAGCCATGAATAAGCGAATGAGACTCGGGTGTTAATGACAAACCTTGATTTCATGATAAATTTGATTAAATATAAAATATTAAATAAATAGGATACTATGGAAACATAGTCTTTATAGAATATTTCTTCAAAGAAAATATCGTTGTCCAGGGTAAAGGAGGATCAGGAATATGAAAGAAAAAAAGGAGGAATTGAACCATCTGTTATTTAATGTATATAAGTTGTTATGGACTAATTGTTTGCGTCCTAAAGACAATTATACATGTACAGAGCAGTTGGGGTAATTGGATTGAGCATTGAATTGATTGGTATAAAAAAGTATTATTACTCCTGTTGTCATTTTTTACAAGGTTGAAAATTTGTATTAAACATTTACAATTTCATATGATAAAGAACGTTTTCTTGAGCCCTGGTGGATATATTGACGGTAACCATTTACCAAACTGAATCTTGAATTTATAACATACAATTGTAAAAACAACTTTGCTTGCCAAGGGTTAAGATTCCGCCCCTCCCCTCACGCAAAGGGCAAAAATCGGAAATAGGTCGCTTATAAATTGGAAATGTTTAGTCGGTCTATATGATAATATATATATAAGTTAGATAATCCATTTACAACAGAAATCTTTGTAACTTTATTTTTCAAAGTCATATACTAGAAGAATTTTAAGCAAAGGCGGAGTTTTCCTCCTTTATTTAAATCCTGAATGACATCATATATATACGAACAGATCGACAGTCGCTTGAGGGAAACACAGAAAAGTCGGTAGAATTAATATCATACTAATGCACCTTATCTACACCCTAGTTGTATTTTTTTATCAAGCCCGGGTTGCTTATTAATTCTTTAGATTTATAAGTGTCATTCTTGTGATTAATTTTTGTATTAATGGTACTTTGTCTTTACTATGGATATCTCATTCTTCGTTACAATTTCCTCGCTGCTTTTCCCAAACAATGAACATTATTGGGTGCTCAATGAATGAGTAACAAATGTCAAACTTTTATATATCAGCTTAAAAAGTACTTTCAAAATTAATCATGTCAAAAAAAAGTTACATTGGATAATATTCATGCTTTTCTGTTGCACCAACAGTTCGGAAACAGGTTGTCCAAAAAGTCATTTCGAATTTTACAATTTTAGTTCAAACTCATTTTTCAACGCTCGTGTTATCTCATAAGTGTCAGTCTCTCTGAGAATCAGGCAGACGCGAACCATGATATTAAAAAAATCACCATTTTGGAAGTCTAATTTTGACTCTGAACACCATCAGCACAAAAAAAGACAAGATTTGCCATATTATTTTGGTAAATTCAGTTATTTCATTGAAATGCACTGAAAACAAACATTTTAAGGCCAGTTAACTTACAAAGTCTCATTTGTAAGCAAATCCAGTGATGCAGAGATCACATAATGGTATTTTCAAGTGGAGAGAGCACCCTTGAATGAAATTACATTGTCAGATCGGTTGGTTTTGGACATGCATGATTCTGATTTTACCTGAGTCTTACAAATACTTGCACAAAATAATTGAAAATGCACTAATGTAGATTTCATATTTAAATGAATTTCTTGAGAATTATTTGTCGATTTGTTTGACATTGCCTACACACATAAATATCCTATTATAAAAAAATAATTAAAGCAGAAATTAAATTTTTTTTAAAAAATGTAGATTTCATATTTAAATGAATTTCTTGAAAATTATTTATCGATTTGTTTGACATTGCCTACACACATAAATATCCTTTTATAAAAAAATAATTAAAGCAGAAATTAAAATTTAAAAAAATAATGTTCTTCATACAAACTCATAATTTTCATTTCATAGAAATCTGAACTAGCGGTAACGTTGTAATTCTAATATTAGATTTCGATTGATGCGCAAATTTCAAAAAAGACATGTGAGCATTTAGCATATTTACTTTTTGACACGTGTGCAAATATCGGGTAAATTTGTTCATGTGCAAAATTGCTCACGTATGTAAATTATCACAGCAGGCAATAATACGCCGCCTGATTTTACTATTTTTACCTTAACCCACTTTCTAGGTTATAGGAATAAATGCAATAAAAAAAAGTTTACATTGCCTTAAATGTAAACCATGTGATCAGTTATGCCCCTAGTGAATAAACTTTTAGAAATCAAGAATTTGTTTGATATTACTCTTTCAGTTTTATAAGCCAAGTTTTCTTTTGAAACTTTCAAAACACAGGATCATGTGGCATTTTAATTGGTCATTTCCATGGCTTGTTTACTTACAGTACAAAAAAATGTGATAAAGTTTGGCCCTAGCGTCTCTTCTGTATAGGGGGTACTGTGACAAAAAGATCTGGATAACAAAATAAAGACCCGGCACATTTTAAATTGCAAAAAAATGATCTATCTTACAAATTATGTTAAATTGAAAAAAATATTTTTCAACATCTTAGAAAGTTTGTTTACACATTTCAGATCATCAAATTTATAACTTCAAGGAAAGATGCAACTTACAAAGCACTTCAAGTCAATACTGCCTGACATTCTGTTTTTCCTATATAAACAGATCTGGGCCGATGTCTCCGTCGGATGTTCCAAATATGTGTGCCGAAGAAGAGGGCGAAGTGATCAAAGTGAATCAATACTTGAAACAGTTTTGCATGCAGCAAGCAATTGGTAAATAATTGTTTGATTTTTCATACATGTACTAAGGATCACACAAGAAAATTGAAAACAGATTCAGAAGAAACAAGTCTTACAAATGGGGTAATCATGCAGAACTGATACAAAATATTTAGTTCAGTAAGTTACAGTGACCATTTTATGAAGAAATAAAGCAAATATGATTCTCTGCCAAAAATAAGTTCACTTGTGCAGATTTGAAGTGCACTTTTTCACAGCAACATAACACAAGTGCACTTAAAATAGTACATGGCTATTATTGCGTACGTTCTATAAGCTCATTGGTTCAGTTAGTGATATGTAACCTAAATACCGTCATGCAATTATCTTAACAATAATAATACGATTTTTACTTACATGATGAACAACAAGTCTTATATGAATATCGGTAAACATGTAGAAACAAAGCTCTGAATAAACTGGAAATCTGTCTAAACCAGACATCTTCTCAGCAGATTAAAAACAATGTTAACCTGTGTAAATCAAACCCGGCTTTTACCAAACAAACCTTCAGTCTAATAGCGGCTCGATTTAGGCAGTTAAATATCGATTAAAGAGGATAATTATTGACCAAACTATATATATACGACAAATGCGATCACTTCATTCCGTATTAATACATTGTCAGTTCTCCTATCATTTGTGACAATATCCCATTGAGCACCTGCGTATGGTGTTTTCATATCACAACTCATACGTTATGAAAGCGCTTGTCGTAATTACGCAGACTTTTTACACCGCGCTAGACTTCATACAATTAAGCTTCTGGAACAGGGTCATGTTGCTACAAGATTGAAGTCATCACTACAAAAACATTACGGTCGTTCTTATTAGATCTTGATCGTAATGGTGTACCCATCTGCATCATGAAAATCGATTTATTCGGCGTGTCATAGTTTCCTTTCCTCTTTTGTATACCCCGAACTTAACTTTTTTTGTGAACAACTCGGTGGGTGTTAATCTATCGGTTCACCTTGTTCATGCTCCCGGTTTTAGTAGATTCCGAGTTACTCATTTACTTTAAATTCTTTAATGTTCGTTGTTATGTGTATTTGTTTTCTCTGTCTGTCCCTGGATTTGCGTTCTTTAGATTTCCGCCAGAATTTTGGTCTCCTTGATTACTTTTTACGCATATGGTTAAATACCGATTATTGGTATTTGGATAAAAAGGGCACAGACCATTTGACTTTCTGGAGGCGAATTTATAAGAACAAATTTTCTGGTCCGGAATTTTGCTCCAAAAAATAATTCTGACAGCTACAACTATGAACAAATATTTTGAACCAAAGGAAAGTGCTTATTCCCTAAGTAAATGTTCTTGTATTGCTCATAATGAAGAAATAATCTGGCCAGTATGAAAAGTCAATCCATCCTTACCAATCCTTTCTCCGGAAAATTAACCGGAACCTGTCTAAAAGCTCATATTTGTAATGTAATACGTGTATCCATACCAATCAATATGCATTAATGCTTCAGATCCTGTCGTCGGAGACAGAGATAAAATGCTTATACAAGGTATGCAAAACGAGAATACAGGTGAATGGACCTACTTTGATGGGACGAAAATGACCTTCTTTTACTGGGACAATAGCGACGACCAACCATCTTATAAATCACCACTTGAAACTCCTGGAAAGTATGAAGGTTTAATTGGGACCTCAACGACCGTTGCATATCGATGGCACGATTTTACAGCCGACTTTGTCACTGGAGCTGTTTGTGAGATAAAGTCTTAACTTACAATACATATATTTCATTTTTAAACTATTCTTTTAGCCTTGTGATTTCCATTTAATTTTGTGTATAAAACATTTTGTAGATTTTTTAACAACTTGGTAGAAAGTATGCATTGTATTAAAGCAAGTACATCATTTATTCTTGACGAGAAGTAGGTTATACTATAAAATATTTGTTTTCACTGTAAAAGGCGGAACAGAACAGAACAGAACAGGTATAGACAATTCATTCAATCAGTAGAGATGGCTGGATTTCCATATATATTAGGAAAAAGACATGTTATTATTAAAATGAAAAAAAAATGCTCTAACAATGAATAAAATAATCATGTCTATTTTTAACCATTAATGCATTTGTTCTGTTATTTGTTTTACCTAAAACTCTCTCATTTTCATATTTTTGTCTTGGTTTGGGACGAAAGTAAAGTGATTGCAATGTAACGTTCTCACTGAATAAAATTGTACGCTCTTTTTGTTATTTTACACTCCGTAACTTGTCAATGACGATGAATTTCTAATCTCCACATTCTGCGCCCCGCTATCTTGCAAGTGCATGTAGCTGTAGAGCTCTCCGATCCCGCTGCGTCTCGCCGCAGTTTCAGCTGTGCTTGTTATCATGGAAAGAATATAGTATTAACTTGATTTAGGTGTCTAACCTTTCCTACATGCCAACAAAATATTTCAAGTGATTGCAATCTGTTATTTGAGTGCACAAAAGAGTTTACATAAGCAAATCAACCGATTTTTTTAACAATTAACTGCATATGAAATATAAATGAAACATGCACAGAACAACGGCATACAAATTAACATTCACGACTGCTCTCAAGTGTAAGTCAGGCAAAATGGAAAAAACACCAGAAACATGCATGGTGGTGTATCTAGATTCATGTACACCTATTGATTAGGTGTCGTCAGATATATATTATTAAACAAGTACTATCTTTTCAAAAAGGCAGCCGGTGCAGTTAACTCCACTTTTTCATCAGTATGTGGCCAATTGGGAAACAGAATTGCGATCAGGTGACTGGCGTTTCCATGGAAGAGCGTCTTTAAGATCAATAGGCGGAACTATACCGACTGCGTTGACAAAAACATGACCACTGAATATGGACTTGATCTAGATACGAGACAAGTGTCAAAATTTCAATGTTTACCGGACGATATTTCACGCATTTGTGTCTTGCAATCTGGAATATTTACTACGGCTTTGAATGTTGCTACATATTCTCTAAATTTTAATTGGTTTAACGGCCTCGAATTGATGCTGGAATTTCGTTTTCACGCTCCAAGAGTGGTGAGGGTTCTTAGACACTGATTGGTCGAAATAAAAAGGGACGTGGTTTTACGCTATATGTTTGTAACTTATTTGTTTTCTTTATTATATTGTATAAATTTTGTCATCCATTATTGATTATATGAAATTATTGACCTTAAAAAGAAGCTGTGAAACCCTTAAAATAATTTTAAGAATAGTTATATGCAATATTCAATTCGATTCTCTTTGTTTTTAAAATTAATTAAAACAGAATATATAGCTTTAGCTCGATATTTAAAAAAAATAACATGTATTTCTCTCGATGTGACAAATTTAATTATCAACGAGCTATCATTGTAGATTATATATTTAATATATACATTCTGGCAAATTAACACATAATGATTTTTGACAGGATTAACTGCCAAGCGACACGAATGAATCCTTTAATGAGGTAGACCTAGGGTAAGGGACATGACTCTTGAAATCAGTGATTTGTTTGTATCATATTCAATTTCACCAAAGCCTTTTAAGCTTTCATTTGATACAGAATTAAATCAATCCAGGTTCCGTTGATGCTTACATGCAATTGGTGTTAAATACATTACACAAACGTACAAATAATTTGTAAGAGTTATGTCCCTTGCCCTCGGTCTATCTGCTTAAAATAAGAAAAGAAAAAAATGAATCATCAGAGAGTATAAAAAAACTTTTTTTTATATATCATAAACTTCGGACACTAATACGAAACAATGGATAGTGTGTTAGTCCTGAAATAGAACTGGACTTCATTAACGAACTGTGTTCGGACATAACCTACCATATACGTTGTGCTGAACTTACTAGTATACGTTAGTGTTTATCATAAGACGCATATCCAGTGTATAGAGAAAACTACAGTCATAGATATTTTAGTACAGGCGACATATATTAAATGTCATTTCTAAGTTACGTATACAATGAACGAACGTTTGGAGTTGAATGTACGCTTGATATATTGTAATGGTATTATAAATGTTCACTATAAATTTGAGGCTTGTCGTGGGCGTATCCAGTACTGGGTAAGTTGTCTTTCCTGTCGGGCGATTCTGCTTTCGAAAACGTCTCTGAAACGCCGTCCATATTGTAACATACATGCATTGTGTTCGTTAAATGCTTTACACAGACTATGAATGTCGACATAAACACGTTACAAGCCCGCTACATAGGCTTTACATTTGTAGTACACGTTTTCGGCGAACGCCAACCGTGTATCAAACATACCTGAGACGTTCGAACACACATTTTACATTGCGTTAAATGCGATATATATGAAGATTATTCTCATATATTCAAAATTTCTTTTCTTACATTCAATAGCCACGAATTACATATTCTAAATTGTACTTACCCTTTTTTGTACAATTTTTGTACAAAAATGAGCAAATAATAGACTGGAAACTCCTTTTTTCAGGAACCACTTTAAATCGTCCCTTTTTTATTGTTAAACATGAAATATTTATAAATGCAATTGGGAGAGAAGATAAAGAAAGTCGACAACTATTGTAATAGACGTAACTGATTAAATTAAATGTTTCTAAGGGCACAGCTTGATACACGAACAAAGAGGTCGCAAACTGGACAGTTTAGTGAAAACTTGGGGGCAAAAGTGGTTAGATTACTTATCAAATGAAACGGTTATGCGCAAAGCCTTTTGAAAACCCAAGCATTTCTGGCAAAAAATCCACGAGAAACAATTTCGTGTAGATAAAATAAAAACATCACATAACATCTTTATCTAGAAATCGTTATATTTATTGTAAGATAATAAAAAAAACTGGGATTTAAATTACATTATGCAACATTTAATATGCAGTTAAAACGGTTCCAAAGCCTTAAAACGAGAAAAATTTTCAGACAACTACTTATAGGTCTTACTTTATTTTGGGGGTTCCAAGTAAGAGGACAAAAATGTAATCTTTTTTCTTTGTGCACTGTTTCGTACTTAAAAAAAATGACCTGGCAAATTTATGAAGCTTAAAATTGTACATTATACAGATAAAATGTAATTATTAAAAGCATTTATACACGGATAGATTTAATATTTGTAATAGTACACCAGTGTACTTTACCCTACCGGTGCATTTGGTCCATGCTCCTAGATTTTAGATGTTAATGTTCTTTGTTATTTGTGTCTGTTTTCCATGTCTGGTCTTTGTTCCTGGATTACATTCTTTCGATTTCCGCTAGAATCTTGGTTCCCTTGATGACTCCTTTAAATGTATAATGGAATTTGTTTTATTTTTTATGTTTCTCTTACGAATCTTAAGACATAAAAATAAACCGAAAAAAGTTTTTTTTTCAACCTTCTCCATCAAAGTGTTTCATCTATTTGTTCCTTAGTGCAAATTGATATTGTCATTAATTTTGGTCATAACTTGTATAATTTACCATCTTCCTCTTTCATTGCAACTATGGTAACGAATTGTGCGCTATGCTTTGCCGATCTGTTCCTACATTGGTGTGAAGCAAACTTTTACAAGAGCTACTACATAAAAAAGAGATGCGAGTTGCTCAGTCCTTCAATATTCAGTTCTGTCATATAGATAATGTATTATTTCTGACTAATCCTATTTTCAATGATTATCTATATCTAATCTCCCGGAAAGAACTTGAAATTAGATAGACAATTCATAAACCTTCTTATTCCTTAATTTGTACTAAGATAATACAGGATGTGTGAAATCGAAACTTTACGACAAACGTGATGACAAACTTTCCAAAAGTAAACTTCCCCCTTTTCATTGACAATATACCAACATCTTCAGCCAATAGTATATACATTTCACAGTTGAGTTGATTTGTACATAGCCTTACTCTGTAGAGCGGGGATATTGTCAGAATAACCTCAAGAAGTGGTTTGTTCAGCCTGTGTTAATATCATTACTACAGAAGTCACAATATGATTGCCCAATGTGAATTGAGACAAAAATAACCTCCATAATATTTCACGTCTTACAGATTGGCTACAAAAATACCAGCCGTATTAGCTGTGATGTTGCTCTTTATTACAGAGAAATATTTCATTTCTTTTTGACACGTTATTACTTTTGCGCACGAATTCTTGCTATGTTATATAAAGTTAAAGATCAAATTTCGACGTTTTTGATTATATAAGTGGTATTTTCCCTAGTTTTATGTTGATTTTTTTCATAATTTTGTAATTTAAATTTGTCTAATTTAGATTAATATTTTCACAATTTCTGCATTATCTGCAGAATGATACTTTGTTGAATTAAGTGCTATATCATTAAGTGCTAAATTGTGTTTAACGGGACCCTTTTTTAAACCCTGTCAGGGAGAGACAATATTGTTGCTAGACTATTACTGAATTGCACTGACTGGCAATGCGTCAGATGCAGCTTGCAAAACAGAAAATGTGCACTGTTCTGAAGCACCTTATGTCACTCCCGTTTTTATTTTCATTTATCATTTTATTACTATTATTTTTGTGATCTCGCTTTCCTCATTTTCAGTTTTTATATGTAATTTATTTCATCCGTTCGTTACTTTGCGTATGTAAATCGGTTTAGTTTCCTGTTTTCACATTCAGCCTATGTGTAATCATTTTGGCATACTTTATACAACGATATCATGGATGATTTCAGATATAGCTAACGCTTGTAATGATAGCATGCATGTAACACATTTGGTTATGTCATGTATTTTAAAACAGCGACATTCAACGAATTACTCAATTAATGCGCAGTGAAATTTTTATCATAAATCCCCAAAACCAAACACCAAAAACAATGCTAAATCATTAAGCAGGGAATTGGTCTTACGCATGCGCAAAGCTAACATAACATTCATAGATAAGTTTTGAATAAGTTCTGGCTTTAAAGTTTTCATCGTTAAACTTTGCGTATCATCATTGAAGAAGACATTAACGTAAAGCTGAATTGTTTCCGTGGATACCACTTAATGCCACCATATTTGTGACCTACGGGAGCGTATTTCCCATTCAGACTTAACCTCAAGCAATCACTATACCACCAAGCTCCTTGCGCATATTTATGAGCACTGCAATTCATGGAGGATCTATCATTGTCTTGGTCAAAGGTGAAGAAGGCTTGTCCATTGTGGTACTTCATTTCATGACCTAAAACAAATATTAATTCTCGTTTGAAGATAAGGCCTGTTGAAAAGTTTGGTTGAAGATGTACCTGAAGTTTCTAAAGGTTTACCCAAAAGAGTATTCTAAAACATGTCGCATTTAAATATAATATATTAATATATATACATTTGCATATGTACACTTTAGAGGATGATAATATAGAAACTAAAAAGCATAACTGTGACGATATTCTTTTTGTTTCGACGGATCGGCATTTGTTACAATTTCAAATAACATACACCAATAAAAGGAGCATTTGTTTTGCTGTACATTTGTAATCCGCAAATTCAAATATGGACTAAGAATAATCAAGGGAACAAATATTCTAGCGGAAATCAAACGAATATAATCCAGGGACAAAGGCCAGACATAGGAAAACAGACAAACACAACAAAGAACACACAAAAACCAAGAAAATACATACACATTAACAAAAGTAAATGAGCAACTCGGACTCCACTAAAAACTGGGAGCATGGACCAAGTGCTACGGTAGGGTAAGCGTCCTCTAGAAACACCCGCCGAGTTGCTTGTAAAAAGTCAGTTAATTTAAACATTTGTCTCATTTTTAATGTACTGATTGTCAATGGAATCTTACTCATGGTGTATTTCATACTGATGAAGTATATCATATTTATAGAGTGTATCATACAAATGAAATGTATTATAAATGTTGTGAGTATCATACTTATGAAGTGTATCCTACTTATGGATTGTATCACAGTTATGAGTGTATCGTTCTCATGAGGTGTATCATAATCACGGAGTGTATCATAATCATGAAATGAAATCTCACTCATGGTGTATTTCATACTTATGGAGTGTATCATACTTATGGAATGTATCTTATTTATTAAGTGTATTATAATACTGGAGTGTATCACAAATTTGCTGAGTGTTATACTTATAAAATGTATTCTACTTATGGAATGTATCATAGCTATGGAGTGTATCATATCATGAAATGTATCTTACTCACGGTGTATTTCATACTGATGAAGTGTATTATACTTATGGACTGTATCATACTTATGGAATTATCATATTTATAGAGTGTATTATACTTATGGAGTGTATCATACATATGGACTGTATCATATTTATAGAGTGTATTATACAAATGGCGTGTATCACAATTGTGCTGAGTATCATACTTATGAAGTGTATCCTACTTATGGATTGTATCATAGTTATGGAGTGTATTATTCTCATAATTTCGTAAATACTAGAGCACAAAGGTATCCCGCATTTCCTCTAGGAAAGCTTATATTATTACAGGGGGATTTTTTCGTGTTGACACTTTGGTTGAAACGACGACTTATATTTTGTAATGGACAAACAGATTTGAAGTTTTCCAGTACTGAAACTAATAATAATAAACTTTTGGGCACAGACCAAAACTTTCAGAAATGGATCAAAAGGTGTTCCAGGGTATTACTAGCACATTTACTTGCCAATTTAATAAACAAAAACAACTCCTGATAAAGGCAAAGTATTTCTGGTCAATGATTGAGGGGTTTGGCTTAAAAAAAACAATAAAACCTTTTATGGCCAGCATTTTGATTTTGCCACTAGTTAACAAAAATATTTTAGCAGTCAGACATTTCTTACCCGAAATATCATAGAAAAAATCACCAAAATTTGCAGAAGTACAAATTAATTCGAAACATGAAGACACCTTTGATTCTATTTAACAAAGTACTACAATAATGTACCTCCTTAGACATACTTTGATCAATTAAGTAGCAGTCTCTGTAAGAATCAAATTCTGTAATATGTAATACACCCCAAAAAAGGCTATATATTTTAATGTTCGTTATATAGTTGATTTATACGGATTTATGATGAAATGTATAATCATTCATTCCAATCTGTTTACTCTTAGGAGATAATCCACACTGAAAATCCAATAGTTTTTTGGTTTTTTTTGTATTGTAGTGTCATTCAAAGAGCACTCCCTTTTGAATTCTACAGTACATTATATATGATTTTTTTCTCGTAAGAACAAGGGTTATATGAAAAATCACATGTTCATTTCTGTAAAAGTATAACACATTGAACAAAATGTCAAAAATAAAAATATGTAGGCTTTCCAACGATGAATCACATTTGCATGACTCTTATCGTGAGTACTACAAAACAAGGTAGTTATAATACTTAGAGTAGCTCCTTTGGCATACTTTGGTCAATTAAATATAGAACTTATCAGTGCTAATTTTGAGTTCCTATTTTGATTTTTGTTTTGGTTTTGAATACTTCCTGTTATTATTGGTTATTTTTATGTTCTAAAAAGTGCTGGTAATGGAAGTTACTCTGTGAAACACGAGTACAGCATACCGAAAAGTTTTCTATATTTGTGAAGAAATTTCTTCTTATAATGACCTGTGATATACAAATGTATAGCTTGCATGAACATTACATTCACCTCTCACCCAGTAAAATGAACAAAACGCATCTAAAAGTAATCAAGAGAATCAATTTGGGACTCAGACAAGAATAAAAACAGGGAGTATAGACCGGATACACCGGTAGGGTAAGCATCCGCAGCTATTCTAAAAACACCCGTCGAGTTGCCCATTAAAAGTCAAATAAAGTCCGGGGAATACGAAAGGTGGATGAAAAACTATGACATTGTGAACAAATCGGTTCACATGGTGTAGACAGATACACCGTAATGATCATGATAACGACCATAAAAATTCTGTAGTGATGTCTTCAATCTTGAGCAACATAACCCTGTTCCAAAAGACTAATTGTAAAAAAAAATAGCACAGGACGGAAAGGTTGCGTAAATACTACAAGCTCTGTCATTACGTATGAGTTGTGATGAGAAAACGCCATACGTAGGTGCTGAAGGGATGTTGTCACATATGAAAGGAGAGTTGACGGAATGAGATGTCATCGCATTTGTCAGATAGTTTGGTCTTTTTTTTTCTTTTTCTATCTATCTCTAAATGTAGGTCAAGACAGTAATATCCCTTATCTCAAGTTCTCTGGGGTAGATGCAAAGTTTAAAATCCGAGAAACTAAGATACTTAAATTATAGTACTTCATCTATTTAGCAGAAACTGAGATTAAAAGATTTGACTATACAGTGTTCCTTCTCTTAGATCAGATCAGCTATAAAGTCAGTTTCATAGAGTGTAAAAATGTGTCAGCGAGTAGAGGAGCACAATTTGTTCCAATTGGAAGCCGACCGTTTGCTGAAAAACGCGTACCATACACTGGACAAATAAGTTGTCGACATCTCTATCAAGTACTACGTATCTCTTTCTAGGTGTGCCATCTTTTTTTCTGAAGTAGCAACGATGTATAATGCTTTTGAGTTAGGATATAAACTGAGTATGGGAATAGTAGTGTTACGTCATGGAATACACATCTGTTATTCGCAAAAAAGAGGAGAAATATCAACAGAAATCTATATCCCGAAATCGCTTACTTAAGTGTATCTAAGTATTCATGAGCATGTACCTAGCCAAAATTCTCGATTCAAGTCACCGAAGCCATTCTCGTAGGATTCCCAGTCCCTGTAAAATTCTGTAGATACCTCAAACCGCTTTTGAATCATCTAAAACGAATAATCATTCCAAAAACTATAATAGACTCAATGTTAAAAGACTACTCTGTTATCTTGTATATATAAAGTGTATCTACTTACAAAAGTAAAAGCAAGGATACTGTAATTTGGTTCAAACCAATTATGAGGGTACAGTGTATGAATTCATGTTTCTTCTGAAGAGTATCATTTTTATATCTTTTACACAAGTGTCCACTAAATTCTGGCCATCCAAACTTGAGACAATATAACGTTTTACGGTCTACGCGATAGACTACTGTAAAACGTTTCGATTATAAGTATTACAAACGCATGAAAGAGAAAAAATTATTCACCGATGATGTGTGTTATTTCATGCTACTTTTTTCTTGACATTTCAAATCTTGTTCAACATGTTTAACTTATGTAGGTCCATTTGACTGTACACATCAAAAAGAAACAAGGGTCGTCAGTGAACAAACTGTCAAAGGTCATTGTTCATTATACTTATGTGTCATACAGTCCAGCCCCTTGGTTCACATCTGACTTGGAATTTATTCGTTCCATCTGGAGACACTGTGTATATACCGGCAGTCTTTATTTTACTTTTTATCTTTGGGTCACTACATTCGATTGGAAAGTATTCTCCTTTAATAAATAAAATACAAGAAAAAATCAATTTTTCAAAAGACATAACTGCATGTGATCAAAATTATGGAAAAAAAACCTTATAGGTATGTAAGAAGTAAAATAAGATGAAGGCTTCAGATATTGTTTAAACAATTGTCCATTTGTTCAGAACAACACAAATCACTAGACTCATTATTTAGAAATTAAACATGCTTTGAAATTTTAGATATAACAATAATGTTAATGTATTTAATTTGCCCCTGACCTTACCCATGAAATTGTCTTTATTTTTCAACAAATTTTCGATGCGTTTCAGTTGGATTTTTAATGTTTCTATGTCTGAAATGAAATATTATTGCATTTAGTCAAGCAATAATATGACATATTGTAATAAAGTCATCGCAATTTCTACTGAAAATTGTATATTTCTAAAACTGTTTCTCGATCAGTACCTTACGCTGTCCATTAAACCACATCCTGTTGAGGATCACTCCGCTTGGTTACTACATCTGGTGACTTTCAGAGGTATCGACAATGGCATTAACATTACAATCATCCTGTGCAAATCACTGCAATGTACTATAATAATTCATAACATTGCAGAAATTTAATGTTTCAAAATAGTAAATATGTGTGTATCCCTGAAAAATTCGAAAACAATTCACTCGATTTGACTTTGTAAGTTACGCTTACGTCCCTATGTAATAACTGTATTATTTAACATGTAACATGTAAAATTTTGCATTCATTAAGCCACGCCCATATATAACTATTTGATTATTAAATATATCAATAATTGTCATGGGTAAATTCTTAATTATTTGAAAAGTTGAATGTTGACGAATAACACGTTTTATGTTAATTATACCTCTGATCTTGAAAGTTTAAACCTAAAATCTTATTATTGATGAAGAAAAACCTTCAGTGAACACATAAAAGCAAAGCACACGTACATTCGCACGAACCCCATTTAAGCCAGAATAAGATCGGGTCTTCAGTAGGGTAAGCAGTTCCTACTTCTGTTTAGACAGATTATGCAACCCGTTTATGGTTAAGTCCAATCAGGTAGAAAAAATAACAGTCATTACTTGTCTTTTGTGTTGGATTTCCAGTCACATCATGGAGACAACCTTAGAAATTTAGAATTCTTCACCAAATAAAATAAAAATATTCTAATAAACAGGTAGTCCTATGATGTCTAATTAAAGCCATCTTACCTTTTAACACATAATTATCACTAGTATGTTTGTGGCCTTTGTCTTCTCCTTACTATCGTTCACAAAATCGACGCTATCATTTAGTGCCGCCTTCAACAGAGCCTTCGTCTTCTTCATACTTGTCTGGACGAAATCATCACTTTTATCAAAAGAAGCTTCGAGTTGTGTTTTTGTTTCCTTTATATCATCTTTCACAGAATTAACACTGTCATTCAAATACGCCTCGACCTTTGCCTTTATGCTTTTGTCTATATAGTCCTTTATGACTGATTTCTGTTATATAGTTATATCAATATTAGCCGTCAGCGATGCCGCCATTTTATCCAAAAGCGGCAGCGAGAGTCTATCAACATTGCCCGAGTAAGCGAATAGTACCAAAACTGTGAATGCAGCGAGAGTCTATCAACATTGTCCGAGTAAGCGAATAGTACCAAAACTGTGAATGAAAGCATAATAGTGAAAGGACGTACACTCGCCATTTCCCTCAGGATTGAGATTTAAGTCAACTCTTACAATGACAAGTGAGAATAATTTGACACTTCCGGTTTTCAACAATGTTTGTGTTTTAAGCAGTGTAAGCATTTGTGAGTACTTCGACCCTTACTGATTGTCTACATTTGTATCCACTGCACGAAAATACTTGGATTCATTTATACATAAAGTGCAAAATGTGAATGTTCTCTGTTAATGATTGTAGCTTCAAAACATGCATAACATTCACAATTTGTTGATATGCGACTAAATCGGTTGGAATCCTATACCCTTATTGTTGAAATCTTCCTTTATTTTGGAATCCTTCTAAACCACTACTTTCGTTTAAAAAAATCTCTAGATTCACAGAGAATGTATTGCATTAACCAAGTATGTATACCCGATAACCTCCAGAAATAACAATCAAAGTGTTTGTAAAATTTGCCTGCACTTTTTCCTTATATAGGCAGTCCAAAAATAATTACGTCACAAATGCTTCAGGATAAATTTCAATAGCATTTCAATTGTTTTCTAGCTAGATGAATTAAATATATTTGTGGCAAAAACAGACCAAATTTTCACCTTTTCGCCCCTTTCACCTTTCACCCGCACCTCTCTCCCTGTCTCGCTTTACTATGTCCGCTGTCCCATGTATAATAATTACTTCAAAACAATGACAGTGAAAATTATATATAAACTCATAGGTACTGAATTTCTCGGCACTCCCCCTTTTTGAAAATAAAATCTGACTTTATCAGTTATTGTAATCGCCGTGGATGGCAAACTTACAGTGCTTAGCAAACGTCGTTTATAACATACGTGTGTCATTACAACATAAATTAACACTATAATGGCCGAAATCGATAGAAAAATTAGATTTTTATTTTAAAAAAGGGGGGCGACAAATTTTGTCCTGTCCCCAAGTACCTATACATTAACAAAATCAACAAATTTCTTTAAACAAGGTTGTCGTGACAATAATTACATGTGTTTATAATTAAATTCGCAAAAATACATTAAGGCGTGCATGATGAAATAATTATTTCACTACAATGCGTCCCGTATACGTCAATGAAAACAATCACTGTGAATTAATTTTCACTTTACGTTCTCGACGCCTTTTTGTATTTATGTATTTAGTATGTATACTCCTCGACAATTTGTTTGTTGCAACATAAAATACTGCGAGAAGAGCTAACCAAGGATATCCGGTTTCACCCGCCCCACCCCATTCACCGCTCAAAATGGTCAAAATATAAACTAAGTCATCAATAGGAAGTTGATATTACTTCAGTCTGACAAAGCTGATGTCCAAGTAACAATTGACCGTGTTAAGTAGTTACAAAGAATACTGATACGAAAACGTGTTGACCGACGTACAGACAGACGGGCGAACAACATGTTCAATATACATCGTAAACAAAGCATCTCCCACAAAGCGGGGGTATGATCGGGCATCTTTTCAACTAGTTTCGTCACGCGTACGTGTATTTTGGACACTAGTAAACAAAAATGTGAGAACTGTGCAGAAAGTGTTTAATTCCGGAAAGGATATATTAAATATACTATTGCTAAAGTCTTGGCGTGAGGCTTTGGGTGGACTTGTTAGTCTACAACAAGGCCATTTCCTCAAAATATCTCGCTTTCTACAACAAAGCCGTTTCCACAAAATATCTCGCTTTCTACAACATGGCCGTTTCCTCCAAATATCTCCCTTTCTACAACAAAGCCGTTTCCTCAAAATATCTCGCTTTCTACAACAAAGTCGTTTCCACAAAATATCTCGCATTTCCTTTTCAATTGCAATGAAAACAATGAAAGAACACAACGCCTGGGCACTATCACCGTTCACTTTAGAAACTGAGAAACGACACTTGATCAGCTGTTTGATATTTTGGAAATTCCACGCCCAGATGTCGTTTGGAAAGTGCAATGAAATATCTTATGGTGTCCCATATCCTCAGGAAGACTTCGATAAGCCAAAGAAATAAAATTCATCCGTGGATCTGTCGTGTTCTCTGATTTGGACTATTGAGTTGTCGATGCGTAGATGTCGTATTTTTAGTTTCTAAAAAACGTAAAAATACAACAAATATTAGTACGATTTTCAAACGTCAAGGACACTTTAAAAAATAAACAGCATAGTGTACATATTCTAGGTTCTCTGAAGACGGAATATCAGAAGTGAGGTTTATGTAAACCGCTGATTTGCGAGTATTATCGTTGGAGGTCGGGGTTTTTTCTTACTCTATATGAAGCTATTTTAACTGATTCCATGCTAAAGAGAAGTAATGTCATTTACCATTATGTTATTCTTTTTGTTTGACTTTTCTCTTCTGTCTTCAGCTAAATCAAAATTGGTTTTGTGAAAAAAAGACATTATTGTTACGTAAGTAGCTGTTTTTGTAAGAATCATGCAAAATCTGAAAAATGTGATACACTCTAATAAAAGGCTACATATTTTTATTTTTTGTAATTTAGTTGTTCTATGGATCTATATTATGCTATGTGTAATTATTCATTAACATCTGCCTGCTCTTAGGAGATAATCAACATTGAAAATCCAATAGATTATATTGTATTTGAGTGTCATTAACAGAGTTATCTCCCTTTATTTTGAAATCTACAGTTCATTCTGTATAGTTTTATCACCTAAGAACACGGGTTATATGAAAAATTGAATTCCGTTTAATACAGCAATTCAAACAAAATTTAAAAAAATAAGAATGTTTGGCTTTTTACCCATGAATCCCACTTTGCATTATCCTTAGCTGGAGTGCTACTTAACTACATGTAAATAGACATATTTTTTACAAACTTTTAACAATACTCATCATTTCGTGAAAAGGTGTAGGTACAAAAAGGGGTATTTTAGTGTTTGATAAATCACCTATACACATGTACATTCACTTCTTTGTAAAATATTAAATTGCCGGATCAAACACATTCCGGGGGTTGGACCCCCACACCCCCCCCCTCTTCTTTCATGCAAAATTTCGGTAAAAATTAGTAAGTTATAGTTAACAGCGCACCATTTTTTTATAAATTGATGGAACAGCCACTGAATATACTTACGCCTTGAGTTTTCTACTGTTTACGTTTTAATAGCCCGTAAAACCCTGAACACGCGCAATACATAATGATTTCCCACATTTTTCCAGTAAATGTCATCCATAGGGTTCGCTTTATTGGAAGACAGACATGCAGAAATCCAACACCAGGCCCCAGAACCTACGGACAAGTCGGATCCTAACGCATGCGTAGCTGCAGCAGTTGATGTTATGATTACTAAAAAATAAAAACGAGCTTAAAAACTCAAACAGTACTTGCTCCTAAGAATAGCATATAAAAGATTATAATCACCGTTCACACAGGTATTTGGAATTCTAGTACTAGTATATGTTATTATTCAAATTCAAGAATTAATAACAAACATGGTCTTAATCTATAAACTCTGTGATTGTACTTTTACAAAGCTGCCTTGGGTTTCATCAATTCACGAAAATCCGAACCAAACCATGTTAACCATGAAAAGTTGTGCATTGGACATCAGCTATTTCTGAAAAAAACCTAACGCTTTAAAAGAAATGAGGAATTGAAATACAACCGTTTAGAAGACGAAATTTTATGTGTACTATCAAAATAAAAATGAGAAGGGTTATTTGTTCAGAGGACATTCAAACTGTAATTTAAACTCCATTGATTTTTTTTTTTTGTAGAAATGATGTCTTCCTCATGGCCACATGCATGTTCAAATAGCTACAACTCCTGAACTCAAAAAAAAAATTAGATTGATTTAGTGGCCAGAAACATTGTTCAAAAATCATACAGACCAATTGACTAATACTACAGTATTAAGACGACAGTCCATACAGAGCCACATAGAGGCAGACATCTTATGATATTTTATCCCACTTATTTATATGTTATAATGTATACAGCAAAACTTTATAATGAATTATGACCGTTTCCTGATCTTAGTATTCATATCGATAATGGTAAGCTTTATACTTAAATTTACGATAAAAGGGATGATTTTTTTCATTTCCTATTGTCAACTAAGCGTTTTCAGATGGTGATGTCCCCTTCTCACCATTATATGGTGTTAACATATCACAATAGGTTTGATTTGCTCGTATACGTCATTCGAAAGGGATATAGTTATGATATTGTTGTCCAATAGTTAAGGATGGCATTTTTTGGTATTAACATTGATTCCCTCATAGGATCTTTACATAGAAAATAAAACACTATATTTTAAAGCAGTTTTTGGAATGACGTGGGTTGTATCCTTATAGCATGACTTATGATAAACTATTATTCTCAACCCCACATGAGAAGAATTGGGATTGATTTTAAATCCGATCGGTATGAGAATTTCCTCGTCGTTCATTGAAGACTAATGGATGGCCTTGGGCTAACATTTTCAGTCTGATGGGGTTGTCGTCTTTCTGATATATACACCTTACATATTCTCGTTTTTTTCTAATAGGAGTGGATTACGCAGAACACATTTTAAAATGTTCCTTAACAAATCAATGTGATACAATTATGTGCGAGAAGCAGGCAGTGGGTGGCAGATAATTTTTCTAGAGTTGGTCTTTTTGCCTTAAATTCATTTAATACGAATGTGCATCTAGAAAACAAACGAAAATAATGCTAATATTTAAATTAACCCTAAAGCATCTGTGACGTAGATATGTTCTTACTGCTTATATAGGAAAAAAAGTGCGGAAAATTAAAAGTTAAATCTATTTAACTAAATTTGACCTATCAATATCTTAAAAAGGCAAACTCTACAAACACTTTGATGGTTATGAGGTAAAAATACGTCGATAATGCGAATGAAATCTCTGTCTTTCTTTTTCATGCCTCATCTTATATTCATGATGTCTGTAGTACGCGGGCTGAGATAACCCCCGTGCTCCCCACCCCCCCCCCCCCCCCACCACTCATCAACCAAAATTTTCAGGTACCCTTATACCTCCCATTTACGAATATTTATTGTGGCCAGAAAATAAACTAAAACATTTTTTTTGTATTTTTGGCTACTTTTTATACCTCGTTGAGGCAAAAATCTATTATAAAGTTTTTCTTTTATTATACGAACTTTTTTCTACAGAACATATTAAACTGATATATGTATGTATTATCATGTAGCCAATGTCTCAGCTTTACAATAATACCATGAAAGTTGCGGTAGCACTTAGGGTTTTGCGGTAAAATGCGAAAAATGTACTCCGCCGTAAAATCGCTTAAATTGACATATTTTTCAATGTCAAAACCCCTAGAGTATTAATGCTTCAGTAAAAAATTACTTTTTTGGAATTTTCTGTTTAGTGTTATCATAGTTTATACTTCTGTGGTTCTTTTGATGAATTTTGGCGATTTTCATAGTCAGAATTTATCCCAAAAAAATGCGAAAAATGGGATTTTCGATTTTTCGGTCAAAAGACACATAAATTCAACTCTACAGGTTATTGCTCAACTAAAACGTCTCAAACTTGGTGTAATTCGATAGATAATTTAATTTTCGACATACATAAACCACGAAAAAATAATTTTCAATAAAGGATTTTCAGAAAATGTTAAAAATATTACCCCTACCCCCAGCAAATTGCTCTCAGTATCAAACAGAATTCTCATTCACAGCATACCGACACCGTAAAACTCATATTTTAGGTATTCTTAATTTCTTTTTGGGGTGAAAAGTGGAATTTTCAGAATTTCAGAATTTCTTCTCTATCTCCCCTTATTACTCTTTTTTCAGAATACCGTAGTTTAAACAAGCTTTTTGTGATACAGTTCATTAATATAATTAGTATAATAGTATTAGCTTCAAAACGAGCTCAAGTAATAAATACTTGAACTTTTCCAAGTCAAGTTAGGTAAACAATTGCCACCCCTAACCATGAATAAAAATGCCTCAACATGAACTAAAATGTTAATAATTAATATATAAACGGTGTATAATAGACATGTTGGCCACTATTGTTTTAATTATCAATGTATTTAACATATATTCTCATTTCAGGGGCATATGTTTCAGTTTTAATATGATGATAATGAGTTTTTCATAAAAACGGGAATTTTCAGAATTTCATATTTCCTTCCATTTCACCTATAATTGGCATTTTTTTTCAAATACCGTACTTTTGTATATTCAAATACAATTGCATAGTGTCTTAGCTTTGTAATGAGCCCAAGTAATAAATATTTGAAATTTTCCAAGTCCAATTAGGTGAAAAATTGCCACCCCCGCCCATCAAAAAATCCCTAAATATGAACCACAATGTTAACTTTTAGCACGTAATCGATATGGAAGAAAATATTAAAATCCGAAGATTCCCAATTTTATGAAAAACTCGTTATTGTCAGCTTGAAACGGAACATAAGTCACCTAAAATGAAAAGAAATGTTGAATACATCGATAATTAAAACAATAGTACCCAACATGTCTTTTTTACATCGATTACGTGCTAAAAGTTAACATTTTGGTTCATATTTAGGGATTCTTTTGATGGGTGGGGGTGGCAATTTTTCACCTACTTGGACTTGGAAAAGTTCAAATATTTATTACTTAAACTCATTTTTAAGCTAAGACATTATATTAAAGAACCGTATCACAACAAAAGCTTGTTTAAGCTACGAAATCTGAAAAAAGTCAAAATATCGGGTGATATAGTAGAAAATTCTTAAATTCTGAAAATTCCCATTTTTCCGATCTTATAGTAATGTCACCCCAGAAGGAAAATCTAAGCGCTTGAATTCATCGGATATGTTAGGTACATCATTATCGTAGTTATGAATGACTAACATATGAGTTCTACAATGTCAGTATGCTGTGAATGAGAATTGTGTTTGATACTGAGACCAATTTTCTAGGGGGTAGGGGTGATATTTGTAACAGTTTCTGAAAATCCTTTCTTGAAAATTAGTTTTTCGTGCTTCATTTATGTAGAAAATTAAGTTATTCATCAAATGATATCAAATTTGAGACGTTTTAGTTGAGTAATAACCTGTAGAGTTGAATTTATGTGACTTTTGACCGAAAAATCGAAAATCCCATTTTTCGCATTTTTAATAAATTCTAACTATGAAAATCGCCAAAATTCATTAAAAGAACCCCAGAAGTATAAATTGTGATAAAACTAAACAGAAAATTCCAAATAAGCCATTTTTTACTGAAGCATTAATACTCTAGGGGTTTTTACATTGAAAGATATTTTTAAAAAAATTAAGCGATTTTTCGGCGGGGTAGGGGTACATTTCTCGCATTTTACTGCAAAACCCGAAGTATTACCGAAGTATTACGAAGTATTTTCTTGGTCTCATTATAAAGCTGCGATATTGGGATATACGATGATACCTACATGTGTTTAGTTTATTTACACATGCTATCACAGGAAGGCTAAGACTCTCAAACAATTGAGTCACAAAATCTTGGCTTTTTTTACCCAGAGGGGTACAAATATAGGCTTATACTGAAAAAGAATCCGAGAATATTCTTTGGCGACAAAATGATTCGGTAATGGGTGGGAGATAAAAAGGTACCTAAATATCACCATGAAGTTGATGAGTGGGGGGATGCACGGTGGACCCTCCCAGCCCATGGACTACAGATTCTTAGAGAGTACTTAAAACATTAACAGGTATGAGATTCATCAACGTGGTTGCTCTCTAACTACCGTTGAAAACTATAAAAAAAAATCATTTTACTTACAAAGAATTTCCCAACTAATAAGATGATAAAAGAAATTTTTCCTCCATCCTGTGCTGTCTTCCGTTTCACCATATGTCGACCACAAGTGAGATGGAATAATTGCAGTGCAGTAAAACGAACTCACAGATGAAGATGTTGTCACGAAACTTTGAAAGATGCACCCAGCCTCTTTCAATGGATGACATGCAAGACCTTTTTCTTGAGAACTGTCCTCGGAGGCCAAGTATCGAAAAACTCCAATGAACTGTCCACCAGCATTATAAACGTCAGCTACTGTGAGACATATAAGAAACTCTGCCTAAACCAGAATAATAGAATAGAATAAAACAACCTCGCCTACCATTGATAACAACGACATTGAAATGATTAGTATTATGTCAAGGCGTTCAACTCTGTTAAAATAAACAGGCGATGCTGTCGTATAGTTTGCCATATTGTTGAGTCTCTTCTTTACCGACTAATGACCTACTGGGACCACCCCCTTTATATATACTTTATCACTTGCTGAGTTCAAAGTACAATGTCGAACAGTTAGTTAACAGACCTTTTATAGATACAAAAAAGTTTCATATTGCTGAAAAGTTGTGTGATTCTAATAGTGATTTAAGTAATATTATTATTATTTATTTAAGGAGATAACGTGTGTGTTGATCATTTAAGCTTTGTCTTGTTGCCTGTTTGTTAAAAAGGCTGATCAAGAAATTTACAAAAAGTGTGTCTGTCTCAGATTTTGAAAAAAAGGGTCCAACCGGTGCACCTGGTCCATGCTCCCAGTTTTTAGTGGAGTCCGAGTTGCTAATTTACTTTTGTTACTTTGTATGTATGATTTTAGTTACTTTATGTTCTTTGTTGTGTATGTCTGTTTTCCATGTCTGGTCTTTGTACCTGGATTACATTATTTTGATTACCAATATAACATTGGTTCCCTTGATTACTCTTCCAAACTAATAATTGTCCATTTTTTACACGATACATAATCTAATGCAGATTCACATTAGCTATGATCGGCCAGGTTGTTGCGAGTCCATTTTATCATATTGTAATATATAATTCCCTATAAAATGATATGCGAAGAAACATTTATGTATTTGTTCAAATGATAGCAGATTAATCATTTACGTAGAATTCACCTTTATCTGTCATTTTTATGTTAAGTACCAGTCCATACAAAATTCAGATACTGCCTATGCAACAGATGATTTATGATCTAGAAAAAAAAACCAAATAAGCAATGTTTTATCAAATGCTATATTTTCAAGTAACAATAGCGTTTTCCGTATTCAGATCTGTACTTTTGTGAAAACCATATATTCTTTAAACAATAAAAGTAACCACATTTGAACAAATCAAGAACAATAACTCTTACAAAAGCGCTACATCCAAATGAAAGGGATGTGGTTTGTAATTATTTCTGAATAAAGAACAAAAGTATATTTGGTGGGTTTTTGACATGCCTAAATCACCTCCTGTCTAATTTTTAAATGACTGCTACTTAATTGTCTCACATTACGTACATGCATTCTAGACATTCAATTACGCCATTTGTTTCAGAAATGTGCTAAATGCATGCATGACTGCTTTAAAGATTAACAATATTAATCCTGGCTTATGATAAAAGAATATAAATAGATTCATTGCAAAATAGATTTGTTGGTATCAATTACTGCTTCCTATTAACGGTATTGCACACTGAGTAGATCTTCAAACTGAAAACGCGAATTATATATATATTATTGGGTATGGGGTACCATTCTTTACATATATATATAAAACTGTCCCGTACTACCATACATCGTGTACTAAGTTACAGCCCTAGATTAATCCTACGAGGAGGAATGACCCGGCCAGCGAAAGCTATATTTTTTATATAGCCTAGCTGGTCGAGTTGTCTAGGGCGCTGGACTTTGTGCAGGCGGTGTTGCCATAAATGTCACAGCAGTTCGAGTCTCGCGGAGGGAACGACCAAAAATTTGCATCGCAAATTTGACAGTTCTAACATCGTTAGAAATTTTTCAGACCTTTCTATACGTTTACATATCTTCCCTGCATCAATTTGATCCGATGGAGCAGTGTAGCGAATAGAGTCGTCACATTCTGAGACGTTATATATATATATATATATATATATATATATATATATATATTAAACATAGCAACAATTACATCCACCTTCTTTTGGAACAATGAAGTGGTTACGGGATAAATCTTTTAAGAATTTGCCATTGAAATTCAGTTTTGTAGTGACATTTTTTATGTATTTTCCTCATTTTGATGTTATTTTTCGAAAAATCCCCTTTGGAAAAACTACACAGAATCACAGAATTTAATTAAACTTGTTAAGATTGTTCGTGCACAAAGTTAATGCTTCAATTATTAATATGTGGAAAAAAACATTGCGTTCGTCGTCTGTTAAAACGTCTCTTCTGAAACTACTTGGCAGACTTCAAAGAAATTTGTGATTATTGTTTCTCTAACATCAGTATCCATATTTTCTAACAATTTGACTACAGATAGACCTCACCATGCTGAACAAAGAGTGATGTAAGAATGTGGCTAACTAAACGTTTTAGGAGATATATTCGAAAAACTGCTAATTGCCCCCTGTTCTATTTTTAGGAACGATGGCCATGTTTTTTCGACAGCTAGATCTAAAATCAAACCATATTTTTGTTTTCTACGTTCTTTGTTGTGTATGTCTGTTTTGCATGTCTGGTCTTTGTCCCTGGATTACATTCTTTTGATTACCGCTATAACCTTGGTTCCCTTGATTACCGCTATAACATTGACTCCCTTGATTACTCTTTTGTTCCCTAAGGGAGAATCAAACAAATTCGCAATAAAATCTAGTAAAATACAGTAATCCAGAGGTGAAGATATTAAACAAAAATTCATTTTGACAATGATGACCATAAATGCCAAATTAGAGCATGTGTGCTAAACAGGAAAGAATGAGCACTAGTCAGCAATTGATATAATGAAAATACTTCAAGCAAAGTAAATACAATTAGTTTTTTTTCACCTACAAAAATTACAAAACATCCTTAAGACTTATTTTTTATGTCATCCAATGACCACCAAAAAATGAAAAATCTAAAATGAGTTCCCTTGTACAATTTTTTTTGCATGTATATGATATGAAAAAAAAATTTTGTTACCAATTAAATTACAAGATATTGTTAATGACATTTACCCAGATACATATTTCATACATCAATATTTATTCTAGAAACTTCGCTTTCCGATATGGTGCGTGGCTATAGCTATTTCAGCCTAAAAAATCAAGGGAACCAATGTTTTAGAGGTAATAAAAAGAATGTAATCCAGGGACAAAGACCACACATTGAAAACAGACATACACAACAAAAAACGTGAAGTCACTAAAATCATACATACAAAGTCTCAAAAGTAAATGAGCAACTCGGACTCCACTAAAAACTAGGAGCATGGACCAGGTCCACCAGTAGGATAAGCGCCTTCTGCTTTTCTAGAAACACTTGCCGAGTAGCTCATAAAAATGCAGTCCGGGGTAGACGAAAGAGGAAAGAAAACGCTGAACAAATCAGTTTTCATGGCGCAGATGAATACATCGTAACGATCCACGAGTTCACGATGACGACCATAAAACTTCTGTAGCGATGAATTCAATCTTGTAGCAACATAACCCTGTTCCAGAAGCCTACTTCTCATAAGTCTTGCGAGATACAATTTCGGCAAGCTCTGGCATAACATATGAGTCGTGATATGAACACTCCATACGTAGGTGCTGACGGGATTTTGCCACAGATGAAAGGAAAGTTGACGATTCTGAATAAAAGTCATTACGTTTATCGTAAAGTCTGGTCAATACTTTTCCCTTACCATCGATTTCTAAATGAAGATCAAGATATGAAGCTGACCTCACGGTATATATAGTATCCTTAATCTCAAGTTCTTTGGGGTTGATGCGATGTATCAAATCTCCGAAATTAGGATTGTTTAAAGATAAAACGTCATTAGCGGAAACTTAGATTAAAGGATCTAGCTATACGATATTTTTTTCGCATCAGATAAGCTATAAATGCACCTCATAAGAGTGACAGAATAGGTCAGCAAGTATAGGAGCACAATTTGTTCCCATTGGAATGCCGACCATATGTTTAAAACCGCGTCCACCACACTGGACAAATATGTTGTCAGTTTAAAATTCCAGTATTTTGTAAACATCTTCTGCATATTTGGAAGATGACTTGGAATTATTTCTTACAAAGTATGAGGAATCTCTACCTACAACTATATATTTGTATATAGGTATACCATTTTTGGAAAAACAACGATGTACGATATTTTTAAGTCAAGATTTTAACTAAGTATGGGGAATAGAAGAATACAGTGTTGAAAAATCATAGGTTTTAATGCTATTATATTCTGATAATAGTCTTGAACTGATGGTCTCCAATAGATCTTTTGAATTTTTCAGATCCAGCTATGTAACGTTGTTAGTATGTATTCTTGTGGGGTTCAGGAATCCAGTACATACATGGAAAATCACAATCATCGTCCTTGGTAGAAAGACCAAAAGAGGATTTATGGTTTTCCATAGTGTAGTAGCAGTATAGGTCTTATCACTGATAATATTTTCTCCATAAAACATTGCTAGTGGGCAAACATTCATTTTTAACACAATTTTCTCATTTGGTATATATCACCATGACAACTATGTCTCCGCAATTCATTAAAAATAAATAGAAACAACGCAAATTATGAACATGATTTTTGAAAATTTATCAATAACATAAGTTAACTGCATTATGCAAATTCAATGCCATTACAAAAAAGTTGAGTTCTTACCATTTCAGAACATGTATAACAATACAAAATGCATGCACCTATGACCCCTGTTTTCATTGAGGGTTCTATTGTGTAAAGATAATTTGTCATTCGGAACGCTTCATCCAGTCTTGATAAATCCTGTCAGGTAAGAATAAATACAGGTCAAAGATTATCCAAAATGGTCAAATACATTCCAGATTTAACAAGAATGGCGGAAGGGTATCCTGTTTTATCAAGAATAATCCAGACAGATAAATAACTCCATCAAATGCCTACAGTTGCCCTGTTCTTAACGGTGTTCACCAACTTTGCTCGAAAAATTAAAAATGTATGTGAACTTGCTGAACATGAATAAATCACATTGTCAATAAACAACCGGACCTCTTGTTACTTGCAACACCCGCCCTCTTCCGATTGCTCTGATGTTCCGTTTAAGTATATATTTCCATGTCCTCTTGGTTGTGCAGCGCCACCACCTTCATTTTTAGGTAATTTCTCAGCTGTTGAAAAGAAAATAATATTATCTAAGATTAGCAAAGCTTTTCATGTTTCAGGTCCCCTACAGTGGCAGATCCAGGGACAGTTCAAGGGGTTGGCACCCCCTTTCTATTGGAAAATTTGTCATTTTCATTTTTAAAATTATGTCCTAACACCTCCCCTCTTCTTCTGAGGAACCCAGGCTGGCACCCCTCCGTTTCAAGATGTCTAGATCTACCCCTGCCCTACATATATATAGAATAGATGTTCAACCCCTTCTACATGTTCACATAATAAAGATTAAAATTCAACGTATAGAATTGATTTTAGAGTAAACTTAATTCTTAATGTTTTAAAAGTTTAACTAATGAATATATAAGCACTTTATTGAGTATTTAAGAAGTCTCTGTCTAAGAATCATGCAAATTCTGTAAAATGTAATACACCCAAAAACAGGCTACACATTTTTACCTTTGTTATTTTGTTTTATGGCTCTATAAGATGAAATGTATAACCACTCATTCCAATCTTTCTGTTCTTTACAGATAAGTTACATTGGAAATTCAATAGTTTTATTGTGTCATTTGCAGAGTTATCTATGAATTCTATGGTTCATTACTTATAATTTATATCTCCCATGAACAGGGGTTATATGAAAAGTCACATGATAATTTCTGCTAACAATAAAATATTATACAAAATATCAAAACTAAAATTATGTAGGATTTCCAACAATTTGCATGATTCAGTGCTCATGTAGCAGGACTACTACCTAAGTGTTGACCTCATTGTATATTTCATTCACTGGTATGTACCATTTTCAAGGGTTTATTTATGTTTTAAACACAATTATGGCAAGTTGAATTTAACTGGTTCTCATGTAACCCTAGCTAGGAATCAAAATGTATAAATAACCATGCTCTACATTGTTCCAAAGTGACCTCCATATTTAAGATTGAATATCAGAGTCTTTCATGTTTGAATACAGATACATACATGCAGTTTCAAAGTAGAACAGGATTCTACCTTGATAACTATTTAAATCACCCTGAAGCTTATCTATATTAATATCGAAAGTGGTAGCAGTTTAATTCACATTGCCATAAAATAATATGTTACTTGAACATGTCATTGATTTATATTGTAATACAACTATGTCATGAACAAGATCGATTGTTTTATTAAGACAGAGAAAAGGGAAATACCTATTGCTAAAAACACATCTTTGACATTCATGGATGTCTTTGCAGATGTTTCCATAAATAATAAACTGTTTTCCTCAGCATATGCTTGTGCCTCCTGTAAATGAAAATAAAATTAAATGTTAAGAGATAATTCTCTTTGAAATAAAATGTTATTGAGGGTATTTTTTTACATCTATCATATTGCAACACATAAATTCAATGTGTATTTCCCAGAGAAAAAGCGATGAATAAATGTCCACCTCATAGTACATGTAATTTAACGACCGCGCAAGAATAACAGATTTAAGATAAAAACTGTATCATTACTTTTTAGGCAACATTTCAGTGACAATTATAGCAAGATAACTAGTCCTAATTTTCGCAATAAAAAATCAAAACATTTCTATTTTTTTTTGAATGAATAGAATATTGAGGAAAGGTTTCATTTCAAGGTACATGAATCTGTACATAATAGACTTTGAAAGAACGAGGTAAAAAACAGGAAGTCAATGTCGCTCTATTTTTATATAGGGTATGTAAATCTCGTCACGTGACTCCGTGGTTTCGTAAGAATGGGTCCTAATCTACCATTTAAATGTATGGAGATTCGTCATTAACATAGCATTGAGTTCAATATTAAAAGCGAAGTACCATTTTTGAGTAAAAATACTGATTAAAAATGACAATTATCAAGGTCTAAGAGATAAAAATGTTTAGAATAGCATAAAATAGAAGATTTTGCATTGTGAAGCAGCGTTTTAATTTCCTGGAAGTACACACTAAAATGCATATCGGTCTTCGGATTTCAATATGTTCTACACCGGAAATTCCGGAAGGGAAACTGAAACTACAACGAGACTTACAAACTCTATTGAACACCACATTATGGCATGCCCATATTAAGTTGCTGTCAAAATATCAAGTGGTTGTGGCAAGTACTTGTAAAAGATACTGTAAATAAAAGGCAGACTGACGAACAGACATACACAATGATCACCATGTACTGTCCAAATTCATAACAGGGTATGACAACCAACTTACATCAAATTCGACCATTCGTTTGTTAGCAAGATCTGATTTATTACCAGTTAGTGCGATGACAATGTTGGGACTCGCTTGTTCTTGTAACTCTTTTACCCAGGTTTTTGCTCTTCCAAATGTGTCCTGTAATAAGCAGATATTAAAAAGGTTACATTTTGTCAACAAACTGCTTTCAACCTTATTTGACAATAATTCTCTTATCTGTCAATGTTGGAAATTGGTTTTGTCATACACGTATGTAGCACTTAAGTTATAAGTTAGAAATTTTCTGTTTTAAATGAAACATTCCTGGAGATGAAGGCAAAAATCAGTGATTTTGTTACTCTTTCTCAAAAATGTCCCTTCCTGTAGGATATGGGAAGAAAATCGGGAACAGAGAAGCTAGAGTAAACTAGTATTTTTGCATGATTTTCAAATAATTTTTTTCTAGGGAAATCAGCCTATATTCGGAGGTAAATTAAGGGTAACAAAATGATTGGAAATATGCAATAAATGTTGCCTTACATCAATTTAATTGACCACTTTAACAATTCTTGTTTGCAAACTTTAGCATTTTTGCACGGAATAAAGTCACCAGCAGATAGAAACAATGTACAAGTAACAAGTACCAATTTTTTTTTTTTATTTTTTGCACTATTTTAAAATTTAACTTTGCTTTTAACAGGTCATCAATTCATAAATAGGAAGCAATCTATGTTTGGGTAGTAACATTTTTGATACTCAGCTTTTGGGATCACTTTGAAAGGGATTTGTGGTCTCTTCACTTTTTCTGTAGTCCTTGCATTTCATTAAATGAAGTCTAATAAGCCCTTTATTGAAATGTAATCATGGCCCATGGAATTCTTTATGACCATGCTTTTCCATGATTCAGGGAACATTTGTTCATTACATATTCTATCAAGGTAAACAAAACATTTAAGGACTCCGGGTTCTTCATTGGTTGTTTAAGCATGGGGCTACCATCATCAGGGGTAAAATGTCATACCCATTAATAATGATTAATGTTTTCCATTAATATCCTCCAATTATTTTAAGCTGTCAATTATGGATTTAACAATTACAAATTTATAACTTGGCCAATCTAAAGATAATTATGACATCGCCAGAAAAAATTTACAAGATGTGCTTACTTGATTTGTGATGTCATATACCACAATGGCGGCATGTGCACCTCTATAGTACATAGGGGCTAAACAGTTGTATCTATCTTGACCAGCTGTGTCCCATATTTCGAACTTAACTGTTGTGTCATCTAAACAAACTTTCTCTGTTAGAAATGCAGCTGAAATAAACATATATAAAATATAATATATATTTTTAAACAGACAATAAAAATAGTTGAACAGTATTTTTTTTTAACTATGCTGCAACACAGAAACATACAATTGTTTTACACACATCTAATGTGATTTGTTTATATCCACTACAGAAAACAGGAAAGTGCATGATTTTCAACAGACAACTAAAATATTAATACTGAAGTTTCAGAGAATCCCAATCAAATCGAAACTAGACCTATGAATTGGTCCATTAAGTCAATGTATGGACATGTCAGATCTAACAACACTCCATTCTACTTTCTTTTCTGATGAGCTTCCTGATCAGCCAATCAAATTTCATTTTTCATGATTTTAGAAGCATTATCCAAAGAAAAAAACTGATCCAGGGGATTCTAAAACGGTCATCTGAATAGAAAGTTGAATGGAAGGTAGCTAGATTC
The DNA here is from genome assembly GCA_037379345.1 of Perna viridis. Taxonomy (NCBI): domain Eukaryota; kingdom Metazoa; phylum Mollusca; class Bivalvia; order Mytilida; family Mytilidae; genus Perna; species Perna viridis. The sequence goes on from CM074523.1 coordinate 26,891,694, forward strand.
TACAAGAAGTGAATGAATGAAACCATTGATATGTTTAATTCTAATTATTTTGAGGGAATAAATCGCCATCATCAATAGTAGTGATTAACATCTTGTCTTGGTATTATTAAATCATCAGGCTAAATGAAATTATATTTGTTTCCTCTTACATGTCGGAACAAATGAGTCGGTAGGTCGGAATTTTATTTTATTTTTTTTTACTTATTGTTTCCAATATTTTATAGAAAACAACTTCAAAAACATCTTATTAACCGTCCAAACTTTGTGGAAACCAAACATTGACTACAAACAGTGCAATGTCAAATGGTGGTACTTTTTGTTGTTTCGTGAATTAAAAATCAACCACTCCGGGGGTCAAGGCATGCGTCGGTCAGATAACAGGAAACAAAACAAGGGTATAATTTTGGTTGGTCTCAGTTTGCATCAAGTTTGAGTATAACGTAAAATGTTGTGAAAAACTTCAAAAATAGTATTTTTTTCTGTTTTGAAAATGTCATTCCTGAGAGTAGTTTCAGCTAACTAAACATTTGCTAAGACAATAACTATTTATTATATTAAGATTTTTATATTCATGTTTTGACCAGTTTTAACATTTTTCATTTGCAAATGTCAATTCCTATACGAGTATAATATTTACTTATATGTCATTATAAAATCATAATGAGATATATTTTGCTATAGTTTATAGTGCGAAATAAATCCAGGTTTGTTGATCATCTGTCTTCATTACATAGCAGTCCTACGGTTGACAAATATGGATATTATTTGGAAAAAAAGTGAATAATAAAAAAAATTAAATTATTAGTGCCGACGAACACTAAGATTTAACGAGTTGACCATGTTCCACCAATGACTGAAATTTCTTAGCTTTCTTGGCATGAGTAATTATATTTTGGTTATTCAAAATAACTTATCCTATTTTACATGTAAACATGTTTTATGTAATTTTGTTAATTTCAAATAAAATTAAAATTTTGTAATTAGAAGATTGATATTTAAAATTATCAGTGACATCAAGTTTAAGTGAATGACACAAGAGAAAGGTGTCGTGACATTTTGTCAGAAGAAAGTCCAAGATATATCATAGAATTTATTTCTCAGGAAACTGCTATCTACAATATACAATAAAAGTCTTGAATTCATTAGATAATTTTCTAAATACTACAAATTAGATTAGGGACATTATGATCCTGCGGTCCTTTTCACAAAAAATCGTAAGTGTAAAATTAGTCGTAAGTTATGACGTCATAGTAAATCAAAGTATTGTGACGTCATAACTTACGACTAGTTTTACACTTACGATTTTTGTGAAAAGGACCACAAAACTTTTTTAAAATTTTGTTAGCACAAGATTTGAGCCTTCAAAAACATACATTGAATCTCTAATGAAGACTTTGGTTTACATCAGGTGGACTGTTCACTTTGTTTTAACAAAGGTCATGGAACTGCCATCCTCAAATACAAATTCATATTCCTGATATTTTAAGTAAATATTCTCTGTCAAAATCAATGATCACTCATTGTATTATTTTTTTTTTTGGCAGTTTTACCCTTCTGAAACTTTAGTCATAGATCAAAGAGTAGAACCAGAGGTGGAACCAAGAGATTCCTGAAAGAGGGATCACCTGACTGGTCTAAAAGGGGGCCCCTAACTGGGCAAAGAGGGAGTCCCGTGACTTGCCTAAGAGAAGGCCCGGCTCTGTCATGAATCAGTGATTTCCTATACAATCAACTGGGGCCCTAGGATTCGCCTATGAGTTTTTATCATTACTTTTCAATAAAACCAAAATTTTATTCAAATGGGATAAATGAATGATTGCTCATATAAGAATGTGCAAGTTATTTACAAAAAAATATGTAAATCTTAAAAGAAAACTGCATTCCATTCTTTTCAATATTTTTTCTGTGTACCTGAAATAATCTTTGTTGTGCAGTTTATTTAATGTACCTCAGATATAGTGAAATAATAAGTCAGATAAAACAAACAAGTCGCATCCATATGTTCCCGCCGCAACAAAGAAAAAGTCCAAGTGCAGGGTAGTAGCAGAGGACTAAAATAAGGCATAATTGGATTATAAAGTGACACCCCACCATGAAATGATGAAAAAGGGGGGGCGACAAATTTTTCAAAATGGCTTAACTAGAAAACTTCATATTGGATTTGGCTGAAAATTTAACTTAACCTGTATTATATGATACTTAGCAACTGTGCAAAATTTTAAAAATAAATTGCTTATCTTTTCTCATGTTATCATTTGGAAACTGTCGGGGGACAGATAGACAGGCAAATTTTCGGAGGATATCGCATAATACCTTGCTACTTCGTGTCGCAGGGTAAAGAGAATATAAAACACTTAAAAAACTGTGCAAACAAGATACTTTTTTTAAAATCTCCGTTCAAATGTGTTTTGAAGTTGGTAAATCGACCAAAAAAGGTTCAGTTTAGACAGGTTTCACTGTACACTGTAGACTTTTCATACCTCCAATTGTGCTTTCTTGGTATTCGTGAAATTGTCCTTTAACAAATCTTAACACCAAACTGGATTTGCCTACAGCAGACTCGCCTAACAAAACAAGTTTGAATTGAAATATTTTTCCTTGTGCTTGCCCATTTGGTTTCTGGGGGCCTGATTGGCTTGTCATGATTTTGATTTATCTTCTTAGACTATTATCAAGTCTTCAATCTATAAACAAAAGATCTAAAAATAAAAAAAAAAGATGAGTGAAAATTATTAATGTATGAGCATGCAAGTCATTTTCTGTGTTCAGTTACTGTGTAGTTATACAATATAGTACAGGGTATGATGTTGACAATTTATTAACCTTGTTCTATTGGACAAATTGATGAAAATTCTACTTGCCTAAATTGAAAATTCTGTTGTCCTTTAGTTTATGCATGTTGAAAAATATATATGAATTGGTTGTACTCTAGGCAAGTATAAGAGTCCTCGCCTTTAGTCACTGGCCTGAAGCTCTGAGCTGGTAAAAGGTAAATGAGTACTTTCCTTGTTTCAAACTAGTAGAATCCTATTCAATCCTTTATTATTCGTGCTAGTCATTGAGAATTTTGAATGAAGGGACTGGCATAAGTTTACTTATCGTGCTTATACATTTCTGTGTGGCAGTTTTACTTATTCAGCGCATTAGGACAACCTTTTAACGTCATACCCTGCAGCAAATATCTACCTTTAAAGGTAAAAGGTCAGGGTACAAGCTACTTGATAATACAAATAAAAAAATGTGTGATTCCAGTTGCCCAATCGACCGAAGTTTTGTTAAAATTCATTCCAAATATATGCAAGATTAATGATAGAGTGTGGGTTCTTCGATGAGACTGAACTGCCATATATTTTGCTTGTGAAGAATTCGTCTATCAAATTTTAATTCCCCTAAAAAAAACATTTTTTTGACTTGAAGGGCTTCAGTTTTTTGTCTATCCGTACTCAGAATTGCTGGGTATCGTCAACAGATTTATTTTCTAGCAATGAGGTGATGGTAAATCTTATCCTTCTTTGCTTTTCCACAATAGTTATCTTCTTATTTTCATTTTTATTGCAAGGTATAGCTTATATTCGCGAAGTGGTACGTGAAAGGTAAGAAGGCTTAAAAACTCTTCAGCACTTTAATTATTTCTAAGAGAAGGCTTACCCTACCGGAGCACCTGGTCCATACTCCCAGTTTTTATTGCTCATTTAGAATCTTGGTTCCATTGATTAATCTTAAAACACTGTCTTACTCATGACAAGAAGCTTCATTTCATTTTGTTTCCCATTGAAAGTTTAGAACGTGAGCAAAAGTAAAAGAGACGTATGTGCTTTAACGGATACCTAATTGGTTTCAGTATAGTAAAGTCTTCTTCAGATATTTATGTAAACATTATTTTGTTTTGTTTTTGTTTTATTTGATTTCGATACAAAGGCATTTTTAACATAACATATGTTTTCTAATTTTATTTCCTGTCGACTCCTCCCCATCATAGCGTTATGTTTAAAAAGCAACCACTTTATTATTTATTTGAAGAAAATTAAGTTTCAATCTATATAAAATTCAGACACTGTTTATTATAGAGGTGAGTCATGGTGTAGAAAAACTAAAGGAACAAATGATGCCTTTTCGGTCTACATATGATACATTTTTATGTGACAATAGACTTTTTGTATTTAGATCTCAAGTTTTGACAAGAAACACACTTTAACCTCCCACTGAAATCAACCAAATTAAATGAAATCAACGAGATAACTTATATTTTTGTTTTAATCTCAAACTCACAACAACCAAATGTCCAACCAAGACTGATTATTCAAGTGGTCTGCACAAAAAATTAAAATCGGTGGGGTTTTAACGTGTATGAATCACCTCCGGTCTCAAATTTTATACAATGGTACTTAATACAAAATGTTGGCACTATCTTTCATTACATAATAATATATTTATGTTTATATATAAAATATTATATTGCAAATGTTGTATACTGTAATAGTGAGCATAAAGTGAGCTCAACAGCAATGTGTATGTATGTGGAAAAAAAAGCATTGGTCATTAGTTTAAACGGAAAGGGTTTGATAGAACGCACAAAAAAGAAAAGTTCCACAGCCAAAAAGTGAAAAAAAAAACATATATCGGGATCAAAAATGGAAATATATTTGCGTTAATACTTATTATTGAAAATGTTCACTGTTTTCAGTCCATTATTTTCTCATTTTTGTCTGCTTCATAATGTATATTCATGAGGAAGCTCTTCTAATTGAACCTTACTCGCATTGAAACAAATATTGAGCCGATTCTATCATTCAAATCGAAGCATAGCCTTACTAAGATATGAAAGTATCATCTGGAAACCTTTGTGGACAGACAGGCAGGTGTAGGGATGGACTCATAACTTTTCAGGGAATATCACATAAAACCTTGCGACTTCATGTGGCAGATATAAAACGAAATGCATGATTAAATTTGGAATTTCTGCAAAAGCTGTCTGTTACGTCAATTAAATGTGCATTCGTCACAGATTATATGTAGCTTATTCCGTAGATTTGTGGGCATTGTACATATTAAAAATCAGCCCCGCTAAAGCTTAAGAGAATATAGTGAGGTTAAAAGGATCAATATTGCCCCCCCCCCCTTTCTTCTATAGATATATACACATGCCTACACCATACCATAGTAATAGGGTAATTATTTGGAAAGAGTAAAGACTAGTAATGAAAATTTGAACACGAGTGCCGATGAAAGCCAAGAATTTGTTCTGTGCATGAGTTAAATCTTAACGCGTTTTATGCACGAGTGTTTATATTTTGGTTATTGATTATTTTATCTATTTTACATATTTCCGCCATAATATATTGCTATTTTTTAATTTTTGTGATCGGTGGATTGATTTATGTGTTGTGACGTTTTGGTAGCATAATGGATTACATTGTTTCGAAATTGATACACTGCTATCTATATAATGATATCATATATATATATATATATATCGTGGATCGTGACAGTGTATCCATCTGCACAATGAGAACGGATTTGCTCACCTTGTCATGGTTTTCCACTCTTTCTGCTACCTTCAACGTGACATTTTTTGATAACTCGGCGGATGTTTCTCGAAAAGCAGACGACGCTTATCGTTTTGGTGCACCTGGTCCATACTCCCAGTTTTTGTGCTCATCTACGTACCTTTATTTGTCAGTTATTTAGGTTATTTCATGTTCTGTATTTCCGTACTGTTCCAGTTATTGATTTGTATCCATTCTTGACATAAAGTATTAAGGAGGTAAACCTAGGGAAAGGTTTGTTTGTTTGTTTGTTGGGGTTTAACGTCCGAGCAGCAATATTTCAGCTATATTCAGACAATGAACATGAAATGGATGATAAAATGAACATGAAATGAAAAAAAAAGGATGGGTCACAAGGATAATAGGGTCGACAAATTTTGATTGCCACTGGAAAAAGGGGGATGGGTAAGGTCGGGCAATTTAGCCTCCTGTGGCGGAGCGCAAAGGTTCCTACTTCTATCGAATACCACAGCCGGGTTCTTTAACGTGCGAGGAACGTGGCATCTTTCCCAACACGGTGCACCACTATGGTTTGCGGTCAGGTTTTCCGTATTATAGCCAGACAACCCCAGCATGTAACACGCCAGGGGTACCCCATTCCACCACCTGGGGCACACATCCCAGTTGCTCTGTGGGCAGAGCGCCTAGCCCCCGGCTAGGTTTCTGAGCACTATTTAGTCGCCTTATACGACAAGCTTAGCGCTGCTGCTGGCCTATTTTTTTAACACCCGGACCTGCACGGGGCCCTAGGGAAAGGGACATATCTCTTAAAAGTCATTGGAACTTTTGTATTCAGCATTTTACATCAATCTTATGTAAGCATCTAATCAACTTGGATTCATTTTATTCTGCTTCAAACAAAAGCTTGAAAGGCTTTGGTAAAATTGAATATAATACATATATATCACTGATTTCATGAGTCATATCCCTTACCCAAGGTCTACCTCCTTAAAGGGACAATGTTAATCATATTTTACACAACTGGGTGATAATAGAATATATAACTGTATCTCACCTATATAAACTTCCTAGACACCAGAATATTGCGTTTCGTATAGTGTAGCCTTAGTGTCTGGTGGATCATATACTCTACTGACACCTCCAACGTAAACTTTCCCTGAAGGAGACAGAGCAAGAGAATGTAGTTTGATAACGCCAATGTATGTAAGGTTGTTGTATGTTAATATGTCTCCTTCGTTGTTCAATATGCGGAGAGAGCCAGTATTTAAGTAAATGAGAATAACGTTTATCTCGATGTCACTACCATTCTACAGGTTTAAAATGTTTGTCAACAAAATTAATATCAGGAAGACCGTAACAGTATTTGATATCTCCGTTCTGTTTTATCACTATTACCCTACCTTTACAATTGATATCATCTGATATGAAAATATTCCCGTTTCTTATAATAGCTAAATGACTAGGATATGTCCATATGGGTTTGTTTCCCTCGTTCTCGTATCGCTTTTATTCTTTACCGGTTTCACCTGACACTACTGTACAACCTTGTCTTCTTCGTCGCTTCCTAGAACTATTTTATAGTCCTTTGTTACATGGACACAGGACAATATCCACGGCTTGACAGTTAAAGAAGTGTCTATTATTTTTTCCGTTTTTTCATGGATCATTTTCACAGTCGATTCGCTTTTTATTTTGATATAGAGATATCCTGATGGTGCTATGGTCAGGCTTAATGGTCTTACATTGAAGATGGAGAGCTCTTGTACTTCATTGCCGGATAGATTTATATGTTGAAGAATGTCGTTTTTTTTCAACAGTGAACTTCTTACACACTTTAAATTTCATTTCAGGCGTGTCAACGGCCTCTCTCTGTTCTAATACGTTTAAGTCATCAATTTTAACTATATCGTGAATCTGTAGTAGCGTAATGTGAACTTTTTCACAGGCTTCGCAAATAAGCAAAGAATAACCCAAATACCATCAGTCAATTTTATTCTGGAACCCGATTGGAATCTGTCCATTATACTATTATACAACCGCTAAATTTTTGCAGGTAGAAATTGAATAAAAGGCCCAATAACTCTAAAACTAGTCCGGATCAAATGTAAATTTTCGAATTAAAGAAAAGTCATCAAACTGAAGAACTTTAGAAAAATTACTTTTCTTCTACCTGTTACGGTTTTTGAAATGTAGGCAAAAAACTGTAATCTGATTCTTATGTTCTATTTCTCGTAACGACGTATTTTTTCACAAAACAAATCCCAAATGTCATTGGGTGCGGAGTACCCTCAAAAAGAGTCATACCGACTATCACTGATGTATTCCCAGTATTTTCAGAGACGATAATTAACAGACGATGGATGCCATGTTTTTATTGAAGTATACACTTCGTCCATGATCAATCCTATCAAGTTTCATTAAATTCTAAGCAGTTCCAGAGGGGATTTTTTTAAATAACATCAAAATGAGCAACATGCATCAAAAAGGACAATTGGGCCAACATCAGTTTCCAGATTTTCAAGAAATTTTGGCTACGTTTTTTAGGATACTCTAAGGATGAATCACACAAATTTGCTTTGAAATCTATGCAGTAATTCCAGAGGGTAAGATATTTGAGAAAATGAAAATCTGGACAATGACGACCACAAATGTCAAATTAGGTCACAAGTGCTAAATAAGGAAAGATTGAAAATGTTTCTATAGTCTCTTTATTACACTGGTTTATATCACAATTCCTTGTAATTTTACAGAAAAAATGCAATGATTGCGACTATTCCTGAAATTTTGTTGTGTAGAAATATCAAATGCTTTTACAATATATTAAGATGAAACACTGCCAATTATAATTACTGACTTATTACCCACAAAACCTTGACAGGCTACTAGTGAGCAATTAATATAATGAAAATATCTGAAGCAAATTAAACAGACCAAATTTTCTTTTTTCACCTAAAAAAAATACCAAACACAAGACAGTCATTCTTAAAACTTCAATCAATGACCACCAAAAAAAATTAAAAAATAAAAATAGACTCTAAATTTAGCATTTCAAGTTAACTGCAAGTGTTCCCTTGTACAATTTGTTTTCAAATGTATATGATATAAAAAAAATATTTTTGACCAATGAAATTACAGGATATTGTTAATGACATTTACTAAGATACATATTTCATATCAATATTTATTCTAGAGACCTCGCTTTCTGAAGAATGATATGTTGGGTGGTTACAGCTATTTCCACCTAACAAAATTACAGGAATGAATGGCCACAATTCTTACAGACAACAAACAAACGATAAAGTTTTTCTAGTAACTAGTGCAGTGTATGTCGAAATTCATCAACTTCTTGTCATATATCATTGCTAGAATATTTCTAAACAACCCAAATTATTACACTCAAACCTTATAAACTACTTTGTACTTTAGAAATGAATTTTGTTAATTAATAAACTGATTAATTCTAGAAAAAAATTGACCAAATGCTAGTAACATTAGTTACAGATGATGTTCCTAAAGTTATTTTTGAACAAACATGACCACCTAGTGACAACAACTTGTCCTATGCCGCCCTTGGCATACATTATACCAGCAAAAAAACGGAAATTATCTTGTTTAAAGTGACATCTTATTTACAATACCAGCCAAAAAACTGAAATTGTCTTCTTTAAAGTGACCTGTTATTTACTATACCAGCAAAAAACGGAAATTATCTTGCTTAAAGAGACCTGTTATTTACTATACCAGCGAAAAACGGAAATTATGCTGTTTAAAGTGACCTGTTATTCAAAAAGGTACAATGCAAACACAGCTCACCTGAATACAACAAAAAAACTGTCAAAACCAAATTTCTGTTGAACTTGAGTTTTAGGGCAAATTAAATCTGTCTAAAATGAATATATTCTTAAAATACGGTTTAGTTTAAGCACACTTCACTGACCATGTAATAAGTGTTGTTAAATTTACAGTTACCAGTCTCTGTAAAAGTCAGGCAGCAGGTGAACATTATTAAACATCATGGAATGTGTAATTTTTCATCTCTTATAATCTTAAATATCAATAGAGATAAAATATGATTTCAAAAAATTGGATTGAAAAATATTCTAATTAGATAATGGTCATTTTTATTCCCAATAATTAGTAATTACAGACAACTATATGTTCATGTTTGTAGATGTCTAATTAACATGTGTGTTTCACATTTCACAAGTTTGTCTGATTCTAATGTAAAATCAGTCTCAGTGACCACCTGTATTCAGCAATAGACTGACTTGAAAGGCTACCATTAAAACATTACTGTAAAGTAGATTCCATGTAAAAATAATAACCTGTTTATTTGGACCAACTGTCTTATGTGACCATGATTTTGCTCTCCCAGAAAGAACAGTTGAAACAGGTTTGACTGTACGTGTAATTCAAGAAAATTGCAGTATTCTAGCAAGACTATCATCTGCAATTACAACAAATAATATTTCAATTCAAAGTGTTGCAACTCTTTTCTAATTTCATTGTTATTCACAGTAATAAATACAAAAACCTAGAAACACAACACACAATACAGTAATTACAAGAAAAACTTGCAATTTTCTCACATAACACGGTTCACTCAAGCAACAATGACCTCCCGATCGCTTTTACACTTTGTTCAAAGACAAAACAATTATATATTAATTCTAAAACATCTTAGAAGTAATGTATGAGCATACATGTTCATAGAATTTCAGACAATTCATTAAGAAAGAGTGGAATTGAAGCTCTGACATCAGTGTAAGTTTTTGTAAGAATCAGGCAAAAGGGAAAAATCAGAGCCATTCATGTCAAAACCCCACTATTTCACTCAACAATGCCTTCTCTATTTGAAAAGACCATTATTTGATCATTGCATCACTGGATTTGTTCAGAAATTTTTCAATAGAATATAAGAAAAATGAAATTTTTGACAGATATCAGCCCATGAAATATTTATTGTCAGTGCTGTCATTGAAATTATAACTTAATTTACCAAAGCGATATGGAAGATTTTGTCTTGCCTCGATTCTGATAGTGCAAATAGTCAAATTGAACTTTCATTTTTTTCTTTCATACAACGTTTAACCAACTGCCTTATTCTTACAGAGACTGACACTTAGCTGGGTACAAGGCCCAGTATCCTCAATTTCTGACATACAAAATGACGTGCTTGGACCTTTGAAATTTCATTTACTTAGGTCGCGGAACTTCAAACTCTTTTTATTGACACTTCCTTATGGTCTTCATTAAATGGACCATTGTACTCAAACCTGGAAAAGTCCAGTCCTCCTTTTCACAATAATCGTAAGCGTAAGTTATGACATCATTGAAGATCAAAGTATTGTGACATCATAACTTTGACTTTTGTTTTGCAAAGAAGACTGCTGGACCTTCCACTCTTGACAGTGAATTCAAACCACTAATTAAATAATATAGAAAGTTTTCACTGCATATCACAGTCTTTGACAAAATTGACTTTTTTTCGAATAGATCACACATAAAGTGTCAACAAACAATTATACATAATTATGTGTACAGGAAAACATTTTATATGTTAACAAGTTATCAATGCAGAGTGGTAGCTCCTTTGTATACATGTATATTTACATCTTTGTAATGAAGATATAATCTGAAGAGGACACTCCTCATCAAAGCACTTACATCCGTCATATAAAGTTCACAAATGAAAATTACAAGTACAGAAGTAGTTCTTTAAAAAATAAATATTTCATATGCTTACACAATACTTCTAAGACAAACTTATATACAGATATTTTGTACACATTTCCAATTTGTGTGGTATTGGATGTAAGAAAAACAAAAACAAAAAATGTGGAGGTGGAAATAAGACTCAACACCTACAAATAAGCTCAACTCATAAATTGCCCATTCTCTCAGCTAAATTGTACCTTTAACTCAAGATAAATAGTTTTGTTTATTTCTATATTTATCCTTTTCTCAAAGTTGCCAAACAGGCACGAATCAGCTTGACAATTTAATAATATCATTTTGACTTGTTCCAAAGTTTCTCTAGAGATCTAGTTGCTCTACTTTTTTTTCGGCTCAAGTGGGCAAGCATCCATTTTCAACATAATTTTCTCATTTATTTAATGTATACATCACCATGGCAACTATGTCTCCGCAATTCAGAAGGAATAAATAGAAACGAAGCAAATTATGAACATGATCTTTAAAAATTTATCAATAACATAAGTTAACTGCATTATGCAAATTCAATACCATTAAAAAAAGGTTGAATTCTGACCATTTCAGAACTGTAAAAACACATAAAATGCATGCAAATATGACCACTTGTTTTCAATGAGGGTTCTGTTGTGTAAAGATAATTTTTCATTCGGAACTCTTCATTCAGTCTTGATAAATCCAGACAGGTAAGAATAAATACAGTGAGAGAAAAAATATGGTCCAAGAATATCCAAAGTGCTCAAATTCATTCCAGATTTATCTAGAATGGCAGAGAGGCATCCAGTTTTATCCAGTATAATCCAGATAGACAAATAACTCCATCAAATGCCTACAGTTGCCCCGATCTTAATGGTGTTCACCAACTTTGCGCGAAAAATTAAAAATGTATGTGAACTTGCTGAACATGAATGAATCACATTGTAAATAAACAACCGGAACTCTCGTTACTTGCAACACCCGCCCTCTTCCGATCGCTCTGATGTTCCATTTAAGTTTATATTTCCATGTCCTCTTGGTTGTGCAGCGCCACCACCTTCATTTTTAGGTAATTTCTTAGCTGTTGAAAAGAAAATAACATGATCTTGGTTTCAGGTCCCTACAGTAGCAGATAAAGGGGCAGGGTGCAGGAGGGTTAGCCCCCTCTTTTACTTTCATGTGTAAAATAGACAGAAAATGGCAAATAATGACCTAGCATCCCCAATTTTTTCAGAGGAACCCCCGCTGGCACCCCTTCTTTTCAAAATGTCTGGATCTGCCCCTGCACTACATATATAGAACATTGCTGATGCTCAATCCTTTTACAAGTTCACAAAATAAATATGCAAATGCAATGCGTAGAATTAATTTTTGAATAAAGTTAATTTTTAATGTTTTACAAAATTTGACAAACTAATACATGTTTAAGTATTTAAGTAGTAGTCTTTATCAGAATTATGCAAATTCTGTGACTTGTTATACACCCCCAAAAAGGCTACATATTTATATTTTTGTTACCTCGTTCTTTTATGGGTCTATATAATGAAATGCATTATTTCAATCTGTCTGTCTAAAGAGATAATTTACTTTAAAAATTCCATAGTTTCTACAGTATTTCAGTGTTATTTGCAGTGTTACCTCCCTTAATTTTGATTTCTATAGCATATTCCTTATAATTTATATCTCCTATGAACAGGGGTTATATACATGTAAAAAGCCACAATAAAATTTTAAACAAAATGTCAAAAATAAAAATATGTAGGCTTTCCAACCATAAATCATATATTGCATAATTCTTAGTGGGGACTACTTTTAAGTAGCTGTCTTTGTAAGAATCTTGCAAAATCTGACAAACTCCCAAAAAAGGCTACATATTTTAATTTTTTTAATGAATTTGTTTTATGAGTCTATATTATGAAATGTGTAATTGTTCATTCATACCCGCCTTCTCTTCGGAGATAATCCAATAGATTCTATTGTATTTGAGAGTCATTTATAAAGTTATCTCCATTAATTTTGAAATCTACAGTGCATTCTATATAATTTTATCTCATAAGAACACAGGTTATATGGAAAACCAAATGTTGATTTCTGTTCACTATGCCAATTCAAACAAAACATCAAAAATAAAAATTAGTAGGCTTTTTACCCATGAATCACAGTTTGCATGATTCTTAGCTGGAATGTTACTTAAGTGTAGACTTAAAATTGCATAGTTTATGTACTTGAATGTAACATTTCCAAGGGTTTTTTCTTTATTTGAGCACATTTATAATTTATGGCAATTTGTATTTAACTGGTACACATGTACCCCTTTTTAATCTAAATCTAGTTAGGAATCTAAATGTTGAATTATCCCTTAGTTAAATTATGCTCAACAATATGTCAAAATGTGCCTCATAATTACCATTTAACATCATACAGTCATATGGGCAGTCTTTTATGTTTTTAAAGCTATTTAAATCACCCAGAAACTTAGCTATATCAATATTGAAAGTGGTAGCAGTTTAATTCAAATTGCCATAAAATAATATGTAACTTTCATTGCTTTGTTTTTCGAGTGTTTCTAGAAAAGCAGAGGACGCTTACCCTACCAGAAACCTGGTCCATGCTCCCAGTTTATAGTGGAGTCCAAGTTGCTCATTTGCTTTTGTTAATTTGTACGTATGATTTTAGTTACTTTATGTTCTTTGTTGTGTATGTCTGTTTTCTATCTCTGGTCTTTGTCCCTGGATTACATTCTTTTGATTACCGCTATAACCTTGGTTCCCTTGATTACTCTTTGATTACCGCTATAACCTTGGTTCCCTTGATTACTCTTTGTATTGCAATTCAACTATGTCAGGATACAGATTTCTTTCTTTATTTAGACAGGGAAAAAGGAAATACCTATTGCTAAAAATATATCATTGACATTCATGGCTGTCTTCGCAGATGTTTCCATAAATAATAAACTGTTTTTTATTTAGACAGGGAAAAAGGCAATACCTATTGCTAAAAATATATCATTGACATTCATGGCTGTCTTCGCAGATGTTTCCATAAATAATAAACTGTTTTTTATTTAGACAGGGAAAAAGGCAATACCTATTGCTAAAAATATATCATTGACATTCATGGCTGTCTTCGCAGATGTTTCCATAAATAATAAACTGTTTTTTATTTAGACAGGGAAAAAGGCAATACCTATTGCTAAAAATATATCATTGACATTCATGGCTGTCTTCGCAGATGTTTCCATAAATAATAAACTGTTTTTTATTTAGACAGGGAAAAAGGCAATACCTATTGCTAAAAATATATCATTGACATTCATGGCTGTCTTCGCAGATGTTTCCATAAATAATAAACTGTTTTCCTCAGCATATGCTTGTGCCTCCTGTAAATAATAGTATAAACAACTGTTAAAAGAAAATTCTACATGAACCAAAAATTTCAGAGTGATTTAATGTATATCATGTATATTCCCTGGAGAAAAAGCCATGAATGTAAGTCTACTTTATAGTACTGGCAATTCAGAAAAAAGCGATGAATAAAAGTATACTTCATAGTACAGGTAATTAATTCTATAGTACAAGTAATTCTATAGTACAGGTAATTCAACATCTGCACCATAATAACAGTTTTAAGATATGGAACTGTATAATTAGTTATTCAAGCAATATTTGAGGGACAACTATTAAAAGTTAATTAGTCCTCATCTTCACTATAAACAACACCTAAATGTAGTATTTGTACAACAGTTAAACATATATACTTATTTGAATGAATAGGATTCTAAGGAAAGGTTGTTTTAAGCCATCTGTACAAAATAAACTTAAAAAAAAACCAAGGTCGCCAGACAGGAAGTCAATGTCACTCTCCTTTGAAATTGAATACTATGATATGGCATACCCATATAAGGTTTCTGTCAAAATATCAAGTGGTTGTGAAAAGTAGTTGCAGAAAAAACTGTAAAACAGAAGGTGTAGATTGACGAACAGACATACACCATGATCACTATACCATAAATTGGAATACAGGGTTCATATACCTTATTTGCTCCACTTTCCCAGGACTTTTCAAGGATTTTTTTTAAATATTCCATACCCAAAACCACAAATGATTACGCATCTTTTGATAAGTTTTTCAATTATTGTAAGAATATTTATGTACATATATGCCAAATGTTTTGAACACATTCAAAAAGCTGGTATGTGTTACCACGGCTTCAAACAGGAGCAAAATCTATGCTTCTTAAGTACCAGATTTACGCACATTAGACTGCTTTGACCTATAAAAAACTTAGCACTAATTTTATGAATACTTCAGCCCTTCAATATGTTTTGGCCAACGTAGTTGATGAGAACTTTAGGTTAGAGACATGTGTCCTGCGTGACGGAATTCAGTTAACCTCGATATCTTTTATGACTGTATGCTTGGAATGTCAATGTCTTTTGAACAGATTGTGCACCTGGCCTTTCCTGCACCACCTCCCCTTTGAAGCCAACTCTTGCCTTGTATTCTTCTTTTTCAACCCACTTGGGTTGAAAATTACAGTTTCTTGACATTTTGTTTTATAAGGTCATGATGTCTTCACACCGGTTAAATCTGGTTCCCTTTATGACATTCACAAACGGAAACCAGTCCCTGAACACTTACAGATTATTCCCCCTTCACTTACCTTCCCGAACGTGAGATAAAGAAGACTGTAGATTGGTTATTTCAGCACTTAAAAAAACAATATGTCATCTGAATAAAATTCCATGACTTCTCAAGGACTTTTGGCAAAAATACAGGATTCAATGACTTTTCAAGGCCTTTAATTTTCAAAATGAAATTCCACGACTTTTCAAGGATTCAAGGACCTGTACAAACCCTGAGAATATTTTAGTGGTCGTTTTATTTTGGTTTATCTGGTGCCTCTCAGGAAAGAGCCAAAACCGAACGCACCAAAAAATAATATTTGCGAAAATTTAAACAGCTAATATATCGGTGTACTGGTAGGTGTGGCCAAAAGCAAGTCATGTGACAATAGTTTAATGGTTATTTGATTGCTATCTTACTGAGTGATAACAATAATGGTCATATTAGCCAAAACTGGTTTTTTTAGGATAGAATAATAGATGACAGATGAAAAAAATTCCAAATAAAACACTTGATATTTTGAATGCACCTAAATTAAACACACCTAAATAATACATGCATATTTGGCCGGAAAACCCCAAAAATAACCTGATGCTTAAATATATCCCAAATTATGGTATACTGCCCAATTTCATAACGGGGCATGACAACCAACTTACATCAAATTCGACCATTCGTTTGTTAGCCAGATCTGATTTATTACCAGCTAGGGCGATGACAATGTTGGGACTCGCTTGTCTTTGTAACTCTTTCACCCAAGTTTTTGCTCTTCCAAATGTGTCCTGTAAAAAGCAGAGAATATAAAGGTTACATTTTGTCAACCAACTCCTTTTAACCATATCTGACCATAGTTCTCATATCTATCAATGTTGGAAACTGGTTTTGCAATACATGTACATGTAGTACTAAGTTTTCTGTTTTAAATGGAACATTCCTGGAGATGAAGGCTAAAATATGCCATAAAGTTACTTCAAAATAATTTAATTGACCACTTTCAACAATTCTTGTTTGCTAACTTCAGTGTTTTTGCATGCTACAGTCATCAGCAGATACAAGTAACATTACAGACTTTGCCATATAAATTTCTTACAACAAGTCCGAGCTCAAAAAATTTAATGAACTTATATACATGTAGTAGTCATCAGCATCTTAGCCAAATCTGCAAGCCAATCAACAATTTTACCAGCCATGGCTGTAGGGCTGGTAGTCACTTTCGAAGACTGTAACAAGTACCTGAATTTGTTTTCACAGTTTTACAGTATTTATAAAATATAACTTTGATTTTAGCAGGTCATCAATTTATAAATAGGAAACAGTCTATGTTTGGGTAATAACATTTTCGATACTCAATTTTTGGGATCACTTTGGAAGGGATTTTGTCCCTTCACTTTTTCTGTGGCCCTTGCATTTCATTAAAAGAAGTCCAATAAGCCCTTTATTGAAATGTAATCATGGCCCATGGAATTCTTAATGGCCATTCTTTTCCTTTGATTCTGGGAACATATAGTCCATTGTATTTTCTATAAAGGTAAACAAAACATTCAAGGACTCAGGATTCTCCACGAGTTTTTTAAGCATGGGACTGCCATGGTTAAAAATCACCACCAGGGGTAACTTGTTGTACCCATGATTTATGTTTACCAATAACATCAGCCTTCAATTATTTAATGCTGTTAATTCTGACTCAATTAACAACGATAAATTTACAACTCAGCCAATCTAAAAATAATTATGACATTGCCAATAAGTTTCTTGATCTAAATAAATTTTCATCCATGGAGAACCCCGAGGACTCTAGGTACGGATGTACAAAATGTACTTACTTGATTTGTGATGTCATATACCACAATGGCGGCCTGTGCACCTCTGTAGTACATGGGGGCTAGACTGTGATATCTTTCTTGACCAGCTGTGTCCCAGATTTCAAACTTTACCGTTGTGTCATCTAAACAAACTGTCTGTGTTAAAAATGCAGCTGAAATAAACAGATACAAAATATAATATCATATAAAATCAAATATAATATACAACTAATCGGAAATTCTTTGACTCCCTACAAAAACAGAAATATGCGTGATATTTAACAGACAACCAAAATATCAATACTGATCTTATCTTCATTGTAGACATGCTGTTAAATCCGAACTTTGAAACTAAAGTTTCAGGGAATCCATTGCTATTATCAATAGTAGTGGATGAATTATCTAAAGTAACAAATTGTCTTGGCATTTTTGGTAATCATTTAAATCATCAGTCTGCATCAATTTTGAACATCAATTTTTTTCCCATGTAACAAGTGGTAAACAACTTCTAAAGTAGTAATTTTTTCTGTTTTGAAAATGTCAATCCTAAGGAATCTCAGTTAACTAAAATTGGCAAAGACAATGACTATTTATATACGTGTTTTTGACCAGTTTTAACATTTTTCATTTAAAAATGTCAATACCTACATGTATATGAATATAATATTTACTTATTTATACAAATGTTTAAAATGTTGTATGAAAAAGTCCAGGTTTTTTTTATCCTCTGTCATTATTACATAACAATTCTACTGTTGACAACCATGGATATTATTTGAAAAAAATGAATAATCCATAAAAATAATATCAGTGTCGAAGAACAGTAAGATTTGTTCCACCAATGACTTAAATCTCCTAGCATTCTTGGCACAAGTAATTATATATATGCTTATTCACAGTAACTTATCCTATTTTACATGTGAAGATTTTCTGAGCAATTTTACTTTCAAATAAATTTGAAATTTTCTAATTGGAAGATTGATATGTAAAATTATCAGTGACATCAAGTTAACTTAATAACACTTAAGAAAAGTCTTGTAGCATTTTGTCAGGAGAAAGTCAAGAGTACATTTTGTAAAACCACATAAATTTATTTCACAGGAAGTGTGGTAAAAAAACCCTGTGTATGAAGTATCTGTACTTACCTGAATCAGCAATACACAATATCCCTCAACTGTTCATTACCACTGATTAACTTCAAATCTCCCTATAGAGCCTTCAGCAGTGGTAATGAACAATTGACGGACATTATATGTACATGTACATGTAGTTGATGCAGGTAAATATAGATAATGATATAAACTATTAAATAATTCACTACCATCTTATAATGTTTATTAAGTCTTGAATCCTTTCGATTACTTTCTAGAAATAAAGTCTTGGACCCTATATTCTATTCCTAATCCTGGCCTTTTTAAAATTTCCTTGGCAAAGGTCTCGGGCCTTCAAAACCACACACTGAAACTCTAACGAAGACCTTGGTTTACATCAGATGGACTTATCACTTTTAGTATGGAATTAACAAAGGTCCTGGAATTGCCATCCTTAAATGCAAATTTATATCCCTGTCGAGATTTTCAGTCTTTGTCAACATAAATGGTCAATCATTATTTTATTTTTTTGGTTAATTTACTTAAACATCAGAACTTTTATCCTACAAAATGTAGATCACAGAATAGAACCAGAGGCAGATCCAAGAGATACTCATAGAAGGGGGCTCCTGACTGGCCTAAGAGGGAGCTCAGCTCTGTCATGGCTCAGCGATTTCCTACACAATCAACCAATTTTTTCCAACCTAAGGGAGGGGGGCATTTGGGCCCTTGGATCTGCCTATGAGAACAGTTCTTATTACTTTTCATCAAACCAAAAGTTCCCTTCAAACAGGATAAAAGAATGATTGTTCGTGTTCAAAGTTATATACAAAAATAGGTCAACATTGAAATGAAAACTGTTTTTCTGTCTATCTGAAATAACCACTGTTGTGCACTTCATTTGGTGTGCATAAGACAAGATTGTTTCTTCATATAAAGTGAAAAAATATGTCACTTCCTAGCTAAAACAAGCTACTCATAGCCATATGTTACCCACAGCAACAAAAAGGTTGAAGTGTAAAGGTCCTATAACTCGAAATCTGTACAATCAAAATGATGGAGCAATATGATAGACTACAAATGGTGTCTAACAATCCAATAAAATTTTAACAAAATCTGTAAAAGCAGTTTCTGAGGAGTTGCATATTCAACTTAACCTGTATAATATGGTACTGAACAACTGCGCAAAGGGTAATGAGGATATGAAACATCGAACAATATAAAAAAAAACTCTTTAAACCAGATACTTTTTAAATCTCTTCACATGTATATCAGATAACATGTATTTTGAACCTTAGTAAACAAACCAATTTTAAACTTAAGTCTAAAAAGGGTTCAGTTTAGACAGGTTTTACTGTACACATAGACTTTTCATACCTCCAATTGTGCTTTCTTGGTATTCGTGAAATTGTCCTTTTACAAATCTTAACACCAAACTGGATTTGCCTACAGCAGACTCGCCTAACAAAACAAGTTTGAATTGACATATTTTTCCTTGTGCTTGCCCATTGGGTCTCTGGGCGCCTGGTCGGCCTGCCATGATTTTGTTTTTCTTCTTAGTCTATTATCAAGTCTTTGATCTATAAACAAATGACCTAAAAATAAAAATGATTGTAAATATTATTAATGTCTGAGTATGCAAGTCAGTTTCTGTATTCAGAACACAACATAGTACAGGGTATGAAGTTCACAATTTATGAACCCCGTCCTATCGGGCAATCTGATGAAAATTCTACTTCCCAAAATTGAAGTTTCAGAGCATGTTGAAAAATATATACATTGTAAGATTTGGTTGTCCTCGTATTTAGCAATTAGCCTGAAGCCCAGGGCTGGTAAAAACTTATTTGGGCAAGTGAAATGATGTGTCCTTTTCTTGTTTCAAGTAGTCCTCTCCAAAATTAGGGTCATGCAGGACTACCGGACTACTGTAAGTGTTTATCCCTGGCATAAGTTTACTTATCATGCTCATATATGTCTGTATTACAGTTTCACTAATTCCACACAATAGGACAACCTTTAATGTAAAAACATACACATGTACCTTTAAAGGTGATAGGTAAGGGCACAAGCTACTTGAGAATACATGTAAATCGGGCCAAATAAAAAAAAATATCTGTAATTCCAGTTGCCCGACTGATGCAAGTTTTAACCAATCCTAGAGTTTTATGCCAAAATGAAAAAAAACACTAATAAAAAACCAACCAACCCTAATTACTTGTGGTACATCCGGATTTTATTTGTTATCTTCTCTAGATCGGCCTCAGTATTAACAATAGTAAACAACAATGGCTGCACACTTGCTTCTAAACAACTGAAGGCCATGAATGAATGTCCCTTAACTCCACATGATGTACCAAGAAGGAAATGATCTCATTTATTATTATGAATAAAGTACCATAACTTCACATGATAGACCAATAAGGAAATCCTCCCATTTTTGTACGAATAAAGTTTAATAACTTTGAATCAATATTTATAAAATCATCAATAGAAAGAAACAATTCAGCAAAGTTTCAGGAAAATTGGTGGAAGTGTTTTTGAGCTGTGAAGTAGGAACAACAGACAAACAACAGTTTATCAGAATATGTCCTGTTAAAAAGGAGGAGTGTTTATAGACTGGGAGAGGTGGATTCTATTTTTGAGAAGGGAAAGGTCAGTGCGAAATGAAGAGCATGGGTTGAAAATTCTGAAAATCTGATGCCCTGGACTAGAAAATTTTAACTATAGACTTCTAATTTTCAGCAGAAAATGTCTCTTCCCCTACAGGGGTTGAAAAAAATATTCTTCAAGCCAAATCCCAGAGCTTTTTTAACCTTTTACTGTTGAACAATTTACTGGCTACTTAAATCTCATTAACTACTACAATATTGGTAGGTTGTCCTGCCCACTCCAACTACCCCAAGAATCATCATATCATGAATTACTCTTAACACAACTAGCTCAATAGCTATCCAGAAGACCATGGCTTTTTCAGTTTGGTGGGTGGTAAATATAAGAGGAGAGCAATATTAACCTCAAAAAGTTCTACTGTTGCCACAAAAGATTGAACTCTGACCAATTGGTGACAGGCCAGTGATACATGTAACTGACTTGGCTACAGAATTAATCAAGTCAATTAACTGGCTATCTACATGAACATACATGTACATGTAATTATCACAACCTATTACAATGCAGGTACATGCAGGCCATCCGAAAACACATTGGTTTAAAAAAAGTTAAAATGTACAATAGTAGACTAGCTCACTGTGGGGAGAAATTCTTACTACACAATTTTTTGTTCTCTCCTAATTAGAAAAGTTCAAGCCCAATTTTGTAGACAAACATTATTAATTCTCAAAATTGAGCTATCCTTCTACTCAGATTTGCCTGCCCCTCTTTATTAGAAATGGTAAGTTGCCTCTAAAAGAATAGTAAGCTAAGCTAAAAAATACATGTAGTAAGGAACCAGGTTTGGGCAAAAAATGCACTACAGCACCACTTTTACTTCTACCACAACCATATTTAGCAGATATTTTGGAATCTGGAAACATATTTTGGAAAAGCTTACTGGCATGATCAGCTACACTCACGATACATTCAGTAAAGAAGGTATCTGCATTCACTACTGCACAATCAGATTCAGTAATTTCATTCCGTGGGGAAAAGAAAGTTGACATCTTATGAGAGGAAGCTTGCAGTGATGCCATCTCAAGATGCTTTTTGGAGAAAACATGCTTCCGACAATTATCCTTGCTAACATGGCTTATTCTAATATAGTGCAAAATGCAAAGTGGACACCTTTGTTTGACTTTACAATGGCAGACCATAGTTCAGTATAATCTTCCTTGAACTTTGGTGACCATTGGTTCGACTTTTTTCTAACTAGTTGCTTGGAATCCTTGTCTAAATATGTTTTGACATGCTTCTTTTGTTTACTGGAAATGGCAGAAGTATGTATAGTATACGGATCATGAGACTGGATATGAAAAAAATCCAGAAATACCGAAATTTGGCAACAATCGTAATGGCGTAAGATAGCCCGAAATATCATAGCCTTACGCCAAAATCGTAAGGGTAGGCAAGTCTGTTCTACTGAATAATCATTAATTTTTGTGGGGATAAAATTTCATGGTTTTGTCTTTGAAACTGTTTTCATAGGGACAAATTTTCATGGATTCATGATGCATTGACTTTTTCACTTCTCATCAACTCGTGTTAGCTTTCAACGTAAACTGCATTGCTCCCAACCAGTCTTGAAAATGGAGATCTGAGAATCTTTTGAAAGAAGCATGTTTTGCTGCTACCACGTTTTTGATATATGTCGTTATTCATCACTTTGAATAGGATGAAATTTAGTTCTGTTATACAAGTCAGCCGTAATATATATAAAAGTCCTGTTATATTCAAGTCCAGCATTTTACTAAAACAAAAGGGTAAACAACGACTCTGTCACACTTAATGAAAAGATATTTTAAATATTCCAAGCTCATTTATTGTTTTGACATCTGGAAACATTTCATCAAGTGGATTAAATGATTAGTGACAATTGTTTATACCTTTGTAAATGATCTTCTTTATCTTTTAATTAAATGACACAGATTCAAGGACAGTTTATAGTTCTCCTGTTATTGTATATTACATGCTTTGTTGCACACACAGGTTTACTTCTGCATGTTTTGAGAAAATTTTTACTATTGATTTTATGTAAATATGTTTGATTAGGATCTTTTTTAGTATAATGGCACTTTAATTCAGCATTACTTTTATTTGAAATATACTGTATATTTGCAGCTGCATTTTCCTAGGGATTTTTTTTTCATTGAATTGTTTTATCCAAGAAATAAACATGAATAAATCCCCAACGAGCATTTCTGCTTTTTACAGTATGTTTTTCTCATTTAGAAAATAAGTTTTGGTGATTAGATTGGCAATAATTGCTTCGATCAAGACAATAGATCTACTTTCTGAATAGTACATTTCATCTTTGGAAAGCTAGGGTCAACTGTTATTCACATTTATTCTCCTGAGAAAAAGATGATTTAAGATACTTGCTAGTACTGTATGAGACTGAGAATGGAAAAAATGTTCCAGCAACCTCAGATGCCAATACGATATGGAACCCATGTTACAACTTAATAAATTTCAGTCCTTTCCTTAAATATTCTCAACAACTAGCCAGAATAATAGAGTAGTGTACAGGATTCAACAGGCCCGAAACATGATAAGTGCACATCATTTCACTAGCAAGAGTCAATTATTACTAGCCCTGGGCTTCGGGATAGTGGCTAAAGGCAAGCACTGAAATTTCTATGCTTACTAATGCAAAAATAACTGTGTAAACGTACACATAACAAGGAAAGGCTAATGTTTTGTTTGTGGCAACATAGTAGAGGAGGCATGGAGAGATGGACCTCTGAGTCTGACTTGAGGCAGCACTGACTGTAACTTTAAACTGTAAGCAGTAACAACAGGACTGTGTAGCAACTAATACTTTTAACTTGCAAGTGATACTGATAAAATCGTGGTAAGTATACAAGCTCCATTAATATCAAAGGCATAGGAATCGTTATAACAGGAGCATAGAAGGAAAGTGTCAATTTCAACGATGTAAACAAAATGTAAACACGGAAGAACGAGGCTATTTTTGGCAAGTGACAGTTATTGATTTTGACTGTTTGTCTTGTTTGAACAATTATTGTGTATAAATTTGCAATTTTTTAAATGAATTCTTACCAAATCTATGTAAATAAATAGATTAACTCTTATTTTATCGAAGGACAGTTGTGTTTAACTTGTAATTAATTCACGCAATGCCCCCTTTCTACGTAGAAACACCCTCCTTTGAGATGCAGCCGAATGACCTACTTCCGGATGCACATCCGTAAAAAAATCAAAGAACAGGAATTTCCATAAAATACATGGTAAAACTAAATATAGACACTATATTATCTCTCACATCACACAATTTGATCGAAACGTTATAGAAAAGGACGAAAACTTACAGAAATATGTTTGTTTACAGCGATGACAATATGGCGTAGTAATATTATCATATGACGAGCACCTTGATTTATCAAAATGCAACCCGTATTCATGACATCATACAGGAAGTCGTGGTTTCTTCTGCTATCTTTTTTCTTTGCATAATATTTAATCGAAAACATTTAAAGATAAAATAATGATAAAATATATAACTTCTGGTCTTTATCGTAAATTATCAATATATTTTCAACTGAAGTTCGAAAACCAGAAGAAGAAAAATCCTTGACTGGACAATACGTAGGACTTCAGTCATTCTCAGATAATTGGCACAATTAGAAAAAATAACACAAATTTGAAGTTCAGCAGTAACAAAATGTTTTGCAACCAAAATAATTTGTTATATTTAAAGATGCGAAATAATAAAATAATTACTATTGAACATGTAATCTTACAAGTGTCATGTTTGAGAATTCAACAACAGAAGGTCAGTAGACTTTCTATCTTTCTAAATAAATTCTTAATATACTTTTTCCTTTTAGGATATTGTCGCTATGAGTCATGTAACCTATACAAATCTTATCTTAAGACATAATTTCATTATCATACTTCAATCTTATAACCTATTCCAATACAATTTTGTAATACTAGATTCTGATTTCAGCTGACTGAAATATGTTCTCTTCTGTTACGGAGGTTAAATAAAGATAGCACTATCGGTTAACAGTGTTTCATTAATCCATTTATACTTGTTTGGTTTGCTTCAAAACCTAATCAAAAAATGATATTTAATCATTTGAGTGTCTTTTTTCAACATCTTGAAATTAATGTTTTCAGTATGTAATGATAACCTCCGTAACATTTTACTTGAAGTATTTGAAAGTGTATTACGATAAATTATAAAGCAAACTTTCCCATATTCAATTTTAGTAGTCCTTCCGATTGATCTTGCCTTACAAAACTCGCTGTTAAAACATTAGTTTCGTGGGAACAGGAGACAACGATACTTTGCCAGTGCTTTGGTCCACACGACATGACTACTCCTCTTTTTCTTCTGTTTCAGAGAGGGTTTGAAATTATGGACAATAGTATTTGACAGCAAAAGTGTTCGTCTTACATTTTGTTGTTTCTTTTTACCCAAGGATTTAATCTGTGCATTTGTTTTTGATCTTGGTTTCATTTCGACGAAGCTTATTTCGCTTTCCATGCTCGATTCGTCTGCAACAGCGCTAGAAGTTTCCAGACTCTGGTCACGTTGATGTTTTATTCTCTCTAATCTTTTTTCTGCAATGTCTTGTTTTTTTCTGGTAAGATCAAGATTCTTTTCTCTGAGTCCTTCATTGTCCCCGTATGCTTTTCTCAGCGATAGTCGATACGTTTAACTTAAATTCCCCCCTTTTGTTTGAAGACTATAGGCAGCTTGACAACAAACGGTGCCGATGATGATGGCCCCGGTTCCATTCCGGATTCTATAATCTTTGGTTTCGGTTTTCTTACTTTATCATAACGCCTCCTAGATTTTACCTATTGGTCTTCTCTTCTTCCATTATTCTTCTTTCAATTGAACCAAAAAAAGAATAATAAATTCTAAAGGTAAGATTGTCTAAATAATTTTAAAAAAAACCTATTAAAATAGGAACTATATTCGTATACAACGAAAAGCTAAGGGCAGATAATTGTGATCTCGTACCTGTATAGATGTATGCTACCACGCTTTTCTTTCTAACTTATGTGATTGCAAAACATGTGACGACAAGTCGAATAATATACATTTTTAAATATTTTATTGGTCACCTGACAAAACCCAAGATCTGAACAAAATATAAAAAAAAATCATTGCACAGATGAACGTAATTTTAAAGCTTATTCAACATTAATCTTAATCATTGGCAAAATAAGAATTGAAAATGTATAAATCAGCGAGTAAGCTAAATAAGTTTCTTTGTCGCAGGTGTTTTGTTTTTGTTTATTTTGTTTTAATTTGCAAAACATAAAAAGATCACCTACACCCTAGTCATGTCACACTCGGTGCATGTGCAACCCGACTAATTAAAGTACTAAAACACATGTAACGCAAACACATGAACCCAGACTATTATATAACTTACTCGAAATATGTGCGACCCAAATTTGTCTAGTAAATAACATAAACACTGTTATACCAGTCGGGGTGCATTTTTTTATCTTGTGTGACACCGAAAGCAGGACTATGTACAACAACAAAATTCAGTGTTTTTTACTATAAAGTGAAACCTAAAATCTGCCACTTTAAACAGTCCCTTTACATCAATTTAAATGTGTTTAAAACATTAAAGGACAACTGTACACTTGTTTAAACTGGACATTTTTTAAGTCCAATAGAGGTTCGGTTTCAAATGTTTCGTAAAGTTTGGTGACCAAGAAAGTAATCACCAAAATAATCAATGAGAAAATATGTGTGGGATCTGGGTCGATGTATGTGTCGCTTGCATACAGAAGAGCAATGCACAGCCAGAAAAAAATTCTGCAAATCCATAGCAATTTGCATATAATATGATGATGTTATCCAAGAACTGCGACAAATAATAGGGCGGCAACAATTAAAACAAGAGGCTACCAGGAGCCTGAATCGCCCACCTTGTTGAATTTTGCCTTTCAATGGCAATAAATTTAACAAGAAGTTGTCCAACAATTTTACTAAGAAGTCTTTGGTAGAGCTTATCAGAAGGATCATTTAAACAATTGAAAGTTTCTTTTATTCTATCATAGTTTTCAAGATATTGACTGAAAAGTCATTTTTCCCCTTTCAAGGGCAATAACTCTTACAAGGAGTCATCTGACAACATTTGACCTGGAATAATAAGGATCATTTCAGCTATAGAAAGACTTTGCCTAAACCTAACGGTTTTGGAGATATATGCGAAAAACTACTGTCTGACCGCTATGTTCTATTTTTAGTAACGCCGGCATGTTATTCGACGAGCAAAAATCCCTACATCTGATCTATGCAGGATACCCCAAGGAACATATATACCAAGTTTGGTTCTAATCAGTCCACTAGTTTCAGAGGAGAAGAGTTTTGTATCGGTTCTATGCGTGATACCCCAAGGAACATTCATATCAAGTTTAGTTTCAATTGGTCAAGTAGTGTCAGAGGAGAAGATTTTTGAAAGAAATAACATTAAAAATAGCAAAAATCGTTGAAAAAGGGCAATAACTCCAACATGGCTTCACGGATTAAAACCAAAATTTGCCCAGTTATAGATCTCATCATGCTGAACACTTTTACAGAATTTAGCTAAACCTAATGGTTTTCGAGATATATGCAAAAATCTGCTGTATGACCCCTATGTTCTATTTTTAGTAACGGCGGTCATGTTTTTCGACGAATCAAAAATCCCCACACCAGTTCTATGCAGGCTACCCCAAGGAACATTTATAACAAATTTGGTTTCAATTGGTCAAGTAGAGTCAGGGGAGGAGTTTTTTGAATGAAATAACATTAAAAATAGCAAAAATCGTTGAAAAAGGGCAATAACTCCATCATGGCTTAACGGATTAAAACCAAAATTTGACCAGTTATAAATCTCATCATGCTGAACACTTTTACCCTGTCAGAATTTAGCTAACTGGTTTTGGAGATATATGCAAAAATCTGCCGTCTGACCCCTATGTTCTATTTTTAGTTACGGCGGCCGTGTTTTTTCAACGAATCAAAAATCCCCACATCAGTTCTACGCATGATACTCCAAGAAACATATATACTAAGTTTGGTTCTAATCAGTCAAGTAGTTTCAGTGGAAAAGAGTTTTGTATAATTGTCAACGACGACGACGGACGACGGACGACGACGGACGCCAAGTGATGGCAATAGCTCACCTGGCCTTTGACCAGGTGAGCTAAAAATGGAGTGTCACTCTGGCACGGAAACGGTAATGTACGGAAACTTATTTTTTAAAGTTTGTAAAAATACTGTAATAACTTGTGTATAAATAGTGCATTAAAATATTAAATGGCTGATTTGTTGGTTCTTGTGAATTATCTGACTATATACGAAGTCGTCATAGTATACCGAATCAGTTTACACAAAAACCTATATGATACCTAGCTTTAGGGAGAATCAACCAACCAGATGACTAATTTTAAATCAAATTGATATATTGATAGAATGAAACGCACAACACTGCATTTTACAACGCAATACGATCTTGTTGACTGAACATTGTTTTTTTGTGATTTAATGTTTCTGCTGCTGAGCGTTGTCTGTGACGGGTACATGTAAAATTCGAAACGAAAGGAAATGAATCGAAACCAAACGAAACAAATCGAAAAGAAATGAAATTGAAACAAAACGAAACAAATGAGTCAAAATAGATATTTAATGCAACAAATATTCAATTATTATCCAAATTTTTAGTCAAGTCGAGTCAAGTAATTTCTATTTAGAGTCGGTGATTTAAAAACTAATTAAACATATTAAAACTGTATGGTCCGGGTTGCTTATGAAAATAAGAAAGTAACTAGAGCCTCTAAAGATCCTGAATTGCTCACCTGGTTCGATAAGCAACATTCTATTGTTTAGTAAAAGCGGTCGTATTTTTTATGGGATAAAAATTCCTTACGCTCATACCTAAGGAACAATCATTTCAATTTTCTTTAAATTCTGTCCAGTAGTTTATGAGGAGAAATAAAATTAAGTAAAAACATCAAAAATAGCAAAAAGTGTCGAAGAAGGACAGTAACTCCAACATGACTAAACAAATTTACCTGACAATTTGACCACAGATAGATCTCATCGTGCTGAACATATACCCTGTTCAGAATTAGGCTTAACCTAACGCTTTTGGGAGTAACGCGTACGGTGGTCATGTTCTTTTTTCGACAGATCACAAATCCCCACCTCTGTTCTATGCAGAATATCCCAAGGAACATTCATACCATATTTGGTCCAAATTGGCTAAGTTGTTTCAGAGGAGAAGAGTCGAAAAATTGACTACGACTACGACGGACGAGGGAAGCCAAATAGCATGCAGCAACAAACATGTTCCTTTCGACCAGGTAAGCTGAAATGGAATATAATACGAAAAGAAAATAAAATACTTTAGTACACAAATGCCACTAAAATAAATAGCAACACGAATTGAGAGCAGAACTGGGAGCATCAGCCCTCCATTGCCCTCTAATAAACAGCAAAAGGTCCGTATGCTCGTTTCCTGTTTTATTTTACTTTACTTTATTTTATTTTATTTTATTTTACTGTGCGACTAACTATAACAAATAAAAATCCTGTCTTACTGTGTATGACAGCGAGTGACAAACGATATTGGTCGACTAGTCTCAGCTAGGTGTGTCTCTGTTATCTTTTTTCTTTTTAGTAATTTTCATTATCATTAAGTTTTTTCATGAAAACAATTCAATTTTAATTTCCCTAATTGTCAGAAATTATTTGACTATATTTGTGAAATGTTGCGAAATAAGTACCTTCAATAAGACCACTAGAAATACTACAGGTTCAAATGAGGGGTTCATGACAAAATATATGAGTAATCAAGGGAACCAAGATTATAGCGGTAATCAAAAGAACGTAATCCAGGAAGAAAGACCAGACATGGAAAACAGACATACACAACAAAGAACATAAAGTAATTAAAATTATACATAAAAAGTAACAAAAGCAAATGAGCAACTCGGACTCCATTAAAAACTGGGAGCATGGACCAGGTGCACCGGTAAGGTAAGCGTCCTCTGCTTTTCTAGAAACACCCGCCGAGTTGCTCATAAAAAGTAAAAGTCCACGGTAGACGAAAGAGGAAAGGAAAACTATGACACGTTGAACAAATCAGTTTTCATAGCGCAGATGGATACACCGTAACGATCCACGAGTTCATGATGACGACCCCGCTATATTATAGACCCTACAAAACCAATCTACTGCGCAGACCTGTAACTGCTTCCTAATTTATATGTATCACTCCGCTAGCTTATAGACTCAATCGGTAAACCTCGAGTAAGTCTGCTACTAGGGTACGGACTCGGCCGAAGTTGCGACGATTGCTTACATGTATAAACTGCTATACAGGATGTGAAAGTTCTCATAAGGCATGTTAGCGAAGCTGTTTCCGTTGTACTATACTCATTTGTGACGAGGCGAGGTTTCGTACTGTGTGTCAGAGGTATGAATTTAAGCGTTGAATTAAGGACAATATCCTCTGCGCAGGACATTGCAAAATGACAATTCAACAAAGAGTAACCAAAAGGTGTCTATACATGACATTCTGCATGTACAAGTAGCCTGAACCCCCTAAACTAAAGATGAACTACGGAACAGTGACTATTTTTTTCACTGTATGCCGCTCCTTCAATTAAAGAGGGAGAACATCAATATTGTATATCTTATAGTGTCAGCTCAGTTAACTGTTAAAGTGACGACCGAAGAATTTTAGCGGCGTACTTGTTCTATTGACATCACTGGAATGTCCCAGTGGCGGATCCAGGGCGTGCAGGGGGTTGGCACCCCCTTTTGATTTGAAAATTTGTTATTTTCATGTGTAAAATTGACAATAAAAATAGTAATTAATGTCCTGGCACCCCCTTTTTCTGAAAAAAAACCGACTGGCACCTCTCCTTTTCAGTGTCTGGATCCGCTCTTGCGTTCAGTAGCTTTTGTCTAACTAGCTAAACCGTTTATCGTCAAGTTATTGGTATTCCCATGGAACTAATTCTGCACCAAAAAATTAATAACACGTTTAGATATTTGGACGATATTTTGGCTCTAAACAACGATGACCAATATTTATACTAAAGATATACATTTGTAATATCATGTAGAACTGTCTTTGAATGAAGTAAATATTAATAAAAAAAAGTGTGCCTGTTTCTTGATAAGAATTCATATCGATAATGGTAAACTTGATACTAAAATTTACGATAAAAGGGATGATTTTTCATTCCTATTGTCAACTATCCGTTTTTAGATGTCATCATCATATAGTGTTTACATATCACAATTTGTTCGATTTACTCGTATTTGAACAATGTTTCGGATTTTAACGAAAGAAATCTTGATATAATCGAGAGATTACGACATCAAGGTTTCGATATCACAAGCGTGTAAAAACATTCACAAAATTTTTCAACGTATACACGGAACTCACTCTTAAAATACAAATGTACTATTCAGTTATTTATATCCGTTGTAACAGGCGACTCAGAACATTTTGAACTAATTTTAAGCGTTTAATTTGGAAATATTTTTTTTCCAGAGTGGCCAGATTTTAAAGGGGAAGGTTGTGGTTACGCCTAAGTACTTAAACCCACCACATTTTTTGCACCTGTCCCAGGTCAGAAAATTCTGACCCCTGTATATCTTGTTTCGTTTTCACTTTCAGTTTATTTTTATGTTACTCGAGTATATATGGACAACTCTTTCGCTGTACCTGTATATAAATATGTTTTGGGACAAGCTGCACTCTGTCCTGTGGTTTGAGGATTTCCTCCTCGTTCATTGAAGACCAATCGATGGCCTTGGTCAGACATTTTCATCCCCGTGGAGTTGTTGTCTTTTAACGTATACACAATACACATTCTCGTTATATTCAACGTATATAGACATGACAAACTAAAATATAATTCACTAATGTTTTATATACAAAAATAGAACTAGAAAATATGTTATAAAGTAGGTAGAGATACGGCATATTTTTAGAGTAAAGGAGTAATCAAGGGAATCAATAATTATAAAATATGTTTTCAACAATAAGTTGATTGGAATTTCTGGTCGACAATTGTTTTGTCGATTTTGGTGTACAGGTGTTCAACAAGCCAATTGGAATCTATGGGAACAAGCTTGGCCGGTCTTTTTAAATATTCGATACAAAGTCTGCGTAATTACCGGAAGCTCTGGCATAACGTATGAGTTGTGATATGAAAACTCAATACGCAGGTGCTGAAGGGATTTTGCCACAGATGAAAGGAAAATTGAAAATTCTGAATGAAAAGTCATTACGTTTGTCGTAAAGTTTGGTTAATAGTTTTCCTTTACTATCGATCTCTAAATGTAGGTCAAGATATGACAACAGTGTTTGTAGTATCCTTTATCTCAAGTTATTTGGGGTAGATGCGAGGTACAAAGTCCCCGAATCTAGGATCGTTTAACGATAGTATGTCATCTATATAGCGGAAACTGAGATTAAAGGATCTAGCTAAACGATGTTCTTTCTTTCGGATCAGATCAGCTATAAAGTCAACCTCATAAGAGTGTAGGAATAGGTCAGTCAGTACAGGAGCACAATTTGTTCCCATTGGAATGCCGACCATTTGTTGAAAAACTCGTCCACCATACTGAACAAATACGTTGTCGATCAAATATTCCAGCATTATGAAAACATCTTCTGTATATTTGGAAGATGATTTGGAATTGTTTTTCACAAGTATGAGGAATCGGTACCAAGAACTAATTATATCTACGTGTACCATCTTTTTTGGAGAAACAATGATAATGTATATTGAAAAGTCGGGGTTTTAACTAAATATGAGGAATAAAAGTATACAGTGTTGAAAAATCATAGGTTTTTATGCTATTATATTCTGATAATAATCTTGAATTGAGGGTCTCCAAAAGATCTTTCGAATTTTTTATAGGATCCACATTGAATTAATACCACTACGGAAGTAACAAGTGTTGTAGTAAGACTGGAGACCCTCTTTGACAGCTGTGAGTATAGAAGTTAAAAGTTTTGAAAGACGTTTGGTGGTACATTTTGCAAATCCAGCTATGTAACGTTGTTTGTATGGAATATTGAGGAGTTTAGGAATCTAGTACATAGACGGTAAATCACAATCAATATCTTTGGTAGAGAGAGCAAAAAAGGATAGCACAGATTTATGATTATCCACTATCTATTCTTTTGAGTGTAGTTGCAGTATAGATTTTATCACAGCTATTTTCTACGGCTACCTCTGGTAAAAAACATTGGATGTAATACGTTTTACAGAAAAAACAATGTTGTTATGGGCTTTGTCTGCTGGAACGACAACATATCTGTCATATATAGTAGACAATGTTTTTGATACATCGGGGTCTTTGAAAACTGATGTAGCATTGGCACTCATTGACCTACTTAAAGTTTTCAATCGTTTCGAAATTAAAGACCTCACAGCCTTTATCCACTCTGACAAATAATCAATGTCCTCGTTTGATCCATTTTCTTGCATAGTCCTCCACTGCATCCATAACAACATTAAAGTCATACATGTGTAATTCCAATTTATGGAGCGTGGTTCACGGTACTTGGGATCTTTAGAAAGGATATTACGCAGATTCTTTATCGATGATGGTTAAATCTCCCGTAACCACGTGACCGGAAGGACCATACTTGAATGGAGAGTTTTTGCAAGAACAGTCAGGTGGTTTTGCCTTAAAGTCCTCAATCTTGAGTTTCTGCAATAGCCTTTTATATTTGAAAATTTTATAATTGAAAATTATTCATCTTTCAAACTTAAAGAACAATCGGAGCTGTTCCAAGCATTAATAATGCATTACCTTAAACATGAATGAAACAACAGAACACACAGGAACATTCATATCTCAAGATTAAACACGAATTGTTCAAGTACTATTGTATCTTCAGCTCCATTTGAAAACAATAAAATGTATTCCATTGTCCAAAAATGCCCTGGTGATGCATGAGTTTTTGTATACTTACCTAAAAACACATAATTCATGACTAATAACAATAAATTCGTAAATGGCACGTGTGTTTTTCAAGAGACGCAATTAATTTGTTTTAAGGGAAAAAGCTCACAACGAATGGGCAATCGACAGTATCCGCACGGCAACAAGGGACAACTACAACATGTTACACGAAAATATAAACTGTTATCCACTTTGGGCATTTCGTATAAAGTCTTCATTGTTTATTATGGATGTTTGTCTTTTTTCTTTTGTTTTCAACTTAAGCTAAAATTCACCACAAAGATTCTAAAAAATTAACAAAATACATAAGAAATGATTAGATTGGCAGGATTTCATGCTGAGCAAAACCATAAAGATGCAATTAAAGATTGAAGTAGTAAAATGAACCTCTAACCAAAACGATTGATGATACCCTCGTCCCCCTTTTGAACTAATTGAAACATTTAAAACAATGACATGTAATAATGGTATATATATTGCATAAGTGGAAAGACTGCGATATCTAAACGATGAGTTCAAGCTGCCTCGGAAGAAACTAAAAATAACATTTCAGAGCCACAACACGAGGTCGGGCCAATCATCAAGTTTATTTGTATCTAAATGTACGAGAGTTCTTCCAATTAACCGATAAGGCTGAAGGTCTATTCTTTCAATGATCTGCGTAATATCGCGCCCTGATTTTTTTTCTTTGTGAGAAGAAAAGTTAACTAAAATTCCACGAATATTTGCTTTTCTCAAAAACAAATGGGCTCCGAGAAGTACTATATTTTCAAATCCATTGACATCAATAACCATTAGAACATTATTTGTTGAAACGTTAGGAAGAACTTCAATCAAGTTGTCCACCAAAAATGGCATTCTGGCATCAAAGTTCCAACTAGGATCGGTTTTAATTTCAGCCCAAGTGTTATCAGACAAGTCGACATAACTTCCGGAATAATTTCCATTGGTCTGATATATCCACGTGACAGGCTTGTGACTTACACCAGCTACACCTTGGACTATATTGATTTTATCTTGCAAATTTGAATATATTATTGAAGAACATAGAACTTTTAAACTTTCTTCATCTGCTTCGATGGATATAACATTTTTGCCCATCAAAGCAGACAGAATTGAAACTGCCCCAACATGAGCTCCAATGTCGATGACGTAATTGATATCTGTGTACACGTCTAAATATAACTTAGTTAAGTCGAGTATTGGAATGTCATTGAGTACGTGCGATTCGTGCAGTTTTCTTGATACAAAATCGGCCTTAAGGTCATGTGTGTATAAGTTCAAAGTCAGTGTTTTATCGACACTACCTATTGAGACATAATATGGCTTGTAGTGTCTACAACCGTCACAAATAGAAGTTCTACGCCAACCTTCACCATAAATGAGCGCTTTCGGCGAAACAGGATTAAAGTGTGAGTTTACGGAAAACACGAGCGCAAAAAACAAAAAACATCCTATCACTATCCCAATTACCCATATTTGTGTCCATAATCGTCTCCTCAATGTCATTAGTTAATAAACTTTGACCTGAAACAAAAGAATGTCAATTAATGTTTTAACGATCGAAAGAATTTAGCATTGTAGTCCTTTTTCATATTCCCGACGCTGACTTCGTTTTTTTTTTAAGATTTTAAGCAAAGGGAAGTAACTTTCTATGTTTTTTTTTTAATTCGACAGACACGTTTACTGTCAAATTGGAGCAATGGTCAGAAGTAGACATCAAATAAAAATACTCAATTTATCAGAGCCGCGGTATTCAGTACTTCCATACTTTCAAATACCATTCAGATACTTACCGTAGTGAAAATGGTTAAAAAGTTTCCAAGAAAAATCTTTACTGTTTTCCCTTTCCCAAAATCAGACCGCCAATAATGTCGTGTGCCAGTGGGTTACGTCCCATTGCAAAAAAAACTTGCTAAAATGGCTTGCATGGCCGACCGGTGGATAACAAAGCGATATGAAAACCATAAAGTACAGCTTACCATGCAGGAAATCTTACAACAAAAAGGAATTAAAAAGCGGACCCCATGGCTAGCATGTACCATAATGAAAACCGGGAGTCAACTCAGGTGATCAGGAATGCAACTTGAATTCTTGAAATGACGACTTAAGTAGTACTCCAGCTAAGAATCATGCAAAACGTTATTTATGATTAGAAAGTCTACATATTTTCATTTTTTATATATTGTTTTAATGTAATAATGAACATAAATTAATATATTGTTTTCATATAATCCCTGTTCATAGGAGATACAAATTATAAAGACAGCACTATAGAATTGATAATTAAGGGAAATAACTCTGTAAATGACACTGAAACACAACAGAAACTATTGAATTTTCAATTATCTACTAAGAACAGACAGGTTGGAATGAATGATTATACATTTCATCATATAGACCTACACAACAACTTTTTAACACAAATAAAAATGTGTAGCCTTTTTGGGAGTATATCACATATTACAAAATTTGCACATATTACGGAATTTGCAGCCCCGTGCAGGTCCGGGTGTTAAAAGATTAGGCCTGCAGCAGTGCTAAGCTTGTCGTAAAAGGCGACTAAATAGTGCTCAGAACCCTAACCGAGGGCTAGGGCGCTCTGCCCACAGAGCAACTGGGATGTGTGTCTCAGGTGGTAGAATGGGGTACCCCTGGCGTGTTACATGCTGGGGTTGTCTGGCTATAATACGGAAAACCTGACCGCAAACCATAGTGGTGCACCGTATTGGAAAAATGCCACGTTCCTCGCACGTTAAAGAACCCTACTGTGGTATTCTCCCGGAGTAGGAACCATAGGGCTCCGCCACAGGAGGCTAAATTGCCCGACCCTACCCACCTCTCCTTATTTCCAGTGGCAATCAAAATTTGTCGACCCCATTGTCTTTGTGTCCCATCCCTTTTTCATTTCATCATCATTTCATGTTCATTTTATCATCAATTTCATGTTCACCGTCTGAATATAGCTGAAATATTGCTGCTCGGACGTTAAACCCCAACAAACAAACAAACAAACAGAATTTGCATGATTCTTACAATGACTGCATGTTTAGTTTTTTGCGTAAATCGAAAAAAATAGTCGCAACTATACTAGTAACGCCTATATGAGAAAGCCAAACTTCGGGGGTTGTGATCACGTTAAAGTACTTGACGGAGGTAGACCTAGGGTAAGGGACGAAACTCTTGAAATCAGTGATTTGTTTGTATCATATTCAATTACACCAGAGAATGTCAAGCTTTCATTTGAAACAGAATGAAATCAGTCAAAGTTGCTTTGATGCTTACATGAGATTGCTGTAAAATGCTAAATACAAACGTTATAATGATTTATGACAGTTGTGTCCCTTTTCCTAGGTCTACCTCCTGAAGTTTAACCCCGCCGCATTTTTTGTGCCTGTCCCAAGTCCGGAATTTCTGGACTCTGTATGTCTTGTTTCATTTTCACTTTCAGTTTGAGTAGAGACAACTATTACGCTGTACCTGTGTATAATGTTGTTCCGAGGCCAGCCAGTCTGTCCAGTGGTGTGAGGGTATCCTCGTCGTTCATTGAAGACTCATGGATGGCCTTGAACTGACATTTTTCATTCCGGTTTGCTTGTTTTCTACTTGATATTCACCATATCCATTCTCCTTATATGTTCTGGAATTTTACAACCACAAGAGCATTTGCTTTCTTTATCTACATATTCAGCTGTCGGTTACAGACAATATTTATTAGAATTTTGAACCAAGAAGCAACCGATACATATTATTTACACGGACATTCCGACATAATAGTACATCTTTTACCCGACCTTTTCTAGCCCAGTCATTGCAGGACAAACGGTTAAAAACGAGAATAGAAACTTTCATGGTTCAGTGGTCGTAAGAATATTCGTGGGGTGCAAATTTTCGTAATTTTCGTGAGCCATGCTGTTAAACCACGAATTTTAATATTTATCTTCTGTTTCCTACAATATTAAACCACAATGATACATAAAAGTGTTTTTATGCAAGATATACCGAAATAGGGACCTCCGTGGTATATGAGTGGAAGTCATTTATACCTAAAAACAAGCGTTGTTATTAGCATCATCTATGTGTGCTTGGTGATAAATTCCACCAGCACAAACATATCAAAAAGTATAGGTTTCTCTACTGATACACTCGAACCAGTTTTCATCAATTTGGAATCATTTTTTCAAAGAAATAGCAGTGCAAATCTATGATTTACAAACCGTGAGTTACTAAATAACGCAAGCTCCGAATAGAGTGACGTTCCGAAGTCACTCTAGTTAATACATCTGCCGCTTCGTGGAGTTTTGAAATATATACTGAATCCGGACAAGGCACATATAAAACACATGTGAAAAATATCAAAATTCAGGGCGGGAGAATGGAGAGTAAAATTCAATTGATAATTAAAAGGGGGGCTTTATCAGCACATTCAACACAGGTTTCTGAAAAGGTATTTGTAAGGTTCTTTGTCAATATGTACAAGTCGTTATACAATGTCAATACACAGTAATTTTTCAGTTTATTGCCATATTGTATTAACCTAAAACCCTACAAATAATTTTAGACCTGTTAGATAATTCGTGCTTAAGAAAAAAATCTTTACTAACCTTATACTGAGAGACTATATTCCAAAACCTTTGATAGGTGAGGGTTGTGACTGTGTATCTAATCTACAAGATAAGACACAAAATACCATAACCTATGCTTAGCGAGGCTGGGGTTAAGGTGTTAACAATTATTTATTGTCATTTCGCCAACTAGGGGAAGTAATTCGTGTACACTGCGCACATCGAAAATCGATCATATCAGAAAATCCATGTAAATCTCCACATCTATATTCTATTTCCGTCCTTCTTGTCTATTTCCCTAAACATCAAACATTCACATGACTCGAGAATTTGATTTGGAAGGATTACATGCTTCAGTATCAAAGTTGATCTTAAAAACCGGAAGTGACCTTTTGCATGCTGGAATAAAAGGTATGAGTGGAGAGGAATCGTGGATATGAAGCAGTGCTGTAATATTAATGTGCATTTAGCAAATTATTGTAGGAAAGCGTCGATTAGAGAATAAGAATAAAGACTAATCTAATACTATGCGTACATTTCATTGCCAAATATGTCAAAAATGAACTGTATCGTGCCATTACATTACTACGGCTACAATAATCTAATGTTCAATTAATTATATCTCGGTGTAAAATTTTGTATAAAGATTTGTCAAATGGTTGTATCTGCATGGGTGTTACTAGTCTATCTATCGACTTTAAAATTTAATTAGCAGTTAAAACATAAAACTTCTCACAAATAGTAAAGAATTTAACAAAAGACGTTAATATAGAGATGATACATATAACGTTAGGAATGCGTTTGAATGTCTAAAGTCGTAAAGTCGTTCAGAATGGTATTTGTGCTTTGACTCGTTCAAAACATCAACTCTTTCTATAACAGATGTGTTGGGATAAAACAAATTTGCACCATCGTCGATCGAATAATAGTATTCAAAATTGTGGATTAATTTTGTTTTTATGTGAGTTTATAAAGTTTTTTTCTTCTATTTTCTTTCTGTGAGGTTTCTTGCTCTTATATTTAACACTAAGTGTCCTGCAGTATTTACAGCAGGTACAGTGGCGAATTTTTTGGATATTCAGAGGGTTGGATCACCTTTTTGGTTAATTGTGTGCGATTTGTGGGTAAAAAAAGAGCAACAATTTGTAACCTATTTTCTGGAACTCCCTCGGGATCCGTCACAGAAACTATTCATACAGATACAGGATCGAACCGAGGCGTTGCCTCCATCCCCTATCTGAGATAAAGTGGTTGGATAAATTTTTTAAAAGATGCCTTGCCACACAGTCTTAAGTCGTGCCAGCAGTCGCGCCGTCTACCCTCCGTCCGAAACCCTGAATCCGCCTCATGTGTATATACAATTCAAGATCATTTATAGTTATTTCTACATGTATTTTTTGTCGTAATTTCATCAAAAATGTTTATGAGACTTACCGTGAAAGATTCCCATGTGTTAGATAAGATAATTCAAAGTTTGCTGTACATGTAACTTCACATTATTTATGGAGATATGATAATGTGTAAATAAGGTCCATTTGAGGCTTTCCCAGCTGTCACTGCCTGGTGTGTGAAAATTGATAGTGTTATTTTCACTCTTGAAATTACTCACTACAATAACCTAACAATACAATGCATGTATACATTAAAAAGACATTTCGTATTGCAGAAAATCATAGCAAACTTCTGTGACAACTTGATTTCAACACACAAAACAAACATGTACAATAATATGACTTTTTTCGCACGTTTGAGAAAAAGAACACATTTGCCAAAAAATTAGCATGTGTGATCCCTTAAATGTTTTTGTTCTATGATATTACGTTTTTTTTCTACTAACTTCTATGTGTCTAAGTTTTTGAAATGCTAAAATGATTAAAATACTTCTAGTCATTGAAGATGATTATACTGTTACTTCATAGATTAATGCGATTTGTTTTTATTCTTTAAAAAAATGCGACTGAACTAATATCGCAGTAGTTAAACCCCGCAATATGAAACTGAAATTTACTGATGTTGGATCTTTTCTCAAGTCGTATTTATTAAAATAACATTTTTTACCAAAACGAAAAAAAAAAAAATTCTGCGTGCAATAATTTCTTAATTTACTGTAATTCAAAGTAATTCTAACCTGTTTCATTGACTTTAACGTACTTATTACAATATTTACGCGTATAACATGCCCAAAAATAAATTTCACGATTGGCATACTGTAGGCAGTTGACATACCTGGTGATGGAAAAATGTACAGATCTGTCAAAATCAAAAGATGACGTTAAATTTGCCTTTGGTACTAGTGATGTTTCTACGTGCAAATATTTGAAAGATCAGATTAATGTACGAAAAGGGGCATAATAAAACAAGCGTTTGATGGAGAATGAAAACTACGAATTAATTCCTGAAATTTACAAAATGGGGGGGGGGCCAACCCGGGGCCCCGAATATTTCTTCAAGATATGTAGCTTGATTGATAAGCCCAAAGCAATGTTTTATATAATACCGGACGGGTCTAAGATATCAAGAGGGGACAAAAACATTAATTGACTCAGTTAAAACCATTTTTGTATTATTTTTTTAGATGAAGGTGCATTAAATTAACATTTTTTTACGTGGGGACTCTTCACTCTGAACTCGCTTCTGTTCTACTGTAATACAGCGTTAAAAGAAAATAATCACATTCTATTGGCACATTTGCATCTATATTTTAGATGTAAGGTGGTTTAGGGCAAAACCAGATTTAACAAGTACTATCTTTAAAAAAAGATACCCGACGCAGTAAAATTTTCTTCTTTTTATTTCTAAGTTTCTACATTTCTTTCAAGAAAATAACACATGGCACGCAATTACAAATTTTCGATTAACCCGAATAATCCAGTCGTTATATTACGTTCCTTCCAATCATTCCATCCTCGAGAGGGAAGTGAAACGGAAACGGAGAGGGACTGGATTATTCGGGTTAATTCTCGATACATTGTTTTCGAACGCCACTAAGTGATCAGTATTTGGCCAATCGGGGAACAGAATTGCGATCAGGTGACTTTGGCTTTATGCATAGCTTTCCAGGATTTTTTTTCTGTATCGATCCTTGCTTTGTCGTATATAGATAAAAAATAAAATCAGTTGGAACATCACTCGGCCTTTCCCCGGAAAAGTCCGAGTAATGTTCCGAATGGAGGCAAACTAAGAGATGTCCCCTAGTGCTCTTTCGCCTCTACCGTTCGTCCTTTGGTGTGCGTGCTGTTTTTTTTTTTTTTTTTTTTTTTTTTTTTTTGTATTTAAAGTATATTGTACCAATTCCCCATTTGTTTTGGTTGACTTCTATGTGATACACCAAAAGCATAAAGTGGTGCGATATATTTGATATTATTGCAAAAAATGCGAGTTTGATATACTAGTAATCGTATTGCTTATTTAATCATATTTAGGCATCGTAAAGATTGATCACTACACAACGAGCTAAATCTACAATCTTAACATAACATAAAATTATAACAATAAAGTTGAGCACTTACAAAATTTCAGTGATTATATATCCACTTTCTCTGTACATTGTAAGCCGATCATATATACATGTACCATCACGAATAAATTCAAATTTGCTTTAATTCCTTAGATGTAGTTAGAAAACATTTAGGGGAAAATATAAATCATAGATTGGTTTTAATCTTACCCTTAAATCGAGCCTCTTGACTATAAACACAGTTTTACTTGTAAACTGACACACAGTTTTAAAAAATATGTTTTTGTCAAGTATTACATCTATATACATATATATATATACACTTTATTTATACAGTATGTTCCTGGTTCATATTTTTTGTATCTACGCTTAATGTTCCTGATTCTCCAGGTCGGGACTTCCTGGCAACTATATGGGCATAAGAGTTTTCGGGGCCCGTGTTGATTTTAAAATCTCAAATAGAAATTTTTCTCAAATTTTTAATTTCAAGTGAGCTGACCAAAATTTAAGTTAGGAAAGCACTGGGAGAGATCCTCGATTAGAGATTTTACGAAACATGGTGCAGAGCAGTTATAAATCCAAACAAACAGTTTACCAAGTACTATAAGGATCTCGAAGGCTCGAATTGATTAAGGAGGGGATCCCGATCCAGGGGATTGCAAAACAATGGGAGCTAGGCTTCTATTTGCTCATTTTTTCCCAATTTTGCACGAAATAGTCATAACCTTCCAACAAAAAGAAGAAGGTACGACCCACTTCACCTCCCCTCCCCTTGATCCGCCACTGATGTAAAAAAAATCTATAAGTTACGTACACTGAAAATCTACGGACTACTTGTTAAATTGATGACAATGTCTTGTTGCTATATATATTTTCCTGCAACGTAACATATTGATCTAAATTATCTGCTAAATGGCCTTGAATATATATCAGTCGGACAGTGCATGTGCAATGTCTAGGACAGGTTAAAATGAATTTGGAAATATCTTGTTAGATAACTTGTCTTCTCGGGCCGATTTTTATACCCCCACTTTGCAAGTGGAGTATATAGTGATAGGGGTGTCGGTTCGTCCTTCCGTGTGTTCCTCCTTCCTTTCATTACACAGAGTAGCATCTTTTATCCGTTACTCCTCCCACACCACTGAATGGAATTGAATGAAACTTTCGTTGTTTCACATAATCTTTATTAAATATGTTATATAAAAATTTGAATTTAAAAATTTAAATGTTATTAAAATAATTTTAGGGTTTCTCATGCTAAATCATGTCATTTGTTAATGTAAGGACCTGGGGACCTTTCTTTTATCCGTTACTCCTCTTATGCCACTGAATGGAATTGAATGCAACTTTCACAGAATATTTATTACATATTCTCATTGTGGACCTCCTATAATATTTAGTATTTGATCTGAATCTATATCGGGGTCTCACATAGCAAAACATAGACTTTGTCATTTGATAATATTGGGGCAAAAGGGGGAGCATCTCTTATCAATCACTCTTCCTGTACAACTGAATGTGATTGAATGAAATTTTCACAGAACCTTTATTACATGTTCTCATTGAGCACCTCCTATAGTAGGTTTTGATCTCAATCAACCTAACTACACCAAACACTTTTTGGACTGTAGAATTTGTTTAATTTAGACAGGTTGTGGGTTTAAGGGTTAAGTTTAAACAGGTTTTGGGTCCAAGAATTCAATTTTGACAAGTTCTGGGATTAAGGGTCAGTTTAGACAGGTTTAGGGAT
The DNA here is from genome assembly GCA_037379345.1 of Perna viridis. Taxonomy (NCBI): domain Eukaryota; kingdom Metazoa; phylum Mollusca; class Bivalvia; order Mytilida; family Mytilidae; genus Perna; species Perna viridis. Next base: position 26,935,814 of record CM074523.1, read on the forward strand.
TAAAGTCAGATTAGACAGGTTCTGGGATTTAGGAGTCAGTTTGGACAGGTTTTGGGATTAAGTGTAAGTGTAGACAGGTTTTGTTAGACGTAGCGACACAAGACTTCGTCATTTGTGAATATGGGGATCAACTCCTATCCGTTACTCCTCCTATACCACTGAATGGAACTGTATGTAACTATCACAGAATCTTTATTACATAAAACATTCCCATTGTGCAACTCCTATTTTGGAAATGGAGGTTGAAAGATGCATGTTATCAATTGGGTGATTGGGGCAATTGCTCACAGTTCTCTATTTTAAAGGAGATAGACCTAGGGTAAGGGACATAACTCATGAAGTCAGTGATATGTATCTATCATATTAAATTTCACCAAAGGCTATCGAGTTTAAAGCCATCATATTTTAAACAGAATGAAATTAATCTAGGTTGCTTTGTGTTCCGAGTTAAAAAATGAGACACAAGGGTTCCATTGATTTTTCGTTCATTTCAAAAAGTATAGGATAAACTTTGATTTTAATTGTTAAAAAGAGAAATTAATATTCGGATCCTCGAAATATTGCCACCCGCCCAAGAATATTTTAATCTAAAATAGGAGAAAAAGGACGTAAAATTCAATGTAGAGTTTAAAGCCATCAAATATTAGGACGATTCAGATGCAAATTTGTCTCATTTAAGAGAAAATCAAACGCACCAGCAACGAGTTATACAGATTTCAGATGCATAAACTTATTAGATACAAAGAAAAAGACACAAGTTTAAAAAGGTTAGATCAAATGTATATTGATTTTAAAATGTTCGAACCAACCATTTTTAAATCAAATCACATTTGATCTTAGTATTTACACCAAACAAGAAAGACTCTTTACATGCATATTTTGTATCTACCATTTGTTGTACAACCATATTACCTTCCCTTTAAGATCGAATTTATAATCCTTTTTTTTTTTTGGGGGGGGGGGTAAAATTCGATTTCGATTTATTATTTACCGCTCAAATATTTTTTTGTAAACGGACCAACAGTTCATGCGATTAAAAACTGTTCAAGGCCCTAAGGGTTACTCGTGTACTGTAGGTTAGTCTTCTTGTTACTTCTTTCAATTTCTTGAATTTGCACATTTGTACAACCCCACCCCCACTTTACTTTGCATCCTTTGCATCAAGGTCTTTAACCATTACTTTCGATTTGTATCGTTTATATAACAATGGTTACCCCCATTTTTACATTTAAATGGTGTAACTTCAAACAGCAATCCTTCAAACCAATATTCACGTTTGTCAATATGTTTATATCAATGTCACAATTGTCATGTGTGAGATGGTCCCCGCCATTAAGTACTCGTCCATCGTTTATTACGGAAGTTGGTAACTTTTAGTCAGTTTGCACTGTCAGTTTTCACTTTCCTTGTAGTTGGACAGCGTTAGTGTATATTTATTTCTTAAACGTGCTTTTCCTGTCTTTTTTTCAAGATTTGTCTTGCAGCACGACATCTATGAACTCGTGATATTTGAACTCTCACTCTGTCAAAGTGGGCGTATAAGAAAAGTTTTTGACGGACGATACAAACAATTCCGTAAATTATTCATTGATTTGCGACGTATATACACAACTATGCATTAGTTTGGAATATCAATGTCATCTTACATAAAACAAGGTAAGAAATAAAGATTGTCAAAACTATGTGAAGTTCAGTTCGAAGTACAAAAAGGGGGAGGCATTGTTTTGAAGTCGATCAAGTGGTAGCGGAAGGAAGCATGCATATGGAAGTTGCTACGTACATTTACTTCACAGAAGCGGGAAATATAAACAGAACAAATCATTTTATTTCAGGCTCTTTTTAAAGATATCTGCATCACAAGATCCTGAATCAAATTCCTAAAATAGACTTTAAATTAATACTGCCTGGAAGCGGTTACCGAATTTCTATGAATGATTTAAATCTATTTAAAACCGTGAACAAATGAACGTTAAACATTACTTGTAAATGTCACGGTTAAGTTAGATTATGCATGATATTTTTCGGTAAGAAAAAGAAGGAAATCCGGGTCTCTTTTTAGAGTTCCTCTCTTGTATTATGTTTCCGTAATTAGACAAAGATGGCCTTTGGGGCAATATACACACTACAAGTATAAAATTAACTGTCATTTTAAACCATGTGATAAAAAACATTTAATATAAGATATTTATTCTATGTGACACATACAATAGCCTAAAGACACTGAAATCATTTTTGTTACAAGACATAATTCCTCTGTGAACCAGGAACGTGTATGAAGAATCCCTTCACTTGACCTAATTAATTCGAATTCACTTGTTTAGAAAACTAAGGGGCCTTCTTATGCAGAGAAATACGTCGGTATGGTAAGTTTTTGTTCCGGTTAATATTTCAGACACCACTGAGATCTGCATGTCTTTATAATCGCTTTGAGTTCAGGAAAAGGGAATGGCCGTCTAATTTCCCCATCTGTCACTCCCCCATATATCACTTACAAAGTCATACTATACATAACACATAACATACACGCTTAATGTGCACTCTTGCAATTTGTGTGAAGATATTGGTTCAGTTACAGGCGCGGACCCAAGGCTGTTAGAGAGGAACCGGAAAGGGGTATATTTGCTCCCTTTTTGTCCAATGAATCCCATCTACGGTTGCTTTTTTTAAACTGTTTCTGCCATGCTCATATAAACATACTTTATTTTATTTCAGATCTCCATGGTAACACGTAATGAGTCAACGTTCTCAGACAAAACAGATGTCATCCGGTGGAAATAAATCGAAACAAATCAAACTGGTCTTGTTGGGGGAGTCCGGGGTTGGAAAATCAAGCATAGCCCTAAGATATGTACGAGGAGAATTTAATGAAAATGGAGAAGCTACAATCGGAGGTACGATATTTCAAAAAGAAAAGCGTTAAATATAACGTACAGGGCCGGATCAAGAAAAATAAGTAAAGTAAAATCAATTCAAATCAAAGTCGTTAATCGTCAGATATTCTATGCAAATAATTCGGCTTGCTTTCAACATCCAGGCGAATTCAATGCTCCACTAAACTTAACCCCCAATCAATCAGTGATTTCCTCATTTTCACCGTATATATGTATGGACATGGTTCAGAATTTTAAAAAATCACAAATTTCATTGAGCTTAAACTTGAAGATTTAATTTCGGTAATTTAAGGAAAACTATGAAAGGATGATGAGTGATAATATACATTCATGTTCTTTTCTATTTCACATATTTTGACATCGTTCATTGGTACATTACAAGCAAAATAAGTGTATTCCTTTTTCGAAAATACACTTGACATTGTGTAACGCTACAGTTCGTCCATCAGCTTAGATCGGCAAACTTCGAGTGATTCCGAAATGGTTCGAATTCAAGCGATGTTGCCATTTGCTCTAAAACGCCAGGAGATGGTACGCCTACCACGGGGGCTTGCTCCCACTATCAAATATGCAACCCGACTAGTATATTATAAAACAGAAATATACTAGTCGAGCTGCATATAAGATAGTGGAAGCAAGCAAGCCCCCACATCTTGCCGGGGAAACAATAAAAGTTGCCAAGAATAACGAAATTTAGAGAATGGAGCACGAATTTGTTATTTGTTCTAATTGAGCCCATGGGTCGTAAAACCTTTTATTGTAATTTGTCTTTTATCATCTTATCCTTTTTTTCTAAATTCAGCTGCTTTCTTGACGAAGACCGTCAACGTCAGAGGACAAAGTGTCAAATTTGATATCTGGGACACAGCCGGTCAAGAACGCTACCACAGCTTAGCTCCAATGTATTACAGAGGGGCACCAGCAGCTATTGTAGTCTATGACGTCACAAGCGTAGTAAGAATTCCATATAAAAGTGCATGATTTCACGGACTAAAATTATGCCACTTATGCAAATTAGTAAATACGCTTGGCGAATTTGTAGTTTTGTTCTCTTGACCTGTTTTTTTTTATACGGTTTAGCAGAGTCATAAGCTTTCGGTGTAATACGTAATTTATATATGGAAGCAGTTTTTGGTCTGCGGATGATATTGTAATTGGACAAAACCATTCCGATGAAACTTTTAATATATGATGCAAAAATATTCGAACTCCGAGTATTCATTTAAAGATTAAATCAGTTTCAAAGTAATTTAACTTTATAAAACTGGTTTTGATGAAGATATGATACTAGACCCATCATAATTTTATATAGACAGCACTGTACATTTTAAAGCAATTTGAGCTAATTTCATCACAGAACTGCTTGATTTTACATAGACTCGGCCCGTAGGTCCACTGCTAATTTCTTTCACCGAGTAAGATCCCCACTCCGTATAACTGGTTGCCGACCGGGATTTCACTATACACATTTATATTTTAACCATTTAGGTTACTAGTATACTTTTCTCAGGTTAACTTCCTGTCAGACTGAATCAGGCTCTCAGTGCTTCTAAGGTCAAATGTTAAATCTAGTATGAGGACTTCATCCTCTATCTTATTCCTCTACATATTCTCTATGACTGAATTTAGTAGTGCCACTCATTTTTTCCCTTGTAAAAATAAAAATTCTTAGTGCTACGTATCTCTTTTTTCTATATTTTAGTCATCATTTGCTAGAGCACAGGCCTGGGTGAAAGAGCTTCTTCAACAGGCGAACGCACAGATGGTCATATGCTTGGCAGGCAACAAAGCAGATATGGCATCAGAAAATAGGGCAGTTCAGAAAGAGGTTAGTGATATAAAAAAATAAATACGAAAAGAACAAGAGGGGTCATACAACTAAACAATTGTCACAAAAGAGCAGTCATATCGAAGTGTATGGGTAAATTATATAATTTTACATATAAAGCAATATGTTGTACTTTGATGTGTGTAATTATTATCACGGTCAGTTCGTCTGTCTGTTAATCCGTACACCCTTTAATCATGGGAAGGGCGGACAACGCTGTTTTCAGATGTTATATAAAGAATACAAGGAAGATTTTTTTACTGTGTGAATGATAGTGTATACGTTTTCCCATGCTTCATTCAAACAAACTGCCGAATGAAAGCCAAGAGCATTTTACACACGCACAGGTAGTCAGTTTTACTAATATTTTGCCATTTCCATAATTTTTGTATGGATTTGTACATAAATGAAGATTTTAGTTTGATTTTTATCTTTTCCCGAAATGTTGAAACTATTTTGCTACATTTGCAGTAACATAAGGAATTCAGTGGGCACTTTTCCTGTTTTTGTTTTGTTTTTGTTTTTGTGGGTTTTTTCGTTGTTTTTAGGGAAAGTGGGGTCCAATTTGTGGATTTTTTTGTATTATTTTTTGTTTTGTTTTTGTTTTTGTATATTTTAAATAAAGTGAAACCTGTCAAATCAAAGCCTATTTTTACTAAGTAAAAAATAGCAGTCTTTCTAAAAATCAGGCAGAAGGTGATTCATACTTGTCAAAAACCCACCGAATTCAGATTTTTTTCGTGTTCAGAAACAGTTACTGATCACATAACCAGTCTTAGTTTTTCATTTAGTTGTTGCGCTTTTGTGATAAAAATTATTCAGATTGTACATGAAATTTGAAATTTGCAAGAGTTATCGTTCTTGATTTGGTTCCATTGGGTTAATTTTAGTGGGAGACGAATGTATGAATATCTAAAAAGTGCAGATTTTAATGCACAAATAATTGTTGTCATGTGATAGTCTGGCATAGGTAGACTGAAAAGCATCGTTTGTTTGGTGGGTTTTTCTTTACCATTGGCAGTGTCTGAATTTTCTGTGGACTGGTATATAAACAGGTTCAGAACTATTGAGACTTGTATGTACAGTGACATTGGAAGACTTAGGTTTCTGGTATACAAAGGAATCAGTTTACAAAGATATCACTGTAGTTGTTTTTTTTCTATTTCTTCAGCATATGAATGCAAATACAGGAAACTTCAAACTCTTTAAGAATATTTTACTTTCTTCTTTCGAGTTGAAAATATTTCTTGTAATATTTGAGAGACCGATATACATTTGTATCTCATGCTTCGTAAGAGTAGCTATTTTTTAATGCATTTGCATTTGAAACATACAAACAATTTTCTGACAACCCACCAAACAGCAATTTAAGGATAAATTACCCCTGGACAATATACAAACCTTGATAACCAAAGGTCATAGAAACAGATGAACATGTAAGCCTTATATCTTCATCAAATCCATTAAAAATAATATAAATTAAGTACAATACATGTACATGTGCCTCACAATTGTTTGTATGATATATAATAATAATAATAATAATAATAATAATATTGACTATATTGATTGGTGGATCCAAGGGGGCGGGGCCCCTTATTAACTTGAACATTTATGTGTGTGTATGCAGCATGAAATAGTGTTTAACAAAAAAAATGTTTGCCCATCCCCCTCTCCTTTGGGGATTCTCTAATCCGCCACTGATTGTGTATTTTCTTATAAAAGTACCCATGAAAAGCTTTACGGAAATAAACAAACATGCCATTGAATAATTTACTTTTAAGGCGCAGCCAATTTTCTTCTCGGAGAGTGCCTGTGTGGTAGGGCGCTGTGATTTTTGCTGCATTCAAAAAAAGTCCGCTAAAGCTGGACAAAGCATGGTCAAATTCTTTATTTGATAATCTACATTTTTTAGTAATAGGGAAAATATTGAATCTGTATCTGTTTCTATAACAGTCATTTTTTCTTCCTTTGAGGGATAAAATTAGGATTCTTTAGATACGTCAATGAAAAGCTTCAGCGGTCGAAGGGAGATAACTATTTTTTAACACTTTTTTTAAATGATTTTATTTGTCTTGCAGAACTATTTTTTAACACTTTTTTTAAATGATTTTATTTGTCTTGCAGGAAGCTAAGGAGATGGCGGACGAAAATGGGTTGTTATTTACTGAAACCTCAGCTAAGACAGGACTAAGTATAGAGGAGATGTTTATAAATATAGGTAAAAAGAAATAGACACTATCGTTTTACGATGAATAATTACTGAACATTACATGTCAAAATCTTATTTAAGATGCAGACTATACAGTGTGCACCATGTGGTTGAGGTTATTTCGTCCGAAAACATATAACAGTCATTCCTTAAATAGCAAAACCCGCAGAATAAATTATCTTCTTATGGTGTCCTCTGGCTTTGAATCGTGGTAAAACGCCGAACGTTTTTTTTTGTTTTTTTTTTTTCGATTCGTGCAAATTCGTATATCGTTTGTTAGTCTAATATATACTGTTATTGTCTTTATACTGCAATCCTTAGCATTTTTTCGACACAGTCGCTATAGTTTCGCTTTTTACCCTTTGACCTTTAAGAAACTATTCCATGGAAACGCAAATCACCGGATCGCAATTCCGTTTCCCGATTGGGCAAATACTGATAACTTAGTGGCGTTCGAAAAAGCTGTATCGAAAATTGAAATTGCTTGCCATGTGTTATTTCCTGAATAAAATGTAGAGAATTATAAGTTAAAAGAAAAATTTTACTGCGTCGTTTATTTTTGTTTCAAAGATAGTACTTGATTTAAATGAAATTTAACTTTAAACGACATTTGTTAAATACATTTCTTCCCTACTTGTGACCCCCGTAGTAACAGTACCATAAACTGGTAGTTCGTGCAAGGGTAAGAAATGTCAATAAATATACTGCCAATGCATTTTGGTTGCTAAAATAAAACGATTGCAGTATAAAAGACAGGAAATATCACACATTCTCTTTTACTTTCCAGCTTCAAAAATAGTAGCTACAATGATGCCCCCTGGTGATCCTGAAGAAAACGTTCGTTTAGACGAAACCCGCCGGAAGTCTGGGTCGTGCTGTAATTAGAACATTCCAAACTACATTTTGTATGTGCTGTACCAGACATTATTTTTAATGTATTTATTATTCATGGCCCCTGCTTGCTATAATCCTAACATTAATGGAATGTTGTTTTAAAGAGCCTTTATAGGATTCCAATGTAACTCCATACATTGTTTTTATTTCATAATTGTTATAAAATATATGCTATGCATTGGTTGTCCTTTTAATGCCAGTTTATGATAACTTAATTGTGATTGAACAGACATGAAAATATACCATATATATTTCATATTATTTTTAATTAAAACTAAAATTTATTTTTGTGTTTTTATGAATCTGTGGACAAATCTGTATGTAGTGCCCAATGCTTGAGGTCCATTAACACACAGGGAAACACAAAGAAAAATCACAAACATACTTATTGCCAGGTCTTTCCCCAATATGGGGCTAGGGTAACTATTAAAAAGGCAGGGTCAAAGGTTACGGACATTAAGGACAAGCAATCGTTCAGAACTAAAATGTACTTGAAAAAATTCATGCAATTATGGATTAAAGTTGATCCTGGTCAGCCCTTAATTGCTGGTCCAGAATACAATTCTGTCAAAATGCTTAGAGTTGAAAAAAATAGACAAAACGTCTGCAGACTGCATCATGATGTTTTGGTAAAATGCTTCAGTCCTTCCTCACCTAGCTGAAGCGTCAAAATAATTCGGGTTTCTGTCTGAATTGAGCCGACTTTGTGCGCATGAAAATGATACTATTATCTGCCTAAAGTTAACTGTAGGCAGTGTACAACAAAACAAGGTAAATTATGGAATAGTAACGATGTACATAGGGAAATGTTTTTGAGACAACCACAGCAACAGTAATATACACCTGAAAAAGCATTCTGTGGAGCCGTATGACCGGCGCGAATCGGTAAGCTTTTATCGGTGTCCAGTGAGACATCCTCTGGACATGGCACGAGTAACTGTTCTTAAATGCATACTACTAAATGTCTGTTTCCTTAAGTTTGTGTTGTAAGGAGAATAGGTATGGTGAGTATGTCAAAGAAGCAACATGCCCACCGGGAATAAAAATGTCAGCTCAAGGTCACCCATTGGTCTTCAATGAACAAGGAAACCCTCACACCACTGGGCAGGCTGCAGCTGGTCCCAAAACATCATTATACACAGGTAAAGCGAAGTAGTTGCCTCTATATACTACAATAACATAGAGAGAAGGTGAAAACGAAACTTTGTAGTTGCTTATTTTTTTCTTTGTATTCCGTTTATTGTTCTTGTTTTAGTTTTCTTTGTATACTTTCAGTTACCTTTTATTAGTTTGTTCAATATTTCGAAAGTTTTGAATCGCTTCTATTGTGTTCTTATTTTTGATTTTTATTTTAAAAACTGGTAAAAAAAAAACTGTGCAAATGCTTACTTTAGTGATACCGCACTCCTCCAATTGACAAAATGCACCTTTTGACATCTAACTTGATTACGATCAAAGTACGGAATAGGGGTGCACAATGGGAATATGTAATAAAGATTCAGTAAAATTTTTAGTAAGTTCCATTTTGTGGTGTAGGAGGAGTAACAGATAAAGATGGTAACCCCCGGCATCTGCGGAACGGAAAGAAGTACGTATACGAACAGTAGAAAAGGCGGACACTCCTTTCACTATACATGCATATACTTCCAAATGGAGAGTATAAAGAGAAACCTTCATTTCTAGTTGCTATTTTTTTATGAACGTTAGATCTGTGTCTTGCAATCTGGTGCTGTAGGACTGAGGAGCGCTTGTACATACGCATTAACCTTTATACACATGTATCATATCTGGCAGTCAAAATACGACGAGGAATTTAAGTGTCCTTCACGTGTATAAGACTGCATTCTAGGAAAAGACTGTGGTCAAATGCATTTGTTATGTTAAGTGGGAAGGATGGTAAACTTTCAACACACAAGACATGGGTCACGTCTTTTGTAGCATATTTTACTTGTTAACAACACAAAAGTACGTGACCTCTTGAAAAATTGATGATTAGCTGTTTTGGCTTTATAATTTTGGTGCTTGATTTTTATAAATCTGACTATTTACTAATTACGAAATGAAGTTTTAACGCAGTAAATTTTGTAATTTTACAGAGAAATCACAATCCAAGTTATAAAATGGAAACTTTCACAAAATTATTATATTTGTTGGGTGAAATTATAATAGAACTATAATCGTTTCTTTTTAAACCATCAATTAACGAGTGGATAGTTTATTGAAATCACGTTGTCCGTCCGTCCGACCGAATTGCATCGCAATTGTTTCGACTCCCGTTGGATGAATTGATTTGGTATGGATGGATATACACTGAAGGCGATTTTCGGTTTTTTTTCCCTATATCATCTTCCTCGCCACAGCTTGATATATATTTAGCACGACCAGCGCATGCGTATTTCATGCGTATTTTTTGCCTGCAAATTTATGTTTTGTGGTGCAAGAAAGAAGAAAATCTAACAAAATAATCACATCAAAATCCGATTTTATAAATTTGAATAAACCATTGCTTGCGAAATATGCTGTACTTTTCGCCGAATGTATGGACGTAGCTTGCGGTGTTTGTGTCATTTTTGGTAATGTCGAAATCGGAAAATTTGACGTCTTTTTTCGTATTGCGACGTACATCGTTTTATAATTGCTACATGTAAAAAGAAGTGTGCTTTATTTAATTTTTTACATAAAATAAAACACACGACATGTTTAATTATCGAATTATCCGATTCGATATTAATTTTTCGAACGTTTTGGTCAATTGAAATGATCAGGTTACATCCAGATATGGTAATTAGTTTGGCATCAACTATTTAAAAATGATTTAAAGGAAATTTTATCCTATGAGAATAATGTTGGGGATTATGGAAACAAAATTTTGTGATACTCTAAAAAAAAGTAAAACACCCTCATTAAAACAGAAAGTCAACAAACCTACAAGCAAAAAAGTCAGTAGCACACCCCTACCCCCGGGAAATCATATTGTGAAAGCGTATAAAGTGAATCTTTCCTATTTGGTTTTATATCTCTAATGTAGATGTATGTTGATAATTCCGAATACATGTACTCGTTTCAGAATTTTATAAGGTATGTAGCTAAACATTTTGAGAAAACAAAACCTTGGCAAATCTCCCTCTTTGAGAAATTTTGGGAGCGAAATCTCCCCTTTTTGTTATACGACGAAAAAAAAACTTGCGGTCGTATATTGTTATGGCGCAGTCGTCGTCCGCGTCGTCGTGGTCTGGGGATACTTGTTTCCGTGCGATAACTGTAGTTGTGGTTGACGAATTGTTCTGAAATGTTGATATGATTTTACCAACAACTAAGAAGATTCCTATTTAATTTGGAGTTTGTTGCCTCTGTCGCTTTAGAAAAGGGGGCCAAAAAGGGTAAAAATATGTATTTCATTAAAACCCATGTAGATTGTTTTTTTTTTTTTTCAATTTTAATTGTTCTATTTTTAATGTGTTCTTTATTTAATTCGGCTAAACAAATGTACAGCAGATTTTGCACAGTTTTTGGACCGTTTTCAAGTTATAGGGGGTCAAATTAGGCAACGCCTGAAAACATTTTCGTAACTTTTTTTTTTTTTGGTGCAATTTAGAATTTTTTTCATTTCACTGGATTCTTTATTGGATTCCGCTTTAATAATCCTGCCTGCATTTTTCAATCAGATTTCGGATATCTCTTACGGTTTTCGAGTGATAAGGGGTAAAAAGGGCCACATCAGAATAAATCGGTTTTTTTGTTTGTTTTTGGTCCAGTTTGAAAAAAAAATTAAAAAAAAATATTTTTTGCAGTATTTGTTCAGCTTATTATATCTTATTGCTAAAATAATTGTACTCAGACGATCATGAAATACGTTGATTTTACAATATTTCACTAGCGAGTGTGCAAGCGCGTGTCTAAACATTTCAAATACTTTGATGCAGGCACGCTGATCCTGATTTCACTAAGATATCATTGCATACGAACAGACAGGGTGCACGCAAAAAGGGTGGGTAGGGGGTGGGGGGCTTTCTTTTCCTGTTTTCTTCTGAACATTTCTTTCATTATTTTATCAGATTCGCTAAAATCGTAATTTTTTCATTCATTACGTCCACAGTCGTAATAATTTAATCAAGTATCGTAAGTTTTCAATACTTTTTATTGTTTTTAAAATTGACATTAAAAGAGTTTTACGTCGCAAAACAGAACGCTACTTTGGAAACGTCAAAAATGCGCTTTGTGACATTTTTGTTAGACAAGGTTTTATATATATATAACCCATTTGTTAAGAAAAAAAAATGAAATGATAAAACCATAGAGGAGGATAAATATATTTTTAAGTATATAAATGTTTGTTTGTTTGTTTGTTGGGGTTTAACGACCGAGCAGCAATATTTCAGCTATATTCAGACGATGAACATGACATAGATAATAAAATGAACATGAAATGAAAAAGGGATGGGACACAAGGATAATGGGGTCGACATATTTTTATTGCCACTGGAACTAGGGAGATATGGGTAGGGTCGGGCAATTTAACCTCCTGTGGCGGAGCCCTATGGTTCCTACTCCGGGAGAATACCACAGTAGGGTTCTTTAACGTGCCAGGAACGTGGCATCTTTCCCAACACAGTGCACCACTATGGTTTGCGGTCAGGTTTTCCGTATTATAGCCTGACAACCCCAGCATGTAACACGCCAGGGGTACCCCATTCCACCACCTGGGGCACACATCCCAGTTACTCTGTAGGCAGAGCGCCCTAGCCCCCGGCTAGGGTTCTGAGCACTATTTAGTCGCCTTTTACGACAAGCTTAGCGCTGCTGCAGGCCTATTCTTTTAACACCCGGACCTGCACGGGGCCTTTAAGTATACGAAGAAATCGACTCAACACCATTTGCCTTTTTGAACAATTCGTTCGAATTTTGCATGGTGTACGCTTGAATAAATGAAATATACAAATTTTAGATGTTGTGACATTTTGGTTAGACACAGACAAAATGCTTCACTTAGATACATGTTCAACCAAGTACCATAGTTTTTAGAATATACTATCTGCAGCATATATACATGTAAAATTCAAAATTGTATAGTTATTGGTTCACTCAATGCTCACGAAAAAAGTTTTTGATAAAGACTGGGTAACACGCAACATGTAGATAACGTCGGGAAAAAGACAACGTGACGTCACAACATACGTGCGTATTTATCTACTATTAGACAATAAAACTCATTATTTTTTAGAATAAACATGATATTCTGAATATTTATACAGTCCTTTAAGCGTGAATATACTTTGGTAAAAATACTATTCGTTGTTATATTTTACAACCGTAAGCAAGAAGGTAGTCAATGGCCAACGTCGAAAAAATTAAGATTTGTGACATAATTGAAATACGGACAAAAATGCTTTTAACAAAAGACCGATTGAACATTTTATATATTTTTTCATTGGGGTTATGTAATAAATTTCAATATAGTTAATAAAATTCCCGATTAAAAAAAAAGTTGTTCGCATAACTTTAAAAAAATGTCTATCATTTTGTCTTCAAATCGATTTCTTTCCATTTTTACAATGTCCACATCAAAGGGGAGACATTTGTGATATTGTAATACGCTTTGATCTTATCATTACGTCATGAAAAATATGACATCGTCTGCAGCACAGACTGTTCTTCCCAAAAAAGTTTGTTTTATCAAAATACGTCAGGAAACAACTTTGATATATTGGTGAAATGGGAAGCAAGCATTTCTTAATGTTACCCGTCCACATATGAAAATGGACGTTCTTCCCTCCACAATTAACGGCATCTTTCAAAGATTTATTATTGTAATCCTAAAACAACAACCATTTTCTAACATTTTAATATCTGTATTGCCTTTGATAACTTTTCGTAACCAGCCCTGGTTCAATCGAATTTGACACCAACAACGTACGCAACGTCATGATAATCAACGTATTAGCGAGTATTTCGGGTTTTTTTTGTTTTTTGTTTTAAGGTTTTCTCATTATAAATTTTCATTCATTGCTTAAGCTTAAAACAATTTTACGAAAACTAGGCACACCAGGAGCAGTATTGCCTGTTCTTAACATGAACAGAGAAAAAGTTGATCCTCTGTTATTTTTGTCGTGACCTTCTCTCACTTCACGTTGTACACGAGGCTTCAGACATATAAGTCGTCAAGTCATGATTTTGAGCACCCTTGAAATGGTTAATGCTAATCTTGTTATGTAACATGCCATCTTAAGCTTAACAAACATGTAATCCTTCAGTTTCCGTATCGTGTAATTAAGTGTTAGCTGATATCCATGTGCCCCATTCTCTTTCAATTCAAGACATACCAATAATGTCGTCAGTAGCATAAAAATAATTGGTCATAGAATACAAATGTTTCTTAAAGTTTAGTTATTCAACCCCGGGCCGGTTTCCGAGTCATCTGCAGGGGCGTACCGGTAGGTACGGCGGGTACAACTAGAGCTACACGAACAATTTCTGTTCCGTCGTACAGCATGCCATACTTAAAATTCAACTTAAAAAACGTATTTTATTCGGTAACAAAGACATACCAAGGCAACCTATCTTTGGTTTTGGGTACTACGCCTCTGGTCTATATATTAGTTTGCGTATCACCTGACCCTAATAGGGTTTACAGACGTTATTTCCTATTACTGTAAACGTATTAACTTTTGTGGTTGCTAATTTTCGCGGATTCTGTGAGGTGAACATATTCGCGATTATCAATGTTCGCGGTTTCGAAAATGATAAATATTATGTGGTGTAAAAAAAAAACCCCAATTTAGCAGGTTCTTTATTTCGCAGTTTTTTGTCTATCGCGAAAATAGCGAAAATAATACGGTTACAGTATTCAACATGACTGTCAGTTTGACAAATATGTGTGTAATCATTGATTTTACGTATATAAAGTTACGGTTTGTTTTAAGTGAGATAAGGCAGGTGGGGTGCACAACCTAGGCGACGAGCCACAAAATCTTCTTCAATTTATTATTATTTTTTTTAAATGTGGGAAAGACAATTTTGGTAGGGATGCATAGATACAAAAAGACATGTAAATCCGCAACAACCCCAATTAAAGTATATCCGTTATTTCAGGCAGGAATTTAAACCAGATTAAGTTAGGTTGGATAAAAGTTCTTCCTGTTGTTAATTTGCATTGTATTTATTAAGTATCAGTCTTTGTAAGAATCATGCGAATTCTGTAATATGTGATACACACCAAAAAATGCTACACATTTTTATCTGTGCTATTAGGCTGCTTTATATGTATACATAATGAAATGTATAATTATTCATTCCAATCAGTCTGCTCTTAGCAGATAATCCACATTAAAAATTCGACAGTTTCTATTGTGTTTTACTGTCAATTCATCTCCCTTAATTTTGAATTCTACATTCTGTATAATTTTTATCTCCTAAGAGCATGGGTTATATGAAAAACCACATATTAATTTCTATGAACTATAACATTTAAAACAAATAATAAAAAATTAAAATATGTAGGCTTTCCAACTATGTATCACTTTTTGCATGATTCTTAGCTGGAGTGCTCATAAAAAGTTTTGTCTCCGTCTTATCACAGATGCTAGGATTAGACACGTTCCATCCCCTTCCAAAATTGAATTTGCTCATTAACATACATTGAGACCATATGAGGTTTTCAGTTTACAAATGAGAATTACTATGCAGAGCATACACCCCACCCCACCCGCCCGCCAACCCCGGGCACACTCCTTAGTCAGGTTTTAAGTCCATCTTTGCTCCCTGTTTGAGGTAGCAAAGAAAGACTCACCAATATGACTAGGGAGGATGCATAACTTTGCACTGCTTGCTTGAGACGAATTTCGTGCTAAATTTGTTTAATGGCTATGCTAAAATTAAGTCCTCCCCTCCCGCATTCATAAATGGAAGACTTATAGTGAATATCTAAGAAAATGTACATTGATTTCACCACAAAACAAAAATATATAGATTCAAAACATCTATATTAACTCCAATCAAAGTAATTCGGTCACTCTCCGTTTCCGATTCCCTTCTACTAAGGAGGGAACGTAATCAACGCCTGAATTATTCGGGTTATATTAAGTCTTTTGTGGTCATCGCTACATTTGCATACCAAGTACTAGTATATGCAGGTAACCTGATACATGTATCACTAGAAAGTAACTAATCGTCTTCCTCTATCACTGACATTCATGAATCGTAATCCTGTTATTCCGCCTGTCAATTATCTCCAGTTTGTGCATTGTAAAAGCAGGTGTCAGATATTGTCTATGTTATTCTGGCACTTCACGGTTCGTTAAATATAATATGAATTAGCACACTTACAAACCTTATGATTTATATTTTGTTTTGTTTTGTTTGTTTTTTTTTATCATTATTATTGTTGACAAAAGGTTCCATTTTTATCAATCATTTGTATGTATCGGGTGAATATAAATCGAGCTATTGACATGGAGAGACAGAGTTCGTCTTACTGTTTCAACTGTCATTGCTGTGGCGACTTAATATCGACTAGAACAGAAAATTTTCAAATCAAAAAGGCGATAAGGTTATTTTTATGTCGATGAATAGTACTAGTTCATTCTAAATTCTTGGAATGTTTTTGTTTTCTCTTATTTTACGGCTTTCAATGAACATGATGCCATATTCTCATACTTTTCTCTTACTGCACTTGCGCTTCTCAAGCCAATACAGGGGACATCAGTCGATACTAAAAGTCTTTTTTATTTGAAAAGTGTTGTCAAGTTCATGCCGTTGTTTGCAGTCGCGGATCCAGGGGTTGGTTCTGGACCCTGGAACCCACCCTTTTGTTGGAAACGTTTTTTTTTTATTTTGTGCAAACAATAGCCGAGAATTTAACACCCCTTTTCAAAATATCTTTTTTATCAGGCACCGGTTTTGTATATATTGATTATTCTGATAGACATACAATCTATACGATGGTAAAATGATTTAGAACAAATAGACTGGACATCACTGTTTAGAAGCCTTGTGGCATATAAAGACCGATTCACTTCTACATAGATTTCGTACAAGCTCTGATAGGCCATACCAAATTTAGTTTCGTTATAATTAGTGCATTGTACATAAATTTCGTGCTCGCAAACATTTATCGTTAAATGCTCCCCAAAATAAAATATAGATTATGATATTATAATTATATAATGTAATAAATGAATAAATACGTCTGAGTTTAATTTTATCCTGCTTCGGTATATTTTTACCGCACGCGGTTTTATTTTGAGCAAGAGCGGACTTGAACTCCCTTGAACTCTATCATTTCTATAAGCGTTTTTATGCATTTGTTTTACAAAATAACTTCTTAGTAATAAGCTTTTGAGCATATTATTAAAATAAGTAGGTAGTGTGAATGGAAGGAATCGATTGTTTATTTTTTCGATACCCGCTTTGTTTAGAATGTCATCTTATGTGAAAAATAATCAAATGAATTAATGTGGAATAAAACCAGTGCTTTCGTGGAATATTTCTACGTACTGGATGTGATGAAATTTACTCCAACCCTTACAAATGATAACATCATATCGGGAAAAAATCGTGATTTCTCATCATCCTAGGCTGAAGCAACTTGAGACTGGTCACGTGACGTTGTCAAGCAGCTGGTGGATTCATTTGACATCGATATTAGTTTACACGCCTTCCTCATCATAAGTGGATTTTATAAACAAAGAGTGATGTGTATTTCAACATAACTAAAAAGTGAATAATTAGAGAAACAAAATGTGAGTATTAATCTACAAAAAAAAATAAATCTAAATTAATTTTGATATTTATTGATATTTTGTGATCTTTTTCATGTGTCTTTGTTGTTTGCAAAATGGATTGAGCGCGTGATGATTACTTCTACACGTTGTGAGAGGAACCACATAGGAGCGGCATTATGAATTATTATTATTATATTTTTGACACGTATAATGATTTTCTAAATGAATTTTAAGGGGATGTGTCAAATTTTATGAAAGAATATAGATATATTTGAACTTCATATTTTATGTTTGAATTTTGCTCCGTTTCTTTGTACTGAATCAGTAATGTTTTAATTAGGGGGTCTTTTTTTCTTTTATTTATTTATTTATTTATTTATATTTGTTATCTGATTGTGTTTCATACAGTCTGCAAAATGGTAAAGAAATAACATCTGCAAAAAAATGCCATTTGTCATTTTTACATTCCATTTCGGTTGGTACCTGAAGTTACAGAGGAAAGAAAAATGCACTTTCGGAATCCACTAATTAACTTACTAATCTTTATTTTGACCTATTTATTGATATTAAAGTTGTTATAATTGATCATTTGGGTAAATACTTTATGTAATTAATGAGCACAGTTGCGTAAGCAAATTCAATGGCTTCGGATATAATCAGTTACTGAACTAAGAAATTTCGAGTGCTTAAATCGTTTACATCTTGTCGTCTCACATTTTAGGCCACGGTTTTGTTTGTTTTCGTTAAATGCAACTGCTCATATAAAAGGCGCTGACGTTTTTATAAACGGTTTGATATTATAATTTCTTTAACGCATGATTTTAGTTTATGAATCACACATTCCTTTCGCATAAGATTGTTATATCAACTATCGGCTTTTACTAGTGTATGAAACTGAGAACGAAATTTGTTTTTTTAAGTAAAAAAACCACTTTTACTCGTAACGAATTACCCAAAAGATCCAAGCCTGTGCATCATTCTAAATATCATTTCTTGTTTTGTCTTCATTTCATACATTCGCAAGACTGCTCGATAATTTTCATGATCGACTTAGTCAACTCTGGTAAACAGATTCACTAAATGTTTAGCCTGACAAACACGTTATGGAATTTATTCTTGAAACTTTGCATGTTTTACGAATGACCTAATCGCCATAAATCTCTTGATGATATAATTTTCTTCTGTATTTTGAGTCAAATTACAACAATTGGTAAAATGTGTTAATAAACAAACTTGTGTATCTTTGTCATGTGTTTCAGATTAAGGTTTCAAAGAAATGGGAAGACATTTTTGAACTATCTCAAAGTGTCAATTCCGAAATAAGCACGTGATATTTTTTTGAGAAAAGTGCTGTTACATGCAAACTTTTTGTAACGTTGATATGCAATCCCGAGAAAGGTTTTTACAATACATGTAACTTTTTATCTCAGTGATATGAAATCAAAATGGTCGGAAGCTTTTCTTAGGTCAAGATGCACATTAATAAAATACACCTGAACTTTAACCTCTTAATTACTAATACCAGTATTTATCCATGCCGATAAGAAATATCACTGCTTCACAAAGGAAACATGCCGAGAATAAATAAGCGGTCGTTGTCCTTCGCGGGGTCGGTCAATTCAAGCGCCCGCGTGACCTCTCAGTGTGACCCCTGCGTTCAGTACTCTCCCATCTGTTAATTAAAAAGCTGTTTGGTAATTTAATAAAGTGGTGTCTGTTATGAAAATAATAGAGCTTTTATCAAAGTAGCCATGACCATTTGGTATCGGGTAACGGAATAAAACGTGAGAAACTTTGGAAAAAAGGAAAATTTTGTAATAGGAAACTGGTTGCCTCGTTGTGGGTCCATAATTCTGTTTACTGGTACTTACTTGATAGTATGACATGATCTTGAAAAAAATATGATTTGACATTTCTTTAAGCTCTTTCAGTCATATTTAAAGTTAGAAAGTTGTAATGCTTTAAAGCATATCCTTTCGGAATCACTTACCCTCTAACATCAACGAATTTTAATACTTAACGACAGGGTAATTAGTGGGTTTGACCATTAATAATACGTTCGGTGAATAAATAAAGTGTTAGTTATTGATTTTTGAATTTTAGTGATTCGAACAAATTCTGCTTTTCGAGGCCAACTGGTAATTTAATATTGCTATATGGAAAGGTAGAATATAAGTTTGTAATCAAAGATTCGAAGAATCGAGACATTGGCAGACAATTAAAGGCACCACCCCCGATGTATGTACATTCTCACGGATTCCCCTTTTTGTACTGCAATTACTTCAATATCATGTAACTTGTACAGAAAGAACGGATATCCACCATTAAGAAGATTTGCACTTTATGGTTTCCGATTCAAAAATAAAAATAATTTCGATATCATTCTAGAACTCTTGAATACATCATTAATTTTGTTTATCGTGTGACATGTCGTAGGTCAGTGATATTAGTGTTTCTCTTAAAACCGGAAGCACTTTACTTGCGTAGCTCATATTAACATCATATTAATAGCGAAGTTATATATCCCTTATGATTTGAATAGATTTTAGAACTGAATAATGATAAGCACAATTTGGAACTGATTAAGTGGTTTCAATAGGGTATGCAAAAACAAGCACCTAACACCTTAATCGTTTAGGTGTTATGGGCCAAAAGGGATCAAACATTCTGTTCAAGTTGCCAGGCGCAGCTGAGGTTCATATTAAGTTTTAAACCTGACTTTTAATCAAATATAGATGATAAAAGATCTTTCAGACTATTATGACTTGTACGCATCTATCAATTATCTCGGAAATGCACGTGAATCCCATAAACTCAGTAACAAAAATTATTTGCTCCATAAAGGGGGAACGTTAACACACACACACACACACACACACACACACGCGCGTCCTGGCATATCGTCCCTAAAAGTCGCAACGAGAGAATCAGATGGTTGTGTGTATTTTGATTTCAATTGTGAGTCCCGTTTTTTTTTTCCCACGCAGTCTGCATGGTTACGCTTTTTACCCTTTGACCTTAAAGACGCTCTTCTATGACAACGCAATTAAGTCACTTGATCGTAAATCTGTTTCTCAATGAAATTTTACTGCATGGGCTATCTTTTTTTAAATAGTACTTCTTAATTGGTTCACCTTTAATAGTTTATAAAATTCTAAAAAAAATGAATTTTAAGGTTAAAATTCTTCATTAAACTGAATTCCAAGTTAGATTTGGGATTTTGGCTGCAGTTTTAGAACCACGTCCACTTTGTGTAGGAAACTCTGGCTAAATCACAAATTTAAAGATGTATCAAGTTTGAATGCAGTGTCCACATTTGCCCAACTTTTCGCGGTTTCACCTCTGTGGTTGTAAGAAATGCATACTGCGAACTTATTTATTAAATCTATGAAAAAAATTTTCCATTAGAACTAACCAAAACTTGAATTTGTCATATAGGTATTACTTGATATATACATATATATTTTGTGCCAAAGGAATGTTTCAACGTATCCTTAGTGCTCTATCGTTTCGAGGGCCTTTCTGGTGGCACTTTAATTAGAGATATAAGCGGGGTTCATGCTACACGTGAGAAAAAGTATGGTGTATATACTCCACCGGGATGAAAATGTCAGTCCAGGACCTCCCATTGGTCTTCAATGAACGACGAACATACACTTCTATAACTAAAATAATAAAAGAGCATACACCTACAGCACGGGGAAACTTATAGTCTCCACAGTACACGGTGTGTATATACATGCATGTATTTGGATAACAAGTTGAATGTCACGTGATGGCTGAATCATTCTATGTTTAGTCTTGTCATACGGTCGAATGTTTCAATACCCTGTGGTACACTTGTTAGCAAAATTGTGAAAAGTAATATGTGATTTCATTTCCTGAAAAATTAGTATTTGTAGATGTATATAAGAGGTATTATTCATTTAATTTTCAGAAACCTCTGACATATATCCCTGTTTACT
Organism: Perna viridis; assembly: GCA_037379345.1. Taxonomy (NCBI): domain Eukaryota; kingdom Metazoa; phylum Mollusca; class Bivalvia; order Mytilida; family Mytilidae; genus Perna; species Perna viridis. The sequence continues at coordinate 26,957,323 of CM074523.1, forward strand.
TATGCTAAAGATTACCTGAAAGGAGAGTTTTCTTCCCACTGTATGACCATCATATTACGTAGCACAAAAAGGCGCCTCCCCCATTAAATTGATAGCATGTATAAGGAATCAGTACAAAGAAAGACGACTACCATTATAAAAAATGATTAAATAAACTTGAATTAACTTTTTATGTCTTAAACCTGTAGGTACAATTGACATAGTTATGTGTATACAAACTGTTTTTATTCCTTATACAATTTTCTTGAAATGATCAGTTTTTTTTCTCTGTAGGATTGGTGCATTTTCGAGTGTTATTTCGTGGAGTAGTGTCTCCGGAACGGCTGACGATGATTGGATTGACCGCATTAACCATATATGGACTGTTCTTTTGTTAGTAGTTTTTGCCGTTGTTGTTTCATCTGGACAATATATACTTGGTGATCCTATTCAGTGCTGGACTCCAGCAGAGTTTACTGGACAATTTAACGCGTACACACATTCTGTATGTTGGGTATCAAACACCTACTACGTTCCCGAAACCGAGACTATCCCAGAAGACATTTCAGCAAGACAGGATGCGGAAATTACCTATTACCAATGGGTTCCAATCATATTACTATTTCAAGCATTGCTATTCAAACTCCCAAATATTGCTTGGAGATTACTCAATGGATATTCTGGAATTAACATGGATAAAATTTGCAATTTAGCAGAAACAACTTTGTTATCTGACCCTGAGGATCGAAAAAAGAACATTTCGCACATTGCCAAATACATGCATAGATGGATAGAATGCCAGAGGGATTTCCACAACAACTCTTTCGTGCGCATACGACGACGTATATCCGGTGCTATATTCTTCTGCATGGGAAAAAGGGATGGAACCTTTCTGACTGGATATTACCTTTTTATCAAGTTCCTGTTCTGCGTCAATGTAGTTGGACAATTCTTCTTGATGAATGCTTTCATGTCTATCAACTACAATGTCTATGGATTTGAGGTACTAACGTCACTGGCAGAAAACGGTCAAATCCGAGAAAATCCCCGTTTTCCTCGGGTGACCCTTTGTGACTTTGTCGTTCGTCGATTAGCAAATAAGCAACGGCATACTGTTCAATGTGTTCTGCCCCTCAATTTATTTAATGAGAAGATCTTCATTGTCTTATGGTTTTGGTTATTTTTGTTGGCTTTTCTTACCTTCTTTAACTTAGCTGTCTGGTTATATCACACACTAATTTATGGCAACAAATCAAAATACGTCAAAAAGCATCTTAATCTCGCAAATGAAATTTCTACGGGATTTGACAAGAAACTGGCGCGAAAGTTTGCGGATGAGTACTTGCGAAACGATGGTGTATTTGTCCTTCGAGTAATTGAAAAGAACAGTTCTGGAATGGTGCTCTCAGATCTACTGACAAATTTATGGAAGTTATTCAAAGAGGATTATGGGACAACAAAGAAACCGGAAGTTGTAGACAATGAGCCAAATGGAAATGTCAAACCTTCGAAGATGGACATTCACAAACCATTTTAGAACAAGGTCGAGTGGCGAAGAAAAAATTGTTAATTGTACCTACAAAGATGGACGATCATTTCTATATTAGGTCAAGTGGCATAGACATATATGTGACTTTTGTACTTATAAAGAGTTTCAATGTACAATGGTATGTAATCTAGGTTGATGAACCTCTTATAACAGAACAACGCGAAAGGTTTGCAAGGTATTTTTAACAGTGTACATCTGCACTACGAGCCATGAAAATATTTCATTTTCCACGTGCTACGGTCGGTGGAAGCGGGATGGGCATATACTGAGCACATCTGGCTTACACTCCAGTCCCTGGATTGTGTGGGGATCTTTCTGTAAACATTCGTGTTAATATTCGTTGAAATTTGAAAAGAAGATGGATTTGAGGAAAAAAATACATTATTATAAGATTTTGCAGTTTTATTTGCCCTTTTGTTGGGCAATATTGTTAATTTCGTGCAAAATTGTGGCTTAAATGAACAAATAATATAGTCCGGAACCCCCTTTTGCTGGACTCTGGAACCCCCTTTTGCTGGACTCCCGCCCTTTTTAAAATCTTTTTTTAACCGTGTTCCTTTATTATCATTTTATATAAAATATTCAAGATTATATTTTGAAAAAAAAAGTTTGACGAATTATAGAGTAAATCAAATCTAATTTAAATTAAATAATGCACTTTGACATTCTTTCCGAATTTTCGACCTTCATCATATTCAATTCATTGGAATCATTATCTTATGCCCGAACACATCCATATCTGTCAGACAGCCACACCCCCTCCCCCCATTTCTCTCTGTACGCCACCTGGTCTCTTTATCTGAAACCGATATTATTGTGTTTATAAATCACCCGCAGATATGCTCCAAAGAAATTAAGATTGCATGATTGAGGCATTATATCTTAAGCATATCATTAAAGGGTAGATTGGTATTTTGTACATAGTTTTTTTTTTTTGTTTTTTGTTTTTTTTTTTTTTGTATTTGTTTTGTTTTTTTTTTTGTACTTTTATATAAGTTTTATACCTTTTTAGCTGGATTGGGACCACAATTATGAAATGCGTTTCGTACAGTGTTTTTGTACTTATTTTTGTTATTCAAGGTACGTTTGTATATTTTTCAAAATGGCGTATCAATTAATGACTTGTTTTGATATATTTTGTTTTTAATTCATTCAAAATCCATATTAGCTCATGTAGAGTGCTAATTCAGACAATAATAAAAAAAACATCTAAATTGAAGAACAAAAGTAGTGAGAACATATTTAATTGATATCGATCTATTTTAAAAACTCAAAACCATGTTTAAGGCGCTGCCATTTTATATGTATGCTGCCCAGTAAGTTAATGCCATAATTCATTTGTTTAAACTAGCCCTGTCAATTGGATTTCACCCCAAGTTGGAAATTGAAAGAAGAATCCGGATTGAATTTTCCTTTATAAGAAATCCTGACCTCAGCCCTAGATATTTATAAAATTTTTATGGTTTCTCCCTGAGTTTTGAAAAGTAGGTGTAAACATCATATACTATGTCTCATATATAGTTATGTAGATTGTAATGATTAGCTTAGAATCTTGCGTGTTGATTTTGTTTAACTATTATGTCTCCGTAATTCATAAAAATGGACATTTTGTTTTATATTACTTGCGTCATCAGCCTCGGTAAAAGGCTCGCTCGCAGGCTCGTATAATGGTCTTACTCGAGATAGAAAAAAAGTTTCTTTTATAAATCTTATCTAGTATACTTAAGATTTGAGATATTTATAGTTTTATAGTTGATTGATTAGTGAAATAAACGCATCGCGAAAATGCTTTATGTTAGTACATTTTCTGAATTGTTTTCACCGCGACGATAGTCATCCTTCATAGTCAGTATTTTGAGTCTACCTTCGCCTTCGCTTCATCCGCGAAGGTGGGCTCAAAACCATGACTTTGGAGGATGGTCGATGGGCGGAGTTAACTAGACCAACCTGAATTGTAGTGTTGGTTATGTAAGTGGGGATGCCAAATTTTGCTGTAAATTAGAGATTAGTTGATGTAGTAAACCTATTTCTGTGAGGAACTACAACACTTGAGTTCTACGTTGGTTATGAATAATTTTAATATTTTTTTACTAGTAGGAAATGATTGTAGAGTCTAGATTAAGAACTAGTGCAATATTAAATGTGCAATAACAGGTATTAAATAATCAATGCATATAAATTTATTAATTTCAAAATAGCATAAAAAATATAAACATATTGAAATCACCATTAGTGGCAAACTTTATATTTCCAGTAATGTGTTCTACAGTTGTTTGTTATCCAGTTATATTTTTATATGCAATTTTATTTTATGCAATAATATACATTATCTACTGCTTGTAATACTAAAATAATTATGTCGTGCAAACTCATAATCATATTATTCATTTTATATGAATTCATCATTTATACAAAATACTATTCCTATGTATTCAAACACGGAGTTCTTATGTTTTATTTTATTCATTTTATGAAAATTTCAAGATTTATTTCTTTCTGGAAAAACTCCTTTTAGTCTGTTAAAACTGTGTAATAGTGTTATATATTTGATGAACTTCGGTGGACACGGGTCTATATAGCCTTCTACATAGCGCATTTCACTGCGCATGGCATTAGTCCTGTTTTTTCCGTGGTTTGATGACTAGAAAAATCGTTTCCGTGGCATTGTTCTTTTCCGTTATCATTGATTATGATTACGATACACTAGCAAGATAGAAAATTACAAATGATTTTCACACGAATTTCACATGTTTTTCACCACAATTGAGCAGATAAACTTTTTGGCAGAGTTAACGTGAAATTCCGGTAAATCGAGCTTTCACGTGAAATTCTCGTGAATTGTTCACATGAATTCGTGTTAATTGAATATTACGTGATAATCATGTTAATTTCATGTGAAGTTCGAGTGAGTTTCATGTAAAGCTGAGTCAGCATGAATTTCACGTGAAAAAAATTTGCCTTAACATGCCTACGCCATGTCATTTGAGAGCATGTCTACTTAAAATGGTTTAAAATTCCAATTTTGTGAAAGATTTTTTAGTCTACTCATATATAAGTGAATTTTATGTTGCTTAAACTCGTGTACCCTTACCATTTTTTTTTAATATTTTATAATTCTATCAGTATTAATGTTTGTAGAATTCCTTTTTTGTAATTTTCATTTTTATAGAAGAAACCAACTCGCATAATTTTCATTCATCAGCTCATTTAGAACATATTATTTTTTTATATTTCTCATGTTGTTTAACTGGTAAAAAATTCCAATATTTTGCGATTCCATAATATTTCATGGTAAAATTCATTTCGCATACTTCACCTATATATTATTCATTTTCATTAATTTGGACCAATTTTGTTGTTTTTTTTTTTTTGCAGATTATTGTTAAAATTTCAGAAATTCCGTAGTTTTGTATATGTAACATATATACATGTATTTTTTGTAAGTTGTTAAGAACTGTTGAATTTTGTATGTATTTTACTTTTTTTACATTTGTTAAATTGTTATGCAAAAAGTCACCATTCTAGTCCATTTGTCTTCCGTCAGTTCTACAAAGCTATATTTTCAGGGAATAGCAGGTTTTGAAATTTTCGAAAAATACTTTTTTAGAAAAATGATAAGACACGCGTCGCACGAACGATATAGTCATTATATATATAGAGAGAGAGTGGTTTAAAGAAAACGTTATCTGCCGTGTTATTATTATTATTGACACATATAATGTCTTTCCAACATAGCATTGCCTTAATTAACTTAATACATATGTATACAACATTGTAAATATATTAAAAATTTGGATATACAGAAATACGTTTGTTATAATTCAGAGCGGAGTATTTGGTGGAGTACTTGCAGTTCTTTGTATTCGTTGTTTGGGGAGGGATATTTTTACTCGGATTCGCACTCAAAGACTATATGTGTAATCGTAGCGTTGAGGATTCACTCTACATGTTGATGTATTCCCATGCGGAGTGGGGAAACGCTCTCGGGCCCACGTGGGGTCTGGGAGTAGGCCAGAGCGTCAACACAGCAGCCCAGACTTATGTATTCTTCTTGCCCCATGATCGTATTTAACTACATGTAAGCCGCCGTTTATTTCACAATATTTCAGTATTTGTATACACATCTCCAAATTCAAAACTTGTAGCCACAGTTTTCTCCCCTTTTTATTCTACCGCAAATTTGCTCACGATCATGTAATGGTATGGTACTGTTGTCATGGTCGCCCGGAGATGTATAAATAAATGACCGGGAAAAACTTAAGTATAAGTGCATAAATTTCTTTGAAATTGCACCACATGTTTTCATGCCACCAAAGAATGGCTGGGGTTAAGTCCGAGTTGATGCGTTTAAGAATTAGATACAAGGAGCAAGCATTGTCCTGATATCCTGACAATAAATTCAGGAAAAATAAAAAATAATTCCAAATTTGAGCAAAACGCTTTTTTTACTGAGCTAAATATAGAAAAATATTATTCGATATTTTAACTCCAATTACTAGTGAAAAAATTCTTCATTAAAAACTTTTTAATTCAACATAAAATCCCAGCACCCCCCCCCCCCCCACTCTCCCCCCGAGAAAAGAGAATGGTCTGTGCATTAGAGGCTACATTTTAAATTGTACCAGTAGGTGTGTTGCCACGAAAGGAAGGCTATTTTAATTTTTAATTCGCTGTATCAATATTGAATAATGTGTTCATATTTGCCCCATATATGGTTTCATGATTAGATCTGCAGATGTCTCAATAAAGTTTTGCTTTGAAATATTTATTGCCTTTGTCTATACGACCGTAAAATTTTGCTGTCCTTCACTTGATGGTGCTGAATTAGCTCAAGACACTTTGTCAAGGATTGTGTAGTCGTGTGATAACAGTAGAATTAAACGGTGGGTTTTGATAAAAATTAATAACAAGTATACCACAAAAGGGGTTGTTCGAATGACTTTTCTTTAGTTTGTGGACGTAACCATTTTGGATTATAGGAATCATAAATGGACCAAACCGAGTATTTTTTTCTGGTTTCTGGTCGGTAATTAGTGAGTAGGGGGTATAGATATGTTCCTAAAGTTAATATTAATTGCTTCTTATGTCTAATTGCAAATATCATGAGCCACTGTCGTTCTAGTCTTAGCATTTTTCTTTATTCACACTCCGGGGTACGTCGAGATTTTTTTTTTTTTTTTTTTTTTTTTTTTGTGGTCTTTTTAGTTCCTTTGTGTTTTTACGTGTTCTCTTTGCTGATTCCGATAACGCTTTGTTTAAGAATTTCCCTTTGTTTAACTTCCGTTCCTGTATTTTCTTACATTTATCGTGTGTTTACACATTTCGGATATCCTCCTTCATCCGCCTTACGGGTACGCAGTTTATCATCAAAATTCTTCCAGGAAAACGGCAAAAAAATTATTAAGTATATTTTTCAGATATGTATGGTGATATTATTGTTTTTTTTCTCTTTTTCACTGGACTCAATTATCACGAACAGTTTGGCGGGAACTGCTTGCCCTTCAGGAGCATTCAATGTCCTCCACAATTGAATTTATTAGGTACCAATTTGCTAAATTATTTGCTCGGGTGATTTGTTTTATAAATAGCAAATATACATCTGTGTACCTATGCGGTTGACACTACAAGTGTACTCAATAAGCATTCTCTGTCTTACAATAGAAAGAAAGGACCGATAAGTCTAGAAAGAGAATGTCCTGTAAGGTCATATAGTCAGTGGTTTGTTTGGTTGTCGAAGTGGCTGCGTGTCGTTCTAATCCGTATATAGCTAAACATATTTTGTAAGCTCATTGATTCAAAATTAAAGTATCCGGGTTAGTATTGCGTAACCCTATAAGTAGTACATGACCACCTTTTGTTGGTACGTGTACTTTAATCAAATGACTGTACAATGACAGTACATTTTTTCTTAAAAAGGTCTCATCCGATAGAGTAAATTTTAAAAATATGCATATGTATTATACTTCCGATCACCCTAGCATGTCACGTATATATGCTAGTTTATATGTTCATGACGTCGAGAAAAAACTATATATATTAACTGCGTAGGAGTTGATTGACTAAGGACAGAGTTTTGGAAGTGATTGATGTGGATGATGGAGGGATGTCAATTTTCTAAAAATGATAATTACGTGAAAAAAAGCAAATGAATCAAAAATAAAAAAAAACACGTGCAATATAGTGCCTTTTTTCGCATTCTAACTCAAAACGCCCTTTTAGGTCACATACCGATTTCTACACAGAAACCTCAAACCAACCCTAAGTGTACCTGGTTGCTGCATAGAAGTCATGCACCTCCGACGGGTTGCTGCACAGAAACAAACTCCGACGGATTGCTGCACAGATGCCGCCTCCGACGGGTTGCTTCAAAGAAGCCGCCTCTTGTGGGTTGCTGCACAGAAGCAACCTCCGACGGGTTGCTGGACAGATGCCGCCTCCGACGGATTGCTCCACAGAAGCCACATATGTCCGGTTGCTTAGGAGAAGCCACCTCTGGCCGATTGCTGAACAGAACTCATTCGGTACAAACATACCAATCATATAGATATGCTGTACACATGTTTCAGGAGTAATCTATCGTCAGTATCAAACAAACAGGAAAAAATTATTGAATACAAAAAGTATTCAAAGCCAAAATTATCGAAATAGGAAGTCAAATCCATCACTGAGAGGTTATACCATGTTCAATACAAGAAATGAAGCATTTGAAAAAATTGTTATATCGCAAATTTTGTAAATTGTGTATATACAAATAAAATCTCAAAGATAAAATCTGGTATGATCGGGTTAAGGCAACTTGACGTCTGACTACTGGGTTGGTGAATACCATCGGGAATATTAGATCCATAGGCGGTGGCATTGACCAGTGCTTAAATATAAAAATACCAATCATTTAATATTTCAAATTTCGATTTTCTGTATACACGTATTTCAAGGGGTATAGCCTCTTATCAGCAGCATTAGAATCAAATATGTAGGGAAACATCAAACCAAAAAAAAAGTATTGTAAACAAGAGGTACTCGGTGAAAACCAAACTTATCCAAATACCATCACTGAGAGGTTCTACCATGTAAAATAAAAGGAATGCAGGTATTTTGAAATTTGTAGTACTAGTTCTGCAAATTTCAGCTAACGAATTGAGTATTTGACCTTCAAGTTTATTTTTGGTTTTTTTTTTAGTTTTTATTATTATTATTGACAGATTATTTGAATGTATATATTACACTACTATGACATTTATTTCGTTTCAGGAGTAGGGACAAACAATACAATTTTCAACGCCATCCGTACCCGCAAAAAGCAGCTTTGTGTATTAATCGTTGTGCTAATGGTCTGACAACACCCTATGTGAGTGCCATCCCATTTAGCTAAGATATACACTAAAGATGCTCTGTGGGGTGATCATTCAAACACGGACCAGACTCTCTTCTTTATAACAACCGGGTGCTGCCAGAGTAATATAATGCGAAAATGGTCGTGTATCTTAAATCGAGTTATTCCCCTTAGACCCTACTCCTGTCGATTAAAATGACATTTTTGTTCTTTCACTCTACATTCCAAATTAAGGTGGCAATTTCGGAAAAGTATTGAAATAAACATACATTTCACTGTTAAAGGATATTTCGTACATCACTTTTTTTCCCTCACCAAATTGCAATGTTTATGAAGGGAGATAAAAGCTACAGGACTTTGTAATCGTAAAAATATCATAATTGCCTCCCTTTTCTCAAATTATTTTTTTTCTTGGGTACGACCGCATATTTATCTTTGATTTAAAGCGTGGAAAATATTTATCATAAAAGTTTACTTTGATATGCTGTTAATTTCTTCTCTTTTGACAAGGTAATTGCCAGTTGGCAAAAAAAATTTCCATGAAAAGAAAAAAATTAAAAAGCCATTGTATAAGAGGGGATTTCAATACAGTTCGGTCATTTTTGTTTTTTTTTTTAAATGTTCCTGAAAACGAAACCAAATTTTATTCAAACAATATATGAAATTCAAATCTAGAATGTTGTGGAAATATACCAGAGACATTTCAACATACAAAACAAATTATAGATAACGCCTGTCACGTCACATATGTAAAATGTCAAATAAAATTGCCAAGAGCCTATGAATATTCATTAGCTGATAAGTTTCCAGACACATTGTACATTGTTGTAATTAAATACTTCCCATGTAAAATTTGTTTTAAATGACAAAAGAAATTATGAGTTATTATCTTTATCCTCATTATTGATTTTTTTTTTTTAAATAATCTTGCTTTAATCGCTATCGGCGGTCACACCTATTTTCACCTGTGACCAGTGAACCGGAACGCTTGATACATACGACACACCAAATCTAGCACACATATATTACTAACAGAGAGAAGTACACAAAAGTTTCGAAGGTAGGTTCACGATTAATTTTTTTGTATATTTGACAAAATAGTGGGGATTTATCATTTGATTTGTCTTTTTAATTAGTCTATTTACTTTGCGTTATTGATGTCCTTAGACCTGTAAAGAATTATGAATTAAATCTCGATAGTTGCACACGGCTCCCGTTTACAAAACCTTTCATCGAAAATTTATCATCTTGGTTAATTTATTACTGTATATTGTGAATATTTTGAGGCGTTTTCGCAAAGATTACATTTTACCATAGACCTATAATTATGCGCTGTATCTGTGTGTTATGAGGACCTAATCTAGACAGCGATGACTAGGAGAAGTTTTTTTTCGTAAATTATGTTTGAAAATGAACAATATTGACATGTATGTGGCTATTGTTTACTTATTTGCGCTTAAAACTGGACCGAGTGAGCCACTTCACAACATATATTTTATTTTGTATTATAAAGTCCCTCACAGAAATCATATTTACATGCATGTTATTGTGTTAAAACACCTTCGACCAACTACAAACAAATTGTAGTGTAGGAATTTTCTTCAGTCAAGCATCCGTATATTTATTATACATGTAGCTTGTTGAAATTTTTTTCTTTCAATTGACTCATTTTAAAAATAAAAGATGTATTTTTTTCTGGTATATTGCATATGGGAATAATTCAGTTGGACGCATGGTTTCATTTCTTTTAGCCAACAAAATATGAAGAAATTAAACTAAGAATTAAGACTTTAATGACATGTATTTTTATTATTTCTTATAACCCCAAACAATATACCTGTAATTAAGAGAGATGTATGTGCAAAATTACAGGTTTATATAAAAACAACATGTATTTAAAGAACTATAATACAATTATTTTTTTTGTCCACTAACATTTTCATATCTAACGACTTTTCAATTATCCAATGTATAATTCGCGACCTGATGGTTATATACGAAATTATCTCCCTTTGAATTCAACCCAAAGGTGGGTCTCAGTAAATCACTCTTATCTTATATGTACCAAGATCAAATACAAATTCAAAGTTTAAGATTTTGAATAAAAGAAAGAAAAACTTATATAAACTTTCGTTTTATTCTTTACAGGTATGGCCGATCTTCTCGGATTTGTACCTAAGTTTTCAAAGCTCCGAGGGAAGCCGAACGATGACTGGATTGATCGAATGTCACACGTCTACACTACGGTGGTTCTTATCATTTTCACTGTAGCCGTTAGTTCCGGTCAGTTTTTCAAAGATCCCATACAATGCTGGCATCCCGCAGAATTCAAAGACTCGATGGAGTCGTATACGAAATACCACTGCTGGGTGAAAAATACTTACTACGTACCAATGTACGATGAAATTCCAGAAAATATTTCCGAGCGACAGGACGCGGAGATCACATATTACCAGTGGGTACCTCTGATTCTGTTGTTTATGGCATTCCTATTCAAGCTCCCCAATGTCGTCTGGCGAATCTTCAATGGTGGCTCTGGCTTGAATTTGGACAAGATCGTACATTTCGCTGAACAGTCCCAACTCGGATCGCCCGACGAACGACAAAAATCTATCAAATCTCTTGCTAATTTTATCGACAAATGGCTTGACTCGAATGTAGAGAGGAACTGGAACGTTTTCAACAGAACAAAACAACAAGTTTCCAGATATCTATGTTTCTTTTGCAACAAGAAGGCCGGAAAATATTTAGTGGCTTTGTATCTTTTCGTGAAAGTCTTGTACGTTTTCAATGCCATTGGACAACTGTTCTTGTTGAATGCCTTCTTAGCAACCAAATTTAACTTTTATGGGTTTGAGTTTCTGGAGAACCTGAATAGCGACCGTCCATGGAGGGAATCGCCGAGATTCCCAAGGGTTACTCTTTGCGACTTCCAAATTAGGCAACTTCAGAACGTCCAGCGCTTCACGGTACAATGTGTTTTGCCGATCAACCTTTTCAACGAGAAAATATTCATATTCATCTGGTTCTGGCTTATCTTCATCGCCTGCCTTGCAGTCTACAATCTATTCATGTGGATTTATATCGTCATGATGAATGCAAATAAAACGCAATATTGCAAAAAATACTTAAAAATCAACAACGAACTTCATACAAGTTTCGATAAAAAACTTTGCGCCAAATTTGCCGAAAACTACATGCGTGATGATGGTGTATTCGTTTTAAGAGTAATCGCCAAAAATTCTACTGATTTAGTAGTAACAGACTTAGTCAAAGAGCTATGGAGCATGTACAAGACAAAACAGAATACCAGAAAGAACGAGGATGTGAAAGAACTGGAACCAGTCGCTGGGGACGATGATCTTAAGAAACCATTGAACAGTGATATGTATTCATGAAAATAAACGCATTGACGATTTTCTTCCATATCAAGTGTCTTCCGTGGCATTAAACAAAATGAGAGTGCCAAATGAAAATACCGTCTGAAAACTGTCGAACTTAGAAACGGTGCTTTTGGACCTAATTTCATAGTCGATCATATGATGAGTTTTATTAGTCGTGCGACTTAAAATTGTGGCGAGAGTGAGATAATTGAATTAAGTGTGTTTGAGTATGTGCTACGCATTTACGACCATCTTTTATTATTTTAATTTCAACTGCCAGTTTCAAAAGTTTTACACTTTTAATTATTTCAGCATTTCTGTGAGATGAGACTTTGTTGATGCAAGGTTGAGCCTTAAATGATTAAGGGTATGAAAATTTGGTATAATACCACTGTGCCTTTTCGTGTATTTTATTTTGTTACATTTGATAAGAACTTCGGACCACGTGATTAATCTATATTGAAATGTTTTATCGTATATGTAAATAAAATGTACATGCCAGACTAGTTGTCAAAGAAATTGTATTTGAGTTAGATAACCAGGCATTAAAATAAAAAATGTTGAATTTTTGTATGGGTCTTTTACGTGTTAATGTAATGGTCCAAATTTTCCCCCAAAACAAGCAAAATATGAAACGATCATGCAATCATTGATGTTGCAGAAAGACTAAATAGACATTCCCAATGCTGAATAATGTAAGTTATGTGGGTACTCTTGTACGAGAATGGCATTTTTCGTCATGTGTTTCATTGACAAAATTCCCAGGTGGATAAGAGTCAGGCAGGTATATGTTATCCTAAAACGAGACCAAATTTTCATAAAATTGGGGGTCTGCACTCGAATATTGACCATAAACATCTGTCTTTTATCTTGCATGGTAGTGTCTGTTATCTCTCATGCAGCTGCCCGATAGGTACCGTTGAACAGTTGTCATCGCGTCCATTACGATAAGTATAAGTACAATATATCATCAGCACATTCTTACACGCTTTGCTAATTTCAACTTTCTTACAATGAATGCCTTGAAATACCACTCAAAACGCTTGAGCATAAAGGGATTTTCAGTCCGTGCGACCGTTCGTCTATCAGTATGTTTCGGATTTTCCGGTGCAGCTTTTAGAATGTAGGTTACATCAGCACGAAACCTTTGTCAAATGGTATTTTTAACATCTGAATGGGAGATTTGTTGTTTTCTAAGAACTTTTGAGCAACCAATATAGCAACTTTGGCGCTTCCAAATAACCAACCAGACGCAAAATCCCAAGACTTTTTTATGTCGACCTGGCCAGAGCAATGTACGTACAAAAAAATTATATCTGGTATTCCATTGTAATTGTTTCATAATCTCCGGATGTTGTGTCCATCAAAGTACGATATTTCTTTCGTTTCAGATTTTTTTTATCACCCTCGTGTTGTATTTTGGTCAATTTTGCTCACCCTTTTCTCATATATACGTTATAGATGATGTAACTGTATTTATATCAAATACATGTATGACTACTGACATGATAATTTGTAAGTGTTGTTTTGACTCGGGGCATAAATGTTTGTGTAGTGGATCATTAGAACAAGTTTTGGCCGTATTTACGAGAATTATAAGGGGGCTTTGAACGGGATATTGGTTGACTAAGGGTACAGCTTAGGTCCCTTGGGTATGTCTGTCTACCATGTACAAGACAGAAACAATATTATACAAATACGTTATATATTGTGAATGTGTAAAGGTATGTTTAGAGCTGAAATTGGCCCCTCATTTAAATCAAGCATATCCCCACTTGGCTACGATGACCTGTTGTATTTCGCCATAGGATAAACAGTCACCATACGATTGTTTTTGTAGTTTAAGCCAGGCTATTAGTAACATTCCTCCATCCTACGCGTGTTCTGCACTTATTGAGATGAGCTTTTGACATGACAGGGTAAGTGTTACGGTACTGTAAAATTAGGACAAATTTTAATATGAATTAATGTAATTCAAATCAATGATTTCAATAACCTACATAAAAGTATTTATCTATCAATTCCTTTCTATCGTAGTTAACATGGGCCAAAATTGAGGAGGGGTATATTCCTACCGGAAGTTCTATAAAACAAGTCATATGAATATTCCAATGGAGGACAAATACAGTTTGCCTTTTCGTATAGATTAATTTTAGATATATGCGTGTGAGAAACTCATAGTATATAGAGATGCCTAAATAAGAAAGCCTTGTAAGGCAGACGGGTTATTGCTAAACTTTTACTGTGGGCAATACTGAAAGTTCGGACGACCGACTGGATCATCTTATCACGAGCTACGTATCAGGCCAATCATACTAGAAGTAGCACTTATGTTGTGCTGTCATTTTTCAGTAGTTCAGTTAATATCATTGCAAAAATTTTTAATTTACTGTGTAAGTTTCAGGGTAAACGAAAGTGATTCTTCCGGAAACCAGTCTTCATTGTCCCCTCTCCTCGTCAATATTCATATTTATGAAATTAGAAATCACAAAAAAAAATCATCGTATGTTTTTATTTGTTTGTTTGTTTGGTTTTTTTTTCAAGAGGGACAAAGTCAAGCTCCGAACAGCGACTGACGTTCGAAACTAACTCTCGAGTAGAAACGAATGTTCGTGTCGTTGAGTGGAGCAGGACAAAGTCTACTGTTTAGTTGACCATGTGGAATTTGGTTGTCTTAAGTTTTATAGAACTTGGCCGCTTGTTATGTTCTATGTTTGCCTTGTTACGTAATGTCCGGGTTTCAATATAAGTTAAACCTGTCAAGATAAAGGGAAAGTCGTACTTGAATACGTCTGTGTTTATCGAGTACACCATCATTCAATGAGGGATAAGGATTTATTATACGGGTCGAAATGGTTTATTTATGTCAATAAAATGAGTGACATTGCGCAATCGGCTTTTGTCAAATGTTAAGCCCTTGTTGAAGGTTATTATAGAGCAGTAACACATAATATTATGTAACACTAAGCCATAAACTAGCCATTTCTTATAAAGGTTATCATAGGACCTTGAAACGTAACTAAGATAAGCATTTTTATGTATAAGTCAAAATTAATTCAACCTTAGACCAAAACGAGTACTTTCTATACCATGAAAGGCCTGTACATGCGATGTGCGTCCTCAACTATTTGTAGATCAAACCCCATGGGTTAAAAGTCTATTCAGTCAGAAATGACCGTGTTAATAAAACGCAGCATCAAAAATACTTGTAATTGCCTTCAAAACTATAAAAAAAAAAAGTCCGTTTGAGTTTTATAAATCTTTGAAAAAATTCTTTAAAAAATATTTTTCAAAAAACTTTTCAAATATTCAAATAGCTGTTCCAACATTCAAACAGACACAGTTATACTTAAATATTTAAAATTAAAATTGGATTAAGCCTAACGAGAATTTCTGATGTCTGTTGTGATAAAATTCGCTCGCATTACAGAAAACCAAATACATTTGAAAAATTGAATCATTCCGTAACATGATTTTATAAGAATTTTTTCGAAGATCTATTAAACCCAAACGGACTATACTTCATCACTTCACGCCATCAGATGGTATAGAACGGGATTTAAAAAGAAAATAATTAAATAAAACACACACAAAAATTAATAAAAGGGGAATTTCCTCAATGACCTATAGAATAAACAAACATACACACATTCTTCCCGAGACTTGCTAGTATAGTATATGAAATTGAATTGCCCTCTATAATAAACGGACTATCTACTCGAGTTCACCCAACAATGAACTGAAAGCTAAGTGTCGTAAACTCGCGCTGTAATAAACTGCGAATCACTCGTAATTAAATTTACTTACACAATGTAATTATCCTCAATTACATTTTATTATTCAACGTTGTTTAAATGACAAACCCAGGTGGTGTCGATTTCAATATTCTCACCTCACTGGTTAAGACATGCAAATATTTTAAATCTATGTTGTACAAAATGTATATACACAAAACTGTGTAGGTAAACAAAGCAATGAAGATAAAATTTTGAATGACCCAAATTTTGAATATTGTCAAAGGTGAAATGATAGCGTGATTCGAATTTGGACAAAATGTAAGTACTTTTATTAATTTATTCGCTTCACGAGTAGTGATTTGTAAAATAAGTAGCCCAGGGGTTATTATCCACGTGTAATGAACACTTTTCGGGTTAAGTAAAAATGTACAAATTAATTCCCACGCATCAAAATACTCTGAAAAGGGGGTCTTAAATTCTTTTAAAGAAAAGGACAAATAATACCTACATTTTAGTGCTATTAATTCACGGTGTGTTTAATAGGACACCGCTTCTTAAAATGTTTCGAGGTTTTTTTTTTCAAAATACAGGGTTTTTGTTTTCAATTCACATCCCGGTAATTGATTTTCTTTTGACGTATCAACAAGTAAAATAGTACAAATATGCATGCGTCGTCTACAAGAGAGAATGCTTTTTCTGGCCGAAATGACATTTTGGAAATGTCAAAGATACATAGTTAAGTTATAAAAGTAGCCTTAAATTATCCCAAAATATATAAATCATACATGCATCTCAAATACACTTATATGTACATTTAAACAAAGGGCCATAAAATGAAACTAGACGCGTTACACTCGTAAATATAAAAGTCAAACTATTCTACTTATAGTGTGAATGCGTTTTATAGAAGTACATGTATTTTTTTTTTTTTTTGGCGGAGGGTGCGTGGGGGTGACGGCGAATTATTTTGACTAAGGCAAACTGGTATATTCGGATGGGTGCTAAATTTCAAACAAGAGAGGGAGGTTCTTCTTATTTGGTTTTTGGGAATAGTCACAAGCACAGACAAATAGGGGATACATGTACACGGTTGAATCAGAGAATTAGATACACACTCCCTGGTTGAATGAAATTGTTAGTTCAACAAAAATATAAAAAAATTCTATAAAATAGCTTTGTTTGTCCAAATCTGCTTGATATAGATGATGCAATAAATTCAGTATGTTTCACCGTCCGTGCGAGACCCGACAGGGTAATCAAGAACGTGAAAACCCCCTTCAGCCAGTCAGTCTGTATTTTTCATGTTATTGCAGCCCTGATGCGGAGCCTGCCAATGTGGTACTGTAGTACTCTCCACATTTTTAGCCCCATCATGGCTGAATTCTTTTGAAAATTAAGGAATACCACGAAAAAAATCCTTAATTAGAAAGCTTTATCTATATTCTGTGCCTTTGTACAGTTTAACTTTGATTGAAAAGTGTGCGCCATTCTTAAAAGAATTATTAAATATAACGAGACTGGATATGGTGAATATGTCAAAAAGACAACAACTCCACCGGGAGGATAAATGTCCGCTCAAATTATAAAAGTATACAGTGCATATCTATATTCAAAGTGATGTAACTAGAGTATTATGCCTTGATACAAATTTGATGGTTTTAGTAACTACAAGACACATATCAGGTGCGGATCCAGAGGTTTCCAGAAATATGGGTCCCAGGCTCTTTGCTTATTGTTGCGAAACATCTGCAAAAAACTTAACGATTTTTTTTTCAAACAAAAGGGGGATAAAACCATCGCGACTGTACATTGTCGGTCTTAAATGAAAACACATTTCTTTTTTCATCGAGTGACCAAACTTATCTGAGTGACTTCTAATATTTATCAATGAAAAGTGACTCTTAATTAGATACCCGTACAATTCAAAAAGTGTGTTTGTTTGTTAGGATTTAACGTCCGAGCAGCAATATTTCAGCAATATTCAGACGATGAACATGAAATTGATGATAAAATGAACATAAAATGATAATGAAATGAAAAAGGGATGGGACACAAGGACAATGGGGGGTCGACAAATTTTGATTGCCACTGGAAATAGGGAGAGGTGGGTAGGGTCGGGCATTTAGCCTCCTGTGGCGGAGCCTTATGGTTCCTACTCCGGAAATATACCACAGGAGGGTTCTTTAACGTGCCAGGAACGTGGCATCTTTCCCAACACGGTGCACCACTATGGTTTGCGGTCAGGTTTTTCATATTATAGCCTGACAACTCCAGCATGTAACACGCTAGAGGTACCCCATTCCACCACCTGGGGAACACATCCTAGTTGCTCTGTGGGCAGAGCGCCCTAGCCCCTGGCTAGGGTTCTGAGCACTATTTAGTCGCCTTTTACGACAAGCTTAGCGCTGCTGCAGGCCTAATCTTTTAACACCCGGACCTGCACGGGGCCATTCAAAAAGTACATACGTTTTATTTTCTATTTTATCGGAACTCGTTCTTGTATACAAGCGATGAATGGATAGGTCGCAGTGTATAATTCCATTAGTGGTAAATGTCTTTGCTTAACTTCTCGGCTTGTACAGAGGATTTGCTTATTATACAATTATGACAACAAGGGTGACTTTCTGAAAACACCTTTGGTTCGGAGATCACCAACAATGATGTATACTGAATTGCAATAACTTCCAAATCTGATTAAAATTCATGCATTATCTCTCCTTTGTCTTTTAGTTCTTGGTTTTTTTACCTAACTGTTTAAGAATTATGTAGTAAAGGAACATATTCTGATTAATATTTCAACAATATAGTCTGTTGAAATCAGTAGAGTGCGCTTATTTAAAATACTGTTTTATTCGGGGATTTTTTGCATCTCATTATTCCGGAAACCTTTTGTTTTTTTTATATAATGTATTCATTTGGTCTTGGATTAAGTGAGAACCTATAGATCAGGTGCATTCCGGGATTAATACAAAGTGATTTGAAGAAAAAAATCTTCATTACTGCAGCTTTATTGGACCAGAATATGTAGGTAAAATTTATCAAATGGCTTTAACCTCAAACGAGATCATATTCAAGATAAAGCTTTGCGTCATCAAAAATTCAAATTATAGTCGATTTGAAAATTAATTTCCCCTATTTAAGCAAAATTTCACTTATTTTCTACAATTATGTATTTTATGTCTACGTCCAAGTACACAGGCTAGACATCTGCAGTTGTACTTAACAATGCCCCCAGTTATTTTGTATTCATCAAACATCCAAGTATATCGTTAAATGTTTTTACTCAATAAAATTTCAAAAGCAGAACATTAAAGAAACGAACTTTAATCTTAAGGAATATGTCTAAACATATATTTGAGATTACATCAGACAATGTGGCACGGGATGTAACCATGCAATACATATAGGTAATGCGAAAATAAGTGACGAGTTCTTGTTAGGGACGACTTAATGTTTCAATGCTATTACTACCCCAGTCGCGTACCATAAACATGAAAATAATATTTTCGTCAATTCACTCTGTTCTGTGCAATATAACTCAACACGTTTCTTTTCGAATCGTTAACACTCCCTTTTTGCCGAAGTAGAAAGTGTGACAAAGATATTAAAAGCGTAAAAAGGAATATCATTCAACTTTGTAATTCAAATTGATTTTACATTTCCGACTTCCAGTTTAAAAAAAAAGGAAAAGCGTATTTTGTGAGAAGACCGATAAGTCCTTTAAATCATAATTGATTTTGATGAAAAAATTCTCTATCCGTTTCTGATAATAAACACGTCTCCAGATATCTACGTAGAATTTTAATTGACTTGAATAAAATTTTAGTTTTGTGTCTTCGGAAACCACTCAAGATTTACCTACAATTGATAACGTCAACACCAAGATCTTTTGACCAAATAACTTGCATTCAAATTTGATAAGTCAATATACATTTCGATAAAATAGACGGATTGAGTAGGCGAATATCATTTCAAGTCATCAATGTTGGATAAATTAATTACCAATAAAAATTGGTTATGTGTACAAAGACTATGTTGTGGATATAGATAATCTCGAAAAGTATTATCCCCTTTTGCTTTTGAAGAGAAAAAAAAACAGTTTCACTTTCAAGCTACGGTATAACTCTACATAAACGTTCAACCATTAACTTTTCGTCGCTGTGGCATGTGTAAACAATTATTGTTCTGCCTTTTTTTAAATTAAAATCAACACAGCCAATACGATAAGCCCGACAGTCATGTGACGATATAGTTTTCGAAGTGTGAATTTTCCGTCAATTAGTGCATTGAAGGTGTCAAGGACTAATCCGATGGGAAATTTATTTCGAAAATCAAAGATTAACTTTGAAACATTGCTATGTTTTGTCCAATCTCTAATCTGAACACAACTCTAGTTATAAATCCATTTAAGCAAAAGCTGCCCCAAACGAAAACTATCTTAATCTAAATTTAAAAACAGTTCACCGGACCCTATAGACGGTCTACGTTCGAATCATTTTTTGGCCCAACTAAAAACGTATGTTGATACGTACTGAACAGGTGTTTCGTTTCTTGCCCACGAAGATAGTTGATTTTTTTGCTAACACATCGACTTCATATTGAAGACAAGACACGATTTTAACACGCACTTGCGAAATATTATATTTAACACAAAATCAAAGCAAACAATGATGCAAATACGAAATACCTTAACTGTAAAATTGACCTTTTGCCAACGTTGACCCAGCGACACTTGCTACCTGCAGCTAGACCACGTTTGGACAATATTCGAGTTGCCCTAAATTGTAAACTATCCAATAATACTTGCTTCACACAGAGCTTTGACCCAAAAAGGACGATTGGACCTAGGTAACAAAATATTAATGAGATATTTATACCGTTTAAATTGTTTTGGAGATCAAACAGATTATCTGGATAAAGAATCCCAGATTGGGAAAATAACATGGGATATCATTACCCTCTCCACAGGTTTTGGGAAAGAATGCTTTAATCAGAAATTGTTTTAATGTTTACAAATTAATACAGCCTTTGAAGTCAAGATGCATTTTAAATAAGTCTTTACAGTCTGATGTTTGCCAACATATTGTGGCTACTTTTGATAGATACGGTGAATACGGTTTTATGAGTATGACACATTTAGTAAAATTCTATGAAAGAAAATGTCTCGACTAATTTGTTTTCAGTCTTAGGAATTAGTCAAATCCAGGGCTTTGCAAATGGATGCGGCCTCTCAAATTTATCCTTCAGAAAATTGTGAGAGAAAAAAATATGAATCATAATCCTTTTTTTTTTCTGAGTATTTTTTAGTGTGTATCTTAAGTAAATCGATTATTACAAGGGTTGGTCTCATTTTGGATTCATCTATGGTACATAAGGACTTCCATTCTATTTTGAACAAACGAATAGACAGACGAATGAGACGTCGACATATAGTACCGATCTCAAATTTAATCAATAAAATCTCGTCCTATTAAATTTCGCCCACGCTATCGTACTTGGTAATATAATTCATATCAGTTTTTATGGGTGTGTCTTCATAATATTTTTTTTTTACATATGCGGTTAAAAACCCCTTGCAGTTTCTATATTTTAACTGTAGGATCAACCACAGTTAAAGATTACTTCATCCCACGAATAACGTAAAGTAATGAACGTTCCACGTGAATGACCATACAGTGTGACAGACACACCTGATTGCCCAATACACAAAAATTGTTATCGAGGTTTTAAACCCCTTTCCTAATACGTCTAATTTCGCAAGACGAAGTTTGTGTTGGATTTTATCAGATTTTCGTGACCTAACGGGGAGAATTTGAGGCTGCCCTGATGTAAGTTGAATGTTAATTTAGACGCCTTACATTTGTGAAAAGTTAGACCATGATAGAAAATTATATGATCATGTTTGTCAGTTTTGTTTACCGTCGAATACACACGCCATTACTTTCTCTTTGCTTGCTTTCGTTGTTTGCGAAGCTGTTCAGTGTAGCTTCTTGTATATATGTTGTCATGATTATTTTCACATTCGAGGTACTCTGTTGTGTGGGCTCAATATTTTTACCCCCCCCCCTTAATCCTCTTTAACATAAAATCGAAAATTCTTTCCATAGTATTTCCCAAATTTCCCAAATACCAAATGAATACTTGGATGTGCGTTAGAAAATTGCTTTGTTTTATATATTTGTTTTTTGTGGGAGAAAATGGATCAAATGTTTGTTATCAAAAGAGTCGAGATAAAGTGCTATGTTGACCAGCACAATTAAGTGTCTCAATTAAATTTATTTGGATTCAGCTAGAAGTTCGTTTTGATATATTTTTTGAAATGGCATATTATGTGCTCAATAAAAGGGGTGTTTGTATTTGAACTCATTGAAATCACCGATTATGATATAAGGAGATGTATGGGGGTTGCAATTATCATAATTATCGGCCTTGTCATATGCTCCTCTCTTTTAATTTCGTTTGGTATCTTCTTCCTCACCCTTTTAAAACATTTTATTGGCGGGTGCAGGTTCGAATTCAGAAGATGAAAGGAGGTTCCGACCTGGAAATTCACGGAAATGGAGGGGGGTTGCAGGCTACCATGTACTCCTTTTCCGAATGTTTGAGCAAAATTCCCAGAATTTTCATACAAAAGAAAAGCAGATCAAACCCCGAGAACCCCTTCCCACTGGGTCCACCACTGATGTTCATAACAGATCTAGCATTTTTTTTCATACAGAATGCTGATACTTCTGATATGCTATATCTATCCCCCGAAAAGCAAAGCTATGTATACGCATTGTTAAGAGTCTTGTTGTTTTTTGCTCGTGAATCACTGCGTTGTTGAGAAAAACAAATATTTCGCCTAAAATGTACAGTAGTTTTAACCCTGGTTATGTCATCGCATTACATTTTTAATTAATGTAACACACTCTACAGGAATATGCCCATATATAGATAATAAGTATCGAGTCTATGACCTCGGTACGCTTTGTTTTAAACTGAGGTCAATTATAAATGTGTTGATAGGATGTTTATGCCGTTACTTTGTATGATGATACCAAGATTTAACACCAAGATATAAAAAATATCGGGGTCATTGTCATTAAAGGGGTCAGTGGCAAATCAAAAAGGGGATGTTCCGGCTGCTGGATTCCTTTTTTTTTTTTTTTTTTGTTAATTTTTATTGATTTTGTGCAAAATGTGGTTAAAATTGTGTAAATAATAGGCTGGATACTCATGTTAAAAATATCTGGATTCGTCCCTGGGTTGCTCAAGGTGAATGCAGTTAAGGAAATGAATTGTTGATCCATTAAATAGCTACAAGGCCCTGATGTGCAAAGCATTTTCACAGGCGGAATATAATAAAACAAGAAAAATATCCCTTCTAAAGTCAATACGTTTGTTTTCTTCTCTGAAAAAGATGCAGTTGAGCTCATACGACGATAGACATGATTTAATTTCTTTTTCGACAAATATTCTAAATATTTGTGAATTGAATATCGTTACTGGATTTATTTCATATGTAATGTTTTAAAACGTATAAATTTATTGTTAAAATAAGAAAAAAGAAACTTAATGAACTTTTCTTCTTCTCTTAATTTATAACAAACCTAAAATATAAGGAAAATGTTCTTGAGGCCACAACCTCAGTGATAACAGCTACACAATGAACGAATGATACATTCGTACGAACATGAAACGTTCCTTTCGGTTCGACCAGTGGTAAAATATATACACCCCAATTTTTAAAATGTTGAAATTATTTTTTAACTTTGAAAAGACAGACGTAGACAATAGAGTAAGATCCGTATTGATTTTGGCATGGAACAGGAGACTCCGTGAACAATTGCTCATCAACGAAAGTGGACTTGGTACAAAAACAATATTCCAGTAGTAACACACAATCAAAGTGCTGTAGTACTGAGCCAATTCTGGATATTAGAGTTTGCTAGTACTCGACTGATTAGAAGTAATTAAACTATCAATACAAAACGAGTAACTTAATAACCACTTACCAGTAATATGTCAGTTGATATAGAATTGTAAGACATTTATCTTTTTATAGGGTTGCAGATGTATTAGGAGCTGTACCATCTATTGGTGACCTCCAAGGAAATACGAGCGATGATTGGATAGACAGAATGAACCATTTATGGACCGTTATTATTCTTATAGTGTTTGCGGTCGTTGTTTCGACCGGGACGTTGGTCGGGGATCCGATACAATGCTGGGCCCCAGCCGAATTTACAGATGCTTACGAGGCTTATACGAACGATATATGCTGGATCAGCAATACGTATTACGTCCCCATGGAGGACACGATTCCCGTAGATCTGAAAACTAGGCAGGATAAAGAACTGACCTACTATCAGTGGGTTCCTTTGATACTTATGTTCATGGCTTTGCTCTTCAAGTTTCCGCATCTTATATGGAAAATGCTCCATAGTGGAGCTGGCATTAGCCTTGATCGTGTCATCGACATCGCACAAGACACGCAATGCAACTCACCCGACGAACGAAAAGAGGCAATCGATAATCTGGCGATTTATATCGATAAATGGTTATATACATATCAGGACTATAAACACAATCGATTTGTCAAAATACGTTCGACAGCATCAAAATATTTTTGTATAATGTGCAACAAACGAGGTGGAACATATCTTACGGGGTTGTTCATAACTATAAAGTTTCTATACCTCATTAACATCATTTCACAGTTCTTTATATTGAACGCATTTATGGCTAGCGATTATAATTTTTATGGTTTCGAAGTAATTTCTGCAATTGCAAGAGGAGACGATTTTCGAGAATCTGCGAGATTTCCCAGAGTAACTCTATGCGATTTCCGGATCCGCCAATTAAACAATTTACAAACCTGGACTGTTCAATGTGTACTTCCAATAAACCTGTTCAACGAAAAGATTTTCATCTTTATTTGGTTTTGGCTCGTTTTCGTCGCAATTCTATGTTGCTACAATGTCTTTAAATGGATTATTTTCCACGTGCTACACAATAACAAAGTTCACTATATTAAAAAGTATCTTAAATCACAGAACGAGATACAGTCTTCTTTTGACAAAAAGTTATGTGTGTTATTTGCAAGAAACTATCTAAGAAATGATGGTATATTTTTAATGTACATGATTTCTAAAAATAGCACGAGCATTGTTGTGACAGACTTAATCGGAGAACTTTGGAAAATGTTCAAAAAGAGACACCAAGAGAGCCACCCAAGCAGTATGGAGCCAAATCACATGGGTAACAGCAGAGACGATTCCACTTTACCTATAGGGGAGAAAATGGATTGATTCCTTATATCAAAATATGTCTCAAAATTATGCCAATTATAGTCCACCCCTCAACACAAGGGTTGTGGTATCTGCCAGTATAAAATGTTAGTCATTTTTCAATAAGTTGCAATAATGCCGTACGCATGGATTTGACTTCAGGGAAACACCCATTTTGCAGTTTTCAGAATGCTCTTTCTTACAAGTACAATGAAAGCAAATACACATGTAAGGAACAAAATAAATTATGTTCTGGTCAAATGGAAATGATTTAAGATCATACTTATTGATTTACGCTTTTTAGTTAGGGAGAACATATGCTGAGGGTGCAGGTGTACTTGAAACATTGATTACATTGGTGTGTTTTAAGAGTTGTGCTTTTCTATTAGTTTATTGAATCCGGTTTACTATTGAACATTTGTGCTGTGAGCAAGTTGTGGGATCGAAGTGTGTTGTGAGTTAGAGCGTTGAAATAAATGTTTCCCTTTTAGAATGGTGCTATTACCTTGTTTTTTCCATACTGAAATATATGCAATACGTTTTCATACATGTATTAGTATAGGTAATGTTCATTGCATATACATTTTTAAAGAAGTGATTAGTTTCATACAGCAACATATACACAAAGCCTAGTCAAGCTTACAGGTATAGTTTCGTAAATCAAGTCGATAGTTTTTAATCTGTCCAAAAAACGTGTTTTTACTGTTTTAAAGAAGCAGTTTTAGCAACAAAAAACTTTGCATTTTGTATGAAATTTAAATTTTTTTATGGTCGTTTTGTGTGAATATTTAGTGATTGGTTGAGTCTTCCTAGAGTCATGATTATTGTAATTATAAATATGTAAATAAAGACTGTTTATCAAAACTGAAATAAGCTAAGTTTTGTAGACAATATATGAAATTTTAGGAAGTATAAACTTTATGATAATAAAAGTGGAAAATAATTTTATTTTGTGTTTATATTTTTTATAATTTTTTAATATGACTATTAAAACAATTATGTAGATTTTCTGCTGTTATTTCCGCTAATCTAGATGGTAGTGAGGATTTCAGCATTAGCGAGCATGTTAAAATCAAATTTTTGTTGTAGAGAGTGACGAAATAATTTAACGACTTAAATGAATTAAATGAATTAAGAGTAAGCTAAAGGAGATTCGCATTTTCTTATGAAATCTATAAAAAAAAAACCTGAAATACATCGCGTGCTTTTGCGGGAATCGTTCATTGGAAAATTTGCATAACAACACATTCAGGGTTGAGAAAATTTCAATGAAAATACTAAATAGCATCTTCAAGGCCAAATAACCACAATATGTAAAAACAACAAAAACAAAGCACAAAACAATAAAACCAAAAAAAGTACAATGAGACTGAGTCAATCCTCAGGGAGAGTGTTTTAACTATAAGCTCTTCCAACCCATCATATTTTCCTTTTTTGTCCATGATTTATTAGAGGTCACATGTGAATCTATTACAACTAAAAAGCATATACATGTATAAAGTTTTAGGCAATCAACACGGTAAAACATTGCCATTATTTTAATTTTAAAAAATGACGAAAGACAACAACGATGCGTGGTCGGTGCAGGTGCAGCCAATTTATCAATACTCACCAGACAATGTTTTACACTACTTTGCCTTGTTCTAAGCGACCTGTGACTTCTACATACAACTAAGTCGGCCTTGACGGCAATGTTTACAAACTACACTTTTCTTCAGGCAGTACAACATTTTGAAGTAAAATTTAAGCTTTTGACCGTTTTGTGTTTTCTGTCGGATGTTATTAGCTTTAGAGACATTCAAAACGTGTCAGATCGTCAATCTTATAAATTAAATTAAAAAATGACCACGAAGCATTATTTTCGTATTCATTGCAAACCAGTCTCAATAAGTCGTTCGCATGCTGTTTGCTTTCTGTTTGTATATAGTTGGGCTTTGTTGTTGTTGTTGTTGTTTGTTTATTCTTATTTTTTTTTTTTGTTTATGAAATCTGCCAAGAAAACATCCATACGACTGAAGCAGCTGTATTGTTCGAACTCGTCAGTCAACACTTTAATAAAAAAGTTACCCGATGAAAGAGGTAATACATGTATACCTACCAAAATACATGTATATACATGTGTAGTAGTATACAAACATTATACATTATACGTAATGTTTCAAACTTTAAATGCAAAGTTTAGTGACAACTTTATTTACATACGTAGGCTTACCATCTTTATAGGTAGATACAATAAATACAAAGAAATTTATTCAAATAGATACAAGGTTTTCTTTTACGTAATTTTCTGATGGGATGGTTAACAACAATACTTGTAAACATGGCCATTATATCCTAGGCAACCGACAATGACCAAAGCATTTAGTGTGATGTATGACGGAGGATTGTGGTTTGTGATCCGTGTGGTTGTTAACCACGGAAGAAGAAAAGTACATGAACGTGGATAAACCTTATAAAAGCACTGAAACACGGTTGATGGTTGAATTTCACTTAAGCTTCCTATTCCACAAAAGTCGCATTGCTGTCATGTTCTTGTAATGCAACCATGCTTGGGCTGTGGGAGTATTTGGAGGATCAAAAGCTTTTTTTTTTGGGGGGGGAAGAAATTTATAAAAGTGCTGCGTCACTTGTTTTCATACTCTATCTACTAGCTGTATTTTGTGACTTCGTTTTCAAATAATAAACTGTTTACACTAAAAAAATGTTCAAATAATCGCTGAGGTTTTTTGTCTGAGCCTACTAACAAATGCATGGAACCAGTCATGAAAACAGCCCAGGGTGGGTGAATGTGATTCGGTTCCATATGAATCACCTTCTTTTGAGACGTGACCAAAACATGACAATATACTGAAGGGCGAAATTTAATCATTTCAAATCTGTACGTGTCATACACATACATGTTCGTTGTATTATCTTAAACTCAAATAGACTTGTTTCATTTTATTAATTTGCAGACAAGAGGAACTTTCATATACAGCTGTATACAGTGTATACTTGCAATTTTATCAGTGCAGTATTAAAATATCACACGTACAGTCTGACGTTATTATGTAATTTTTGATAATTCATTACAACAAAAAACGACATTTGACTTAATTAAATTCGACCCACTGGTGCAGTTTTGAAGGCCATCAAACGCAAACAAATTATCAACCCAAAAGTTCAGTGATCGAAAAGCCATCGAGTATTCGAATTTCCTAGTTGTTTGTGGTTATATGAATTTGGTCAGCTAGGGCAAACAATGTCCAAACAAATGCAAATAAAGTCCGCATTGCCGTCCAATACAACATTTAAAGTTTCGGCAAAATAATACCGAAGCGTCAACGTTGAAATGATTCAAATACGTTTATCCATAAACAGTGCCTTAACGTGAACACTTGAAGCAGAGACGATCTACAAACACAATGTAGCGGGCATTTAAAATGGTGCCATACAACTTCCGGTTTCTTAGATTTGCTACGATATGCATATAATGAATTGTTGGTTGTTATCTCGAAGCTGTGTTATTAACTATCTTGTTGCACGTTTATATCAACTTTTTGAAAGTTTTTTTTCAGGTTTTCATTCTGTCTATAAAAAGGTTAGTCGAAAAGTTGATGCGAAAAATATGTACTTTCTAAGGATGTTATTAATTTAACGACTTTACATAGCAAGGAGATTCGCTGGGGAAACACCCTAAAAGTATTGATTGTTCATTTCAATCCTTTGAGTGATAGTGTATGTTTTAGATGACTTTAAAATTGCATTTTTAACATTTCCAAGTGGCACTTGGTCCCTTATGAACTGAACTAGAATGACTTCATAGGCATTTTCGTGTCATACGTTGTGGGCAGCTGTCACACTACATTCCAAAAAGCAACATTTGAGTGGGAAGTGAACATTATTATGTGTACAATTTATACTTTTATTGGGGCGGGGGTCCCTAAATTTTCCTATCATTAAGATTACAAAAGCTACCCATGCTTTAAAGATTAAAATTTACTATATGTGCAACTATATTCTAATTCCGACGTGGTTTCAACGTGTTGTTACAACTTCAGAAGTAAATTTACTCGAAGTTAATAAGCTGCGACTTAAATCATATATATCTTAGTCCTTTGAAGTTACGATATTCCATCCGAAAAATATATAATATACATTAAAGAAATCTGTTAAAGTAAAATATATTTTTTTCTTGTTGGGCAAACTGAATGTATGCCATATAACAGACTGCATTGTACCGATATATTAAAGTCGGTGACCTCCCCTGGCGTCATCCGGGTATGCCATGATCGTGTCCGTCGTATCTTCCTAGTCTTCAAGTGAATTATGACAATACACATTCATTTGAAGAAGGAAGATTTATTGTAAGCATATTAAATCAATACATGCACATGTATTGAATACATGTATAGTATCAAAATATCCTGAAACCCGTGATCGGTTTTAACCTCGATTGCATTCACTCCTGGGTTTGTTATTGGAATTCTGTTAATGATTTAAAGTAAAACATAGTCTGAAGACTGTAAAGCAACAAAGCACTGCCATTAGCCTCATGATGTCCAGACATTAAAAACAACAACAAATAATTATACTGTTCATTCACAATTTCCTCCGCAGACCTATAACCTCTTCCTGATTCACTGCGTATCACTCCGCTAGATTATGATGTGTAAAGCTGAGAAATATCAACATCACTCTTCCGTAGACGTACTTCCAAGACAGAATGGGGAAACGCTCCCAGACCCTTGTGGGCTCTGAGAGTAGGCCAGAGCTTCTACACAGCAGCCCAGCCGCTAGTAGGACATGCTCTGACCGAATTCTTCGATCAGTTATCCCGAAGTCTGGGCTCCGCTACCA
Source organism: Perna viridis (assembly GCA_037379345.1). Classification (NCBI taxonomy): domain Eukaryota; kingdom Metazoa; phylum Mollusca; class Bivalvia; order Mytilida; family Mytilidae; genus Perna; species Perna viridis. The sequence goes on from CM074523.1 coordinate 26,987,415, forward strand.
ACACCGGGTGTTGCTACTGTCACTAAAATCGGTCGTGAGAGGCTTGTATAGGTATTCAATGTCGTTAAAAAACCCAATCATCATGATGAAATATCAATATATCCTCTGCACAGAAAATTGTTTCTTCTAAGGTTTATTTTTAGTGAAAATGCGAGAGAAAATTTCGAAAATATCGTGATACTAACACGTGTTCACATCTATTAAATATTCACAATTTAGGCTTATGAGAAAATGACCTTGTAGTATGTGAACATTCATTTTTTTTCGTAGTACTATATTATTTTGGCTTGGCCTATATTGGATCGACTACGCAAAAGAACCTGTTATAATATTGATAAGTTTCATCGGTGCTAATGTGATCGATTTAGCCATTTCCCTCAACCTTACCCATCCCTCCCTTTTTCTAGTGGCAATCTAAATTTGTCGACCCTATTATCCTTGTGTACCATCCTTTTTTTTCATTTCATCACCATTCATGTTCATTGTATCATCCATTTCATGTTCATTGTCTGAATATAGCTGAAATATTGCTGCTCGGACGTTAAACCCCAACAATCAATCAATAAATCAGTCTTGTGTTCATATGATTCTGAAATAGCAGTACTCAGAAATTTAGATTATTAGGTTATTTAGCACATAGTAATCTAAAATACCCCTAAGAAGGCCTTACGAAATAGGACATTTTCCAAATGCCACAATGAGGACATCAAAATACCAAATTCTTTAATCATATTTGTTGGCCAACGTGATGATGTGACAATAAAACAAATATCTGGTGGGTCCAAAATGTGGACTAGTAAGTTTACAATGTGAAGTTCGTGTGTGCAATAAGCCAATCTAAATATAAAGTGTCATAATTTCTGTGTAGATATGATAATTTGTATATTATGAACAAAATAACTTGATAAATCTGTTGACAAAGGTTACGATTTACATACAAAGTCAATAAACTTATCCCAATGAAAATTGATGTACATTCATTTTCATCATGGAGCCATTTAGGGTCACAAGCCCTCAACTGGTCGCTCACATTCCCAGACCAGAATCAAGTATGATTCGTTTATCGTTAGTCTTTTGACTTTGGTATGATCCATTCCTGGTGCTTTTCGTTTCCTTGGTTTCCAAACTTTTAATGGAACGTTGTTTTTTTGGTTTAATTATATTTTTTTATATTGCATTTTGTTGCTCTGGGGTGACAAGTCCCTAGATTCTAATTTTCGGCTCTGGGCTGCTTCATTCCTAGTGCCATTACCTGTTTCTTAGGTTTCATTGGATATATGACGATTCATTGTCGTTTGTCAAAGTTTCATAGGTTCTATGACGATTCATTGTCGTGATTATAATTTCATTGGTTATTTCACGATTAATGGTTGCAATTAACAGTTTCATTGGATCTTTGACGATTCATTGTTAATTGGTTCTATGACGATTCTTTGTCGTGGTTTCAAGGTTCATTGGTTTTTCGTTATTCTAAGTTTCATTGGATCTATTACGATTCATTATCGTGGTTCTAAATTCCATTTGTTCCATAACGGTTATTGGTCGTGATTAAAAGTTTAAGTTTACTGATCTTGTGTGTTAACGATTCAAAATATGCATTTAGTCTGCTCTGAAATAACGTTCAACTGTAAATGATAAGATATTACGGTATACATATGTAAATACATGTTTTGAGTCGAAGGTTAGTCTGTATACTAGTATACATGCCAATAAATTTTGATATATTAAATTCGATGTCTGTTTTATGGGATCAAAGGAGATCAAGACAAATATTGACTATTAAGAAATTAAACTTTATCTTTGATAATGTCTTATGTCAAAGTACGATTTTTGTTACCAAGGCCCTGACAAGACGCCAGAAAAATTTTGTCATTTTAAGGTCGCGTTGCAAAATAACTTGACGCATTGTTTAAACGTTTCCCGGTGACTGCTTTTGTCCCTGTCGGTCCTTGTTTATGCACAGATACCCTAGCACGGTCAGTTTACGATTAAACGTGTTTATAATTTGGAATCTTAAGAATGTATACCTTACTTGGTATTCTATGAAGTGGATGTTTCAAAGTCCGTTTACGATGTCCTGATTGACTCAAACTCACGTTTTGGTCATTTAAAGTCACCGATACGTTTTGTTTTTATATCGGAACCTCTCTTAACAAGACCCCGATTCGAAGGCATGTCTATATAACTGGACCCCAATAAAAAACAAGAACCGAGTACTTATATACCAGTAAATGTACGCAGGTTCTAAATTCTAATATTCAGGGGCGGACCCAAACCCTTTGAAAAGGAGGGTGCCAGCCGGGGTTCCTCAAAATGGGGCATTATTTGCCATTTTTGTCAATTTTAAACAAGAAAAATGACAATTTTTTCAATAAAAAGGGGTGGCAACCCTCTGCACCCTCCCCCTGAAGCCGACACTGAATTTTTATATTACATATTTTGCTAATGATGGTCAATCTCCAATTTTCTGAAAACCCCTTGTCCTATAAGCTCATTAGGTTTACATGCAACCTCTTTCTACATATATACAAACTGTACACATTTTAACTCTGTTTGCTTTTGTTCAGAACGAGGAATGATCCGGACGACAACCTCTCTGAGGATTTGATAGGATGAGGCAATTACTAGTACTTGTACTTGCTACTCTTCTCACGGTGGCTACAATTGAATGTGAAGTAAAAGAGCGGGCCCAGAATAAGCACGTGAAACAGGTATAATGAAGCTAAAACAACAAACGAGCATAAAAGTTTGATCCTACAGATTCTGAAAAAAAAATCGGTTGTTCCAATGGTTGATCGATTGGAGCCACAACATCAGCCATTTCACACCCCTGTTTCCCGATTGCCCTGTTTCCTTGTGGTATAATACGACTGCTAAGGGGAACCAGTCGCCTGCACATACCAGAAAGTAGTCCGTTAAAAACAAAGTAGTTCTAAGGATGCATTGTATATTTTTTTGTGATTTAGCCAGTATATGCAAACTTGGTATCATCTGAAAGCTTATCATGTCAGGTACACACTGAATACAACAGTTTTGAACTCTGATGTAGAGAATAATTTGTCAGAGTCTAGATCTTAAGTCCATTAATTTGCCAAAAGGAAGGTAGTATTTTTAGTACCTGTCTACTTTCACTTCACCGTTCTTTCTTAGAAGCCATTAAAGGTATGCTGCAAATTTTATGAGATAGTCTTTAAAGGGTCCCCTCTATGATAAAACCTGTTAAAATTCATTTTAACAAACTTTAAAATTTGAATTTAAACTTTTAATAGTGGTTTTATACCTTGTCTGTCTAACTCTTCGTGACTTCCGGTGGAAATAAAGCCAATTTTAAATTGTCATAACAGAAAATAGTAATGATTTATTTATTTACAAAAAGACGTACATCAGTCCCGTTACAACCAGGTGCACAGTAGTTTGAGGATATGTGCACTTTAACCAGATAAAAAGATGCTTAAGAGCTGGTGTTTATGCAAATAAGTAAATAAGTAGACGTCTAGTAGATTTTTTGGGACTGTTTGCTATGCTCTTAGCAATATGTATGTTGATTTCAATGTACTTAATGGTATGCATCACTTGTTTATTTGGCAAATAACATTCATCATTTGAATAATGTTTTTGTTTTAAACAACACTATCAAATGTCAAAAGTCAAATATTCCACACTTTGTGTACTTAAACATGTCTAACTCTAAGGCTTCTGCAATATTAAAGTCTTAAAATTTAAGAAAATGATTAATTAAACTACTAACAATTCACGTTTTTTTAAAGTAGTATATGCTTTAAATTGGCACCAAGCAGGACTTACCAGAGGTAATACGTGCAAGCACTCAAATTACTTATCCCACTACAGACTTATTTCGTCTTTTATTTTGAAGGGATATAGCTACTTTGGACACTGCTATATTTTAATAAAGGAGTCACCCCCCCCCCCCCCCACAAAATCTCAAAACATGATAATGTCAAAAGTTAAGGTTTTTAAAGTATTAAGTAGCTGTCTTTGTAAGAATCATGCAAAATCTGAAAAATGTGATACACCCAAAAAAAGGCTACATATTTTTATTTTTGTAATTAAGTTGTTTTATGGGTCTATACCATTAAATATAAAACTATTCATTCAAATCTGCCTGCTCTTAGGAGATAATAACTATTGAAAATCCAATAGATTCTATTGTATTTGAGTGTCATTTACAGAGTTATCTCCCTAATTTTGAAATTTACAGTGCATTCTATATAATTTTGTAACTCTTATGAGCACGGGTTATATGAAAAACTGAATGTTAATTTCTGTTTACTATAGGAATTCAAACAAAATATCAAAAATAAAAATATGTAGACTTTTTACCCATGAATCACATTTTGCATGACTCTTAGCTTGAGCACTACTTAAAATAAGATAACATGTTGAAGACAAAAAACGAGGCGTTTCTTGAAGTTATATTTGTTTTTCTTCTTTGGTTTATACTCGTACCACACAGACTAATATGAATACAAGAAATAGCTGGAGACAATTATCTATACATGAATGTTTTCCTTGTCGACTTATCGCTCCGTGCAGGTCCGGGTGTCAAAAGAATAGGCCTGCAGCAGCGCTAAGCTTGTCGTAAAAGGCGACTAAATAGTGCTCAGAAACCTAGCCGGGGGCTAGGCGCTCTGCCCACAGAGCAACTTGGATGTGTGCCAGGTGGTAGAATGGGGTACCCCTGGCATGTTACATGCTGGGGTTGTCAGGCTATAATACGGAAAACCTGACCGCAAACCATAGTGGTGCACCGTGTTGGGAAAGATACCACGTTCCTCGCACGTTAAAGAACCCTGCTATGGTATTCGATAGGAGTAGGATCCTTTGAGCTCCGCCACAGGAGGCTAAATTGCCCGACCTTACCCATCCCTCCCTTTTTCTAGTGGCAATCAAAATTTGTCGACCCTACTGCCCTTGTGTCCCATCCCGTTTTTCATTTCATTATCATTTCATGTTCATTTTATCATCCGTTTCATGTTCATCGTCTGAATATAGCTGAAATATTGCTGCTCGGACGTTAAACCCCAACAATCAATCAATCAATCATTCTCGACTTATCAACTTTTTACTTTCCTACTTCCTTAGGGTAAATTGACGACGAGGGGAGGAAGTGAACTGAAAACACATTGGAATTAACAAATCGAAAACCGGATTTACCAGGTAAACAACTGTTACAAATTGTGATGTCAAAACTAACAGTGTCCAAGTCAGTTCTCAAGCCTGGCGGCTACGAAATTTTTAATTTAACAAAGTTACGTAACGACGTTGATCATTATGGCGAATAATTAGTCTCTTACATGGAAAATTATATAAATACATGTAGATGTAGATATATTTTGGGGTTCCCGGGAGGGGATTGCCGTGAACTGGTCAAGTGATGAAAGTTAGAGGCTTCCCGAATGAACAAAAATGAACTTAAGAACAACCCCGGCTGAACAACCAGGTCATTTTCCTAACATTGAGAGTCTTTAGGGAAAAGGAGATAGAGCAATAATACTCAGTAAGGAGCAAATAAAGAACGCAACAACCAAAATATTTCAAATTATTTTATCTAAAAACACTAAAATATACCGTTGTTTTTCATTTTAACTATCACACTTTCATTCTTTTGTCACCTAAATAGGACAGTTTTGGTCTTATTAGGGACAGTTCAATAGGTTGACAAAGTCTAGATGTACATCAGCAAAATGGCACGTATACTTTTGAACTTTTTACACAGAACTCTAAAGATATCATTTGTAGTACTGAAAAGTATGAAACGTCTACACGATATCATAGAACGACTTTGTAATCATGTGCCACCTTCAATTCTCGATGGGATTTCTTTTTCAAATGTTTTTTTTTAATCACATTCACGCCTCTAACCAGCACCAAAATATTGCCAAAACCATTTTCATTTATTAACTTTTTCTCAACCCTGTATGGTGCCCCATATAGACAACTGTGTATTCTTAGAAGATATATGATGACTTTTCTTGTTTTCGCTAGGTCCTTAGGCGAGTAGATCTTGTCATATGTACCGAAGTGGAAAAAGATTTGTGACACATAATTCATCATTAACCGGCAACATGGCTACATGCAAATATGGCGTATTACCATAATTAGCGTAAATTATTGCATTTATGATTTTAGATCCTTTGGTTTGAGTGGTTTCGCTCTATTGCGCCTTGAATTTCATGCTTTAGATAAGTATTGTATCTGGTGCGGTTGCTTGTGCTCTGTGTTTTACTATTTCCATTAAAGGCCGAACATCCGTTTACGCATCTATTCTCAGCTCCATTGTGTAAAGTTTGACAGCTTGCCCATAATTGACATACACTTTATATGTGTGGAAACTATAATTAATGTGATTATTTGGACAGATATTTACAGCTGTGAGAAACGACAGCATGCAGCTGTCATCCCAAGAATCGTTACTTCTGTTACTCCAGGGGCACTGGCTGTAAGTTGTGATACGGGCCTGTAGCTAGAGACTATAACAGCCTACCAATTCATGTACTGTGCATTTGACAAAAAAGTAGTTCCATTCGTATACTAGATATTTATAATATCTGTACGTAATTGCATATAACCCATGAGTACTATGATCTATTAACTCTAATTGGTGTAAATACATGTAGCTGTCGTTTCATCTGATTTGTCGATTCACAAAATCACTTAAAAGTACTATAATCAAAGAATAACCAAATAAGGCAATAGATTAAATGTGACAAGAAACAGTACTCTTACACTTGACAACGGCCCTTGGCAACCCATAAATTGAATTATTGTCTTTAAAATCAAACCCGGTGACTTAAATATGGACTCGTATCAACTGCACAAGTGTATACGCATCTACATTGGTAATTATTACCCCGAGCTGAATAGTAACTGTTGGCACCACTAGCCGATATTTATAGATAAATTGTGTCCACCTCCACCATAAGGATATTATCGTCTTGTAGTTTTATTCCCCGAAATATTATCAAATATGACACTGTTACTGTTGTTTTGAAAAGAGCCTATACTACGTGCAATATTGGCTACCAACCATTTGGCAAACGACAAGAAAAGTCAGAAGGAAATAGTTTCATGAAATAAAGTAAAATTATTTTAGCATTTGTCAAAGATTCACAAGAAAACAAGTAACATGAGGGGTATCAAAATGAAACCACCATTTGGTTGTTTGTGACTTATTGTTCCTGTCATTTTCCTCTTTGACGTTCGAGCTTTTTCTTTGTTTCACTACCCTGTCACCCACCACTACAGCTGGACGGTCTTTGTAAGAGCGACCTGGTTTACGTACGAATAACCCACTTTGAGCCTTTCTAAAAGTAGTGCCTTGTAGAGGTCATACTCTGTGACATAGTAAGATTGACGGATCATAGACATGTTTATGGTAATGTGTAACACTTTATGGAAATGTCTTCTTCAAAGAAAAAACATTCTATCTTGAGTATAAATTATGAAAGTCATGTAGTGCGGTCCGTCTTGTTGGCTGCTACATGTATTGCTGTTTTAAGGATATGGTCGGTTTTTGTCTTGAAAGAACATGGGACTGTAGGGTACACTTGGCCCTGTTTTTGCAATGTCGTTGTCTTGATTCTCATAATTGTACCTGTGTTCGTGAGGTCGATTCGGACACGGACACAAACGGACACACGAACCCTGATATTGTGAGGATGGATTGATGGATGACATGTTAATCCGCAAAACTTAAAATTTGAGTACTTCCCATGATATTTCTTTGAAAAGATAAAATGGACAACACATCCACAAGTGCTTTTCACCACAACCACAAGGGCTATTCACCACAACCACAAGTACCTATCATGCATTTTAATTTGTGAACAATTAAAAACAAAATAACAAAACTACTACATAGAATGTACAAGGAAACAAAATTCAATGGGGAAATTTCTGTGATATTGTATTTAAATACACTGTAATTTGCAGTTAATTATAATTTTCCTGAAATATCTTCATTTAGAATGTAAAACAATTCGTCACTTACGGATCAGTGAGAAATAGCCAATTTTTATTTTGATGAATTAGAGTTCCAATAAAGGAAAGATATTATGCCACATTGAAAATGATAATTGATACATGTCAGAGTATTAAGCTCATAAATTTCCCGCGGATAGCGGTTTTTATGACGAATTTCTGCTAAATGATCGATTGCACCGGTCGCGGAATATCCGAATTCTTACCGCTTTTACTTGTTTTTTTTTAGGTTAAACTCGGCATGCTGATATTTGATGAGCATTACATCAAACGCTCACAAAACAGCTCAGATTAGTACTCGAATTCTTTTACTTTTTTGATCCAGTTTAGCTATCCCCTGGTATGGTCACAATATTTAATCAATTTGATTTTCGGGCTTCATTACTGCAACCGAGTTTACTCCCAGCTGCAAAAAAAGCGAAGTTTTTGAAACGGAAAAATAGGAGAAAATTTGTAACTACACTAGATCAGAAGGACAAAATTGCAAGCTCCGAATTGTGTATGCAAATACATATTTCTTTGTTAAACACTAAACGTGTACATGTGAAGACTTTTCCCATGAATCTTGGCTTATTCAGACTGTGATTACTCAATTTAAATAAAAGAAACATGTATGAAGTAAGATTTTAAATACCCGCTAAATAAACACTTTAGAAGAGTTATGTAACTTAGCATAACGTTATTTGTATATCCCAGGGCATATAGTAATAAACGGACGTGGGTCAGGTGTATTTAAGAGTTCAAATGACCATAGGTTCTTATCACCGGCTTATCGCCCTTCGTTCTCAAGTCCTCTTGTCGCTTATCAATGTCCGCCATTGCGTAAGACTATTTAACGATTATAATGTGATAATTATGTAGGAATAAATTAAACATGGTAACCATTGTATGGTGTCCATAATTTACGATCGATTTTGCACATGTTTTATTTCGTCAATTATCGACAAAATGCCGCATTTCTTGTGACTGCAATTGTGTTTCCGGTTCTATAACCAGTGTTTGTACATGCACTTTTGGTGATATCAGTATGCTGCCTGTAGACAAAGTTTCTTTCAAGTTATTATTTGCTTCATATCTTTTTTCAAAACTTATAACGTGCATGTATCCCTTCGGTGTTTTCTATAATTCGTTTTCGATATTGCATGTACATGTACCATTTTGAGGCCGACAAGGCTTTATTGGTATTGACCTTTATTGTTTCCATAGTTGTCTTAGAGGTTGTTTAACCATTAACATTACTACATGAGACCTGTTTCAAATTTCAATAAGAATTCCCTTTAGGTGGCCTTTAATCTATGAAATATCGGAAGGGCCAAATGTCTCATACATGGTTTAAAATGTGCTACTTTTTTTTATCTTTTTATCGTAAGAGCCTCACGGAATACTATATTTAGTTATATGTAGGCCATTACATGTAGATAAAATCGGGATTACAAAAATTATATTATCACCCTAAGGCAAAGTCAATAGGTCATATATTTTCGAGAGATTATAAAGTAACCTTTATGATTATGATTATTTATGTAATAGACAATTACCAATTTATCACGAATAGACAATTTATTTTACTAAATGGCAAAATTTTAAGTTTGGACATGTATTGGGAAGTCCTGTAGATTGAATTGTTTGATTTATAACATAATATTTTTCATATAAGTAGATTTTGTTTCCGTCTGTATTTTCATGAAAATAATCGAGACGATCGACAACATTTTTAATCCAAGTTGTCGTTCTTGATTTTCAAATTCTTTATCGAAAAGCTCATTAAAATTATAAATTTTCTATGTTTTATTATTCCTTATTCAATTTTGAAATTTGGAATAAAACCGTATTATCTTATCCCGTTTTCCCAAACTCTAATCGGCTTTATATGTTTGCTAAATATACAATATATACTCAGCCTAATAAGTGCCTAAATCAGATTACGATAGATGGACACAAACGCTTTCATGGGTAAATGGAATGACAAACAAATCTGCACTGTTTAGTTTAATTATATATTTACTATCTACTCTAGATACATGTATGAATAAGGATGATCGGATTATTTGAAAATAGACATTCTCAACCCGGTCGCGTATCATTTATAAACAATTACTATCTTTAAAAGAAGATAGCTGACGCAGTAAAATTCTGTCCGTTTTACTTCTAAGTTTTTACATTTGTTTCAACAATATTACACATGGCACGCAATGCAATTTCAAATTTTCAATACATTTTTTTCGAACGCCACTAAGTTAGCAGTATTTGGCCAATCGGGAAACAGAATTGCGATCAGGTGACTTGCGTTCCATAGAAGAGCGTATTTAAGGTCAAAGGGTAAAAAGCGAAACTATACCGACTGCGTCGGGAAAAAACACCCTACGTCCGTTTGAAGTACACGTCCTTGGTTCCACAACCAACCGATATTATCATTTTAGTCAAAGTATGAGTTGAGAACCAGCTGAGACTAAACCAGAGATATTTCATCAAGTTCTCATTTCGATTTCTCTATTCTATTTGCAGCGAATCGAAATTACCGTCCATAAATTTGATTCATCCATGCAAAGCACGATAGATGGTTTAACATATCATATCCAAACCTACATATAAAAGGTTACATTCTTTTAGATGAATTACTTATAAAGTTTAACACTTTCCCACACATTTGGATTCAAATTGCACTAGAATTTATATGGTTAAGCGGTGTGGAATAGATGCCATTTATTCAACATTTTAAATGAACTGTAAAAAATAAAACCATTCGTGTCATTATGAAAATATTTCTATTTTAATACAAAAATATCATATTAAAAGGCAGCGACTAGTAAGTAACTCCACAACCCACTCAAAAAATACAGGTTACTTGATAATAGTAGGGTCAATGAGCGTTACAGAAACTACCCAGAATGCAAAGTTAGTCAAGCATTTTTGTGTCTACAAGATAATGAACCCAGAATACGAAACAATTACCCAAGGCGATAAGCCAAATAAAATATGTACTAAGCTCCAAAGTCAATCTATATTCTTTAGAATTGACTAGCCTTTACATGCGGATGCAGTGCTTTAACCAGACCTATTATACACGGAGTTTTTTTTTTCAGAACACTCGGTATCAAATTCATGCTGAGCTTCCTTCAGTTGACCAGGTAGATTTTGACGGTTGGAACCCCATTTTTTTTTTCATCTTTAAGCTTGTGCACATGCTCTTGAGATAAAAATTGATAAATAACAACCTAGACTCTGCCGTTCTGAATCCCGCTCTTTCCCAGTTATACCCAGTGGTTCCTAGTCTGTCTGTCTGTTGCACCTGTCTGACTGAACATTGTTTATACTGATGATCAATCTAATTTCATCACATTTGAACCAATTTACATATACTGTATATATTTTCAATTTAAGTATTTTGGGATTTGACAATTAACGTCCCACGTTGAAAACTTAATAAGGTTAAGCCAGATGAAGCTGTTTATTGAAATGGCTGAATACCAAAAAGTATAAATGAACAAAATTCAAAACATAAAAGCTAAATAGTTAAATATATTTTGACAAGTCATCAGTCATGTTTGACAGTAAAGCATCAAAGCGGTATATACATTTGTTCACCGGAGAAGAACTTCACATACTTATATTTAAAGTCACGAATTCTAAACTTTAAAAAGTTAATGTACATCATATCAATGCGCAACAAAGCAGTCATCGTTTAAAGCACGCCAATAAATGTCCTAAAATTTGACCTTCAATATATACTTGTAACAGCTGGGTGCATATTTCACACCCTTAAACATATAAGTTTTAAATTCGACTTTCGTATACCTGATGTCAGTCAACTTACATATTTTGCCATTCCTTAAGCTTCAGGATGGATCCAGAAATTTATAAAAAAAAAAAAAAAAGGAGTTCTGATCCCAAATTTAATTTTAAAAAGAGAGTGGAATTTCAGGCTAATATATCCTCATTTTTTCCCAAATTATGCAAAAAGTTAACTAAAATTACCAAAAAAGGGGTTCTACCATCGCCTTCATTTCAATTGTCTACCGAATGGTGTTATCACCCCCCTTTCAAGTCTAAAGTACACTCCGTCTTTTGGGTGAAGTCCCAAGTACAATTTTACTTATTGGTAAAGTCCAACTTTTATGAAATATGAAGTACAAAGTATGGAGCAGTATATTTTGGATAAAGTTTCATGTAGACGCATTTTTGTAACACCATGAAACTGCTGAAGTATTCAATTTACCAAAGAGTAGATCTAAATCATATTTACGTTTTGTACTTTAGGCCTAAAGATATTCAGTTTGTAAATACATAACAGGCAATTCACCATGCACAATTACATGCAAATTTAACATCTGATAAACAATATGTTCCTAAATCTGTATGATAGAAATTGTTTACGGCTATGTACAAGGGTTTGCATCATGCACCAAAGTGACTTACTCGTTTAGGCCACACCATCTATCATATGATTCTCGTGTCGTATTAAGGAGCGGATTTATGGGCGAACTCAGTGTATACCCATCGAAAATATCGTGTGTGAAATCACGGTTAAACTTTGCTTATATGCCACCGAAAATAACACACTCGTGACTTGTCACACTCGGCAATTACTTATTTTTGCGCCCCTGTTCTAAAAATCAGAAACCACACACCACTGATATAGTCTCACTGACTGTTACTGAAAACCAAATATAAAATTTTGCTTGGCTTTATTTGTGTGTTTGCTACGTGATGTAAGTAACTAAAGTCAATAGACACTTAAAAGAATATCATACGGTTGTAAAATTATTTGATTTACAATCTAAATGGGGATCTCTTATCCAGTCATGATATATGGATACTGTTTTTATATGTCCAGAAATTCACAAAATGTCGCATGTTTGTCAAGAAAAACAAAAGATGCTTGAATTTCAATATTTTTAGCCTACATTGTTTGGTGGAGTAGTGTGTGATGATCAACACATTCAAGTCAAATATCTTACGTTTTTACGAAATTTAACATGAACATAAATAAGATATAAAAACACGTGACAACCCAATAGTTTTTTTAGCTATTTACAACTTAAACAAGAACTTTAATCGAAACCAAAACCGTAATACTCATTATATAAGACCAGGGCCGGATCCAGACACTTTGATAAGGAAAGGTGCCAGCCGAGGTTCCTCGGAACGGGAAAAGGAGGTGCTAGGACATTATTTGTCATTTTTTTTTTGTTAATTTTACACATGAAAGTGACAAATTTTCCAATGAAAAGGAGGGTGCCAACCCCTTGTGACCCCTTTTCTGGATCCGCCACTGAAGACCATGGTAACTAGGCATTTTCAATCATATTTACAAAAATACTCGAATACTGCGACCATAGGAATAAAAATTCGACTAATGTTGAGTATCGTACCAATGGTACTATTATAGCCTCTACGCATCAACTGCCATAGTTACCAAGCATCAACTGCCATAGTTACCAAGCATCAACTGCCATAGTGACCAAACATCAACTGCCATTGCTATCAAACATCTACAAGTACATTAACCAAGCATTCGCATCCATAGTAACAAAGCCTTCACGATCATAGCAACCAATCTTTAATGACCACAGTAACCATGCATCCTTGACAATAGTAGCCAATCGTTCGTGACAATAGTAACCACATATAGCTACAAAGCAACGTACGTACTGATAATACTTGAAACGAGGTTGACAGCATTGCCTTCTGGTCATCATGCATATATAGATAGAGAAGTAATATGAATGGACGTCAAGTAATATATGTTGGTAGTATATATACGTACCTACAGTAGTTTAGCATCAACGACCAACCAAACTTCACGAAGACTCTTACTGCAAGGGCGAATCCAGGATTTTTAAGGGACATAAACAGTATTTAAAGACGACTAAGTCAAGCTAGACCATTTTCAGGAGAAACTTAGCGAAAAAATAAAATTTTTATCACTTTTACGGGGTGCACACCGGCTCCGCACCTACAATCCTCGCCTTGTATGACGCTAGTCTTGGTGCTTTCTGGCAATATGATAAACAATAATATGGTTGAACTATCGAAAGATGGAAAGGAGAAAACGTTGTCCATTATCTTTCTTTTTTCATGTAAGCACGGAGCATTTATATATCTTCAGTCTCTTCTTATTTAATGCGTGAATAGATACGCAAAACATAGTAAAAACGATTTGAAGTCTTAATATTCAATTTAATCTGTTTTTATTGAATGTTTCATTGGCATCATTTCAACATTAGGACCGCGTGTGATGCATACCAAAACATGGACCTAAATCTAAAATAGATTATTATGTTCAACAAAGAGAAGGCTTTGAAAAGTCAAATCTTTCAAGGTCAAAGGGGTCATTTGACTTACTATAGATAAATTTGTACTTCGACGTGGGAACCTAATAAATTTTTAAACTTGCAGGAGATTTGTAATTTAATTTGTATTGAGTCAAAATATCTAATCTTGAATTAATACTGGATTTTTTTGTGCATACATGTAATTTAGCTCGTATCTTTTTCGTGTCAAAAGGCGTTTAAACGGGAGAATTAAAAGATAGAACATATCAAAAGATTTGAGTCATCGTACTGATGATGCATCTAATTAATTTTCCAAACGTTTATAATAAATTTATAATAGATTGTCATGTTCCAATATACATGTATCTTTTTAGAAAACCCTGGAAGCCATCTTTGTTGATCATGTTTGTTGCGGGTAAAAAAATCTAATGAATCAGATGGGTGCTAGATGTGTCCCTTTGCAATGTCAATAAAGTTTTTTTTTAATCTAAAGGGAATGAATTACCAATGTTAATCCATTGCAGTTTTCAGAAATCTGACGGCACATATCAATGAATCACGGCTTCGATTAAAACGCAATTATTCATTTGATACGCACAAATACCAACGTTGCAGTAGTGTTGCAAGAACGCGCAACCATTCCCCGACGTTCCCAACAATATTGATCAAAGGCGGAACCTAGCAACTGAAAAATACCCGTTCAACTTCCTGTTGACTAGATAAATCAAAACACAACCATTTAGCTTTATCTGCCCCCATGATTATGACAATATTAAAATGTAGACTCATTAATTTACTTGTATATGTTTTATCTACATGTCAAGAGGTCAAAGTTCGCAAGTCTATAAGCATGAGGTATACTTAACGTTTGTTTTGTTTTTCGTCGGTCTAACAAGTTTAAGGGTCATTGACTTGGGAAACTTTACTACAGGGGACTACGAACGTGTTTGTAATAATAGAATGGATGTTTCAAAATACAAATCTGCCTGCACTTTCACGGATTCAGATATGCAGAACTCCTGTTCGTCGTGTCAACGATCTTTCTTGGAGTAATGTTTATTTACGTTCCATAATCAGACCTTTTTCTTACAATACCCGACATGAGAAGAGACGGGAATGCAAATTGTCAGTTCATGAACCGGACGAATCCGAGTACACCGTATACACCAAGCACGCAAGAGAACACAAAAAAGGAGGGAAAAATTCATACAAAAAACAAATAAAGAAAAAATACACCCAGGAAATAGAAGGACAAAATCAAGTAAACCCGGGTTTGGTCATGAGCTCATTTGAAATTTTGTGTACTTGATCATCGACAAGGGATTGTTCTAAAAAATCAACAGTTTATGCAAATCGAACACGCCCCCATTGTTACGAGTGTAAAAACTTTGGAAAGCTAATCAATATTTATTATACATAGGTGAAAAAATATTGAGAAAGTAATAAAGGAAAACAAATACAGATATACATGTAACTTAAATGTACCAATCATTAAAAGATATTACCACGTTCACCAGAATAGTATAGGTGAATCTAAGGAAGTGGTCCCCGCCCCGAGCTCTCCTTATGATCGAACACTGTAGATTAAAGCTTAAAGCTGGAAATCTCTGGAACGGGTCCCTTCTAGGCCAGTCAGTTCACCCTTTTCAGAATTTCTGGACCCGACACTGATTTTGTATCGGAAATTTCATTTCTACCGTCGAGGATTGTAGTGTCTATCTTATACAATTTTGCATTGTGTTGACAACTCTTGAATCGTCCAAATAACCGGATCAGCAATGCATGTATGCAAATGAGGATGATACATCTATCCGCCATTGATGAAAATATTGGATTGAACAATATGCAAATGACCATATAAGGAAAATCCATCCATCAATGAGAATAACGTTGAGAATATTAAATACTAGTATAGCACTTTCAATTAAACAAGTCGTGACAAAGTTAGTTCAATCACGCCACTGGCCAGTGTGTACGTTTGATCTGGACGCCAAGAAAAAATAACCACCAAATGATTTCTAATAAAAAAAACAAGAAATATAGTTCGATTCAAAGAGTAATTTATTTCCCAGTTAGAAAGATAAGAAAAATCGTACAAAAATGTTAGTGTATAAGTTTTCGTATTTTATAGACAGTCAGTAGATCGTTTCAAGAGCGAGGCGTTAGAATTTACTGACTGTCTAAAATAACTGTATATCTTTGATATACTGGAATATGAAACTGTGTCACAGATATAAATATTGATAGAGTGACTACAATTGACTACGTGTAATTTCATAGTTTTTATTTATTTGTTGTTTGTTTTTGTTATTATATTTTGTTTTTTTTCCAAAATGCACTGTCTATGAAAAATAGCCAATAATCATTTCTGTGGACATTAGAAATGAAGTTAACGATACATAGCTCTTCCGTGAAAATGTGTACGGCTGTACAATAGTACTCGATAGCCCAAACACTGTTGCTCCTCCGATTTGTGGGTTAATTTGTCAGGCGATGATTTATCCTTTTTTTTATAAATTAGTTTTGATACAAAGTGTCAATTTTCTATTTAACAATGTCCTACTACATGTACTAACTTTTCCAAACCCTAGTATTACCATAAAACACTCCTTTTAATTCAGCGTAAAAGTTGTCTCATTCAAATTACGTAATTCATATATATTAGTAAATATTCTGTTGTCAACAGTTGTAATTAGATATGTATTTTATTATTTTTCTACTATTTTACAATCGGTCTTACAACAACACCGGTATGACCTTGTTGTGAATATTCTATATGACGTAATGATCTAACTTTTAACATAACTTGGTAATAACACAGCCTTTGTGAACATAGTTGGTCTTGTACGTATAATCATAGAAATGTTGAATGACGCTTCGGAAATTCGATACCGTTCTTGTTTAAATATCAAAATAAGAGGAAAAACGTCTTTCTTCAAAATATACCTATACAACCTCATCCTTCCAACTCAGGGTTTTGACACAACCTTTGGCGGATCCGGAAGTAAATTTGTGTAAAACAGAGGGTTCCAGACTTTCTTGTTGTTTTCAAAAGTTGTACAAAATTGACATTTTTTTCCAGAAAAATGGGAGTAGTTTTCTTACACCCAAACCCGCTTTTGGATCCCCCTTTTGATTGGAAAATTTGTCATTTGCATGTATAAAATTGACAAAATATGGCAAATAATGTCCTAGCATAGCACCCCTCCTTTTCAGGGGAACCTCGACTGGCACCCGACCACCCCCCCCCCCCATTTCGAAGTGTCTGGATCTGTCCCTGCACGTCGCTGGTAGAAAAGTTTATGTAAATTCCGTTCAATTGGCTTTAAAATTATTTTTTTACAAAACGGTGATTTTTTTTCATGCATGTATTACATGTATTCGTGAAAAATGTTATTGGCTCTTTAATAAAGGGACCGTGATGATAACCACAGCAATCACTTATTGGGTTGAATAGATATGGCAACTGAGGTCATCTAAAACCGCTAATCCGTCTTAAAATTTAATACAAAAAGCCAATGATTACGAATGGATTACAATAACAATAACACAGTTAATTTTAACCACACTTTTTATGGCACATATTTCATGTCAACTGGGGTGACGGCGTGAAAAGAATGAGATCTCGCAGCTGTTACTTTGAGTCCGTCTCATTTTGAAGTGGCGACCATTGTGTCCGTCTGCTGACCCGGAAATGTACTCGGACTGATGTGATGCAGGCATGCGTTTGAATTTTTCTTTGCTTGACCTTTGATTTAATTCGGTGACCGTATTTTGGTAGTTTGTCGTTTGTTCCAATAACAATTTTAGATGAAATTATTTCCGGTCGTTTGACTAAGCTACTAGAAAATTCGCCTTTTTATTTATTATTTTTATTTTTTTTCAGGAGTTTTTGCATCAATCCTATATTCACAAGCTACATTGAAGCTCAACATACGACTAAGATAATAAAAAAAACAATAGATAACGATTTGTTTAAAATTCTTTACAATTTTGTCATAACTTGTATTTTAAACTGCTATTTAGTTTTTGTAGAATCCCACATGTAAGAAATTACCGTTCATCAGAAATTAAAATAAGCTTACATAATCTGGATACTTCGTGTGATGTGTGAATGAAATTTTATATATTCAATTGAGAATCTCCATGATGTGTGACATAAAATATTGATTAGGTCGATTTTCGTCTTTTATGGATAGTTTCACGTCATATATTTTGGGGCCTTTTGCAGCTTGCTTTATGGTATAGGGTGTTCTCCTCATTGAAGACTGTATGGTGACCTGTAGAAGTTTAACTGTCTTTTGCTTGGCATTTAATTGGTGGATGACAATCTCATTGGTGATCATACCATATCTCTAATTTTTACAACAGTTGCTTGATAACCAACCGACAAGATAATGATGGATAGGACTTTTTCCTGAAATAGATAGAATTTTCTCCAAACCGTGGCTATATAGTCTTGTCTATTTATTCTTTTTGCTACGCTAGGTTTGTGTCATACTCATAAACTTTTTGTTTTGCATTTTCATAATGAATAAAACATGTTTTAATTTTCAATACAAAGAGTAGAAAATTGAAACGAAGAGTGCCAAAGAGGCAGCAAATGTTATTCTACCAAACTGAAAAAAAACGAACGATCATTTCCATCAGTTCTATTATATTTAAAGCTACCATTCAAAACTGTTCACTGTACTATTCTTTAATGCTACATGTATTATTTAATTGCTGTTCCAACGAAAAATCATTTCACACGTAAAGCCTTCAATAATGATAAGGATTTTAACAATTTTATAGAATATTTCAATTTATCACTACATATTTTTTTTTTGAATTAACACACACACACACCTAAACAAAACAAAAAAGACAAAAGCGTGATAGAATAAAGCCAAAATGTCTCGTTTCATCAAAGTCAAAATTAAAACATACATCGTTGAAATGTATTGTTCTCTTGGCAAATGAATCCTTATCACAACTTCTTGGTGTCAAAGGACAAACCAAGTCTTTGAAGTTGATGAATTAACTTATGTTTTAAAGTGCAAATGTTTTGACAATTAAGTGCAGTTTGTTACATGCTTCTATACACGTTTACTGCATGTCAAATGCACTTTAAAAATTTAATAGTTTAAGCAGATTCATTAGATAAAATTAGTACATCCGGGTATTATGTTATATAGATACATGTATCTCCGAAACTGTGATTCTCATCCTAAACTGGAACTCCGTTCCGAAATTCTAAGAACCAGTGTCAAATAAAAAAAAAGGAAATGCGCCTCGAGAATGTGACTCTATGGACTTTTTGAAGGAAAAGTGCAGCGTTTGTTAATTTCTTTTTGTAGAATCATATGTATATGATATCTATTATTGTTGTAGCTAAAGGTCGATAGCGTGCAAAATATCATTTTGACCATATTTTTGAATTTCCGGTACAAATGAGTGAAAGATGATTTAATACAATAAAGTTCATAACTTATACAGATGAACATTCCGAAACTTTTCGTACATGTAAAAAACAAATTCGTTTGTTTGGTTTGTTTATTTATATTTATGTTTTTGATTGATGTGCTTTGGATTTTTGTTGTTTGTTTGTTTGTGTTGGTTTCTTTTGTTTTGTTTTGTTTTTGTTTTGTTTTGTTTTGTTTTGTTGTTTTTTTTTTTTTGTGTTTTTTTTATTGTTTTTTGTATAATTTTCTGTGTCGTCTACCTTAATTTATTCAATCCATTCAATTCTTAATTTTATTTAGTTTTTTTATTATCTTTTGCGATCAGAACTTTATCAAAGAAATATATATGATTCTAATAAAACCGACGATATGCTAATACCTGCATCTCCTAACAAGTAAACAGACACCATTTTTTTCATTTTACACAAAAACATGCTTAAATTTGACATATAAATTATTCAAAATCGTTACAATTGTAAAATAAGATACACATTAAACATAAACGATATTATATTTTTAATAAAATGAGAATATAAAAGAACTTATTACATATAATGCATTGCATATTCAAAGACGACAACAAATTAACTTGCCATCAAACCACAAAAAAATGTCCTAAAGCACAAGGTCAATGCTAATGTAAAGTTCGCGAATTCGAGATGCGCTCGTTGGCTTGACAATGAAAACACAAATGCAATTATGCACATTTGAATGCACATTCGTAATTTAAAGTTTAATGATGTAAACAAACACGAATTTAAGTGTTCTGCACTCAAAAGGCGTGTTTTGGAAAAGTCATTGCGGCCATTATGCATGCATCGAATAATGATATAACAATTTGATCTTTACCAAAGTTATGTAACCCTTTGTGGTAGGAAATCACTGATGGTCTATCGACGACAGGAAACCATTGTTTCTCCGTGTGAGAATAAGGAAAGCACTATTATTACCGAAAACAGATAAATCAAGGTAAAACGGTTATTCGGATTATAGGTATGACAAAAACAAGCAAAGAATTTTTAAAGTTCTTTTTGGCGAGTTGATCCTTTCTTTAAGTGGTTCATTTTATTATTTTCTATACACGGTTCCATGTTTTTTTTATAGGTATCCTAAAATTAAGGGGTCGAAAATACGTATTTTTAATGTGGTTCCTCTGAAAGAAATTGTGTGTGGGTTTTTTTTAAATACCAACGTAAAAATCTACATTTCTATGTATTGGGGGAAATATTGAATCATAATATTTTTTTCTGTCCTTGACTGAGGACAAATAATTTTTAGCTCTTTCAAAATTTTTTTGTTACATATATCTAAAATTTCAGGCTCCTCTCGCTCGGTTTTTGCCATGAATTTCTATTCCTTTTTTTTTATTTTATAAATGACACCCGCCCTGTCAAAATCGAATAATTGCTGCCTTCAAACTTTAAACCGCATAATGCAGTTCTTTCTTAAAAGACGTTTACAAATCGCATGGCCCCGTGCAGGTCCGGGTGTTAAAAGAATAGGCCTGCAGCAGCGCTAAGCTTGTCGTATAAGGCGACTAAATAGTGCTCAGAAACCTAGCCGGGGGCTAGGCGCTCTGCCCACAGAGCAACTGGGATGTGTGCCCCAGGTGGTGGAATGGGGTACCCCTGGCGTGTTACATGCTGGGGTTGTCAGGCTATAATACGGAAAACCTGACCGCAAACCATAGTGGTGCACCGTGTTGGGAAAGATGCCACGTTCCTCGCACGTTAAAGAACCCTGCTGTGGTATTCGATAGGAGTAGGAACCTTTGCGCTCCGCCACAGGAGGCTAAATTGCCCGACCTTACCCATCCCCCCTTTTTCCAGTGGCAATCAAAATTTGTCGACCCTATTGTCCTTGTGTCCCATCCTTTTTTTTTCATTTCATGTTCATTTTATCATCCATTTCATGTTCATCGTCTGAATATAGCTGAAATATTGCTGCTCGGACGTTAAACCCCAACAAACAAACAAATCGCATGGAACAGATGCACATTGTATCTGGCGAAATGGTATATCTAATATCGCACGTAGCCGAGAAACAAAAGTGCTACTCAAGTACAACCATATGAGCATACAGTCCCCTACGTGGAGGAAGAAAACACTCATTAAATTTGAATGCTGTTGATACGTTCTTGTGCTTCGAACTTTATGTATATTTTTTACTCAGTATTCAAATTATTTACTTAATACTTCGATACTTATTTTGAATATGTATGTCTTTGTGCATATTTGGATGCGTCTTAATTGCAAGTATATTCACACATGTCGTCATTTATAAAGAAAGCGGGCCAATTCAATATCATGAATGTGATCTGTAGATAAAACACGTTGAAAAATCTCCAAGACTTGCTCTGCTCTAATTTTGTCAAAATTTTTAACAGAGGACAGCAATTAAATTTTAAAGGGGCAGATGAAATTTGAAATACAATGGCAAGGTCAGAATACGGCGAAAAATAAAGATAAGAACCAACAAAATGGTCATTTGTGAATAAAGGAGGGAGTTGTTGAAAACTTTTGTTAACTTGGGTGCAAAAACGATCAAATAACAAGCTGCGACCACCTCTTTTATAAGTTTTGGATCGAAACCTCCCTTTCATAAGGTATATAAAATATCAGGACAGAGAGTGTGACGAGAAAAAAATAGGATAAATATTAATCCTGACCCCTAACCACCAAAACCACCCCTCCCCCTCCCCAGTATTTGCCTCATTTAGATTTTTGTCGGTCAGTTGTACCATCAAATTAGGTTAATATTCATTTTAAATAAATATGATGATATGATATGTTCCTTAATGATCGAACATTCTAAAACTTACGCAAAGCAAATTATTCATCGCGTAATTATACCCCTGCAACGACAATAGGTTTATTTCATCAGATATTGTGTTTACGATGTCCTTTAACTCTGGGACAAACAACCTTTGTGAAGGTCATCTCATAATGTACATGTACTATCGAATTTTATCCAATAACTATAACCTACATACTAAAGCCTTTCAAACGGATTTGTTATTTGTTATATTATATTGAATCATGGCCTATAATACCTAATAAATCCTTTAAATATTTAATACATGTTTTATTTTGTTTTTTATTCTGGTAAATATTAATTCTGTAAACCCAATCGGGTCATGGAAAAGATCCGGATCAACAGCCTTGTCATCAAGTAATGCGCTACATCACGTAAAACTTAAGATTGACGGAAAAAACACGAGACCATTTAAAGTATACAACTCATTGTAACACACCCATAAACTATCGCTTGTTAAAATTCGAGCGTATAACTACGAATTGAAACTAACGATATTGACAATCTATGTGACAACGTCATACTTACCTGATATACATGATCTGCAGAGAACAAAACAACAAGTAATACTAACCGAAATCCGAAACTTGTTAAAAACGACAATAGTACCTGAGCGCCTGGTTGGATTACAGAGATATGCAGAATTATACACCTGTTCATGTTTCACTCAATTTTATTGAGTAGTGGCTCCGTTTATGCGAGGGGGTGAAGTGGCACCCCTCATTAAGTGACTTCAACACAAAATTTCCGTCTTGACTGTGCAATTTCAGAAGAAAACATAATACAAGATAATTATACACATACATCAAGATTCAGAACTAACTTAGTGTTTATTCTAGTTTAAAATCTTGATAAAGAAGAAAATAACGGAAGATTTATAATAATACGAGAAACAGTCATATTTAGTTACCGTTTGAATAATTCGCACTTATCGAGAGTTCGTGCTAGAGTTTCCTACTAAGTTCGTTTGGATAGTTAAATGGTTTAATTATATTGAAAAGTAAATCTCCTTTGAAGTAATTTTGACTTGGACTTTGTACTTCTGCAGATTTTTAAATTTTCCGTTTGAAATATACGACATTTATTTCGTAATCATACCTCTCTTGTTTGTGTCGTGATTTTCAAACCTCTATTGAAAGAATAGACGTTATCAGGGGGTTTGAAAAGAAAGGGGATTGGTGAGGATCTTTGTATACATCATAGACGAGAATGGAAAAATGTTTTACATGAGTCGTCGAGCTGCGTTTGTATTATTTCTGTATGAAATACAGTGTTACAGTTGAAATCCTGAGATTTTGACAATAAAACGTTAAACCGAGTTTTGGTCGAGGTATTTCAGGTTCGGGGCGTGATTATTTGGATATGATTTGCTGAAAACACGACTACCAAAAATCAGATTGTATAAGGCGTTTCGTTGGGTCATTGAACCTTTACCAAAAAAAATGCATAACAACTTACAATGTAAAATTATCGGCGTTTGTGCATATTTCACATCTTTGAAACCATAATGCACTAAAAAAATTAAATGCATAACTGCATCCCAATATCTCACGTTGTCATATATAAATGTTTTCTTCAAAACTGAATCTTTTGAAACCTCAGAGTTACTGTATTAGATGTTATTGAAATATCTTCATAAAACGATGTACAAAAGGTCTTGATATATTTGATTACGATATCATATACAGAAAAAATAGGAAGTGGGGTTTTAAATATACATGTATTACAAAGGGTAAGACACAGAATGAAATATATAGAGCAATTATAAGATTTTTTACATACGTAATTGCTATGCACGAAGGAACTTTTTGTAAGAATTTCCTGTGAACAATTCAATTTGGATGAAAAGAGGGCGACAAAGAAATGAGGCGAGATCAATAACTGGTGTTTAGTTGAACGGTTAACCTATGGAACTAATAGGTATCGAGTAAACTAATTTGGGTGTGCCCATTTCGTTATTCCATTGCCAATAACTTTTATTGTAGAGACACACAGCATTATGTCAATTTTATCAGTATCAAAGAAATATATATTCTGACTCTCAAATTCAAGGGCTTAAATTCCGCGAAGTTTCTGAGCCGCGTAATTTAAAACTATACGTGTCCTTAAAACCACTTTTTGACATTTCAAAGTCAAACGACCTATTCCATGGGAACTTATTGGGCTGCTCCGTGTATTAAATTCAATACCATCAGTAACCCTATTATCAAATGCCTGTCACCCTATCGGATTAAACTCGTACTATTAAGAGGCTGTCCATGTAAACATCAGGCAGATCCTACGAGGGTAAATTTTATCCCACTGATTTTGTTCCCAATGTAATGTATATACCATATACATAAAAAAGTATAATGTTCATTTTAATCCGACCATGGATGTCTCAGAAAATGATTTTAAAGTTTTCTAGCAAAAGCAACCATTTTTTCCAAATTAAAGAGTTATCTCTTTTTTCAACGAATTTCAATCCTTTCTATGGAATTTACTTCTCTTTTACCATTGCAGTTAATCCAAAACCAAAATGCAATTTTGAGAAAGGATGCATTTGTGATATGAAAGGATGACAAAATGACAACAAAATTTTTCATGTACCACCCACTGCCTGGTTTTTGCCTTGACACCCTTTTTACCCAGAAAACTCGTTAAGAGGCCCAGGGTAACTGTAGTTGATTTTTTTCACATGTTTACAAAGGAATTTTTACCATACGTAAGGGTGGCTGGTTGGTATTTCTTTAACAAGTACACGTACTGGATTTAATTTTTTTAGCTGCATGGGGTCCTTATTTGACAATAATACGGATTCAGAGCTTACAAACCTAATACATATGTATGGCTTCCTTCTTAACCCGCCAATATATACATATAAAAGAAAACTAATAATGTCGTCCATCTTCAACTTTCAATGACCTCACTAAAGTAAATAAGCCAAAAGGATCACTCTGTTGACGGGACACCGTAATTCATTTTTAAAATCATATAGTCTAGACAGTATGCATACTAATTGCGCGTGCTCCCGGTGAATTTCTATTACCGGAGCACACTAGAGAGCTCTGAAATTAACACCGTCGCGTTACAATGTCGAATCCAGGGGTATGTTGCCGGGAGTTGGCACCCCTTCTTTTTATATGAAAAAAATTGTCATTTTCATGTGTAAAATTGACAAAAATAACAAATAATGTCCTAAACCCCCTATTTATGGAACTCCAGCTGACACCCCTTCTTTATTAAGTGTCTGGATCCGACCCTGCGACAGTCCTAGTAATCACGCCAGCATAAATGTTTTGCTATGGTAATAGCATTTTCGTTGAATACTCTCTTAAGAAATAAAAAGCATTCCTTTAATCAAGTATAATCATGAAAAACGTGTATCTGGATTTATATAATCAACTAAATAGACAGTCGGGTAATCAAATAATCAGTAACTAGTCATGTAATCAAATAATCAGTAAATAGAGTCAGGTAATCAAATAATCAAGGAGGCTTTGATATTAAAATGAAGAATTTAAAGAATGATGAAGAGTGTAAGTTAATAAAAGCATATATGGAATTTTCATGTGACAGATATGACCAAGGACTTTATATTCTGGTCTTTTTTTTACTCATTTTACCCCGAGACAAAATAACCAAAACAACAGAACAAGAAATATAACCTGGTGATTATACGAGTTATCGTTCTTATATCTTAAAATGGGTTTCAATTTATAATACTTAAATACACAGTTGGCATGATGGGTACCGACTGGTGGTTTTTTTAGCGTTCTTGACTACCCTCTCGAATCTTGCACGGAGGGCCCAATTTATTGGCTTTAAGTTTAGATCAATTTTATTTATGTTATGTAATACAAAGTACTCTTTCATCACATGGCATTGGTGTATTTCTTTTTTTTATAGAATTCGCAAGATGTTATATATGTTTCAAGACATCATACATGAGTAAGTCGCTTGATCATCGAAATTGAAAGGGACCGCACGTGCCCGCCTCGGTTGTCAACCTTTTCCAGCGGTCATCTGACCGATATAAATTTTTCATTAAAAAACATTCTTTACATAAAAATTATTTGTTGTGTCTCAGTGTGATCATGTTATTGTCCGTGCTCATGCAATTCTTTCCTTTCTGACAAACTTTAACCTCGACACATAACCCCCTATAATTGTATATGTCATTACGAATGTAAATTTCTGTCAAACGCCTTCAATTGTTACAATTTTGACTCTCATTTAATAAAATATTTTACAACTGAAGTTTCGTGCTGTTCTCTCATAAATATCAATACAACCTTTAATTTCCACTGCCTGGGTTATTATCATATTTTAGTTGACAATTGCCTCTGCCTCGTGTCTGACCGTGAACTCTTCTGTCAGAAGTCATGAAAAGCCATGACATGGGTAAAATACGTGGGTATTTTTAAGCACACATCAAAATTTGCTTCTTCATTTTACGGAAAAAAAACGATTAAAGACCAAATGCATTAGTAAGCTACCAGAACACATTTTCATTGGCAGATGACTGGTTAACCTACTTACGGATCCGGTTAAATCTTGATCTGATGGGTTAATTTTCAACAGTATATAATTTTTCACATATTTATTAAAAAATCTAAAACAAATTAATTATTCCTATGATAATTATTTTTCTTATTATAAACAATACTTACACGGACTAAATTTGAAATACTTCGTACAGACAATTACGTACAGTAAAAGTCAAGCATAGGGAAATAAATATATTGTTCTTAAAAACCATCTAGAAAAAGATATAGAAAGCATGTTTATTATACCCAACTGAAAACTTGAAAACCTTTTCAAATAAGTTTCAACTATTTCAGTATTCCTGTATTGCAGTACATTGTTTCATTAGACGGCCTGTTTGTAAACTGGATGGAAATAAAAGTGGGAAAAGGTGATAGGCAATTTCTTTGTATTTCAAAGAAAATATTCAGCATGCAAGCATAAGAGAAAGAGTCACTAGTAACCCAAGCGTTACTCGATTTTATTTGGAACCGCTACCTTCCGATGAAATAGAACACTATTTCATATGTTAACTGTTGGTGGACTAAAGGTCTTAGAGTATTCACCAACCCAGTAGTCAGACTTGTCTGACCCCGAATTATACTAGATTTTATCTATCAAATCTGTCAAAATTTGCAGTATTATAAATTTTGAAATACCTGAAACACCGAGGCTTTATTCCATGTGTTGCACATGCGTGGTAGAAAGTTTACAATAGATTCTGGTTTTAAGCACTTCTCGTATACAATTAATACTTGGATGTAGATCTACCTATATATTTGATTGTAATGCTGTTAATGAGAGGTCACACCTTGAAAAACGTGAAATTGCAATATATATGAATGGTATTTTGGTAATAATTCAACAAGTACAGATCAGGAGGTTGCAACTGAATTTAGCATCGTCCATGAACGCTTACACGACTTACCAGTGATTTAATTCTCCGGAACTTTATACAATAACACAATTACGAATAAATTATGCCTCCTAGCATAACAAAAATGCTTTATACCAATAAGATATCTTCATTTTTTTTAATATAAAAAAGAGTGCTATAAAAGTAGATCGTTTCAGAAATAGTCGACGTCTCTTAGATCGTCACTCACCAAAAATACGTAGATTGCCAGAATACGGGGTCATCCTTATTACGTAAGAACTGCAAACAACCTGTGGCAATTCCTCACGGAAGACAAATATGCCGAATAATCTATCTCTTCGTTGACATGCTTTATCAAAAGAGATTACATAAAACTAGGCAAGTTGTAGAAAGCAGTATTCAGCATTTATGAAATAGTTAATCAGATTATTGAAAAACGAGTATTATCTTTAAAAAATTTAAAGATAATCGACGCAGTAAAATTTGTTCTTTTTACTTATAA
This sequence comes from Perna viridis, assembly GCA_037379345.1. Lineage (NCBI taxonomy): Eukaryota > Metazoa > Mollusca > Bivalvia > Mytilida > Mytilidae > Perna > Perna viridis. The sequence continues at coordinate 27,015,834 of CM074523.1, forward strand.
TTTTCTACATAACACATAGCACGCAATTTTAATTTTCGATACAGTTTTTTCGAACGCAACTAAGTTATCAGTATTTGGCCAATCTGGAAACAGAATTACGACCAGGTGACTTGCGTTTCCAGTGAATAGCACATGTAAGGTCAAAGGGTAAAAAGCGAAACTATACCGACTGCGTCGAAAAAAAAACGCAGTGTTCAGGGAAAAACCGTTTCGGACATTAGAAACACCTTAGGCAGTTCGCATGCGCAGTGAAACTGGCTTTGTTGAAGTTTGCTCGTTGTGAATACATTGCTTCAGGTTTTATATAATTTATGAAATTGTGTTGCTATTTCATGCTTTGTTTGTAAATGTTCCGGTGGCTAGGTAGTAGTTGTAAGTTAATGCCCTTCGATTGTTTTGTTCTTGCGAGGAAGGTTGATCCCTGAGAATCGCTATTGCATTGCAAACTTAAATTTTGCCCAAACGTATCAGTGACCAACCGTTTGATTTGTTTAAAGGGTTTTTGTCTTTAACTTGTATTTAGACTTTGCACCCCACATTCCCAAATGTTTTTGATAACTGATATAAGCTTAAAGTGAACTTCATTTACTGTAAAAGACCAGTTGCCTCGTTAGGAATCTACTGCAGAAGTAACCATCTTTTTTCGTGAAATCTTATACCATATCATGTGTTTTTTATTGAGTGATGCACAGACGCTGACAGTATTACCTTTCTATCTTTGAATTTAAGCTTGTTACAAAAAAGTAGAACGAATTTTTTTTCAAAATGTAGATTGGCATGATATACTCATATTTGGTAAATCTACCCACGCTATTAGTATATGAAACTACCATATTTTTTCTCTTTAGTTTCTTGTATTTATTTTGGTTTTAAATAGACATTAAACTGACAATAAATCTACCTTACCATTTTTAAATAATGTAGACGTTTATAAGTATACTGCAACCGCACTGCTTAAAATTTATTGTAGAAAAACACAACATTCTCGATTTCGGTTGACTGGCTGAGTAGCAAAAAATCATTCAAATCAGTATGTTGTTTACATTTGTGTTTATAAACAAATTTCTATACCGAATACGGAGCCAAAGTCTAAAAAGCGCAAAGCTTGTTTCAACAGCATTTATTTGAATAAGATGACAAAAAGAGATATAAAGTAAAAAGTATCATGGTACTTCTTGTATTCAATGTTTTTGAATCTTTAATTTCCTATTTCCATTTTGTTCTAATGCTACTGGTGGGTGGTTATTCAAATTAAAAACACAAGTGCAGCATACCAACATTTACAATTTAAAGGATTGATATTTTGGTATTCTCAAACACAACAATACTTTGCAACTTCTGCAAGCAAAAAAAAAAACATTCGTTTTAGCTAACCCTCTCAGTCTGAAACATGATTTTATAAGAAAAATAAACCGTGGTTAATAGTTTCGGATTTTCTGCACCATCAACAGAATTTGTCAATACGAAGTTTATAAAAAAAGCTGCCTTAACCCCTGTTTCCCCTGCATAGAATAACCCGAGTGTCCGTTTTAACCATTATCATTGCTGATAATGCATTAATGGCGTATCGTCAGTTTCTGGTTTAATAGCCACACTGGCCAAAAACTACCAATTTAAACTGTTCGGAAGCTCAATAAATAATTGCCCTCCCGCTTCCCTCCAGAGTTACCATATGGTCAATATGTTGCCCCAGTCTGGAATCGACCTTCTGTCAAAATATCAAATGGCTGTGATAAGAAGTTACAGAAAAAAACTCAACTCTAACAAAAAGTTTTAGACCGAAGAACGGTTAGACGGACATTACAATCACTATAAAACGACAATATGATGGACGTTGACCCCGTTCGGTTCAAAGTTCGTGGAACCAGTTACCCGGAAGCCATACAGTCTATTACCGAAAAATCAACATCTGTCGACCTGAGTAACAAATTAATCTATCTAAATATTTTTAACTCTTCAATTTATTTATATAAAACAGTTATCGTGTAAAGAAAACATAATCTTTTCATCAATGACATGTGAGATACCCTAGATCATTTATAAATGAAATGAATGCCCTCGTATCAAGTTGCAGTCCCATTTAATTTCCGAAATGTACAAGATTAATGACCGTGTTACTTTGGTACTTTGATATATAAGGCCACTTCAACGAATTGCAACTCATTTATCTGGAACAAAAACCTAGACCTAGGAGATCAACATGGGCTTACTCCCATTATATCAAATGTACAGTGTTTATATACTAATTAGGCTGCATATTTGATAGTGGGAGCAAGCCCATGTGAATGGTCTAACAGTTGAACGCAGTGGCGGATCCCGGGGTTGCAGGGGGTTGGCACCCCTCCCCTGTTATGAAAAAAATTGTCATTTTCATCTGTAAAATTGACAAAAATGGGAAATATTTCCAAGCACACACCCTTTTTCTGAGCAGGGAGTGCAATATAGTTCCTGTTCTGAGGAACCTCGGCTGACACCCATCCTTTTCAAAGGGTTCGGATCCGGCCCTGGAGCGGTCCATTTTTAGTATATGATATTCAAATTTTTGTAGTGGAGCTTTTATTCCTAATTTACTGCAATCAAATAATGTATTTCTTGTATTACAGTATCATTCCAATCCAGACTACCAGATTATTTACTTGGCCTTGTTGACTTGTTGACACGTTTTATATCTTATCTACGTCAGCAATAAAACTCATACACGTACATATATGAACTAGGCAAAAAAATTAGCAGGGTATTAAATAGTACATAAAATGTAGATAATTAGATGATAAAACTGCCATGCAAACAGTATTTTTCCTGCATCATTCGAGTTAAGAGAAATTTTTGTAAGAAAAGACCCCGAGATAAACTAATGAAAGTCGAAATTAAAATATGATAAATTTAGCGATTTGGTTCGAAAAACTGCTAGAGTAACAAGAAAACTAAACAAAATCAATTTGAAAATACAAATATACATATAACCACGAAAGCATGAGCGGGTACATGTATAGAAAAAAAAACTATTTCCTGGTTGCGTTCTATCACCTGGTGTAAAACAGTTGGCCTGTAACATGGGGTCAGTATAATTAAAAACATCATTCTCCACAAAGCAATCTAAAGGAAAAGTAGTATCGTGTCGCAACGATTCAATTTATATGACGATTAAACACTGAAACTGGAGGTACTTGGGTCTTAATGGTATATCCCATTTCAATATTCCGTGGTCTACCACGTTTACCTTCTTTCTAGGTGGTACGCCAAGGAGATACATTGGGACGCCTGTCGTTTACCGGATCAATGTTTTTTACATTAATCTTCACATCTGATATAAACTAATATATAACTGGGTAATTTAACTTCGGAAATCATAATGAGAATATTTCTGTTTGAAAAATATATCTATACCAGCTTTATCTAATATCGTTGATTTAAAACACATCAGAGAATTTAAATGTTATTTTAAATCGATTTTAATTTAAGATTTAAAAAAAGGCACACGCCAAAATAAATAGAGAACGGATTACAGTACACAAGAACGTGATGTAAGCCTGATAGCTTCCTAATTACCTTTCGAGTGTAAAATATTTGGACATTTAGATCCATGTACTTTTTTACTTGCGATATTTCTATGAACTTTTTGTACATGTTTCATTAATAGGTTTACTTATTTTTTATCGTTACAGATTGGGAGACCTCGCGTGTATCAGTCCAGATATTTTTCCGGTCCTATTCTAAAATAGTATTTGTTTCTCTTCTAAACTGGTTTCATTTTCGCCAGACATGTAATGTCTGGTCCGACAAAAAATTACTTCCAATTTGGCCGTAATCGTCATGGCAATCACAACATAAAGCCACACCTGCAAAGCAAATCTAAACTGGTGCTAATATACTCGATTAGGACTAAGACTAGTAACGCAGTGGCTGACACCCCCTTTTTTATTGGGAAATTTGTCATTGTCATGTAAAATTGACAGAAAAATTGCAAAAATGTCCAAGCACCCACTTTTTCTGTGGAACCCCGACTGGCACCCCTCCTTTTCAAAGTGTCTGGATCTGTCCCCGAAACGTAATGTGATCCAATACTAAATACGGTAAATGTTTCTTTAACCGATTAAAAAAGTTACGTTTGTCAGGAAAAAAAAGAAGTGAGAAGTTACGCCGAAGGACATATGTCACTCACTCTTGACCTTTAAAATCTCCTAAAATATATTGACCTTTAACACAATTGTTATTAGAGCACGGAATAAGTTTTCATAATAAGCTTTTTAAGTATTTGAAAATAGACAAAAATCTGGTTAATTCGGTATAAACTAGTAATTTGTGCTTTAATAACGCCCCATTTATTCTATTTGGCTTCAAGAAAAGTACTTTTGTTCACTGCATAATATCAAATAACAACTCATCTCTGGTGTTATCGTGTTACGTTTAAATAACAGATGCCCTGGACAAAGATGAACACGAGATACATGTAGTGTTTGTGTTAAATGAACTTTGACCTGTACGTGCAGTCTGATCTTGATTTTGTGGAATTCGCATGATGAAATCCACGTGATGAAATCTTGATGTACTTGAAACATGCAAAAAATTTGTTGCGAAGAAAATGGCCGTGAACAAAAATAAGTATGTCTGTACGTAATTTTTTTACGGACGTTGCGTCAGCTGCATACAAGAATGCTCACTCTGTGCTTAACATAGGAGAAAAGATATTATCACCCAAGAACGTGAACTTCTGTCGAATTTTCCTAAGGCTTGACCTAACAAATTAACACTTTTATCTAATCTGCTTACTTCGGTTTCAGATAGTCCTACTCTGTATTGCTAACCTGATTTATATGGCAAGTTTTAAGATAAACGTTGGAATATGCTGTTCTTCCAAAATACAATCTTTAATAGGAAAACCTTCTTGGGCTGTTTATTCATAAATCATGTTTTCAGATAATATCATTATTATATTCCAGGCGTAAAACATACGCTACACTTAGATAAAGATTTTTGAAATTATTTTTTTTTTTCAGTCGAACTTCGCAAATCCAGGTCGAAAACGCAGTGACCAGACACAATTTTCCGCGCCATAGAATACATCAGGGTCAGTGACAGTCCGTTATTATGCTTATCCGTCTGCTTGTTACGGTAGAATGGCTAAATTTAGATTTATGTTGTCTGGTTTTCGTCAGTTATGGAATGGTCGATCTGATAATTATGTCACTGAAATTGGGCTTAAGAACATGAAGTGTGAGAAATACACCTATTTGTCAATATTTGTGTGTATTCGCTTAGACACAAAACCGATATCAACGTTCTTCATTATCAGACATGGAAATTTTACCAAGGCAATGTCATGAACATACATTAGGTGCTCATTAATTTGGCACGTAGGCTAATAGGTCGTGTATTTAGTCGGTCCTGGTCATAGAGGTGATATCTAGACATTCAAAAGCGTTGAACAATTAGGGCAAAATGAACTACATAAGTTGAACTCTGATAAGTCACGTCTATAGTTTTTAAACGTATAGCTCTATCACTAAGAACTGAGCCCGTTTTTATAGATGTTGCCCGACTCACAAGTTTGGTACAGGGGTTAAGAACTACCATCCCTAATTGACTTAGTAATTTTAGAATACTTCAATGCTTTAAATGTCCGGTTTGGCGTCCTTTTCTGTGAGTAGTAGCTTCATGTGTTCTTATCATTGTACATTTATGATATAAGGTGATGGAAACCAGTTCGACAGTTAGGTTTCGTGCCGTAAATATAATAAATATATGAAACCGTGTCCCTGCATCGTTCCTGGTTTAAGGGAGGCATTAATTGCTTTTAATGGGCGCTAGGATGAAATTTTCTGTCCTGTCCTGCCATTTTTATTTTGAGAAAATGTAGATTTCAACCCATTTTTTTCGGCAAAAAAGATTTGGGGCAATAAACAATATCCTATTTTTTTTCTATTTTTTTTTACTCGTGACACGTCCCGTCTTTTTTATCTTGAAAATTATTTTTTTTTATTTCAAATTTCATCCTAGCCCCCCACCCCCTAAAATTAGATGGTAGTTCCCTTTCGTTAATGTTCTACTTTTTACATGAACCATTCATTTATGACAACGGAATACTTACGAATTCGGAAATAGTAATATTGAGAGAAGCATGAACCCCTTATGTATCACTTACTTAACATAACATTTTTCTCTCTGAAACGGTCTTCGCTCTTGATACATCGGTTCCAGATCCACCCTTTAGGAGTATCAAACTTGTTCGCGATTTTCCAGTTGATTGATCGCTTTACACGAACATTTATTTCAAGGCACATCAAATTAGGTTTCCATCTGTTAATTGAAATATCAACAGATGTTCTGTTTATATACCTAAAATATACCTCTATATATACAGACTTTCAGCTTAAGGACTAAACAGCTGTTGATCTAGACAAGCTTGGTGGTCATGGGAAATCACATTGCTGCTCTTTGTACGTAATACTATCATAAAGCAAAATCCGATTCAAGAGATCGGAAAGGAAACCCACAAACTGGTGTATTAACCTAAAGCTTATTTTAATGATTCAGCTATCGATTACAATTTAGAGTTATGAATAAATGCACTTTTCAGTCATTTCGAGTTAGTTTATCAAATTTTTGTTTTGGTCAAATTCATAATAGTATTACTTAGGCTTACCTAATTACTGATACATACATATGTGGTATTTACTTTGTTCAATCAAGATTTTAAAAATAATTTTATTCTTTTTTAAAATTATGACCAAAATGCGTCATTCAGAGTAACCCCAACCCTTATGTCTGAACGATGCATTACATGTATGTATTTAATCGTTGTTTGATTTTGAATCACGAATGTCGTGGTCTTTCTACAGGTTGTCATTTTCTGGTGATTACAATTTTGGTCTTCAGTGGTGGATCCAGAGGGGATGCAGGTGGTTGGCAACCCACCCCCTTTTAATTGGAAAATTTGTCATTTTTGTTTGTAAAATTGACCCAAAAAAAGACAAATAATGTCCTAGTATCCCCTTTTTCTGAGAAAATCTCGGCTGTCTAGATCCGGCCAGGGTCTTCATTGAACAAAATCCCTATAGGTTTTCATTTTTTCCTTTTTGTACTTTAGAAATACAGATTTAAACTCTTTAGAGAAGGGGTTGGTGTATCACACATGCTTTAATGTAACCGTTTATTGTTTTAGTACTGGAAAATACTGATATTTTACAAAGCCTTTTGTTAATCATAGTGCTTTAATACATCATGGTCATGGACATGTATTCACTAAATTTGCTTATAGTGGCAATCCTGGACTGATTGGATTCTTGGTACACTTGCATGTACTTGTACGGTGCGGGACACGTACTTTTCTATGTCCGCGGCTTATTTTGGGGGGTGTGATTCTCGTCATTAATGTATATAAATATCTTCAGAATCTGTTTTAAATGTATATATATTAAAAAAAGTTATAAATTTGGCAAAAATAGCCCCACATCTCTCCAAAACACATTGCAATATTGCTAACAAAATGATTAAATCCAATGTTGAATCCCAAATTTACCTGTAAAATTGATTGATTGTTGGGGTTTAACGTCCGAGCAGCAATATTTCAGCTATATTCAGACGATTAATTAGGCAATAATTACTAAAACAACATCCATTGTTCTCTGCATGTAGGAATATCCAGAAAATATATTTTTAAAATGTTGGAATAGCCAGAAGACACCATTATCGTTATTGTGCATCTTATCAATTTTTTCCTGTATTATACAAACACGACAGTACCATTAAATAAAGGGCAATAACAAAACTACCCAACTGATAAATTCTAGGCAGTAGTCAAACGGAATAGTCTACTAGGTAAGTAATAACAAATGACCAATATAATGAAAAAAAAAACCCAAAGTTGGAAAGCCAACGACTTGGTCCTATAGAAGAGAAAAAAACTGAAGTAACTATAATAATGAATTAGAGGAAGATATAAAAAAGGGACATTCATGAGCTTAATTACTTTTTAACTATCTTCAGTGGCACGTCCTGACGGGGCCCAGGGGGTTGGCGTCCCCATTTATATTGCAAAAATTGTCATAATCATGTATAAAATTGACAAAAATGGCAATTAATGTCCTAACACCCCCTTTTTTCCTGACGAACACGGCTGGCACCCTCCTTTTCAAAGTGTCTGGATCCGCACTTGATGTTATACAAAATTTACACTCTATAAAGACGTTTTATAATCAGCCGTGTGGGTTCAACATGAGACTAAAGCGTATGCGACTATATTGCTGCATGTATATATAATGTAAAAGAAAACTGGTTTTAGACTTCTTTTTCATATAAGCATTTATAAATCAGAAGCACGACTATTACAACAGTACAGATGATTCTCTGGAATGTATCATTAGTCAAAATGAGCAAATCAAACTCCAAAAAGTTTTTTAGAAAACACAGTTTTGTTTAAATATCACAACCTCAATTTAAATTTTCATAATCCCTTAGTAACTCCATAATTTCCAACAGTTTCCCAAACTGTCCCGTTTGTTGGTAATGATTTACTAATTCGCGGTAATGCTCTAACGTCTCTTGCGCTTCTTCTAGCCGTTTCCGCTGTTTGTCTGCTTTTATTCTCTTCGAATGGTACGCGATTTGAAGTTCTTTAATCATGTCCCCCTGAACACGGTCAACCTCTTCCGCCATCGTGCGACCAGCTCGTTTAATGTAGTCCGTTAAATTGCGCATGCGTTGAGCTTTGGATTCCGATACGCGTTGTACCATGGAAGACGTAATTTCATTAAAAGCATCGTTTGCTTCGATACTGGAGATTTTGTCAGTTAAACGCCAATTTTCCGGTATAACCTCATCATCGGGTATCGAAGTTGCAAGATTTTGCTGCTTTTCGATCGAAAAAAAAATATCTGAAAATTGCCTAAGCTCCGGTAAAATGTTATCCAATATAGGCTCTTCTGGCACTTTTGTTTCTTTAGGTCGACAACCACCGTCGTCTGGTGTATTGATGTTGGTGCTTTGAGGATTTTCAGATTCAGCAGCTGTAGTGTTTTGTGTGCTTTCGGCTTCTACATCTGTAGTGCCTTGTGTGTTTGTTGCTCCTATATTCATAGTGCTTTGTGTGCTTTCGGATTCTACATCTGTAGAGCTTTGTGTGTTTTCGGATTCTAAATCTGTAGTGCTCTTTGAGTTTTCGTACCCTAGATCACCTTTATTAACTTCTTGACCACTGTCAGTATTTTTGTCTTTTCTAGTTTTCTCTTGTAGTTTCTCGAGAACATAAATATCCCGCCGAATTTGTATCAGTTCGCAAGTTGTATTAGGAATGTGCACTGGAGCATTTTCACGACTGTTTTCATTGCAAGATTCACCACTACCTGTAACGCCAACGGGTTCATCAGATATATTTCTTTCTAATTTAGAGTTTTCTTTAGAATTGTTCACCTGACTATCTGTAAAAATATCGTGTTCTGATTTTTGAACTGTTGTGTCGATATCGATAGATTCTCCCAATAATGCATCATTTTTGTCTCTAGTACCTGATAGTGTCTCAGACATAGACTTCGATTCGTCTTCTTTTTCATGTGTATTTGATTTCTTTTCTTTTTGATTTTGTGCAAATTTACAATAATTCAATAAACGCTTTTGAAAAAGAGGCATATCTGAAAGTTTTTCGGTCAAAAGGCCTGTGTTTAGGATTAATTTGTCGACCTTTTGAACGCCCTTACGTCCAACTAGGCGAAATTTTTCTATTGAGGCTTGTGGGAGCTTGTATTCACCAGGCAGAATTACCAGATCCTCCGTTTCGTCAGAACCGTGAATCGGAGCTGAAAAGCGCATTGATTTTGTACCATCTTCTGCCTCCACAATTTCACATTGACCTTGATCCGTTAACCTTTGGATCATCTCTTGATTGTGGACTTTTCGGTGATCGTCCGTTACTTTATGCATGTCACTGAATGTTTGTTTCATAATGCTTGTAACTCTTGGTAATATTTCTGAAACAGTTTTGAAATCATCATCAATGAGGCCGGGGTCTTCTAAATTAATGTCACAGAGGTCATTTGTATCCAATAGAATCTTTTGAAAGCGATTCAAAATGAGGTTGCCACCCATAGCAAGACTTTCTGAACACCCTGGTTTCGTCTTTTGCAAATTATCGTCTGTTACGACGTCTCTATGGTTACATTTTTCACATTTTAAAATTATACTTCCGCCTTTCCCCTGTTCACTTACATAGGGAAACAAACAATTACGACAGAAAATCGACACCTTCTTACTTTCCTCGATGATTTTATCGTCGTCAATTCCTTGCAGAAGGATATCATCATCATCGGGCTCGCCTTTATCTTTGTTCTTTTCCTCCTTATCGTCGTCATTGTTGAAATTTTCACGAAGTTCGTCAAATATTTTTCTTAACTCCTCGGCCATTTTGTATGTTTACAAGTTGATATCGACCAGACTTTAAACGTGTCTATTTAAGGAAACAGATACTAATTTAAGTTGTATTAAGTCCTTTCATTGTGCTTGTTGTATTAAATGCCCTAAAATGCGGAAAAGTAGTGAACGATAATATTTTATTATAGATCAGCAACTGCTTTAACTTAAATTTGAACAAATTTCGGTTGCTCGTAGCAGGAAAAGATGTTAATTTTACGATTTTAGTCGTGTCTACATAAGCAAGAATGAAAAGGTTATATATGTAAGTGTCTTTCAGCCGTAAATTCTCGTTTACCTATTTTTTAAATAAAACTTGTTTTTTATAAGTAAAATCAATATATGAAAGTCAAATTCTGTATGCAATTCCGGAAATAGAAAGTTAGAATAGAAAAGAATGAAAAGTTCGAAATTTTGTTTTTACTGCAAAAGAGGGCAGCAAAATTGTTATTTTTTTTCTTCAAAATTTGGCAAAAATGAACCAATAAAAGTATCCACCCTCTTACGAACCACTGAATGGGCGACATTATCAAATTGGCTGCGGTATAAGTAAGACATGGCTTTTAATTTTTAATTTCTACATTTCTCCAGGGTCACGAATTTATTTGCGATATTTTCCCTACTGCTCTAAAATCTCCCGCTTACATTTATTACAATGTTATAATGGAGTATTATATACGGAAGGTAGTCTGTACTGCTTATATGTAGAACGCTAATAGTTAGGCGTCACCTAATAAATTTTCGTTACTTTTCAGATAAAATCCAGTAAAATATATCTTTTTCTTAATTAACAATACGCATATAATCAGCGTAACATTCATGAGGAGTTCGTTTTTCCAAGCTCAGAAATTCGCAATTTTAAAAAATCAATAACAATGAATACGGAAAATTTTAAGAACGTTAAAGAGTTCAATTGTACAGTAATTTTTATTATGAAAGGATTACAGTTGTGTCGTTATTTTCCTTGTATACATTACAGTACACAGGTAAAAATACACAACGTGACATAGGTAACAAACGTTGATAACCATGATACGTATGAACCCTGGCGACAATTTGATTGGCTGGGACATGCATCAGTGAACGGAGTAGTTTCGTACCACAACGAGATTGCAACATACACAGCTATTTTCGAGTTTGGGGGTTGGCCCCTTTACATTTCGTGAAATCTAGGACATAGTGTTAAGCGTGGACATTTAATAACGAAGTACTAGAAAGACAAAACAAAAAAATGAGGTGAGTACAGTTTGTAATTTTTCTCGTATAAGTTATAAACATACTTTGTTTACAAAATATTCTCGCACGAGTCATGAGTGTCAAAACGCCGTTCACTATGACCACCAAAAAGTTGTGACATTGTCAACTGTCAATTTCCGTAAATCTTTAGTTTGTGTATTGCCAAAAAAAGTAAGATTATTAAACAACTTTTAGTATGATTTTATAGAAGAATCTGCCAGTTCGTATAATTCACGACAATATCAGAATGTTCGTTCTGAAATTTGTGTCCGTGGTATTAAATGTATTTATCTGTTTATACCTACCATTTGTTCTAAAGTAGCTATGAAAGTTCGGCATTTTTGTTATCTTTGGCCATCTTTTGAACAAGACCTTTCGATAAATAATTATTTATTTGCTGTTTCTTTTCATCTTTCAGATTGTAAACAATGTTTAATTCTTTTGCATTTCACAAGACAGAAAATTTGCAAAACGTTTTACTCGATATTATTTTATATTTATAAATCCATTCTTTTAAAAACTACATTGAAAATTTTACAAATTGTTTTGTTTTTGATCGTGCCAGTTAAAACTTCTTATTAGAAGTAATTTGTGTCAAATTGAGACAAGAATCCATGTGTGGAGGTATTTTTTTCGTATTTACAAAACCCACACGTAGTTGTTTTTACATGTACATTATGAACATTGATCCATTTGATAATGGGAAATCATGTACATCACAATGCATTGAATTTTAAATAGAATTAACTGGATTAGAAAGCTTTTATTTTAATACGTTTAAACAGCAGTTAGGATTGTATCTTTTCAATGTAATTCACTAATACGTTTTCAATAACAAAACATGTAGCTTCAAAATGTAGGTATCTTTTTAAAAAATATATATTTTACAATAGTAAGCATTTTACTTACACTTGCAGCTGTTTCTATCGTTGTTACAAGTGTCAAACTACTTAAAATTTCTTCATGTCGACGACGAATTATTTCTCGTCAAACAAATGACCACCTACCATCTATTATCTTAACGAATGATAGCTTGATATACGATGGTGTGCCTTATTTTAGGTGGCCAAAACCCTATGCTAGAGGTGCTTATTTTGACACAGACAACTATTTTCCTAGAACACGAGATTTGTAAACAAACGCAGTACTTCTCTTACCCAAAACAAACCTTTTGTACTTATTGTCAAATAAAAAAGAAACAGCTTTGATGACATGCAACATAAACACATTTATTCTAATAATTATCTTTAAGAATGCCCATTGTTTTAATATGCGTAAATAAATGTTCATGTACTTGTAATCCAAAGCATGAATACGTATTTCTTTCTGATTCACAACCCACAAAAGTTATTATTGTCAAGTCTGAACTCATAGATCAAAACATATATCATGTTCCTGTTTCATAATGATTACACCTATATATCGAAGTAGACATTGCTATTTGTTAATTGCATAACATCTTAAGAGATACTAATCAAGCAAGGTGTTGATGCAATTAGCGCCTCAGTGGGGAAATATGGGGAGGGTATCAACCAAAACAGTTGTTGTTTTGATTAAGGGACAACATGGATATATAGAAATAGGGGATATTGGAACATCATTTGGTCGAGAAAATTTGTTGCACCAAAGACATTTACAGTATTTTGTTTTGCATGGAAAATTATAGCATAATGTTTGAGTGCCTGAAAAGATTTTTTTATTTCCTCCAACACATGTTGAGCGTTTTTTAAGTACATGTATCACTTATTACTGTACCCCCTTTTCCCTCCCTATATACATGTAATTTTCAAATGCTGAAAAACCTCTATGACAAATTACATAGATTTAACCCTTGGTCAAAAGTTAACCACCTGTGTAAATGTACATGTAATTCAGACCATAAGAACAAAGAGAAATTTACTCGGAATGTCACCCTATCAAATTTGATAAGAATCAGACAAGGAAATCGCCCCTGAGCTAAATTCTTACGTAAATTTATAATTGATAAAGGTAATTAGAATTTGACATTTTCTTCATATCTTCCTTCTATTTCTGCTCAATATACATGCCAGAATAATGCAGAAATATTTATGATATTGGCATGTACACGCATATTTATACAAATTGTATTTGCAAGCGATAAATTTGGTATTCAGATTCAAGTGAAAACGTTAAGAGTTAAAAAGAAAAACGGTTATCGCAACCAAAGAAAGACAACCCTAGCCGAATAATACCAACATTTAAAAACGAAGATTTTCTAAATTACAGTCGTAATTGAAATATTGGAAAACATTACTTTGGAAACGAAATCGCGTAAATTATATATATCTTATAATAAATTATGTAAATCCTACCACTCTATACACGGAAAATTGGACAATTTCTTGGTTTATAATACGTAAAAACTCGTAATCAGAAGGATTTGTTAGTATATTTTTACTAGAAAAATCTGAAGAAAAATATACGTAATTATCTGCTGCACTTGCATCATGAATTTTAAACAAGGATTTCCCTAACGAGGCACACTTAAAACGATGGATTAAGTGCTATTAATTTTCATCACATTCATAACCACACGTAAACATGTTGATATTTTCCGAGCTTGCTTTGGAGCTTAAGTAGCATTTTGGCAGCGAAACGTATTATTCAGATTCCGGGATATCTCGGCTTAGCAAAAGATTATCTAAATCCCTTTGTCTGCGGTCTCCTATCAAAACATAGCCCTCTGTCAGCAGGTACCGTCATAACGACATTATCGTTATATAATCGCTCTGCATGACCGAAAACATTCAATGTCTCATAATTAAAAGATAAATAAGTTCATATTTCTATTTATCAAGTTGTTTGCATTGTTAATTGGAACTAAAACACACACATTTAGATAAAAAGGGTGTTAATATGAATTAAGAAATCCTTTGTTATTTTTAAGTCGGAAATGTAAACAAATAAATACAATACGAATAATTAATTGTTGTTGATAGTCAAATATATACATGTATAGTGCTACGGAGTTTTTAGTTAGCACAGGTCGGAAGTCCTGGACCTTCAGTTTCTGATGCAGGGCCTTTGAAATATCTTGCCAACATGTTTCCTGGACCCATCGTATTTTCATTAACTCTTATTGATGACCTTTCACGTAGGATGTAAAAAAATCCAGAACCATTTGAACCCCTGTTGCAAAGAATATAATTAGCCAGAGCTACACATTGCCCTTTTCCCATGCAGATTTACGGTTGCCCTTCGAAGATTTTTTAATAAAACTATTTTATTTCTTGTTTTTCAGTGTGGTTTGGATTTTTGGGAGTTGGGCGAGTTGGAGTAAACTCCGAGGGAACGACGACGACGACTGGGTCGACCGACTGAACCATCTTTACACCGTCGTATTACTTTGTGTCTTTGCTGTGTTTACAGGCGGCGGACAATACGTCGGCGACCCAATTCAATGCTGGTGCCCCGCTCAGTTCACGGGGGCGTATGTCTCGTATACGAAATCCTATTGCTGGATTAAAAACACGTACTATATTCCAATGAATAATGCCATTCCATCTGATCATATGGACAGAGAGACCGAAGAACTCGCCTACTACCAGTGGATCCCTATTATTTTAGTTTTTATGGCTTTCCTTTTTAAATTCCCTTGCCTGATTTGGAGAATGTTGAACGGCTACTCGGGACTTAATGTTGAAAAGATAGTGAACATGGCAGTTTCTACCCAGACAAGCGACCCGAAGAAGAGAGACGAAACCGTCAAACACATTAGCGTCTACATCGACCGTTGGCTAGAAACGCATAGACCCTACTCTCACAACTTTATGGTACGAATGCAACACAAATTGTCACGTTTTTGCTGTGTTTTCTGTAACAAGCGTGAAGGAACATTCTTAACCGGACTTTACATGTTTGTTAAAATTTGCTACTGCGTCAACATTATCTGCCAGTTTTTTATTCTGAACGCTTTTATGGGTCACAACTTCTGGTCAGCTTACGGATTTGAGGTCATCGACGGTCTTGCACGTGACTGGGAAATCAAGGAGTCGTACCGATTCCCACGTGTCACGCTCTGCGATTTCGATATCCGACAGCTTGCAAACGTACAAAGATGGACCGTGCAATGCGTACTTCCGATAAATCTGTTCAATGAGAAAATCTTTATCTTCCTCTGGTTCTGGTTCGTTTTCGTAGCCGTAGTTACATGTGGTAACTTCCTGTTCTGGATCTGGAGAGTGGTTGTAAAACAGAACCGCGTCGCTTATGTCAAGAAATTTTTGAAGGTCAACGATCAACTTCATGGCGAAGACGAAAAAGCTCTATGTAGAAGATTTGCCAATGATTACTTAAGAGACGATGGACTCTTTGTTTTACGTATTGTTGCTAGGAACACAAACTCTATACTTCTTACAGACTTAGTCATGTGTCTATGGGGCATTTACAAAGATAAACCGGAAATTAGAAAAGAACATGACAATTACGAAACTAACGCGTAAATACGTCTGCAGTGCGTAGCTATATATGCCCCGAAGTGGTCTTTCATCGCGTGACATTCCGAGACTGTGCACACAGAAGCATTCCTATGCAAAGACTATTTTATTTTGCACAAGTTGTTCAATTTTAGGTGCTAGCCTTCATGTTATTATTAAATAAGTCACGTGTTTTGTGTTACAGCGAGATCGAAGATAGAGGTCACTGCCTCCCTTTTAGCATTTGTTATGACATTATCGTTTTCCAGTTTGTGCTTGCCAATGTTATATTGAGGAGTTGTTTTCATTTTAGTGTTTTAACCATGGTCATTTCTAAAAGAGAACTTTTATAGAGCGATTTTTTTCATTAGTCTGTTTTTTATTGGCCAAGTGAACGTCCAGCATCTGCATGACATACATTGTACGTGTAGTATACAATTCTGTGATAAAAATTGATACATAACTGCCAATGATTTTTCCCACCAACGAATTGTCTAATCAAAAGTCATTCCATATCCAAATTCTAAGCGGTTTGATTCGGACCAGTTCGGGAATTTCCTACCATGAATGTAAAAACCCGGAAGGTTGCGAATCCGTTTCATGTGATAATTCTATTAAAAACTAGATATTAGCTTATTGCGGGTATTATAATGTAAGGGATACATGTATTTATATTTTATATAAATTATCTTCCTCGTGGCATTAAAACAAACGAAATCTTGTCTTCCAGTGTTGTACAGAGAGTAGATGATTTAGTTAATTTTAATTTATAGTTGATTTACAATAATCTGATGTTTGTAAGTAACCGATGAAACGATCATATATTGCTTGCTTGTGTTCCAAGTGCTTGAAATCTTTAATACATTGAATCTCTGTCGAAATGTGATCATTTGAAATAGTTGTCTTTAATTCCAAAGTGTGAATTTTATTACGTTATTTTGATTGGCTGTGTAAACAGATTAATTGTTTTTTTATAATGATGCTGAAAACTTGTCTTCCTTTTTTTTACGACAATTTAGGAACACATTTAATAGGTCAACTTCGATGGTATCCGTATATGTTCTGAGAATGACCGAATGAAGCCGAAAGCATTGTTGATTCATTTTATGCATGTTTCTTTTTCATTTGTTGGCCATCAAATGGCAAGTCGTACTTATCCATCGTTTTTATGAGGAATGTGTTTTAAAAATCCAAGAACGATAGCGGAAGACTAATAACGAACCCGTTCCCGCCAAAATACTAGTATGCAAATGTAATTGGAAATAACTAATTTTTTTTCAGGAGCACGAACTAGTCATGTAATTGAATGAGTGGTAGCGAGTTTGTGTATTTGATGTGTAATATAAGTGTGTACATACATCCTAAACAGAACTATGTAGTTGTTTTACATGTTAGGGAAAATGTATATCAAATTATGTTGCAATATAGTCATTTCTTTACATTAAAACAAAATAAAAGATAAGATCATGATTATGTGTATTATTTTTATACCACACATGACCAAATTGCTAAGCGTATAATGTTTTTTGACATGTTCATTTGTCAGTTTTGTCAATTCTGTGGTACTCTTTTATTCGTTGGATCTCCTCTCGCACTACTAGACAGATTTTCACGAATCTTGTCATGTTCAAAATGTAGTAAGGACACAATATTTTCATGGTAGTTCAAATTACCTTGAAATTTGTATCCTTCAAATTTTGTGGGAGTCGTGTCCCTTTGATGTGGTTCAGAAATGCATCCTTTTGTGTTTTGCTTTTGACGAAGGGAAAAAAAAACTTTAGCACAGAAAAAGATCAAGAGCAGAGAACAAATCAACAGATCTCAGGTTTAAGTGTTTTAAGTGCAAGCATGTCAGTTTCCAGGGGGAAAACAACGAATCGGAAATAAACAAGTACGATCTTTCCAAAAAAAAAAGATAGCCGACGTAGTGAAATTTTACTTCTAAGTTTCTACATTTCTTTCAAGAAAATAACACATGACACGCAATTTATATCTTCGATACAGTTTTTGAACTCTATTTCAAGTTTTCGATTTGTCTGAATATAGCTGAAATATTGCTGCTCGGACGTTAAACCCCAACAAACAAGTTTTCGATACAGTTTTTAACGCAACTAAGTTACCAGTATTTGGCCAATCGGGAAACAGAATTGCGATCAGGTGACTTGCGTTTCCATACAAGAGCGCCCTTCAAGTCAAAGGGTAAAAAGCGAAACTAAAATCCAACAAAAGGACGGAGTCGAGCTGTTGTGCCTTATAGCATGTATAGTTATTACCTTAAAAAGGGCAAAACACAACGGCAACAAAAAAGCAAACACACATGCACATTTGAAGAAAACGGTCGAACGAAACAAAACCAAAAAAAAAGGTAGTAATGAGAATCAAGACACTGTTGCATATTCCTAAAAAAGAGACAATCTTGGAATTTAAACCGTTTGCATGAAGGCCATATACGAAATCAGATCAAGAACAAAGAACTTCCCTTGAGATGCAGTATGAAATATGGAGATGGATAGGTCATGTCCTCCGTAAAGATCAGGACAGAATGACTAAAACAGCATTCTTTTGGACCCTTGAAGGTAAAATAATTACCTTTCGTCACATTGTTGAAGCTGATATGCAGATAGTCAGCCAGAAATAGGGTATCCTTCTAAAACTGTCCAATGACAGACAGAAAGAAGGGACTTTATTGCTGCCCCACACACCAGAGGCATAATATGCAGAAGTGAAGTGAAGATAATAGCGCATAACAAAGGCAACAGAAACAAAGGAATTTATTTTTCATTTTTGTGTTATGGATAACTTTAGTTTTAAGAAATGGTTGAAAATCTGTCTCCACAGAATACTAATTTTGCAAATTCAGGTTAACCGTATAATCAGAACATTTTACATCGTGGACCAAGATAGAAATGACACTTTTGCCAAATTCAATTAAGAATTAAAGATAGAAATGACCCGGAAGCAATGTCCCAAGAGTGGGTCGTCCGCCAAATATAATCTCCATGTCTATGTTAGGCTAACGAAGATTCTTAGCGCAAAATAAACAACACAATGACAGAAGCATTGTCTCCTCCGCATTATATCAGTTTATTTTGCCGAAATAGTAGCTTTATTATGCAATTATTGTAAAAATGATGGGATTGAAATTTACTCATTTTGACAAAGGCATGTAACAACCTGCTTTGTTCTTTAGAAATATGCATGTGTTTGCTTACACAAATGTTAAGCAGATTAATGTTACATAATAGCAAGTTGTCTGAGATTAATAATATATCTTTGCTGTGTCTTTTTTGTTCTTGAGATAAGTGTATGCATGCAAGGTGGCTATTTTTGATTATCTACCTCGGATATATTTGCCGAGGTCTATGACCGTGGGCTTTGTCGAATATGTTCAAATACAAGGACATGCAGTAAATGGATATACAAGAATTAAAGTATGGGTCTGTCTAAAAATCAGGAAGGGAAAGATTTATCATATCTCAGAAAATCAATGAATTTGTTACATCCTAAAAACAATTCTTTCTGCGTCGATTTATTTGGATCTTCTATACACCGCGAAATAATTTTTGACTGGCTAATGGTGTAAAAATCCTGGCGGAAAATTTTCCCGTGCCTTTCTATAGTAGAACTTAACCAAACTTTCAGTGTAATCAACTTTCGTACGCCCTCTTGTTTTGGAGTACAGTTTCTACGAGGCCCTCTGAAGGATTTCCGATCATTAGCTTTTTTTTTCGACTAAGATATGCGTGACTCACTTATGACAAGCTTCTGTCTGGTTGTAAGACCGAGTTGTGCGTAAGTTTTGACAATTTCTATGTCATTGGTTGTATTACGTGTCCTTAGTGGTACTTAAACACTTTATAAAATATGCGGTCCTATTTTGGGGTTTGAGAGGGGACGGCTGTATTTGATTGCTTTTGACAATGATTCCTAACCATGGTATTGGACGCGTAGAAATTTCTACCCATGATATTCTAAGTTCTACGCTTAGGGACCTACATCGACCTCCCAGGAGTTTGTTTATTCAAAAAAGGTCTGTACGGTCTTCTGCTTTGTGGTGCCTTCTGTTAGGCAGAAAAAAAAAACGGAGAATATGCACCTATTTGAAATCCATTTTCAGCAATCTCGTAAATTTTTATAGAGTTCAAAGTACATCAGAATCTTATGTTTATTTTATACGATTTTGGCAGCTAAGTGCATACAGTGTTCTACTTCGGGAGAATAATTAATTTAAAAAAAAACACAACGGTAGCTAAAAGTCAGCAAGCCGAATTAGATAAAAGCTATAACGACCAATCCAAATACGACAAAATACCTCCAAAAATTGAAGATCGACCATTTTAGTGGCATTAATCCACAAATGTCATCAGAGTGAGTGTAAACTTTGAAAAAAATGTTTTATTTTGATGTGAACAAATATCAAGTTTAATACCGGTAATCTATTTACTGCTTGCCGTTGATGACACCTTGAAAAGACCGTTCACTAGCATCAACATGGCAATTTTTCGATCTGTCTGTTAAGCCATTTGAAGTAAAAATATACATACAAAAATACAAATCATATATATTGCAAATTTTATGGAGTAACCTCTCATCGGCAGCTTTATATACGAAAATCTAAAAGATTCAAAAATTAATTGTATATTAGAAGTACATTTTAGTACTTAAAACACAAATTATCGAAAAAGGAATCCAAATCCATCACCGTGTGCAATACAAAGAATGAATTCCAGGAAGATCTAGGAAGATCTAAATCCGAAAATTACCTGTATACGAAAGGTACAAACGACGAATATAACTCGTCAGGATCAACTTTAGTTGAATATCTCCTTTAAAAATGCATCTTCTGCGAAAGGTAAAATGCATCGATGATCAACTGTGCATGTCGACAGTAGAAATTGAATTTACCATGCATGTAACCCTTTTGAAAAGTGAATATTTATCTTGAAAAAAAAAGATGTTTTTACTGCAATTAAATATTTAGGATAACCAGGTCCGGGAGACTATAAGTACTCTTAAAGCTGTCACCTGTTTTACAGCGTGGTGGTCACACTATGTTAAGGTCAACCTAATATTGATCTTTTCTTGACATAATGTCAGGTGTATTACGACAAAGTGCGGATTCTCCGACTAAATAAAAATTTAATTGTACATGTATCATTATATATAGATAATAGTTAAACCTAAACAATTGAAAGATGTGAGAATGTAGAATTTGTCTTGATTTTTTCCGGTTTAGCTGTTCCAACGTGAATATGAAGCTAAAGAAAAAGGAGGCAGCAAAACCCTGTAATCTGAAATTGGTCTATTTTTGACATGTTTATGATAAGACACTGAAGTTAGATATAAAGAGTAATGAAAATTGGATTTCAGATCATATCCAGTTTTGAAAGTTTTGTTAATAAGCAATTCCAGTGAACACCAGCTGGACAAGGATACAGATGACATCTGTTCTAACCGCTCTCAAAACTGTCCTAGAACTGACAGAAGAACAGTCATTTGGATAGAATTGTCTAAGTGCTAGCTCTTCTGACAGTTCCCCTGATTGGTTAGAACTGATCTCTTCTGTACCTTTTTGTAATTGTACATTCTTGCGATTGTCGAAAATGGGTACAAACTACGGCATCAGTTAACAAGAATTTTTCAGCGTAAGTGGAACTGCAGTCCCGCCCACTCCAGCCTCGTATACTGGGTCCCCCCTCTGCATATCAGTTCCAATTATCAGTAAATAAACTTATATCCCGAGTCGGCTTTATTTGAACAATAGAAAAAGAAACAGATCGATATGGTGAAACGCTACATTTGCAGCATAAGTATAATGTGCTTTTACTTACGTAACAGTCTTTTTAAGAATCATGCAAATTCAATGAAATGTGTTACACCTAAAAAAAGGCTACATATCTTTATTTTTGTTATTAAGTCGCTATATAGGTCTATATAATGAAATGTATTATTATTCATTCCAATCTGAGATAATCTGTAGTAGAATATGGTATGGATTATAAATCCACATGGGAAATCCAATAGTTTCTATAGTATTTTAGTGTCATTTACAGAGTTATTTCCCATAATTTTATATTCTACAGACGTTGCGTACGTTGTTGGTGTCACATTCGACTGTACCGTGGCTGGTTACAAAAACTTAAATGTTACTATTAGAATGTGGAGTTATCAAAGAGTAATCAAGGGAACCAAGGTTATAGCGGTAATCAAAAGAATGTAATCCAGGGACAAAGACCAGACATGGAAAACAGACATACACAACAAAGAACATAAAGTAACTAAAATCATACATACAAAGTAACAAAAGTAAATGAGCAACTCGGACTCCACTAAAAACTGGGAGCATGGACCAGGTGCACCGGTAGGGTAAGCGTCCTCTGCTTTTCTAGAAACACCCGCCGAGTTGCTCATAAAAAGTAAAAGTCCAGGGTAGACGAAAGAGGAAAGGAAAACTATGACCCGTTGAATAAATCAGTTTTCATGGTGCTGATGGATACACCATGACGATCAAAGGCAATATAGATATTAAAATGTTCGAAAATGGTTGTTGTTTTAGGATTATAATCATAAATCTTTAAAAGATGGCATTAATTGCAGAGGGAAAGCACTATTCGATCACAAGAACGTCCATTTTCATATGTGTACAGGTAACATTAAGAAATGCTTCCTTCCCATTTCACCTATATATCTAAGCTGTTTATTGGCGTTTTTTGATAAAACAAATTTTTTTGGGAAGATCAGTTTGTGCTGCAGACGATGCCATATTTTTCATGACGTAATGATTAGATCAAAGCGTATTACAATATCACAAATGTCTCCCCTTTGATGTGGACATTGTAAAAATGGAAAGAAATCGATTTGAAGACAAAATATTAGACATTTTTTTGAAGTTATGCGAACAGCTTTTTTTGATCGAGACTTTTATTAACTATATTGACAATTTATTACATAACCCCAATGAAAATATATATAAAATGATCGATCAGTCTTTTTGTTAAAAGCCTTTTTGTCTGTATTTCAATTATGTCACAAATCTTATTTTTTTCGACGTTGGCCATTGGCTAATAGTATTTTAACCAAAGTATATTCACGCTTAAAGGACTGTATAAATATTCAGAATATCATGTTAATTCTAAAACATAATGAGTTTTATTGTCTAATAGTAGATAAATACGCACGTGTGTTGTGACGTCACGTTGTCTTTTTTCCTACGTTTTCTACACGTTGCGTGGTACCCGGTCTTTAGGCTAAAAACCACTAATTCCACTTTCCATAGGCTTCTATGCTAATTTCACAATATTCAATGGCTTCTCTGGACTTTACCTTAACTTTAACCTGCAGAGGACTATATATCAGCATGATTCTACATATGTCAGCTCACAATCCTCAGAATGGCATGTGGGGTTAGCAGACTTGCAGTGCAGTACTGGTCACCGGAAGTGAAGGGTCTATAAATAGCATGGGAAATCCCAGTGTTTTCACAAGATAGGGGTATATTTAAAAATCATTATGGAGATTAGGCTTCACATCACAAGAAGCAAAATGCACCTATAAAATGTACAGAAATGTTTTTCCTTTCAGAAACTGTTTAAATTTTTTAAATAAGATGATAACTTTTTTCACAGCACTATGAGGAACAGAGGTAATTTCTGCGTAGGACTATTTTTGCGTACGTTCCAAATGCTCATTGGTTGAATTGGTGGTCTGTAACCTTTATCAAAAGCTTTTTTCGTTAGCTTTGAGTGAACCAATAACAGTGAAATTTTGAGTTTTACATGTATATATATGCTGCAGATAGTATATTCTAAAAATAATGGTAGTTGGTTGAACTTGTATCTTAGCGCAACATTTTGTCTGTGTCTAACCAAAATGTCACAACATCTAAAATTTGTATATTTCATTTATTCAAGCGTACGCCATGCAAAATTGGAACGAATTGTTCAAAAAGGCAAATGGTGTTGAGTCGATTTCTTCATATACTTAAAAATATATTTATTCTCCTCTATGGTTTTATCATTTCATTTTTTTTTCTTTGGCTTAACAAATGGGTTATATATATGTAAAACCGTGTCTAACAAAAATGTCACAAAGCGCATTTTTGACGTTTCCAAAGTAACGTTCTGTTTTGCGACGTAAAAACTCTTTAAAGGTCAATTTTGAAAACAATAAAAAGTATTGAAAAGTTACGAGTCTAAATTGAATTAACACGATTGTGGATGTAATGAATTAAAAAAAAACGATTTTAGCGAATCTGATAAAATAATGAAAGAAATGTTGAAAAGATAACAGGAAAAAGAAAGCCCCCCCCTCCTGTCTGTTCATATGCAATGATGCCCTGGTGAATACGGGATCAGCGTGTCTGTATAGAAGTAATTTGAAATATGTAGACACGCGCTTGCACATTTTTTTTTTCAAATCGGACCAACCCCCACCCCCCCCCCCCAAAAAAAAAGATTTCTTCTGGTGTGGCCTATTTGACCCCTTATAATTCGATAAACAATAAGAGATATCCGAAATCTGATTGAAAAATGCAGAGAGGATTAAAAATGAGGAATCCATTGAAGAATCCAATGAAATAAAAAATTTCGGAAAAAAAGTTATGAAAATGTTGCCCAACTTTGACCCCCTATAACTTGAAAACGCTCCAAAAACATAAAATCTGCTGCACATTTGTTTACCCGAATTAAATAAAGAACACCTTGAAAATAGAATATTAAACATGAAAAAAATACAATCCACGTGAGTTTTAATAAAACACGTATTTTTACCCTTTTCTGGCCCCTTTTTTCTAAAGCGGCAAAGGCAACAAAGTCCAAATTAAATAGGAATCTTCTTAGTTGTTGGTAAAATTCAGAACAATTCGTCAACCACAACTAAAATTGTGTCCCCAGACGACGACGACGACGACTGCGTCATAACATTATACGACCGCAAGTTTTTTCGTCGTATAATCAAAACGGGAGATTTCTCTCTCAAATTTTCTCAAAGAGCTTTGCCAAGGTTTTGTTTTCTTGAAATGTTTAGCAACAGACCTTAGAATTCCGAAACGAGTACATGTATTCGGAAATTTCAACATACAATTTACATCTGCATTAGAGATATGAAATAGGAAAGAAATAAAATCAGTTTATACGCTTCCACATTTTGATTTCCGGTGGAGGGGGGGGGTACTGACTTTTTTGCTTGTAGGTTTGTTGGCTTTCTGTTTTAGTGAGGGTGTATTTTAGCGCATCACGAAATATGTTTTCATAATTCCTAACATTTGTCTCATAGGATAAAATTTCCTCCAAATCATATTTAAATGATTGATGCCATACTATTTACCATGTCAGGATGTAATCTGGTCATTTCAATTGACCAAAACGCACGAAAAAATAATATCGAATCGGATAATTGAATAATAAAACGTGTCGTGTGTGTTATTTTATGTAAAAAATGAAATAAGCACACATCTTTTTTACACGTAACAATTATAGAACGTTGTACGTCGCAATACAAAAAAAGACGTCGAAATTTTGCCGATTTCGACGTTACCAAATATGACACCAACACTGTACGCTACGTCACAGCACATTCTATATAATTTTTAATTCATATAGACAAGGGATATATGAAAAACCACATGTTACTTTCTGTTTACTATGACATTTTAAACAAAATTACAAAACATAAAAAAATATGTATGCTTTCCAACCACATTTTGCATGATCCTTGTGTGGAGTGCTACTTAATTCGTTAGTTCGGTTCAGAATTGTTTCACTCTTAGTCCTTCGTACATGTAGATGTATATACACAACGGGACGTACGGATTGTATGCAATTAAGTTTATCAAGCATATAAAGTATTGTGATATATGAGTATGTGTGTAAATCTAGTGTGTTAACCTCATATGACTGCATGGGCCTTGGTACATAAAGCAAAATGATAAATTATATCTTAAGTATATTTACATGTTTGTTATGGGCTTTAAGTGGGTTTAATGATGTTTGAAAATTACCTTAGCCCGGAACCAGACGAACACTGTCCATTAAAAGCCAGTTTTAAAAAGATGTTTTGCCTTATTTGGAGGGGGGGGGGACATTTTATAATTATGTGTACAATAAATTGTACTATATGTAACGTTCCTGTCAATCGATTCAATCGCCCTCTTTTCGTGTCTCGTAGCTTTGAACCAGACGATTGTTTTTGGTTTTGTTTTATAAGCTGTGCATAAGATATCGTCGTTTAGAGTAAAAGAGGCAAAAGCGGTTCATTTATCTAAAATATAAAAGGATAAAGTTGGTCAACAACTAACCAATCTATTCTTAATAAGAGGGGGGAGAAAGGAGGATACTGCTTTTCTCCTGTCGTCGCGCTTACGGTTTGCCTTCCACTTTATAAATGGAACCTTCTTGTCTCTACTTGTTTTGCAGGATACCTTCAAGAAGTTGTTTGTATACATGTTGTCAGCTATATCAATCTTCGTTTTCCTTGTCTTTGTAGTAATGTACTATGAATTATAGACGAAATTATGAAAAATATTGAGAAGGTGACCTCCTGTATCTTATGAACAGAAAGTTTTTAAGGTTTTTTGTGTCATGTTTTTTGTCCTAATAATAAACCACAAAGCATCACAACGGTCATTAATCATAAATAAGCATGGTTAAGACTATAGGAAAGATTTGGTATATATTATCATAAAACATTTGCATAATAGATGGGTGCTTTTAGGGTCATGATACACAGCCGTACATTTTCCATGACATTATGATGTTAATTCTCCTTTGTATATTCCCTGAATTATTTTTTTTTCATGTACTTTTTTTATTTTTTTATTAGAGTACATGAAGTTTGTCAGTTTATTTTTTCTTATGGCCAGGGCTATGTAAAACAATTTAGACAATGTCCCACAATAGAACTCCGAGCATTACCGCATGGTCTTTTTTTTCTAGAAATCTTGTGATTGAGGTCAGTGTTTGTCACCCAAATTTCCAACAGCTTTTCTGAACTTATTATCACGAGAATAGGTATGGTGAATATGACAAAGAGACAACAACACAACGGGGATGACAATATCAGCCCAAGGCTATTCATTGGTCTTCAATGAATGACGAGGAAACCTTCACACCACAGAACAGGCTGCAGCCGTCCCAAAATATCATCATACACATTTACAGTTTCATGTGGCGGGGAATAAAAACGGCAGAGTATTGCTAGCTAGTAGCTAGTACATGTACGTGGTATACGCGTAGTTTTGTGAACCACGATAACATAGGAAACATCACAACACTATTAACCCAGGCCATATATGAGCAAGATTGGCTCTGTTGTTTATCAACAGCAGTTTTCCTATTTGTCCCATTGTAGTCGAACAAGATAACAGAAATTTAGTAGTGGTTATATTAGCCATTTAGAGAAGTAGACAATAAGATGTGAATCTTGAACCCATACATGCATGTTACAACCATCAAAATTCTTGTTTAGACCTTAGACGCTTAAAGAAAATCTCATTGTTGCATTAAAATACAAATAAATTTCACAAACCAAAAAAATGCTTTCCTAAAGAATGATTTTTTTCCCGTAGGTGTGTGTTCAGGAAGGGGAAAATCTAATTTAATCCATAAAAGGGATTCTAATCTCAATCATAAATTCAAAATGCATTTACGAGCCGTTTGATACAGCACGTAAAGTACTTGAAACTTTGCCAACCAGATTAATCTGAATGTAAGTAAACATTAAATGAACAATATATATGGTGTTTGATAGAAGAACTGTGTTGACAGGGTTGTTTACAAAGTCCGTATATCTTATAACCCTAATCAACTTAGTTGACGTAGGTTTTGAATAAAGGACGTTGTGTCCAGTTTTATAAAGATACTTTTTGGTCATTTGATATGTTACGAGTGGTGCACGTAGCCATCCAAACCAAGGTCAAGCTGATAAGAATCCGACAATTCCAATCATTTTTGGACTTCGCGCAATAAACAATATGCACATAGAAAATTTATGTTATTTTTCAAAAGACAATTTTTTTATTATTGTCAATTCTTAATTGTACACGTACAAAGATGTGTAGAGAAAAGACTATGTACAGCTGAAATGGTACGCAAGTGTTCAAAAAATAATATGCATAAAAAAGACTCAAACGAATAAGTGTAGTCTTTTATAAACCCCGAATGCTTGCTAGATATCGTTGAGTTGAGTTCAATGCATTCGACAATATTCCTAAGAGTGACAGCCAGGAATCGAACTCGGGACTCTTAGAACTGTAAGCCAAAGATATGCTGGCTGAGCCAAAATGAGTGTTCCTCTAGCAAATCTATTGGACCGCGGTATTGGTCTATCTTTGAGTTGAAGCCACCGTCAATATATATATATGTATGTGTGTGTGTGTGTGAAATAGAAATGGACGTATCGTATCGATTTTTTTCTCTCGATATTACAAAGGCAGATAAGGACTTCAGGTGGGGAGGGGACGTAAATAGAACTAAATGTAGAGCGAAGTAAGGTGGTTAGAATTTGTGAAAAATCAAAATTTCATGTTAAGAAATGAATGTTTACAAGGATGTGAAAAACTGACATACAATGAGCGGACGCTAGGGGGAAATATCGCTTTCGTTTGGATTTATTAGCGAGGACAAAAGACTACACAATTTTACAAGTCTAGCTAACACTTTTTGCATGGAAAAGGTATAGATTAAATGTTGCGTACAAAGTACGTGGAAAGCCCTTGCGATATATGTGTGAATGAGTTGGCTATATTTTTGTATGTTTAAATGATGACTATAGCACTGCCAAGAGACGATATAAAACAAAACATAACAACATAAAATAGACATAAAAACAACACTAAGACTAATAAGAACACACCTTACATGTAGACAAAAATGGAACAACCCAAAATAGCCATAGCAATAAAATCCCGCCAAATTTGGACACACACATACATGTGGTCAGATATGGAAGACCAGTTATGCCATAATGATCAGCATGCCATTCTGTAACTATATGTCATTTCCCTTTTGGACTGTAACGTCGAGAAGAAATCGACATAAAAAGTATATTTCTGGTTAAAAGTCTGTTTTTGATGGTTTTATAACCGATGTGTGTTCAGAATTTTGACAAATGCCCTGAAGATATACAAGGTACAATTTTCCACACTTTAGTACTGATATAGAAATTATGTGCCTAGGGCAAAGACGTTACGTATTTGACAAGGTTAGTCGAGGTAGTGCTGGAGTTATTATATTGTCATGGGGCTCCTAAAAGGAAACTAGAGATGTGCATTAGATCCATGGAAACATAAAAAAAGTTTTTTGACAAGTAGCAGGGGCGGGTCCTGAATTTTATGAAGGGGAGGCATAAATTAATCTGTTTTTTTTTCTCGTCCGAAAATTCACACTTCTTCAAGAAGGAAAATATCAAGCTAATTCAAGTACTTGATTATAAAATTAGGAGCCGCCTTGACTCGGAATAAAATCGAACAATTATACGGCCTATTTTCACAACTGATGAAAGAACTTTTACAATAGGAGGATAGGAATAAACAGAATTCACATACTTATATGTAATTTTTTTAGCAAAACCCATTTAGAAAAAAACTAGCATAATACTATATCAATCAGAACTCCTCAGACTTTCTAGGTACACCGAAGTAAAATAACTGGAACTCCTCAGCCTTTCTAGTTACACCGAAGAAAAACCTCGGAGGCACTAGGCGGAAGAAGGCTAAAAACCACTAATTCCACTTCCCATAGGCTTCTATGCTAATTTCACAATATTCAATGGCTTCTCTAGACTTTACCTTAACTTTAACCTGCAGATGACTATATATCAGCATGATTCTACATATGTCAGCTCACAATCCTCAGAATGGCATGTGGGGTTAGCAGACTTGCAGTGCAGTACTGGTCACCGGAAGTGAAGGGTCTATAAATAGCATGGGAAATCCCAGTGTTTTCACAAGATAGGGGTATATTTAAAAATCATTATGGAGATTAGGCTTCACATCACAAGAAGCAAAATGCACCTATAAAATGTACAGAAATGTTTTTCCTTTCAGAAACTGTTTAAATTTTTAAAATAAGATGAGAACTTTTTTCACAGCACTATGAGGAACTGGGGTAATTTCTGCGTAGGACTATTTTTGCGTACGTTCCAAATGCTCATTGGTTGAATTGGTGGTCTGTAACCAGAATCTGCCCGGAAGTGTGACCGATCCGATTCTAAAATTATAGTTTTACTGGTTAAAATTTCTATCATTACTTTTTTTTCCAGCTCCTTGCTTCGCGCCAAAATTCTTGACTGGGTTATTGTTCTTTATTTCTTGTGATATCTAACCAAATGTTTTAGCGCCACCTGGTGTGTAGATCTACTTTGAGTTGCATAAGACTACAATTACGGCAATTTTTTTCCAGAAATTCTCCTTTCTGCATCCAAGGTTATTTTTTACTGTAGCGGAAATGTCCGAGTACTTCCGATTGAATACTATATATGTCATTCAGGAAAACACCAAAAAAACTATTAATTTAGTAAAAAAAGGTTGAATAAGTTAATATAGATTTTCAAAAAGCTTTGTAGATATTTATATACAGTTACTCTTATTATTTGTTGACATCTTATCTTTACATGTATAATAGTCTGATTCTTAAAAGATTAGCTCATCGTTATAAAATGCGGTACTGCTATAATATAACATGGAATCAATGTAGTGTTTCATTTTTACCCGTAATTTGAAATATCCAGAGAGTTTTTTTACCATTTTGTTGATTTTGTGAAGAATTTTGACCAAAATGCACGAATGATAGCTTAGAATTTCCCCCTTTTAAAGTATTCTGGATAGGACCTGCTACTTATTTCAGACAGTTTTATTTGAACCAGTGTCTTGAAGGGCACTAAAACTGTGTAGGTACAATATCAAAAAGTTGGATCAAACAGTAGATAGTACAAATTTTGAGGAAACTCTGAGCAAGCCCCAATCTTAAAACAGCAACCATTTGATTTTCTGGAGGGGTGGGGGTGGTGGCTATCTTTTTTTTTAGTTTGTTTCTTGAAAATATGGAAAAAAAAATAATTTGAATAATCACTGGAGAGGAAAAAAAGTTTGTTTACTAAAATGACAAAAAAAAAAAATTAATAGTTATTTTTGCTCAAATGGTTGTTACCTAAGTCAAAATCATGTATGAAGATAATTGTATTACTTTTGAATTTACTCTTTGTCCATTCGACGTTTGATCTTTCGTTCGTTTGTTGATAAATTGGGATTGATATGGAATGATTTAAGAGAAAGAACATAAGCTTTTGGCCCGTGTCCATTTTGTAGCCTTTTTAGAGAAGTCTAATCAAGATAGGGGTGACTTTCCCCCTAGCAGAGTTTTTAGAGTCTCATTATATCACTATGATACCAATCTTGATCGGCGAAATCTATCTAATAGTCTATAGGCAACTTTGACCTTCTGGTTCCGTAGAGGTCATGTCTGATCAAACTATATAAACTATATACAATGACTGTGTTTTCTTTTTCCTTTTTTTGGCTCCTGTTTAAATAAAAATAATAAATATTCAAGACATCGGAGATATACCCCAAAAATTCCTACTCTATAGTATTCGTCTGTCTTTAGCATTCAATAAAACAGAAAAGGAAAAAAAAATCATCCCGAAAAAAGATATATGGAAAAAAGTTTTATTCAAAAAAATTAACCCAAATTGTCCCTTATTGTATATCATAGGTTAGGGGATGAGGTCGAGGGAAGCGGGACAAGAACATTTTTGAGGGCAGAATATTTGTGAGAAAACCTTTTTATTGAGAATAAAATAACATTTCCATGTTTTTACGGCTTAATGCAATGTTTCAAGACTTTTTCGTTTAACTATTCATGGCTGTCGAACAAAGCAAATATAAAGTTTGTCTCTTTCACTTTCAATAATATATCTAATCCAAGGCATGTGTTTTACCCTGCATCTGTTCGTGAACATGACTTAAATCGGTGTATTTTATTTCAACAATGAAATTATCAGTTTGATCTCGATCTACAATTGAACAAATTAAAACAAACTTTGAATGTAGGTAAACCTCAACCTTTGCCCTCCAACTCAGCAGGTGGTGTGATATGACATATATCATGTCCGTATTTGGCATGTGGTGGACACATGTTTAATTGCGTGTATTTTTGTTAAGTTTTGTACTTCATCTAGTATACTCACTACCATAAAGGTCAATACACATATTTTTACAGAACTTGAAATATATCATTCATCTTGTATCCTCATATTTGGGTATTTACGCGCGAGCATATTGTATATTTGGGATGCAGACATAAATGATTGTTGACGCGAAAGTTCGTAAACGTTCAAGCACGTACACATTCAGGAATTTTGCAAAATTAAATTAAGAAGCTCATTCGAAAAAAAACCATATTTTTGTAATAAATTCTTATTTTAGGCTTTTTAGGAAATTGAGAATAGAGCACCGTACTCCAGGGAGTTATTTCCCTTTTTAAGGAAAATTTTAGTACTTTCCATTGATTGTTACCAACCATTAGAACCAGAAGGCGGATCACTTTGACGGATCCAGGATTTTATGAAGGGAAGCGTAATTACGAGAATCAGTATAAAAGGAAGCCAGATTGCGATATGTTTATAATTAATGACTGAATATGATAAATTTCCATATTCAATACAATATTTAGCAGATTACGATAGTGTTTTTATTTGATAAGGGGGCGTGCGCCCATTACGCCCTCACCCGGACCCGCTCCTGAGAAGTGAGATAAGTAACTATATGATTAACACCAACTAAAATTAAGAAACTTAAATGTCAGCTATCTACCCACAAGTTATCCCAAATACGATTCACTAATAAATCATCCCAAGCAAGATCATCCTAAAAATTATTCCCAGTATGACTCACCACAAACCAACCTAGATATAATTTACCAACAAATCATCTCAAGCATGATTACCCTAAAAAGCATTCCCAGTATGACATTTCACAAGCCATACCATATAAGATTCCCATACAAACCACCCCAGCATGATTTCCAAACAAACCATACCTAACATGACTCCTTTACAAAGCATCCTCTGCATGGTTTCCCTACAAATCATCCCAGCATGACTCTCTTACACACCACCTCAGCATGATTCCCAAACAAACCATACTTAGCATGACTCCCTTACAAAGCATCCCCTGCATGGTTTCCCTACAAGTCATCCCAGCATGACTCTCTTACACACGGTTGACACCATCCCAGCATGACTCCCTACAAACCATCTCAAGCATGATTCCCCTAAAATATATCTACATGCAGCATGATTCCTTTACGAACCGTCCCCAGCATGATTCCCCTACAAACCATCCCGTCCCAGCATGATTCTCAGGTGGCAACTATTGAATAAAAATTGTCCATACTCTCTGCTAGTCCTCTTTCTCTTTCTACTCATGATCTCCTTGCTTTTAATTCCAAAAGAATGGGGATTGGAAAGGGTACTACTGGATTTTAACCAAAATTTCAAAATGCTCTTAAAATAACAACAAATCTTTCAGACTTATGGAAACACCATTGTTCTGTATTTCTTCTTTGGAATGACGTTGCCGAGTTTGTCGAAATGCAAAATTTAGCTCTTAGACTAACGAGCTTTTCGGTTGCTCATTTACTTTCGTTTCTTTGTACGTATTGCCAAATTCTTTCTTGTATTTCATTTTCTATAGAAAATTTACATAGTTGGCATACTCTTTCACTTTCAGGAATATAATGATGTCTTCCTCTTTCAATTACCAGTCGATTTTCTTATTCTTAATCTGCAAATCATGGATCTATCTTTTCAGAGGCAGATCCAGGGGGCGGGGCCCGCCCCCCTTAGAAAATTGCAATTTTTAAACATTGTTGAACAATTGTTGAAGATACCCACAGAATGCAGGATTTGAGGTCTAATATTTCAAAATTTTCTTGGGGGAGCATGCCCCCAACTACCCCCTAATTCGGACCACTTTGTGATTCTAACCGGTAATCCTGTCAGGAAACTTTTTTGGGCCCACCCCTTACCTAAAACTCTGGATCCGCCACTGCTTTTACATTTGTTAATTTATTAGTATAAGTTGGTCTCGTATCCAATTTGTAGATTCGCTGAAGAATATTATTTATTATTTTTTCCAATACAATGTATTAGAATTTTGTTCTTAATTCCTCATTTTATTTATTACAATTTTGCTTTAAGCATACAGTGATTATTGAGAATATAACTGAAGCCTAGTGAGTTGATCTTTTTTATCCAAATATTTGTGTTTTCAGTTGCCTTATAAAGTTCATATATTAAAATATTTTCTTAAAAAAGGATGAGGTTATAAGAACCTACAGTTGAGAAACTTATTTTACTTTTTTGTTAGCAATCGGAGTAGTTCGGCTCTACAAGCATCATTGAATGATTTATAATGGGCTCCCAGAATCTCTTTAATGAATTTTAAATGAAATTTTTCTATGGGGTTGTTAGAGTCTATGAATATTATATAAATGCCCCAAGCCTTTAAATGATTCAAAACAAGTTTTTTCTTTCAAATAATAACTTTTGTTGAAATTGTGAATTCATGTTTCATTTTTTTCTCGCATATTTATACTTCGTGATATAATTTACACAGTTTTACCTCCAAGAAAAATATGTATGCAATATATTATGTAATCGATCTAACTAATTCGGTGAAAGTACTTTTATTCGCGGGTACCAATTTTCGTGGTTTAGGGGAAAAATATCAGTTCGCAGATTCTTAAGTTCGTGGGCTGACAACTCGTCCATGCAACCCAATCATACATTTCCTTTTCGTTTGGAACCATGCAAATTTCGTAGATTATAAAACCAACGAAAATCGCAAAATTTGGTACCCCACGAATAATAAAACTTTCACAGGCTGAGACGTCTTTGAAGAAGATCCGATCTAAAGTCTAACTTACGCAAGGATCAAGGGCCCAAGTACTCGAATATATAAAATGTTTCATGAAAAATTTCTTATATTCAGCGTACATCTTAGAAACTAAAGATTGAGTGACACCTAGATCGATTGATGAATGTTTGGCAAAAAGCTTACCAACTAATCTTCTATCTAAATTGTTTGTGATAAAGATACCAGACCTTGTGCGATCTTGGCGACGCGTCTTTTCATGAAACATGCAACCAAATAAAACTGTATATGTTTGTATACTCGTTGCGATCGAAGGTCATGCTCTTCGTCGTACATGCAATAAAGAACGTTTAAGGGGATTGAACCATGAGCTGCGTCTGTGGTAACGCGTGCACCAGAAAACATTTGGAACAGTTTTTGGACATTCCATATCAGGACAGACTATATAAGAGAGGTTTTGATACCTAAAATATTACTTGTAAATGTTTTCGTTTCAATCAGAATTCATTTAAAATTATAAGCAAGTTGATAGCAATACAATAAATAGAATAAGAGGACTGGTAGTCTTTTTAAATAAATATTCTGGTCCTGAATAAGTTACAATTAAATATTCTGGCCTACACCTTCTAGAATGAAATGTGTTCTGACCTCAGTTCAGATACTTCATACAGTGACATTAAAATAAATAATCTTGCCCTGATATGGTTGAAAATAAATTTTCTGAAATGCAAAATTTCAAAAATAGATATTCTGACCCCATAAAATTTGCCAGGCCCCATTAAAATCAAATGGTTTACTCGTAAAGACAAATATTTAACAGTGTAAGAGTTCATGTGTAGACCATGCCTTGAGTACCAGACGTGCACCCAATACAGTAGACAGACAGTTTAGAAGACATGGGCAGATCCAAAATGGGAAGGCCCTTCTTTTGCTCGAAAATGTGGATGGTTAAATAAAAAATCTCATGAAATCAGTGGAGACGGCTAATCTCAGGATATCAATGAAGTCGCGGCCCTATTAGCCAGACAACATATGTCCCATCAAACTAGATCTGTGATGATTGAACTTGTCCGAATCAAATACGATTCTTAGTCAAAGAGAGCATTGATCTATACATAGATTTCAGTCCATCTCAAACGATACAATCACGAAATCCAAGGGGTTCCAGGATTGACCCGCACTTTGGATAATATTGGCTATATGCAAACTAGAACAAAAATTGCTAATAATAGCCTGGAACCATGCTTTTTTTCTGGAATTCCTTTTCTAGGTCTTGGTGTTAATTGGTTTGTAAATTTTCCGAAGAAATTTATTTTCATTTGTTAAAGACCATGATTTTCGACAAAATGGTACAGTTCATGACATACGTATATTACAATGTACTACAGAATAATGACCTAACAATTTATGACCATGTTCAAAAAGATCACCAACTCTTCATTGTCAACATATTTAGACTTAACATGACAATTGAAGTTTATGAATTCGTTTTTTACACAAGAGAACAAAGGAATGTACCATTTAAAATAACATTTATAGCATTATTCCTGAAGCAATTAGTTATAATTTGTAATTACAATTTTTGCTCTGTTTAGAACAGTTATATTGAGGGACCTGAGGGGAAATATTTGTATTGTCTCAGTATAAAACCAGCTTGAAAAAATTCAAAATTTATTTGCAAAGCCAATGTTTTTCATCTTCCAATAAAGCATTAACCTGAAAGAGGATTTCAAGAAAAAGATGGGGACGTTATGGTGAATGTTGGAAAATATATGTAACCATTTTGATAGAAATTTGTACAAAACAAAATAAAACAAATACACAAGAACAGAAGCAAAAAAAAAAAGAGAAAAAAAAGACGCATAATAAACCAGCAGACGCCTCCCTTATCTAGCAAAAACATGAACGTTAGACCATAAAAAATCCTAGATTCTCATCCAACATTTTTTTTCAAAATTAGAGAAGGACGAGTGAATTTCATTTATTATCAATTTACATACAAAATGCTGTTAATTTGAAAGAAATTGACCTCCATTAGGTAAAAATCAAAATAAAAGTTTTCGGGAAGGGTGAAAAAATTGGGTCGGGAGGGGATGAGTATCTAAGATATTTTGTTCGGCTTTACAGGCCTGCACAATTAATTAAACCTTAGTAATTGAAATCGAAGATGTCAGTCAGTTTTAAATCATATACAATAAATACATTTTAGTCGATGTTGAATTTCAACTTGCAATTTATGTGCTGAAAATCAGAACAAGTGAAATACTTTGCCCAAACTTGTCTCTATTTTCAAGTCCTTCACGAACCTCTTCAGATGTAATATGTAATAACAAAATGTATGCATTGGTTACAAAATGACTAATTCTTCGACGTGATCCAACTTGTATAATAAAGATAATACTCAATGTTTCAATTGTTGCAATTGAAGAGACACTTAACCTTTGCCGATAAAATTAATGACAATTTATTACGTGGATGACACTTGACAATGTGAAAAATGTTCGATTGACGTGTAGGTGTAAGAACGATAACCCAATCGATTAGTAAAAGCAATTCTTCGTTCAAAGAGAGATAACCCAATCTCATTTAATTTCTCTAGGTTAAGAAATATGGAGAATTATGTAGAATACCATTAAACAATACTGTAAAAGTTGGAATAGTTGGTTTGATGAACAGAGAATGCATGAACAAAAATATAAAAGAAATGTTTGAATGAACAGGCAAAATAATGATGACTCTCACCCAATACTTCGGTCAAAGCATCGAAGTTTAATGTCACATACATCAATTGTGCTGAATTTCATCAGTGATGTTTTTTGTTTGTGATTATTTTGTTTTGTCACAAACATAATATGCTTATATGACATTAAAAAAATTGAATGTTAACATTTTTACAAGAAACTACTACCAGGTAATTAACAGGTGACTTTCTATGCAGTAAAGAAGAATTTAAATGCATCCTTGATTAACATATTGACATGTATACATATTTTTAAATCATCAGACAGCCAAGTCGGCTTATGATGCACTGTTTGCATAAAACGATTATATTTAAATTCAAATTGTCATAAAGTGTCATGTTGAATAAATTACTTTTCTCTGCTTTCGAAAAAGGAAAATTTTGAAAGTAAAAATATTCTAAAAATATCATGGTGTCTCAGTTCTGCGGTGGTTTATGATTAGAAAGAAATTCACACATTTTATCTTCATCGGAAAGACCAGAAATGTTACGATAAACTTTGGATATCTTCAAACAGTTTGTTGCTTTCAGTCTCATTCGGATAAAGAAGTGTGTCAGCAGCAGATCCAGAAATGATGCAGGAGTTGGCATCCTCCTTTTTATTTGAAAAATTGTCATTTTCATGTGTAAAATTGACAAAAAAAAATGGTAAATAATGTCCTAGCATCCTCCTTTTTCTGAGGAACCCAGGCTAGCAACCCTCCTTTGCGAAGCGTCTGGATCCACCCTTGTGTGTTTCGTCTTCAACTGAATTTGTAGTACACATTTTATAAGTTCTACATTCAAGAGGATTTCTCTATGACGTCTTTGTTTCGATTTCAAGGTGGAAATACCGCATCGCATTTTCGCACTAGAAGACTAAATAACGTCCCAGATTTATAAAGCCCTGTTTAAAATAATGTTTTAAATGTTTGTTTGTTCTCAGTTTTGGTGTTTATTCAACACTGTCTTTCCAAGTAAGTTTATGTTCGCCTTTAAAGTATGTCTGGATGGTATCTACTAAATATGATACTAAGGCATATTGATTCTCGGGTTCGAATAAGTCACTAACTCCGCATACACTGACTCTTCATATGTTTAAACCATGTTTCTCTATATATCTACATCTCCTGATCCCACAAAACACTTTGTGACAATCAAATTATAGTGTTCGGTAGTTTTACTAGTCTGCAGAATAAACGCACAATATTACTGTGAATCCATATCGCAATGCCGAGCATCCGTTTTGTCAAAACAACACCTAGAATAGTACGTATTGCTTCGTGTACTTTCTCTAGCGGCTCGAATTGATTGTAATGACTGGTTAGCTAGTTCAATTAGAGGCTAAGGTAAAGAGATAACTGAAACATCTACAGGTAATTGTAATCCCACTTAGAAAAAAAACCTTACCCTACCGGTGCATCCGGTCCATGCTCCAAGTTTTTAGTGGACTCCATGCAATTGATTCAAACTGATGTGAAGTGACTTTAAAAGAATAGTTCTCTATAAGTGACCCAGTTTTTTTATTCAGCAAAGAATAGGCAAATGAATTATTTACTGTCTTATTAATAATAATTTTGTCTACCCTCGGACAATTGATAAAATAACCAAAGCTGTGCGAGAGCTTTGGTTACAACTAGGTTGGATAACCGAACATATAACATCGATTTTCTTGTAACATGTACATTGACTAATGATGTCAAAATTTCAAACTAAGTTTATCATGTCATGGGTACATTTACGAACAAACGAACAGACAGACGGAAAGACAGCCGATTCCAATATAATTTCATAAGTTTTTTTCTGTTGAGTATTATAAAAATAAAGAGATGTACTATCAGCACACGTTAACCAGTTTCCTTAATGCTCGTCTTCATACTTAATACTACAAATATTTCTAACTGACCACTAGTGATTGAGAACACTGCTCAAGTAAACCGTCCTCCAATACAATCTTTCACGTAGCCCACCTTGATTCGATAAGATAAGGTCGAATCGTTTGTGGAAAGATGGACACGCCACTCAAGCTTAAAATGATTTGACTATCTGAAATCAAGCAAGGAGTTAAATACAGAAGCCTTCTAAATTTAACTCCTTGATTCAAGTAAATGACCTCTTTATGACCCTCTTTCATATTCGATTTTAGTTACACAGCCTTCACAGTCTTCCTTTGAGGTTGTAGGTTCCACAAAAAAAGACAGATCACAACAAGAGGTTCCAAAGAGCCTGAACCGCTCACTTGGATCATTTTTTTTGTCTTTCAAATGCAATAAGTCTAGCAAGGAGTCGTCATACAATTCAAACTAAAATAAATGATGGCTTCCGTAGGCCTTATCAAAGAATCAGTTTTGTAACTATCTATAATACTGAGTTTATCAGTAAATTTTCTAAAACCGCAAAAAAATGTCATTTTTGTCTTTCAAGTGCAATGTTTAACTATAAAACTTCGATCCAATGGAGACTTTATATACCTTTTTTCAAAGGGATCAATTCACTTATAGTCAAGTTGTTGCACGGACATCACGACAATGTTTGTTTGCGGTCCCATTTCGGTTCCTCATTCCTAAATAGTTACCATCACAAGCACCAAAACTATGCCAATTATTCCTTTTGTTAATATCTATACATTTAAACTCATGTTACTTTCCAAACGAACGAGGATGACAACAGGGTGAAACCATTATACAAGCGGTCGTAAAAAAAAAAAACAATCCCCTTAACAATATGCAACGACGAAACCACAAGATCCGGAAAGTAGGATTCTGAGTGATATATGTAAATTTTTATGAACTAAGTCCCATAACTCGAAAATGTAAAGAAATCAAAAGGAGCTTACATCAACAGAAATAAACAATTATGGAAGTTTCATAAAAATTGATAGAAGAATTAAGTGTGAATGTTGACAGACAACAGACAAACAACAGTATACCATTCCAGGACCGAATCCAGAGACTTTGAAAACGGCTCCTCAGAAAAAGGGGGTGCTAGGACATTATTTGCCATTTTTGTCAATTTTACAAATGAAAACGACAAATTTTCCGAAAAAGGGGGTGCTAACCCTCTACAAAGCCCCTCTGGCTCCGTCACTGCAATTACAAGTTCTATTTAGAAACACAGGCATTAAACAAAATATCACAAACACACAATGGTTATCACTTGAGTTTATTGCAAATGACTGAAGCTCTTACATGATATTGTTATCCACATATACAACTTATTATTTTCTGTCTTGTGGAGCCTGAAAATGGGGAAAGGTGGTGGTATAATAAGGGCATTTTTTTTACCCAATCCAAGTCATAGTACAATTCTGACATTAAGATAGGAATATTAGAAAATTCATCTCTGTTTTAGCAGGTTCTTGTTTTTTTTTTCATAAAATTATTTTATTTATAGAATTTTACATATAAAATTATAACTGTGATATTTTATTTTCAAATTACAAATACTAATTTCAAATATTCATTGGTAAAAATTTTATTTCTAATCATTATCATCAGATCATTAACTTTCACCGGTTACTAAACAAATGTCATAAAAATATGATTCTAAAACTACTACCACAAACTAATGCTATACATTCTTTGATCTTTGCCAAGAAGGACTGTAAATTCGTAAATCATTGCATGTATAATTTATTGCAAAGTGATAATTTTTACTCAAATGTGATTAAAGTTTCTGTGAAATTGAGAAAATCACACTTCATTCACAATGACAATGCCATAATGGGAGTTAAAAGCTCAATAGTATTTCTTGCAATAAAATAACATTGCAATAATTTCCAGATTTACAGTAATTGAAAAGTAAATTGGATTAGTTTTGTAGATCAAGCAATTTTTGTAGAAATTTTGACAACATAGAGATATATAAAATGTTTAGTACTTTTTACCCTTGGCCCATACACTCATTACACAAACAAACAGGAAACTTCAAATTCCTCAATAGTAAAAGCAAAATTCTAGATTTAATAAGAAAAAAAATAAAGAGAAAAAGCAGTACTTTATTTATTATAATATTGCAATAGAGAAGACATAAACAAAATTAATCCAGGGGCGGTTCCAAACACTTTGAAAAGGAGTGGTGACAGTCAGGGTTCCTATGAAAACAGGGGGTGCTAGGACATTATTTGTCCTTTTCTGTCAATTTTACATATGAAAATGACAAATTTTCTCCACAAAAGGGGGAGGGGTGCCAACCCCCTGCACCCCCTTCTGGATCCGCAACTGATTAATCAGTGCAAAAAATTGTGACTCGCCGATTTTGAAGAGGATATTTATTGTAATAATTTTGGATGTTTTCTACAGAAATAGTTAATTTTCTAAGAAAATGTTTGAAATTGAATGAATAAAAATTCATTCATCTAAAGCAACACACAAATTTGGATTTCAACATCAGAAAACTATGAAATATACAACATTTTCCCACTCACCCTTTCTGTATAAAGTAATGCCTGTCAGAACCAAATGACTGTACAGAACCTGTCTTAACCCAACCCTGTACAATACCTG
The DNA here is from genome assembly GCA_037379345.1 of Perna viridis. NCBI lineage: Eukaryota > Metazoa > Mollusca > Bivalvia > Mytilida > Mytilidae > Perna > Perna viridis. The sequence continues at coordinate 27,058,002 of CM074523.1, forward strand.
TCTGAACCAAATGACTGTACAGAACCTGTCTTAACCCAACCCTGTACAATACCTGTCTGAACCAAACGCCTGTACAGAACTTGTCTAATACCAACCCTGTACAGGTACAATACCTGTCTGAACCAAACAACTGTACAGAACCCGTCTTAACCCAACCCTGTACAGAAATTGTCTGAACCAAACCCTGTACAATACCTGTCTGAACCAAATGATTGTACATAACCTGTCTAATACCAACCCTGTACAATACCTGTCTGAACCAAATGACTGTACAGATAAATTTATCAAGATTTAAATTTTAGTTGTGCACCCTAATAACATGCTAAAACTGCACACACTTTGGGTTCCAACGAAATTTTGCTAAAGACAAGTTTCGTCATACTGTTTTGTTTAGAGATTTTTTGTTTCCTATTAAATGCTTGACTTTAAGACATGATGAAATTGTTAATCAAATGTTACTACAGATATAAGTAGATTTGGACTATCTTTTTATTTTTGAAATGAAGCGTATGCATCCTGAGGCAGATCTGGGATTTCTGGTCAGAAAGCGTAAGAGTAAAAAATTAATTACAGTTTTTGTGAATAATCAAGCGAATCAAGATTTCAAGCAAATAACTTTTTTCTTTTCAAATTTCAGAATGCTTATAAAAGAAGACCCACCCTGAATCTGTGTTTCATTTCATCAACTTTTTAAAAAAATTGAATAAGCTATTATGCTCTACAGAACAAATCCATCATGTCTTAAATTCATCTTAAGTTGAGATTCTCCTTTGGTAGAAAGCACAAGCAAAATACATATAAAACATTAGATGATAATGTAAAAACTATGTGATGATGTGGATAAAGAATAATGATTATACTAAAATGAATAAATTATGCTCATTATAAAAGATGGCTTTACAAGGGGAGTAACTCTAGCAAGATGGCTTTACAAAAGGAAGTAACCCTAGCAGGATGGCTTAACAAAGGGAAGTAACTCTAGCCATTATGCTTAGGAAAGAAATATGAAGAAATATTAAATTTCAGTAAAGCTTAAGAGTTTAACTAATGCTTAATATATTAACTGCTTTGTAAACTTGATTTCAAGTCTATAGTTTAAGTACCACCCTGTGCGTATTTTAAGGCACTATGTACACTTCTTTGGTTTAATTAAGGTTCATATAAATCAAAAGGTTAAGATTCAGTAAAAAGACATGTAAAAAAATGTCATAAAATTGTAAAAATTTCTTAAAACCAAATTCTATTTAAAAGAAAATCTCCAATTAACTTCTAAACCCTTCTAATAGCAAAAACAGTTCCTTTTATCACACAATTTAGTTACTTTCATTAAAAGTTAATTTGAATGTTGATGAAAAATTTTGATTTTTGTTTACCAAAATGATTTATTTTTTGTAAACAAGCAAAAAATTTGTGGAAATCTATACGTTTATAAGACACAAAGTAATGTATTAAATTAAAGAATGTAAAAACGGCATGTTGCAATGCCAAAATCATTTACAATATAGACCAAAAACACTTAACCATACAGCAGGCAAATTTCGTGAAGTCCTAATTTCCGTTATTCTTTGTATTGTCAACAGGAATGCATAAATAAAACCTGGACAAAGTCCTGACAAAAAGATCAAGACAGTTATTTCTGCATCTTAAAATCTTGGTAATACAAAAATTAAAAATTACTTCCTCAAATTTTGAAAAAAAAACCTGCAGAATTTATTGTGTGCAAAAATTATCGACTGTATATATTTTTTGGTCAAATGGCACCGTTGGAGTTTACACAATACACAATATAAGATACAAAACTCTACAAAGTTATAGAATTATAAACATGTATCAACAAACAAAAAAGCAACATTCATAATACACAAAGAACAACACAAAGCGGATGATTCAAAACATTTGCATACATTAACATTAACAGGGGCAGACAATGTTTGGTTAAAAAAAGTGCATATCTTAGAAATTTGATAGAAATTGTTTCCTTTCAGAGTAGAAATGGGGTTAGTCATAATCACAAATCTCTATAATACCATTGTCATTGAACTGTACAATTTCAAACGAAAAGGGTTAATCTGTAAAATAGAAAAGTTAATATGAAAGAACTTGCAGCAAGTAAGTTTATTTTCCTGGAGAAACTGTCTGCACCCCATTCCACACTTAAGTCTACAGGTGATTTTAAAAATCATGAATGACTAATATGGCGAAGAAATACTGTTATGTAGTTATTCAAAAGCTACACAATGACTGCCAAGAGTTTGTTCATAGGGCTCAAATTTTTTAGGGATAAACTTTTATAGCAACTACACATATTTGGAATACATGCTTAAAAAGAAAACTATATAAGAAATTGAAAGTCTTGTTTGGAAGCTATCAATAGTTTGTTCACTCTCATTACATATTTTACATTTTGTTCAATAACAACTTCAATGGCCCCCAAAACAAACTCTGGCACATGAAGCTAACAACACCTCACATCTCATGTGGCTGGTGCAGCACTATATAATATATCAAAGCAACACAAAAATAACATTATAAAATTGAGTTGTATTTGAACTGGATTACACATAATAATGAAACAATTCCTATAGCAATATCTTAATTAAAAATTCATATAGAAATAATTAACAAGCTAAAAAATTGAACAGTAAGGAATAATTTCAACTCCAATTTTATATTAGATCACAACAAAAATGTTCTATATGTAACGGCCAAAACCCTAACAGTTATTTATGCTTAGAATCGTCAAAATCTAAATATAGAATGGTCCCTTTTGGTTATTGGAGGGATCCTTTGATTTGTATAAAATAGTCACATGACTGGCACATATATCACAGTAGTCCATTATGACCTTGAAAGGTCAAAGGTCATTACTAAGAATGTCATTCACATGACTTTATTTCATTGGTCGACTTGTATTTTCTACACATAAAACAATGAATTTATTGAAACAGCTATATTCTTTCATGTCGACCAATTTTCCGTCAAGTAGTGAGCTGGCATATCCCTTAGATCTCGGACTTGCGCTGTGCCAGTGATTACAAGACATATCGTCAACTTTGACACCATTAGATGTTGAACCATGCCAGACTATCTTCTGCGGCCTATTAGAAAAATAAAATGTCATCTCAGTAAACTCTGACTGATAAAGACAAAGGTATGCTTGGTGCAAATTTATACTCTTAATTGTTTCTATTAAATAGCATCAAATTTTGTACAAAAAATACTCAAGTGAATTTCACTTGCATAATTATTATTCATACTACCACAACTAGCTTTTGTTGTAAATTTAATTTCACTGCACAACATCATAAAGTTCAGGGTAGTAATTCAAGAATTTTGCTGTTGTTTTCAAAACTATATTAGAAATTTGCCTTAGAATGCAGATAAGTACTTTTTTTATATATAATGATTACAGTACTCATATCATTCAAAGTGAATATCTTGGGTTCTCAAATCAATTTTTCGTTGAATAAAGTAAGTAGAAAAAATTATTAAGGCATTTTTTAATGAAATTGTTCATCAGGGGTGGACACAGGAAAATGTTTTTTTTTCCATTCTAGGTGCTTGGGGGGGGGGGGGGGGGGGGGGGGGTTAAGTCTGGCATGCATGTCCTTGGATCCACGCCTGTTCATGACAAGAAAGGTATGTTTTTGTTTCCATTTTATTTCCTTCAAGAGGATGAAGAAGGACCAAAAAACACCAAATATTTTTATTTGGCCTAACACATACCATCTGGGACTGGTCATTACATCTTCACCATCAAATGAATAAATATGTCTCTGTGTGTTGAAATATCCACCATGTCCATTCAATAATTGTTTCCAGGAATTAAATAATATCTGATCCTGTAACATAAATAATATTTAGTACATCTGATAATCATTGAAACAACACTTTTCATTGGCTATTTTACAATTTTTGATAATAAAATATTTCAACAACAATTATCATTGGCTATTATCATACAATTATCTTTCCATTAAAAAATTCTCATTTTCCGAGTTTTGGATTATACTCTAGTCTCAGTGTACTACATACATATTGTTAATATTTTGACAAATATAAAGATGTTCTATAAAAGAAGTTTCTTTAAAAGTAATATAAGCTATTTTATTTATCTTGCATCATAAAAGGCCAAACGATTCTAAAAGGTACATAATTTACCATGGTACTACCAAACAAACATTTCTTAAAAGAACTGTTACTCACTGTGCAAGTTACACCAATACACATCCAAACGTGCCACATATGATAATCATATGGTAATCATATGACAATCATATGATATTTAACATATGATAGTCATATGATTATCATATGATTCTCATATGTTAATTTTGGCTTGAAAACATATGACAATCATATGTTTGGGAAAAACATAAGATTATCATATGATAGTCATTTGATTATCATATTGTGCTCGATTCATATGATAATCTTATGATGCAAACCATGTGATTCTCATGTGTGGCACATTTGCCTGTGTAGATGTGCATGAATATCAAAACTACTGGTAAATGTGATGTTCACTTTTTTTTTAGATAAGACATAAAATATCCTATTAAATAAGTAGGGGCTATAAATGGCTCTAAAGGTACCGCATTAATCAACTACCTTCATATAAACAATTTAACCTATCAAAAAAAGAGGGGCTTAAAATGGCACTAAGGCACCTCTTTGTAAAGTATCAAAAAAAAGGGGGGTCTAAAAATGGCTCTAAAGGTACCTCATTGAACAATTACCTTCATATTAACAATGGGTACTGATCGGTCTACATCATAATACACTATGGAAGTTAAGTCCTGTGTTTTGGTAGATAAGAATGCCCTGAATGTGCCCTTCTTTCCTGCTTGTTTGGCCTGTTTGTGACATTTGGCATCAGCTCCACGGATACCTCCCATTCTGCCAGACCATGGAGCATTTAGAGCAAAAATGTATAGCTGAAGAAGAAGTAAAATAAGTAACATATTTGTGGTAAAGATTTAGGATAAATTTGATCCCACCATCACAAAAAAATGATAATGAACATGTAAATTTCCACTTTTTATTTTATAATTCATACAAAGCATGTGAGGACAATTGTTGGTTTCACTATGAGAAGTTTCCATGCATTAGGAGTTGGCTAAGTATGTACAAGAAACACCAAATATAATCTACACAACACAAGAAAATCCATGAGCCTCTTCCTTATTTTTTTTACCATCAAGATTGTTATAGTTTTATATACATTAGTTTCCTCTTTTGAAGACCTGATTAGTATGCACATTATGGCTCAATGAGACCATTTCAAATCCACGATTCTTGTAATATGCTAGTTTATCACTGAGACAAACTGAGATGGAAAATTTCACTTGGACTCTAGTGTAGTGTATTTATAAATATATATAAAAGCTTACCCTGGGTTGATCATTTTGCATTTCTCCTTCTGGTAAGATAACTATTTTTGGTGGAGCTTCTGATGTTGGCTGATAAAAAGAGTATAAAATTTATGATAGACATTATAAATTGAAAGAACTGTTTCCCTATTCAATTAAGGTAATTTATTCATAAGTAATGACTACAGGCATGTTGTGATATACCATTCAAAGAATTCTGTTTACAGACCTTGGGTAGTGTTACCTTTGCTATTTCACTATAACCAATCCCCAAAGTTCCCATTCACTTTAACTGCTGAAGTTATTGAGTAGCGTTACTTATTGCAATTGTCATTTTATTCCACCGTGATTTAATGCTTTGTAAATCTGAGAAAATCTACAGCAATAACATTAAACATTCTCAAAAGGGTGTTCAAGTTCTTGTAATTTCAACTAAGGTATAAAAAACATTGCAAATTAATAATTTATAAAGTATGGGGCCAAAAAAGGGCATCAAGTTTAAAACAAAATGAAACAAAAATATATTAGTTCTTGATGAAGTCAAAACAGAACACTGATTAAACTACATATACCTTGAAAGGTAATTACAAACCCCCTACCCTTGTTTAACAATACACTGTCTGGTTGGTAGGTTATACCTTAAATGGGCTGTACAGTAGATCAACATAATTAAGGAAAGGCTAAAAAGCATCATCCAATTTTTCAAGTTATTCATTATAAAAATAAACATGAATGTTCTGTGGTGTATAATTTATTTCTATATCTTTTGTTACTATTGTAAATTCTGACCCAAAAACTGTTAATGACATACATTCCTTATCACAGTTCATAGTTCAATACATGCACTTGTTATTAATTCTTTATAAATAATTCAATCATATTTGGTGCTGTTAGCTGAATATTCAGTATACAAAATAAAATATCTTGTGCAGGTCCCATATGATTATAATGAGAGTATTACTGATTGAATACAAATTTATTGATAATCATGGGAAAACAGCTAAAAAATATGAAAAAGTGTCTTCAGCTTAGCATAAAAGTCCAATTTCTGAAAGTAAATTCAAACATTTTAGGCATTTAAAAAAAAATCGGCTCAAAATCACATTAAATAGATAGTGTACTAATTCCTTTGTTTTTTTAAGAGAATTTTTTTTCTAAATACTTCTATACAAATCTGATTTTTAAGAACATTCAAAACTAGGGAAAGGTGATAGTTGTATATAAAAAAAAATCAAAATAAGGTAATTGCATCCATATGATTCTCTACTGGGCCAGAATGGAGGAAAAAGTTTATTTGATGTAATAATCACAAAACTTTTCCATCTGTTAATCAATGACCTTATAAATTGTCAACAGTTATACATCAACAGCCATCCATGAATGAAATGGTATGAACTGAAATATACCAGCAGACACTACTAATGGTTCATTTCATTTACAATAAAAAAATTAAACCAGAAGGCATCCGTTAAAGAAATGGAATATCTCATGAAATAAAAAGATATGCATTTAGGCTGAAGTAAAAGGGAATGCTCCATGAAATAAACAAACATTTATGAACAGCTACCCATGAATGAAATGGAATGCCCAAATGAATAAACCAAAGTATATGAACAGCTACCCTTGAACAAAATGGAATGCCCCATGGAATAAACAAAAGCTCCAAAAGGAAGCAAAAATTCAGCAAATGCAGTGGCAGAATATTTTTTCTCTGTGAAGCTAATAAATATAGTGGCTTGAAATAGCAGAGCATATGTAATTACCAAGTGTCTTGTTGGTACTCTGTATCTCTACAACCGAATATAAATATGTAAAAATCTGAACTTTTGACCTCTTTTGTAAAAAATAACATGAAAAATAGTTGAAATATTCTGAAATTAATCGAATTTATAAATTTTTTTAGTTTAAAAGAAGAGAATTGTTTAAGGACCATCTAAATTGCATGGCTAGCAGCAGAAAGAAAAATGTACAAGGAAATACTCTGTCAAAATACAACAGTAACAAAAACCATTTCTATAGCTTAAGGAGGCAGACCTAGGGTAAGGGACACAACTCTTACGAATCATTGAAAGGTTTGTATTCAGCATTTTACATCAAATTCATGTAAGCATCAAAGTAACTTGGACTGTTTTAATTTTGTTTCATAGGAAAGCTTGATAGGCTTGGTGAAATTGAATATAATACAAACATATCACTGATTTCAAGAGTTGTTTCCCTTACCCTAGGTCTACCTCCTTAAGTCTTGTCAAGAAATTTCACAATAATAATATAAGCACTTGAGTCATGAATACTGGAGACATTGTTCAAGTTTAAATTTGACTTCTTAAGTCACTGAATGATTCTATAAAAACACACTGAACTTAATATTAAGAAAGCAATGTTCAAATTTGAATTTGACAGTTATTGCCCCTGATTCAAATTTGACCTCTTAATTCATACCAGACTCTTTAAAACTTATAAGCACTACACTGAGGCCATTGTTACAAGTTGAATCCTGACCCCTGAATTCATCACCTCTAAAGAAAATTAACCTCTAGCGCCATTGTACCATTCCTTTTGACTATTGCCTATATTTTATCAGTTTGGTAATCTTGTTATTAGCCTTCTTTGTCCCAAATTAAAATAGCAAATGAATGAAGCCTTTGGGTTCCACTTCAAATTGAATACTGAAGACATTGCTCCCAAAGGACTGATTCAGAAACTGTGTTGCATTCTGGGATTCATCGTTGTTTATGACATTCCTCATTGGTCAAAACATATTGTACAAGGACGTTGTGACCCACCGTTGTTTACAAGGACAAAAGTCAAATTTCTGAATTGGTCCACTGAAATTGATCGCTGAAGCCATTTGGTTTTGGATAGTTAAATTTCAAAACTAGTCATTAATCCCAAACTAAAATAATTCATATAAATTGACCATTATTCAAAAACTTAATTCAATGCAGTTAAAGCCCATTTAAAATCTGATCATTCAGGTGATTTTTTTACCCCAATTAAATTTTAATGCTGATAACAAAACCAAAATTAAAGTTTTACCACTTGTGTAATTGCCTATGGCTTATCAAAATTTAAAATGTGAAGAAAAACTATCCAAAAGGAAATTTATTGGTGAAGTCATTAGAATGATAAATTATAATTTGACAGCCAAAGTAAAGTCATTGTCCTAAATGAAAATTTGACTCTTGAAGAAAAATACCACTAACTACCCTAAATGAAAATTTGACTCTTGAAGAAAAATGCAGGTACCGCATTTACCCTAAATAAAAACATGACCCTTGAAGTCAAATACAAGTAATTACTCTAAATGAAAATTTGACCCCCTGAAGTAAAATACAAGTAATTATTCTAAATGAAAATTTGACCCATGAAGTCAAATACAAGTAATTATTCTAAATGAAAATTTGACCCTTGAAGTCAAACACAAGTAATTACTCTAGATGAAAATTTAACCCTTGAAGTCAAATACAAGTAATTATTCTGAATGAAAATTTGACCCATGAAGTCAAATACAAGTAATTATTCCAAATGAAAATTTGACCCTTGAAGTCAGTACTACAAGTAATTACTCTAAATGAAAATCTGACCCTTGAAGTCAAATACAAGTAATTATCCTCAATAAAAATTTGGACTCCTGAAGTCATCGTCCAATTATAATTGGGACTACTATAGTAATATTCAGCACATCAATGAAGGCATAATATGAGGACTTTATGCCAAACTGAAGTTTAACTTTAAATAAAAGTCATATTATGACCATTTATTCAAACAAGGTCCCCCTGGAGGATTCGTTCATACAACAGCCACACTCTACAGATACTTACAGCAGGAGTGGAAACAGGAGGCAGAGGTACTAGATCTCCAAGCTGAAAACAGAAGAAAAAAAACAAATTAAAAAAAGAGAACGACTCTAAACTTCATAAGGGTTTCAAAAGTTTACACAAATAAAGTTTGGTGTCATAGTCAATTCTGAAGCAAAAATGTAAAATTTGGACTGCTCATTCCATCTTTCACTATGGATCTCTTCATGATTTAAAATGGTTGTCACATTAACTCAAAGCTAACATTAAATTCCATTTAATTTTTGTCTTTATTTTAACTACCAAGATGATGGACCTAAGGTTTATTCCAAGTTCAAAATCCAATTTTTTGTAAGTGTAATAATGCCATATTTTTTCCTAAACTGACTGTTGGGCTACTTTTTAATAGACACTGAAATAATAGATTTAAAGCCAGTCTTTCTATGACTACAAAGTGAGTTCCGAAAGGACAGAGATGCTTTTAGGTAATTCCACATCCACAACAATATTTCAAGCTTAATTGATCGTAACTTTCTTGAATATAAGTATAGTTTTATAGCTAAAAGAGAGGACAAAGATGAACTTGGCAGTAGATAAAATGCAAGAATACATTTCGGTTGATAACAATCCACAAGCCAATGTAATATTTACACTGGATCAGCCATGAGTAATAATACATTGTATATCTTCCACAATGAGAAACTTCTAACACCAAATACATGTTTAAAACACACCACACTTAAGACAACATATTAGAAATAAACAGTTCTGCTAAAGCACCCACAAATCTCTCCCTATTTTTAGGTGCTAAACTGTCCCCCCCCCCTAAACCCCCTCCCCAATAAAAACAACAAAAAAACAGAAAAAAAATTAAAAACCACGAATGTTTGATTAAGACAGACATTATTTAAAAAAATTCCCCAACAGCATTTTTGAGTTATTGAACAATATGTGGAAGGGTGGATAGGTAGAATGACAAATCAAATAGCTATACAATAGTTTAACAAAGGCTCATAAAAATATCACCTGAAATGCCTGCTTAGAGTTAGTAGAATAAAATGTGGAAATACAGACACAAGCAAGTAATAAGTGCAGTTAGTTCATTCCTAGCAAGGTAGTTCTGTCTGAAATTCATGAAAGGTGCACTTAAATGATATAAACACAATTCAAATTCTATGCTTTCTGGCATGTAAAATATGGTAAGGTCTTTTTTTTCTTTTTGAGAAAAAAAATTCTAGTTTAAGTTTCTAATTAAAGTTTCTTTTTTCATCAAAACTTTAGGGATATATGCAATGGGTAGCAGATACATAAATTTATGCCTGCAAATAAAATGTACCAAGCAAATTGAAATAAATAAAAAATACATTCTTATAAAAAAAATATTAAATATTCAAAAAAGTAGCTTCCTAGCCTATTCATAAAATCATAAAGCCAATCCTCGTATAAGATGAAATAAAATGTAAAAATGAAACAATAATGACTTTGGGAAATGTAAACTTGCTAGGTTGATGAAGGTTGAAATGAAAAAGCCAGTCCATGAAAACAAAGCTCAAACTTGGCAGCAATTTTAAATAAAGCAAAATGCAAAACTCTGTCATCTAAACACTGATGTGACTTCACTCACCTTAATAAACTTAGTCTACATGTAAAAATCAACATATATGACATTTCCAACAATGCATTTATATAGATCTTGCTTGTTATACTGTACTTTTGCCTATTGCAGATTTATCCACCAATGAAATTACTTGCTTCTAGCATTTAAAAACACACATGACATTTCCCATAATGCAATTGTAGATTCTGCTAGTTATAATAATATAAGTTTGCCTATTGCAGATTTGTCAACCAATGAAACATTTTTAGAACACACATGACATTTCCCATCATGCATTTATAATTACTGTGCAAATTGTTGCTCTAATTTTGCCGAATGTTTTTGATCTTTTGTGGATCTATTCGCCAGGGAATTTCATTTAACCTATCAAGTGAACCTTGACCCACATGATACTACCCATAATGCCTTTTTAGTACCTAATTAATAGTTGGTATGTTTATTTCTATTTATATCCAATACTGATCTTTTGTTTGGCTGTCAACAGCAAAGTGTGAGATTTGGTATAATTTTAAAGATCAAAGAGAAAAAGAAAATCAAAAGAAAATGCTGCAGATCAACTTCAAAAAGCATGAGTCCCGAACAAAGTCTGAGACACAAGCAGGCCAGCTTTTGTCAAAATTAGATTGATACAGGATACACTTTGACTCATACAACTTTAAAGGTTGTCTTTGATAAATATATATAAAAACTGCAGTTACATCTTTAACTTATACATGAATTCTACATATGTGTCATACATGGGGTGACATGAAGGGTAATTATATGATGATAATTAAAAATGTCTAAATTTTCAAGGTAGAAAATTTACTCAAGTTAGAAAGATGCATTTCCAAATCATAAAAATCTCATTTATATATCAAGTTAAGTGTTAAACTAGCTCCAATGATATTATACAAAAAGTGTTAATTCTCTAGTGCTGTGTGAGTTAAAACAAGATTTAGTGGACATATTGTCTTACAATTTCAAAGAAAAAGTCTGAAGTTAGACAAGACCATATATCAAGTTCAGTAATTCTTAAACATCACAACAGTTGAAATTGAAGTTATCTCCATTCTTTTTAAATTGCTTTATCAAATTAAGAGTCTATTTTTTCTTTGTGATGAATGAAATATAGTGCAAATTTAACCTTGGTATAATGCAAATTTAATCTTGGTATAGTGCAAATTTAACCTTGGTATAATCTATTTTTCATTTTTGTTAATAAAAATTGAAGATTTTCTTTGCAACATCATTGTTGGTTAAATACCAAGTTTTTTAAAAACCCAAAATAAAACATACTGCACATTTTACCCTAATTTTTTTTTCCACTTTTGTAAATATAAACTTAGATTGTCCTTGCAATATTATTGTTGGTTAAATTTTTCAATTAGTTCTTGATAAGTTTTAAAAGTACAAGTATGCATGTTATCACCCCCAAATAAAATATAGTAGAATTTTCATCATCACACTGTAGATATGCATGTAGCATAAACTTTCATGCTCAAAACTTCAATTTAATACAAAAATCAAATTCTTCAGAATATACAAATGCATTTCAGCAATGCAATTGAACTCGCACACAAAACCACACTCAAAAAATCACATCTGGTGACCATAGGCAAGACATATTATATTGTGTCTTATTATTCAATTAGGATAACATCTCCACTTTCAGTTCTATTAACGGGGAAAGAGATGCTCAACATTCCTGACACAACTTGTGTATATTTGATACCATAACCAAAACCCCTTATTATGAGTGGCCATTCATGTCATTTGTGGGCTAAAATATGCATTTATAATTTATATATGTATAATAACAAGATATTCATGTATATTTGAACTAAGTATGCGTATATTGTTAAAATATTCACAAGTATTGGTTATTTTTTATATATGAGTATATATATACGCGTAAATTATAACATATGCGTACATAACAAAAATATACATGAATATCTTAATAATATACGTGTATAATATTGAAATGTACACGTACATAAAAAATAACCAATACGTGTATATATACACATATATTTTAATTATAAACGCATATATTATACAGATATATGCGTGTATCTTAATAATATATGCTTATAATGTTGAAATATATGTGTAAATACAAAACAAAAAACAAAAAAAAAACAATACATGCATATATCTTGATAATATACCCATATGTTAGCCTCTCAAAGACATGAATGGCCACTCATACCTTATTATATAGTGAAAAGTACCTTAAATTTACAACAATCATAAACAAAAATCTAAGTCATAAAAAATTTAATTCTAAACTCTAAACAATGTTAACTGCACTATGTTTCTTTTCTAAACAAATGACTAAAATTCACAATTTACGGCCAACTAAAATGATTTTTTGGTTCTCAGAACTCTCACTCAATTTTCTGTAAGGGGTACCTATGTCAGAACACATTTGTACTGTCATAAAAATGAAAAATAAACCAAAGACCCCCCTCATCATTATTCCTAGTGAAGAACAACGCTTGTGACTGTTTTTTTTGTAATACTAACTTTAAGCTTTTCTCTTCAATTAATTTTGATGACAAATGCCCTGAGAACCAGATTATTACATTTGAATGGCCAAATATTCTATATAATACTGGAATGGCTATTTAACAAACAGCCACAGATTTAGCCTTCTAAACTGTGCCTTTACTAAAGAGCGTGAACAAACTGTTAATATAAACACACATGTGCTCAAATACAGTACAAATATATACTGATCAAAAACATTTCTAGATTAGGGTTAAATTCTAGGACATCTTACCTCCATAACACGGAATCCTTTCTTCACACGGAGATATACCTCTTCTTCTTCAATTAAATAACACATCGTTCCAACAGGCAGGCTTCTAGCCACTGCCATCAGTTCTCTTGAGTTTTTGTAAGTAGCAGCACCCTGGAATACCAAACTGATAATAAACTAACACTGCAAACCAATTACCTCCCCATTCAAGATTCTAACAGCATAAAATTATCTTCTATCATGAAAATTTAATCTAATATATAACACCAAATATTTATTCAAAGTTTGATAGAAATCAACTAAGCACTTTAACAGGAGTTGTGCTTAATTGCTAATTGATGACGATGGAGGACGGACAATGAGAATGACGGATGACGCCAAATGATGGCAATAGCTCACATGGCCTTTGGCCAGGTGAGCTAAAAATTATATAGATTGTGCATAAAATTAACACTTTGCAAGAGTTATCGTTCTTGATTTGGTTTTGTTTGGTAGATTTTAGTGGGAGATAAAAGTGTCATTTTCTCAAAAGTACAGATCCAAATAAAGAAAGGACTATTGTCATATAAAAATATAGCATATGTATACCAAAATAAAATCCTTTGTTCTGTGGGTTTTTCCACACTATGAATCACCTTACCAAAGGCAGTTTCTTAATTTTATATTAACTGGTACTTAAAACATTTCACTGGTTTAATCAAGACTAAAACTATCTTTTTCCTCATTGACTATGGACTTACACCACCACCACTTCCTGTTCCTGGGAGTCCTGGTGGTCCTGGTGGGCCAGGAGGTCCTCGGATAACATCTCCATTGCCTGCTGGTCCTGGAGGTCCAGCTGGTCCAGGGAATCCAGGAAGACCCTATGAAAAAAAGAATAGAATTAGAAACTAAGTCAAAACTGAGTCCATAAAAATTGAACTTTTACATTTAATAAAAAAACATGGAAACTTTCTATTGATGCAGATTGATTCTTAACAGTTTGACATCAATAAGCAGACATCATATACATTTCAAGACAAGACATCTATACCATCTGACAAATAATTCTTACAGACCCTCAGCTTTAGACAAACTGACACACTTTGCCAAATTCCAATGTGCTAGCTAACAAATGAAAAAAGTCCACAGATAGGCATCTTAATCCACTAAAATACATTATTGGTAATTTTTTAAATTTTCCATTATATCTACCACCTGATTATTTCACATCTCAGGCTACTGCTAAGATACAAAAACATATCAGCAATTTCCAATGATAATGTTACGTAACATTGACTATGATTATGCCAATAAACAAAATAACGTCAGTTTTGAATGTCTTTACAGAACATCACATCTCACCCTGTTGGGCTTGCTGTGATATTTTCTGTCTCTACTTCAAAACTGCTGTTATTCTGTATTTATTCTAACTCATATCCAGCTACCTGTCAAGACAAACCTAAATAAGATAAAAAAAAAATGACATTGCAAACAAGGTTAAAGACCAACAATCACAAAACTAAGCTAATCTCAAGACTTACATTTCTGCCAGGTTCACCTTGGTCTCCTTTAGATCCTGAAATTGAGAAACAGAATCTATACTTGCAAGCAGTTGATTATTGCAGAGAGTGTTGTTGGTAGGAGTACAATTTTTGTGTTATTCGTGGATTGTGAAAACCATACAAAAATAACAAATGTACATTTTTCTTTTAGAACTTAAGGAGGTAGATCTAGAGTAAGGGACACAACTCTTAAAAATCATTCAAACGTTTGTGTTCAGCATTTTACATCAATCCTATGTAAGCATCTATTGAACTTGGATTCATTTTATTCTGCTTTAAACAAAAGCATGAGAGGTTTTGGTGAAATTGAATACGATACAAACATATCACTGATTTCATGAGTTATGTCCCTTACCCTAGGTCTACCTCCTTAAATACCAGTAGTACAACTGCAACAATGAATTAAAAACAAACAACTTCTCCAGTCAACAATCACATTTTTATCACATTCCTGCAGAAAATGTCCCATTAAAAACAGGAATGTTTACAAAGAATGTTAAAGAACGATCCATTGACAATGTGAAGATCATTCAAATCTCAAATCTCAAACTTTTAATCCCAATCACTGAACCAGTATCAAATTTCTAAAGTAGTGACATTTAAATTTTTAGTTTGAAATAGTGCTTCAAATGAAACTTTTTATGAAGCATGGAACAGGAAAATTACCTTGAGCTCCAATACCAGGTGAGCCAGGTACTCCAGGTAATCCTCTCTCACCCATATCACCCTGAAATTAATAGAGAAGTGACATAAAAATTATCACATTATTATATAAATTATACATTATTATTACATACAATTTATACATACCATAATAATATATAATAATGTTATATTGTTTATTTTATTTTATGAATGTATGAGGAAAAAGTCATCATACCTGTTAACCTTTGGAACAGTTCATGTGGGAGATTATCCCCCATTATCAGTGTCTCAGCTGGGAAATTTTTATGTAAAAGCAAATTTTTTATGTAAAAATTCAATTATTTAGTATATCTCACAGAAAATAATAGTTATTATAACCAAAAAACCCCCACAAATCTTACAATTTTATGTGGGGGAATTTAAATTTTTCATTGATTGCTTCATTTCCTCTCTAACTCTCTGTGACCCTTGGTCACTATTCCATTGGTATTACCTTTAACATGAATGTACATATTTCTTTTTAGAATGCAAGCAATCATCATTTTTTTTAAGTGAACGAAGAAAAAAATGATTGATAATGCAAACATTTTTCAGATGTTATACATGGAAATGTCAACTGCAAAAAACGTAAAAATGAAAACCAAGAAAAAATGCATGGAAGGTTTTCCACACAAAAGTATCACTTACCTTGGCTCCTTTAAGAATTTCTCCACTACCAGAAAATCCAAGACCTGGTGGTCCAGCTGGTCCACGTTCTCCAGAATCTCCCTTGTAACCACGGAGACCATTAAATCCAGGTCTTCCACGCTCTCCTTTTCTTCCTCTCAACCCACGATAACCCTAGAAATAGAAAGAATTTACAATTTGACATAATTCTTATAAATACTTGCCAGGTATATGCACCTGAATGGAGCTAAATGGTAGAGAAGTACAAAAATGGCCCTGTTCTATGCCCCATAAAAATTCTGCAAAATGACGGACAAGGAGATTTTAACATTATAGTCAGTTTTCTAACCAGCTTGCACTGCAGAAACCAAAAGATATCCTGCTGTTTTGGACCAATTATAAATCATAAAAAAAGTTGAGCTCAATTATTCCCTGCTTTTTTTACTGTTTCAGGGGGAGGTCATTTGGGGTAGTACATATCTAGTATTAATGTGAATATAAATGTATCAATAATCAAATGATACCAATTATGTATTTGTACTCCTAACAGAGGATTCCAAACATGTCAATTTTGCCATATGTATTTCAAAGACACTTACTGGAAGTCCTGTCATTCCAATGTCACCCTTAGGACCTGGTCTTCCTCGTGGACCAACAGATCCTGGTTCTCCCTCTGGTCCAATTGGTCCAGGTACACCAGTGTCTCCTTTCTCTCCCTGTAATACAATCGTTCTTAAGTACTTCTCCATCTGAGAATCAGGCAAAATGTATATAAAGTGTGGCACACGACAGAAAAAAAACAGAGATTTTATTGCATTAACCAAGTATTTATACTTGATAACCTCCAGAAATAACCATCAAAGTGTTTGTAAAATTTGCCTTTTTAAGTTATTGATCGGTTAAATTTAGTTGAAAAATGGTGGGAAAATTTTCCTGCACTTTTTCCTTATATAAGCAGTCAAAAAATATCTACGTCACATATGCTTCAGGATAAATTTAAATAGCTTTTCAGTTGTTTTCTAGATGAATTGAATATATTTGTGGCAAAACAGACCAAATTGAGAAATATGATGTGCCACCCATTGCTTGTTTCTTACACAGAATGGTACTTAATGAAATATCAGTACTTATTAAATACTGTTTACAAACAAATTATTGTGGTTGGTGAGGCCAAAATAACAGTCTTGCTTCCTGTTACCAGCAAGAAGAAACTAGAGTAGGTAGATAGGGAAATAATTTTATTTTTCAATAATATTTTACATGATGATGGAGAAACAAGACTTTAACAGTGGTAAAGCCAAAATGGCCATAAAATGTCAAGGGCAGGCAAAAAAAAAAAAAATAGGTAGCAGGAAACAGACATATCCTTTGGTTATTTTTGCATATTTTTTTTCAGATTCTAAGTTGCTTGATCTTTTATTTTGTTGACTACTTTTTCAATGTTCTCCACTTCTATGTTCCTCAAGATAGTGAACATCCTTGACTACCCTGTCGGGTCTCGCACGGACGGTAAACTCTCTTCTTCCTACTTTATACCCTATCTACCCAACCTTCATTACTTCCCTTAACTTCCATTATCACCATTGCCTTTTGATCCAGGTAGTCTCCTAATACCCTCCCATGTAACATATACTCCCCCAATTCCTATTCCTCTGTTCCCATTACCAATACCTTTAATTCAAAATTAGGTTCAGGTGGTCTACAATCCCCCCTACCCTTCCATCTGTACTGCCTCTAGATCTGTACCAAGTGATCCAATTCGAAAGTGTACTTGAAAAATGTTTTGTTCTAAGATTATTCTTAATTGCCATCGTAACTCCATTCAAAAGTCAGAATTTCATTATGTAACAAGCAGTGACATGAACATTCCCAGTCATGAGGACCAATTTTTAAAAAGGTGGAATATATCCCTATTCCCATCACTACTTTTAATTCCTAACTTGGACTAGGTGGTCCACATTTTCTTCTCCCCCATTCCCAATTTTGCTTCTTTATTATCATAAGTTTTCCCTATCCTATTCCCTTAAGTCTCCCGAGACTTCATACCTTTTCTCCACTTCCACCACCACCTCCAGATCCACCACTTGGCCCAGGTGCTCCACGTTCTCCTTTGGGTCCTGAGTCTCCTTTAGGTCCAGCTGGTCCAGCGGGACCAGTTTCACCATCCTTTCCATCTTTTCCAGCAGGCCCCTGTGACAGAAATGAATACTACTACAACATGCACTATAAATGAAGAAATTTTCCACTATAACTTCCGCAATTTGCAATGAAGAGCCTATGACGTTTCAGTTTTCCTCTATTCATTGCATTTTTATTTAAATAAAGGCAGAAAACTGTTGACAGACTCCTATGGTCTATTTATAGTAACAGTTGCCATCTTTGTTGACATACCAAAAACCTCCAAATTAGTTCTAGGCAGAATACTTTACGATACTTTCATGGTCATTATTTCATACTTTCGTACTAAGTTCGGTAATTATTGGTCCAGTAGTGTCAGAAATGAAGTTTTTTTTTTAAAAAAAGCTATAAAATGAACATAATTTATCTTCAGAGATCTAAACAAAAGAGACCAATAACTCACAATAAGTCCAGCAGGTCCCATGTCTCCTTGCAGACCCTGTAAACCAGGTAAACCAGGTGGTCCAGGTTCTCCTGGGATACCAGGCACACCATCAATACCCCGTGGTCCAGCTGGTCCAACATTACCAGCATCTCCTCTGTCTCCCTTCATACCCTGTAATGGTAACCCTTAAAGTTATCTCACTTTATACCCTTGTGAAGTTATCTCCCTTGACGGTGATAATGGTTAAGGTCTCACTAACCACTTCCAGGTCAAATGACCACCCCTCCTATGTAGTACCAAAAACACACTGAACCTAGACATATGCATTGTAAGTGCATTATTTGTGTGTATTATGATTAAAAGTAGTCAAAATAAAGCTGAGAATGTGTACTTTAAAATCATATATGTAATTAACTACAAAAGTGTATGAATATTTACATGTGTGAGTAATTTGCCTCCATGCTGTCAGTTAGCAGAACAGGTAAAAGTGTGGATTTTCAGCATTATTTATTCAAGTAAATTTTGTAAAGAATTTCTACAATCATCGTACCATTACCATAATGATTTTGGAAGCCTTATTTTCCAAGCTTTGCAACTGTATGCAACTGTAAGATGTCATTTGTCCTGGGAATTCACAGTGAAACTTTGAAAATTACTTTTTTAACATGTAAATTAATGGAAACGTTAGAAGTGGTTAGTGAGACCTAAACATGTAAAGTTATCTAACTTATACCTTTGTAAAGTTATCTCTCTTTTAGCTGATAATGGTAACTCATGTAAAGTTTTCTCACTTTATACCCTTGTGAAGTTATCTCCCTTTAAGGTGATAATGGTTAAACATGTTAAGTTATCTCCCTTTAATGTGATAATTTTTTTGGTGTCAGTTTCTAGTATTGAGATACTTTGTGAAGGTTAGATGAGAATCTTCCATTTACTTGGCTTAACTTACTGAAGACTCATCATCTTTCATCATAATATTAAGAAAAGAAAAATTGCACTATTCACATAAAAAATTGCAATTAACATTTAAATTGTAATATATTTTAATTAATCTATACCTTTTGTCCTGGACCAACTGCTCCATCTATTGGGCGAGTATCAATAGTTTCTCCAGATCCAATTTCGCCAGGGAGTCCTGGTGGTCCAGGAGGTCCTGGGGGTCCAACTGGTCCCTGAACACCAGGGGCACCAGAAGAACCTTGTGGTCCAACAATTGCTTTTCCAGGTTCTCCTCTATCTCCCTGAAATTTTATATTTATAGCTTTTGTCATTTAAATGCAATAATACTGTTAAAGCACTTCTCTTGTAGTTGCCAATATCCAATTTTGATGCTTGTTAAAATTTCAGCAGTTTCTCAATTTTTGAATTCATGGAATCCATTCTTAAGAACTTTCAAATATTGCAATATAAGGAAAGGAACACCTTAAATGCTCCCGAGAAAACTTGAATTCAAACACCTAAGTCCTTTCATAATTTTTGTCAGCCCATTCATTATTAACTTCCAAATTGTTAAAATGTGTAATGATATACGTTTTTTTGTCATTATACATTCTCCTATTGTCATGGTCAATAAATATTTTGCTGAAATGTCCAGCTTTAGTATGGAACTGTTAGTTGTCATGGTCGGAAATGCCTTAAGGTCAAATTGTTCAGAATTGATTACATCATTTTTGTAAACAATCAGGTGCCATGTTTTGACCATCCCTGTCTTAGAAAAAGCTCAGATTTGGTTTGTATTTAATCACCAAAGCTGGTTTTTGTTTCCTAGACTGGTTGTGGTCCTTAATCTACCAAAATGAAGCTGCCATATACTATTTTAAGCTCCTGATTTTACATGCACAAACCAGATATTGATACTTTTCCTGCCCATAAGTGGCCCCTGCGGGACGTGGTTGATAATATCACCACTTATGCTCCCTTTTGGAGGGTATTAAATGGCAATACGTCTATTTTCTTTTTCAACTTTAAAAACCAAGAAAACTGGTATCAAATGAAAAAAAGAACATTCACTTTAACTTTTCGGTCTAGATAATTAATATCAGGGTCTTGTTTTGTTTTTTTTTTTAAATAACTAATAATCCTAGTTGCGCCCTAAAATCAAAATGGTAGCTTCCTAACCTTAACACCATTCTGTCCATTCAGACCAGGATCACCTTGTCTACCAGGTAAACCAGGATTTCCAGGAGGTCCTCGTTCTCCAGGGGTTCCATGTGCACCATCCTTCCCATCTGCTCCCTGGGAAAAAATTAAAATACAACAAATTTTACGAACAAAATATTCAAATTATTCTACCATCCATGCAATAAAGCCAAATCAAGTCTACAGGTGGCTTTTGGTGAAAAAAAATAGGGAAAAGATTCTTGAAAAAAGGTTATTATTTGTAGTATTTAAGTAGCACTCCAGCTAAGGATCATGCAAAATGTGATTCATGGGTAAAAAGCCTACATATTTTTATTTTTGATATTTTGTTTGAAATAGTAAACAGAAATTAACATGTGGTTTTTCATATCACCCATGCTCTTAGGAGATAAAAATTGTATAGAATGCACTGTAGATTTCAAAATTAAGGGAGATAACTCTATAAATGACCCTCAAATACAATATAATCTACTGGATTTTCAATGTTGATTATCTCCTAAGAGCAGGCATATTTGAATGAATGATTATACATTTCATAGTATAGACCCATAAAACTACATAATTACAAAAATAAAAATATGTAGCTTTTTTTGGGGTGTATCACATTTTTCAGATTTTGCATGATTCTTACAAAGACAGCTTTGATAGACAGCGAAAATTGATACCTGCTAATATGTTCACTTGTCAGAATCTGCGAAAATTAGCAACAACGAAATTAATACATTTACAGTACACAGAAATCAAAATCTTAAAGAAAATCTAAGATATATCAAATGAAAGTGAAAGTCTGGCTCCATGGTCATCGGTTTAAGGAGTAAGACCAAGGGTTAAGGGCAAAAATCATTGGAACGTTTGTATTTAACATTTTACATCAAATTTGTGTAAGCACCAAAGTAACTTGGATTGATTTCATTCTGTTTCAAATGAAAGCTTGATAGGCTTTGGTGAAATTGATTATGATACAAACATATCACTGACTTCAAGAGTTATGTCCCTTCACCAAGGTTTACCTCCTTAAAATCTGATACAATAAAACTTGTATAGACCAAACTACTTTAGGAAACTGAATGATTTATTCGTTTGGTTTATAAAGGTGTTTGATTACACCGGTTCAAAATGTTGTGAGACTGATAGGAAGGAAATTCAGATGATATTGGATGTAAGCATGGTATAGTTAAAATAGGTTTCATAGTAGCAAATACCTTAGGACCTGCCAAACCAGGTATTCCACTTTCTCCTGGTGGACCAGGTCTTCCAATTTCTCCAGAAATTCCAGGTGGACCCATTGGACCCTGAACTCCTGGCTTCCCAGCTGGTCCTTGTTGTCCTGGTTCTCCTTGTGGGCCTTGTTCTCCTGGTTCACATGATCCACAATCTCCACCAACCCCAGAACCATCCTGGAGAAAAGGATTTAGTATGAAAAATGGAGAGATTTAAACAATTTCCTTACAGATATAAAATTTCAATTTTTAACATGCCAGTATAAGGAGTATGGTATGACTATCAAAAGTAGAGAAATTATGGCTGCAGATTTCTATCACTGTTTACAAAGTGTAAATAATGAAATCAAAATTTAGTACTCCCTTGCTTTCACTATTAAAGCAATTAAGCACTGCATTTAACAGTTTTCTGATCATCTCTTGTAAAATGTTGTAGTACATACTATTTCAACAGTATCTCCTCTAGTTGGTCCATCATAAGCTTTTCCTGGGAGTCCTGGGGGTCCTGGAAGTCCACGGAGACCTTGTGCTCCTGGTGTTCCATCATTACCTGGTATACCTTGAAAACCTTGGGGACCAACAGGTCCAGCAACACCCTGGGGTCCTATTTCTCCTCTTGGTCCAACAACACCCATGTCTCCCTAAAGCAAACAATGGTACTTGCTAAGCTTACTGCCAGTTAAAATGAGAATATTGCATATTGTAATCTTGGGAAAGGGATCACCTGTAAAGACTTGTATTCCCTATTTTTCACAAATTGCATTCATATCATTATTAAACTAGATATCTTTAAAATGCAATCCGTCTGTGGGCCACACTGTAACAAAAATTCATGTACATCAGACTTGTGTACTATGTTCAATTTATCACACCAAATTCATTACAACCCAGACAAAAATTACTCATTTAATCTTGACTTCAAAGTTCAAGGTCAAAGGTCACCAATAACAGTATGTGATACATCATCGTGAGCTGATCTACCATCATGCCAAATATAAAAGGCCTACACTGCAAGACAAATAAAAGTAGCAGCCTGGACACTATTTGCTACATACATACAGACAGACAGACTGATCAGTATATGGAATCAGCCCCTTTTTGAGCCAGGGCCCTAATTAGCAAATATTGTTGCAAAAACAGGAACACATTAATTCAAATAAAGAGTTAATAGAACATTAGATGGCATGGATTAATTGATTGATTGTTGGGGTTTATTGCCTGAGCAACAATATTTCAGTTATATTCAGGCGATGAACATGAAATGGATGAAAAAATGAACATAAAATGGTGATGAAATAAAATATGGGATGGGACACAAGGATAATGAGGTTGAAGAATTTTGATTGCCACTAGAAATTGGGAGAGGTGGATAGGGTCAAGCAATTTAGACCTTTTGTCCAGATGAGTGCATTGTAGTTCTTAATTATGTTTTTAAGATTAACAACACTGTACCTTGTCTCCTTTTGGTCCAGCTGGTCCTACAGGTCCATCAAAACCTCTGGGTCCTACTTCTCCCTAAATATGTCAATAATTGATAGTACATGTAATAACAATTTTAATGTGTAAATATGTAGTACCTCAGTTAGGATTTCAAAATTCATAAATAAAGGGATCAAATGGAGGGAGGGGCTAGAATCAATTGTTTACATTTCTTCTCATTGTGATTTTATACCAGGGTCTAGTTCCATGAAAAAAAATTATGTAGCCACTTCTCTGAACGAGAATCTGCTTCTCCCTTTAACTTTGGGAAAAACTTGAATAAATAAAATAATCAGAAAAAAGTTTCATCAAAAAGCAAATCATTACAGGGGCATTTTTAATCATTTGTTTAGAATGGGAGAAGTTTACCACTGTGTTCTTCGTCAGACTGGACAAGGTTTTACTAGTTGGCACACGATAATAAATTTCTTAATATTTAATAAAATTAAGCAAAAATTAAAGAAGAAATATTAAAAAGATATTTGCAACATTAAAAGCTCTGGCACCAAAATTTAAAATTAAAAACAAAAAATACCAATTGGACAAAGAAAGAACCTTTAACCAAACAAAAAGGTTACCAACACCACTGAAAGGCATTTCCAAGACTTGGTTTCAAACTCCAGAAACTTAAAAATACTCATCAAAATTGAAGGTTTTTTTCTAAAGAATTTATGGTAAAAATAGAAAAATGTTTACAGCTCAGAGTAATGTTATGAATCTTATGGTAATAATTTATGAACATTATTTGAGGCAAAATATATATATTTTTTAATTTTTTTTCTACAGAAGCTGAAAATTTATTGTTATTAATATAAATACCTAACATTCAATTTGCTACAGACAAATAACCCAGATAAAATGGAATTAAATAATTTCATAAAAATAGAATATAAAGCACAAAATCAAAGAATTGGAGAGTTGGATTATTCAAGAATTTTTATTCCAGAACTGGACAAAACAACAGAAAAGGAAAGAGAAGGGGAGGTAACGACATATAAATTACCATAAATGGTTACCTGTTTACTGATATCTATCCTGGCATGCAAATATCAAACAAAAATTATTTCGGATACTAAAAAACAGGACCTTCATTCTCATGAAACATTCTCATAATTTCAGAAGTCAAGTTAATATATTTTCTAAAATTTATTTGGCTCTTTCAAATTTCTTGAAATTTTATTTAGTGGTCAACTTTAATAAAAGATGCAAAATACATATATTTCAAGAAATTTTAACCACATTTTTCATGGGAATAATTTCAATAAAAATAGAGTGGTGTCATAAACAAAACTTTTGATCACTAAGATGCTATGAATTTGATATCAGAATGTCACAAAATAAAATAATTTGCTGATTTTTACAGAATTATTTCCTTAGACATTGTGTACCCTGTTAATTACAGACTTCTGATAACAAAAAAAATATAAATATGAAAACTTGTTCCTTCTTTTTATGACTTAGAGATTTAAAATTATTTAGTATAACAATCTAAAAATAGAAAATACAAATAGAATACACCTACAACCAATCCAGGTTCTCCAGGTAAACCAGGTGCCCCATCTTTTCCAGCAGGTCCAACCATCTCCGATAGATTTCCAGCAAAGACACCAGGCAAACCTGGGGATCCTGGAATTCCAGGAATACCTGGGGTACCAATAACTCCTGGCTCTCCCTTCGGTCCAGATGGTCCCATTGGTCCAGCCACTCCCTCGGGACCCATTGGTCCAGCAGGCCCAGGTGGACCTGGAAGGCCAGGCTCTCCATTACCAGAACCTATAATATGTCAAAGTGATTGTTTGCACAACAAAATCTATAGAAAGATATTCCCAAAAGTACAATTTAATTCTACAACTATCATCTTCAGGGGGGATGAAATGTCAATTTGATCTTCTTTTTATGGTAAGTTGTCTGAATATAGCTGAAATATTGCTGCTCGGACGTTAAACCCCAACAATCAATCAATCAATCATGGTCCACTACTGTGAAAGTACTATTGTTCGTGGGGTACCAATTTTCGTGGTTTTCATGGGTAGCCTAAACCATGAAATTTTGTTACCAACAAAAGGAGATTTCCATTGATTTGTATACTGAAAACCTCAAAACCACAAATTCAAGAATCCATGAACTTATGTTTTTGTCCTAATCCATGAAAATTGATATCCACGAATAAAAATACTTTCATAGTTTTCATTATTTATTCATTCTGTCCTCTATGAATGAAAATAAAATTTAACGACTCTGAAAATTCCTTTTTTTTTTCTTATAATCTACTGCCAACGAAACATTTTTAACTAAAGTATACTTTATTTTATGTCACTATGCGTGAGTGAAAAACCATTAATTGTATTGGTGACATACCTTCTCAAGTAATTAACATGATGAGATTTGAAGCCCAACTGATAAGTCAAGGATTAACAATGGAATATTTTAGTTCATAATTGATCATGGTTGTAAGACGTGTTATACTTAGCTGAAATTATTGGTGTTATTTTCAAATAAACACAATTTCTCTGTTATGTCATGAATTGTCTTACACACTTAATTC
Source organism: Perna viridis (assembly GCA_037379345.1). Classification (NCBI taxonomy): domain Eukaryota; kingdom Metazoa; phylum Mollusca; class Bivalvia; order Mytilida; family Mytilidae; genus Perna; species Perna viridis. Next base: position 27,084,336 of record CM074523.1, read on the forward strand.
AAACCTCTTTATGTGTTACAAAAGTTATCAGTGTGTTTATTGGTTCATAAAAGTCTTGTTAAAAAATTGTTTAGGCCAAAATATAAAATATCCTTGATTCTCATTCATCCCTTCAAAACATTTTATTTTGACCTTTTGTCCATTTTAGGTCAATTTCTTTAAAACTAACATCATTTTTCAATAAAATTGATTAAAAAATTAAAAAAAGGCCCATCTGCCCAAATTTTTTAACAAGGTTGGATGAAAATTTTGGAAGTTTTTAAATGTGATCTTACTGGAACACAATAACATCAAACATAGTTATTACAAAATAAAAGTATGTTTCCTTAATAGCCAGACAGAATGTAAAATATCTACCTCGATTATCATCATCAATTAGGGATACACCATCAGTAGAAGAACCATCAGTATCAGATATATATGAGGGACCAGGTGGTCCAGGTGGTCCAGGTGGTCCAGGTAATCCTTGAACACCGTCGATTCCTTGGATACCAGGTAGGCCATTTAGTCCTGGTTCTCCTTTTAGCCCAATAGGACCAGCAGGCCCAGTGATAGAATCACCTTTTTCTCCCTACAAAAATAAATACATGTTTGTATTTCAATTTCAATATTTACAGTTAGATAACATATGTGACATCATAATTACGCATGCATCATTTGTACACATTTTAATGAATTTTAAAAAATTCAGCGCTAAAATATCAAAGCCGAATTTTTCATTTTTAAAGATATTTTTTTTAAATGTGTTGACAAGAATTATCAATAACATAAAAACCTAAATAAATAGAAAATAACAACACCATTTTCTCAAAATTAAAAAAAACAAAAATCAATCCAATGAAATCAGATTTTGATTTAAAAAAAAAGGCAAAATTTTACATTCATCTAATTTAATATTTCTACAATATATGATGTAACAGGGACAGGATCCTTGGGCAAAGTATCTGTTATTTATTTACTATTTATATTCTGAAAAAATGGGGGAGGGAGGTTTCCAGGCGATTTTTTGCTTCATTTTTGCCCAAGTTCTGAAGGAAATTGTCAAAATTTTCAAAAAAAAAAAGGGGGAAAGGGGCTTTCAAACCCTGGACCCCTCAGATCCGTCACTTAAAATCAAACAAGACAAATTTACCTGGAGCCACAATGGCTTTAAGTTTCCTCTTTCTCCCGTAACCACAAGAAAATGACACATCAAAGAAATTGTTAGAAACAAGATGTACATATGTAGATAATGCATCTCAAAACTTCGAGATTTTTCCAAAGAAATAAATATATCCCAAAAGAATAGAGCGTTAAAAGTAAATAAAGACAAGACACAATTTACTAGTCACTAAAATCAAAGAAGAAGGTCAAATTTGAAAAGCAAACAATTAAAACAGTTTTCTGGATTACTACTATTAAACATGACTATGTGAACAATTTAGAATTCAATCCATTTTCAAAAAGCTTTATTTTCTTAAGGAACATGCTATTGTATCGATCTTAAAAGAAGGTCAAAAAGTTTTTAAGTGTAAGTATTTGTAAGAATCAGGCAAAATGGAAAAGATCAGAAACATGCACGTCAAAAACCCACGATCTGACAATGTAATATTACCCAAAGATACTTTTTCTATTTGAAAAGACCATTATTTGATCTCTGCATCACTGGCTTTGCTCAGAAATTTTTCAATGGAATCTTAGAAAAATGAGGTTTTTGACAGAGTTATCTGCCCTTTAAATGTTCATTTTCAGTGTTCTTCAATAAAATTGTAACTCAATCGTCCAGCATGATATGAAAAATCTTGTGTTTTCCTTGATTCTGATGGTACAAATAGTCATATTACACTATCAAATTATGGTTTTTTTTCCATACTATGTTTCACCCACTGCCTTATTCTTACAGAGACTGACACTTAAGTCCAGCTGCTTTTTCTAAAGGTGATAATTAAATTTAAGTCATATTTACATTTTTATTTCAATCGAATTAATGAATAGTCTGTTTACATTTTAAATTAACTTTCTATTCAAAGTTTGCTAATTAACATCATGGAGTGACCCAAACATGAAAAAGTCTCACTCTTATGCATTTAAAAAACAAGTTTTAGGTCATTCAGATTATATCAAATACAAAGCAAAATGAATAGCTGTACTAAAACAGTGGTGAATCTATATGGGGGGAGTGTTTCTAGAGTTGATCCCCAACTGGAAATGTTTTTTTTTAAGGAAAAAATACCCCATATCCTCCTTTTCAAAATTCCCAATTCTGCAGTCAATTTTTATCCCAAACTACCTCTTTCATCTCAAATCTCTTGGCAGACTGCCACATTCTTAATTACCTAAGTATAAAGACAGTAAATTTTCTCTCAACCTACTTCTTACATCTTGAAACTCTTGTCGGATTGTCACATTCTTAATTACTAAATTTCCAGGACAGTCAATTTTCTCCCAACCTACCTTTTCTCCTTGGATTCCTGGCAGACCGTCATGTCCTGGGGTACCATCTCTTCCATTGGCTCCTTCCAATCCTTGTTCTCCATGTTCTCCTTTCTCCCCTCTTTCTCCCTTGGCTCCCTGATCAAATGGATCTTGTGACAAGATAATGTCAACAATTTCTTTTGTGTTGACTGAGGCAGAGAGACCAGGTTCTCCTCTTGGCCCAACTTGTCCAATGCCTGGAAGACCCTGTAATTAGAAACAAAAGATGTTCCAGTCAAAATCTGTGATAAATTCAAAACTGAAAAACTTTCTTTAGATTCTAATTTTTGCTACTACTGCAAGGCAAAAAGAAATCAACCTAAATTAAAAGCTGAATTTCTAAAAGTTTCAAATCTATAAAATGCCTAAAAGTAAATGACCACTAAAATTGAAACACACTGACAAACAAAAAAGCTTATGTAAAATTTATTTGTGGCCATGATAAGTACCGGTACTTGCAGAGAAAACTCTAATGAAAAATTTGTAGATGATCATCGATCAATTTCAAATCACATATCACTGATCTGTTATTGCTTCTGCTTTACATCAGGTGAGTGCTGATGGGTTTACATATTTTGGATAGGAGACAAATGGACAGACAGACTGACAGATACCCTGATCACTATATACATCCCGCACATCAATGGGTCATTTCAGCATTTTAGCAGTCTGTCTACCAAAATAAATTCCACATAGTATTGGTTAAATTATATCAACCAAATATCCAACAAAAGTTTTGCAAAATCTGGAAAATATATACCTACAAATATTTATAAATTCACAGTGAATGCTAGAGATAATGCCCTTGAGCATTTTAACCTTCCAAAACTGAAGATTTTATTTATTGGATCCATGTCTCCTTGTATAACCTACTCTTTCTCCTGGTTCTCCTTTCTGCCCCTGTGGACCAGCAGGACCCACCAGTCCATTTTCTCCCCGTTCTCCTTTCACTCCTATCAATCCAGGTTGTCCTGCCAGACCAGTTTCACCTTGTGGTCCAGGTAGTCCTGGTTCTCCCTTTTCACCTGTAAGAAAATGAAGATTATACCACAGGACTCTGCTCTCAATACCTGTTACAGTTAAACCTGTGTAAACTGAACCCTGTCTAAAACAGACACTTTTTAAATCCATTCATATCATTAAACTGTATTTTATACCTGGGTAAAACCAACACCTACCTACACTTGGCAAATTATTGAGTCCAAAATGGTTCAGAACAGACAGGTTTCATTTCATTTCGATAGCAGTAAACATGAAGTTGTATGGTTTGTCCTGATAGGTATACCCCCAACTTGTACCATATACAATGAAATCTGGACAAACAGAATGACTACTGAAATGATGGACAAGCAAGGCGATTCCTATATACCACCCAAGCATTGAGTTGGAGTAGAATTTAGGAAATATATAATTTGAAATTTTACATGATGATTTCTGTTGTTAAAAATTTACTTCTCAAAAATTCTTTACAGAAAGCATAAAACTAAAGAAATCTATAAAAACTCTGACTAATTTGGATTACTACATGAAAAACATTTGAAATACTTCTAATGCATGCATATGACATTTCTTCACAGTAAAAAAAACTTTGACCCTAACAGTGATTTTAACCTTTGACCAAAGAAAGTATGCACATTTTATTCATGTTAAGGGAAGCTTTTTCAAAAATCAAGAGAAAGAAAATTACCATGACGTTGTTTCTAAATGACAAATGATTGATTAATAGTAGTTTTACTTCCTATGACAGATATGAGGAGCACATCTGATCTATTGAATAGACCTTGCTTTGACTGATATGTTGAGCCAGAGTCTTTAATGCCCTAGTTCACAGAAGCTACAGCCAACATGCTTGGTGGAGAAGCAATGAACTCTAAGGTATGACATGGCCAGGAAGCAAACAACTTCAAGCATTTAGCTGAAAAGCCTACATATTTTTATTTTTGATATTTTGTTTGAAACGCTGTAGTAAACAGAAATTAACAGTCAGTTTTTGATATAACCCGTGCTCTTAGGAGATAAAAATTATATAGAATGCACTGTAGATTTCAAAAATAAGGGAGATAACTCTGTAAATGACAGTCAAAAACAATAGAATCTATTGGATTTTCAATGTTGATTATCTCCTAAGAGCAGGCAGATTCGAATAAATAATTACACATTTTTAAAATACAGACCCATTAATCAACTTAATATCAAAAATAAAAATATGTAGCCTTTTTTAAGATAAATCACATTTTGTAAAATTTGCATGATTCTTACAAAGACTACTACTTAACAGCAAACAACGAATCTAATTAATGGTATCCCCATTTTCAATCACAATTTCAGGAAAATAAACAAAATCCTCGGTAAACAGGAAGTTGTTGTCAAATTTTTCTGAAATGACACCATGTGCAGGGTAGGAAACTCACTCAAATTCTTGCCAGTCCTGCATACAATTTGTCAATATATTTACTATATGGCTATATCGATTTTTGCTAAAATTAGCCAGCCCTGCCTGTCTAGGGCTGGCAGGCTGGCTTCTATTTCTAAATCTGCCATTTGGAAACATATCGAAAGAAAGTGTTAAAATTTCAAGCCATTGTGATGAGTAGTTGCTGAGAAAACTATGAAAGAAAAAATAGTGACAATGGAAACATGGATGCACAGACAAGGGTAAAATAGTATGCCCCTGTTCTTCCAGAGCAGGGATGTAATAAATAGGTAGACATAGTGACAAATCGTCCATAGTGTTACAACATCAATGTTGCTGCAACTTCATGGGCAGGTTTCTTTACCAGAAATGTTTTCTAAAGTTTATAGGTAAACTTTTCAAAAATTTGTTGGCAAATTCTGAATTTTTATACTGTAATATCTATTAAATGTGACTTGGTTGCAATTGCAAAACTTCCAATCGAGCAATACAGAATTTGTTCTAATATGGTGAAAGTACTATTGTTCATGGGGCTACAATATTTATGGTTTTGATGGGTTTGGTAAACCACGAAATTTGGTTCCCTAGGAAAAGGAAATTTCCCATTCGTTTGATAGAGTCCTCAAATCCATGAATTCACTAACTGTTATTTTTTTCCTAAACCATGAAAATTCATACCCCATGAATATAAGTACAGACACAGTATGAAGTTTTGATATCTAAGTGCCTTCTACATTTTTTCATCCTCTATAAAAGGCCAAACTACAAAATTTGGTTCCCAACAAAAAAAAAGATTTCAATTAATGTGTATACTTAAAACCTCAAAACCATGTTTTCATGAATCAAGGAACTCTCTTCCCTAATCCATGAAAATTGGTATCCATGAATTAAAGTACTTTCACAGTGAAACTGTTGCCTTTGATATTTACCTTTATCTCCCATCAATTCTGCAATGAGATCAGGAGGTGGTGGCACGGATAGTGGGGGACCAGGTGGCCCTTGTTCTCCCCGGTCTCCTTTCTCTCCTTTTTCTCCCTTCACACTAGTAGGTGGTGGCTGGAGAGATATATGAAATATAACTTAATTTCAGTGTCATGCAGAGGTGGAGTAAATTGAGTGCAAACTAAGTGCAACAAACCTTACAAAATCCTTTAGTCTGAAGATGTAACTTATGGCAAATCAAAGCCTAGAGATTTCTTGTTGCAACTAATATTCTCAGATCTTTAAAATTATAACAGCAAAATTTTCATTTTTTTAAGAGTTTGTTTAACAGTCTTAGTTTGTACTGATTAAATATATTTTTCAAAACCAAAATTCATTTTCATTTAAGTAGCACTACAGCTAAGGATCATGCAAAATGTGATTCATGGGTGAAAAGCCTACATATTTTTAATTTTGATATTTTGTTTGAAATGTCATAGTAAACAGAAATAAACATGTGGTTTTTCATATAACCCGTGCTCTTAGGAGATAAAAATTATATAGAATGCACTGTAGATTTCAAAATTAAGGGAGGTAACTCTGTAAATGGCACTCAAATGCAATAGAATCTACTGTATTTTCTATATCAATTATCTCCTAAGAGCAGGCAGATTTGAATGAATAATTACACATTTCATAGTACAGACCCATAAAACAACTTAGTTACAAAAATAAAAATATATAGCCTTTTTTGGGGGTGTATCACAAATTTTTCAGATTTTGCATGATTCTTACAAAGACAGCTATTTAATATGATTACCACCAACAATTAATATCCTGAATGTTTATACACTCCCCATCTTCCTTTAAATGATTGGATGCTGATTAATTTGTATATTCAGAATTCATTTCTATTAGACAGTGATCAGATTTAAGGGGAAATCCTGCTGAAATTCAATTTTGCTCGTAGAAATTATTTCCACATGCTAAAATTTGTTAGTGGAATTATATATGTAATATAGATAAAGTCAAAATTATAACCCAAAAAACTTTAAATAAGCAAGTGTAAATTTTCAGTACTTACTAAATATAGCTAGTGGAAAAAAATTCTGAAATTCAATCCCTGTTAGATCAAAATTGCCCATATTCAAACTCTTACTCTTTTGATGCAACTCTAGTTGACCTAAACAAAATGGCGGGTGTTTCTAGAAAAGCAGACGACGCTTATCCAAACGGTGCACCTGGTCCATGCTCCCAGTTTTTAGTGGAGTCCGAGTTGCTCATTTGCTTTTGTTACTTTGAATGTATGATTTTAGTTACTTAATGTTCTTTGTTGTGTATATCTGTTTTCCATGTCTGGTCTTTGTCCCTGGATTACATTCTTTTGATTACCGCTATAACCTTGGTTCCGTTGATTACTCTTTCTATAGATTGGAAGTAAATGTAACAAATTAATCATGTGAAAATAAAAAAAATCATCATTCCAGAATTCTTTAATGCTATAGGGAACAAAACTAGATTTTAATTACCCTTTTCTTTTACCGCACTGCTTTTGATTAATTCTTTATTAACAAACCTGTGTAAACTTGGGTATAATAACATCAGGCCTCTCAGAAACACCAGAAGTGGTAGATCCACTTTCATTCTCTATGCTCTACAATAAACGAATCATTATCATGAAAATTGAAGGCAAAACCTGGATTACTGAGAGGTAGAAAATCAAGGATGTTGTTCTTGTTCTTAAAGTAACCTGAGAAAAATTAAAGAATAGCAGGAGTAACTAAGCCAAAAACTTCATCCAACATAAAGTTCATATAAGTTGTACTTTTTTTTATCTTGCAACTGATTGAGTCAAAACAAATAGAGTTATCTTTCTTTGTCAAGCTAAGATATTTGTAGAGAATATTTCGGGTGACCAAATGCTATTACAGAATACATTAACACCCTATAAAACCTACAATAAACATGACAACCTTCAAATGGTAATGCATACAACTGTTAGAAATTACAGAAGTTTCAGAGAAAAAAATAAAATAATTCATAGATCCTGAATTCCTGACTTACACAGTCAGATCACTATGGCTACCTTTTTTTGTCTATGTAAGTTGTTCTAGTATATTAGGTGTTTCCTCACACTTAGCGTTTGTTCTTAGAATTATTTGTCTGTGAGAATTTCTTTCTCTTCTGATCTACTGTTTTTTCAGACTATAAATTGATACTTTTTTTCAGCACAGTGTCAGCCTCGACTTATCATCCACTTTGACTTATATAAGGATTTTTCGAGAAAAAATGTTCATCTACCATGCATTTCATTAGATTTGTTTTTTTTTCATTTTTGATTGTTTTTATTCAAAATTTTGGGTAAACTGCAGTCAACAATTAATTGGCATTGTTTGTGGTAAACTTCTGGTACAGGATTTAAGCCATACTTACTAAACAGTCTATGATATCTACTTCAGCTGGATCTGTATAAAATTTCAGCTCTTGAATTACACCCTGTAATAGAAAAAAAAGGATCTTTTCATAAGTGTCTTAATAAACATTTTTCTTTTATTTTTCAGGGTTCTGTTAACATTTTTCTTTTATTTTTCAGGGTTCTGTTTAGACTAATTTCACTGTACATGTAGCAGGTAAGCTATTCAAACAACTATTGCATGTATAGGTATCCCCTCAGTGTGATGGAGGGATGGATAAACAGACTGACTGACGTTGGGATGGAAAGAATGGGGCCATTACTAGAAATGTTTTTACCAGGGGGATCATCACAGTTAAAACTTAAATCCCTCAAATCTTTTTTCAACTTTAAACCATGAATTGGCCATTGTTTTAACCTTTGAATTCATAAACAATTTAAAATCAATGTTAAGTTTGTTATGTTTCATTTAATTTATTGTGAATCAAAAATATCATGTGACCAATACCAAAGCCAACAATCATTATAAAGATATTGTCCTGTCAACAGGGAATAAATGACACCTGTCTGAAGATTCATCTTTTTGTCTTGATCAATGCACCTTGGAAAGGTTGCGTGACCTGTACAGCAGATAATCTCTATACCATAGGGGTATCAACCTGTCCACAACAATTTAATGACACCTGTCTTAGCAACCTTATACCCTCTAGGTCAATGACCTCACATTCTTGAATTTAATTAACATTGTATAAGAGAATTAACCTTCAGATAGGGACCATTAGATTTAAAAGTCAGGTAGGACCTTCTGTTGATGATACAGGTAAAAATGAAATAGGGATTTAAGATTTAAATAGGAAAAGTTTTCTTAAGACTTTTGACAAAAACTCGATCTGAATGCTCAACAAAATAGAAAAAAAATCAAAAGGAAAAAATTCTATTACCAGATAGCAATTGAGGAATTATTTGCCTAGCATACTTTTAACTAATAAAAATAGCCAGGCCACAGCGTCACAAAACTTGAAAAGTTACTTCAGTCTGAGAAAACTGAACTGTTAGTGGCATCGTCAATTTCAAAGTCTTTGAGTTACCACAGAAGGTAAGAATTTTCTCAGACACATATTTTTTAAGAATTGCGGTGCTCAAGCCAGCTTTGAAAACAAATTTCATATAATTTGTAAACAAACTCAAGATTTCATACAACAGTATAGGCACATACAAGGAGATCATGGCACTAGGTACATGATAACAAACACATATTACATTACACTGATATTATACTGACAATATACTGACATTGTCATTACTATTTGGACAATTCCACATGGACATCATGCTGTACTAGCACAACTGTCAAATAATTACATGACATGGAAATTTACCAGAAATTTATGTTGAAAAATATAATACTAGCATCAAATTTTTGTGGGACTTCATATTTTGTATGCACTTGAAAAAGAAACTGAAAGTAGATGAGGGGTATTATAAACTGAAAGTAGATGAGTAATATTAGAAAATGAAAGTAGGACCAGGTTATTGTTGAACAATCTTGTTAATCAATTGTGACATCACATTTTGGGTTGCAAAATTCTATGTATGGAATAAGTGAAAACCCCATATGGTACCCTGACTGTTACTGGAATCAACCAAGTCGAGTGACAGGCTGCTCAGGTTAATTTTCACCTAACCACTCAGCCATTCATTAGATGGTACATGATATTTAATTTCATCAATGTGGTGAAAAGTTGGGTATATTCAAACTTTTAGATACAGATCAACTGTCAATTATTGAAGATGTCATAAATAAATTTTCTCCTTGTCCTGTCCAACACTGCCTGATCCTTATCTTGAACAGGACGGAAAAAAGGTGTTAACAGGAGATTTAAGTAAAAAACATTAAGTCTTTATCTCTATTCAGCCAAAAATTAACCTTACTAAAATTCAAATTTGACTTGAAATTTAAATAATTGAAATGATTAATGAGGCTTATGGTGGATTCTTATATACAAAGGACTAGGTTACTAAAAAAAATAAATAAAACATACCAGTCAAAAACACATCAATCTGACAATATAATTTTACTCATAAAGAAGTCTTGTCCACATGAACTTGAAAAGGGAGCTATTTGACCTTTGCATCACTAAATATATTTCCAAATTTCTCATTTGTATAATAGAAAATTGAGTAGATGTTCATTTGCAGTGCATTTAAGTGTAAACCAAAATAAAATGGAAAATCTGGTCTTTATTCCTGGATTCTGATGGTACAGATAGTCATATTACACAAGTGGTTGTTAATATTTCATAGTTTCAAGTTATTCCCAGAGCCAGATGATTCTTCTAGGGACTAACACTTAATACTGCTTGTATCAATGTAAAAATGATTTTAAGGATATTATTTTTGAGCTTTATAGAGTAATCAAGGGAACCAAGATTCTAGAGGAAATCAAAAGAATGTAACCCAGGGACAAAGACCAGACATGGAAAACTCACATACAAAACAAAGAACACGAGATAACATTAAATAACCAGTTAAATTACATACAAAGTAACAAAAGTAAATGAGCAACTCAGACTCCACTGACAACTGGGAGCATGGACCAGGTGCACCGGTAGGGTAAGCGAACACTGCTTTTCTAGAAACATCTGAGCACAATGAGTTTCTTATAAAAAGTCAAGTACGGAGTAGATGAAAGAGGAAAGGATAAAGATAACACTTTGCACAAATCAGTTTTCATGTGGCAGATGTATACACCATAATGATCCACAAGTTCATGATGACGACCATAAAATTTCTGTAGTGATGACTTGTAATCTTGTAACAACATAGCCCTATTCCAGAAGCCTAATTGTAAGAAGTCTACGGCAACACAAAGTCTGCATAGTTACAGCGGCATAACATATGGGTTGTGAAATGAAAATTCCCTACACATGTGCTGAAGGGATGTTGCAACAAATGAAAGGAAAGTTGACAAAGTCATCACAGATGAAAGTAACAAGAAATTGAAGTAAAATATAAAAAAAATGCTATTTCATCAACAATTTTGAGAAATTTGAGAAAACTTGAGTAGGAACTAATGATTCTGAGAACTGGTTAAGGGGCTTCATATACATGTAGGCATATATGCTTGGTTAATAAATATGTGAATTATCATATTTAATAGTAATAGACAGTAATGAATGGTTTAAATCATTTCTCCACTCGATATGGAAAAATTAAAATTTTCAACATGAGAGCTTTAGCGAGCATGAACAAATCTTAATTTTACCACAGAGAGTGGAGAAATAATTGAAATCAATGATAGGCTGAAGGAAAATAGGTTTCTCCCATGAAATCTGTAGAAAACCTGGATATATAAAATGCAGAAAACTATCGTAAAAATTTAATCGCCACCTGGTGGTTAAAAAGTTAAGTGCATTTTTAATCACAGGCTTAGGATGGGAGAATATGTTTTAACACAGCGTTTGTATTTATATGTGGAATAAATAACCAAAGAAATTTCTGCAATATTAAATCAGAACTTTGTACAGAAGGCATACTTTACAAAATTTTGTTAACTTTATTTATTCTGATCTGATAGATGTAAGCATTGATTGTACCCTTATTACATCAACCCAAAGAACAATATCTCTAAGCAATTAATTTTCTGATTCAAGCAACGTAAACTAAGGAGAGCATTTCAAAATTTTCCAAACACATTCTGGCTTATCTCCCCTTTCGTAACTTATCCATTTGTATGATCACAGCTTACACAAGTTCATTAGAAAAAAAGCTCACTCACTGATGAAAATGCACTAATAATACAAGATAAAAGACACTTAGTTCTCTTGATTTTAAGGTGTTACATTGAACTTCAGATTCTTGATGTGGCATTTACAAACCTACCTACGAAGCCATTTTAACGGATTGTTTATATTAAAATGAGTGCATCATTGGTTTTTCTGCATTTTTCAGCCCACTCAATTGCTGGATCTTTAAACATTATACATCATAACAACATTAATTCAGTCAATGCCAAGTAATTTACTTTCTCCAGATTACTTAATGATTAGCGTAAGTTAAAAATATTGAATAGTATCAACAAATGTGGACTGGAATGTCTTAAAGGGTATGAATGAACTAGGTTTGGTTAATCCAACTCTGGGAACAGCCATTTCTTTTTTTAAGGTTCAGCTATAATATTGGTTTCCAAAATATTCTTTAGGTGCAAAAAAAATTGGCAAATGTAAATTTAACAAATGAATTAAACTATTGCAAAAAAATCCCATTGACAGACAAACCCTGCAACTGAAAATGAAATTATGGGTAACACAGAGACATATTTTTTAGGGTCAAGAAAAGTAAAAACGATTGGAAAATCCAGATTTTGTAAATGTATCTTACAAAAATGGTCTATGTAAACCACATTAAAAGAATAATAAACAGATTGGAAAGGGATGAGTTATTTGATGGAATACCTTAAAGAAATGGCCCACTAGAAACCATGGGAGGGTTTACAAAAGTGATTTGTAATACACTTTGTTAAAACTTTTTTAAAAAAAATTGTTAAATTTCCAAGACATGGTGAACATGGGAACGATATATTTTTTCAGATTTCTTAAGTATATTTGCAAATACATTTAAATTCATAATGTTAATAGAAGTCTAAAAACAAAGTCTAATTTACATGAAAATGTATCAAAATCAACATGTCCATGCCACATTTTGGAGAATGCCAATGCAAAAAAAATTTCATTCCACAGTGGAATATAACCACAAATTTTGATAAAGAATTTCTGAATTAAAACCACATCTTTCAAATTAAGAAACCATACATGCCAGTCTAGACAGCAAGGTATGCATATAAATGGAATTTTTTGCTTGTATCATGTTAATGGGAAATATTACATAATGTATGATTGTCTCCCCTGAATAGGTTTGATGACCCTTCATAATATGTTCTCACTAAGTAATTGTATTTCATATGATCTGATTTAATAAATGAATGTGATGACACAGTTGATAGTTATATTATTTATTAAGAAAAGCCACAGGATTTTCATTTAAAGAAAGTTTTGAATTCTAATGAAATAGATTTGGAAATGTTCAAAATTCTACTTCTCATATTTTCATTGTGATAAATATACATAGGTTTCTTAGGGCAAAGTAAACATGATCCTGATGTATTCTCATGTCTAATTTTAGAACTTGAATATGAACTAAATAAAGTAGCAGTACAAATAAGTTCAGTGAACCACTTGGATACTTGGATACCAACTTTGAATTATCTCCCCTTATTAATATAGGGCAAGATGTCAACTGACTTTATATATTCTGTATATTAGTGGTTTTTAGTCGCTTTTTTAGCAAATTTTTCATTTGTTGTGAAAATGAGTGATTTAATTTTTCATTATACTGAAACCATCCTGACATCTACCATGAAAAAAATTTCTTTCAGGAATTTTAGATCTAATTTGATGACTTAGACCTCACAATATGTTCAATGATCAAATCCTGTCTAAAACAGAGTGAAGATCTGATACTCATGGAAAAACTACCTTTCATTAACGCAGCAAAGACCTTTAATTGGAAAAGGGGATGTTTTATTGAAAGCATAACATTTTAGAGTGAAATTTGATTCCCTTCATGTTTATGTATCTGACCAATAATTTGCAAACAAATATCTTTTTTCTTTTTTTTTTAAATTGTAAAGTTATGAAAGAAAAATACATAATAATTGTGTCATTGATTTCTTCCTCAGCTTTGAAGTAGAAACTTATGAGGTAGATAACAGTTATTCCTGTGTTGAAATTTACAATATTACATAATTTAGAAAAAAATGCACACTTCAAAATTTGCTTAATTGACAGAAAATATGCAAAAAACAGTTGAACTAAGCTTTTGTTCTAAATAAATCCCAAGTGTAGGGTGTATGACTCAATGTCACTCTGACCTATCACAAATATTCTATTTCATAAATTTACAGTAAAATAAATACTTTAATCATGTTAAAATAATGTAATTTTGAAGCAATGCTATCTAAATCAAAATATTGTATTCCCTCCAAAATAAATAATTACAAATTGCTTCCTACAGCAATTTTCACTGGAATAAAATATGAGGCTCAACAGAACACTGATGTCACAAGGATTATCTTTGATTCACCCAATGTCACTAGATTAACCTTCCCTTGGTTCACCTGATGTCACTAGATTAACCTTCCCTTGGTTGACCTAATGTCCCCAGATTAAAATTTTTTGGTTTACCTAATGTCATCAGATTAACCCTTGGTTCACCTGATGTCACCAGATTTACCTTTGGTTCACCTGATGTCACTAGATTAACTTTTGGTTCACCTGATTTCACTAGATTTACCTTCCCTTGGTTCACCTGATGTCAAATGATGTACCTTCCCTTGGTTCAATTGATGTCACAAGATTTACCTTTGGTTCACCTGATTTCATGAGATTTACTTTTGGTTGACCTGAAGTCATGAGATTAACAAGATTAATCTTTGGGTCACCTGATGTCATGAGATTTTCCTGTGGTTCACCTGATGTCACAATGATTACCTTTGGTTCACCTGATATCACTAGAATTACCTTTGGTTCACCTGATGTCATGAGATTTACCTTTGGTTCACCTGATGTCATGAGATTTACCTTTGGTTCACCTGATGTCACTAGAATTACCTTTGGTTCACCTGATGTCACGAGATTTACCTTTGGTTCACTTGGAATTGGTTTCATTAAAAACATCAAATAGAGTGTTTCCTCAATTCTTGGTCAAAATTTGAGCTGAAGAAGTATGTGAGGAAAATTTCAACTTGAGATTCATTATGAAACCAAGGCCCTGGTTACTTCCAACAAGTCATGCACTTAGTAAAATAAGTGATTATAAAGATAATTCAAAATTTTGAGTCAATTCCTCTGGAGCATTTATCTTTTTTTTATCTTGTATGAAAACCTCAAGGAAAAACTTATGGTATAGTTATACTTTTAGTCACAGGAACAAAATTTTATGGTTTAACATTTTTATTAAAACCTAATTTCATAGATTCTTGAATTCATGGATTTGACAACCCAATCAAACAAATGAATGGGAAACTTCCTATTAATTGGGAACCAAATTTAAAGTTTTTCAACCCACAAAAAAAAAAATAAAATAAAATAAAACAAAACAAAAATGAAATTGGTAAACCCTAAAAAGTAAACCCTTAGCCTATGATTAAAATACTAAAAGATTGCTTTTATTCTTACCTCGAAAGATGTTTCTTCGAAATTTCTACCACCTTGTGCTATGTATAAAGATTCCTTATCAAATAATTCTAATGGTTTACGGCCTGAAACAACATTCCTTCCGACTTCTTCACAGTTAGAATATAATATTACTATGTCCCCCTGGACTTTAAAAACTAGTTTTGTGAAGGAATCACCACTTAGATCATTAACACTAAAATTTCCAATGGTCCTTGAAATACTTCCAGACTGATGGTCTTCAGTGTAGTACAATATTACGTTATGATTGTTTCCGAAAGTGGAAGTTATTCGAACACCAAATGCTATTACAGTCTCATCTATATTTTTTACAGCAAAAACTATTCCATCAGACGAAGTAACTTTAGCAGTTAATGATAATGCAAAATCTGAAATTGGCTTTTTAAATAAAGTAAAAGCATTTGTCCGTATAGAAGCTTTTTTTGAAATCTTAAATGCAGGAAATCCTTCCAGTCCGATTCCATAGGAAACACCGTTGTTTGGTAAAGGAATTCCGACGGCTGACAGAAGGTCAACTTCTTTTTCTGAAATGAAAGGAATTTATGATTAACTTTTATACTATACTAGTATTTTGTAACAGCAGAGACATGTTTAAAGTCTTCAATGTTACTTTTATACAATATATACAATTTTATTTATTTAATCATAGATACAATAAAAATACTGATTACGATTAGAATAAAAGATTGCCTGGGCAAACAAAAAATAAACAATTTTATATTTGGCCTAAGCTGAGTAGTCAATAAAATAATTTACAAGTCCCTTTAAGTTTTTTCATAACAAACCTATTTCAATGTTCTGTGAAAGAAAATTAGTTAATTTATACAGTAAAACCTGTACAAACCAAACCCTGAATAATCTCCAAACCTGTCTAAACCAAACCCTGAATGTACCAAAAACCCTGTCTTCACCAAATCCTGAATGTTCCAAAAACATGTCTAAACCAAACCATGAATGTTAAAAAAACTGTCTAAACCAAATCCTGAATAATCCCAAAACCTGTATAACCAAACTCAGAATAATCTGAAAATCTGTCTAAACCAAACCCTGAATAATCTGAAAACCTGTCTAAACCAAACCCTGAATAATCTGAAATCCTGTCTAAACCAAATCCTGAATAATCCCCAAACCTGTCTAAACAGACACTTTTTAAGTCCCTTTACATCAATATTAATGTAATTGAACCTTGGTGAACCGAACTCCTGTCTTAATCAAATAAATTTTGAAGTCAAAAAAGGGGTTTGGTTTAGACAGATATTAATTCTGATGCATTTTAAACAGATCCTGCTAAAATGTGACGATTTGCAATATTCATGATGCAAATTATATATTAATAAAAAAAAAATAATGATGTAAAAAAAAAAAAAAAAAGTAATTTAGACATAGAAAAACATGGAAAACTGATATAAAAAGTTATGGTTCAAGTAAACTCAATTAAGTACTTCCTAAGCATGACACAATATTCTGGGTTTTTACAATGCTTTTTTCCTCTAACGTTACGTAAGGATACAATCCCTGTATATTGGTAATAACTCTCAACAAGTACATTATATACATTGTAAAAAAGAAATCTGTAAATAATCAAGTTTATCACGGTAGTCATAAATTATATGCTGCATAATCAAACGGTTTATTGGATAAAATTACACCTTCAAATTATGCAAAAATACACTTTCAAGAGCCACTTATCTCTGTTGCACAAAATCACTTTCATATTCCAGGTTTGTGCACGAAGTAGCCTTCATGTTATGAGAAGAGTCAACAAGGTTTTAAGACTGTCTCAATTTTTTTCTATAGAGTACTGACTAACAACATTTTCCAGTTTGATTCCAATCCAACCATTTTTTAGAGTTTTCCAGTTGTGATTGATAGTTAGAAACAAAATCTGACACTAAATTTTTGCAAGCCAGATACTGGTCTCAAAAGTGAGAAAAAGAAATCACAATGCACATAATTCAAGATCTAATTTGGAGCAATTAGAAAATGCAATTGACATTGCTTAACTTATTGCTATCTACAGTTATTTAGCATAACAATTTAAACTATTACTCCATGTAATACTGTTCATACACTTAACATCAATATTGATTTTTTTTTCATCTAAGCAAATTAGTTGCTTATGTTTAAGCTAGCTAAGTCTTCATGGGTCTGGCAATAGCAATTAAATATATTGCTGCTCGGACGTTAAACCCCAACAAACATACAAACAAAAGCAGTTAAATAAAGTGACAGATGTATCCAGCCATTCCACTAAGCCAATCCATGATTTAGACCAGGCCATGAGTTACATAACACAGCCTCAACATGTGAAGTGACATTTGACTGCAAAACTATAGATGCATAACAATGTTAAAATATCTTCAACAATCAACAAGGAATTGCTCTGTTGTTAACTCCTGCAAGACATCATAATTTTACGAATATTTACACTGAATTTAATTTTTCTATAAAACCATGCAGGAAATAAAATTATTATTTATTGCATGATAAATTATTTATAATCAACCATTTTCTGAATCAATTTTAGGGTATTAACCAATATTTACATTTTTACTGAAAGTGTATACATTTGACCTACCTTGTATCCCATAATAAAAGCTATGTAGGCAACGTAATTAGCTTCTAACTATCCAAAAACTTTAATAATTTGTTTACACTGCGTTAGAAGAGTGACCACTGTATCAGTTATGCCAAATTCTCCTATCTTCTGGCAATACATTTCAAATGGTTTCACTACACAATGTGACATCTTTCAGAGGCAGATTCAGACACTTTGAAAAGGAGGGTGCCAGCCGGGGTTCCTCAGAAAAAGGAAGATACTAGGACATTATTTGTCATTTTTTGTCAATTTTACTCATGAGTATGACAAATTTTCCAATATAAAGAGGGGGAGCCAACCCTTGCACCCTCTCTGGATCAGCCACTATCTTTAGAAGGGACACATGGTGACCAAGTGCATACTCCACCCTAGATTATCAAAAAATATATTTTCTTCAAACTATAAACTATATTAAAAAGAATCACGCCTTTCTCCAAAATATAGGTCATCTTTTTCTAACTGTCCCTGTAAACATAATTTTTATTCTGAATTTCTATTGTTTAAGGCATTAAAAACTGCATATTAATTCATATATTGTAAGCTACTTCTGGGTGCAGAAATAAGATGGATAATTATCAAAATTTTCTGACGTGTTATTACCAAAAAAAGTTAAGTGTCATTTTGTCACCATCGTATTATGAACTAGAGGATTTTGTTAATGATATAGTGGTCTTTTACCTTATAACAGTGGTGGATTCATAGGGAGGGTGCAGGAGGTAATCACTCCTACTTTTTAATTGGAAAATTTGTAAAATTGACAAAAAACTGGCAAATAATGTCCTTACACCCCCTTTTTTTCTGAGAAATTCCAGCTGGCACCAATCCTTTTCAAAATGTCTGTATCCGCTGCTGCTATAAGAAACCACTTCTTAGTCATTTGAAGGGGAATTAGGAACCCTGAATTCACAAGGTCATGTGACATGTTCTACATGTCACTTCCATGTACTACATGTAAAAAATGTGATGACATTTATGCAACTGAGAAAGACAAAGTGAAACTTATCCAGGTCTATGTCATAATAATGTAAGCATCAAAAGTCTTCATTGTAACACATTTAACAAATTGTCACTAAATATATCTAACAAGTCTGTCTGGATGTGTGGGTGTGTAGAAAATAGAATTTGTGTTGTTAAAGGGAAAAGTTTGCAAAACTTTAGGCTTCAACTTCTGAACAGGAAGATATTGTAATTCCAAAATAAGTAATAATCCATACTTATCTTTATACTTGTACCAAATAAAATTTCTTGTAATACAACCTTCACTTAGCAGTATGATTCATAAAAAAAACTAAAAGGGAGACAACTCATTAAATATTAATCTAAAAAAGAAAAGTGGTAAAAATTACAAACTATAAAGCCAAACAAGACAGTTACCAGTACAGGCCAAACTTCATGTCTTAATTTTTTTAATCAGTTGCTGCACTTTTGATACAAAAACATATAAATTCTGCATGAATTACGCTTTTTTTCAAGAGTCATTCTTCTTGATTAGGTTAATTTTAGTTGGAGATGAATGTATGGTCTTCTCCGATAGACAAATTTGTATGAAGAAAGGACTATAATTACATTAAAATATGTGGTATGTAGATCAGTAGCATTGTTTTCTTGCACTACTATTAGCAGTGCCTAAACTTTATAAGGACTGGTACATTTATTATAACAAATCCAAGGATTCACTTGGTGTTCACAAAGCATTATATTCAAATATATGCTATTTATTTAATTAGGATTTGCGGTCTAAGCCATGCAATTAAATAAAAACAATATTTTATTGCAAAATCAAATATCAACAAACAGGTGTGAAATTATAAAGGGAAATAAATGATTTTTGAGAAAAAAATGGGTCATATAGGTGTATACTGCCCCAGTATACAAATATTATAGGTCAAAATTGTCAAAATGTCATTTAAACATAACTTTTACATCAAAAGAAAATTAGTCCTTTGAAAAGATTTTCCAGATGTTTCAAAATGCTATCTTTTTAAAGCCCTAATTTTCTGGCAGTTTAATATATAATCTCTAATGCAAATAACAACCCACAAATTTTCTATAAATTTTTCAAGCAAAGAGTACTGGTCTATTTCAGAATCAGGCAAGATTTGATTGATTTGCAATTAGCAGAGATTGAATTACACAACAAATCAATAAGTTTAAGATATAAAAAGAATATATATTGGGGTAGCTGGTTGTAGGGTTAATTGATTGATTGATTGTTGTGGTTTAACACCCGAGCAGCAATATTTCAGCTATATTCAGTGAGGGTTGTGGTGGTAATATCAATTTTTTTATCTGGTTTTATTGTATTTTTTATTCTGAGATTTTTTCTGAATATATCTTTTCCGTTACAGAAATTGCTCAATAGCCAATGAGCCCACTTTCTTTACCATTTAAAAGAATTTCTAGTTCTTTCATATATGTTATTATGTCCCCACAATTAAAGGAAGGCTACTCCCTTAAAATGTTATAACTGTACTATAAAGACAACCTGCATGACTTTTAGATTGAATGATACTCAACAAGTGACTTCAGAATATTTGTTTGCACTAGAATAACAGGACAAAGATAAACTCAAAGTTTTTGTACTTTCCAATACACCATTGCATTTTTGTGCTACGTAAAAGATTTAGGTAATTCCACAGGCTCCCAGCCAAGAAATTCCATGTAGAAATTAAGAAAGACATCAAATTTAATTAGAAAAACACCACTACATGCTGTGGAAATATACAATGCATGCAAAATGATGCACTTCATCGAAAGCAATCACTGCCTTCAATAAATCAATTTATTGTCTATACAGAAACTGGCACATCTAAATTTCAGATCTTCTATGTGAAGTTGCTAGATGCAGAAAGTAATTTTAAAGTAAATTCTGCCTCAAAAGAAGGTCAAATTAAGGACTGAAATGGGTAAGGTGTATATTTAGGAATTACCGCAGGCACTGCTATTTTTAGATTTCAGCATTAACTGTTCTATATTTGTCATAATTCTAAAGTATTCGAAAGATTGGGGAAATGCCTATGACCCAAGAACATTAGCAATTAAATTCTGATTAAATATAAAAAGAGTAATCAAGGGAACAAAGGTTATAGCGGTAATCAAAAGAACGTAATCCAGGCACAAAGACCAGACATTGAAAACAGACATAAACAGCAAAGAACATAAAGTAACTAAAATCATACATACAAAGTAACAAAAGCAAACGAGCAACTCGGACTCCACTAAAAACTGGGAGCATGAACCAGGTGCACCGGTAGGGTAAGCGTGTTCTGCTTATCTTGAAACACCCGCCGAGTTGCTCATAAAAAGTCAAGTACGGGGTAGACAAACGAGGACAGGAAAACTATGAACAGTTGAATAAATCAGTTTTCATGGTGAAGATAGATACACCATAATGATCCGCGAGTTCATGATGACGACCATAAAACATCTGTAGTGATGACTTCAATCTTGAAGCAACATAATCCTGTTCCAGAAGCCTATATGTTAGAGTTCTAGCGCGATACAAAAAGTCTGCATAGTTCAGGTAAGCTCTGGCATAACGTATGAGTTGTGATATGAACACTCCATACGCAGGTGCTGAAGGGATGTTGCCACAGATGAAAGGAAAGTTGACAATTATGAATGAAAAGTCATCACGTTTGTTGTAAAGTTCAGTCAATAGTTTTCCTTTACCATCGATTTCTAAGTGTAGGTCTAGATATGAGGCTGCCTTCACAGTGTCTGTAGTATCCTTTATCTCAAGTTCTTTGGGGTAGACGCTATGTATCAAATCCCCGAAATTAAAATTGTTTAAAGATAATACGTCCTCTATATCGCTGAAACTATGATTAAAAGATCTAGCCAAACCATATTCTTTCTTTTGGATCAGATCAGCTATAAAGTCAGCCTCATAAGAGTGACGGAAAAGGTCAGCAAGTAAAGGAGCAACTCGGACTCCACTAAAAACTGGGAGCATAGACCAGGTGCACCAGTAGGGTAAGCGTCCTCTGCTTTTCTAGAAACACCCACCGACCAGGTAACCTTTTAGCCTTCAAAACAGAGTTAAGGACTCACTCTTGTTAGCCACTTTACCACAAAATTGTTTATTTAAAACTATCCAATATTCATAAAACTACCATATAATAGTAAACACAAAAAAATGGAAAAAATGATCAATGGTTCTTCTAATGAATGGTGAATGAAAAATAACAAGAGGCTGTCAAATTAACGAAGGAAGTCCACAACTCAAAAACAACAATAATAATGAAAATTATGAATATCGGTACAGGTGCCAGTTTCATAAAAATCTCAAACTGAGATTTACCTCAAATCCTCCCTTAAGTCAAATTTCAACCAATCAGATCACTTGAAATTTGATGATTTGAGGAAAATTCTAAAATTTGAGGAAAATCTCGATTGAGATTTTTTTTTAAGAGACTATTAGACTTTCCTAATGTTTATGGAAAAAACACAACAGAGTTCAAAATGATTCTGTCAAAGGCTGTTAAAGTAATTAGGCAGTACCCTGACTTCCAGGAGAGGGTCCAGGTGAGGGTGTAATTGAAAAAAAAAAAAATAAAAAAAAAAAATCTATAATAATCTGTGAAATATTGTATTGAATATGGCAATTTATCATATTCATTCATTAAACATGAATTTTTTACAATTTTGTAGCTCTGCCTTCCTATTGAGTACTTTAGTATCGAAATTGCATAAAAGTAAATTTACCATACTTATAAAAACTAAGATACTCTTGAACATGTCTTGGAGTAATTTGTGATAAAGCCATACTACAGTATAACTAGTTTAAGTTATGTAATAATAACCTGGCTTTCTCATTATCAGATTAAAATCTAATTGTTCAAACATAAAAGAAGTTCTCCCGCTAAATGTCAAAAGGAGTGGAATTCCCCAAGAAGATTTTCATCAAATAATCATTATTTTTCAAAATTATATAATAAGAAAACTGAAAGATATATTCATTTTGAAACCATTTTTCATAAATTTTATCTGGAAATCAAAATAAAAACCTAAAAAATCGTGTTTCTGATCGAAATTTTCACCGCCAAAATTATTTTGGGTATAGAAACATAATTTGATCACAAGTGGAGTATTAAAAAGATCAAAATTCAAAGGAATTTCATCAAGCATGTTACCAATAGGTCAGAGTAATTTGTGATAACACACTTTTAAAATTCTGCTTTGATATCTGACACAACAATACTTGGCAACCCCAAAGTACACTTAGGGAGTACTTTTTCAAACGCCACTTTTTCTGTTTTCAGAACAATCACTGGAAGTAGCATCTATCCACCTATTTATAATCTAAGAAACAACAATCTGATATCAGTAAAAAAAACTTCTATTGCTTTAAATGCAAACAAAATTTGTAAGTTGAGCCCCTTGTGAAAAAAAAGCATTTTAATTTAAAAATCAAGTTTTTTTAATTTTTTTATTTTGAAATACTATCTGCCAAAATTTATCATATTTTGCAACTTATAAGAATTCTTTGGCCATTTCCATGGTTTGTTTTCATAAAGCTTGAAATTGTACTAAATTTATACCCTAGCTCCTACTGCTGTTAAACTGTTCTGAAGTGCAGAAGAAAAAAACAGCATGTCCTAAAGTGCAAAGTAAAATATATCAGACTGAAAACATATTGTTCAATCCTAAAACCACATGTCTTTCTTGGGTGACATTTTTTCTCCAAAAAATAGGGGTGGTTCTTGTGTGTATTAAGTACCATTCTGTGTAAGAATCAGGCAAGGGGTGGCACATCACTTTCTCCAATTTAGTCATTTTTGCCTAAAATATATTCAGTAAATCTAGAAAACAACCAAAAAGCTATTTAAGTTTATCCTGAGGCATCTGTGACGTAGATATTTATGACTGCTAATATAGGGAAAGAGGGTGGAAAAATTTTCCCGCCATTTTTCAATAGTGCATTTCAACTAAATTTGACCTTTCAATATTATAAAAAGGCAAATTTTCACACTCTTTGATGGTTATTTCTGGTGGTTATCAGGTATAATTAACTGGTTAATGCAATAAAATCTCTGCATTTTTTTCCTTCATGTGCCACACCTTATATACATTATTTTATACAAATTATGCAGTTAAACCTGTCTAAACAAAGCCCCTTTTGGACTTTAAAATTGGTCCTATTTAGACAAATGTGTGTTAACTAAGGTTCAAAATCCATTCAAATTAATCTAAAGGGACTTTAGTGTCTGGTTTAGACAGGTCTGTGGAATTTTTGACAGGTCCAAATGTGATAGGACCTAAAGTGTTAAGGTGTTTGTCAAGTCACATGACACTGAAGAAAGTACACTTGTATTTTTTATACTAACTTAGTTTTTGCCCAAGGCAAGCTATATTGGACTGAGGTACAGCGGGAGTCCTAAATTGCCATCCAGAGACCAATAATTCAGCATATAAATAAAACCCAATTATACCTACCCACCAATTACAACCAAAAAAATAACCAATGAACCTATTTTTTCATAATATAATTCAATATACATGGTGTCAGACCAAACACAGACTAGAATAGAAATAACTGTTGCTGCTCAATTACATGATAAAAAAATGGTTAAATCTTTCATGAGTGGCACTTTAAAGTTCAAAGAATTTGTCTTTTGAAAGTTTTATATCCATTCAGTAAGGGAATACATTTCTATTTATATTCAAGCAGTGAACTTAAATTCTAGAGGACATTGAACTCTGCTAGGAATAAACAGCTGTTCTAAAGCATGTAGTACATAACAGTTGTTCAAACTTCTCTCCATGTTGAAGTATCAGGTAAAGAGGGGATACACTTTTATATGTTAGTCAAGACTTGCTACAAGCCTCTCTGAAATAAATCCTAATGGAACAAATACCCTCACAGCCTGTTGAAGCCTGTACATTTGGGGACCAATGTGGACGTACAATTCCTATTGGACACAATTTTTAAGATTAATAGACTACCCACTTTTGACAACTTTTGACACACAGTTTGATGCCATTTCTAAAGCACCCAACTGCAAACAGCACTTGTTGAAAATACAGTAACAGAATATGACTATTTCCTGACAATATGCACAACTCCCTATGGTAACCTAACACTCCACTGAGTTTCATAACAATCCTGCAAGTCCTTAAAGAGGAGCTGTGGACAAAGGAATAAACCAAATATGCTGAAAAATGCCTAATTAAATTAAAGTTATTTCTACAATTTTTGTCCAAACATAAATTCCTGACAGTATGCACATATCCATGTGATTATATTACATCACACAAAGTTTCAAAACAATGCTGCAAGCTGCTTGGAAAATAGCTTGGACAGATGAACAGACTGACAAACAGACATGGTGAAACCTATAAATCCCCAGAACTTCGTACGTGGGGGTATAATTATGGCACATATAGACTAAAATTATACAGCTTGTATCACTTCTACCATTGACAGTGTCTTAACTTTACATTGATTGGCACTTAAAACCAGATAATTACTGGAAACAAAAAACGGAAAAGAATAGAACAGTAATAAGAGTTTGAAATGACATCATTCCAACAACCATAACATAACTGCACTCAAAAGCCTTTTCAATTCACTTCTGTGATATAGCAGATGATAAGCCTGCCCCTTTCTTTTCCAGCACAGCATTCAGTTTTGTAACTCTGAAATGAAAATTCCAAACCAAAAAAATTAAAAGAACCTTCCAGCATTCCAGACTGACATGCTTAACAAAAACAAACTCCACAAAAACTGTTTTCTAGAGTTACCATTAGTGACACATGGATGAATGAACAGACACACTGACAGATAGCCTCATTATGTCCATCAAAATACAAACATGTAAAAATAAAAGTTGTTATCAAAAGTAAAACAGTGCAAGATTGATAGGATAAACAAAATGGCATAAAACAGAAGTTCAAAGCAAAAACTCCATTACAAAGTAATTAAATCTGCTTTCTTGTTGCTGTAACTAATTTAAGGCATATTTTTCAATTATTTATCAATTAAAGCATCTTTAACTACTAGATATATCTGTTTTAATGCATTTCTCACAATTATAACTAACCTTGCATCACAGAGGTGGATTGTACCCTGTGTAATATGGTATTTGATAAGTGCTACATGGTGGTTTGCAGAGCAATTCCTGTTTTTCCTTTATTTTTTTCATTAAGTTTTTACTTGAAGTGCAAAAAGGGAAATCGGTACATTCAAACTTTCATTGAATCCTGCCCAAGGTCACTTTCGTAATTCCTAAAGTCAAAGTCAAATGTCTGAAAATTAGCTGAAGAAATAGTGGAATGCTTTTTGATAAATCAGGGGTGCATTAAATATTTGATATCATTGATTGGTTTTGATAAAATATAAGAAGAATAAGTCAAAGAGACAACAAACCCACCAGGATTTCATTTAACAACCCATTAACATCTAAGGCAACACATTGGTCTTCAATGAACAAAAAGACAACCCTCACTCCATAGGGCTGGCTGCAGTTGGTCCCAAAACATCATTATACACAGGTACAGCTAAAGAGTTGCCCCTATATACACAAGTAACATAAAAATAAACTAAAGGTAAAAACAAAACAAGACATACAGAGGCCAGAAATTCCTGACAGATGCAAATAAATGTGGCAGTGTTAAAGTACTATGGCGTGATCACAACCCTCCCCCTTTAAAATCTGGCCCCTGTGGAAAAAATATTACACAAATATTGTTGTATTGAATTGTTACTTATGAAAGATGTCAGTATATTTCTTTCATTACATCAACATTGCAGACTGGGTTGAAACCATAGTGCTATTATTGTACAAATGTAATTTCAAGGTTTTTCAGACAATAAGAAAGTTACAATATTTTAAGCAACTATCAAAATTCTTTTCTTCCACATCATCACTATAAGGGTATAATCAGCAATGCACCTTAATGCCCAGGAAGAGGTATTATCCTAATTAATTCCTAAAGAGTCCCATTAACGTCAATTTTTAAGAATGTACCACTATCTTAGATTCAATTTAATAAATGATTATGGCCAAATAATACAAATTTACCGGAAAATATCACTTGATACATGTAAATAAGTAATTAAAATTGGATAACCATAAGGGTTGATTGGGTGCGTTAACAATGGATTGTGGTTTTGAAATAAAACACCAAGAGGGCAACCACAAATTGCATAGTCATGTATGTAGATGATGGTCTGAGGAATCAAAGACCATAAGTGGTCATCATAGTATAACGACTACCAGTAGGGCTACCACAAAGTGAGTTGACATGTATTTAAACTATGCTCTGAGGAAATTAAAACAGTAAGTGGCAATTACGATCAAATGACTAGCATGTGGTTTACAGTCAACAGCTTACTCATGAATACAAATGTAATTGCTTTTATCAATGGTATGAGAGAAAAAAAAACAGATCATAAATGGAGAACTTGGTCAAACGATGGAATAAAACAGCCAGTGGGTCATCATCAATTACATAGCTACTAAGGCACAGACCATTTTTTTCTTGAGTGGAGAGTGCAAAAATACCTTATTTTTTTCAGCAGCACCTTAAAGTTTCTTATTTTTTTTTGGAAATCTACATTGTTAAGTTGGCCTAGTAGCTATGTAAATTCCAGACTATAGATAAATTGATTGCAATTAAAAATTTACCCCCACCCCCCAAAAAAGTTTGTGAGCTATGCATTTCCCAGTCACTTTTCTGCAGTACCATAAATGAGCATTTTAAAAATTTAACCTACATTTCTAATCCTAATATCAAAATGATGGACCATATGAAATATTGGATAAGTCCTAATTTACCTCAAGAAAGTGCACAAAGGCACTTGAGACAAGTTTTATGCATATGGTAAATCAATTGTACTGCAATAACCTTTGACCTCTTCCCAGGATACACCAGTTGATTTTTAGGTTTTTTCACGTAGGAGTGTCTAGGATCACAGACAGACACAGTTTTAAAAGGCAAACAAATATCTAAATATCTAAATCGCACGAGGGTTTAAACATTGTATATTACAAGATCAGACTATATCATTCGATAACACAGTATCCAATAGAGGTCTTCAACAAATATGACCATGGGAGTTTAAATTTGATGAGCATGGATACATTTTGACAGGAATGGATCAGATTGCATTTTAAAGTTGCTAAGTTGTATTAAACATGTAAACAGATTATGGAAAGATCTGCATGATTACTTAATCCATCTTAATGGTTGCTTAACCAACAAGGCTTTCTGCTTAAAGTCACTTCAACTTTCACCTGAGGTCAACAGAGGACATCAATCCAATTTAAAAAAAATGTCTGCAATGGAAGTTTTGGACACTAGTATATATATTATCCCCCATACACATTTTATGAATAAAATCCTTATTAGTTTATAACCATTTTCAAAAAATTTCAGATTAATGGCTACCCTGGAAATTTTAATATGCCCCAACCTTAAATATCTTCATTCCATCCTCCACATCAAAAAATGAAGTTGATGACTTTCAATCTTACAGTGCAGAACATGAACTATATTTTCATTCATTTCCAATCCATGTCACAAAGTGCATACATATCAAGTTTGATGAATTGCATTGCAATTTTTGTTTTCTTTCAACAAAAACTACAAAGGAACAATTTCCAAAATTAAACAATTCACAAGGTATTGCACTTTAATAATTGGGCTAATGGGAGGCAACTCTTGTAAAATGTGAGAAATATACAATAAAGCTTTGAAGTGGTGCTTGATATAATTATCACTTTAAGTGTGACCTAATTTAAATTACACGAATTCCGTAAATTCGTGACACATATATTAGATGTTTAACATTATAAAGAACCTACAGCTTAAGGTGTCCTGTCATGCAATGTGGAAAAAATTGTAAAATAATTATTTTCAAATTGAAATACATTTCAAATGAAAAATTTGGACAATTAACAAATAGAAAACAACAAAAAATTGGGTTAATTCTAAAGAAACAGCTGAGAAATCTCAGTTTGAAGTAAATGACTTAAAAACCTATTTTTTACAAACTTAACAATTTCAAATGCGTTTCTTGACTTTTAAATGTATTTTTAAGACAGTGATATGTCAAGCTAATTTGTGTTACAACATTGCAGTGTTTTGTAAACATATATAAACATTTGATATTAGAGGCCTCCAAAAGAGGGGATTAGAGGCCTCAAATAAAGGGGATTAGGGGCATCCAATAGAGGGGATTAAGGGCCATGTCATGTAAAACAAGAAACATGATGCAAGAGTGATATTTAAAGTGAAGATAAGATGACATTAAAATATTGTAAACAAAAACAATTGAGAGGCTGTCCATGTAAATGTCTAATGGAATGTGTATATCATTTGTATGTCAAAAAGCATTATTTGTTTTTAAATTGACAATGGATGGCTCAGAAAATACTATTGAAACTTCCCTAACAAAGCAACCAAATTTTGCTCAAATTAAAGAGTTATCACCCTTTTTCAATGAATTTCAATCTTGAATTGTTGCAGTTAATCAAAAACCAACATTCAACAATTGTAATTGTAATTGTGATTTGAAATGGGTGAAATGTTTTTGAAAAAAAATCTGTCATGTGACACCCACTGCCTGGTTTATGCATGGATATCATTGTAAGAAGAAACAAAAATGTTTTTGTACAAAGAATCCTATCTAAACTGACTCCTTATTTATAGATTTGTTTGGTTTACACAGGTTCTAAATATAGTGATATAAAGGGTTATTGAATTTATGCCAATTTATTCAGAGTTTGGTTTAGACAGTTGGTCTCCTAATGTCCCTCCCAAATATTACTCAATAAAAGGATACTTGATCCAAATTGTTGCTCTTTTTCACAAAAATATCAGACGTACTAAAATATGAATTAAAACAAAAACAAAATGTTATGTTTCAACATCCTATAATAACATTGCTGGTAGACTACTGTACATACAACTTGATACAAATAATATATATTTGCAAAAAAGGCACAAATAAACTTAATTTTTATTTTAATGAAATTTAATTCTATGTTATTGCTTTCTACAAGCTTTATAAATAATTCAGATTAATACTGTAATTTTGAATGTATATTAAATTAATTCACTCATTAAACAATGCACCTACTAATTAAATACATCCAAAAAAAATTACATGCCCTACGACAAGATTTTGGGAAGTTTAAAGGGCACATGTTGTGCCCCCTACCAGGAAACATTTGCAATAAATTACACAAAAGGTGTAAAATTATTTAATTATAAGTCTTCATAAAGATTAGGCAAAGAGAAATTATATAACTAAGAAACAATTGAATGAGCCATTTTGAGAAAAATGATGTGCCACCCATTGCCTGATTCTTACACAGAATGGTACACTTTTTTTTATTTTCCTGCTCTTCTTGAGTTTATGATATTTTTTTTTCGTATTGATGTTTTTTCTTCCTTCCTTGGGTATCAGTAGAACATGGTGTCAAACTTAACAAAACTCAGTTCAATTTTAAAAAAAAATCTGCTATGGACTGATACTTAAAGCATTGATGTTTAAAAATTCACAATAAAAAAATCAAAAAGACTGCTCTAATTTCATAGTAACAACAAAGCCACTGCTCCCATTATTTTGTGATTATGAAATTAAGAAATATTGCAAGATATCAAAAGCTAGAACAATGAATAATCACCTTTGGCACTGGCAAGATAATTTAGGAAACATTTATAATTGCACTGTCTTTCCAAAAAAATCTTATTGTCTACAAGTTGTAATTCTGCACATGTGCAACTCAAAATAATAACAACCTCTGACAACTATTTAAAACTGGATGATAAATCATATACAAAGTACATTTTTCACAAAAAATTAACATTATTTCCCCTCAAGAGCCTCATTTTCCCATAAATCATATCTACCCAGACAAAATAAATTAATGCAAGTGTTTTGTTACAAAGGTGATACTAGTACAATTCTAAGCAGAATATCAAATTCTGCATTGATCAAAACCTCCTTTAATAAACATAAAATGTCTGAGAGACAAAAACCAAAAACCAGGACATTTAAGGGCAATCAAAGATAGCTTAACAAATTGAAGGAGAAATTAAGGTAGAACCAAAAAGACACACCCATCTGTGGGCAAAAAACAGGGCATTCATTTTGGTGATAAAAAGTGAACAAGTGTTTTTAACTTCAGATGAAAATGAAAGTAGATAACATTTTGGCAAGTTTGGAAGATTTTTGAATCAATAAGTAAAGGTAAAAGTGAAAGTACATTTAAATGCCACAACCATTTTGGGAATATGAACCTCCCGTAAAAATAACTCCATTAACTGTTATACTTCTATCAGTAAAATTACATGATCGATTGATTGATTGTTGTGTTTTAATGCTGTTTCAGCGACTAGGGCCATATCACAGCAAGAACATAAAATAATGAAATTAAAACAAAAAGCTATTTACATATAAAAAGGTACATAAAAGGTAAACCTAAGACATAAAATACATATAGAAACATAACTTCGATAAAGCATTTAAAACATTGAAAAATCAAGGAAGGTATCAAATTTAGATTTTATTAATAAACCGATGTCCCGTAAGAAATCGATAATGTTTTTAGATGAAACTGTCTTGAACAAATCAAACATATTGGTGCAGTCAAAATGATTTTGCCTGGTGTTGGCAAAATCCACACAATCTAGAAGAGCATGTTTGATAGAGAAAGGGCAATCACATGGGATATACTCAGGTCGAGGATCACCAAAAAGCAAATGGCCATGTGTAAATCTAGAATGTCCAATGCGACATCTAGTCATAACCACTTGCTCTTTGCGATTGCCCAATCCGGATTGATGAATGCCTAGATTGGGTTTTATGGAATTGAGTTTGTTGTGTTCAAGACCATCCTATCGGTCCTGCCACATCTTTAAAATATATATCGTTATTAAAGATTTAAAATCGGTGTATGGCAAACTAACATCCTTTATTATTTCATTTAATGCCTTCTTGGCAACCCTGTCTACAACTGAATTACCCTGAATACCAACATGACTGGGTACCCAGAGAAAAACAATCTCTTTATCAAATTCCTGAAGTCGATGAATAAATTATAAAATTTGTAAGATAAGAGTGTTTTTCAGTTTGTGATTCTTAATTGCCAAAAAACAGCTCAAAGAGTCAGAACAAATAATAAACTGTGAAAGATTAGATTGAGTAATCAATTTAAGTGCTAACAAGATGGCTTGAGCTCGAGATGGCAACCATTCAGTTACAGTTCTGTCACCATGGACAGCAGCACATGCAACGATATCGCCATCTTTTGAGCCATCTGTATACACTGTTGAAAAATCTGGATAATTTGCTTTAATTTCAGAAAATTTTTGTTGTAAAAATAAAGGATTGGTATCAGACTTTTTATATTCATGCAGATCAAAAATGAAAGAAGGGTGTGGAAGCTCCCATGGAGGGCATTTCGAAGTAACAACAGGTGTCACTGCATTGGGCTCCAGATGAATTGCTTCCAAATTAAGTTTTATTCGAATTCCAAAAGGAGGGGTTTTGCTTTGATGTTTTCGATAAATGTCGACATAAATAGGATTAATGACACAGTCATAAGCAGGGCTATCTGGGTAGGCGATAAGTTTTCTTAAATATTGAAGACCTAATTTCAAACGTCTGTCTCCAAGGGATGGTTCATTTGCCTCAGCATAAAGGCTCTCAATAGGAGAGGTTCTGAAGGCACCAAGACAAAGTCGCAACCCCTGGTGGTGAACAGCGTCTAAAATTTTAAGGTAAGATTTTTTGGCGGAACCATAAACAATAGATCCATAATCAAGTTTAGACCTAACCAAAGATCTATATAAATTTAATGAAATTGAGGTATCAGCTCCCCAATCGGTACTGGACACCATTTTTAAAATATCAAGCGCCTTAAAACACCTAGATTTAAGTAATTTGATACGGGGAAGAAAAGAAAGTTTACTATCAAAAAGTAAACCAAGGAATTTTGTTTCTTCTACTATTTTGATTTTATTACCATAAAGAAAGAGATCTGGGTCCGGATGCAGCTTTCGCTTTCGACAAAAGTGCATACCAACAGTTTTAGATGTAAAAAACTTAAACCCATTCTCCAAAGCCCATTTCTCAATTCTTTTGTAACTGCCTTTCAATATTATTGATATTTTGTCCCCTGTAGCAGATCAAAAAGTCATCTACATACAAGGAACCGTCAATATTGTCCTTCAAAACTTGGGCTAAACTATTAATTTTAATACTGAAGAGAGTGACAGAAAGAATACTTCCCTGAGGAACTCCCATTTCCTGTTCCTTCTCAGAAAAAGTTGAATTTACCCTTACATTAAAATGACGATCTGACAAAAAATTAGACAAGAACAGAGGAAGTCTTCCTTTCAACCCCATATCAAATATATCTTAAAATACCATATTTCCACGTCGTGTCATAGGCTTTTTCTAAATCAAAAAAGACCGACACAACGTGTTCATTTTTAGCAAATGCATTTCTGATGAGCATTACAAACCGAACTAAATGGTCAAGAGTACTTCTGCCTTGCCTAAAACCACACTGAATATTAGTGAGTAAGTTGTGCTTCTCAAGAAACCACACAAGGCGATCATTGACCATTCATTCCATTGTCTTGCAGACACAGCTTGTCAATGCGATCGGGTGATAATTTGAAGGATCTGTGTGATCCTTTCCTGGTTTTGGGATAGGAACAACTGAAGCCATTTTCCAGATGAAGGGACATTACCAGAAGTCCATACCTCATTCATTAAAGCATGAAGTGTATGTAGAGATGGATCAGGAAGATGTTTCAAAAGTTGATAGTGAATATTATCTAGCCCACTAGCTGTATCATGGGCTTTAGCCAGTGACGATTTTAGTTCCTCTATAGAAAATTGAGAGTTGTAGGATTCATAAAATTACACTAATCTAAATTGAATCACATTTCAGTACCATTCTGTGTAAGAATAAGACAATGGGTTTGGCACATCATACTTCTCAATTTGGTCTTTTTTGCCTCAAATATATTCAATACATCGAGAAAACAACTGAAAAGCTAGTTAAATTTTTTCCTGAAGCACCAATGACGGACATATGTTTGACTGCTTATATCAGGGAAAAGTGCAGGGAAAAATTTTCAATAGTGCATTTCAACTAAATTTGACCTATCAATATCTTAAAAAGGCAAACTTTACTAACACTTTTATTGTTATTTCTGGAGGTCATGATGTATAAATTCTTAGATAATGCAATTCAATCTCTGCATTTTTTTCGTAATGTGCCACAACTTATACAAATTTTGCCTGATTCTTAGACAGAGAAGTATTAAGTCTTCAGCAAACTTTTTCAATTGCCAAAAAAACAAGGAAGAAAAAAAATATCACCTAAAAATATGTGTGAGGGGTAGGTTAATTGTTTTTTTTAATGAAAATAAAGATTACTTTAACTTAAGACCTATAAAAACATGTTGGTACCTCAAAGAAACTTATTATACAATATATCAGATTAACAGAAGGAGGTAAATTAATAAAATATAAAGCAAATATTACATCAATCTTGTCAAATGCAGACTTTTTGAACAATTTAAAATTATTCATGAAACAATTCATATAATGCTATCTTGAAACATTGCAAAAAATAACTGAACTCCAAAACTACACTTGCATTTTCTAAACTGCAAAAAGCTTTATTGATCCGTTCTCAAGTTATCATGTTGAAACCCTCTACAGACGGCCAGCTGGACATGCAAATTTTCTAAGGGTATCACATAAAATTTCATTACTTCATATGTTAGGTATAAAAACACACAAAACTTGAAATTTGTATTTAATAAAAGGTACTTTAAATTCCTTAGTTATTCAAGAGTAGCTATTTATCTTGTCTTTGGTATTGAAATTGGAAGATAGAAAAAAAAGAGCCATGGTGCATTTAATTTTAATATTTCTCATGTGTAACCATCTACAAACCAACATATCACTTCATACAATTAGACATGAATAGAAATTTTCATTCATGTAGTTTTATCTCTTAATATGAGGAATACCATTACAGTTATTTGTGAAATTGGAGATGAAAATATGTAAAAAGTTAAATGTCTGGACCAAAATAAAAATGTCTGAATTTACTATAACCAAATGAATTCTATGGAAAAATGTCAACAAGGTCAGAAATTGACCTGGATTAATTTAGCAATTTCTATCTGCATGCATAATTTCATTAGAATTTTTTTAGTACACTAAGATAAATATGAGGTTAGCAGTACTTTAAAATGACAAAAAACAAAAAAATGGAACATGCATCATCATTTTTGCTTCTGACAAATAAAAAAATTAAAATTTGAATTAATCATAAAATGTATAATTTTAAAAACTATCATCATATTTTGCATATTTTTGAAAACAAAGAACACCCAATTTTAGTACATTGATACTTAAATTCAATTTAATTCATTCATAAACTGAAACCAATAATAATGTTTATTTCTGCTTCATATATATCCACAAACCCCATGGTCAAAGTACATGCAAGTCCCTGGTTCACTATTCACAGCACTTTAAAAGTTTTAAAAAAATTCTTGGGTTACATAATTGATATTTTTTGCAACTCACTCAGCATTCTGCATGGTTTAACTAAACATTTTCATAACACTGGGTGCTGGTATGCTCTTGTATGTATTTCTTGCACATGTTACAATTTTAATTTTATACAGGTACCAAAGACAAATCTTGAAGATGGTTAACTGACTTTTCATATAGAATTCCTAAAATCGCCCTTCAGAATATGTCAATGTTTTTCTATTAGAGAAAAGGTGGGTTCCAAGTAAAGCCTAAAATATTCCCTATCATCTCACCTGATCTGGACCTAAAATTATACATAGACAGACTGAATGCAAGGTACAATTTCTGCCTTTATATCTTATTCAATTTTATTTCTATGACAAATGATCATTTGATTCTGGAAGGGAGGGGGGCTGGCAAATTTTATGGGTTGAGAATTTTTTGCAGGTCAATAATCGATTTTTCCAGATATTTCATTTCACTTTCACTGTATGTACAATATGGCCTGAGGTCAGGGCATTTATTTATTATAAAGGAGGTAATGGCCAGAATATTTTTATTTCCAAAAACTGCCAGACCACCTACCCCATCCAAAAGCTCAGAATCAAATTGTGGTCCTCTTATGTACAAAATGTAATCAATACACAGACAGATTCATCAAAACTAATTAAAATCTTGTCAACGATAAAAAATAAAGAGAGGATTTTGACATAAAACCCAGACTTGGCCCACTTTCTCGTCCCATTAAAACCAAGGATTTCTCACTGAATCAGAGATAACCCAATCCTTGTTTGTTTAAAGTGAAAGAATTTAACTAGTCTGGGGCAGAAAGCTTCCGTTACCATAAAGAGCTTTAACAAGCAGTATTGAAAACTTTACATTTGTTTACATACGGATGCAATGTTTATTACGAATTAAACATGTGAATTGGGAAGGTCTTCAGGCGTGTTTAACAAGACTTATGTAATTTTAAAAGCTTGTCTAAGCTATCATAAAAAGCCTAAATATTTGGGTAACTCTCATACAGATAAAGCTCTGTTCTCAAGACATACCTTCCAAGACAAGTTACGTGAAATTGAGACCCGAATACAATAACATGTATAACAGTATACAAGGTAATCGGTACACGTTGAATGGAAAAGTAAAATATCTTATAAATTACAGAACATAAATGTCGATTCAGTGCATATCTTTTGAACCCTTAATGCAAAACACCCATTAATAGATCTGGTGCATTCTAAAATACAAATAAAATTTTTTTTATCATTTATCCATTGTAAAAAGAAGTCCTGAGTGTAGCTTTCTAAGCAAACAAAAATTTACAGCTATAACCACTGGTATTGGGCAAGTTTAAGGTAAATCTCAGATTTTCATTATTGTGACTCTATACGGCTGAAAAGGGAAAATATTTTCAGATATTAATTGTCTATTTTTCACAGCTTTCCTACTGGAACATAAAAGGTCAAATTAAATTATACATCTGTTTCCTATTACCTGACCACTCCCACCCCAGCTGACTAATTTCAAGTTAACAAACAACAATAAATACCAAACGACCCTCCATTTTATGGATGGTAGTCAATTTTTGGTTTCCACCAAGTACGGGTGGTTGATATAATGTTTTTGAAGTTGATTTCAATGAAATTTGGGATAAAGATAAGTATATAAAGTACAATACAATCCTAACCTATTTCCTCTTTTTTCTAGCATTGAACAGGAAACAGAGTTAAAATTTTATTTGGCCTATCATTTCTCTTTATGGCCCATTATGTCTCAGTATGATTTATCCTTTCCAAGTTGGAGATATGCACAGTTGGAACATATCAAGGAAAACAGTCTATATTAGAAATCTATCTGTATTACTGGTATTCTGCAAATATTACTCCTTTATGGTACATTACAGCCGATTTCACCAATCCACACTGTGCAGTGAAAAAGTGAATAATGAAGGGAAATTGTCTAATTATAACATATAGCCATACTTGTTCAGTTATTTTCTTCATTTCAGTAAAAAGCAACAACATATGAGCACAGAACAGAGGGGAATTTCCAAAGATGAGTCCACTGTGGACAAGTGGAAATAAAGACAAAAATTTTATGAACTGCATTGTATAACATCTGGTCATCAGTATTTTATATACTCTCTGTTGGGAATGAAGCATGATATTTGAGGACAAACTAGCTATCATATCTTCTGCCAATAGTGGCACTTTCTAAAATATGGTATGGTGTATCAAAATGGAACACAAATTGGTTCATCAGGTTTTTTATTCACAAATTTGATTCTTCGAATTAAACATGAATATAAAATTTGCACTTACCTTGCTAGACCATTGTTCAATTTGTGACTTCTGTATACAACAGAAATATCTTCTCAATAAGTTATGATTACATTTTTAAATAAATTCAAATCACTAAAATCATACTACAAAAAGAAACACAAATATGTATGGGATAATGTATACAACAATAATCTATTTTCTCCATTAGATAGGTCATATACTTCAACATGAGAATAACGAAACTCAACTACACTTTAATACATGAGGTCAATGCTGATAACACTAAAACATGACATGGACACCATAGACTGGATCCAGCAAATTGAACAGTAATCAGCATTAACGTAATCAGTGAACACTATACACAGCAAGTCATTATGTGATGTGCAGATCAGATGATAATGCCACAAGATATTCATGATGCATGAGTTAAAGGTTCACTTATGATGAATTTAAATTGTGGGAAAGAGCTTGATGAAAGACTAATATACAATAATTGTAAGAGTGTAAGAGTTAATGCATTCTTAGAAATTTTTTTAACAGTAAGTGCTAAGTTGTCTTGAATAAAAAGCATGAACATCAGCATTTCTTCAAAATTTCATTATGATAAGTGCACTTTTCTCAAAGAATATGCATGAAGGTACATTGTCTTGCTCAGCCACTTACTAAGCACAGAAAATTCTTACCAATGCCAGAGAATTTTGATGCATTTGACATGAAAAGCAGCTGTTACATAATGCTGTTCAAGAACCCTTCACAGCCTGTGGAAGGCAGCATGTAGCATGTGTTCTGACATTCTGTATGCATTTAAAGATGAGTGAAGCATCAGCGATCAGAGGTATGAAACCAGATTGTGATTAGTGGAAAATCATTCTATGAGTTAGATGAAAGTGCTACAATGAACGATTCAATATATCTAAGAGATATGATGTACACCATTATCAACTATTTAATTAGATTATGAACTACAGGTGAATGATATTTGTGTATACAGACCTGATTTTGTTACTAAAAAAAAGCAACAACATGTTAAAATTAGAAACATTGGATTCTATTAATAGATAGGGGAAACCCAATTTTCACAATCAAGTCTGTAAATTGCGGGGAAAGCTAAGGTACTGCTTGCTTAATACACATGAATTATAAGGAAGGACTTATCAATAATAATTCAATCTTATGGCTAGCTAGGTTGTAATAGTGATTAAGATTCACATTATGTAAGCTTAAAAAGAATACTAATAAGTAAGATGTTAGAAAAATGATCAACTGTAACAATAATTAACAAAGAACAACATGCCAGTATTAAATGAAAGACGCAGAAAAAGACATGAAATTGAGAGAAAACAAAGTCTCCAACATGCAGTATCAGAAATGATGAACAAAATGAGAGAAGAGCAATACCTTTGCCACAGAAAT
This sequence comes from Perna viridis, assembly GCA_037379345.1. Classification (NCBI taxonomy): domain Eukaryota; kingdom Metazoa; phylum Mollusca; class Bivalvia; order Mytilida; family Mytilidae; genus Perna; species Perna viridis. The sequence goes on from CM074523.1 coordinate 27,123,611, forward strand.
TAACTTGAAAATGATACCATGCTGATACAAAATTATGAGTCATTAAAGCAAATGAATTGAGAATGGCATTAATGACATTTCAATGAATTAGAACCATTATTTGTCGGATAAATATGGTTAAAAACAAGAAAAGATAAAATGAAAATGAAACCAAAAGAGACCAGGTGAGATTAAATACCGAAAAAATGAAATTACAAGATGCTAAAAGATGTCCAGTAATTATAGCCAGTAAAATAGTTAACTTCAGGGGATAAAAATGGCCTTCCCTTTGTTGAATTACCATTACCAAATTAACTACCTGAGGTATTTACCTGGAAAACAGACATGATTCGATTACCTATGAAATAAAAGAAAGTTTTGATCTTCTTGTCTATTATTAAATTAACTACCAAAGGAAGTTCATCAGGTAATGACCATTCAATCAAAAGATGACCAGTTTTATCCCCTGAAATTAACTGTTCTACTTGCTGTAAAATGACGTATCAAGGGGAAGCAACTCAAGATACAAGTGCAGACAACTCTTACCAACAGGACCACAAGTGGCAACAGATTCATCTGACGAATCGTCACAGTCTGGATAATGGTTACATATTAATTTCGGTGAAATACACTGACCGCTACCACATTTAAACTGTCCTTCCGGACACAAAGTTCGTGACTCACCTAAAAATAGTCAACAATGTAGCATGAAGAAGGTCTCATGTAACAATTTTTTTCATTCATGAGACAACGAAAATTATGTATATCCATTAAAAACATACAAAAAATCATACAATAGATTTAATAAAAACGCAACTTAAAAGAATCAGTCATAATGCTTAAGCGAAATAACTCAAAAGGTCAAAGTTTACATTTAATTCAATGGAAGGTTACATTATTAGTCATCAATATAATTATCCTTTCTTCATTTAACCTTGAATCTTGACACATGCTCAACATGAAAAACCATATACCACAGTTGCCATGGCGACTTACAATTCAACTCATCTGACAAATCACCACAGTCAAAGCTATTGTCACATCTGCCACTCTTTGGAATGCATTGGCGATTGATACACTGAAATTCTTCAAAACTGCAACCTATATATAGCATAGAAATAAATGTAACACAAAAATATATAGGTGTTTCACACTGCCATTAATCACTTGCCAACCTATGCACGTTTGTTCAGCAATGATTCACACATCACCAATCTATATATAGAACATAAATTGTTGACTTACGCATTAACATCTGAGATGGTGAAAAACTACATTATATATAGAACAAATTGTGATTTACACATCACCATCTGAGGTGGGGACAACCTAAATATTCTAACATACACTGTAGATTTACACATCACCAACTGAGATGGTGAAAACCTTTATATAGAGCACACATGATTGGTTTGCACATTACCATCGGAGGTGGCAGCAACCTATATATTCTAACATATATAGCTGACCTACATACTGACATCTGATATAATTAAACCTATATATAGAACATATATTGTTGATTTAGCAATCACCAAAAGGGGTCTTTTTTTTTAAAGCCATATACATGTACATGTGTACCAAGTTTCATTACAAATTATGACCAAAAACATCACAGGTTCAACAAAAATCAAACTCTGAAGCAGGACAGACACATGGAAATATCCAACAGTTTTTAAGTACCATTCTGTGTAAGAATCAGGCAATGGGTGACACATCATTTTCCCCAATTTAAACAATTTGACCTAAAATATATTCAGTACATCCAGAAAACAACCTAAAAGCTATTTAAGTTAATCCTGAAGCATCTGTGACATTGATATTTTTTTACTGCTTATATAGGGACAGAGTGCGGGAAAATTTTCCTGCCATTTTTCGGTAGTGCATTTCAACTAAATTTGACCTATCAATATCTTAAAAAGGCAAATTTTACAAACACTTTGATGGTTATTTCTGGGGATTATCAGGTAAAATTAATTGGTTAATGCAATAAAATCTCCGCATTTTTTTTCCTGCATATGCCACAACTTACATACATTTTGCATGATTCTTAGATGGAGAAGTACTTAAAAATGTTACTCAAATCAACAGCTTTGCAAATTTAGACTCAATGAAGTTACCATTCACAAAATCTGAGTTCTATAAACATTTAATGCAATCAATAGAAAATCTAGACACAAGAGTTGAAATTAAATTGACCCACAAACATCAGTCATATATAAAAGTATCATACAGAGTTTTCTTTCTTCTCTTATTTAAGTAAAAAGATCAGATAGGATACGTTTTTCTCCCTTTACACTCATAAGATTGTTTGGCAAATGCACAAATATAATTTTGTCATTCATCTTCCTCGCTCATTATCTAATTATTATATCATAAACTGACACAATCACGATCCTAAATGACAACTACTGACAAAATCCATGTAATTCAATAATTAAGGACACAGTTTAAACTATTATGTACAGTAAATGAAGTTAAAATTCCCAATGAAATAGGTTTATCTTCTGGCAAAAAGGCCATTTGTCTCCACTATATACCGTCTTTGTGGAAAAGCAACTCTCTGTGCGGAGATTTTGAAAACAGGTGTAGATTGTACTAAATGTGTATTACAAATTTTGTCACCAAAAAATTATTTGACTTGAACCAATAATTGATATGACCCCAAGGTCAATGTTATACCTGAAGTGCACAAAGAAATTACTTGTCTGAATGTAAGGAAATTTGACATGAGGCAAAGTTATCAGACTGATATATCCTGGAGATAAAAAGGGTTGAAAACTTTTCTTTCTTTAGAAACCTATCCATCACTGGTAGGAATACAAAAATTAAAGTAAAATATAATCTGGATTATAAAAAATTAATTCTCTTATCACATCCACCTCTTCCTCTCTCAAATTTAAAGCAATTTTATTCAGTCAAGTACCAAAGATCAGAGACACCAATCCATTGTCCACTTACTGTCATTTGTTTTATCCATTGTATGAGGGAGGCCAAATTTTTTCACGAGGACAATGTTAAAACACCTCAATTCAAACTTAGTAACCTAACTCCTGTTTAAAATTCAAATCTGATACATTTTTAATGTCCATTTCATTCTTAAATTTCAAATTCCACACCGACTACTAAGGCAAATACAACCAATTTAGTTGTGTAGTAATGTTACATATTGACCATTAAGAGGTATTAAACTCTCACTAAAGTCCCACCCCTGCTACCAAAACAATTACAATCCTCAGGTCACTAGAGGTCACCGATTTTCTATAAGATAATCATGGCCTATCAGAATGCATAATAAAAGACTGGATCTTAATTTATTATGACAAGGTGAAGCTTTGGGTGTCAAATGATGCTTTAAAAGACTAAATGTCCACTTTAGTTGTAATAATGACTTTATTTTTTCATTACAATTGTCAAAATAATCTTCACAAAGAAGTCAATAGAGTGACAAGCACTAATTTTGTGCTAGGGTTTTAGTCAAAAAGAAAAGGGGGTGTTCCATAAAATTAGCTTTTGACCCTGAAGGCCAGTCAATTCAAACAAAAATCACTCCTCCAACCTTTCATTATAGGCTAACCTATCAATGAACAAAGGCCAAATCAATTGCCCAGTATGTGATTAGATGTGTCTTTAATGTTTATAAAGACTAAAATTCTAAATTGATTAGTCATAACAATCATACATCTGTTATGTGTAAACGGAAGAGTACAACAAAAGTTTTTTTTCCAGACAGTTATAAACTGATTTATGTCCTATTATTTGACATTGTATGGTTAAGTTGACCATCCCCCTCATATATTTCTAATTTTTTCCAGGTATCAAAACTCCAATTTCTTTTCTATTACATAAAACCTGAAGATTTTCTTTATGAATTTTTTAAAGGACCTGGTTAGCAGACTGGTTTTTTGCTTTTCTGACTTTTTTGCTTCCAACTAACATTCTTGTATAAATAATTCAATCATTTCAACATTTGTAAAACAAAGCCTTAACAATTAATATGGATAGTGTTACCAAGTTTTAAAGTAGAGGCTCAAGAGAGCCTGAATCGCTCACCTGTTTAACCATTTGCTTATTTGAAAAACTTGAGGAATGAGACAGGCCAAGTTAAAATCAACTAAATTGTCAAATGCAGGAAATGCTTTTCCTAGCATTTTCCTGACCTGAACCAGAGTTTTGCTAAAGGAACAATTTCTGAATTTTTTTCTCAAAAACCTGTCTTATGACCCCTAAGTTCCATTTTTAGTATAGGCAGCCATATCTATTCACGGATTAAAAATCACAACAGTCATTTTGAGCATAATACACTAAAGAACTGTTATGCTTATTTTCATTCAACAATCTTAAAAGGTTCTAGAGAAGATTTTCAAAGTTATACATGTAAAAAAGCAACAAAAAAACTGTTTCAGGGTTCGTAACTCCTACATTAGTCAATGAATAGTCTTGAAAATTTCAGCATAGGTCTTTCTCATGATGCTTAACAATTTTACCAATGCCAGAAATTTGGTAAAGGCAACAGTTGTTGAGTTATTTGCAAAAAACTGCCATCTGACCCCTATGTTCTATTTTTAGTAATGGCAGCCATATTTTTTCATGAATCAACAATCCCAGCAGTCAATTTGTGTGGGATACCCTAAGAAACATATATTCCAACTTTCATTGAATGATGTGCAATGGATTTTGAGAAGAAGATTTTCAAATTTGCACATGCAAAAAATGCAAAAAAAAACTGTTTCGGGGCCGTAACTCCTACATCAGTTGACCAATCGTTTTGAAAATTTTGGCACAGGTCCATCTCATGATGCTGAACAATTTTACCCAGCCATAAATTTGCTAAAGGCAATGCTTTTGAGTTATTTGCAAAAAACTGCAATCTGACCCCTATGTTCTATTTTTAGTAACAGCGGCCATGTTTTTTCATGGAACAAAAATCCCAACAGTTATGTTGTGCAGAACACCCTAAGGAACAATCATGCCAAGTTTAAAACCTGTCAGTCCAGTAGTTTCAGAGAAGAAGATTTTTTTTAATTTGTCCATGACGACGACGGACGCCAAGTGATGGCATAAGGTCACTTGGCCTTTGGCCAGGTGAGCTAAAAAATGGACAAGTCCTGGATCTTATTGAACCATCTCCTTTAACAAGCTTGTCAAACAACAATTAAAGTAGGTGTCAGATACAATATATGTGACATTCCTGCCAGCTTAACCATGAAATCAACATCAATGTTATGGCGAATTTTAGCTACTTTTCTGCACAATAAATTCCTGCATAAATCACTCTCTATTTGTTCATGAAAAGGATGTAATAAAAAACTGCAAGCATAAAAAGTAGATAAATATAGATATAAAATTGCAAAAAAATTGAAGTTTTTTTATTTCCATTACAATAAATCTTAATAAAGTGTAGCACAATTCCTAAAAATTACATCTGTCTTTCCAAAGCAGTATATGAAAGTAAAATAGTGAATATCAGTTACTCCAAATTTTCTCATGAAAAAACATTCCTTTACAAGTATATATATGGTTATACCTTTAGTATTTTATTGTATACCCTTAAATTACAAGCTTTGGATTTGCCTTTCATAACTCTATTGACACACTATCCATATTTTATAAAAATACCATTCTTTTATACATAAGCAAATTTTTTACTTATCTTCCTGACTGGATCAATCAGGCAAAAATTAACAAATTTAACAAATTTCTGAAATTTAATGCAGCATGAATAATTTTACAAAATGCAGGGAAAATCCAATTTAAACTTTTTTTTAATTAGAAAACCTCTTCATTAATGCGAAAAACTGGTGTTAACAGGTTAATACAGATACTGACATAATCAATCAATCTTTAATTAATTACCACAATGGTATCAAGTTCAAGATTAAATGTCAAATTTTGTATGACCTCGGACCTATCATAGTTTAGACTACTATGATTCATAAGGATTGAATTCTCTCAGACACGACCTTACTTGACTCCTATGTAGATTCTCTCTGATAACTTTAAATGGCATATCTTTTAACCCAAACATGTCTGCAGGAAATTGTCACAAAACATCACCAACTTTTAAATGAAAGTAGAAGTACAAGCTGCGTTAGTTAAACTTATCTATTGACAGTGGATAAGAAAATGAGAACAACAGTGGCAGATCCAGGGGAAGCACGGGGTTAGAACCCCTCCTTTTTATGGGAACATTTGTCATTATTGACATAAAATAGTAAATAATGTCCCAGCACACACACACCCCTTTTTCAAAGGAACCCTGACTGGCACCTCTCCTTTTCAAATTGTCTGGATCCACCTTTGAACAATGCATAGTATGTATTATATATAACATACATGATTAAAACAATCCATAAATTTATTGATTTCAGAATATAAATGTTTTTAAAGACTTTAACCACATAGGAACAAGTGTTGTCGATACTTTTTGCTACTACCGTATTTTGGTGTGTATTGTGCCTACAATACACCAAAACATCATTTCAACACATTTTTACAGACCTAAGATCAGTCGAAAATTAACCACCTTGAGGGAGTCAACATCGAATCAGAGACCACTTATGAGCTGCCAAAGTATATTTATGGATTTTTCCATGAGTTTTTTGTTGACTTGTTACCTTTGTAAGCATAGATTGTCAATAAGATCTTCTTGAACAGAATTTGGTTTTCTATCCTTATTTTTTGTTTTGTTTTGTTGTGAAAAGACCAATAATTATTTAATCTTCAGCAGTTTCATTTTGCACAAAATTCTGTTCATCCCTTTTTGTTTTTATATTTGATTTGAAAAAAAATGATGGATTGATTGATTGTTGGGGTTTAATGTCCAGCAGCAATATTTGAAAAAAAAAGTGACTATATCATAAAAGAAGTATATTAAAAACATTTTTAAATAAAATTTGGAAAAAAAATTAAAACAGAATTTCTGATTTAGTCTATGATATTTTTTCAAGATATCCAATGTAATCAGAAAGTTAAGAGTTTTCAAAGTTGTAAAAAATTGACCCAAATACCCAAGAAAATCTTAAGTCTTCAGAGGCAATTAAGCTATCTTTTTTCCAGAATATTAGTGTTATTTTGGGTAAAGCCTAAGCTTACGTGGGAATGCATTTATCACGACAAAAACAGTACAACTGATATACTATAATGTCAATATAGTTTCTGATAAAAATGACTTGGTATATCCAAAAAACATGCAGAGAAAATGTCATTTAAAGTATGAACAAAGCTTGAACAAATATTTAATCCACATGGAAGATTTCCAAACTCATTTAACAGTTTTAGATTAAATATGCCCCACTTCCTAATTTACATTTCTAAGTATCAAATTCTCCCAACTTATCTTGTGAGCCCATTAAAATATTTGAAGTTAGGTGCAATGTGGGTATCTATATCATTTTAGTAGCCACCTGAAGAGCTGAATTTGAATGAGTATTTGGCTTAAAATTCAATGTATTCCCCAGCTGCTTCTTTACATTGTTTTTGCAAAAAATTATGCATTTAATTTCATTTTGGTCTCTTAAACATAGTTCCCTTGGATAATATTTCAAGTTATTGAATGTAATAACTCATAATCTGGCTGAGTTTCAAAATTTTTTTCTGGATCAGTTATGATGCCATTGTCAAATCTGGGTATCACAGGTTCATTATAAAGAGTTTTTTTTTTCTGTTACTTTAACAATGAATGCCAGTTTCAAACTGGACCAAGGACATGTATCAAATTTATAGTTTTTTTTCCCTCAAATCTATGATGCCATTATCTAATCAGGGTAAAATATGGGTTCCTTAATAAAGTGTATTCTTTTTTAGGTTACTTTTACAATGAATGCCAATTTTCCACATTTTGACAAACTAGACCAAAGAGTTCCATGAATGAAAAAGTTAAACAAACTAGACAGATAATCTGAATTTTAACTTGAATCAAAAAGTTGTCAGCCAGGTTTTAATGATTCCAAAATAATTTTAAACCTTGACACATATTCATTAATTTTATCAATGGTCTCAACAACGTGCACCAAGTAGAGGCTGATTTTTGTATCCAAACTTTCAGTTTTCTTTTTTGTCACTGGAGTCATTAAGGGCAACTACCTCACTGCACCTGTATATAATGTCATTTTGGAGCCAGCTGCAGCCTGCTCAGTGGTGTGAGGGTTTCCTCAACGTTCACTGAAGACCAATGGGTGGACTTGAGCTGGCATTTTTCAACCCAGTGGAGCTGTTGTCTTTGACCATTCTTGTTATATTAGTAGAGATTGGGTATATAGTAACCTTTAAGTCTGTCTGTCTGTGCAATACCATATTGGCTACCAGAAGAGTAGTTTCATTTTATTGTAATCCATAAAACAACAGGTACATTATACATTTATATTTTCAAGAGTTATTGCCCTTTTGAAATTTTGAAAATTTGAATGTACATTGTATTTATAATCGAAGATTTGCTTAGGTCTATAGGACTAATAGAGTCTGGTGTAACAATACTAATCAAGTTATGACAATCAAAATTTGTTTTCAAGACCATTACAAGAATAGGTGCAGCCGAGTTGTTATTTATCCATTAAAAACCCTACACCTAATTGGGTGAGAAAGGATTATAATAATAACAATAATAATAAAAGACCATATTTTAAGAGGTTAACACAATTAATTTACAAGAACTAATCTTCCCTGGGGCCCACATTATTAACAAAATTTAGACTGATAATTGATCACAGCCAGTAGAATAAGAGGATTAACATTCACCTTAGGCTTAATTGACCATGCTATTTCAGGTCATAGGTGTTTTATTACTGTGCAAATATTGTTCTTAATGATTTTTGTTAGCAAAATTACTACTAAATACAGGCCAAATGGGGTATCATCTCTATCATTATTTTGGTTCATGTTGTGTAAAAAATGCATCAATTTTTATTAGAGATGTTTAATGAAATCAAGATAGCCAGATCAGGTATATGCATCCCATTTCAATATCTCCATCTAATTGTCAGTAGGTTTTCCATTTGACCCCCAATACACAGGTGTTATAATCTTTTAATCTGAAAGGCTGTACAAATATTTAATAATTTATCAATCAGTCGATAAGTTTTTATATTCTGTTCATAAAATAAATATCGTGTTATGATATTTAATATCAAATATAATCCAACTGTGTTAGCTACGATCTGACAGTCTGAGGGAATGAAACAACGACTTTAAAAACTCAAAACAAGACGGTGTCTTGACATTCCCCAGTACAAATATATCGTATTCCGTTAGTTAAGTATTTTGGCTGAACCCATTCTATATCAAGTTACTTCAAAGTTAAATAAATTTAAGGTAAACAGAGAAAAGTTTGTTTAAAAAATTGATCAATTTTCTTGGGTAGATTTCACATAGCATCAAATCCAGTTTCCAAACCTTTTAACCAAAATTAGATTCAGCAAGTACAGACATAAGCATGACAGAGACAAAACCAAAAAATAGGAAGGCTTGATTGATGACTGAAATGTGTAAAGCTTAATAAACAAAGCATATGTTCAATAAACAGAATTTTACAATGTCCATTCCACAATATTCACACCAAACATTACAACATACCCAACACCCAAGTCTAAATGTACTTCACACACCTGTATTGCATACTGTTGTATAATTTGATCATTAGTTACATTAAACAAAAATAGAGGGAAAAAATAACCAAATAATGAGGGGAAAATTACCTCCATTGACAAGCAGAATAATTAATGGATGCTTCAATTCATTTTTTCTGTTTTTTTTCAGATCAATTATGTTTTTATAACCTTTCGCAAATAACAAACTCTGTTTTATGGAGCAGTATTCTGTAGCCAAGTAACCATTTATTTAAGTGAATACAATACAATATTTGTATAACTACTGATAATTTGTTTAAATTGCATGATTTGTGAAAATAAGTGTCACCATCTTTATATCGTTTATCTCAATTGCCAGCTATTGGTATAATAGCCATGAACATGTAGTTCTGAATGACAAACAATAAAAAGCATGTCAGCAGGTTTACACATGCAATTCATTTACCAAACCATAATTTCAGTTTAGAAAATTTCCACTTAGCAATCATATATGCAATAAACGCCTCATCTTTCCAAATTGGTTTTCAAAAGATTTTTCAATTTTTGCCTAATTGATCCAGGCAGGAAGATAAGTAAAAAACTGCTGATGTATAAAAGAATGACATTTTTCTAAAATATTGATAGTGTGTTAACACAGTTGTTAAAGGCATTATTCAAAGCTTGTAATTTTAGGGTATAACAAAAAGGCTAACCATATAGCCATAGATATGTACACATGTAATTGAATGGTTTTTCAGGAGTTGTTGATAACATCTATTTTTATATACCTACACAAGGCTTTGGGCTGAGAAACAATTCTGGGTTTAGTTATGACTTTCTACAGAACTGAATTGAAAACTTATCTTTGATTTCATATGATGTAAAACATTTGATAAAGTCAGTACCTAAGGCACTATTTCCTCCCTAAGCCTCCATCTCTAATCACCCAAACCCACCTCAAATTGCCATCCACAGATCATTACCCCTATCCCACAGTACATCATATCACCCATATTCTCCCTCCACCTCCCATTCATAGATCATTACTCCCATTCAACAATGCATTTCATCCCCACCATACCCTCCATCATCCACCTTCCATTTACACATCACTACCCCTTTCCAATTATTAACCACAACCTTGGAGTAAGCATATGATATCAGAAAGATGTAAATGACCAATCTATTTAAAGCTCAGAAGACAGTTAGGTACTTCCACAGCAATTAACAAGACAGCTTATTACGTAATTTTATTAGTTGCTCATGATCATAAACCACCTTATATAACAACACAATCACTTAATTATCTCCCCTGATTAGCACAAATGGGAATACTACATACTTTAATATGCAAACATGAGAATTGTAAAGATCTCTTGATGAAGATTCATCTATCTTTAATCCCCTAAATGTTTGCCTACTTTAAGGTTGATATCCTCCCTGAAGTGTCTCTCGATGAGTGCTTGGATACACTACAACTTGAGTAGTTTTTCCATATTCCACTAAGCACAGTGGGAGCAGAAATATTAAAATTCTGCAAAGTCTTCTATAAGGGCTCACCATTTAATATTTTTTTCATTTTTATATGACTGCTTGGATGGTATAGTCTCATGGTCATTTCCCGCACATCTTAACTACTTTACTATTACAAACAGTCTGCCTGATTAAGTTATTTTCATATGGAAATGACTTATATTTATAGAATTATGCAAGAGAATTTTAATATTGGAGGCTATTTCCTAAAATTTCATCAATGTAAAGTTAAATTCTTTCGCTAACTAAATAGTATAACGAAAATGGATATTGTGAAAATGTCAAAAAGACAACAACTCCACAGATAAGAAAAATGTCAGATAAACCTTGGACCAATCAGAATGTTGAAAAATAATTCATGTAAATGAGATTGAAATTACAAATGATTGAATTAGAACTATACATTGTAGTTTCTTAAAAAATGTGTCCGTTGAGAATGAGTGGAAAATGTAAAATTAACCTTGCCTGTAGTGTACATATATAACTAGGCCAATAAGGGATTCCATGTTACATGAAACTAACAGTACATTAAAAACAGGTTATGCTGTAATATGTAGAACTACTTATACTAGAGTCAGCAAAATAGAAATTTGTGTCATGATTTTCATTGATCATTATTTAGTTTTAAACTATGACTAATTTGAATTTATCATTATGAAGCTAAAAAGGTGTGTTTTTACCAAAAAAGAACCCAATGCTCAGAAATTACATCTTCAGAAGGAAATTGCATAAATTAAACAAAGTAGCACTGGTAACGTCGCCCTCCCCCCCCCACCCCCCAACCCCCCAATTGATATTTGAAGAAAAAAAAAGTTCCAGCTAGTACTGATCTTTCATAAAATATAAACACATGAAATTCAAGGCATGCCCAAGAGTACTCTACATTTTAACATTCCCTTACTAACAGGATGAAAGACATACCAGGAGATTCAATATCAAGACAACTAACTAATGATTGTAGTTTGTTTACACACAATGTGTAATATACATCCCTGTGTGGATAGAATCATTGAACAATTAGACCTGATCACCTTAGGCTTAATTGACCATGCTATTTCAGGTCATAATTGTTTTATTACTGTGCAAATATTGTTCTTAATGATTTTTGTTAGAAGTAGCAGTAATAAAGGTATAAAAGAGGGAGACTTCAATTGGTAAAACAATGCTAGGAACACCAAAAGGAAAATACAATACCTGAAACACCCCTAAAAACAGTGCTGGGAACACCAAAAGGACAAAACAATAATGGGAATACCCCTAAAAACAGTGCTGGGAACACCAAAAGGATAAAACAATGCTGGGAACACCAAAGGACAAAATTGATCAGATGCTCTGAAATGGCAAACGGTTCCCACTCCTTGCAAGATACTTGCTGGGGGGTGTTTGAAAGTCAACTCCAGTGAAAGCCAGGAATATCAATGTCATAAGGAGATTGTTTGCTTCTCTAAGAAAAATAAATGTCTCCACTAACATATGGTAGAGGCTTAAAAACTTATTGCCACTAAAATCAAAAAGCAGGGCATAAAAATTCGGCTTAGGAGCTTACCCAAGAAAGTAAGTATAATGACTAGCATTTTCTCAGTAGATTTACAAAATGGGCAAATTATTTTTGCTTTATAGTCTTAGTAGAAAAAAATTCTAATGGGGCAAGTACATGTACTGTAGATGTAGAGTTTTTCTCAGCATACATGTATATGCTCAATACAATACTATCTTATTTTTTTTGCCATTGAACTAAATGTTTTGGTCTTTGTCCCTTCTGCATCTAAATTTTACTACAGGTAAATAGTCTTAACAGAAGAAGGGAAAGCCAAGAAAACATGGTATATCATAACAGGAGAGCAGACAACACAATATCAACATTCCAAATGGAAAGCATCATTTCAAGGCGTGAAGAAGCCTGAGATACATACTTTCGATTCATTATTTCATGTACTTGTAAACCTTCCAATGCAAGAAAATTAATTGCAGCTACAAAGAAAGAAATTTAAAGTTTAAATTTTACAGTGATGAAAAAGAATAAAGTGACTACAAATTGCTTTTCAAAATAGCGATTTTTTGTTGACAATAATTGATTTCCTAAAATATATACATGTCTGGAACTAAACAGAAATAAATTGTTTAACTTCTGAATATTACATTACAATCATCAGTTACTTAGTTCTGCATGTGGTTAATTAATTGCCCTTCTGGAAGAATTCACAATATGCATTCAAATATCACTATCAAAATAATAAACAAAATAAGCTTCAATTTACTTTTTGGCAGTTTTTGATCTGAACTACAATTAAACCATTTCAGTCTGCCAGCACAGCTTCAAATTTACAAATAGGATAGGTATTTGAGATTGTCTTCATGTGGGAAAAAGATTTAAGTCCATATAGACTACTTAAAGTATTGAATTCACTAACAATGAACCAACAATAATTAATTTTAAGATTTTCAACTTGTCGTAAATACAAGCAGAGGTGAATAGGCATCCCCCCATCCCCCCCACAATTCTGAAATATCTACATACCCCCTTTACTGTTACACTTTACTTCAAATTAAGAAATTGTTGCATGCAAATATTAATTTTAAACGAAATTTCAATTCAGGAGACAATGTTCCATTGATTATTTTAAACTGGAGATTAAAAAGTGAGTTTTGACAATTGCAATTACAAATCTGTCACAATTTATTTTTCATAATAAAAACATTACCATTATTTTCAAAATTAATACTGTACCATTCTGTGTAAGAATCAGGCATCAAGTCGTACATCATTTTTCTCAATTTGGTCTTTTTTACCTCAAATATATTCAATACATTTAGAAAACAACAGAAAAGCTATTTAAATTTATCCTTTAGCATCTGTGATGTAGATATTTTTTGCCTTGTTTGTATAGGAAAAGTGTGGAAGATTTTTCCCACCATTTTTTCATAGTGCATATCAACTAAATTTGACTTAACAAAATCTTAAAAAGGCAAACTTTACAAACACTTAGATAGTTATTTCTGTAGTTTATCAGTTTTTTTCTTCATGTGCCACAGTTAACACACATTTTGACTAATTCTTAGACAGAGAGGTACTTAAGTAGCACTCCAGCTAAGGATCATGCAAAATGTGATTCATGGGTAAAAAGCCTACATATTTTTATTTTTGATATTTTGTTTGAAATGTCATAGTAAACAGAAATAAACATGTGGTTTTTCATATAACATGTGCTCTTAGGAGATAAAAATTATGTAGAATGCACTGTAGATTTCAAAATTAAGGGAGATATCTCTGTAAATCATGCTCAAATACAATAGAATCTACTGTATTTTCAATGTCGATTATCTCCTAAGAGCAGGCAGATTTGAATGAATAATTACACATTTCACAGTATAGACCTATATAACAACTTAATTACAAAATTAAAAATATGTAGCCTTTTTTGGGGTGTATCACATTTTTCAGATTTTGCATGATTCTTACAAAGACAGCTACTTACTGTGTTGGACTTGATTTGTCTCACTGTATACATGATGTTTTAAATCTGGGGCATTTCACTGACCCCATAATTCTTAGTAAATTTGGCAATATACAAACATCAAAATAGTCAGGAAACATACAGAACTGCAATGCAGCTGTACAATTTTCATACATGAAAAAATGCAGATGTGATTTCAGACATATGTCGTGGGAGAAGGAAAAATTAGCCAAAAGCAATTTAACAATAGAATTCCCCTGATTTATGAATAAAGGTGCTAAGCTCATGAACAAAACACAGATAATTATGTCTATATCAATTAACAAAGGTGTATAATATTGTGCAATATACAGAACCTGGCAATTTATCGCTATGTGAATCTGGTCCTGATACACCTAACCAGGAACCAGTCTGTTTTCGAATTTATCCTGCTGCCACACCAAGTGATATTCAAAGATAGTGTGTACCAAAATTACACCATTGTATCTTTATCTGCAACCTGTTTATCATGTATACCTTGCTATTATTTCAGGAAGATCCTGATCATGTTTTTTCATATCATATGGCAGATATTTCATGCATTCCAGGAGCAGAACAATTGATCACTGCTATGTATTAGTCCAACATGATGAGTAAAATTTTTTTTTATGCTAATAGCCCTCATATAGGCATGATAACCCACTAAAACTAATTAGACTCCTAAACAACATACATGTACATGTATATATGCAATTACTTATGAAAACCTTAAACAGTCAATACAAATGTGGTGAAGCCTGTATCACATTGATCTCCAACCCTACAGTTGATTTTGTTCTGTTAATTGAGTTGTTTGGTTTTCACAAGATTCAACTGATAAAGAAAGATTGTCACATTCAGAAACCTATATAACAGGACACATAATTGGACCAAATTGGGCGGAAAAATAGATGAACATTAATACAACAGTATGTTTCACCCTCATTAGGAGCAATGTACTATTACGCAAGAATTTGTTTCAGATTTTAAAGAGTTCTGAAATATTCATGTGTTGGATTATATTTCCAAATATATGGAGTGGCAACTTCATAGTTACTCAAAATCTGTAAAGCACATTCATAAAATTTTTACCCCTCAAAATGCAAAAATCAGCCTAATTCACAGGAACCAAAAATGCAGAACGAGTGCTTTTCAGCACTAAACGAGACTAGACAAGCTAATTTGGACATACAATAGTTATGTAATCGATGTTACATCAACCTTCCTCGAATTTTCTCACAATTACATCACTTTCATTGGCGTTTAATGATCGTAATTCATTTCAAACCTGCTATTTTAATTACTGTGAATCAGCCATTGATCATTTCATTCGCTGAAAAATTGCTCATCCTCAGCAAAAAAATTGGCACAGACTAAAAACATGGAATATTTCTCCAAACGGATTCCAGACATTGACAAGTTTTATTCATTACAAGCCAAGAATGTAATTTTAACACAAGTGTTTTACATTTAAGCCCTCTCTTACATAAGATTTTAAAATAGAACTTGGATGATTTAAAGGTTCATGCACAATGGCATCATAATGCACCTGTAAACATGAATCCATGCCATTTATCTCCATATAAAATGTCAAGATATCAAACTAAAAAAACCACATGCATATTTACATAACTACATGTAAGTTAGCTTATAGTCATGGCCTCCAGTAAATTACAAATCATGACAACGTCTTTTTTAGGTTTTTAAGGTCAAAAATTAAAATATTGTCAGTGTTTAGGTCTAAGCGCGGAATTTTGTTATCAGTACCAAAAAAAAAAAAATTAATAAATGACATTTCCTCCTTAAGTAGCTGTCTCTATAAATGTCATGAGGTAAAAAAAAACACAAAATTTACTTTTACTTCCAATTCAGTTACAGGCAAAACTTGTCATTTCAGTTAATGTACTGTGAGACAAAAATTTCAATAGAATTAAATATGTAATTGGCACTTTAAAAGAGTTATTCTTCTTAATTTGGATCTCAAAAATACAATATATACGTCTGTATAGAGAAAGTACTATAGCTGCCTTAATTTATGGTTTATGAGGACTGCTAAATAAATAGATTGCTTAGTCTAGTGTTTTTCTACACCTTGTTTTACCTCTTCCTTGGGAAGTGCCTGAACTTTATATCAATTAGTACTTAAATTGTAAAGGGCTTGTCATTGCATCATTATCTAAGTATATAGAACTTTAAATGTATGCAGTTATAAATTTAGAATTATTATACAGTCCTATGCAATATCTCCATGTACAGATCCAAAAATAACTTCAAAGTTATGTGACTGCACAAGACATTGAACCATGTCAAAGAAATATTATGATGAAGCAGATAAATTTTTTTTCAGGTCGTAAATCATGTACTGTGTAACAATACAGTAGCATTATTAGTTCATTAACACTTACAACAGCTAGTGTATCGCCAAAGCTGATCTACGTCTTAACGCTAATTGTCTCACGCAAATTAATTTTTTTCAATAGTCATATCTTTGATACAATGAGTTTAACGTAGTACCTTTATAATTTTGAGATGAAACTTGGTGATAGCTTTATACAAATCTTTCTCTGCGTACATAATGGCCACCCCTATGTGAACATAAATTTCTGCCATGGTCCGATAAGGCGTAAAACTGACAGGCTATAATATATTCCATATCTAGATGGCCCACGATCAAATATCATAATATCACACTATTTCATCGCCTCTCTGCTTTGTTCTCACTTTTTCTCATGCTTTGAGCTATAATGTTTGATACCAGAAAAGACAAATAAACATATTTCATACAAAAACTTACAAGTTTATGTGAAGTACTATCTATTAATAATATTCTTTCTCCTTATCTGTGCTCCCTTAAGCAAGAATTTCCTATTACATATATACTTATGAAGTCCTCAATACTGTCATGTAGTAAAAAGGATTATTGCATAAATATTGAACAATACTGTCTTTAGTACATTTTAAAAAAGGGTTATTGCATGAATACTGCTTCGTATTGTTTTAAGAACCTTTTATATTATATAAGCTTACCCTTGCGATATATATATATACTATCAGTGGAAATCAGTGATATGTTTGTATCATATTCAATTTCATCAAAGCCTATCAAGCTTTCATTTGAAACAGAACACAATGATTTCAATGATTTGTAGGAGTTATGTCCCTTATCCTAGGTCCACCTTCTTAAGGTTTTGATTGTTTTTAAAAAAATATTTTAGTTATTGTAGGTATGATACCATATATGTAGTTGTATTCAACTTCATTATTTGAAACAAATTTGTCCCATACCTTGCTATAGGAATAATTTAAAATAGTCATAACACTTTCAGTGAAGCTTCAAACTGCTATTGTACTGTTAAAAACAGGTGTTTGGTTTCACAGGTTTCAACTTCACGGTGAAACCCACCTTATATATTAGACAGTTTTTTTTTCCTTTTACATGTACTCTTCTCTGCAGACATTCAGTGCTAACATAATCAATTTATTTTCTGTTGCGACCAATCTATTTCCATTTTAATATTACAGAAATGAAACGTCTACAGCAAAATTTCAGAATCTTGAACTTGACACTGAGACCATACCCCACTTCTCATATCACAAATGTACAATAAGAACATATTTCTACTGTTCAAGAGTATCTAAAATTCCATTTCCTCCTTCAACATCAACATTACCAATGTCAAGTGGACTCCATTTGATCTTGGTACTTTTTATAAGTGAGAATGTCGCCAGGACGAGGGTGACCGTGAAAAATATTCATAAGTGGTTGATTAGCTGAATGAATGTAATACTTCTGAAGGGTGACCAATTAAAATTTATCCTGAACAATACAATACTCTTGTACTTACTATGGAAGAATGGTGAAAGAGAGAGAGTGAGTCAGAGAAACAGACGTTCAAAGATGATCAAGGGCCAAATAAGCAGCTGCCCTAAAGCACACGATATGTCTATCCCCTTTTTAAGTTTAGTTAGTGGCGGATCCAGAGGGGTGCAGGGGGATGTCATCCCCATTCTTTTTGACAAATTTGAAAAGTTCATGTGTAAAATTGACAAAAAATAGCAAATAATGTCCTAGCACTCCCCTTTTTCTGAGGAACCTTGGCTAACACCCTTCCTTTTCAAAGTGTCTATATACACCCCTGGTTTAATGTCCCATAACTCTAAAAAGATGTGTCCTTTGAAAGCAAGGGATGTTATAATGATCTTGAACAGGCCAAACTGACAGCATTTTATTGAGAAAAAATGAAATTAATGCACAACACAGGCTCATACTAGTATTTCAATAATGCACTCACCATGGCAAATTCTTTCCAGAAATAAGTAAACTACCTGTAGCCAAAATTTTCAAAAACTATCTAACAGCCATCATCAAATATGACTCAGATGCTTTTCAAAAATTAAAATACCAAGCAAGAAATTTTGGCCGCCCACAAGTCATAATTGTCCATCCAGACAAATCAACAAGCCATGAGTAACATAAATGTCTTCACTTCCTGTAGCATTTTGAACATAAATGTTTGCTGCAGTTCATAGCCAGCTAATATACACAAAAGTTCATCAGTGTCAACCATTGGAATGTGGTATATGCAATTATGATTATTCCACAGTTGTATCATAACCTCTCGTGCATTCATATATGCAGTTCTCCACCTCATTTACAGGTGCGAAACATTCTGAAACATGCAAATCCTTTCATTCTGTCTTTAAGCAGCAGCTTTGATTTGAATCATTATACCGGAGTGTGCCCCTTTCACAGGTGAAAAATGTTCCGAGATATGAAAACCCCATCATTTCTGTTTCTCTTAGGGAAAGCAAGGCTGTTTATAAAGATACCATTATGCCCTCTTCACAGGTGAGAAATGTTTTGTTCCAAGTTCCATTACAGAAGGAAGTACAAACATACACCCCCATAACTATACATGTATACACCAGGCACTTTGCAAGATTTTAGTGGCTGCACCATTGTAAACCATGATACCTGAGAACGTCCTTTTTGCTGGAGAGAAATTTTCCAGTACATACAAACCCTATCATTCCACTGTTTTCAGCAGTAGCATAGTCATGTATCATGCATGTTACTATATCATACTGCTCCAGTTCAGTTTCTGATAACTTCTGTCATTCAGAACAGGGAAGGTCATTAATCACAGTTCTATAATATATAGTGTTCTGGTTTCTGTTTCTGGTACATATCAACTCATTGTCATTCAGAACCAGCAAAGTCATGTATCAAGATACTATTGGTAACAAATCTTTTCTGATCCTCTGTTTGGTACATACAAGTCATTTACATGGTTTTCTTGGGGAGGCCAAACCATGAAATTTGAGTCTTAACAAAAAGGAGATTTCATTGGAAGTGTATACTGAAAACCTCAAAGCCACGAATTTAAGAATCCACAAACTTGTGTTTCTTCCCTAATCCAGGAAAATTAGCATCCATGAATTAAAGTACTTTTACAGTATCAAAATTCAGGGCTGTAAGTTCATGTTGTTGCATCAGGAATCAGAAAACGATAAAACTTAGAGACACCAAACAAAACTCATGATAAACATCTGCACTTTATAGTTCAATACATGAACACAAACAACATGTAGTTCTCCTGAAATTTATCTCAACACAGGATCTAAAACAATAAAGTTATGGCCATCTTACCTGATGGGTGTAACCCCTTATTTCAAGCAGAAATGTAAATATGCTATAAAACAGTGGGATTCCAATAAATTTGGTGTAACTGCAGTCTTTATACTGCTATCTGAAGTTAGTTTTATCATTTGAAAGAATCTCCAGAAATAATAAAATCACAAGCATTCAAAATTTTGAGGAATTTGAAATGATACAAGGAGAATTCAAGGGAAATTGTGATTAAAAGCACATAATGCTAGGATAACAACTAGACATCAGGGATGTCAACAGAAGCATAGAAGCCATCAATGAAAAATTGGATGGCAACACTCTATTCTCAAAAATGGGTGAACTCTTGAAAAATTTTCATCGGTCTACCCACCTCTTAAAATACTACTGACATCCCTTGAGAGGGAAAATAGATACACATAACAAATAAAACAAAATTACTAAAATGAATGTATAATGAAATAAAAGTACAAGAGAAATGCCACTTTAATTCACTTGAGTCTCACGCCAGCTGTATGAGACTTGGTGGGTTGGACCATAAATGTACATCTATAGTATCTAACTTTGACTGTTGAACCTCATTGACCAGAGAAAGTACTAAGTAAAACCCGGAGGATAATAAGCTGTATCGTATGTGTCATTTGGTGCAAATGCAGTTGTATACCTGGAGCAGATAAGGTCTTATCTACAGAGAGTAATTAAGCAACAATTAAATAAATTGCCATCCTTCTTGCCAGGTGTCAATATAGCCCATAAATGTTACATGTGTCTAAAACCTTGGGGGTAAATTACTGCTCTATACTCCACCCTTGCCTTTTATTATGTTAACTAAATACAAGCTATTTATTTCTATACAAACAGAATGAAGTATATCTATGGGAGAATAGGTCTTGAGTGGGAGTAAAATAGGGTATTTTGTTTGTAGAGTGACACCAGCCTAAACTAAACCCATTCTGACAAAATTGGTTTAGTTTAGACTGGTGTTCAAAAATACTTGATAATTAAGTGTAAGTGTTTAAAAGAATCAGGCAAAAATAGGAAAAATCAAAAACATGCATGTCAAAACCCATGGGCCCACCAATCTGACAAAATAAATTCGCTCAAGGATACTTTCTCAATTTAAAAAAGACCATTATTTGATCTCTACATCACTGGCTTTGCTCAGAAATTTTTCAATAGAATCTTAGCAAAATGATGTTTTTGACAGTTATCAGTCCTTGAAATGTTCATTTTAAGTGCATTTCAATAAAACTGTAACTCAATGGTCCAGCATGATATGGAAAATCTTGTCTGTTTTCCTTGATTCTGATGATGCAAATAGTCAAATTACACTATCAAAATAATGAGCTTTTTTCATACCATGTTTCACCTACTGCCGGATTCTTACAGGGACTGACACTTAATCTGACTTAAAAAGTGTCAGGTTCAGACAGGTTTTACTATTATTCAGGGTTCATTTGTGCATGTTTCACTGTAAATAAAATGTAGCCTGAAAAAGAAGGGCGAATTTGGTTTTTACATTTTGTGCATTCTTATCTTATCGTTTGCATACATTGTATTGTAAAATCTCAAAATGTATGTATGTTATCTTTTGTCTCTGGTGAAAAGAGTAAAGTTTAATAATGCAGTAGAAAATTCAATACCACACATTCATTATAAAAAAGCTGGCTTGAAGACAAGAAAGTTCATTTTTTAGTTCTTAGAGGTTTATGACCTAGGATACTACTAGTTAATCTTACAACTGTTTAACTATGATTGATCCAGTGACACATTAGTCTTTCTCTTACATAACCCTAAAAGACGGGAGGGCTGATATAATTTTCACCCAATTTCATTCATGGATTGTGCTGCTTCATTATTATATAGCACCCATATTAACTCCACCCAAACTTCAGTATCATTTTCTCACCACTCTATCATAACAGAAAGCCTGACATAGATTTCAGCACACCTTGGTTCTTATTCATCTTTTCATCCATCACTCACTCTCTTGAATACATCCAATCATTATAAATATGACATCTGCATACACCACTGACAGGGGACATCTCAAGAATTCTTTTTTATACATGTTCTTGGTAATGATATTCGAATACTTTATTCTTCAAAGAATTCGTAACATGGGTTCAACTGAGGAAATGGACACTACCCATTTTACAGAATGGTTTCTAGGAATGGAGTAGAGATGAATATTTTTTCATTTATCTTTACAAAATGCCATTGTTTAACCTAGATTGAAGTTGTCAAAGATGGATAAAAGAAAAAATTACTAAAGAGAATTCACCTGACTACATCAATTCACTTTAAAAAATGAATACGCAGTCCAAAAATATTCTAGATTACCAGTCCATAGTCATCACCCTATAAATTACAGGGTGCCTACATAAAGTAGCCATGTAATTGGTAAACTTTTCTATGTACTGATAGTGAAAAGCTATGGTGGCCGAAAGTTCAAGTGAGGGAAAATTAAAGTAATTGGTTGATATCTTAACCAATATTGTAAATCCATGGTGGCCAAAGAAATTCCAATTAGCTACAGAACTGTTTTATGATTCTTTGAATACTTCATGTTGTGGATGATCAAAACAGGCAGCATGTTCAAAGAGCTGGGTTACTGTCCTACTGGAAAAAATTGCTTCATTCATATTCTGGAATCTTCGATGCTCAATCGTCATAATTGTCATAAAATTGATTATGGCATTTATTAGGAAATGGTGGTGAACTATTGAGTAGACATTGAGGGGCAAAATGAGTTCCAGTCTACTTTTCAACATTATTCACAAAAGATAGTTGATGCATATTCTCACTTTGTTAATACCAAATCTGATTAGGATTTTATTTGAAGAACTGTGTGATCACTGTACTATGTTTCATATTTAAATTATGTTACTGGTTCAACAAGTAAACAATATTTCCAATTATTCAATGTATAAATTAAATATTATTCAATATATGAAAGTGATAGAAAATATTCTGGACAACAATGAAGCCTTAAAATTCACGGCTGCTACCACAGTTGTCCGGTTAGGTTGCCATGGATAAGCATCATAGATGTCATGTGATGTCAAAGCGAACTCAATGCCGACTGCATCGGAAAAAATAGTACAGTCATCACTGACTGAAATTTCAGTGTCATATTTTCCCAAATTCTACACAGACCTGGTGAGATAAAAATATTTAGTACACATATACCTAAAGGGTACAAGAAACAGTAGACAATATTCTTTGTAAATTTAGACACAAATAAAGACACTGTGAAAAACTAATTTCTTAAATTAAATATTAAAATACTACAAATTAACTGAGTATCAAGTTTCTACCAGGAGTTTAATCAACTATGACCTAATTTGAAGAGACAGGTGAAAATGTACCCGAATTTACACCTGGTCATCTAAACATCACCAGCAGTGCTGAATAAGATGACAACCAAGACCCTGCTGGTCAGACAAACAGGAAATAAGACAGTACTCAGACAGACAGACAAAAGTGCCACAGCTGGATCAACAACATAGGAGACAAAATTATTCTAGATACATTGCACTTCAACATATTTCAGGGTCAAAGGTCATGTCAAGTTGACTAAAAAATGAACATCTGCAATGTTATCTTAACCTTTTTGGTGATAGGTATACCTGTGCTCCTGAAGGTCACAATGCATGAGTCAAGGGAAGAAATTCAGAATAATGTTAAAAGTTTTTGTCAGAATCAGGCAAACATCTGAGGCATGCATGTCAAACACAAGGTCAATGGTATGTTTGCAATTAAAATAGTCTCTGGAATTAGGATTAACCACTGTTTGGTCCTGAAATCTCTATACAAATTTTGAAAATGTTCAAACTAGTTCAAATTTAAAAATATATTCAAAATTTTAAACTATTTCCACCATTTCAAGACCTTTTAATTTCACTTACGGGGTCAAGACCCACCAACCCGGTTGTACCTGGCACGGGGTTGGGGTTTGGTGGGGGGGGTGTACCTGGCACGGGGTTGGGGTTTGGTGGGGGGGGGGAGGTTACCCTACAT
Source organism: Perna viridis (assembly GCA_037379345.1). Taxonomy (NCBI): domain Eukaryota; kingdom Metazoa; phylum Mollusca; class Bivalvia; order Mytilida; family Mytilidae; genus Perna; species Perna viridis. Next base: position 27,147,811 of record CM074523.1, read on the forward strand.
TCCGTAATATATTTTTAAAGAGTAACATTGCTCTGAACCTTTCACTCATTTCTACAAACAGATACATAATTATGGTTTCTGTGTATAAAAATCATTTCCATAGTAAAATAACAGGTTTTTCTCACTATATTTTAACCACTGTCTGATGTTCTTATAATGTCTTGCAAATTCATATATTATACTTATTACTTAAAGCAGTTATGTCTCCACAATTTTTTTGTAATCATGATGTAATTGATTAAATTTGAAAGTAATCAGCACCAATCCTGCTTGGGGATTAAGAAATCTTCTTTATAATTTCATAAATACACAATCACATCGATAGGTTAAAATCTAAAAATATGCATTTACATGTAATCATTGCATCAAAACTTGACTATTATTTGACAGTTGTCTTGTTCCTTTCCATTCAATTTATGTACTAAGTCAGGGGGGCCAAAAAAGTAGAGAGGTCACAAAGCGAGGGGATCAAGTCAGGTGGATATGAACTTTAACCAGAATGGGCGTGGTTTTTATTCTTGCTTATTCTTTACAATTTCGGAAGGGACATAGTAAGTACTTCACTCCTTTTTGCCAAGCTTAAATATCTATCAAATGAAGTTTTTTTCCTTACACTTTTGTTCTCTTTTGCATGGGGTATTCAAGAACTTACACTCAGGGATTATTCCTACCCCCAGGGGCATGGTGCCTGATATGAAAAGTATGGCTAGGGCTGTACTAATAATTTTTATTGGTAAGGCATATCATTCCTAAAATTGTTGCCAATAAATTTGTAAAATAGGGTTTTTTATACTGTCCTATGAACCTCCTAACGAGGAGTCATTCTTGCTGTACCAATCCAGATTTGGACACTACACCTCTGAGCCCATGTTGAAAACTAGACAATATATAACGAGCATTATAAGTTATATGGATGATGCCTTTATATGTAGAAAAATAGATGATGCCTACTTTGGCGTTTCAAGTCATTGTAGTATGGGAATTTTAACAAATCTCTGAACTTGACTCTGTATATTGTAAATAAAATACTTTCATTTGACTAAAATATTTTTCCAAAACATTAAAGTATGTTATAATGATCCATATAAAGTTTTAAACAAATATTTTTTCAGAAATTATCACACAAATAAAAATATTAAAAAGTCAAGTAAAATTTATCAAAACAGGTTTATAAGTTATGACCTAGATCTTGGACAAGAAACCGATTTTTTTCTCTCATACATTAAAACATCTTAAACAAATATGAACTATCTAGTAGTTAATTTAAATTCAACCAACTATCATCAAAATGTCCTTCTTACTTTGTGAATCCAACAAAAACTTAAACTTGGTGGAAAGGTGCCAAGATACACATAGAGCAGACTTAACATAATTTATGCAAATTAGTCGCAATTCACAGCGATTATGTAATCACATCTTTTATGATGCCTACAATCATTAACTAAAGAATTTCAAATAAAAGTGGTCTTGACAAGTCTTTTGTGAAATTATAATTTTATATCACCACAGTATAAAGTGTTAAAATGGCGAAGTCATGAAGAGCAGTGCAATTTATCTAAGAGGACTGATATCATATTGTTGTGCAGCCCATCCCAGCGTTCACATACATGTTTTATTCATACTGATGCATTCATGAAACCCAGACAGCCTTTTGAGTGGTATTTAATATGGGTTAATAATATTTGCAAACAAATCAAAAGAAATCTTTATTATTTCAATAGAAACACCATAAATGAACAACACTATATAGCAGATGGATTTTTTTTTTGCAATTCCATGCATAATTGAAAAAGCACTTTTACTGTTTAACACATGGTCAGCAAATTTCTGCTACTTCATCCTTTTGAAGGACCACATTCATATGACTATTGGGGAAATACTGCTACTTCAAAAAAAACTTTTAATACATTTTGCTTGATTCAAAACCATAGAATATTTTCTTGCCAAAGTTTGCAAGAGTGCACATTCCATGAACATATTTGCATAAAACAACTAATGAGTACAAGAAGTACATGGACATATGAACTTCAGACTGAGGTCAATGTGACAGATGAAGAGACATGACCCTCAGACAGAGGTCATCATGACTAATCCAGAATGAGGCCTTGTGATACATGAAATTTAGCATATTATTTTATATGTCAGGACTAATCAGTTCAATTCAAATTGTGAACAGATGGAAGAAAAAATGGAAGATTTAGAATACCAAGTAATTGACTTGTGCAGTCACAGAAGAACACATGAATGAAGAAGGCATCACAATGATAGGATATGCACATTTTCATATTTGGTCTTTAACCACTTATGCAGATACACTGTAAATTAGCCTGGAGGACATCACTTATGCCATGCATTCAATTAAACACATCTAAAAAAACAAAAACCCATCATCTGATTTCAAATTTTGCCCACCAACAACCCAGCACTTGATTTCACATCTTGCCCACCAGCAATTAAGGCACCTGATTTCATATCTTGCCAACAAACCACCTAGACATCTGATTTATTTCTTGCCTACCAACTACCAGGTATCTGTTTTTACATCTTGCCCACCAACTAACATGGCACTCGATTTGACCTTGATTCAGGCTCAGACACCTGATCATACATCTCACCCACCCCACCCAGGCACATGATTTCACCTAAAATTTCAATCTTTAACACTACCACCACTTACTTTAAAACTACTTTCACATAGTCACTCAACAGCTTCTTAAAGACCTGCACACTGAAGTAAAAAATCATTTAAAGACCTTTTTCATAAATGGTATTGCTAAAAGTATTTCAATAGCTTAACATTTCATATGGCTTTTAAAAACAGATTGGGTCACACAGCTTTCTTTCTGGGTAATCAGATATCATTTAGAAAGTACTAAAAAGATGTTGTTGATTCTCCACAAACATCTGTTTCAGTCAATCAAGCCATTTGTTCTAAAAAATCAAATGTTTTCTTAAATTTCACAAAATTTCACAAAATTATTGGGTTATCTTGTAAAACATCTTGTATCACCACATTTATACCATCATTTCAAGGCAATATCTGCTGCCTCCAAATAACCAGACAAAAAATAGTTCTTATCATTCCTGTTGACAAGTTTATCAATGATTTGCAAACTCAGACTGATACATCTCAATTATCTAACAATTAAAGCTTATACCTGGGGCTGACAAAACATGAGTTTTAATTTTCTTTTTATGTTCTTTGGCAGACAAAAAAATTGGTCAAAAAGTACAAGTTCAGACTTAATGAACTATCTATCAATTGGAAATTCCAAAAAGAGCAAAGCTTAAAATATGGTATGACAGTTTCGATTTATATGGTTCCGAATGAGCACTGCTGAAAAATCTGATAAAAACACTAACCTATTTTCCTCACAGAATACAAACATACCTAAGAAAATGTTAAAATTTGAGGATATCAATTTTGACATTACTAATTTAGATCATCATACTTCTAAATACAAATTCTTCAAGATTCAGGGCATACTGTGAATATGGTGTGACATATAGATGGGGTGTAGATAACAAATGGGAAAAAAATATGAGATAAGCCTTATTTAAGAGGCAAAAATATATCAGATTTCTAGGATGACTGACTTAGGATGTTATCTATAACAATCAATCCTTTGGAGATTACTGGTATTTGTAAAGAATTTCAATAAAACTAATATAATCAGATGTGAGATGTAAGTGATAAATTGAAAAATGCAAGCACACTGCAAAAAAATAAAAACCAAAGTTGCTGCCCCTAATGAATATACAGTGATGGTTTGAGTTGAGGTCATACATGAATTAAATAGATACTGCTGTCTGGATAGAGTAAACCTCATTGTTTGATGCTTAATTTTTGTTGTTATTACCCTTTTTTACCAATCGGGGAAGAGGAGCAGCAGAATACAACCACTAAACAAGACTTTATATGCAGTAATGAAGGAGGAAAAGGAGTAACCAAGATTCTAGTGGAAATCAAAAGAATGTAATCCAGGGACAAAGACCAGACAGGGAAAACAGACACACACAACAAAGAACATAAAATAACCAAAATAATTCGTACAAAGCATCAAAAGTAAATGAGCAACTCAGACTCCACTAAAAACTGGGAGCATGGACCAGGTGCGTCAGTAGGGTATATATATGGTCAGACCTTAGAACTGTTTATATTTTGTTGCCCCTATTGACACTTCAGTATTGAAAGTTTCATGATATAAATAGTGCATCATCAAAGAATTGTGCCAATATTTATGGACTCAGTGCTGAAAATATTAAGATCAAGTTCCTTTCAACATTACAGCTATTATCTGTGTGGAAGAAACCAATCTTATTGAAATGTTCCATTCAGCCATTGCATTTGGGATCTAACAACAATTCATTCCACTTTCTGTTCTGTTGACCTTTTCAGAATTCTTGGGGTTTTCCCTTCGAATAATACTTTCAAAATCATGAAAGATGAAATCTGATTGGCTGATCTGATATTGAAGTGAAATAGAATCTATTAAGCATACACAATGTAATACTGCACTGAATCATTGCAGAAACCTGGCATCATCGTACTTTCAGAATTTAGAGAACTCCACACTTGTTCAAACTCAGAATCAGGTTCAGTGCTTAAGAATCCAGTCAGGCCACTGTTGTCAGCTCTCTCAGCATTCAACTGTATCCCTGTTTATCTCAGATACCTCATAGGAATCAGGTTAAGTGCTTTTAGAATCCAGTCAGGCCAATGTTGTTAGCTCTCTCAGCTCTCAACTGTATTCCTGCTAAATCTCAGACAACACTGCAGAATCAGGTTAAGTGCTTAAGAATCCAGTCAGGCCAATGTTGTTAGCTCTCACAGCATTCAACTGTATCCCTGTTTAATCTCAGACACCACAGCAGAATCAGGTTAAGTGCTTAAGAATCCAGTCAGTGCTATAACAGCATGACATCACCTAAAACTTATCTGATAAAATTCTTTATGCAATGTCTAGATTTATGTTTTGATTGTGTAATTATTATTACAGTTTCACGGCAGTATCACAATACACAAAGTACATTCACGTGGTTTTCGAAAAGGGGGGTGTCACAGTAGCAACAGAGTGATTATATAATACTGTTTAAAAAGGGCAAGCAGATGATGGATATGTTTAAGATTCATAACCATCTGATGCTAATCATTTTTCATGTTTAGCAATTCTGTAGTTTTTTTATGAGCCTGAAATAACAATTTTTGGGGTTTCCAATAAAAAGGGGTCAGGATTTTCCTACACTGAACTATTACACTTCATGATCACTAAGAATGTTAACTAAAACATTTTCTTCAAATAAGTGCCAACTGACTTTTTCATATCTAAATTGCAGTGCCCAAAATAATAAATTATGGTTTTTCCTAAAAAAAAGAGAGGGGGAGTGCTGAAATTTGGTAAAGAGATCATTATGTAATGCAGTAAGTGATCACAGATAATTATATTGTACATGCAGTAGAATTTCATTAATTATCGTGATGCTAATCACATCCATTTTCTTACAAAACCCTCAGTCTGAGCCTTTTTCCAAACAGTTGGTGTTAAAGAGGCAATAATGATTGTTATGTAACAATCCAAGATAAGATTGGTAATTACTGGTGATTGTCTATCATATATTGTCAATCAACCAACATTTTACTAATTAACTTATATTTTTTAACTGATTCAGGTGCAGATTTATTTTCATGAATATTTACATGTGCATGTCAAGTGCAGTGCCAAGCAAAGGTGTGCCAATTGAATGCCCCTCCCCCTCTCCACCCCCACAAAAAAAATTGGGCAAAAGTCATTTTTAAATTTTGGGAGATCAACAGAATTTCTTAGAATCATGTAAGGTTGCAGATGTATTTTTTTAGCTTCTGAGATAACTAGAATTTCTTAAATGTTTTTACTAGAGACTTGCTTAGTATTAATGTTAGACAATATTTTTGTCACTTTTCAGGTTAAAATCCCACTTTTAAAACTACAAAAAATCCATCAGAAGACCTCTTCCTCTTTATAATTTTGTTCTATAATCGTGATTGGTATTAATAGTTCGTAGTTGACCATGAACTCAAGTTTTTTTTCTCGGTTCTGGATTTTGAAAAATTCTTTCATGGGTTTCCCAGAATTTTTAAAATGACACAAATTGATAGGGAATAACCCCAAAATGTTTATGCTACCAGATGTTGATGAGGTTGTTGAGACTCTGCTACTTGCAATTACTAAGTTGGGTTTTCCAAAACAGAGTGCCAAGGTGATGTGTTCTATATTACTTTCAGGAATTTTATTAGCTATTCAAATGATGATTTGTACACTGAGCTTGAGTATGTTTTTGTAACAATCCTATAGATCCAGTGGTTAAAATTTCCAAATGCTAGTTTTGCGCTTTTTTTTTCAGGAAAATTTAACCAATTATAGCTCAATCCAGATGTATGGTTCCATGGCCCGATAAATATATTATACCTTTACGTCCCCAGTTAACTTTAAAAAAAATTCAAAAACTTGAAAGTACAGTTTTGGCAGAATTTTGTTATTGATTCAAAGATGCAACATTCTTTCTCTCTTTGTAGCCTTCTGTTATATTTTTGGCAAATTGCAGCTTTGGGCTTAGGCCAAAAAATAATAGTCTTTGTTTCCAGCTACCAGGATAAAGGAAATAGTGTAGGTAGGTAAGGAAACTATTTTATTTTTCAAAAACATTTTACATTGTGTTAATGGGGAAACAATCTAGAATTTAATGGTGCCAAAAAATGTTTTGGGTATGCAAAAAAACCTTGGGTAGGTAGGGTAGCAGGAAACAGACATATTTATTTATATGGCCTTACATGTATATAAATAATATATTGTTGCCAGCAATAGCCACAAGAGTTATTTTAGTACTTAAAATTCTAACTGGGAACAATATAAAATATATAGTACACGTGCTCCCCATAACCGAATTTAATAAACTGGTTCTTTAAACAAAATCGAGAGTCCTCATTCAAAACAAACAACTGATTTCTCACTGAGTTTAAACCAATTAATTTTTTATGACTTTTCATTCAAAATTGTCAACTTTCCTTTCATCTGTGGCAACATCCCTTCAGCACCAGCGTATGGAGTGTTCATATCACAACTCGTACATTATGCCAGAGCTTGCCGAAACTACACAGACTTTTTGTATTGGGCTAGAACACTAACAAATAGGCTTCTGGAACAGGGTTATGTTGCTACAAGATTGAAGTTATCATCAACTCGTGGATCGTTATGGTGTTTCCATCTGCACCATGAAAACTGATTCATTCAACGGGTCATAGTTTTCCTATCTGCATTTGTCTACCCCGGACTTGACTTTTTATGAGCAACACAGCAGGTGTTTCTAGAAAAACAGAGGACGCTTACCCTACTGGTGCACCTGGTCCATGCTCCTAGTTTTTAGTGGAGTCCGAGTTGCTCATTTTCTTTTGTTACTTTGTATGTATGATTTTAGTTTATGTTCTTTGTAGTGTACATCTGTTTTCCTTGGCTGGCCTTTGTCCCTGGATTACATTCTTTTCATTACTGCTATAACCTTGGTTCCTTTGATTACTCTTATACAAATTGAAAAATACAAAACTAAAGATCTGTACTCTCACATAACAGACAATTGATTTTTTAGTGAGATTAACTAACATGGTTTCTAATAGACAATTAAGGCTTAAGAAAAATGAACTGAGAACATGTACTACACTCTTATAAACATTTTGTATTAAGTATCAGTCTTTCTAAAAATCAGACAGGAGGTGATTCATGCATGTCAAAAACCTACCAAATTAAGTTTTATTTCTTGTTCAGAAACAGAAACTGATCACAAAACAAGCATTAGATTTTCATTTTGTTGTTGTGCTTCTGAGATAAAAAATATAAAGACTGTACATGAAATTTGCACTTTGCAAGAGTTATTGTTCTTGATTTGGGTTGATTTGGTTGATTTTAGTGAGAGACGAATGTAAGATTTTCTATAAAGTGCAGATCCAAATGCAGAAAAGATTGTTGTTATGTGAAAATATAGCATAAGTAGACTGAAAAAGTATCTTTTGTTTGGTGACCATGAATCACTTTAACATTGGCAGTGTCTGAATTTTATGCGGACTGGAACTTAAAATAGTTTTTAGGTATAATATCAATGTAATTTGGGCACATCAACTGATTCCTTGCCAAAACCTCAACCCCGTCATTTCCATACAAGAAGGAAATCCCTAAACAAAATTGAGTAACTGTTCATACTGCACTAAGCCACATTGTAGACAAAATAGTTTTTATTTAATTTCAGATCTGTAATAACCATTCCTTCATACATGTACTGAGACTCAACCACATAAATTTGAAATAAATGATTTTAACATAAAGCTGAACATTTAGTTTTCTCCTGAATTTAACCACACACATTTCCAGATTTAAAACTTAAAAACACAAGTATGCAGGGGGTAAAAAATCCACAAACGCTAATGAAAGATGGGATAGTTTGAATTCACTGGTTGATTTTAATTAATATACAGATAAAGTACACCACAACTGACCGCAAAGTTTGTTTTCTTTCAAAATAATTTTGGTTTTTACTGCTGTTCTTCAGACTTTCAGGTTTCTAGACAAAAATAATGATCACTCAAACTATGACTCAGAGGTGTATAATATGGATCAGCATCACACACACAGAGGTGAACAAATGACTTTTAAATACAAGGGGGCTTGCGCTTCCTTTCAAAAAGATATGTTACATGAATTCTTAATTGTAACAAATTACAATTTACTAAAATTGCCCCCGCCCTTCGCAGATTTCTGGGCCAAATTTTATACTGTCCCTAGAGTGGATGGGGGAAAAAAGCAAGATCCACACTGGTTTCTTTGCCCAATTCCACCATGGCCAGTGAAAATGACATAGTCCACTAAACCATAGTGTATTCATAAAAGAGAGAACTGGACATCAAGTTTGTTTTCTTACAAGACAATGTCTCTTTGTTAAGTAATGTTTTAAAGATTTCACGCTATCTGCTTTTTGTCAAATGAACTTTTACTTTTGATATTTTGTTTACATAAACTTGATTGACATGGCATAAAGCATCATTTTTGAAATATAATGTAAAATCCAGAATGTTTCTTTGAAAAGATATTATCAAAATTTATCATAAATGCTTTGAACTTAAAGACTTTATACTGGCAGTGACTTCTTTTTCTTCTAAAATTCAGATAATGCGCATAATATTATCCATAATACAATATCAAAGACTTCATCTCTAATTCTTGAGTATTTCTCTGAGAATTAGCTATTTGCACTTAATTTTATCATAATATCAAGAACAGTTTCTTGTATGCTTGAGAGCTGTAAATTTGAGGTTATTTCATATTTTTTTTAAATACATACATAACATTTCTTTACCAGAGACTGTTAAAGTGCTATGCTTTGTAGCACTATATAATTGCTAGCACTGTGCTATCTGATATTGATTTTAGTTAGAAAGCACTTATGATCAATGTGCTATAGGAGAAAAGCCTTATGAGTTGTGCTATATCACTCCTCCTAGGCAGATTCAAAAGGGGGTGTGGCCACACTCCCTTTATGAAATTGAAAAATTGAAAGTGAAAATGTTATATTTTTCATATTTATTAACATTATAAAATACTCTAAAAGCAATACAGTTCAAAAATTTATCTAGCAAATTCCTTCATTATTTAGCATTATATCATTACAACAGTGAATTTGATGCATGTTTTTTTTATAATTTCTGATAATGGAACACAGGTTTGGTACCCCCATTTCTAAATCTTGATCCACCATCAGCACAATTCTATTTTACATCATAAGCAGAGTTGATTAAGTAGCACTCCAGCTAATAATCATGCAAAATGTGATTCATGGGTAAAAAGCCTACATATTTTTATTTTTGATATTTTGTTTGAATTGCCATAGTAAACAGAAAGTATCATTCAGTTTTCTTCGGAGATATAAAATATATATAATGAACTGTAGATTTCAAAATTAAGGGAGACAAATACATAAATGACACTCAAATACAATAGAATCTATTGGATTTTCAATGATGATTATCTCCTAAGAGCAGGAAGATTTAAATGAATAATTACACATTTCGTACTATAGACTCATAAAACAACTTATTTACAAAAATAAAAGTATGTAGCCTTTCTTGGGGTATATCACATTTTTCAGATTTTGCATGATTCTTACAAAGACAGCTACTTAAGCAAAAACTGTAACCATTTTTTCTTCTTTTGACAGCCTTGAATGGCACTTTTTTTTCAAACTACAGACAGAGCAATGAATTACCTTTTTATCATGCTATCTTACAACAACAGATTCTAATATTATATTTTAAAATTTGAAAATCAACACATTGCAGACTGTATTAGTTTCCAAATTCTGTCAAATTAGCTATTCAGAATGTTTTTGCCAATTGCAAGGTTTTTCTTCATGTAAGTTTTAGCAGTCTAATTGAAATAGAGCTCTCAATCATGTATCTGTCCTTCCTGATGATTCAGTCATTATATCTAGTCTGTGGATGGCCAGATATTTGCGATATCATACTGTGGACGTATTCATGGAAGTCTAAAACCCAACTATAACAAGGCTTTGCTGCCGCAATATTGTATTCGCAAATGTTCGCTATATTTGATTTTTTTCAATATATCAACTTAAGCCAAATAAAATACTCCACACCTACAAACTCTGATAAAACCAGGTAAGAAATACTTGTAAGATTTAAAAGACTTAGAATTTTATAGTAGACATCTGTGGTAAAATCATTCCATAATCCTTTAATTCCAACAATTGCAATTAAAAACCAGACGATTTTTTTATACAGAAAACATTCACACAGATTATCCTTTAAGCAGATATTACAGAACTCAATACTGTCCATTTATTGAACAGACAGGGATATTGGAATATAGACAGAAATAATTGCAAAATCTTTTGGGGCAAAATTTAAATTTTAAATATGGTGTCTTTGTTTAACTATCAATACCATTAAGAGCAAGGGTAAATAGCAAAACATCATACTTTGACTCTGTGACCTTAATGGTTGACCCATGACCCTGACAAGATTATCCTCAGGACCAATCATGAACTAATTAATAAGACATTGATTATATTGTTCACAGGGGTGTTATGTTACCAAACGACTGACAGATGGATGGATAATCCCATCCCACTTTCCTTGGCTCTTCATGAGACAATAAATCTGGACCAACACCAGAACAATCAAACCTACTGCAAGGCCAGAAATATTAAACAAAGATAAATATAGAGGCAAATGCCTCCCCTGTGAACATGATGACACTCTCTTTCCCAATGATACATGTCTGGGTTATTTAAATTTGAAAGGATTTGGACCTTCACCAAAGACTTGAAGGTGTTGTTCAATAAACCTCTCCAGATACAGTATAGCTATAATGGAAGTTGCCTTTCCACAAGTTCATGGTGGAAGTTGGATATCAACTGACCAAATATGTTTGATGGTACAGATAGCACACTATACTGAATGAAAGAATTGGTTCCATTATCATTATATATACATGGTTAATGCAGTCTTACTCAGCTTCAGAAATATTTTAATATAAAGTGCATATAAGCCACATTGAACAAGTGAAAATTGCTAAGTTTACATGACGTTTATTGTATATTCATACAGTTTTCCTTCATTTACATCATAAAACCCCCTTAGTTGTCGACCAATCAAGATGAAATATGATAGACCAACGTTATAATTAATGGATACCTTCAAGCTCACTAAACAAGTACAAATAACCTACTCTGAACATGTAACACCCATACTTATGTTTTGTGTAGTAAAATATAATTAGACATGAGAATATAAAATTTCTTACATGAAAATTGTGAAATCCTCTCATGGCTCGTCGAATGTCAGAATGTTGAAAATGTCATGATGGCCAATGACAGGGGAAATGTACATGAAAACGTAGAGCCAAACACGAACTGTAAATGAAGTCCTTCTGTGAAATTAGTCATAATAGTTCATGAAACTATAAAATTTCAAACATGAAGTTTTTATTAAGCAACATTGTTACTGATTCAAAGGAAATCACGAAAAGACATTCAATTAAGTTTATCTATAATCAAACATGAACTGTGCTCTAGAAATAAATGTACATGTACAAAATGTATTATGCAGAAAACATCATACAAAACAGACAAATGTTATTTTCAGCAGACAAATTTAAGTTTCACTTGCAATGGGTAATAGAAAATTGGAATTCTGGAGCCTTGAAGATGCTATATCTTAATTCTAAACAAATAACTGGACCATTTTTAAAAATAGTCATTTTAATAGATATTCTGAATAAATTTTGGACACTGGTTGCACTAAAATTGTAGATGAAAATGAAGCTAAATTAGAAAATTTAGCTGAATTGTGTTAAAATAACTTACTTCATGAAACATTTTTATGTAGAAAATATAGAGTGACTAATTTATGACACAACAGCTTGTATGTCCTGTATATTAGTACTCAGATAGTATCTTGGCTTTATAATAGGCAAACAGACAATTTCAAATAGTAAGTTAAAACTTTGGCAAAATAGTAGGCCTGAAATTAGTGTTAGTGAATTTACCCCTTTATCATAGCACCCTTAAAATCAAATAGTTGCTCCTAAAGTTCAACTGCACTGAATTGACTCAATGATAAATGAAATAACAAATACTAGTAATCCACCAAGTGGATTAATATAAGACTCCAATTAGGCTTTATTCAAACGACTACATGAATTGATGGAGTCTAATTGCGGAAAGAGGTAATAAAACAAATCTAACAAGCGGATTAGATCCAATTGACAATGTTGTGTTGCTACTATATCACTACGTGCTACCAGACATACATGTACATGTATCCTCATTTGTTAAGACCACTGCAGAGTTAGATACATGTACATGCATATTTAATATTATTGAAGATAGACATTACTCAATATAAAAGGGGTCAAAGTACAGAACTGAGAAAGACAATGAATGAACTTGGGTGTTGCACAAAAGAGCAGTTAGCAGGGATTGATGAACGATTTTAGGTTAACTGTGATGTAAACATGAATAATATTGTAGCCCTAGTACAAAGAAAGGCTGAAACTTTGTGGGTAAATTTAGGGGAAAATAACAAATTTACATTTTTTTTCCACATGTATGTAGGAATTTAGGGAGGTGATTTTGCAAAGAAAAAAAAGTAAAAGCAAGGAGACCATGATAAAAACATATTCATTTTCCCAATGTAAGGTAAGGGGGACATCCAATCCCCCCCCCCCCCAAGTGATATTGTTCATGATATGTTTCTAACACTATTAGAAAGAAGCTGTCAACGCTTAAATAAAGCCTCGGCAACTATGAGATAGTCTAGTACCATGAAACTAGTTAATGCTCTTTGTCTTTGAGTGACATATTTAAAAGCAAGGAGGGTAATAAGAATAACAAGAATACATGTAATACAAGTACATGTAAGTTATTCAGTACAACTTACAAAATACAGTTAAAATTTTAAACAATGAGAAAAAAGTGCATGAGGCTATTATTGCAATTTAGTTGCAAAATTTCTAACCTTGGTATGCAAATTAAGTGAGGTCATAATATTTTCACATGCCCTTGAAATAGTTGTTTAAAATTTACATGTACATGTACATGTACTAGTTAAAGCAGGAGTTATATGGTGAAAATGTGTGGGCCATAAAACTGATTCATCTTTAAATTTCCAATTGTTTTCTGAAAAGGGGTGTCCTTAAATTATACATGTAGTAGCTCAAATTTCATATTAAAACAATGAGTCAAGTTTTGTATACCTAATGCTGAAAATTTGTTGCGATTTTGAAATTTTAAAGCAAATTAGGGAGGTCTTATTTTTTAATAACTGCATTCTTTAACCTTTAATAAGCACACAATGCACATGTTTTACAGAAATATGCAATGAATGCTCCTATTCCACAGATGCAGACCAAGATGAGGAATGTTTCCACCCAAATTCATCTGAATATAATATGCAGACTACCAACAGGAGGTGTGAGCTCTTAAATTCTTCCCTTCTGACTTGTGAAAAATTTCATCTCTTTTTTAGTTAACTGCTTAGTCATGAAACTATATGACCTTGAAAGTCACATGTATTATGGGGAGGGCTTATTTTTGGGGAAAGTGTTAATTTTTTTTTCCCTTGTTTGCTTGTTGTTCTGTCTTTTTTGTCATGATTTGAATACCCAGTATTTTTCTTATTGACTTCCTCTTCAATTTCTGGGTATTTTTTCATTACAGCCATGTTTCTGACATTTTATGGTGGTCATTTGAATATGAAGTGAGGATGTTTGAGGGAGTAGCAAAGTGTTTAGAACTAATTACTCTCTTCATCATATTTTTACAGTTCATGAAATCATTACCATTTACTTACAATTAAAAATTGTATTTAAAATTATGCCATATACTTTTCCCTTCTCTCTTAATTGTTGTGAAATGTTTCGTAAATTGCATGTACTGGGGACCAAATAAATGTGTGTCTAAAGTCTTAAACTCTCAATTAGGACCTATACTTATTAAGCTTTTCATTTCACTGGTTTTCCTCAAGTTGACCAATGATCTGAAACTTAGAAAAGTCAAAGACTGCTCCATCTAGAAAGTAAACTTGTACCCCTGAAGTATGACCCTACTGCACTAATATCAATAATTTTTAAATTTACTAAAATGCATCAATACTGTAAATGAATATATCTTTTATCTGATAAACAGACAGACAGACTATTAACTTGATACTGTAAACACATTTTTTTTCATCAAATACAGTATTGTTAAAGGAAGCTATGAGACACCTTCTCTAGAAATTCATAGGACTTAAAAACTACAAAAGAAGCATTGTATATTGAATTTTAATGGTTAATAAATACTCACTGGCTCTTCAAATCATTACACATTTAAAACTGTAATGATCTATTTTCAATTCTTATGGACTGACTAATTAACTTTAAACAGTTTAAGGGAAAAAATCCACTTCTCACCTAAGTGTTATCCTGACACAATCAAAAATCAGTGGTCAGAGCAGATGCCTGGACTGACCATTTAATTGGTTCAATGAGTCATGTAAAATTAATTATGACTGTACCAGCTGAATAAATGACCACTGGTCATCCACAAGATTTCTGAGACAATGAGAGAGACTAGTACCTTTCCCAGAATAATACTTTTAGTTTTGGTCATATGTTTACAATTTCTATTTCTAACAGAAAATCTTAT
Source organism: Perna viridis (assembly GCA_037379345.1). NCBI lineage: Eukaryota > Metazoa > Mollusca > Bivalvia > Mytilida > Mytilidae > Perna > Perna viridis. Next base: position 27,163,039 of record CM074523.1, read on the forward strand.
TTAACTTCAAATAGAAAACACCAGGTGGACATTGGCTCATTAAACAATTTAAAAAGTATTTAAAGGAATCATAATAAAATTTTCTTAAAATTCGGTAGCTATAGTCCTCCTTGGGTTAATGAGACATGTACATGTATATGTATATCAACTGATATGGAAAAATATCATCCATAGATGATAAATGTTTTAATAACGACCCACCAAATTCTGAGAAAACGTCAATTTCATTTGTTTGGACTTGTTATACAATTTCGTTACTCTTACATGTACATTAAAATGCAGTTGTATTTCTTAACCCTGTTGCCATAATTTGTATTTTTTCCTAGTTACATGACAAGACAGGTAAAGGATCTGATATGAATACATTATCCGCTTAAGTGAAATTGACATGTCTACACTGTGGTTCAGGCTGATTTCACCATTCATACACTTGATTTGGTAAATTAATTGATTAATCACTGATCACAGATTGTTTCCAACACTTATCAATTGAACCGGTGATCAATTTTTTTATCAATTAAAACTCTTGAAAGGGTTAACAATCATTTTGATAGAATGTGTTCAGTTATTGAAACTTAAACACAAATCAGCTTTAATAAGTGACCAAGTGATCAATGAAATCAAGTCAAATCATAGTCAAAGTCACCAATAACCCATGTTAATTAATAATAAATTTAAACCAGTTCCTCCATTAAGAATGCTGTGTAACCACATCAAGTAAAAGTCTGTCTTCAAATTCATTTTTTTTGCCTTTATCCAGATTTGGTAAATTGCCTGAAAAGTTCCACCATCAGGCAATTGTCCACAATTCTCACATTCCATTGACATTCTATAACCTTTAACAAGTACACAATGCACAACTGTTTGGATACCAATAAAGTGAACAAATCTGTTTTGAAGGTCTTGATAGAAATTATCACAAGTACAAAAGCTCACCCAATCAGGCTCATTATGACACTGATGATAATTTGGTGATAAACTACACCATCTTGCAAGTTAAAAGAGTGGAAATGGTGAAAATCCACCTGGGCTGTAAGATATATATACAAAGAACTTCTACCACATAAGAACAGTCCTTCTTATATTTGACATAAATATTTATTTTTAATTTATGAGGAATCATCAGAAATGACATGTACAGTGACAGGGGTCAAAATGATGACCTTAGCTGACCAGTCATATCATGCTACCGATTATCCTGTAGGTCACCTGTCCACATTTCAATGAGGGTTGTGTATAATCTTAAAGAAAAAAATAGGAAAACAAAAAAACGCACACTTGTACATGTATTATCAGTAAATTCAAATTTGACAGCCTATCCAAATCTAATGATTTTCAAAATATTCAGATTTCATTGTTGGCGAAGTGTGTAAAATGAAAAATGCAATGTTTTAATGATATATTTGAAACTAAATGCCCAAATAAATTGTTTCAAGCTAAAAATCTGAAACTGTTATCTAAATTAGATATCTTTTTATCAAAACTATTCACAACTAGACCAAATTTCACGGTAAATAGTTTGTTAGTACTTTAGAAAAGTGGGAGATCAAACCCTAAACTTAAAGATAACAGATTTCAGGGTGTTAAAACTTAAAGACTAATTCCATGTTCAAGTAATTATTTTTATAAGCTTTATGATATAATAAATAATGTGAAATTAATGTGATGGATTACATCCATAATTCATATTTCTAATTTGGTCTGATAATATTTATAAATTATATTTACGATATAAATATTTGTCTATTTAATTTCAGTTATATCACAGTGTACATATTTAGATACTGTGAGAAATCATAAAACAAATATTATTTTTATCGTAATGGTCTTTATTTAGAGTTATGTGATTGTATAAATAGGAAAATAAAATTCCAATTTGTATAAACATTCAGTACATTATTGTACCTGGACCCTTTGTTAGAGTAAAAGGTGTAAAATTTGGTGTGAAATTAAAATGTTACAAACATCTAGTTATGCATGTACCTCATTTAATGTTTGTTATTAAATTGTGGTCTTTCTAGAAAAGCAGAGGACACTTACCCTAGCGGTGCACCCTTTCCATGCTCCCAGTTTATAGTGGGGTCCAAGTACTGCTCATTTACTTGTGTTACTTTGTATGTATTATTTTGGTTATTTTATGTTCTTTGTTGTATTTTTCTGTTTTCCATGTCTGGTCTTTTTGTCCCTGGATTACATTCTTTTGACTTCCCCTAGAATCTTGGTTCCCTTGATTACTCTTTGCCCAAAACAGTCATTCACGACAAATCAAATTGAAAATAGCTGTATCTTTAGCTAAAGGTTATATCATTCAACAAATCTGAAAATCTTAAAAGGACAACAAGTACATGTAGGCAAGCAAACTTTCAACACAGATTCAAGATGGCACACCAGGTTTACCACCACTCCCCCCCCCACCCAGAAAATTTAATTTGAAAAACAAAAGTTTCATATCAATGTTTGATTTTACTGTATAATACACCAACACTTTTGTAACTTAACCATATCTGATATGACCAGATTTTATTTTTACACATTGGTGAAAAAGGGGGGATAAGAAAGACATACAAATGAATTTTAACTATGAAATCAATACAAGAAAGATATACACCTGCAAGTAAAGAATATATAACACATAAACATTGTTTTGTAACTTGGTTATCAGACCAATCTGTTTATCAATGAAAAAAATGGAAGGTAACATTACAGTAGAACGTCAAGGGCAACATGAAAACAGAGCACCATTTTAAAAATACCCTACAACTGCAGTGAATTTTGTCTTTTTTACTTACCACCCTGGATATGAATAAATAGAATGAAACCTGTCAAAATGTGGTTTTTTTTGGACTGGAGTTAAAGCAGGTGATTGGTTTAAACAGGGTAAAAACATATTGAGACTAATATACATGTAGGGATATTGTCTGGTTTACACAGGTTTTCAGTATATAAAGGGTTCTGTTCAAACAGATTTCACTGTAAAATGAATCAGCTGAGTAGATGTACTTTTAACAATTATCTAAACTACTACAGTGCATCTGCCTTGGGTCTCCATAATGATGAAAGAGTCTATGTATTGTAATTTAAAAAAAACATGACAAAGCGAAGAAAATGTAACACAAAAACAATAACAGACCAAATCCATAACACACATGACAAAAACTTGGAGCATGGACTAAGTTTACTGTTAAGTTAAACACAATTTAGATGGCTTAGTATAAATCCAGAATGTTTCATACGTAAGCATGTATTTCTAAGATTTGCCCACCATGGGCAGGTGAATCAGTAAGTTCCAACTGTGCAGTAGTGTACATGTAGCAATCTCAGAGAATAATTACAAGATGTAACTACTGTTTATATCCAGTCACTACTAGAATATCTTTGTTAATTGGCTTATAACATCAATTAAACAATCCCCAATGCAGACTGCACCAAGTTGCAACTGCAAGAAGTACGTGTACATCCATACCTATATCATACATAAAAATGATATTACTCTATCTTAATCAAAGGTAATCTTCATGGGAATACACAATCAAAGATCAAAGCAAAGATTCCTGAAGCAACTTAGCCAGACTGCTTTAAACCAGTTGAAATAGTTTTATGTGCTTTAAATTGCTTAAAGTGATTGCACTAATTGACAAGCACTTGAGGGTAGCTATGTTCCCCCATTGTTGTCTGGAATAAGAGTAGCTTACCTCTTTCTTACATGTACAAGTAGACATATCCCTATATTTAAATAATGGTTATATATGAATGAGAAGATATAAAAAGAGGGAATGGAGGAGAGCTTTTATTGGTGCATCTAATATGGAGTTCAGGTGAGAGTACTTAAAATAAATATCAATACAAACAATAGAGTGGACACCAAAAATGGAGAGGGTGTGACGTTCAAGAGGTACATACATGTACTCTGCATGTACATGTTTTCAAAGGTAAAGGAAGATTATGAGTATGCAGTACTAATAATAGAATTTGTATTAAATACTGTAAACATTTTGATTTTTTGCAGTTGCTAATTTTGGCGGATTTTGACTAGTGCAGATATTCGTGGGTATCAATTCACGGAATAATAAAATGAGAGGCCTGACATAGTGTTAACATCAATTTCGCAGGTAGTATTTTTCGCACTTCTCTGTCCATCCAGGATTTGAGTTTAGGGGGAGGGGGGCTTTAATTGAATTAAATGCCATGCAAAGCAAGACAAAAATAATATGGGGTAAAACTAGTGGTGAAAATTTTTTTTTCTTGCCAATAAGTGGGGGGCGGATGTAAACCCGGCACGCCTGTCCTTGGATCTGCACCTGACCACTAAAATCAATACTTTTACAGTAGCAGTATTGAAAGACAAAAGGAGGTGTGAAAGGATAAGCAACACTGATAAAAAAGATGGACAATACTGATAAACTGAAGACCAGATCTCAAGAAAAAAAAATTATTGACACAGGAACATGTACAGTACATGTAAAAGCATCAACAGTTTTCAAAATTAGTAGACACTTCAATTAAATTTCATGGATCACAGTCAATTAAGGTTTAACAAAATAATTGAATCAAAGCCCATCAGAAAGACATTAATTCACAATCTGAACCAATTGAAAGATTAAAATTCAACATATTTGGCTAATTTTAGGGTCAATAGGCACTTGACAAGGGAGGGTCAATGTGGGTCATCACATTATGCTAATAAGATGATATGATTGTCATTATAAAAGTACAGATATCTTGTCTCTTACAATTCATTCGATGACTATCTCAGGCTCAATAAGTATAAACAGGGCTGAACTCACACTTGAAAATTACAAATGTGAGGACAGGGCAATTTAAAAACTGTTTGTCCTTATCCAAAATAACTCATTAAAAAAGGTGTCATTTTTTAGTAGTTTCCTCCATTTGTTGATAGAAGAAATTAACAGACCAAATTGACAGGCTTAAAAGGAAAAACAACAACAAAAAGTAAATCCCAAAGACAATATAAACATACATTTTTTTCCCATGGCCTCATATGTAATCGTAATTATCTAATTACTTCACACTCAAATCTGGATCAAAACAATATTTTAAAAGTACAAAAATTTGACCTGGAAAATATTTTCATTCATAAAAACTTTATTAATAAATGTATGACCATAAATTACTTTAAAACAATAACACTTTGCTCAGACCATTGTTCTCCCACCTGTTTTTAATCACAAAAAAATATGAACTGTACTTCAGTAGAAACAGAACACTAAAGTCATTCTACAGGTCGTTAACTTCAAATCTAGAAATTAATAACCAAAACATATGTACCTGTTTGTCCATTAAATTCTTGATACTCTTGTTTCACCTCAAAACAGGAGATTTCTTCTACTATCAGAAGCATGTACATATATATATATATATTATAGTCAAAACAATATTGTAGATGTAATTCATACAAAAATGTATGTGCTTTGTACTAGTGGATTAAAAGGACATACAACATAAGCTATATGTAGCAACTTTTCAATATCTCCTGGAAGATCCAAGAATTTCAATTTGTAGTCTGATTAAGTTCGTAGAGGGGCCTATTTTTTAAACACTGAGTCTGTGGGATTTTATAAAAAGGCATCCCACAGAAAAAAAGAAAAATCTCACAAAATCTACCTACAAGCTATGCATGTCACACAAAATTTAGATTGTTACTTCAAATATCCATGAATTCTTGGAGGAAAACAGCTGCTGAAATAAATGTGAATGTCATATTAGGTTATACTCATATTTTTCACATCTTTAGTTGGTAACCACAAAACCAATAGACTCCTTTTAAGTTCATATACCTTTGATTACTAAAATCTACATAAAAACCAAAAGTTTATCTACAAAAATTACAACATTACAAGTGTTCTATCTTAAGCAATGACGCCATCTAATCAGAATTGGAAAATACCCCAACAGAATACAACAATGTACTTCAAAAAATCTTGGTAACTAAAAAAAGATATCAAAAGCTCTATATTGGATTGCTCTTATTCTAATCAATGGTCTAACCTTTGACCCTTACACAAACAAATCATAAAAAAAGTTCACACTACTTCATCTATCAATCAAGTTGTAGAAAAATAGACCAAATATGTTTTACAATTGTCTATAGTATGGGCACTTTGTGTTGACATTCCATGTTCAGCTGAATTGCAAAGAACTAAGCCAAAAACAAAGATTGACACACTTACTGATAAACTGGATCAAAGTCTGAAATATGTTAAATACTAAAATTCCTTTATTTTCTGCTCAACGATTATTTAGTTAGAATGAAAATAGAGTAATATGTACCAAACCAAATGATGCAAAAATATCTTGATCAAAAATAAGAAAGTCGACTGAAAACACCATGAATTGCCCCAGGAAGTATGCTACGAAATTTTAAGAGAAAAAAGAAAAGAATTTTGACGAAAGTCATATTTAAACAGACACAATACTCATACCACATGGAGTCACAACACTGTTCTATATCGCGAGAAGATGCATTGTTATTAGGGTCAAAAGGCATTATACTTGAGTGTATACAAATATGTAAAAAAATGTACACATAAAATTTCAAGTTAGAGAAGAATAAAGATAAAGCCTAGGGGTTTCCAACTCATAAAAAGCCTTTCAATATTAAATACTTAACTTTTTTATGTAAAGCCCTGCTGTCCTACTGTTGATTTAATAAAAAGACTTTTTAACCTTTGGGAAATTCAAACAAAATATTTTCCCATTATCGACTACAATAATACTATTTTAATGGCAAGATTTTCCAAATCTATTATTATAAAATCCTTCAAATTTCTTTAAATATCTTAATCTTTATTTATAGTTGATAATTTCACTTTACGATACAATAAAATGACTCTTCTCTACATTTTTCTTGCATGTAAAAGTGCCAGTGAAAAAGGAGGGGATGCTTCAAAAGAAATATTTTAATTCTACTGATATTCTTAATGTACACAAGAACACTACGTTTTAAACTCTGGAATTTGATATGCAATGTAATCCCTCTCATTGAGCAAATATTTGAATTTAAATGCATTTAAATTTTTTAGCTGAATATTTTCAGCAGTATACACTTAATAAATGGCACATTCTTGTGTTTCTAAGCAATTAGGTAAAATTGCAAAAATATTTTGACACGCAAGTCACACAGAAGCATGTAGCACACATGTAAGACGGCTACTGTTCAAACATTAACACTTGACTAGTGGAGGAAAAATGTGCAGAAATTATGCCATGAGACGTTACCACCTACAACGCATGTTTAAGTGACATGACAATTGCTGACACAGACACAGCATTTTGATAGATAAAAAAATCAAAGACCACTAAACATTTGACTATAGGATACTTGTGTTTCCCTAATTTCGAGCAAATTCAACCATCTCTCGACCTGTTGTGTAAACACTGATAACCTAACGTGAGTTTTTTTATTCTCCATTCGTTCTCGGCTGATGATTTACTTATAACTATAGAACTCAACAGTAAATTAATGCATGTACATGTAGTCACTCAGACTAATTTGAACACAAATCAGAAACCATATAGTTGTGAGACAGACAGACAGACTGACAGACAAGAACAACTCCACCAATCTCTGCTGAATACTAGCTGCAAATAACAAGCTCAAGAGACAATTGAAACTAATTAACTTACATTAAGTATCCAAGCCTATTTTTATCCAGCACAACTGATTTTATTTAAATACATAAAAATAACCAAATGTCCTATGATTCATGCAGCATCTTTGTGTAGCCCTCTTATTTATAGAAAATTATGCAAGTTTAAGAACAATTTGGCGAGTACCACCCATTCTTTCACATAACCCATTTATATTATTTTCTCTGTACCTGCAGTGTATCAAGCTATTGTGATCTACACACTCCGAGTCAGGATACTTTACCCTTACTATCAATCTAAAGGAATAAATATAGAATGCATACAATGATTTATTCCTTTATCTCTTAAGCAAATATTGTTCAATAATTAATGGTTCAGATTAGGGTATCCCTTTCTCTCTTTGTGTTATTGCATGCTCAAAACAATGTGTAACAGAGATGCCACAAGAATGAAGTACGTTTACAAGCACAGTTGTACTTGCCAATATACATATACATGTATATTTTGTACATGAGATCATTTCTATCCCCTGTCTCTTCCTCTCCTTTCGCTCCTTTTGAATGTGATCTTAATAACACAAAATTCATATAAGACATCAATGTATTTGTAAGCAAAAGAAAAATTGCACTGCACCTCTTATTCAAGAAATCAAAGTGTAAAATTTTTTTCACAATACAGTGGCAGATTCAAGGTTTTCTGGTGGTTGGAACACACACCCCCCCCCCCCCACCCACAAACACACCATTTTTTTCCCTTCAAACTTCTCAATGACTAGCTCAAATAATAGAGGACTGTGTTTGATTCAACTAGACCGAAATAAGACATACACATCATTTCACTAGCCCAAACCAATTTTTACTAGCCCCAGGCTTCGGGCTAGTGGCTAAAGGCGAGCACTGCTATTATATCTGGTCCCCTGTATGATTTTTTTTTGTTTAATAAAAATATCAAATATGTACTTTCTTAGAAAGTGAAAAATAAAAATAAGCAGGGACAAATTTTGTACATGTACAAATTATGTATTCTGTCAAATACATGTTGTATCTGTGTCAAAAACAGAACATGATAAAGTACCATTGTGTGGCTAACACAATGATGACAAAAGTGTTGTAAAGAATACAACAAGTAAACAGGTGTCCAGTGGTAAAGGTTTATAATGTTATTAAAGTCAAAATTAAGTTATTAAAAAATTTTGAAAGACCATAAAACACCTCCCACATCTTAGCAATATGGAACAACATTATTGCACAACCACAACCATAAGATAAGTAGCCTGTAGATATATGTACAGCAAGCCTAGTTCGGTCTGACATATTTATAATCAGCCAGTCAAGTTCATTAAAAAATTCTCCACATAATAAAGTAATTATTTGTACAGTAAGTGAAACTTTTATTAGCTCTTTCTCACTCAAACTACTTGAGACTTGTTAAGATGTCTTTGATGATTCAGTGCCTTTAGAGTAGGAGATTCCATTTGTTTAATACTTTCCATGTTTTGTAAGCAAGAATTAAATTAAATTGTTGTTATGTAAAGTCAAATCATATGCCACTTGTTACAAGTTAAAAAGGTGCAAAATTTGAGTTTATGATAGTTGAGGAGATAAGAAGCTGGGGATAAAAACTATGTCAAATCTCCCAGACAGAGGTTGGGGAGATTAGATGCAGGGGAGAGAAAAAATGTCAAATCTCCAAGACTCACTCACTTTGGTGGTAAGGGAGATCAGATGCTGGGGAGTTTAAACTATGTAGAGATGAAATTACTTGCTACATACACGTATATATTGGTCATATTCATCGTTAAATGGTATTTCAGAAATCATTTTAAAAATATCAATTAGTATTAATTAGTTGAACTTCATTACTAACATTGATAACAAAGGGGTAGATCCCTTCATCGGTTATAAAAAAGTGTTATTCTTGTCTTTTAAAATTAATTTTCAAGAATTATTCCACAAGAAAAAGTATTGCAACACACCTTAGCTAGGCAACTGCTTACATTGGATTTTTACAGTTACAGAATAAAACCTTCAAACTATCATCTTGAATGTGTCCCTATACATGGTAACCTAGCAGTCTATCAGTATCATTTTCTAATGAATTATTCTAAAAACTACATGCATGTACATATATTAAACTGATTGATTACAGACTCAGCAGTCATAGAAATGTCAGTTTCATGTCACAAGATGAGGCCATGTCATGCAACTCTGTAAGAGTGGTGTCAATTTGACATGACATTATACAAAATTCAAAAACTAAAGACATAACAGGATATAACTGAGTTAATTTTCTAAAATGTGTACATGTAAATTACTTCATATGTGAGGTGTATTTGTTTTTTTTTTTTTTAAACAAAAATTACATTTAATATTATAATGGCTTTCCCTTTAAAGCACGTAGCAATATACTTTATAGGTAGAGTGTATAGATAAAAAAAAGTTATTTTGTCTGATCTATCCAAATCAAATATTGTACATGTACATGTATCCCTGGTACATGCATATTGTACAGTTGTTACAAGCACAAAGATTTTACATTGTCTCAAAATTATGTTTTCCACATAAGCCAAGAAAAATTGTCAAAATCATACCACCCATTCTTGTGGGACAGAAACAACCATGTACATTTGTATTTTAGTGATTCTGCAAAGTCATATACATGTAGGATAACTGTTCAAACCTTCATTTCCACACTTCAATTTTCAACTACATAAACAATCCCAAAAATTTCACAGTTTTAATAACCCCTATGCACAATCATTAGAAAGTTATACATTCAAAAAGAAAAAAAAAGGCATGAAACACCTGTTTGTAAAATTGTATCTTTACACATGAGGATGCATTTTACAGGTATTTTGTTTCCAAAGCATTTTGGATACCTCTATAATGGTGTCATATTTCAACCTGGCATCGTCATATAATTCTTAAATTACTTCTAAGTTTTAAATCATGACACTTTCATAAATCAAAACTTAAGTGGAAGCTACATGTACATGTAGTACATTTTGTACAATGTACATGTACATTCATATTACTGTATGTGTACATTCACCTGATGTACACCTTTTGATCACTCTGTAGAATATACTGAAATAAATAAACATTTAAAATATACAATGCATTCTATGTGTACACATGTTCATGTTGATAATGTACAGACAGGTCCTCATATACAAAATAGGGGATGCATATCAGGGCAATTAAATACATTTGTATATTGAGGGGGTGTTAAAAAAATATCAATTAAACTTTACCAAGGTAATTTTACATTTAAGGTGATCATCCTTTGAAAACTGTAAGTGACTGGTCCTTTTTAAACTATGGCTGTACATACATGTACATGTATCCATAAATCTATTTCCATAGAATTACTATACATGTAATACATGCATGTACACAAGGTAAACTAAAATTTAACATGATGATGAGCAGTATACTACATGCACATGTTGAATCATTTTCATGTATTTCATATGTACTGTATTTGAATGGTTTATATTTGTACACCGTTTTTTAAGTAATCCTCAACTTTCAGTATATCTTCATGTACATGTACACAAATGATTACAATAAATGTAGAATGTACAGTACTTGAAAAACATACATACATGTACCTGTATACATGTACATTTATTTCCAAACAAATGATGTACAAAACTGCTAACAACATTATTGTATTACTATATGTAGTTAACTAGGACTGGAAACTCCCTTTATGTCAAAGTGATATAAATTTGCCAGGAGTCACACTGCATCAAGATGAAAGACAAAATTAATGTCCCATTTCAAAATAATGTACAATCAACTCCCCTAGTACACGTATCTTAAGATAAACATACATGTATTGAGAGAAAACATTTTATACTAATAATTTAGATATGGTCATAAAAATTTAACAGTTGAATACTCAATAAAAATAATGTAGTAGATTTTTATGATGTATTTAAAAAGCGAACTTTTCAAGACATTTAACACTCGATTTATCAAATTGTAGAAGTCTGGTACATATTTGGTTTAAACCTGCATAACCAAGTTGCACACATGTGCAAATATTTTAAAATTTGTCACGCCTTGAGCTTAAGGATAGCGAGATTTCTTAGTTGTTATTCATGGCATTATTTCAAACTTTTCACTTCTGAAATTTATTAGAATAAAACAGCTTTTCTTTTTTACAAATTTTAATATTTCCCATTCATTCAATCAGGTTTTAACCATTAAAAGCAAATTCAATTGAAATATATATTTATATATTATTGGTTTTTCTTATCATATAGTTTGGAGGTTGTTTTTGACGATCGTCAAGTCATAGGGATAAGTTCGACTCAAAGACATATAAAGGTTCAATAACATTATATTGTACATGTAATATTACAATGTACTTGTAACAGAGATATTTCTGGGGATACACTTCATGTTTTAGATGACCTTTTATAACACCTTGCAGAAAAAAGGGACTTTCTAATATACATTCCCTGATCTTAATTTGAAGTAATTTTAGATCTAAATTCATTTTCTAAAATTCATTTGCTGGGACACATAAAAATTTTGTAATACACTCCACAAGATAAAAGTGTCTCCCTTAGGCAACAATTCAAGATTATTTTTCTTTTATCAATCTCTTATCCCCCATAATTAAAGTGGTAAGTGGGGGTTTAAAGAATTAATTATTTTTGACCATTTATATGATTATTGCCTTGTATAATGATATCTCTTATCAAAGAAAATTAAATAGTGATTTGATATTGTCCCCAAACATAAACTGTGATTTGGGGATCGTGTTTATAGCGCACGCAGATACAAATCTCACTTCAATATACACAAAATGTAAATAAACTTCTAAAAGGCCTGATAAACAAAGTTTCTATTATACCTGAGAAAATCTACGTCTATACACAAAAATCTTACCTTGTGAATTCACATGTAAAATTGTACATAAAAGTGGAATTAAAACTTTTACGGGCACCATCTTCGGAGTTTTTCACCCACGTCTGTCAAATTACAACTTGTTTTCAGCAGAATTGGCAACTGTCAAAAATATCCACACCAAAAATATCCCGACAACTTATTTATAAATTGTAAAGTGATCACACTACGGCATTACTAGTATCCGTCTGTTAAAACTTTCCAATTTGTCTTTAGCTACATGTAGAAGACGATTCCGTGTGCTCTTAACTTCACGTGCGTATTCTGTATTGCAATCTCTTAAGTAATTCAATAGCTACTCGAACGGGAGGTAACTCCGCCTGCTATCGTAATCCTATCCATTCACAAAAAGAACAAAATGCACCTATGAAGTTTCGGTCGTCTGCTCAGATATTCAGACCAGACAATCAGCCAACCGTTCAACAAGTTTAAATTTCTTGATTATAAAACTATCTGCAGGTATGTCAACCAAATAAAACGATGGATATCATTTGATAGAAAAGAATCATCTCTTAAGATTTTTTTCTCTGTGACATTATAGGATTTCTTTTATCATTTTCAGTTTGATATTACATAACTACCATAAGGAAATATTATCCGCGCTGTGTAAATTTGAATAAAATTTTATGAGACGGTTCGAATGCAAAAATTTGAATTCCTCAACATCATGCCTGTTAAATTAATCATCGTATACACATTTGTTAATTAGGTTTTTTTGTTTTGTCTAATTAGCAGTCTTGTTCAACTTGTAAAAAATCTGCATATTTTGTGGCTTTGGTTATAATTACATGACACTTAAAAACAATAAGTTTTTAATTTGATGTTAACACGATTTCATTCAATGTATGCACACATATCACCATACCAAGACGGAGTACTTATTGTAAAGTACAGAAAACAGTTATTAATTATGAGATCTCAACCAAAAGAGGTTTTTGAGGTTTACTCACTCTGGTTTACTTAGTAAGACATATTTTATAGAGAACTTTTTTTTTCTTATAGTTTGACCCTGTAAACCCTTAGTGTTGAATGTTCTGCATGGCTTAATGCATTTTTTCTAAAGAACCGCAGCCAAGTTTCAAGATACATTATATAATTAACTAACTGCAAGGATGGATTCAGCTATTTGACAGATAACTGCTCTCAAGAATTAGGGAAGGTAATTTGCATACATTTTGAAAAACAATTTGTTTCAATTTTATTTGTCTTGCATCTTCCGGCGATCAATTAAATTGTCAAAAATCGTCAAAAACAAAACTGTACATATTGACAAATTCGAGGAGAACAACTGACAGAAATGAAAATGTACGACTGAAGCTGCTCAAGCTTGGAACCTCGTCGAGTTGGGTTGTAGTCCGAGAATCGGGGTATTGGAATCATAGAAAGGGGACGGAAACTGGAATAAAGTGGACAAGATGTTTTTGAAACCACCACCAAGTTTACTTTAATGACAAAAAAAAACAAAAACAAAAACAAAAAAACAATCATATATATTGAAAATTTCGATATGCCGTATGCACGTGGTCCATGCTCCCAGTTTTTAGTTGAGTCCAAGGTGCTCATTATGTTCTTTGTTGTATTTGTCTGTTTTCCGTGTCTGGTATTTGTCCCTGGATTACATTCTTTTGATTTCCGCTAGAATCTGGGTTCCCTTGATTACTCTTTCAATGTGTAACATCTCATCAGCAGCTTTAAGAAGATCAAATCCCAACATTAATATTATACAAGAAGTATACTAACAAAACAAGTCGCAAAATCCATCACCGATAGATTGTACCATGTGCATTAGGGGAATGAACTATCATGCAGTGTTTCAGGTATTTTGAAATTTGTAATACTGCAAATTTTGGTAATATGAAAAATAAAATCTGATATAATTCGGGATCACACTACTGACTTGGTGAATATCCTCGGGGACCTTTGGTCCACCAGCAGTAGCATATACCCAGTGGTTATTAAATACAAAAATATCAATCAGATTTGAAGAAAGAAGATACATTGTAGGTCTCCGTAGTCATGTATAAAATATAAAATCGTAATCTTTAACTATAGGATCATAATACATTGTACCGACGGAAAATGTCAACATTATATGAAATTGTCCTAGTATGGAAACACTGTTTACAGCATACAATGATAATGTCCCATTTTTTTTTCATTCCCTGTCAGTAAAAAAAAAATTACTGTGTCCTTTTTTTCTGACGCTAAAATAATGACATTGTCCCCATTCTTTGTTTTTTTTTCTGTCACTAAAACTTTGATACTGTTCCATTTTTGTTGTTGTTGTTTTTTTGTTTGTTTGTTTTTGTTTATTTTTTGTCTCTAGAAATTAAAACTAGACTATGTCCCAATTTGTATTATGTTTGTTTGTTTTTTTAGTAACTAAAACTATGACAATGTCTTATCTCTTATTTAAATGTCACAATTAAGCAACGAATGTTGTCCGTCATTATCAAAGTCCATCCAGAGTCTGATGGACCATTTAGAAACTCAACCTCAAAATGTTTCTTGCGATTGAATAAATAGTTTAATTTGTCTTACTTGTAGAGGATGGCGCCTACAATTTTACAGTACAATCGACTTTATTAATTCTTTATGATACACAATGTGATTTCACTGTCGGATTCGTGGGATTTTGTTGACAATTTTAGCCCTCAGGCTATTTTTTCCTGGTTGGTACTTTACAAAATCCTCAAAGTACACGCATGGCAAATAAGTACAAACTGCTAGCTGCGGAATACGTAAGACTAAGTCTGACATAGGGAAAAAACGTTGTTAAACGCAAATGAGTTCATCTTATTCATCTTTTTATAAATAAATGTTGGACAGCACAGTTGAAGTCTTCCTATCATGGAAATCGCGGTATTCAGGAATCGAATGGTTATCAAAAAGAACATGATCACATGGTAAGGACTAGACAAGGAAAAAAAGGCACACAGTACATGCATAAAACAACACAAATGGAAAAAAACGTACAAAGAACAAAAGTAAAGAAGCAACTCGAACTTGGAGCATGTACCAGGTGTACAGGTAGGGTAACCGTCATATGCTTTTCTAGAAGTCGCTCTTAAGTTTGATAGATTATAGGTTTTATTGTGAGTTAAAGTCGAATATGTTTTGTTTCAGTTTTAATTTTACCGTGATTGCTATTATTTAGCAAAAAAGATCAATACTTGTGAGATGTACATATCTTTGTATGACGCTGCTGTGAATCATCGCTGTTTTAATAGTACACACGGTTTAATTGATGTGGTTTCTGGCTTCGTGTTCATCCATATGTGCTTGTGATTTTCGGTCGTGGTTCTAATCGAAGTTACATTTTGTTTTCATAATCGTAGACTTAATGCTTATTTCTAAAAGTAAAAACAAATCGAGGAGAAACCTTTTTCATCTTAAATTTTAACAAATAATACTTTAGGTAATTTTTGTTCACTTGAAATGCATTATGAATCAAGCTTCATTTACACGAAATTTACACGAACTCAGCATGAAATTATTATGATTTTACATTAACTTAAGAAACTTAACAAGGAATTATTGCGATTTAACGTGAAAGAGTTATCAAGAGAACAAAGATTCGAGCGAAATTCAAAAGAATATACTCCAAGGCTAAAGACTGGACATGGAAAATAGACACACACACACACACACACACACACACACACAACAAAGAACATGCAACCAAAATAACACGTACGGAGAAACAGAAGTGAATTAGCAACTCGTACTCTAATACAAACTGGAAGCCTGGACCAAGTGCACCGATAGATGAACAGAACGTAGCGATACTTGAATTCATGATGACGACCATAAAACTTCGAAAGTGATGAGTTTTGTCTTGTAGCAACTATCCAAGTTCGAGAAGTCTAATTGTAGGAGTCTAGCACGGTACAAACACTCTGCGTAGTTTCGTGTAAAACAGTTTTGACCAGTGTACGGTGCTCAATACCACACTGTATATGTTTCTGAAGTTAGCACATGAGCATCTTACTAGAAAAGGTTGCGGTAATCGGTGTTTGACTCTACCATCAACAAAACGTAGTAGATTCTGTCAAGTTTCATGTAAATGTACTCAATCTAGAGATAGCAAGTGACTGGATTTCAAAGAATACTTATCTTGCCTTCTCTAAACTCTTAGATATTACATTGATAATGAAATAATAATCTGTGAAAGAAATAATTAAAGAAAAAAGAAAATAGAATGTCTGAAAGATATATTTTAAAAAGATGATAGAAATGATAAAATATTGGAGTGATAAATATTTCTAAAGCTAGGATATTTACGAGAGTAATGCCTAGAAGAGATTCTGGTGCTTAATATTAATTTAAAATTGAAAGCAGCGGTAGTTAGGGAAAGCTCTATCAAATTTTGAATTGGAATTTAAAAAAAAGCACCTAGGCACCTACGAATTTATAACTGGGCTGAGATTTTTCAAACACAAAAACTGTATGTCCATATTAGTTCTTTGCTAAAAATTATTTAAATTTAAATATTGCACCAAAGCCAGAAGAAGAAAAAAAAATATTCCGAGTAGATTCTAAAGTTAATGAACTATTTGTTGCTTTACTAGGTTGGTTTTATATAACAGGTAAAATGTGTGTGGTGCATCGCCCCCCTTAGTGCACATATACCTGTTGTATAAATTCATCGTTCATTTACTTTCAGTTTTCTGTGAGTTTTCTTCCGATTTCTATCTGTCACTTGTTGTTTCCTTCTCTGTGTTTATGTCTACATGTATATAATTGTCGTTTGATATTAGAGTTCCTGCTCCTTCGAATTCACCCGTTGTCATGTTCGTAGAATCCCGGTGAAACACAGGGAATATATGCAACAAATAGAGTGCTATCCGAAACTAGAAAATCTGGATGGGGAAATGAGACAGTAATTCTAACATCTATTCAATGTCTTCTGCAGATGTTTACTCGCTTTCTCTGCTATACTCTTGCACTTTAACCCGCCTCTTTATATATTGAAAGTGGAACAGAGCACCGGAAAGAACTTTGCAGATTTGTAACGATTAACATTCACTTAGTAGTTTTGATTGCAGAGCTTTAATAAAAACTACTGAGTGCCCAAAAAACAAATCAGGGCGCGGCCAATATTAGGTCTGCGGGGGAATCACACGAATAGCGGATATGCGTAAGATATTTCGACATTGGTATATGTCTACTTGTCTTTGGTGATGGAGTAACTTGCTTTAAGGCTATTCACTTTTCATCTAGTGAAAATATTGAAAAATTCCCAAAACTGTATTCCATGAATAGAAATATCATACCATATATTTAGATAAAAATATACCTTTTGTATATGTATAAGTGTTTGTTAAACCCTATATCGTTTACCCTATATTGCATACCCTACGCTTACCCTACCGGTGCACCTGGTCGATGCTCCTAGTTTTTAGTGGAGTCCGAGTTGCTCATTTACTTTTGTTACTTTGTATGTATGATTTTAGTTACTTTATGTTCTTTGTTGTGTATGGCTGTTTTCCATGTCTGGTCTTTGTCCCTGGAAAACATTCTTTTGATTACCGCTATAACCTTGGTTCCCTTGATTACTCTATATCATACCCCAGACCTGTATCACATACCCTATATCACACCTCTAGACCTATATCGCATACCCTATACAACACCCCTAAACCTATATCGCATATCCTATATCACACCCCATCACAAACCATACTTAAAGTGTAGTTAAAATATACGATATAATGAACATGTCATGTCAAAATCTGTATCACGTGCCATATCAAACCGAAACTCCATAATCACCCCAAGGGTCGGTGGCCCTTAGGGTGATATAGGAGTCTCGACCGTTGCCCTTCGGGTGATATGGGAGTCTCGGGTTGATACCGCATGTGATACAGATTTTGACATGTAATATATATACATACATCATATATTTAGATCAAAATATACCTTTTTTGTATATGCATTGTAAGTGTTTGTTTAAACCTATAAAGGCCGATGCCCCTTCTGGTGATATAGGAGTCTCAGATTGATACAGCATGACATGTAATATTCAGTATATATCGGTCTTAGCCGATACCTTAGAGGTTGTCCTATTCTGTTACATCACGTGGTACTGTTCGCGGCGCTCTAGATTTACTAACAAGGAAGCATCGGTTGGTCAACGAAAGCTATATTTTAATATAGCCTAGTTGGTCGAATGGTCTAGAGCGGTGTAAAAAAAAGAAGGGGTTCGAATCCCGCGCTGAGGGAGCGACCAAATATGCCATCGCAAATTTGCAACCTTGCATCGATTTTAGAGTTGGGGTTTAGCTTAGACTTGATTATATATATTTATTAAATAAAATCCCTCAAGCAGATAAACGGACGGACGGACGAGCGATGACCCGAACAACAGTATACCTTTTAAACGACCATTATAAGACATAACTTAAGGCGTTTCGTTTCCATAATTTTCAGGACTTTAAAATTTCAGGCCTACATGGTCTGGTCTATAGTTTTGTACTTCAACATTACAGGACCCCTCTGTTTGCAAAGGTGGTATATCCTACCTACTTAAAAGATTTACAAAAATGGTTTTGAATAACGAATTAATCAAGGCTTTTGGCAATATAGTCGTACAGATTGTTAAATAAAATCTGACAAGGATTTGATGTAGGTAAAAGCAGATAGCCGTCTAGACAAACTTACCTGCCTTGATATTAACCTGCAAATTTATCTGCATATAATAACACCTTGATACAACTCGTCCGATTCTACCGTCGATATTTGGACATAACTATTTTATTCACAATTTCGCCTGAGGTAGTATAACTAAGAAACTCATGACGCTAAAGAGGACGACAGTACGAAATGTTTCATAGCTTTGTTTAAAAATAAATTTTTATTACAGTACATCTGTCTATATTTGAATGCGCTTCTACCAGAACTCGCCATTTCACTCAAATTTCTACTTCCCTGTTTTTTTCTTATTTTTACGAAACGACCCGATCAGCTTTGTGTAGCCAAAATCTTTCGAGCCTCAATTCAGCTGATATCATCGCATAACGGTACACTTAAGGGGCTTTCTTTTGGGTGTCAACATTATTCCGAATACTTTACCTTTTTAAGTTGCTAATTACTTTTTTTTCTGATTTTTAAATTAGTAGCATGTTTCCTTCAATTTTACAAACACAACTGTTAAAAAAAAACTACATGTGTGTTGTGACAAGAGCCTTGGTCGTGTCGTAAATCGAATACAGTCAGAAAATGGTGTGCGGTGATCGATCCTACAAATGCAAAACTAAAGTGGATTTAATTTTAAAATCCTTTATTTTGACTCTTATTTGCAATGAAATCCTATCATTGTAAAAAAGGGGCGAAAGACATTGGTATACCCATATATCCATGTGCATTAATTATACAGTTAAAAAAAATAAGGCTAAGATGCCGCTTCAAGTGCTTCTCACAAAACCTGCAATGCTGGCTGAGTCTCTATATACAAAAATATATACGTAGTTGCTCGTTTCTCCGACCCTCTGTATCAATAAAACAGGACTGTCAATCTTATTTGATTGGCAAATTTGACAGTTTCAACATCGTTGAAATTTTTCAGACCTTTCTATGCTTACGTTATTTTCCCTGTATCAATTTGATCCGACGGAGCAGTGTAGCGAATAGATTCGTCGCATTATGAGAAATATAGAATTGTCACATTCTAAGACATATATATATTATACGAAACAATAAGAGCATGCATGGTATGCGGTTAGAAGTCCTTTACTCAAATCTTTGAATAACCACGATCTGTGAGAGGCATATACATGTTGTGATTATGGTGTCCGTCCATCCACAAATGTTTTGTTTGTTTTTTATGTAACTACTTGTCAGAGCCACTTGATATTTTGAGAAGGCTTGGTATAGGTACATGTATGTGAAAGCAGAAGTGACATAAACTTTTTTAATTTATATTGTATATGTTTACTGGGGCAGATGGGAGTGGGAAGATCCTTTTACGAGCATTGCTCAGTTTTTCAAGTTTGAGTTAAAGTGCATGGTCAGTTAGGTCACAAATTCATATTCCGGTACTTTATTTAAGCATACAGCTCTTCTACACCGTAGCGGTTGGCATGAAAAACCCACAAATTTGAAAGTCAAGATTTCCTTCAAAATGAACAGTTTTCAATGTTGGGAATGTGTACATGTAGTTCACGCAGTAGGTCAGTAGAACGCTGTATGTATACACTCAATCACAAAAGAATGAAGTGGTTCAGTTTTTAAACTTAAGAAATCTTCTCCTCCGGCATTGGAAGGCTAGACGTTGTATTTCATTTCATAAGACATTCTCTACATATAAGCTTATGAGACGGTGACACCATGTCAACCCTACATTACAAAATAATGAACACCCTATCACCAGGTCAACTTGCACTTGAAGTATATTTTGTCAAGTCTTTAATCATAATATTGTCGGTAAGATTTCAAACTGAGAGTAACTCAATACCAACATATGTAATATTCATTCGGAAACACCTTGATGCACCGTAAACGTCCGCGCAGTATCCTAGAGTAACTTAAGAAGGGCAGATAAAGAGATTAAAGTCACTCTTCCTTCAGGAAAAATCAAAAGATAAATAATTCATATGAAACATCTTTTGTTCTGTTTTGTTTTATGTTTGCTATGTAAAATATTTCATTCCAAATATGTAAGAACAGAAAATATATATTGTAGTTCAGTCGTATTAACATACTATGGGCTGATGGATTTCAGTTTACGTGCCAAGTGCTGGATTGAGTGCAGTAATAGTTACTGGATAGCTTGTTAAAACTTCGTAGATAGGACTGTGTGTTTCTTTCGCGATTACGGATATAGTTTCGATGTTTCAGGAGTTTGTTCGCAACCCTATGCCTATTTGAAGGACAGAACACATGGCTTGAACAGTGAGCAGAAAAGATTGGTCTTCATTTCATACGCACAATAAGGGGGGGGGGGGTTGGAAGATGTGTGAAATTGGTGTGTGTGGGGGGGGTGACAGGGATAATTATTACTTTTCCCGCTCCTCATTTCCGAGTTCCACTGTACACCATCAGTAACCTGTCTTATCCAATGCGTACTTCTGCTTCTTGCTCTAAAAATCCATACCAAAGACCAGAATTCTGGATTTGAGCGCGTATTGCGCAAAATGTTTTTCATAAAACCAATTAAGTGTCTACGGATATCGAAACAGGCAACAACACCATACCATTTATACTATGTTACCCATTGTTGAGTCTTCAAGTGCATTTTTCTAACTTGCCTGTTAAAAATCCTTATAGGCTGTCTTTCCATACATTTGAGATTCGATATACCTCAGAATTAATTACCTCTTATGACTGCAAATGTAACATGGCGTCTGTCTTTATAATTAAACGGTAGACAATAACACCAACAAAGTGTTGAAACGATGGAAGTGATCGATAAAATAACCGCTATCCCCAAGTAAAATAAAAAGCCTCGCCGAACGCAGCATAATAGGACCGCAGCCAGTTCACTAATGGCAAGTGTACACAATATTAGTTTTTGGCACAGTTAAACATTGGGACAGACAGTTCATTATGGATACAACAACTTATTAAGATACAATATTGCGCACTATTTTTGTTCAAATACAAAGTTTTGTGTCAGGGTGCATTCATGGATCACTCTGCACATTATTATCTCAAAAACAATAAATAAGAGAGTAAATTTGCTTAGCATACTTCTTTAAGCTCTTGCATTTTGTCAGGGATTTTTATAAGGAATCAAATAGGAAAATTCAAAATCGCACCAAAAATTAAATTAAAAAATCCATTTTTTAGGAAGGAGTGGCCGCCTTTAGCCCTTTATAACTCTTAAACCATATGAGATATCTGAAATCTGATTGAAAATGCAGGTAGGGATTTTCCAGGGGAATCTATATATTTTTTTCAAAATCATACAGAATTAAAAAGACAGTTTTTAAGGTGTTGCCCCACTTTTGCCCCAATAGACTGACAATGCTACATACTATTTAAAATCGGTTTATTATTCTTAAAACAAAATTTGAAAAGAAACCAATTAAAAAAAAGGAATTGTCAAAATTGAACAAGAAGTAAACCTTCAACATCAATTTCAAATAAACACTTCTTTAACCTTTTTGCCCCCCCTTTTTTTACAGAACGGCAGGGACCATTGACCCCATCATAAACGGCAAGCTTACTTACGCAGCAAGTAACAACATATCAAAATTTCATGACATTTGGTTCACCACAACTAAAGTTATCGCACGACAACGAATAATCGCCGACGACAACAACGACAACAACGACAGATTACACAAGCAATTAAAGGGTGGAGATCATTTCGCCACCATGTCTTCAAATTCGGGTCTCATTCATGAGGTCAGATTGTGAGGTTAGTCGGAATTTCTATATTGTGGAAGTCGGTGACACTCCGAGTATATAGTTTTTTTGGGGTGTACCATAGTCCAATTTTGAAAAAAAAACTCAGTTCTCTCCATTTTCAAAATTTCATTTGTAAATACCAAACTGTAAACTAATGAGGTGTCTTTGTTACAATGATTAAGGCAAAATAATCATAAAATCATTTTTTAGCAGTTCTTTTTTCTTCTTCTTTCCATTTCGCCTTAGCTGTGAAATTTGGTACATAAAATTGTCCCTAACGAAACCTCTTTGGTCAGAGAGAATGGATAGATTCAGTTTACGCTTTGGATGCCATATAAAAGCAAGTGTTAAATCACTAATATCAGAACCGGAGTGTAAAACGAAAAATATATGTATGTCACTTCTCACTGAGAAACTGCTCGCTCTCCAGGAGCACCTCGCACTGTACATGCTTCTCGCTTTTCTGTGTGTCCTTTCAAGTTTTCTTGTGTTGTGAGAGTGTTCCTCGTCTATTTTTCTTTTGGTTTGGCTGGTACACCCGTATTGTTTTTTTTTCAGTAATTTTATCTCTCTTAAAACTTCATTTTTGACCAAACAAATGTGGCTTGACCAGGGACATGCAAGAATTTACATGACCTTAGATTAGCCTTCGGTGTATGAAAAGTTTAGTCTATTAATGGGATAACCATTTAGCGTGTAGACTAGACATTGCAATAACAAGGTGTTGATAACAAAACAAGCAATCTGCAATTGTAAAAACTCATTCGGCATGCGGAAATGTGATAATTACCTGCTGGAGGAATAATAAGGTGAAGAAAAACCAATAAACAAAAGGGACAATGTCCGGGTAATTGGGTTTTCAGTACCCAAAAACTGCCTGTCAAAGATGTAAAAAGCTACTCTACGGATCGGCAGCTTTTATTTCTAATAAAGTTCGAATTTTGTACTCTTTACAGAGCAACCATTCAATATTTTTAAATCCTGGAATATCCATTCGTTATCAAAGTTTCTGACTTTTTCAAATTTTAATTAATACGTTTGGTTTTGATTGCTCGTGTCCCGCTCTTATTATTCAAATTTGACTCATCTAATGGTCGCATTTTCTATTACTCGGAATGTATAGGAATAATTACGCCTCTGTTCCGATGGTTCGAGGAGGCGAGTCTATTAAAATAAGTAACAAAAGTAATAGAAGTAAAAGAAGTATTTTTTAGCGTGATATAATTCCTGACGAATCCACGCGGGTTGTAATTGGAGATAAAGAGATATTTAAAGACTAAATTGGAAATACCCGGCTTTTTCCGTTATCTCAGTTTCAAACGTACGAGAAAGCAAGTGGAATTCTAGAGATTTTCAATGGGATGGGGTACCAATGACGCCATGCTTTTCCTCAAAAGAAATGCGCAAAAATATGCATTATACATACTTGCTCCATTGATAGAAATAGAGATTTTTTTTATTTTCCAGTTAAATATATTGTTTTCTGAGTTCATATAAATGTTTTAACAAAAATATCATTTCATTTTAATTATTATTTATGAATTTCATAATTGTAGCCCGACTACCCGCCAAACTCCAGCTTTGAGACCCGTCTACAAATGCCGTATGGCGAAGAAGGAAAGGGTCAATCAAGGGTCGTATCAGAGCCAAAACAACCTTACAGCAAAGAGTTGTCAAACATGTAGAAAAGGTAAAGATAGCAGACATTGGAGTATACCACGCTAATTAAGACGTCAAAATCTCGTTATCTCGATGCCCTCACAGTCATAGGATACCACAAGCACATTATGGTCAATTATGAATAAATTTCGCAACATCGCACAGTTAGATGACGATGGGAATAGCCAATTGTGACCAATCTAGGTTCAAATCTGAGTCGCTTTTATAACCAAATTCTCTGGTAATCATCAACTAAAGTGTTAAGTTAAACAGAGCGAGAGATTTACGGCTTACTATAGGTAGGTCACTTTGCTGGGGAATTAAATGTAAATTTTAATGACTTTTCAAGATTTATAGCAGGTGCGTGAGAGTGACATTTTTATGTATGTGATGTTGCATAATATGCATTTATATGCAGCAAAGTGCACCGTATATCTTGTAACTTGGTCATTTTCTTCCCTTAAAATTCTATTAAATATGCATATTTAGAAACGATTTAAACTGTATTACCACCCAAAAACAGTGATAATTCGGGAAAGGAAAAGTGAAATAAATAGGTAGGGCCGGATCCAGACACTTCGAAAAGGAGATTGCTAGCCAACGTTCCTCAGAAAAAGGGGGGTGTTAAGACATTAATTGCCATATTTTTCTGTGAATTTGACACAGGAAATTTCCAATAAAAAGGGTGGTGGTGCCAACCCCTTGCAACCCCCTCTGGATCCGATACTGAAAGGATACTCCTACATAGTTGATTAAAAGACAGACGCAATTAATGAAAAATGCAATCGAAGATTTGCCGTACCTTAAAAAAGTTTTTTTTTTAAGTGAGGAAGCACTGCATTCATGGTGTCCATTCATCTATTTATTCATACAATATTTTCCCTCATTTCAAGTTCATTATACAGTACCAAGTAGAATGACTTCATACTTGAATATATGCTTGGACTCCAATAAGGTGTGTAATTGTTTTGGTGCATGTACAATTGGCACATGGCTTTCCTGTCGGTTGTTATTTTTTTTAATTTTCATCTGCAAACGTTAAAAATAAACAGTTATTGTGTTTGGTCTTTAAGTGTGCGGCGATTGAGATTTTTTTTTATCTTTCCTTATTGTAAAATAATTCCGACACAAGTGTTGTAGGGTCTTAGGTGGATCTGCTCTGGTGCCATCAAGTAAGTTAACACTCTTGTCAGTTTCCATCTTGACTGGGTTTTGGTAACATATCTCTGCACAAGTGGATCTATAACCTTTCAACAAATTAAAGGAACGTATCGTATTGTTCCTGCAATTTAGTATTCTCGACCGAAAGTTAAGTTACCAAGCTTAAGAATCAATTGCTCTTGGCATTTTGAACTAAACAAGGACACTTGTACAATCACATAGCCTTTCATTTCGTTTTGTCAACTTTCCTTTCATCTTTGGCAACATCCCTTCACCACTTGCGTATGGAGTTTTCAAATGACAAGTAATACGTTATGCCAGAGCTTGCCGTAACTACGCAGACTTTTTGTACAGCGCCATACTTCTTACAATTAGGCTTCTCGAAAAGGGTTGTGTTGCTATTATAGTAATCACTACAGAAGTTTAATTGTCTTTACGGTGTATCGGTGTATCCATCTGCAATATGAGAATCGATTTGTTCAATGTGTCATAGTTTCCCTTTCCTCTTTCGTCTACCCCGCGGACTTGT
The DNA here is from genome assembly GCA_037379345.1 of Perna viridis. Lineage (NCBI taxonomy): Eukaryota > Metazoa > Mollusca > Bivalvia > Mytilida > Mytilidae > Perna > Perna viridis. Next base: position 27,189,271 of record CM074523.1, read on the forward strand.
CTTTTTATGAGCAGCTCGGCGGGTGTTTCTAGTAAAGCAGAGAACACTTACTCTGCCGGTGCATCTGGTCCATGCTCCCAGTTTTTAGTGGAGTCTGAGTTGCTTATTTACTTTTGTTGCTTTGTACATATTATGTTTGTTATTTGATGTTTTTTGTTGTGTGTCTGGACTTTTCCTGAATTACATTTTTTAATTTCCGCTAGAATCTTTGTTCTCTTGATTACTTATTCTACTGTCTGGGAATAAACATGTAGTTGAAATCGACTATTCTGGTCCTATCTTATCTGGCTAAGGAACTATATGTTGTAGTTAATAGTCTTATAAAGTTGATGAACCAAGCTCTATAGGTGTGTATCTACATGTGAGGAGCCTTTTATTTCATCCCACGGGACTAGGTGTAATGCAAGAATCAGTAGAACTCATGTGCTACATGCACAGACTTACTTTCAGACTTACTTTTGGCTTTTTGCGGTCTTCATTATTCGTGCGATCTCACAACAACACATCTAGCTAACGGAAACTCTATTAGCAGCATTTTCTGAGATAGCTGACTTAGAGTCTAGAGTGAATTTTGAAGGTCAGACGCTGTTTGGAGCTTGGTCAATCCTTATGATACCTGGCCGAATACCTCAATTAGAGTATGATTAAGAAACTTATAAATGTGGCGGCCCCGGTGTTACGCTGCATTTAGAGATGATGTATACCACCATCTCCTATTAAGCTACTAGCGGAAGAGGACACGACTATATTACCGGCATCTCCTATCCATCTACCAACGGGAGAGAACACATCGCAGTATTACTAACATCTTATTTCAATCTCCCAGTGGAAGAGGAAACATTGCAGTATTGCTAACACTTCATCTACCAACGGAAGAGAACACACTGTAGTATTACTAAGATCTACCAATCTACCAACGGATGAGGACACATTCCAGTATTACGAATATCTATCAATTTACCAACTAAAAAGGACACATCGCAATATTACTACCATCTCATATCTCGCTACCATCGGAAGAGGACACATTCTAGTATTACTAACATATATCAATCTAACAACGGAAGAGGATAGATCTCGGTATCACTAACTTCTCCTATCAATCTAGCAACAGAAGAGGATATATCGCTGTATTACTTTCATTTCCTATCAATTTACCACGGAACAGTACACAACGCAGTATTACTAGCATCTCCTACTAATCTACCAACCTATAAGAACACATCGGAGAGTTACTAACATCCCCTATCCATCTTCCAATGGATAAGGACTCATTGCAATATTACTACCATCTCTTATCAATTTACAAACGGAAGAGGGCACAACTCAGAATTACTAACATCTCCTATCAATCTCCCAATGGAAGAGGACACATGGCAGTATTACCAACATCTATCGATCTACAAACGACAGAGGACACATTGCAGTATTACTACTATCTCCTATTAATTTACAAACGGAAGAGGACACATCGCTGTATTACTTACAACTTATATCAATCTACCAACGGAAGAGGACTCATCGCACTATTACTAACATTACCAATCAATATACCAACGGAAGATGACACATCACAGTAATTCTACAATCTCCTATCAATTTACCAACTCGAAAGGACACATCTCAGTACTACTATAATACATCTCCTATCAATCTACCAGCGAAAGAAGTTACATTGCCAGACTAATAATAGGTGCCATGTTAAGGGAGAATTAAATTGTTCAATCCCAGCATGCATTGGTTGTTAATGCATTGAATAAAACAACGCTTAACATTGCGACGGATGTTTACTTGACAATAGCAAAACTACATGTACATGTACAAGCGTTTTCGACATACAAAAACTATACTTGGTTTAATAATACTGTCAGGAAGATGGAAAAGACCTCCCTGAAGTGTTGGCCTTTTAATGGAAAGATTTGCAGAGACATACTTTTTGAGACGTCATGTGCACGTGCATGGTAACGGCAAATGTTTGGTACCAAAATATTTACAAGGACATGCGCATGTCATAACACGGCGACTGCTTGATATGGTTTAACAAAAATTCGAGATGTTTACAAAATATTGAAGGTTTATAAGCAAGTTTTCCCGATACCTATGTGCACCTTACGTTACATAATCAATGATTTATATCTTTATATTATGTAATACTAAGAATTCAGGTAATTAATATGTCCTATTTATTAGGGGCTAGTGATGTTTTTGAGAAATTATTGTTCAAAGTGGTCTTATATTCGTTCTTTTGATGTTCATAAAATTCAATTACGGAAAGATGTCATCTTTACTTTGCAGCCGTTTTGTAAATTGATAAGATAAAATTTGGCATCAATGTCACTCTTTATACTCCCTTTTTTTCTGTTAATCGCCTCTTGACAAAACGAAACAAAAAACAACCAAACTAGTACGCATTGAAGTTATATCAAATTTTAATTACGGATGCACGCGGAATACAGTATTTAGGGACCAAAGGGTATACATATCGTTAGATAAATGTATAATTAGTTTCTTATCTGGTGATGAATTCATAATTAAAATAAATGTCTAAAGAAGTAGTATCGATACCAAAAGTACAAATAAGGGAAGTCCTAGGGCAAACCGTGCTGAAAACGCACCAGGGGCAACTTGGGAATTCAAAAAATACATGTATGGTCTGGATAAAGTTGTACTCAAGATTTTGCGGAAGTCGCCGAACCCATTCTGGAAACAAAGACGTAGCCTTCCACTTCTATTAATCAGTAAAAATGTATGTATATGATGGCAAATCCTCGTAATATCTTAGCCCGTTTTCATGGATATTTGGAATCGTGGTTTGCCCCAAATCCCTAATATTTGTTCTTCAAATTAAAGTAATGGAATTGGCCAATATTTAAACTGCGAATATGTCATTATAATACGCGTCGATACACAAGATAATGGAGGATGGAATTGAGGTTTTATTGGGAAAGAGAATAGTAACAATGAATGAAGACTTCGGTTGAGTTGGTTTGGTGCATGCATGCCGGGAGACTTAGGAGAAGGAGAAAGGAGATAAGGAATGTCATGGAGAACAATTGGCAAATCAGGAAAAAAAGAGACGAGCAGCCCTAGCGAAGATTGAACAAAGACTGTCAGAAACCTCAGTTTTCTAACATTCTAATGAAAAATGTCTTAACATATCGATTGATGCCGAGGTCAAATCCGAAGTTGCACACGTTGTCGTGCAAGCCATACCTCCACTCGTATACAGAAAGTTAACGTGTGAAAGCAGCCAAAATCCCTTGCAATGTATACCCAATCTATATAAAGCCACGCACCAAATTTAAAATAAATTCATCTATTGGGGACCGACCTTTTTCTGATGAAAAATGTTCCTATCATTCCATAGTGAAAAAGAGTAATCAAGGGAACCAAGGTTATAGCGGTAATCAAAAGAATGTAATCCAGGGACAAAGACCATACATGGAAAACAGACGTACACAACAAAGAACATAAAGTAACTAAAATCATACATACAAAATAACAAAAGTAAATGAGCAACTGTAGTGCACCGGTAGGGTAAGCGTCCTCTGGTTTTCTAGAAACACCCGCCGAGTTGCTCATAAAAAGTCAAGTCCGGGGTAGACAAACGAGGAAAGGAAAACTATGACCCGTTGAATAAATCAGTTTTCATGGTGCTGATGGATACACCATAACGATCCATGAGTTCATGATGACGACCATAAAACTTCTGTAGTGATGACTTCAATCTTGTAGCAACATAACCCTCTTCCAGAAGCCTATTTGTTAGAGTTCTAGCGCGATACAAAAAGTCTGCGTAGTTTCGGCAAGCTCTGGCATAACGTATGAGTTGTGATATGAACACTCCATACGCAGGAGCCGAAGGGATGTTGCCACAGATGAAAGGAAAGTTGACAATTCTGAATGAAAAGTCATCACGTTTGTCATAAAGTTTGGTCAATAGTTTTCCTTTATCATCGATTTCTAAGTGTAGGTCAAGATATGAGGCTGACTTCACAGTGTCTGTAGTATTTTTTATCTCAAGTTCTTTTGGGTAGATGCGATGTATCAAATCCCCGGAATTAGGATTGTTTAAAGATGACACGTAATCTATATAGCGGAAACTGAGATTGAAGGATCTAGCCAAACAACATTCTTTTAAAAAAGTACCACAAAAACAGGAAGTTGATATCGGACAGCACCAAAAAATGCATTAAGAGTATGCCCCATCAATATAAAGCCACACACTAAATTTGTGACCAATCCATCCTGTGGGAGCCAAAAAAATTGCGACGAAATCTAAACAGACGAACGGACCAGGATATTTCAATATACCACTCGTTGAGTGGAGATATACAAGTGAGGACTCCATCGAATGAAAGTATATATATTTTCAGATCGGTGGAATTTTGACAAGCATGATTCAAATATTGCTTCTAGTTTTTGCCTGATTCGAACATTTTGAGAAACATGCAGAAAGTTTTTGGACTATAAATATCTTTCACTTTAAAATTGTATTTTGTCTATGCATCTGTGTAAGACAAATAAAAATTTTCTTCAAAGCGTTTATTTCTTTTTCTATCTTTTGAACATTTAAAAATTCAATTAGAAATAAGTATTAGTTTGTCTGATTGGCGCTAAATGGAGCCAAAATATCCACTATGCCTGGATAAAACAAATACCAGAAGTTTTAAAGTGTAATAAAAATACCAACAGTAACTTTTCTCATGATCCTTGAAAGATAAGTACTAAAAATTAAGATTGATTTTTTACTTGTGGTTAGCCCTGACTTATCTTCTATTCTAATTGCATCTATAACATCCAAAAACATAATAAAAACTTCCATCGAAGATCACTACCTCAAAAATCAACAAAATCTGTTATTTTGAATGTAATCCTGAGCAATGCCTTTCAGCTGACCATCTGGTATGTAAAGATATCAATCAATTACTGGCCAATTGATGTTCAAAGCAAATGACTTTGCTCCTTGATAAGCAAATGCTGAGATGAAAGCTACAAATCAAGCCAGTAGCACCATGTAAAACAAACCCAAACAATGGAGTATGATTAACAAAGACAAGAAAATAACTCATAACAGCATCTTATAAAAATCTTTTAATTGAAAACAACCTCAAAATCACAGTATTCAGTAAAAAGGCAATAATTACCAACAGAAATATGCAAATTAATCGCATGATAACCTCCTATGCAAATTAGCCACATGGCATCATAAATATTTACATCAGTCATCCATATCATGGTGATGTATAATAAATATCTTCTTATGAACACCATTACAGATGAAAGTGAAATCAGATCTTTTATCTGAGGTATTGAGAACAGATTACATATTTTATTCTGAACATTTTTACAGTGAAACCAGACTGAACCAAACCCTTTGGGACTGTATCAGTCATCACAACTAACTTTCCAGTTCACAGGCCCGAAATACATTTTTCAGAATTTTTTATACAGTGACTGTTGGCCTGTAGTAGTTAATTTTACAGGTCCACCTCCATTTTAACAAGCCTTAGGCTTTGGACTACTGCTTAACTGTGAAGACTGCTGTAGAAATTTGTCTAGTTCAGACAGGTGTATGGTTTACCTAAGCCCAACATACATTTAAACTGATATGAAGGTACATTGTACATATGTCTGTTTTGGACAGGATTTTGCTTTATTCTGGGTTAGGTTTAGACAGATTTCACACAATACTGGCTATATCATGATATATATATCAAAAAAGAAATTCAAAAACAGGTTTCAATAAGAATCATGAACACATTTTTGTCAACTTTCTTTATGCATGAGTGATTTAAGAACCTCTGAAGAAACCAAGGAAGTTTGAAAAAAAAGAAGAAATGATAAAAAAAATATGAAAAATATTTTTCAACAGAATTCAACTTTTGTCATTTCATCATTACTTTACTTACCTAAGATACAACTTTTCTTGATATTTTTGTTTCAAATTTGTTTTAGTTACCTTTAGGAAGTAAAATGTTTTGATCAATTCAAAATTTGGTAACTATGCACTTGACATGCTATTATCCTCAGCTCAGCAAATTGAAAAATGAAGAACAAATGACCCATTATACAAAATTGGTTGTAAAGAGTCATGGCCTATGGGTCCATATCCCTGCATAGTTTAAAAACAGTTTTAATTTTAATTTTTGAAAATTCAGCAAAACCTGTCTAAAACAAACACCTTCTGGACTTTAAAACTGTCCAGTTTAGATGAGTTTTTTTTTATTTTCAGGGTCTGGTTTGGACAGGTTCTACTCTAACTGTTACAATGATCACAGTGACAGATTTTTTTGTTATTAATATAAATATATATAAAAAAATCACATTTTTCTCATTATTCTACTCTATGCACTCTTTTTGTAGAATTATATCAAAATGACAAATAGATGTCACATTTTATGACCAAAAAAGGTACTCCAAAATGCTAACTTAAGGCGGTAGACCTAGAGTAAGGGACACAACTCTTAAGAAATCATTGAAATGTTTGTATTCAGCATTTTACATCAATCTCACATAAGCATCAATGTAACTTAGACTGATTTCATTCTGTTTCAAATGAAAGCTTGAAATGCTTTGGTGAAATTGAATATGATTCAAACGTATCACTGATTTCAAGAGTTATGTCCCATGCCCTAGGTTTACCTCCTTAAATAGCTCATCACAAACACTAGTGTCACCTTGAATGTAACTTTAACAACACATAATCTAAAGTATGAAAAAATAATAGTAATCCTATGATAAATGTAAAAAATAAACCAATATGGTTGAAAGGTGAAAGGTGAAAATGTCTTTCGTCATTCACAAGTACAAGGATTACCTTAAATCTAGAAAATAAGCAAATACACTGCCCCCCCCCCCCAAAAAAAAAAGAATATAAAAAAACAAAACAAAAAATAATATTTCTACACTTGATGTGACCCTTTTTTTAAGCTTAGCAATATTCCTGAAGAATTCTGCTACATGTATTTTAAAATTTTTAAGATTTTATTATTTTTTGTTTTAACAGCTTTTGATTTGATGAGTTTGTTAATCTTTTGAAATTTTAACAAAAAATTTAATATATAAATCGCATACCAAGTTTCATGATAATGTGATTGTACATGTATTTTCATAGACCTTTTCTTCAATTCATGGTTAAAAACCTGGAGCTTGACAGAAGGACAGACATACAGAAACGTTAATGATTTAGTTTGTTGGGCATAAAATATGTATGACTCAATAATGTCACAACCAATGAGATCAACGTAGCATACCATTTACATAGCTGTTAACCCTTCAATGTGAGGGGAAGACTCCCACAAAATCAAGAAAAAAATAGAATCTCCTACATAAAAATGTAATATTCATGGAAGGTTTTTGGTTAAAATTACTGTATTTTTGTGAAAAATGCTAGATAATTTAATTTTTACATAAAAAATGTGCATCTACGTAAAAATATCTAAAATAACTTAGTGTCAATGAGAGAGAATCTCCCAAAGGTATGCCACATAAGGGAAAGTTTTTGCGACAATCTAATTTTTGTGGTATTTCCCAATTAACAGAGGTTGAAATAATAAAATATGACATTAATTTAATTTTACCTAAAGTAGCTTGTCAATGAAATTAATGACAATTTACCCAAATACCTTACAGACCACAAAAACTAGATTCACCGTAAAATTAAATACACATATTTTTACACCAAACTGCATAAATTTCATTCCATGAAAGATACAAGTTACACATAACCTTAAATACCTATTAAACATGGTATTCAAAGTGCATTATCAAAGCAAGGCTTAAATAGAAGGGTACAGCACCTCTTTTCTTTAAATGTCTCCCCTCCCCCACCTTAAACAGAAAAGTGATACCAGTCAAAATCATTTCTTTATATCTTAAAACTTGTTTTGAGTTCTACTTACATCTAAATATTTAATTATAATTCTAAAGTTGATTGTCAGAGGTTACTCCTTGAAACAAGTATACAACATATTAAAATTTGCAACATTGGTATTTTTGTATTTACATGAATTAAAAAAAAAAATTCTTTACATTTAAACAAAATTAAGCCTACATGTATGTAGTGTGCCCATATGAGTAGACCTAGGGTAAGGGATACAACTCTTACAAATCATTGTAACGTTTGTATTCAGCTTATGTAAGCATCAAAGTAACTTGGACTAATTTCAATCTGTTTCAAATGAATGCTTGATAGGCTTTGGCAAAATTGAATATGATACAAGCATATCACTGATTTCAAGAGCTATGTCCCTTACCCTAGATCTACCTCCTTAAGCACGTTAAAGCCTCCCTTTTAACAAGACTGTGCCCCTCTAATTTAATTTTGCAGTCAATAATTGTTGAGCAATACCCTAAATGAATCAGCTTCAGCTTGAAGAATATGCAAGAAAAATGCCATGAAAATCCATTCTTCACTGTAACTATTTGTAACTGTATTTCACATCGTCGTTCTTTTATAGTAGTCAATATTTGTTGAGCAATGCCACAAATTAAAGCATGTAGACCAAATCAGCTTCAGCTCATAGAATCTGCAATAAAAGACTATGAAAATTCCTCCTTTACTATAACTAACTGTAGTGCATTTCACACTGGGTCTACATTTGTTGAGCAATATAAAAATTAAGTATGGTGACCAAATCAGCTTCAGCTCTTAGAATCTGCAATAAATAGCTACGAAAATTCATTCTCCACCATAACTAAATGTAGCTGCATTTTTGCACTGATGTTCCTTTAAAAAAATCAATATCTGTTTAGCGATATCCAAATTAACCATGTTGACCTGATCACATAAATTCAAAATTTACCGCTGGCCTGACAGCCATGGCTGGTAAAAATGCTGGTGGGCTTGCAGAATTTGGCTAACATGCAAATGATTACTATTTAAGATCATTTCAAATTTTGAGCTCAGATGTGTTGTCAGAGTTTCTATGGCAAAGACTATGATCAGCACAAGCTCTTCCTTAACATTAGTCATAAGTAGCTGCATATCACTTTGAAAGGCAACTACATGTATATGTTTTTCGGAGCTAAAATAAAACAACTTCACTTGTGCTATGAATTAATCCCACCATAGTGTATTTCAACTTGTCTGTCCTTGACGGCATGAATATCAGCTAGTTTGTCGATCAGTCTATCTATCAGACCAGCTTGTTTTGTCCGTATTGTAAGTTTTCGAGGAAAGTTTCTGTCAGTACGACTTTCAAACTGAACCACATTGACCTCTAAAAGGTTAGCTTCTTGTTTACATTGGATTTCTGAGTACTTAAAGCTGTGCAACATTACCTGAAATCATAATAATTATTTTAAAGAGTAATTAAGGGAACCAAGACTCTCATATCACCGTGAAAATGACAAAAAATCTAATATAAATATTAATTTTCACTGTGGGCATAAAAGCATGAAAAATGGTACTCTGCAAAATCAATTACTAACACTTTAAAACTGTAATCATTTTGTGAAACTGCGAAAATTGATACTGGAGAATATATTCACTTGACAGAATCCACGACAAATTAGCAACAGTGAAAATTAATATGTTTACAGTACTCCAATGTTTAAGACTGGACAAGGGAAATAGACACACTCGAAATAAAATAACCAAAATAACACATACAAAGAATAAAAAGTAAATGAGCAACCTGGACTCCAATAAACACTGGGAGCATGGACCAGGTGCTTCTGTAGGGTAAGCTTCCTCTTGTTTTCTAGAAACTTTATCTGGTATAAACTAGAACTGAGGTTACTAAGTGTTACCTACTTCTTGCAAAATGTAAACCCCTTTTATCCTACAACAAGGCTTTCTATTACGTCAAAACAGTGTGTCCAATAAACCACTCTTATATTTATTTAATATGAGTTTAATATTGTTTTCATTTTGAGCAACACCTAAAGCAGCTAATATGTACTTATGATGCCTTCCCATACGTTACAATAAATCACTTTATCATCTTTTTTCCTATGTATATGAAGATTTTCACTACAACAAGAAGTAGACCCAAAAGGGGACTAATCCCCAACTCCATGCTGGAAAGTCTGGTTGATTATCTTGAAAACACTGAAAATCACTTAACCACCTTTTTGGTCAGGCAGTTCCCCTGCCCCCCTTTTAGGCATTTCTGGATCCCCCACTAATGAAATGCAATTGAAGGATAAAAAAAAATATATTGCAAGAAAAGATCAAATTCCTATAAACTTACTGGATTTATTGTGAAACCATATTACTACCTCACAAAATGATACATTTCTGTTTAAAGGGAGACAATTCATTTTCCCAAAATACTGCAGGATATGCACTTTCATTAATTTGAATGCAGTAGGAAAATCAGTAAAAAAATGTATGTAACTATTGCTGTCAGCATGTTAGTTTTTTTTTATTTAAGATTGTGTGTAACTGATATCTAGATTGAGAGTATATGTTAACTTAACCTAGATTGAAAGTTCATGTTAACTCATCCTAGATAGAGAGTTTATGTTAACTCATCCTAGATAGAGAGTTTATGGTATAACTAATATTATTACTAATCCTAATTTGAGAGTTCATGTCAGCTAACCATTGCTTGAGAGTGTAAGACAAATAACCTTAGTTCAAGAGGTTATGTTAACTTATTTTAGTTTGAGAGTTATTGTTAACTTTCCTTAGTTTGTGAGCTCATGTTAACTCTCTTTAGTTTGAGAGGTTATGTTAACTTATTTTAGTTTGAGAGTTATTGTTAACTTTCCTTAGTTTGTGAGTTTATGTTAACTTATTCTAGCTTGAAAGTTATTGTTATCTCTCCTTAGTTTGTGAGTTCATGTTAACTTATTCTAGTTTGAGAGTTTATGTTGACTTATTCTAGTTTGAGAGTTATTGTTAAATCTCCTTAGTTTGAGAGTTTATGTTAACTTATTCTAGTTTGAGAGTTTATGTTGACTTATTCTAGTTTGAGAGTTATTGTTAAATCTCCTTAGTTTGAGAGGTTATGTTAACTTATTCTAGTTTGAGAGTTATTGTTAACTCTCCTTAGTTTGCAAGTTTATGTTAACTTATTCTAGCTTGAGAGTTGATTTTTAACTTATCCTAGCTTGAGTGGTTATATCAGCTTACTCTGGTTTGAAAATTGATGTTAACTTACTCTAGTTTGAGAACTGATGTTAACCTACCAGAGTTTGAGAGTTATTGTTAACTCACCCTAGTTTGAGAGTTTATGTTAACTTACCCTAGTTTGAGAGTTTATGATATGTATCCCAACATCATTAACACCAATATGGCAGGCTGTCTGTACAACATTACCCTACAAAACCATAAATTCAACAAATGGAAAATTCAATCAAAAACATGTTTAATCAGTAAGCAGATGGCAAATACAATCATTAACAGGTTTGATGTAAGATTTTCATATCAAGCTCAAGGGCTGGTTATTGGGTATGGGTAGAGGTGATTAAATACTGAAAATAATAAGGAAAACTCTTGGACATATTTATCCAACACAACCAGAGACAAGGGCCTGTCCACAGTCAGGAGATGTTGGTCATTTATGTATCTTTTTGTCATTATTACCAACAAAACCAGAGACAAGGGCCTGTCCACATCAGAAAATTTTGGTCATTTATGTATTTTTTTGTCATTATTACCAACAAAACCAGAGACAAGGGCCTGTCAACAGTCAGGAGATGTTTGTCATTTATGTATCTTTTTGATATTATTATACATTTTTGTTTATTTTGAAGATGTGTTATTGCTCTGTTACTTATTACTTTCGTAGTAGGTGCCTTTCAGAGCTTACTAAAAGTACCATAGTGTTTTAATATGTTGAAGTCCTTTTGATTATCTTTGAAAGTATTTACTATTTTGAATTTAGGTTACTGTGAAAGTACTATAGTTCGTGGGGTACCAATTTTCCAGGTTTTTGTGGGTAGGACAAACCACGAAATTTGCTTCCCATTGACGTTTATACTGAAAACTTCAAAACCACGAATTAAAGAATTCACGAACTTTGTTTCTTCCCTGATCCACGAAAGTTGGTATCCACGAATTAAAGTACTTTCACAGTATATGCTAGTGCATTTGTTGTGTTTCACCATATTGACTCCTTTATCTATAATAGGTTTCTACCATATTTTAGAAAGATCAAGCAATATAATGTTTTGGTGGTTAATACTTATGCATGGTTGTAGTACATTTATAACATTATGTAATTGAAAGTCCCTTGCCAGGCAAAAGGCTATTATTAGAAATGGTAACCTTAATTTTTGACCAAGTGACCACAAAACCCAATAGGTTCCCTGGATGTTACTACAGCTTACATCTGTACAAGTTTCATTAAATCCATTTAGGCAAAATTAAATTGTAAATGTATGAAAGGAACCAATTATGGATTGAAGAAGAATACCAAAATTTCCAAAACATGTCTAAAACAATGTAATTTATCACAAAACTTCCATATTATATCTATATGCATTCTAACAATGTCTGTACACAGTCAATGATGACGAATTTCGAGGTCATGACCTTAAGTTTGAGCAATGAAATAAATCTACTGCATGAGACTTTTTAATCCCCTAGGAATTTAAATTATTCTTAATCACCTGGTCAAGCGGTATGGAAATTAGTCAAAATGGGAGAAATAGTATGTAATACATAGTTCAATTTACCTTTGTCTGTGGTACAAGCAAAGTTCCAAAAAAGAAAGCAGAACCATAAACTGTCAGGTTCCTACAAAAACTCAGAAACTGCTGCTTTAATATCTGTAAAATAGCAGGAAATACAAAAATAAATTTGCAATTGAAAAAAATGCTTAAGTGACCTTATCAGATAACCTAACATTAAAATCTTAACAAGAAATTTCAAAATCAACAGACCATGACTGCAGGGGCATAAGCATGAAACAGGCACAGAATTGTAATATAGTAATACTAATGCCATAGCATACAAAATATGATTGACCTAACATAAGCGATTCATATCAAACTGACCTTATCAGAAAACTTAACAAAAATTCATGAAGTGAAATTTGAATATTCAAAGTCAATAGACTGTGACTGTGGGGGGCATATGCATAATGGATACAAAATTGTAAAATAGTGATGTTAATGTAACTTTTAACCAAATACAACTGACACAAGTGGTTTATACTAAACTGTTATAATCAGAAAATTGAACATGAAAAGTTTAATGTGGACACAGATGCCTTAGTCATACCTTTCATTTGTTGCAAAAAATTAGAAAATCTGTAGACCAAAATAGTAGGTACATGTTTGATCTACTTTAAATTTTAACCTATATATAAGGCTAGACTGTTGATTTACACAGGGGTGATTTTATAAGGTCTATAAACAATGTGGAAATTGTCAAAATTCGAAGGTAATATACAGTGAAAAAAGAATCGTAACAGTAAAATCTGGATTTGAAATAGCAGAATTCCGCTAAAAAGCGGAAAAAAATCATCAATGTTTACAGTTAACCCTAATGCAATCTGAGGTTTGCCATTGTAACAAAATAAACCTGGCTTTACCTATCATTCCCATTGGAAATGTCTATTCCAAATCAGGACCATTGCCTTTGTTTCCAAACCTTCCAGTTTTTGCCTTGATAATGCTATTTGTTATACAGACTTTCCTTCTTGATTATTCCTTTTGCTTATTGCCTAAAATTGATCAGTTCTGTAATTTTTTCATTGTGTTTTGTTTTGTATGATCATAATATTGCTGTTGGGAAAGTATATCTCATAGCTTACCAGTTCAATATTAATGTGAGGAGGTCCATCTAACATGTTTTTTCCAACTTCTTTATAATGACGAAAAATGTTAGAGGACCATGGATGACTTCGCCCTCTTAACATCTGCTCTGGGACTAAAGACTGCAGGTTTTTACTGTAAAGAATGAAAATTTTGAGTTAAAAAGAAATTTACATACAATGCTTAAAAGAATTCTATCATCATCCTTCTATCAAAGTAAAAATTCGATAAAAATCACACCTTTTAACCTTTGGAACAGTTCATGTGCCAGATTCTTCGCATTGACACACTCACATCGGAGATTTTCACATAAAAGCAAATTTTTTTATGTAAAAATTCAACTATTTTATATTGTTTACAGAAAATATAGTAATTTTACCAAAAAAATTCACAAATCTTACATTATTACTTGGGAGATTCTAACATTTTCGTTGATTTTAAGACAGTCTCCACCTAATGAGTTAACAGGTTTGTAAAAATCCAATTCACATCCCTCATGGACAATTCATAGATTCTCCATCAGTAATGAGTTGATTAAATTGTTTCTCCACTCAAGATGGTAAAATTAGGATTTTCAACATGAAAGCTTTATTACAGATAGTGGAGAAATAAAAAAGTACCGTATTTTCCAGACTATAAGTCAATATTATTTTTCAAGTTATGGCCAGCCCTGACTTATCCTCCACTTTGACTTACCTATAATATAAATGCACACATCTGACACTCGACTTATCTGGCAAATTCGACTTATCAATGTTTTTTCATCAATTTTGGTCAAAATTAGGCAATTCGACTTGTACCCCATATCGACTTATTGAATGGAAAATATGGTACTCTTAATTGGCATTGTCCATTTCTTTAATTAGTATTTATTTGATATTAAAAGATGTGTTTTCATTTTAATTTCAGAATTCATTAATACGAAAATGTCAATAAACACTTTTCTCCTTACTTGAGAAAGTTTTTGGCATTAGAAGGATTATATACTCCATCTTGTTTCATCAGGGTTAGTATCACAGCAAAATTTAAGACATCTTGGTCTTTACAGGGGTACAAGGCACTAATATAGTTCTTATAGGCTTCATGGAACAAGAGGTGGATGGCTGCTGGATGGGTTACCTACAAAGAAATGTGATAAATATAAAACAACATGACAGAAATCAATGTTTTCTTTGACAGCCAAATTGGGAAAATAAGACAGATTGATTGTGGTTTTACATACTATAACATAAGATTAATTAAGTAGCACTCCAGCTAAGAATCAAGCAACTACCAGCTAATCTGTTAATATTACCGATCTTTCATCTTGGATACCAGTTTTGGCATTTCTCCTCCATTTTAACTTAGGTTCCTCCTTATCAGGGTCACCCTCTGTCAGTTGTTTCAGAATCTTGTGTTTCCAGATCTCCATCTGTTCAACAGGTTTGTGGTCTGGTTTTAATTGCAGTTCTGAAACATTTGTGTCATAATTAATTAAAAACTGTACCAGAACGGGTAAAACAATACATGATTAGTTAAAACTTTCAGTTTCCTTAGAAAAATTTGTTTTTACAACAATATTTCTCTTTCTTTGGACTATAGACTGGCATCTCATGATCTAATAAGACATGAGAAAAGAATATATCACACTTAAATATTGAAAACATTGGGTATTTTTCCTTAAAATGAAAATTTCTGTTAATTGCATAATTTTTTCTCACAAATCCATACATATCAGTAAAGCTTCTAAGTTTTTCCACAGAAAATTGTAAATTTTGTTGGGAATTTGAATTCGGGGTTTGATTGTGATCTTACTGCAACCATAACAATGTGTGATACTTGCATTGCTTCCTGACAAAATACATATTACTGTGGAAGTATTATCATTTGTGGGGTATCAATTTTACATGGTTTTCGTGGATTTGGTAAACCATGAAATTTGACTCAATACGAAACAGGATATGTCCCATTCATTTACAAGATGGAGTTGTCAAATCCATGAAATCAAGAATCTATAAACTAATATTTTTTTCTTAGTCCAAGAAAATTGGTTCCAAACAATAAAAGTATTGAATGAAAAACTAAAAAACAAAAAGAAAACTAAACATAAACAAACCAAGACTCTCAGAACATATCCACAATGTAAAGATATCTCCATATGGCACTTCTGGCATGCTACACTCCTGGAAATAGAAACATTCTAGTAATTATCTGAAGGAAAGTGATTTTGCATGACATAACCCAACAAATCCCCTTTTATTTACCAACCACAAAGTCAGACTTAGTTTCCATTTGGTTGTTGCACTTTTGAGATTAAAATTATATAGATTGTACATGAAATTGCTAGTTATCATTCTTGATTTGGTGTATTTATGTGGGAAATGGAGTGCAGTTTTCTCCAAAATACTGTCCTCTACACAAACAGGACCATATTTTCATAGAAATATGGCATGTGCAGACTGAATAAGCATGTTTTGTTTGCTGTACCATGGATTACAATGTCTGGACATGTAATTGATTGGTGCTAACAACAGGAAGACATAAATCAAGTCAAAGACACTGTGTAAATGTTTTTTATTTTCTTCACAAGTTGATATGTTTACCTTTTCCATGTCAAAAAAAAAAAAAAAAAAAAAAATCTTTTTCAGGTAATGTAATTTTGCATTCTCTTTTATAACTCATATATGTATAAAGAGGAGTAACTCTAAATTTTTTACGTGGAATTGTGCATAAAATGCTTCTTTTTAAAAAAAGAAAAAATGTGTCCCACTGTCTACTGTGTCTAAAAAAAAAAAATTTATTAGGAAAAGATAACAAAACATAACAACACTCAGATAATCTTTTTTTAACATAAAAACCAATGAAGGAACAAAGTTCTTTATGTTGTCCCAGAAATATGGTAACTAGAAATTGAAATTTGACGTTTTTAAAAGCAGGCCTAAGAACAAAAAAAAAATTTTAGTCTGGCCTTAGTGTTCCCCAATGTATCATAGCAAACTTACTCTCAGTAACTGTCTGTTGAGCTGTTCTACAGTGGTGTCACTCCCAAAAGGAAGTTTTAGCGTCTTTTTAGTACCATCCATAATGTGTATCGTTAAAATGCTCTGTAAATAGAAACATGAATTCTTAAGAATTTAAAAGCATAACATATCTTAAATGTTGTGCACAGAACATATAGTACAGGGAAGGATCCAGGATTTGAGTTTAGGGGGTGTTAATTAAATTAAATGCCATGCAAAGCAAGGCAAAAAAATATTATGGGGTGAAACTTTCTTACCAACTTATAGGGGCATACACCCGGCACGCCAGTCCTTGGATCCACGTCTGTAGTATTACTGGTAATTTTTGTGGTGCATCCAAAATTTGTGTTTTATTTTTGCTGAGTCATTAGCATCGCTTGCAAAACTCACAAATAATCTTTAGCAACTCAATGGCAAAAACAAATAGAAATTATTTCAACAATTTCATTTTTTTGTCTCTGGGCAATCATTCAAATATCAGATTGCCTGAAAATTTCCAGTTACACAGTAAGAAATCCCACTTTTATCATCATATATACTACGACCTTCACTTCTGTAACTGTAGTGAATATACATGATGTCAGTTTTCAAGGTCAAGATAGAAAATATCACTGGTATAATAGTAAGAACTTATTGTATCTTAATTGTAAATTTATTAGTGATAAAATAGCTGATAAACATGTTTGTTATTCTTTCTCAAATATGAAATTCCAGGATATTCTAAGGGTTTACCATGACTGTCAGGAATTTTCAAGGAAAAAAATGAAACAAGAAATCGTTAATTTTCCTTTCGTCTTTTGTCTACTCTGGGCTTTTTATGGATGTCATTATGAACTCTGGGATCGTTACGGTGTATCCATCTGCACTATGAAATCTGATATGTTCAACATGTCAAAGTTTACTTTCCTCTTTCGTCTACTTCGGACTTGACTTTTAATGAGCAACTTGGCGGGTGTTTCTAGAAAAGCAGAGGGAGATTACCCTACTGCTGCATCTGGTCCATGTTTCCAGTTTTAAGTTAAGTCCGAGTTGCTCATTACTTTTGTTACTTTGTATGTATTATTTTTGTAATTTTATGTTCTTTTTTGTGTGTGTCCCTAACCTTTGACCCTGGATTACATTATTTTTATTTCCACTAGAATCTTGGTTCCATTGATTACTCCAACATCAAGGTTAAAATTGAGTGTGATAATGTTGCAGAACATTTTTAGATCATTTGCATCAAGTGTAATCAAGATCAAGATTCACTTTTATCAAGTTATCAGATTCATATCATTCCCGGTCCTTACAAATCAATTATGGCACAAGGAAAATAATTAATTGTTTATTAACTTCTTGTATATATTATATCAGGTCATACCATTTGTACTGTCCAATGAAATGCAATAATGATCAGGGGCAGGTCCAGGTGAGGGTGTAATGAGCATATGCCCCCACATTTCAAAGAAAAGAAATTAAAGTCTATAGTAATCTGCTAAATATTGTATTGAATATGGCAATTTATCATATTCATTCATTATACATGTCATAATCTGGTTTCTATTTATATTTATTCTTGTAATTACGCCTCCCCCTTCATAAAATCCTGGATCCGCCCTTGATGATTACCTGTTCAACACAATAGTATAAATTTTTGCAGAATGGCAAAATGGAGGTCATCCATTTTCTTCATAACTTCTGGTATATTAACTTCCATGGATTTTCCCAGAATATTTTGCAGGGGTATTAAAAATACAATACATGAAGTAAATGTACACAAAAATCTATTTTTTTTTTCAATGCAAATTTCCCATCCTAAAACTTGATTCTTAATTTAAGTCATACCATTTTATTTACAGCCATTTTAATCATATTAGTTATAAGTTTGTGCTCTCTGTCACGGATTGGCTCACATCTATCATATGCTGTTTTACCACTGCTGTCCAAGGCATTCTGAAAATATAAAATTTGAAATAAAATACTGGAAGACTCAGTCTATGACATGCTGTTCCAAGGCATTCTAAAAATAAAGTTTGGGTTCATGTAGAATAATTAGCAAGTGGAATTATTCAGCATATAATTGACTAATCAGGCATATTGAAATAAAAGTCATTTATAAAGCAAATTATTGCTAAATATGTGTAACTGTTGAGGAAGGTTGTTTGACAATGAAAATCTTATTTCAGTAGTGTGTTTTTTTAAAAGTAGCTTGGTATTAAAGTTATTTAGGAATTAAATCATGGAAACTCCAGTTTATCATTGCATTACCATGGGCTGGCTTTTAATGTCAATATTTAACCCTTTGCTATCAATCCCAGTTAAATAATGTGACATATATGGCCATCCTATAGTAAAAACAATGATAAAATGGAGTTTTCAAGTTTCATTTTCATTCTAATAGGACAATGGTGGTAGTTTTTGTTACATGAAGTAACCTTAGATTTCCTGTTATTTGACTCCTTTATCAAGTAAACACACACCATGTGACAGAATTAATGCATTTTAAAGATCAAAGTGTTTTTACATGCTGAATACAAACGTTCCAATGATTTGTAAGAGTAGTGTCCCTTACCCTCCGTCTACCACCTTAAGGACTTCATATTAGAATTTACCTAAGCCTGAAGATGAACTTTTGCATTACCACAATTATAAGTTTGAAAATGACCTTTGAAAATACAAAATATGTATAAAGATAAAGAAATAATGCTTCTACGACATGCAGATGACTTACAAACTTACCACATGAATATGTTGGAAACTTCTATGACTTGAAGGTGACCCTTGAACTTACCACATCAATATCAGGGTAACTAAATTTGTAAGCAACACCTATACAACCTGCAGATGACCCTTGAACTGACCACATCATTAAAAGGTAACAAAGCAACACCTCTAGAACCTATAGATGACCCTAGAACTTACCACACAAGTATCAGGGTAACTTGGCAAATATCTCTAAACCCTGAAGTTGACCCTTGAACTTACCACACCAGTATCAGAGTAACTTAGCAAATATCTCTACAACCTGAAGATGACCTTTGAACTTACCACATCAGTATCAGGATAACTAAGCAACACCTCTACGACCTGTAAATGACCTTTCTCAGCTGCAATATGGAGTGGAGTGGAATGTTGTATGTTCTGTAGGTTAGGGGAGCATCCATACTCAAGGAGAAACTTTACTGCATCACTGTTACCACATCTAATAGAAATTCATATGCATTTAAAATTAAGATTCTCTATGGTTTTGCCATTTAATCAATAGGTCGTACCACCAGATAATTGTGATGACATTGTCTACAAAATCTGATTGGTTGAAAGCAAGGATGTGACATTACTTACATTATTATCTCATAACAACCGTTGACATCACAGATAGACAATTGCTATAAGTTCTGCTATGGCACATGCAATGTGAGAGAAGTTAAATATTTGGAAGCAACCATAGAGAAAAAGATCTGATAACTTATGATACTCAAATATCACAAAATACCACCTCGCTTTTTTCAACACCATAACAAATTGCCGAGGTTCATCATTTATGGCTTTAAATAGCTTGAGCTGATACTTTTTTATATTCAATTTTCACTCATTATGAAACCTACAATTATCCCTTACAGTTATGATGAAATCTATATAATAAAATGGGTAATCTATTGGTAGTCTAGAATAGCAAAAATTTGATCACTTGTGCTGAAAATATTAATGCCCCAAGATTTAACATGTAAACGGAACAAGTTCAGCAAATTTGTCCAATTTTGGCTTTCTTTGTCACTACAGTCATAATATTGGCATTTAATCTTCTTCAACTCAGCAGGTGTTTCTAGAAAAGCAGATGACACTCACCCTACCGTTGCACCTGGTCCATGCTCCCAGTTTTAAGTGGAGTCCATTTGGCTCATTTACTTTTGTTACTTTGTATGTATTATTTTGGTTATTTTATGTTCTTTGTTTGTGTGTCTGTTTTCCATACCTGGTCTTTGTCCCTGAATTACATTCTTCTGAATTCCGATAGAATCTTGGTGAATTATATTTGCTATACACATCGATAACCTACAGTGGATTATTTTGGTGGGTGTGAACTTTGGAGATTTTAAGGCATAAACGTATGCTAAAAAATTTTGGAGACTCTAATTTTGGCCGATGCTTACTGGTAGTTGTGCTCTAAGAACCTAAGCCCAAAGTAAATATTTTGCAGAATTTTGGCAATTTTAGACAGACTGCTAAAATATGCCAAAATGAGAACCCAGCGAAAATGCCTGCTATACAGTACTCTGATATAGATCAACTGATTATTGAATTTTACAATATCATTACACCAATAATGTAGTTAAACCATCAAATTTCTATTCAATAGATTGATTATGGTTTAAAAGTCCTATAGATTGAAGTCATTTCAGAACAAGAACATTAGACCAAGCCAACAGACAGTGCTTTACACAAGTTTGTCAGGCTAAGTACAATCTCTACTGTACTAGCTCACAGAAGCAACAGCCTTTATGTGGGCATATCATCCCACTCAGACACATTATCCTGACTACGACTTCACCAATCTTCACTTTACCCTAAATTATCAAGTGTTTATACTTTTCTTGAAATTCTTTTTTACTAGTTTTTAAAATTTTTAACTATGGTAGCTAGCTAAATAATTGTGTATTATGATGAAGTTATTCTTTTCACTTACTCGGCAGCCCAGTGTATAGGAGCGAATCCTCGATCATCTTTCTCGGTAATAGATCTATAATGTATGTAATTCTTCAGTCCATTTAAGTTACCTTCCGTGGCATACTTATGTAATGGGAAACCTAAACCATACTGGGAAGGAGGAGATGGGAAAAACCTAAAATAAAAATTATCAAAAATTTCTGAAATTGAAATATAAACTTCTGAATTTAAACTGTTTGAAGAACAAAACAAGTTCAATTTGGATGCAAAGCAAAGATCAATTTGCTGCAGAAAATTTCAACTTTTTAATGCCATAAAATTTAAAACATAATTCAGTGAACCATGTGATATCGTTTAAAAGTCAATAGATGATTATATTATATAATGTAATTCTGGTTTTTAACATACGTGGCACCAATAGGGTTTGTAAGTCTCCTTCTAGTTTCAGTTTCCCTTACGAAATTTCCGATGTAGAACATATTGAAATCTGAAGACTGATCTACATTTTATTGTTTACTTCCGGGAAATCGAAACGCTACATCTCAATGCACAATCTTCTATTTTAAGCTTTTCTTAACATTTTTATCCTGTAAAACTAGATATTTATCATTTTTATCAGCATTTTTACATAAAAACAGTGAAAGAAATTAGCAGTAGACCTAAGGTACGAGTCTATGTAAAACCACGCAAGTCTATGATGAAATTGGCTCAATTTCCTTTGACATGTACAGTGAGGTCTCAATAAAATTACAACAACCTTGGTTGACCAAAAATTAAGTTTCTAACACTGCAAAAAAGTAATTTACTTCTAAATATTGAACTCCATGATGTGATAATGATGAATCTCCGTGCATTTAAATGGTAGATGTCAGGACCCATTCTCATGAAAGCATGGAGTCACCTGATGAGACTTACATACCCTATTATTCTGATTTAAAAACATAAGCAACTGTTGTCCCCATGTTATTTACTTCCTTATAATGAAAGACGAAATGAAAAATTAAAACATACAGGATCTTATTAAATTTCTATATTTTACTTTGAAAAACATATGCCTTAGTCATTAAAATCAAACAATCGACCAAATTGCCGAAGTATTTTGGCATTTCTAATTTTGGTGGATGCTTAATGGTGCATTAAATATTTAGGCCCAGAGTAAATATTTTATGGAAATTTATTTTAGCATTTTAGACCATTGCTAAATTATGCCAAAATTAGCACCCTGTGAAAAATACCTGCTATATGGTACATATATAACAAACTGTTCCATGAATGGTAACTAAGGAAAATGCAAAATAGTTCTTCCCTTCTCCATTTGTAGCAACATACATGTATATCATATGAAATATACTCCCTGCTTCCTGGTGGCAAATAAATAATAAAATTTCAAATTACCTAATAAGTATTCTGTTTTCATCGCATGTCATGACATCAATTTTGAGTATATTTTTCACAGAAACCGATGAAATTTTTGAAGTTTAAAGAATATTCTGTTTATACTATTTCCTTGATGAATACCAGTATTAATTTAATTTCTTTTGCAAATCTGACTCCATTTTGCATTGCCAGAATTAAATGACTTAAAAATTAACAAAATTTTGAAATATTTTATTCATGTACCACAACTGATAATTGGACTTTAGGTTTATCTATTTAAGTGCAAGTTGTTGTAAGAATCAGGCAAAATGGGAAAAATCAGAAACATCCATGTCAAAACCCCACCGATCAGAAACATCCATGTCAAAACCCCATCGATCAGAAACATCCATGTCAAAACCCCACCGATCAGAAACATCTACGTCAAAACCCCATCGATCAGAAACATCCATGTCAAAACCCCACCGATCAGAAACATCCATGTCAAAACCCCATTGATCAGAAACATGCATGTCAAAACCCCATCGATCGGGAACATCCATGTAAAAACCCCATCAATCGGGAACATTCATGTCAAAACCCCATCGATCAGAAACATGCATGTCAAAACCCCACCGATCAGACACATCCATGTCAAAACCCCATCGATCAGAAACATCCATGTCAAAACCCCATCGATCAGAAATGTGCATGTCAAAACCCCATCGATCAGAAACATGCATGTCAAAACCCCATCGATCGGGAACATCCATGTAAAAACCCCATCGATCTGGAACATCCATGTAAAAAACTCCACCGATCAGAAACATGCATGTCAAAACCCCATCGATCAGAAACATGCATGTCAAAACCCCACAGATCAGAAACGTGCATGTCAAAACCCCACCGATCAGAAACATCCATGTTAAAACCCCAACGATCAGAAACATGCATGTCAAAACGTCAACAATCTGACAATGCTATATCACTCAAGGATTTTTTCTCTATTTGAAACAACCACTATTTGATCCCTGCATCAATGGCTTTCCTCAGAAATTTTTCAATATAATGTTAGAAAAATGAGGTTTTTGACAGAATTATCTGCCCATAAAATGTTCTTTTCAGCGCATTTCAATGAAATTTTAACTCAATGGTCCAGCATAATATGGAAAATCTTGTCTGTTTTCCTTGATTCTGATGGTGCAAATAGTCAAATGACACTATCAAAATAATTTTTCATACCATGTGTCACCCACTGCTCGATTCTTACAGAGACTGACACATAAAACTTACACATCACTGGATGTTGTGCTTGAACTGGGTCTTCTTGAAGATTCACTGGGGTCATCTTGAGGACCCCAGTATAAGTTCTTCACCATTTTATCAGCCTGAAAAGAGCCATGTGATCAGGTAAAACAAGTAATCGGAAACCAGTTAAATAGACTTACTAAAATTAAAATTTCCTCATGACAATAGATTTAAATGTTCTGATTGGTCAATACTTGTGTTTAGGAAGTATTTTTTTTTATAAAGTTCATAAAGCAGAAGGTTTAAAAAATGTCATACATATAAATGTAGCTCTTACATATGAAAAATAAAAAAAAAATTAAGTGACGTTTAAAATATTTTTGATTATCTGTTTGCCAATAGTGTCAGCAAGTGGAATTTGTTGATATCATATGATCCGTCATGTAAAACATAATCATAAGGTGACCACTGAGAGCAAATTTACATGAGCTGTACTGTAGGATATCATACAAACCTTTACTTTGTAAGGAAGGCCAGAATTGAACAAAGGGTTAATAACAACTATTTCACATTTCTCTATGGCAAGCATTTTGGCCAGCGCCTCGTGTGCTGTAGGGCGCTCACTGTTCTCCGACAGCTGGTGCATAGTGGGTAAAAAGGCGGGATTACTGACATTCAATTTGACTCTATAGTCAGCTCGGTTGAGGAACAAGATGTCAAGGGTCTCTGGTCGACTGTGTTTCTCCTTCAACCAACTGAAAATATATCAAAACTTTTTACCATGGGCTGGCCATTTATGTAGTTATCGCTCGGGTGAAACAATGCGACATAAATGGACAGCCATGTGGTAAAACAATGATAAAATGGAGTTTTTTTTATTTCTTTTGATTCTGATCGATTTCTCTTTTTTTAAATAGACACAGCATACGAGTTGCATGAAATGTTGGTCATGTGTCTATCATTTTTTTTTACCACGGCTGTGGTCTAAAGAGCTTTGAAGCACATCATATTAGAATATGAAATTTTTCAACTAGTAAACTTTTTCTACATGTACTTGTAAGTACTGTACTGGTACAAGATATCCTCAGATAAAATTTACTTTTTTAAATTCCAGCTTTATTTTTATTCTTCACAATAATTAGTAAAAACATGTATATAATGTATTTACAAACTGTTATTAGATTCATAAATACCAGAATATACCCAGAGCATTTTCTGGTATATTCAGAACTATACAAAAACTGTATGTTTGTGGTCTCAAATATGGTCAAGGCAACTACATGTACATTGTACATTTAAATCTTGGTCATCAAGCAAACATTTTTCAAAGAAAAAAATAAAGTGAATTTTTGGGGAAATTTCCTCTCCAAAAATCCTTTCCTACATGTACACTTACCTTTCTAAATGAGAAATAAATCTCATAGTTGGAGGTGGGAAACTGGTACTTCTATTATTGATAGAATCTATCACATTCTCTAGTGAGTAAAAACCAGGTCGGTCAGGTGACTTTTCAACAAACATAGCATTCAGTTTGTCTGTAACGAAACAAAATAATATTCTACAAGTCTGACTCAATATATTTTCAAACAAATAAAAAAAGCCTCAAAGCTTATTTGACCATTACCAATATACTATATAAGATTTAGGCTTAGCGTTCATTAAGTAGGACATATTGTGATGTCCTCTCTAGATAGAAATAAGGGCATCCCACTTTACCCTCAAAGACCTCTTTATGAATTCAAAATGCCCTGATGAAATCTTGATAAGCAGTGTCAGTCAAGCTCTTCATAACTTCAAAACTTGATAAACTGCCATTGAAGCCATTACTTTATGAAATGAATAAACATTGCAAATAACCATAGCAGGTTTGACAAATCTTTGGGTCTGCAGTACATCTAGCAAATTACATGCAAGTGCCCTCCATTTTTTAATTCTAACTAAGAACAGTATTGTAGGAGAAGGTAATCAAGGGAACCAAGATTCTACCCGTAATTAAAAGAATGTAATCCAGGGACAAAGACCAGACATGGAAAACAGACTCGCACAACAAAGAACACAAAATAACTAAAATAATACATACAAAGTTACAAAAGTAAATGAGCAACTCAGACACCACTAACAACTAGGAGCATGGACCAGGTGCACCAGTAGGGTAGGATTCTATGTAAATGTACCTAGATTTGTGTTCACTTTTAATTCAAATTTCCATAAAAAGAGAATAGGAATGGTGAATATGTCAAAGAGACAACAACCCTACAGGGATAAAAATGCCTTCAATGAAATACGAGGAAACCCTCACTCCATAGGTCCGGCTGCAGCTGGTCCAAAAACATTATACACAGGTACAGCGAAAAAGTTGCCCCTATACACTCAAGTAGCATAAAAAAAAAAAAATAAAAGTGAAAACTAAACAAACATACAGAGGCCAGAAATTCCATGCATGTATACAATTTGGAAAAGTATTTACAAACTCGAATTTAATGGTATTTTGATAATACATACTGGTATGTATTTTACATCTATAAATAAAGACTTAGTGTTTGAATCTCTTGTTGAGAATATAAAATTCTCTATTCTTCGAATGGCCAGTTAAACAAGGGGGAAAATAATGACTTTTTTTTTTTAATTATAAAAAGTCTGATTTATTAGTGACTTGTGATCTAGTGGAATGTATTAAGTTTCAGTACACAAGTGAGAGTGTTTATTTCTTGGTATTGAGATCTGTAAAAAAAATCAATCAAAATTAAAAAAAAAATAAAAAAATGAAAAACTTCATTTTCATTGTACATCTATTATTTATAGTTTCATCAAAATAGATTGAACAGAAGGTAGCAGTTACCATGGTTACAAGGCAAACGGAATAATAAACAGCCATAGTGGATGCACAAGGAGATTTCTATATACTGTGAGAGTACTTTATTTGGTGGATACCAATTTTTGTGGATTCTTGAATTTGTGGTTTTGATGTTTTCAGTATACACATCAATGGTATTCTCCCTTTCAATAGGAACCAAATTTTGTGGTTTTGCCTACCCAAGAAAACCATGAAAATAGGTACCCCATGAACAATAGTACTTTCTCAGTACACGTAGTTCCAAAACTAAATTAAAAATAATCCTCATGGCTATTATAAAGGCCTAATTTCTATATTTGAACATGTACAAAATGTGCTTCATCATACATGTACATGTATATCTTCTTCCAAAATACATCTTTCTTTTCAAAATATGTACATCCTTAAGAAAATGGAAACAATGAATTTGACAATTAAACCTATGGTAAAGAAAATATCTAAAATGTTGACAACAAAATAATGAAAGCTCATTTATCTACATTAGTATCTATTTACTGTTTAAATAAACACAACCAGTTACAGGATAAAAACAGGGTGTGTTTCATTTAATGCCTTTATCCATATCTGATAAAATACAGAATTGTTGGGTTCTGTAACTATATGTATATGCTTATCTATTTTGACAGGACATAATGTGATCTTAGGTAGAACGGTACTATTTCTCATTATTTTAGGTTCGCCATTTCTGTATACTACTTAAGTAAATACTTCTGGACACTGTGATTGGACATATTGTGCAGATACACAAAATGTTTTATTAATTCCAGACTCCAACATTATTATACATGTACTTGAAAATCATTTTATATAAATATTATGAATTTTTAAAATTTACGTGCCTTTCACAGAACAAGAGACTCCCAGGAGGTTGAATCGCTCACCTGGTTGAATTTTACCTTTCAAGGGCAATAAATTAACCAAGTTGTCCATCAATTTTGACTCAAGAAAACTTTGATAGGACTTATAAGGATCATTTCAGTAAATGAAAGTCTACATCTATTATATGTAGTTTTCAAGACATTGGCTGAAAACTGTAAAAAAAAAACCTGTCATTTTCCCCTGTCAAGGACAATAACTCTTATAAGAAGGCGTCTGACAAATTTTATGCCTGAAGACTTTTGGGGTCCTAAAAATAAGGATCATTTCATTAATTGAAAGAATTTGGCTAAACCTAACGGTTTTGGAGATATATGCGAAAAACTACTGTCTGACCCCTATGTTCTATTTTTAGTAACAATGGCCATGTTTTTCGACGGATCAAAAAAAAACCCACATCAGTTCTATGCAGGATACCCAAAGGAACAGAGGAGAAGATTTATGAAAGAAATAACAAAAAAATAGCAAAAACGTTGTAAAGGGCAATAACTCCAACATGGCTTAACAGATTAAAATGAAAATTTGACTGCAGATAAATCTCATCATGCTGAACACTTTTACCCCACATCAGAATTGGCTAAACCTAACCGTTTTGGAGAGATATGCGAAAAACTATTGTCTGACCCCTATGTTCTATTTTTAGTAACAACGGCCATGCTTTTCGACGGATAAAAAATCCCCACATCAGTTCTATGCATGATACCCCAAGGAACATTCAACCCAAGTTTGGTTCCAATTGGTCCTGTAGTGTCAGAGGAGAAGATTTTTGAAAAAAATAACATAAAAAATAGCAAAAAAAAAACTGTTAAAAAAGGGCAAAAACTCCAACATGGCTTAATAGATCAAAATAAATATTAAAACACAGATGGATCTCATCATGCTGAACACTTTTATCCCATGTCAGAATTTGGCTAAACCTAACCGTTTTGGAGATATATGTTTAAAACTACTGTCTGACCCCTATGTTCTGTTTTTAGTAACAGCGGCCATGTTTTTCGACGGATCAGAAATCCCCACTACAGTTCTATGCAGGATACCACAAGGAACATTCATACCAAGTTTGGTTCCAATTGGTCAAGTAGTTTCAGAGGAGAAGAGTTTTGAAAAATTGTTAATGACGACGATGACAGACACCAAGTGATGGCAATAGCTCACATGGCCTTCGGCCAGGTGAGCTAAAAAGGGAGGAACTTTGACCCAAAACATCATCTGTTGAAAATACCAAGGAAACAAGATAGTTCTGCTATGATTTTGCTCGCATTTTTAGTTAGGGAAATGAAGATATGAATGGAAAAAAGTCAGTTTATAGCTCCATCATCATTTTAAAGGGGTGAATTTTTTTGAAAGTTTTACTATTGTTGCCTATGGGAAATAAATAGTACCATTCTACCTACCAGTATAGCCTACTGGTATAGCATATCCCTATGATGGACAGAGCTCAATGTGTGCCTCCAAACTACCTTTAAGCTGTACACATTATATCTGGGTTGCCTTTCGTACTGTCACTATTTTTAAATTAGTTGCTGTGAACTAACAGTTTAAACATACAGATAAATAAATAAATATAAAAAAGTATCCACCGAGGTATTAAAGACAAAACAGCACTGCCCCACTTGTGCAATTTTCTCCTTCAGTGTTGACAAATTTTATCACTTCCATCAGAATATATTTTAGCCATTTATGGTTCTGATCTAACATTCTACATATATAGGATGTCATGGATGCTCCGTCCATACTATGGCATATCAATGTTGGTCCCTCAACACATGTAGTCTACACTTTTGACAATATATGTAATATATAAATATATGTAATATATGTATCAAAACCTTCCATTTGTGATATGGATTCTAGTACTTCAGTTTCAAGATAGCAACACACTCTTAACCAAGTTATTGCCAGAGAACAAAAATGATGGCTTTTGGCCCCTGATTTCGTAATGGTTATAATCCTTATTCACAAAATCAATCTTAGTTTGACTTGGATGGTTTTGAAGTTTGAGATAAAATTTCATAGAGATCCATAAAACATGCATGTACTCAATTACAAATTTGAACCATTGAAACCAGAAAATGCCCTTTTTGGCTATTTTTTCAGCCCATCAGGCTCCTAATTTCTGAACTGTTAAAGTCATAACCCCCAAAACAACTCCCAGTCTGACATTTGTGATATAGAATCTTGTAGCATGATTTCATAGATACATGAACATATATAATAATATCTATGCAAATATACTTGGGTTTAATGGAGGACCAAATCAAAATCAACCCCATACCACTTCATGTACATGTACACATGTATAAAGCTTCAGTTCATACATTTTTTACTTGCATTTAATTTAAGGAGGTACTGTAGACCTAAGGTAGGGACACAACTCTTACAAATCATTGGAACATTTGTAATCAGCATTTTATATTAATTTTAAGAAAGAATCAAAGTAACATGGATCGATTTCATTCCGTTTAAAATGAAAGCTTGATAGGCTTGGTGAAATTGAATATAATACAAACATATCACAGATTTCAAGAGTAATTTTCCTTACCCTAAGTCAACCTCCTGAAAGAAGGGTTTTAAAAAGTTTGATCGTGTTTTTTTTTTAATTTACTGGTTGACAACTCTTAAGTTTGGTCTAGAAACATTTGGACTATTAAATGAATTTCCAGATGCCTTGAGAATAAAATAATAAATAATATGAATAAGGACACAAACTATATGTACCTTTTTTGTAACTTTAGGTGAGTGATGAGTAATAGAAAATACTCTAGTTTTGTGGTCATTATATTCACACTGTACAATGTATAAAGTTAAGACTTAAAACAGACCTCATTTAATGATTTTTCTAGGCTTAGTCATTTTAGTCATTGACTAATCATTTTCTCAGGTGACTAAAGCTTTTTCCTGAATTTTGACTCATTTCAGGGTCCAACACTAACTTTTCTGGATAGGTAACCCAAAGGACTTTCTGATCGATAAACAAGGTAGTCCTAAAAATAATCTTGCCGCCCTGTCTTCAGGAATTGTAAACTTTTTGTAGAATCAACTAAAATTTCTAGGTCGTACTCTTTCAAATTAGGTAAGAACAGGACTACTAGACAACTGTTAGTGTCCAACCCTGAATGCGTTTGTACAAAATCCCACATAGTGACTAAAGCTTTTGAAATCCTGGCAAAAACAGTTAACATAAAGGTTAACAGTCAAAGGCAAGAAATTTTCATTTGTAGTACTGGTCTAAAACATGTATTCTTTGTAACAGATTTAGCAACATTCAACTTGCAGAGATCAATTTTATGCAATGACTAGTGGCCAAAGGCAGTTATTTTAAGACACAGATTTAATTTACCTTGGGCATTAACTGGTACACAGTACACATTAAAACTGGACAAGGATTCTTTCTCCTCTTTTCTTGTCCATGGAATCAGTATGGCTCTTTCTCCTAAAAAACAAAAAAAAAATTGATACCTGTGAACAAGTATTTTTGTGCTGCATTAAGAACAAAAATGTACATGTATAATTTACAATTCTGATCATACATGTAAATTTCAAATTTAAAATGCCTCAATGTGAGACTGTTATGAGTTAAAAAAAAATTTCATCAGTATATTATACATAAAATAAAAAGTTGATACAAATTGTAAGTAAAAATTTAAAAAGTTGAAAATTGAACTATATGCAAAGACAAATAAAGAACCAGAAAAACTGTGAGCAACGCTCACTAACTCGATATCCTCACTCCCCCACTTGATAATACATGTCTGCATCTTTTGACATCAAATCTAAAATAAAAGGTGCACAATGTAATTGAGATTCTCCGAAAGTTTCATTAAATTTCACTCTGTGGTGTAGAAGGACTAACAGATAAGAGATGAGTACCCCTCTATGTAATGGAAGGGAGGAAAGAAGTACAGACAGACAGACAATGAACACCCCTATCACAGTATAACTACACTCAAAGTGGTGGGTATAATAAATGAAATGTGTACCTTTTATCCCTTTATGTTTCTCTCCACCAGTCAACTGATATAGGTTTGTCAAAACCTCGTCCCGTGGTTCCTCTTCGTTGTTGGTGAGTGGGAATGCAGGGAGATATTTAGTGGGTCTGGACTCATTATCCCGTGTACTGTCCAGCAACAGAATATCATACAATCTTGGTTTATATTCGTGCAATCCATTTCTGCTCTTGTGATCGTGGCCCCCAATGTTTTGTCGAGGGCGTAACACTGCTAATATTACTTCCATGAGATGTAAACAATTCTGAATTGTCTAGCAATTCTTCCATCAATTTTCTAATTCTTGCTGTTTGTCACATTTTAAAGTAACTCGTTAACCTTTATAAGTCTTACTGCTAAATCACATTTTAATTTCAAACTTCTGTAATCTTCATCTAGGTGATTATAACATTACATGTGTACATGTCTTCAGTTACAATGTACTACATGTACATGTACATTTTGAATATCCAATAATCAAAATCCAGATTTTTTTTATTAAATCTACACATACATCTCTTTTTGATCTGAAACAAAACAAATTATGGAGAAAATACAAGTATTCTACATGGATGAAGGAAATATGGTGATTAAGAATCCAACTCTGGAAGCAGCTGTTTTAGAGAAGTTTGCATGATTTGTACAATAATTTTGCTTTGGGAAATATAAGTTTCAGAATGAATGGAGGGTTCCAGCCCGAGAGCAAGAAATAAAAAATGCTCTTATTACACAATGTAGGCAATACTGGTATACATTATTCTTCTTTGTAAATTTCCTTAGCATCATGATGGTAATACTGATTTAGTTTGCTATTTTAAAAACCCCATGATTTTCAAACTACTGTAAAGTACAATGTAAGCTCAGAAATGTTTTCTTTTATTGTAAAATTATCTTTTGGTCTTGTGTTTATTACTTGTTTGCCTTCAAATTACAAAATTCATGTACATGTTCATACACCTCGAAAACTGCCGGTCCGGCGGTCTGGACTGGCACCATTTGGGAAATACCAATAAAATTCCATGATTGTGTCTTACCAAATGTCTGGTTAATTATTTATTCATAAGGTCCAATAATATACTATTTAATTCCCCTCTGTAACAATAAGTTTAGTTTCACGGTTTTATAAGTTTATTCAAGTCAGAAATTATGCATTCAGTACAACACATGTGACAAAAACCACTACTAAGTGCGTGTAACTTCTGCTTCATCCTAATAACTGTAAGTAACAACTGTCATAATTTGCCACAGATATTTTCTTTAACCAACCATCAACTTTGATAGTTTAAACAGGTGTGACCTTCAAAAGGTTAGTATATATGTCATTTCTTAAGTATGGTGGATGATCCAAGTTGAAAACATGAACACATTTTACTGTAAGATTTGCTTTTGGTCTGGTTGGTTGGTTATTGGGGTTTAACGTCCGATCAGCAATATTTCAGCTATATTCAGACAATGAACATGAAATGGATGATAAAATGAACATGAAATGAAAAAAAGAAAGGATGGGTCACAAGGATAATAGGGTCGACAAATTTTGATTGCCACTGGAAAAAGGGGGGATGGGTAACGTGAGGCAATTTAGCCTCCTGTGGCGGAACGCAAAGGTTCCTACTCCTATCGAATACCATGGCAGGGTTCTTTAACGTGCAAGAAACGTGGCATCTTTCCCAACACGATGCACCACTATGGTTTGCGGTCAGGTTTTCCGTATTATAGCCTGACAAGCCCAGCATGTAACACGCCAGGGGTACCCCATTCCACCACCTGGGGCACACATCCCAGTTGCTCTGTGGGCAGAGCGCCTAGCCCCCGGCCAGGTTTCTGAGCACTATTTAGTCGCCTTATACGACAAGCTTAGCGCTGCTGCAGGCCTATTCTTTTAACACCCGGACCTGCACGGGGCGCTTTTGGTCTGACAACTTTCAAACTGATGGTCTGCATGTCCAATAATGTCAATAAGTTTTAACATGTATGCGTTTTAGCCTTTGCCTTTTTTTTATGTCCATATGCATGTAATGTCTTTTATCAAATGTCAGTTAAGGAGCTCCTAAAAGCTCATGCTACCTTGTTATTTTGTACACATGCTCCAACCTACATGTATATTATGCACACTTCTTGTAGCCTTTTTCCTCATGAGATCTAGAGCTAATCTAATTATTCAAAGGGTAATATTCACGAAAATTTAAAACTCAAGATTCAAATAAGTGGTGCATTTAGAAATGTTATGCCATAAAATGGCACTTTGATGAATTTGAAGGCCTCTGAAATGAGGCCTACTAAATGCATAAAAAACCACAATGACAATTTCAAAATAATGATTATGTGCAACTTAGATGTTTCATTACAGTCCTTGAACCGATCGGCGCAACGATTTGACTGATCAATGGCCGTTGACCGATTAATCGCTGACAAATTGATGACCGTTCTGATTGCAGTTTTTTATGTAAAATGACGACAGATCTGTTTAGAATAAAAGAAATATAAAATAAAAGTATAAATTGATGTTTAAATCTATTACATTATGTAAATATGTGTAAAATTGACAAAAAAAACCCAACAAAAAGTGTAAAATACATCGACCACGTTGTGATCACATGATGCGATCACCGGTTCAA
Source organism: Perna viridis (assembly GCA_037379345.1). Taxonomy (NCBI): domain Eukaryota; kingdom Metazoa; phylum Mollusca; class Bivalvia; order Mytilida; family Mytilidae; genus Perna; species Perna viridis. Next base: position 27,223,565 of record CM074523.1, read on the forward strand.
TGGATCTGTTTGACGAATCAAAGATCAATGACCGATCGCAATTTTTGTTGCACGGATCATATCAGGTACTGCAATAAAATGGATTTGTCTAGCATTCTAGCTCAACTAGTGATATTGATACAAAACTGTCAGTTTCCCATTTTTAAGCTTTGTAACTGTTATTTCAAACATAAATGATGAAGTTTCTTTCATAAAAGAGGAAGTTTATTGTAAAGAAGTTCTAAACATTGCGATGCAAAAGTAAAAAACAACACCATTTCTTCAACAAATTCAAGACAGTTGGGACAAACATGATTAAATGTAGCTTTCAAACCCTATATTTCCTATTTTCAAACTTGTCTGTTTGCCAATACATGGAAATTAACTTTTTCCCATATTAAATTGTCAAAATGCAATAAACAAAACCATCCATTTAAATACATCATTTATCATTTAAACATTCAAATTTGTTTCCAATTTCTACATAAGTCGATATATTTCAAGCAATACTGTTTATTATCTACAGCTGACATTACACAATGCAAGTATCTCGTAATTTGGTTTGTGCCTGAACTCAGCTGTGAGATATCAAATTCAATTGGTTGTGAAAGCTGCAGTTGCCCATCTCTTTAATTACATTTGTACATTTACAGCAATACAGGTCTATGGAATTGGTGATTGTTTCTCATGTGTAATTATTACATTTGCATACCCTAATTATAAATATATTCACGGGTCATTTTATTGAACACTATTTGAAAAAAAAACTTATGTTCAAATTAAGAAGGTCTTACAGAGTTCATTGTCCCAAAATGCTCAGATAAACCTCTGTACAGGCATGGTACCCCTGACAAGGCTCCAACACAACTCAGAACTACTTGTTCTTGGTAACATGCCAGATATAATCAACCTAATGTTTCATTGCATACTATCTTACCTATTATTTTCGTATTTTTTCAAGTAAATGTGTATTTCATTTAGATAGAATTAGAAAGAGACAAAAATTCTGGATCTGTTTTGATAGCAGTGTAAACCGGAAATGGTTTTATCACGATAAGGCTCATTTCCGGTTAGTTAGTATTTAAAAACCGGGGAAGACATGAGGTTACATGTATATTATGGTTTCGATTGTTCTTATTTATACTGTTTTGTGTGATTGAAACGCACAAAGCTTTATTAAAACAATGTGGTACAAAACCCGAGTCTAATTCTATTCCGATATGACCGAATTAGAGAGACTGAGAATCATGAATTATTATCTAAAGCATTTACAATAACAATAGGGTTTGTAAGTCTCGTCATGTGACTCCGTGGTTTCACGAGAATGGGTCCTAGTCTACCTTTCAAATGCATGAAGATATGTCATTTTCAGAGTGTCAGATTCATTATATAAAAGGAAAACATATTTTCGTGTAAAAATAACAAAAAAAGGACAAATATCTACTTCCACATGATATAAGTGTTGAGAAAAGCGTAAACTAGAAGATTTTGAATTGTAATACAGCGTTTCGGGATCCCGGAAGTAAACATTAAAATGCAGACCGTTCTTCGGATTTCAATATGTTCTACAATAGAAATTCCGGTTAGGAAAATGAAACTAGGACGAGACTTACAGACCCTGTAGTATGAAAAGAGGAGATCCTGTTATTGTACAAGTCAAAAATAGCGAAACTAATCTTTTAAATGTTCATGAAAATTAAATTAAAACAAAATAATTTCCTTTTCTTAACTTAATAATCGCGATTTATGATAAGGAAATTTGAAATTCAGCGCATATGGGCACCGCCATGATCGGTTTAGCTGTGACGTCACAAAATCAGTTTGTAAAGAGATAGTAAATAGGCGATTGATTACGAAGTCCATAGAAAGGGCCAATTTGGGTCTTTCCCTCTATAATTTCAACCCAAAAAATACAGAATAAGAGATTGAGGCGCAGCGAGTGAGCAAATGTCAGACAACATTGACGAACAAAGATATTTGCAGATAGAAGACTAGTATGTCTGAGGAAAATCTAAAGAAAGTTCGTATTGCCAGTCAAACAACTTTTTTGAATATTTCTTTTTTAACATTTGTATAATCGTAATCTTGACAAGACAGCATGATTTAGTGATTAGATAAACAGGATCATAGAAATATTTACTGAATATCTTTTTTTTACACATTATATGCAGTACTTGTATCAGTACCAAACCGACTTTGTGACGTCACGAGCTAATCGGTAGCTATTGGCAAAAATCAATAAAGTCTGCTAATGATTTTCCTTCAGATAGGAGAGTTCCGCAAGATGGCTATCTGCATATATTTCAATGATTTCGAATTTTGCATAGCCTTGAACATTTTACAAAAGCACATTTTGCATTAAAGTTCATTTATTTTTGTTTCCATGGGTATGATTTTTCATTAATGCAAAGGAGGTCTTTCCCTTTAATGTTATTGATTTCTTTTTTTAGAAAGAGAAATTAAAGTTATTTTTTCCCCAAATAAATAAATATGAAGAAATATACGCTATTTTACAATATCAGATTTGTGAATTAATTTTTCGTACCACCAATCTTTTTAGTTAAGAAAGTTTTTTTTATCCTATTTGCAAGCATGAAAATTTGTATTGGGATGTTTTGGCAATGGAGACTAAACGCAAATGTGCTAAAATGTTGAAAGAAAAGCTTGAAATTTTTAACTGGTACCGAAAGGTGTGAACAATCTCTTTTTTCCATTAGCATATTTTTCGCTATGGGCACGTTTGTTGTATTTTAACATGCCAAGAATTACCCCCATAAAATTTCTGGTTTGCCCCCTACAGGCACTATTTATCTTTGGTAACGCGATAGTACCGATATGGTCATTAATGTATCTATTATCTCAGCAGGGTCTAAAGAATTCTGGAGCGGTTTGTCTTGGCATGGTCCCTTAACTGCCCCATATAAATATATGCTCAAAGTTCTTAATCTGTGCTTGCAAGACACGTTTGTACTTTTGTTCTATACTGTGTTGGTATTTAAATGAGTTTTGTTATATTTAGGGGTATTACGAATAGATGGTTTAAACAGCAAGTATGTTAGTTTAAACTTCAAAGATTTTTGTAATGAAATGTGTGGTCTTTGCCTAAGCGAATTTTATATAAAAAAAATCCTTTCTGGATCATTATTTTTATCACTTTTTAAATTTTGTGGCAGTTTTAAGTAAGCGAATGTATATTAATTGGTTACAGATTATGAGCATGTTTAGTTCTGTTTAAAGGTGAAAGGGCGATAAAGTGTCTTATTGGCCTAAAATTCAACTGAACATTATTCTTGAAGTGTTGAATGATTTAATTGTGAAATTAGAGACTTGAATCCATATCAAATGAAAAAACATGAAGACGTCTGAAAAGACAGAAAAATTGCTTGCATTTGACCAATATTCAGAAATTCTGTCAATTTTTGTTCTTTTTGGTCACTTTCTGGAATATATTTTTGACAAGAAAGTGATGTCCACACCATATTCAGTAAATATCTTCATTATTACATAGTTGATCATATTTGAGAATATAACGTTGTTTGTTTGGTGTGGACATAGCTTTCTGGATACAAATGTGTGTGAAAAAATAACAAAATTTACAATTCTCGACAGTTTTTGCTAAATGACGTAAACTTGTGATACCATTATGAGTCATTACAATAAACAAACGCCACACAATATTATTTTTTGCCTTATATTTTATATATTTTACTATGTTATGAATAACCTTTATGTTACTACAAAAAACGTTGATATGTTTAGGCAATATTGTAAGCTTTCCAAATACTCTAAGTTTATTCACACTCATAGGGAAATGTTTGACATAAAAAAATAATTAACGACTATTAGACTTTTACTTTTCATCTTCTGAACTTCCATTTGTTATATTGTCGATGACATACAAGGACAAGTATTTAGATATCACGATAGTCTTACCTTCCAGTCTATTTGCTTGAAAGGCAAATTACTGTTGTCAGTTTGTTTCTTTAAGACGAATACCATTAAAATAATTGGAAAAATGAAAGATTTAGCATAAATATTGTAATTTCTAGCACTTTTTTTTGTTTTCATCTTATAATCTTAATTGCTTCTTTTATACTAAACTTTGACAATCATACTAGTATCAGAAGTTAGAAAACTACTGTTTAGTAATACTTCTTGTCTTGATATATTGATAGGATTTTTCAAATGCAGTTATACATTTTCAGTAAATGATAAAATTTTCAAAAAGTTGTACTGCTGTTTTATTATTTGGTAACACAGAAACCAACACAAAAATGGTTTTGTCTATTAAGAGGATTACCATTCTTATATGGAATATGCTCAGCGGAAAAGAAGTGAAGATTAGGTTTATGCGATTAAGAAGGCTCTGGTAAATATAAACTAGAAAAATAAGCTCACTTGTTAATACCACTGCATCCCTCTCCAGAAACCATATAGGGTACTCTTGAAGTGATTTAAGCATTCGGATGAAAAAAATATAACTAAATAAAAATAAACAGAATAGAAGGCCGGTTAACAGGGGGATCATTAGAAGAGGGGACGGTCCGACGAATTGACACACACCATAATCACTATACCACCCGCTTTTCCAGCGAAGGGTATATTGAAAGTTTTTGAGATCATTTCTCGATATTTTGATAGTAACTGACTTTAAATTTATGACATGTTGATTTTTTATTGATTTGTTTTTAAATTATGTGGTGATCTCTGAAAAGAGGGATATCGATAAATAAATACATTAGATATTTCATATGCAAATCCTGATTATACATACCATTTTGTTTTTAATTTTGAGCATTTAAGTAACTCTAAGAGTTTCAGTAGAAATCAATTTAATTTCATATCACATATATATTTTTTAAAGGTTTCACATTGAAAATAAATGAAAATACTCGTTTCCAAAGAAAGGGATTGAGCTGTAAATGGTAAAGTTGACCATTTCAAGAGAGACTTGTTTTTTTAGATGCCCCATCATCATTTATGAAGATAAATGGATTAGTTTGTTTTAACAGATGGACACGAAACAAAAATTTATTAACTATGGGATTTTGAAGTAAGTCCTTCATCCTGATATGCGTTTTAAACTTTCTAAAGTATCCACAGAAAACGCTTTTAATTGGAACTCAATAATAATGAAGCATGTTTTCTCAATAGTTTGCTTTTAAATCTTTTAACCAAGGAAGACATAGTTAAAGGAAAGTTTTGAAAACTGATAAAATCCGAAAATGCCCATTTTATAAAGAATTCCAAACATCAGTTGTTAGACTAACATGTATTATAATGATTAATTTTTGTTCACTTTTAGCGTATATTAGTCAAATAAATCAAATTGTCTGGTCTCTACTACGCGATTTTCAAGGGGAATATCTTTGGTTTCTTTAAGTGCCATTTGTATTAACAAAAAGAAATGTTTTAAGGACGAATACTCAGAAATGATCTTGCGACATAATTTTAAATTGGATTCCATGAAAACGCTGGACTTTAAAAAAACAGGCGGATATATGTTCCTAACGTATATATCTATCAACCTATATAGCTCTGCTCTGCCAAAATTCCTCTCAGGCAGAGGGTTTGTTATCTGACCCATGGACTATATGGGTTACAAACAATAATTTTGAATAGATTTCCTTTCCTCAATTATCTACCCTGAGCTTGACTTTTTATGAGCAACTCAGCGGGTATTTCTAGAAAAGCAAAGGACGCTTACCACTACTGGTGCACCTGGTTCATGCTCCCTGTTTTAAGTGGAGTCCGGAGTTGCTCATATACTTTTTGTTACTTAGTTTTATAATTTTGGTTATTTTATGTTCTTTATTGTGTGTGTCTATTTTTCCATGTTTATTATGTGTGTTTTCCATGTTTGGTCTTTGTCCCAGGATTACATTCACACATACACAGAGTTTAAGAGACAGCATCTAACGAAACATGTTGATAAAACACCTCTTTACCATTGACCGTTCACGTTCACCCTCATTTAAAGTCTTATAAACTAAGTCTTTCATGTCTTGAGTGGAGGAAAAAGTTGAAAAAAAAAATAATAACATAAAACGAAGCAAAACAAAACAAAGCAAAAAAAAATCATACCAGCATTATCATTATTTGCGCTCACTATGTTGTAAAGATCAAATAGTGGTCAATTATAATTAAAGAGTAATCAAGGGAACCAAGGTTATAGCGGTAATCAAAAGAATGTAATCCAGGGACAAAGACCAGACACGGAAAACAGACACACACAACAAAGAACATAAAGCAACCAAAATCACACATACAAAGCAAAAAAAGCAAATAAAAAACTCGGACTCCACTAAAAACTGGGAGCATGGACCAGGTGCACCGGCAGGGTAAGCGTCTTCTGCTTTTCTAGAAACACCAGCCGATTTGCTCATAAAATCAAATCCGGCGTAGACAAACGAGGAAAGGAAAATTATGACCCGTTGAATAAATCAGTTTTCATGGTGATGATGGATACACCATAACGATCCACGATTTCATGATGACGACCATAAAACGTCTGTAGTGACAAACGAGGAAAGGAAAACTATGGCCCGTTGAATAAATCAGTTAAAGTATTTAATACCTAATATTTCTAGTAGATAGGTGTTCCAAGTTTTTCTCGAATGAACATACATCAGAATTTCTATGTAAAAAGACATAAGTTTACCGAACTTGATTTCGAGATAATTGAGCCTAGAAACAAAAAGCATTTTTAACAAAATTTTATATGGTTTCTGTAGGGGTATTACAACATTTGCGTACTATTAAAAAAAACTGGCAGATAAGATTTTTTAAAAATACATTTTATAAAGAACAAAAAAACTGACATTCTTTCACATTTAAAAAAAGGCCCATTACATTTCTAAAGAATATTTTTCCGCCAATTATCTATACTTTAGTTGAAGTTTCCCGCCAATTATCTTCCTTTGAAATTGACTTTTTGCAGTTCATATTTGTGATTTGCCATACATATGTTTTGGAATTAAATTTTTTTTAAAATATTTTGAACACATTATCTTTACATCATTTAAATACTAGTAATTAATTGAAAATATTTATGTTCGTATGAATTTGCAAGATGAGAGAAAAGAAAGCTCCGTGTAATACGTATTATCTACCTTTAGTGAAAAAAATATTGTTACATCTGTGTTTTTTTTTGTGTAAGTTTGGGTTTTAATGAATTCTGACTGATTCGTAGTAAGTATAGATGTTGAAGTTGTGCTTAACTCTAGTATAACTAATATTATCAAATATTGATATTTCAAAATTTCTCTAGTAGCAGGAGAAGGGAAACTCGTAAAAAATTCTGCATTGAATTGTGATTTAAAGCAAATAAAGATAATAGATTTGTTTAAAGATTGGAATCAGTTTAATCTCTGTATCACCAAAATTTTAGATCAGATGCAATTTTAAAAGGCATATCATACCTGATACACGTATATATTATAAAATAATATGAAACTAACACCATAAAAAGGTCGTTTTGGTTACATTGGATGATTATTAAACGATACAGTGTGTATTTGACTTATCTAAAACATATTAGCAAAATAGAAAGAGAAAACATGCACAGTTGACACTTTTTGAAAGACACATTTAAACCAGAAAATTAAGTCTAAAAGTGAGCGTATTGTCATACACAGCAAGATAATAAGTCCCATTCTATTTAAGGTAATAAACTACAGGCAACATAAAATATAACAATAAAAATAAATATTGATATCATAAAAAGGAATTACTGAATTATTGTCTAAAAAGCTAATCAAATGCTTTTATATTTTTTTCTGCTCATTTTTGACTTTATTGAGCCTGTACATTACAATTTGTGTATAACTTAATACCGTTAATTGTGAAATCGATAAACAACCTAAATGTTATTGAATTACCAAACATTGATAAATTAAATTGATAAAAACAAACAAACAAACAAACGAAAAAACAAAACAAAAACAAAAAAACAAAAAACAAAACAAAAAAAACCCAAACAAACAAACAAACAAAACAATAAAAAATAAACCCTATGTAACAGAAATTCAAAGATAGGAATTTAAAGAGTAATCAAGGGAACCAAGGTTATAGCGGTAATCAAAAGAATGTAATCCAGGGACAAAGACCAGACATGGAAAACAGACATACACAACAAAGAACATAAAGTAATTAAAATCATACATACATAAAATTTTAAGAATAAAAATATGACACATCCTTCAAAAAATATATACATGTATCATATTTTAAAAGTCAAAATTGTAATAATATGGAATGGTTTAATTCAGTTTTCACAAAATAATTTAGCAAACATATTAAAATCTTTTTTTCTTCCAAAGGTACAGAAATATTAGATTGCCGATGAAATGAGCAATAATTACCTCAGATTTTGAAAATTATAATATCATGTGGAACATACCAACTAGCTCTCAATCGCTCGTCAGGGTATTCCACATATTTTCAGTATAAAAATAAAAAGAAACCTATATCCAATATGAAATGTAAGTTTAATATACTAAATTTAAAAAGCTGTACAATGATTTTATCTAATAAAATAAAGGACTTTCTATCATCGCCCATTTCAATAGAAAAGATATCTATGTTATTTCAATATTTAAGTTTAAACAAACATAAATTATGAATATCATATTTAGTAAATTAAAGTACAATTCTTAACGGGAACAAACTTTCCTTTTTTACCATTTACCATCCCACATTCCCCATACCCATTATTCAAAGTAAACACTCCACTCCCAATAAAATCTTAATTTTCCCCTTAGAATCTCACTCATATTATTGCATTTGTCTTAACAAAATAAAATCACAACATAACAAACTTTGATTCTTATATTTTTAAATTCTTTAAGATTTGAATTTCTAATTTTTATTACTTTTAGTATAAGTTGCATACACACAATATTAAAGCTGATTTTTAGATTCGTCACATAAAAATCTCTTTTTCCCTTTTCCCGCAACTCCTTATAATGTCATATACAAACTAATGAGAAAAATACCGATACAAGTCTGTACAAATAAATACAAGTGTTATTTATACGTTCGTTTCTACTACATCTAATGATCAACAAACAAAAAGCATTTTAAATAAAACTACGTCAATTTATCAACAGAGTTATCTATAGCAATACACAACAGATATTTCAAAGGAATTACATTTAAAAATAAAATAAAAAAAAACTTTCTCCAGTATTTTATCATACATGGAATTATGGTGGTTAATTTTGATACGGCTTCCTTCTAATCAAGATTTTTCTTGACCTAAAACACTTTTTATACACACTTAGTTATCGTCCATATTATCTCCGATTGCCCAAACCTTTCAGTCCAAGGGAGCTACTTGAAAGACAAGATACACTGGCACTGTTCCCGATGTTAAAATTCATTTCAAAATGCCTCACCCCCCCCCCCCAAAAAAAAATACAAACATACATTTCAACGAAGTCTATGCATTGTAAAGAAGGTGGATACAAAATAGTATAGGTATACAAGGACACAATTATAATTTTTGCAAAACATTATCTTGACATTAATGATGCTTTTACCAAAATGGCTTTGAAATATTTAGGTTAAGACAGAAAAAAAAATAAAATAGGGTAGGTTGGGTAGCAGAAAACAAACGTATATATTGGTCTGTGTGATGCCTGAATGTGCTTAGTAACAATATGACAATATGGAAATCGGCTTTAATACAAAAATATTTAAAAGCTTCAGTCATCAAGATGATTAAATGGATCTTTCTTGTTCTTCTGGATATTTGCATCTCATCATATTTGTCAAGGAAGATCTACTGGCTTCATTGCTGACCCATGTAAAAAGTAGTACCCCAACTAAGAAGCATGTAAATTCTGTAATATGTAATACACCATAGAAAAAGCTACACACTTTTATTTTTGTAATTGAGTTGATTTGTAGGTCGATATGATGAAATGTATAATCGTTCATTCCAATCTGTCTGCTCTTAGGAGATAATTCACATTGAAAATCCAATGGTTTCTATACCATTTAGTGTAATTTATAGAGTTATCTCTCTTAATTTTGAATTGTAGTACATTCTATATAATTCATACCTCTTGTGAACAAGGGTTATATAAGAGTAATCAAGGGAACCAAGGCTATAGTGGTAATCAAAAGAATGTAATCCAGGGACAAAGACCAGACATGGAAAACAGACATACACAACAAAGAACATGAAGTAACTAAAATAATACATACAAAGTAACAAAAGCAAATAAGCAACTCGGACTCCACTAAAACCTGGGAGCATGGACCAGGTGCACCGGCAGGGTAAGCGTCCTCTGCTTTTCTAGAAACACCCGCCGAGTTGCTCATAAAAAGTCAAGTCCGGGGTAGACAAGCGAGGATAAAAAATCACGTTAATTTCTGTTTACTATAATGTTTAAACAAAATATCAAAAATAAAAATATATAGGTTTTCCAACCATAACTAACATTTTTCATAATTCGTAGATGGAGTACTAATTAATATTTATGACACACTAAATATTCTAACTTCATAGTTATAGTCAACAAGAAGAACTTCTTCGTTTTCCTTATTATAATGTACAGCCTAAGGGCCTCTCGGGTCATCGGTCTTATCGAGGAGAACTTCATAATTACTTCCATTTTTTGAAATAAGCAATAGTTTATCATTGCCATTACTAGACACAAACATATTCTGGTGTTTGTCAATTGCTATACCTACTGGGTCTGACAAGTAATTTTGATCAGTGTATCTAAGGATAACTTTAAAGTTTGAATCTAAGACAGTTATTGCAGAGAAGCTTGTGTAGCAAATTCTATCACCATCTGTGATTACTTGTGAATGTTCGCCAACAGACTCATCATCATATACATTGTCGTCTATCTTTCCTGTCTTTGCATCAATTCTCATTAAACCTTTCCTAGGTACACAGCAGATATTCTGTCCTTGGTAATGTGTTATTCCAAGAACTTCAATGTCTGTTTTAATTGTGTAACAAACGGCACTGCTTTGAACGTCTATGATATATATTGATCTTGACTGAGGATTACAAAGAGCAACGAGTTTCTCATTGATTAGTGTCACATCATAGGCTCCTCCAGTTTTTATTGATTTTTTGAGAACTCCATTTGGTTGTACAACTTTTACTTCATTGTTGTAGTCATCAGCTAACACCATCAGTCCATTAGGCATAACAGTGCAACCATAATAGTAACCTTCAATTAATGTAAATTTCTGTTTGAGTTGTTTAGGAAACATTGGAAGAAGCATCATCTGTGCTATTTGAGGTTTGTCTCCGAATTTTAGTACGGTCTTCGTGTCTCTTATCACCCGAATTTTCCCTAGAGATTCCATTTTAAAAAGAGTGTTCTCAAATATTATGTTGTCCTCTATTCGTATTTTTGTTCATGGCCTCTTTATAAGATAAATTTTTCCAAGTCTCTTCCGATTCTTGGACTTTTCTCTCCATCTGCTTGACCCCGATAAACGCTTGAAAATTTGACGCATGTGCCTCTATTATTTCTTTTTGTCCCAGCATTTCCTCAATATTTTTCAACTTTCCTTCTAGGATTTTGATAGCGTCGTTGATAGCATTTGCATTTTCATTTACAATGGAATTCAAATCTGAAAGTGTCTGGTGTTCCAGTCTCTTTAATTGATCAATTAACTGTTGTGTAGATAAGACGTCTTTATTTGTTTTCAATTCATCCAAATTGTCTTTTCTATTCTTAATCGCACTCAGCATGATTTCTCGTAAAGCTTTTAAATCTCTCCATACGTCTTCAAAAACTGCTGATGCTTTGACATTGTGGAGGATGTCGTCTATTTCAGGAGTATCATCACATTTCTTGTGTGATTTAGACAGGCAGTTTATGCAAAGAGGACAATCATGTGACTTACAATAATATCTGTACCTCTCATTATGCTCTGGACAAATGATCTTGATATTCAGAATAAACTGTTTTAACTTCATATAGTCTTCAAATGAAATGGTTGCATGATCCCTTGTTGCTCTTTGTACTTGATGCTGTTTGCTACAAGTTACACAGAGTGACTCTTCACATATAAGGCACCAAACTTAAAGAGTTCCCGTCTGACACTGTAATTGACATACTCTGCAGTTTGCAGACCCCATATATTTCTGTGGTTTAAAGTGCAAATAAATTAAAAATTGGAATTTTCGTACACCCAACTAAGTAAATATTATGATATACAAATTATGTCTGTCCATCTTTTAATGACAGTTTATATTTCATCTTTCTTTTTGTGTACTCCTCGTGGTCTGCAAATATAATTCGGATAAATTCTTTTAATTTTTATTTAATGCAACTTATTTTTCATCTGCGCGTTTGCAATGTTGCCATAACAATTTATATATTAGTATGGCATTAAAAGCATGTATTTTTGATAAATAACAATTTTGTTTTAGGTCAAAACAAATTAACTTTCAATTTGTTAAACAATCATAGGAAGAAACAAATGGCCAAAATGCGTTTCTAAAAATCACAATTTTGCCTAATTTTTCAATTGTTATTTGTTGAAAGGCAGTTCCTTAAAATATCTTTACATACTTTGGTAGAACCTGCTGAAACTGGATTGCTTCATATTTCGATATTTATGGTTTTGAGTACACCCTGTTTACATTACTTTGTATGTATGATTTTAGTTACTTTATGTTCTTTGTTGTGTATGTCTGTTTTCCATATCTGGTCTTATTTGTCTCTGGATTACATTCTTTTGATTACCGCTGTATCCTTGGTTCCCTTGATTACTCTTCAAACCTATTAAGTAGCAGCCAAATTCAGTTTTATTTATTATTCAGAAACAGTTACTGATCACATAATCAGTATTGATTTTTATATGGGTGTTACGCTTTTGAGATTGAATTTATATAGATTGTACATTAGTGCTTTTAAAGAGTAATTGTTCTAAGTTTGTTTTAATTTGGTAGATTTTACTGCGAGATGAATTCATGGTTTTCTCAAAAGTACAGATTCCAAAACAGTTCAGACTATGGTAACATAAGAATACAGCGCAAGAAGACTGAGCAAACATTATTAAATTAATGGGTTTTTGTTGACCATGAATCATCTGTTTCATAGGCAGTGTCTGAAATTTATATGGAGTGGTACTTTCCGTTTGTCTAAAAAGGAGAAAAACAATCGTGGAGATTGTGTTTTACATTAGGATACAATAAAGAGTAGAATTATGGAGGACAAAAAGGACGCAACTCGTGAATCGTTATACGGTGAATCCATCTGCACCATGAAAACTGATTTGTTCTACGCGTCATACTTCTTATTTCTTTCGTCTATCCCGAAATTGACTTTTATAAACAACTCGGCAGTTGTTTCTGGAAAAGCAGAGGGCGCGAACCTTACCGGTGCTCCGAATTTTTAGTGGAATCAGAGTTGACCATATACTTTTGTTACTTTGTGTGTATCATTTTTGCTTATTTTATGTTTTTTATACTGTCAATGTGCTGTGAATGAAACGAATTCAATTTATACACGTCATGTCACTGTCATATAAAACATTACTAATGAAAAAATACAACAAAAGCTAAAGGAAATTGCATATTTATGCTTTTGTGGTTGATTTTCATTTTTCTGTGTCATGTAACAATAACGACCCCAAGTAACTGTGGTTAATTTTTGGCAACACATTAATTCGTAAATGGGGGTATAATATGTACATCGTATAAGGGTATCTGAAAATCGATGTTTCGGGCTGCAAAATAATGGGGTATCTGAGCCCACGTGTTAAATAGCTCTCAGTCCTGCCTCAGTATGAGGTCATAAAATTACCGTGTCTTCTGATAGGACAAGAAGTGTATAACGCATGTTCATCGCCTATCCCTCAGTTAGCCTAAAATGGTATATTGATTGAGGATTAGGGAAATCATTCATGGTATTGGAGGTCCATTCTGACATGTATGTTTCTTTGAAGTTTCTTTATTTTATATGATAATTCTTTAAAATTTTATTGAGGGGTTTTGTCCCTCATTTCCTTGGCTTAAATTTCATACATATTCCATACTGATTTATGATACTGACTTGACTGTATACAATGTTTCATATGGCTGGTAAATTAAACATTTAATGTTTAACATGACATCTAAGTCATTAAAGTGCCAGTCAATATAAAATTCTGGCATGTGTATTTTTTTATAGGAAAGACCATGACATAACAAAGTCATATATATTGAATGCAGTGTATTTGTATCTGCTCCAAATTGTTTGTTGATATGTGTTCTTGGTTTACGATTTGCAGTTCAGTGTATATAGGTAGAAAATGCTCGGTCTTCGGTTCCCAATATGGTATTTCCCAGACTTCTCTAGACTGCAATTAGTACGACGTGACTTCTTTTGGTTTCGACAATCACCGAAAAGTTTCCTTGTAAACAAACGAAGAGGTAGAATGTTTTAGGTAATACACGATAAAATATGGATGACAGTTTCTTAAATATATTCAGATCGCTATAAAAGTACTTTTTTTCTGTGTAGTTTATGCCAGGTCTTCTCGTATATCATATCGTGTAATGATATTTGTATTAATTGAACTGTGACATCTGCCGTAGTTCTTGCCAATATCCAAATTTATGAAAGAAGACACGGGTGTTTATTCATTTCTATAGTCAACCATCTTTTGGTAGTGTTTTCCAACATAGGCCGAAACAAGCACCTGTAAAAAAATGGTTGCTGGGTCGAATGACCACAGATAGGCACTAAAAATTACTATATATAAACATAATATCAGTTGAATATACATGTATGAATTCACACTTGTCATTTTGCTCAGAATGACCCCAGATTTGTCACAGAATAACTTTTGACATCAATGAAACAATGTGATTTTAAATATAGATGTTATTAATCATTAAGTTTAAGGAGAATTCAGTACATAAACAACAGAAAAATATATTATTTTCGCCAATGGTGCCACAATTGTAGACACATCTATTACGTAAAAAGGGCGAGGAAATAGTAAGTGTCCATATAATGCAATAGTGCGAATAAGGCTGTACAACAAATAAACCACTTCGTTTACATTTTACTGATTTTGGCATTGGTAGACTTACATAATATTACATTTTATGGACATTATTTTCTTGTCCTTGTTCATGATTTAACTGATAAAATGTCTAGTGCCTGTGAACTACACCAGCTGTAGTACATGTTGAGGTGATTCTCTTTAATTGCTTTATGGCATTCTGTTCTTCAGGATTATGCAATTAGCTGGTATTGAAGAGAAATCCATTTTTTTCTACTTGCTCCAATTTGTGAAGTCTTTGATTCTGATAAATGTGTCAGTAGAGCACAATAAACTGACAATATTCAAATCAGTACCAGTCAGGAATCAAAGCAGGACTTCTGCACTGTAAGGGGACACTCTACTAATTGAGGTAAAGAAGTACAGAGGATTCATACCTATTTATTGCATATTCCAGAACTCCAGTTTTAAGTGTCCTTTTCTGGATTTGGATGTTTCCTTTTCACAATCTTAAAAGTAAACTCAAAACGAAAGTTGATGACAAGCAGGATGATTTTTCTTTTCCAGTTGTTAAATTTCCCTTTCTTGATGGGAACATTTCTTTGGCATGTTTAGCTCCTTCATACTGTGTATATATTTCTTAACTAGTTCCATATATTTGTAGCAATGTTTTACAACTGAATGAAATCTTTATACACATGCATTACCAGTACAATGTATATTGTTAAGTCAAGGTTTTTGTTACCATTAATTAGGGAAGACTTTTACTAAATTCTTCCATAAATATAAAGATTTGATACTGATGTTTGGATGCACTTATTGTAACTTAATAAAAATGGGATTTCACAACCCAGTTTTTATGGTAATGAAATAAATAAAGCTTGAAAGTTTAAACAGAATCCTTTTGGTCTGGAAAAATATTTGAATTAACTTACCCATAAGGGTTCCCTTGATCTACTCCATGTCATTGTTAAATCTATGTGTTATTGGTTCTGATATTGACACTCTTAAAAATAAATTGAATATTAATTAACTTTACAACATTATGTTCTACTTCCTATCAATACATTTTATCTTTGTATTTGCACGAACGCCTTGTTTTTCTTAGGCATTTTATGATATGTTTTCACTAAATCCTGTTGGATGTGATTTTATTGATACTTTTATCTGTGTAAACTAGGTGTGACTATCAGTTGCTTTTGTGTTTTGAACTAGCTTACAGAAACATGGAGTACTCATTCAGGGTAGATACAGCTTCTTGTCTTTTGTCCTATTTGTTATGGTGTTTTTATTCTGCGTCAATCTCAAAAGTTAAGTCAAAATTTTACTGATTTTTGTAGTTTGTTTTATTGCTGTATTTTTCCACTACTGTCCCAGGTTAGGGGACGGTTGAGCACTTACAAACATGTTTAACCCTGCCACATACATGTACTTAACGTGCCTGTCCCAAGCCAGGAACCTGTTGTCCAGTGGTTGTGGCTGTTTTTGTATGTTCATTGTTACTCATTTTTCAATTTTTTTTATAGATTAGACCGATTTTTGTCTGTTTTGAATGGTTTCACATCATTTATTTTTGGGCCTTTTACAGCTTGCTTAATGGTATGGGTTTTGCCCATTATTGTAGACCATGTGGTGACCTGAAGAAGTTCAATTGTTCTTTACTTGTCATTTGGTGGATGACTATCTCTTTGGCAATCATACCACATCTGCAATTTTTTTATTATTCTTAAAAGTTTTACCTTTCTCTGAGAAATACTTTACTTATTTTAGGATATAAATGGCTCATTTATTTGATTGGAAGATAGCAATGAATCTGGTAAGTAGACAAGGAAACTAAGCCTTAACTACTTAATATGAGGAGATGTTATTTACAAAATAGGGAAGTGAAAATACTACAAATACACTACAGCTCATGTGAAATATGCAATGCTCTGAAATCTTATATTTTAGTTTTGTGTGCTCCTGCAGAACAAAAGAGGGGGAGTATAAAAGTGACCTTTATGTCTTTCTGTCTGTCTCTAGTTTTGGTTTCTAGATGATATTCAAGGTATTGTTGGACTAAATATTTTAAAATTTTAACATGATGATGATTCAGGGTTTTAACGGTCTAGACAGTCCTTGCAGATCTTGCATGACTGCATTTTAAACATGAACTGTGTACCATTTAGTACAGTTAGGTCATGGTGACAATATTTATTTACTTCTTTTTCTTAAAAATTTGGTATGCAGAGGTCTCTCTGTTTACCAGAGCAATTTTAGTAGTGTATGTAATAGGGCAACAATTATATTACTTTATACATGTTTGCTCAAAGGGCAGATGCAGAAATTGTCAAATAGGTGTTCCAGTTGAGGTGATGGAGGTGGTGGGATTCCGATTAACATTTAGTTTAGGAGGACTTTTAATTTACCACAAACTACTAATTCAATGTTTTATCCTCAAAAGTGTTGTAAGAGTGGTCACATGTTGGCACATCAGTCCAGTAGTGTACTCACCTTTGCTCTTTATACAGTTTCTATAACAAGAAGAGTCAGGGAGCACATCATGCACTTTTTTACACTGTAGAAAGTGGAAATGTTAACTTCAACCATGGCTGTAGTGTATGGGTTCCATTTGAGGCCATTCTAAAAAAAAATATTGGTTTGTTGTTTTTCTTCTCCTTACTATGAATGGGGTAAGTAGATAAATTATATTTTAAAAAGACCTTATATTAACAGAAGTGTGTTAAGAATAAAAAAAAAATTCTATCAAACGAAAAGAAAAAGTCAAGGTTAGTTTTTGTGAGTCTGTCAATACAGAGCAAACCAATATTTTTTAAGAATGACCTAAAAATTCAGTTTTTGTTCAACAACCATTTAGAATTACAGAATCATATGATGGTTTGTCATGTATCATATGATTCAGTTGCTATAGAGAAAGTATACAATGTATTATACCTATTAAAGATTAAAATTATCTGAGTAATTACCTGTTTCATTTCATAGTAAAGGCTCTATTCCTGTTTGAATTATTCTATACAGTTTGGTAATGAGAGAAAACAACTTTTTGTGAAACAAAATTAATTTATGGATATAAGCAGTTAAAATAGGTATGCATAGTGGGAATATTAGTTTTTTTGGTTGTGCTTGACTTGTATGTATGTTTTATGGAATTTTGAAAAAAAAGTTTTTTTTTTTCTTTTTGATCTAATTACCTGTATTTTATTTAGTACATTTGTATTAAAAATAATTTATTTTATTTAAAATACATTCACGCTGCCCAGCTCAGTGATACTGATACCATTTGGTCTGTTTGTCTGTCCCACTTTTTCAATTTTATGACAAATTAAAACACATTTTCAAATTTATATTGATGTATGTAAATTTTAACAACCTCCCCCCCAAAGAAAAATAAACAACAACCAAAATGGCAATTGATTTGCTATTAAAACAAATTTGTTTCAATTGAATTTCTCATCATAGGATGGTGAGTCATACAACATAATCATACATGTACATGCATCATTGAAATGTTTAAATTGTTAAAGTGGAGAAACCAAGTTTCAAGGTTCTATATGTAGTTTTTATACACCAGTGTTTTGACAGTTGAATAATGATACAGTTTTCACATGTTATCCTGAGAAACCTGTCTTAACCAAACCCAAGTGGACTGATGTATTTGTTCACTTAGGGCAGGATTTTTAAAGATTCTGCATTGAAATTGTTATTGATAGACATCAGATAATTTTTGGGTTATGCAGGTTTCCAGTTTATCAAAGGTTCAGTTTAGGAAGGTTTCACTGTATACATGTATATTAAGTACCTGTCCACATAAAATTTAGACACTACCAATGGTAAAGTGATTCATTGTGTAAAAAAAAACACCAAACAAACAATGGTTTTTCAGTCTACATATGCTATATTTTCACATAACAATAATTATTTCTGTATTCAGGTCTGTACTTTTGAGAAAATCATACATTTATCTCCCACTAAAACCAACCAAATCAGACAAAATCAAGAACAACAACTCTTGCAAAGTGCTATTTTTATGTACAATCGATATCATTTTTATCTCGAAAATGCAACAGCCAAGTTATGAGAATTGTTTATTCTAGATAAAGGAACTTATCATTTGCTTTAGCACAACTGTTTGTCTAAGGAGGTTGACCTAGGGTAAGGGACATAATTCTTGTAAATCATCGGAATGTTTGTATTCAGCATTTTACATCAGTCTCATATAAGCATCAAAGTAACTTTGACTGACTTCATTCTGTATCAAATGAAAGCTTGAGTGGCTTTAGTAAAATAGAATATGATGCAAAACATTTCACTGATTTCAAGAGTTATTTCCCTTACCCTAGGTCAACCTCCTTAAGACTGTCTTCCTTAAGAATAGGTTGAATTTCTGTTTATGTCTTTTTTCCAGATTATTTAACAGAATAGTGAAACATGCTATGAAAAAACCAATTGTTTTGACATTTTAATTTTAATATTTGCAGCATTAGAATCAAGGAAAAAAGACAACATTTTCCATATCAATTTGGTAAATTGAGTTAAAATTTCATTAAAATGCACTGGAAATGAATATTTCAAGGGCAGATAACTCTGTTTGATCTATTTGTTTTTGCTGATTCTGGTGCTAATGAGTTTCCTGCGGCTGAATTCTGGATATAGAGATGAAGAAATACTTCGGAATAGCTCTTCCTTAGGCTAGTACAAAAAAACTACCCTATGTCAGGACTTGAAAATATTATTCCAACACAGCGTTTGGTGGAGCGCAAGAGATCAAATTTTACCAAGTCTTTAGATCTTGGCGAGGTTAACTCAATTGATTGTGGAAATGCCAGTTATGACCGTTTTTCTCAGTCAATTCATATTGTGAGTCATGAAACACAGAACCATAGTAACCATGGAAATGCAAAAAGCGTTAGTGATTCTAATGGAAATACCTTAAAATCGTCAGTAAAAAAATATTTTCCATGGTTTCGAGGAAGAGAAGCTTCTCTTGTGTCAACAAAATCTATAAAGGAACATGAAATACAAACAAAAGGAAATAGAAATGAAAGAGCAAACCAACAATTGTGTTCAAGTGGTAGTCTTGGAAATTATACTCAGGAAAATGTCAATCAAAATGGAGGCCAGTGTAAATGCTCCAAATTTCATCACCATACTTTTAAGAATGGGACATTTTATCTTCCAAGGGAGGCAACTGCAAATCAAGGTATGTCATTTTCATCCAGAATGGAGTTTATTGAAGCTAATAGAAGGCATATGACAGTGTGCAATACTTTCTGGAAACCAGAATTATCACTTAATCAGCAAAATTACGCTAACAGACAGGTATGTTGTAAATATCTGATAGACTTTGATTCTTTGTGGCCAGAAGAAGGAAGTCTCAAGTCGTTATTAAAAGATGGCATCCAGAACACAGCTCTTCGGGATGCTATTTCTGAGCTGGCTTTGCTTGCTGTTGTCTGTGGACCTGTTCACCTGCTGGAATACATGATCAACTTATCTCTTATTAGTAAGTTGAATTCCATGCAGATTTTTCTTAAATGCTTAAAATTTCTGCTGTCATAGAATTAAGTCTTGGTCAAAATTGTGAAGTAACATGTTTTCGGAATCTGGAAATTATTTAAAAAATTGAATAATTGAATAAATACTCCATTCACAATAATTTGTACTCAATGTTAACAGTTTGACCTTTACTGTGATAAAAAAACCATTGCCCATGTGGTACAAAATGTTATAAAATGTTATGGCTCTGTCACATCACAAATTCAAATGTCCCATGAAGTGTGAAATTTCCATGAAAAGGACTTTACTATATTTACCGTTCATTTTGAATGTTTAATTTTTAGGTTTTGTACTTTTTCTGTTTTTGCTTTAATCTGATTCATGAATGCAAAACAATAAATGTATCATGACCTAATCTAGAAGGGAGAAATGGGGGAAAAAAACTTCTCCTTATTTGTGCTCACTTCTCCCATTTGTCTTTGAGAGGGAGAAGTTTTTATGATAGATTACATAGACAATAATGTCAGTATTGTCAATTTTCAAACAGAATTTACAAAAATTTCACCTAGTCATCGCAGTCCAGATTAGGCCCTGAGTATTGAAAGATTTTCAGTAACTAGTTGAATTAGATTAGCTTTAATTACATCACATTTTTTCAAGGATTAGACTGCCATTTAGAAGACGGACAAGGGCTGCTACATTATGCCTGTCTGATGCAGAGACCCAGCCTGATTGGTTGTCTAACTAAGATGGGTATACTGCCAGAACTCCCTGATAGAAGAGGTAATACAACTGTCTGTTTTTAACCAAACTCATTTTGGATTTTAAACTGAACTCATGATGAAAGAGTAATCAAGGGAACTAAGAATTTAGCGGAAATCAATAGAATGTAATCCAGGGACAAAGATGAGACACGGAAAACAAACATGCACAACAAAGAACATAAGAACAAAGAAATTTAGTGGTTTTAAGTCACCCTTATGGCAATTTATGCCATAAATTATGCACTAAAAAGAAATAATTTGGATAATTTTACCGGTCCAAATAAATTTTCGTTTTGACAGGAAGTCTTGTGCTTATTTTGTAGCCTGCTTTAATTTGTTTCATTGTTTGGTTTATGGAGGTTGAAAGGACTAGAATGAACTGTCGATCAAATTTAAATATTAAATATTTTCTTCCACATAAAATTCAGATCTCTTTGTTGCTTCATGTATCTCAAAGTCAAGGATTCTTGTCCTGAAATGCATAAAATGTAGTAAACTAAGAATCATTCAATCAATCAATCAAAGCCATGGAAACCACTTCCACCCTCTATGCGCTAATGACTGATGCATATTTTGCTAATATTATAAATTGATGGCTACACATTAATACTTGTAGATGGAACCTACTTAATCCATGTGCATAGACAAATAAATGTTTCTTTAAATGTCATACCTCTGAAGTGTCTTTTTTTTTGTGGGGGACTTCCCCATTAAAGCTCCAAAATCTAAATTTTCAAATGTAATTAAAAAAAAAGAAACAAGATACAAATAAGTGGTGCATTAGCATTAATTAATTTTTAAAAAAGCCAGAGAACAAAACATTGATGAATTTGAAGCCTCTTAAATGTTGTCTTTGCTTAATGAAGACTATTTCATATGTAAAACCACTTACCCTACCGGTGCACCTTGGTCCATGCTCCCAGTCTTTAGTGGAGTCTGAGTTGCTCATTTGCTTTTGTTACTTTGTATGTATTGTTTTAGTTATTTAATGTTCTTTGTTGTGTATGTCTGTTTTCCGTGTTTGGTCTTTGCCTTTCTTTTGATTTCCGCTAGTAGCTGTTCCCTTGATTACTCTTTCAAATGTTGGCAGGTATGAAATTTCAAACCTGCTTCCAAAAAAAAACTAAGAAATTAAATCAAAAGTCCTCTGTTTTATGTGATAAAACTCTTTCCTCTTTGATTGAAGGTTACACAGCTGATGAAGTTTGTTTCTGTCCAAACATCTGGAGAAATTTACCAAATCGTTACCATGCCAACACAACCATATGTCCTTCCACTGAGACACTTATCATGCCAACAC
This sequence comes from Perna viridis, assembly GCA_037379345.1. Classification (NCBI taxonomy): domain Eukaryota; kingdom Metazoa; phylum Mollusca; class Bivalvia; order Mytilida; family Mytilidae; genus Perna; species Perna viridis. The sequence continues at coordinate 27,246,077 of CM074523.1, forward strand.
TTCATGATAAATCTGTTCTGTTCAGAATGGCCCAAATGACAGGAAATATTTATGAAATCCAGATGAATTTACAGGTGAGTTACAGTACTAGTGCAGATCTGGTAAATCGTGCAATTTTTTTTTTTAAAGTCTCTTTTTTGTAATTATTGACAATTTAAATGGTAGGGAATCCCCTGATATACTATTGAAGATTTCAAAAATAATTTGCAGCTTGTGCGCATAAGTTTTGAACTAACTTGTGTGCACAAATTGCTTACTGGTAATATTTTTCTAATTCCTTCCATGGCATGTTAGGGCTTGTGCAAATGGAAAATGCAGATGAACATATTAATTGGTAGGTCCTTGCCACTAAAAGTGGTGGATACCAGGACAAAAAGGGGTGCCAGAAACATGCATTGGAATAATAGTATATGAATATTTTTGACATTATATTTTAAGGTGCCATACCACCTAAGGAAGACTGGGAGTGAATTTGGGGATGAAGACTTGAATCTTGCAGAAATTAAGGGCCAGAAAATGGGCCTGAATACAAGCATTTTTCTTAATTCTGTATAATAACTTGAGTAAGAGCAAATAGGGTAAGGGAAGTAACTCTTGAAATCAGTGAAATGTTTTGTATCATATTCTATTTCACTAAAGCCACTCAAGCTTTCATTTGATAAGTTTTAACTACAAAGTACCACTCCACAAAAAGAAGACTGGGATTGATTTTTGGATAGTGACTTGAGTAAAGGGGCAAGAAATAACTTGAGTGAAAGGGAATGGATTGCTTTGAAATTATCCCACAAGGTACCAAATTACCACAGGAAGTTAAGGATCAAATTTGCAGGTTTTCACTGGAACCTTTTATGAAAAACAGCCAAAAAATACCACTTTTGGTCTGGTTAAATTTTAACCATGTGTCAAATATCAAAATTCAAAGCTTTTTAATTTTGAATGGTGTGTCTGTATTTGCCCCTACTGTTGAGTATTCAGCCTCTGCAGTCGTATCAAGCTGTCTCTGCAAGGTATTTTATTGTCTTTTAGGTAGGCTTTTGAAATTTGATATGTGGTTAGTTTACTGTGTGTTGTGGTTGAGGGTCCTTGACATTTGACCTTGGACTTTGATCTTGAGGTCAAATTTTTATTTTCTTACAATTGTTTTTAATGCAACAAATTCTGTCAGAACTATAATTTTTATGTCATGCCACACATGCCCATGCCCACGGGGGACACATGGAAAAAGCAAAACTTACGTGAGCTGTAGTGTAGGTTTTTGTTATTTTGGATGTTGGTAGACAATTTCAGGATGTGATAAAAATCAGATTTAGTGACCTTTCATCTTCTACTTTGACCTTGAAATAATTAAAAAAAAATATTCATGTTTTTTTTTATATAATAAATCATACCCAGAATGTAACCGTTTTGTCCTTTATAATAAGATTTAGAAATTTAAAATGCAGGATGCTATCAGATTGTCAGTAAAAGGTGTTTTAAAATTTTATCAAATTTCACTGTCTTCTTATAAATATAAAAAAGGCTAAGACTCAAATTTTGTAAGACGTTATATTTCATTTTAGACTCTGAATTTCAATGTAAATACAGAGTGTAACACCAATGGAGATTTTCTCATCCATGTAGCGGTGATGGGAGGTATGTATGAATTAACACTTTAATATAAAATTGGAGGCGTAAAAGTTTTAAAGATACATTGTTGATACTAAATTTGTTGTTGTTAAGTTGATAATTGTCACTATCGTAACATTGTGACGTAAAGGTTGAGATACAATTATGGGTGAAATAGGCCCTCCAATTTACCTGAAAATTGGATGTATGAATCACAGCAAACTTTTACTAAGCAAAAGTGTTAAACTTAAAATTTAATTACTTTTATTTATAACTTATTTGTACTACACATTTAAGTCTTGATCATTGGTCAAAATAGTTGACTTTATTAAATTTTACAAAATCAGGAAGTAAATCACTCATTCTGCATGATATACAAGTGTCTGCGCCTGTGTAGACCCAAGTTATATTTTGATATTTTAAATCATTTTTGTCTATGAAGATTTGGAGGGTCTATGCTGGCCCAGGCATCACAAATATGAAAAATAATCAATTTTGTACCAAATTTAAGCTATTTTTTGTAAAAACTTGAGTTTTAAACTATGTTCGACTTGTCATTTCTCTACAAGAACTAATTAAAAATTTCTAATATGGTAATTTTGTTGTTCTACATGAAGTCCTTAACAAAAATGCAGATTTATATATAGCAACATTTTAATACCACGTGTTGAAATTCAGCCTAGAAGGGGGCCAAAAACATCCCTAAGTGTACCTAGTCCTTTGTCACCATCATGAAGTAAGAGTTGTGTACATGTACTATATACATAACTGATTAAAACATTATTTTTGAAGAATGTTTTGTTTAATAAAAAGATGCTGTCATAAGTTTTTTTTTAAATTGCTTGACAGTAATAAAAGGGGGAAATAGTTGTATTAAAAATGTCTGTTTATGATTTTACAGGATTATGTCAATTACCATTGATATTAACTTTAGTCAGAATACAGAAGGCTGATATTGAGTTGTGTAACTCAAAAGGCATGACACCTCTGATGATTACTGCACAGGCTGGTGATAGGATGCTCTGTGATGTAAGTAAAAAAAGCTGAAATTTAGTTTTGTAATTCTGCAGGCATGACACTTCTCACAATTACTGCCCAGACTGTTGATAAGATCCTCTGTGATGTATGTAAAAATAAGCTGATATTGAGTTGAATAATTCTATTGACATGACACCTCTGATGATTACTACACAGGCTGGTAATAGGATGCTCTGTGATATAAGTAAACAAGCTAATACATGTATTGAGTTTTGTAACACTACATGATACCTCTCATGATAACTTCGCAGGCTGACGATTGGATCCTCTGTAATGTAAAAAGCTGACATAAAGTTCTCTTATGTTTTAAACAGACCCTTTTATAATTTTTGCACAAGCTGGTATTTATGGTGTGAGTAAACAAGCTAAGCTGATATATGGATATTGATTTGTGTAACTCTATAGAAACAACTTCACCTAATATTTATTGTAAAAAAACTTATGAGTTTGAAGTAAACAAGCTAATATTGAGTTGTGTAACTCAAAATGATGACTTCTGGATGATAATTACACAAACTATCAATGAGAGATGTCAACTTCCTGTTTGACAACTTTCTTAAAATTTTGATGCTTTTGTTTAAATTCAAAATTTTCATAACAGTTTTTCAATATTACAGGTGTTAATCTGTGTCCTTGGAGCTGATCCTAACAAAGTGAATGTCAATAATGGTAGGAGCGCTCTGCACTATGCTGCATTGAACTGTCATGAAGATTGTGTCAGGTATATATTATACGTGTAGTGGTCTACACTACGCCACACTGAAGTGTCATAGAGATTGTGTCAGGTACATATTATATGGGTAGTGTTCTGCACTACTCTGCATTGAACTGTGATGAAGATTGTGTCTGGTACATATTATATCTGTAGTGCTCTACACTACGCCACACTGAACTGTCATGGAGATTATGTCTGGTACATATTATATGAGTAGTGCTCTGCACTACTCTGCACTGAACTGTGATGAAGATTGTGTCAGATATACATTATATATGTGGTGCTGTACACTATGCTGCACTGAACTGTGATGAAAATTGTGTCAGGTATAGTATATAGGTGTTTAGTGTATTTTTATTGTACCATCATTATGGGAATACAAAGTAATGGTGTGTGTCTGTTCATTTTTCTTCTTCTCTATACCACCAGTACATTACAATAAATTGCCTTGAAGATTGTGTGGGGTTATTATTTAATGTAATATGTGTAAATTTAAATTTATTGTCAATAAGGCATTATCTGATAAAATACTTATCTCTATAACTCTGCCTTTTTCCCTACATTACCCTGCACAAAATTGTCATGAAGATTGTGTAAGGTACATTATATGTGATTATATGTGTAATGCATTTTTGTTATACCTTGGTATAATTTAATCACCTTGTCCGTCTTTCTGTCCGTCATTTTATCTGTCATTCCATCTATGGATCCAAATTTTTATTTTAAATTTGGTGCATGGCTTAACATATTATAAATTGGATGTACATTGTAAGTGACTTCAGATGCTGTTTGATATCAACTTCCTGTTACATAGGACTTTGCCATTTTTCACAATATGGCAGAATGAACGAGGAAATGGTTACCACAAAAATCTCAGCTCAAAATGAATGGATTTGTTTAGAATTTGATATGTGGTCTGGTATAGATGGTGCATACATCATAACTTATTTTTGGTGCTGTCCAATATCAACTTTCTGTGGAGTGGGGTCTCTCCCATCTCAAGCAACTTCATGTTGACTTGATAATTACACAACAACTAAGCAACGATCTTGGTCTGTTCATCCATACTTCCTCTCTTCATCATACTGTATTTAAGAGGGTGTCCATGCAAAAAGCCAGGCATTGGGTGGCACATGACAAATTGTATTTTCAGAAATTTTTCACATATTTCATATCACAAATGCATCCTTTCTCAAAGTTGAATGTTGGTTTTGCATTAACTGCAACAATAAAAAAACAATCATATAAAGCATTAAAATTCATTGAAAAAAGGAAGATAACTCTTTAATTTGCATTCCAATGATTTGTAAGAGTTGTGTCCCTTACCCTACATCTCCCTTCTCAAATGAAATTTCTTAACATTTTACAGGAATTACAGGGGTAAAATACCAGAATTAGCAAAACATAGCAATGTAGCAATCATTTTTATGTCAAAAGGAAACATCAGTAAATATATATTTCAGCTGCTTGATTAAAAGAGGTGCTGATCTAAACCACGAGGACTACATTGGTTGTCTCCCAGAGGATCTATTGTGTACAGATAACAACATGTCAGATAGTCACTGTAGGGAAATTATACAGATTCACAGAAAACAGAGACTCTATCAACTGGAGGATGTAATCATAAATGTAAGTATTATAGGAAACAGACACTGTCAACTGGAAGATGTAATCATAAATGTAACATAGAAAACAGAGACTGTCAAATGGAGGATGTATTCATAAATGTAAGTAACACAGAAAACAGGGACTGTCAACTGGAGGATGTAATCATTAATGTAGGTAACACAGAAAACAGGGACTGTCAACTGGAGGATGTAATCATTAATGCTGGTAACACAGAAAACAGGGACTCTGTCAACTGGAGGATAAAATTGTTAATGCTAATCTAGGTAACACAGATAACTCTGTTAACTGGAGGATATAAGGATATACAGTGAAACTTCTCCAAACCGGCCACCACTGGGACAAGAAAAAATGGCCGGTTTTGTGAATAATATCAATGCATACTAAGAGCTGTTTCCATTAAGGTGTTCTTAGAATAACCCTACACCTTGTCAGTTTGTTGGTCAACACATTAATGCCAATTCAAAACTTTTGGCCTTTTATTACATTTCAAAGCTTGCATCATTTGTAAATATTTGATTTTACAAACAGTACTGCCGACAAAATAATGTTCACGGTTTTGAAAGAATGTGTATTAATGATCGAAGGGCTATTGATGGTATTTAATTATTTGTATTGTTTTTGTAAATTACCTATCAACAAAGTCTAACAATTTCACCCCTATGTTGTTTTGGCTTGGGTACAGGTCACATTAATTGACAGTTGAGTTAAAAGATCGTAAAGGTCATAATATTAAATGACCCCAGTTGCCTGACGTTTGTACATACCAGTTAACAGCCAACCAGTGACAAAATGTAATGTCTGGATTAAATTTGTTGTTTAAACTACTGTCCCCATCAATTATCATCTGTGCACTGATGAAATGCAAACCGGTCAGTGAATGAATTATTAATTACATAATATTATGTAATCTTTTACTGTTTTCTTGACACATTTATTACAGGTGAACAATAACCGGGCGGTCGGAATTGAGAGGTTGTTTTTATTTGAAATATGTAACTAAAAGAGAGAAAAACAGGCCGATGTATGGGGTGGCTGGTCTATTAAATACAAAACACTTAGGTGTTAAAGTATATCGGCCAGGACGTTTGAAAACGGCCAGTTTGAAGGGAAGACCGGTTTTCTGAGGGTCCGTATTGGAGAAGTTTCACTGTAATCGTTAATGTAGCAGAGACTTTGTCAAATGGAGGATGTAATCATTAATGTAAATATCACAGATAACAGAGAGATGTAATTGTTAAGGTTAATAACATTATCTACTGGAGGATGTAATTTTTAGTTTAAGTAACTCAAAATGGGGGACTCTGTCAACTGGAGGATTTAATCAATAATGTAAATAACACAAATAACACAAATAACAGAGAGTGTCAACAGGAAGGTTTAATCATTAATGTAACAGAGATTCTGTCAACAATTGGATGTAATCCTTAAGGTAAGTGACTTAGAAAACAGAGACTCTGTCTACTGGAGGGAGGATGTAATTGTTTGCGTAAGCAACACAAAAAACAGGGACTGTCAACTGGAGGATGTAATCATTGATGTAAGTAACTTAAAGATATCAAACAATGACCCTGTCAACTGCAGGATGTTATTGTAAATGTATGTAACAAACTAAAAGAATTTTTAATGTCTTTGTCTCACCATTTGGGTCTCTAGCGAACAGTTAATTTGTATTCCCTGCAGCTTTTGAAAAGGTCAGGGTAATCCAGTTAAAATAACATTCTAGCATGTTGGAGGCAAATTTGGAGGCAAATCAGAAAAGCACCAACAGCTATATAAGGAAAATATACAGAAAAGGGCAGGTACCTTATACAATCCATCAAAAAAGGCACAGCATGTGCTTCTTCCCAAAATTTCTGTAGGGAAACATGCTTATGTATCATTTTCTAATAAAAATATGTTGCAGGGCATTAGTACTTAAGGAGGAGACCTAGGGTAAGGGACACAACTCTTGCAAATCATTGGGACGTTTGTATTCAGCATTTTACATCAACCTCATGTAAGCATCAAAATAACTTGGATTGATTTCAATCTGTTTCAAATACAAGCTTGAAAGGCTTTGGCAAAGTTGAATATGATACAAACATATCACTGATTTCAAGAGTTATGTTCCTTACCAAAGGTCTACTTCTTTAATAGAGGTTTATTATGGTTTTTTCTTCATTATCAGGGGGAGATTAATGTAAATGATTTGGTACAAAGTGATCTGTGTTGTGTCAGTGATGATGGTTTTACTCTGGTGATGTTAGCTGCAGTCAGCAACAGGTATGCTGTATACATTTTGTCACACTTTACCAAAAGGAATTATGCCTTCAAGTTACATAGTAGTCTGTCTGTCTGTTTTCTTTCAGTGGTCAGGTTAGGCATACCAATTCACTGCTTTCTGCAATACTTGAAAGGTTTTTGGTACAGGGTCATCTTTTACTGTATACATGCTGTGGAAAAACCTTGTTTTTTTTTTTTAATTTTTGGTGTAAATATGAAAATTATTGGTTCTCATGTGGCAGACGAATCTGCAAAATCTGCCTTTATGCTCCTGCAATTATAAAGATGAAATTTGTGTTTATTTAGATAAAATGACAGAGTAATTTCCTTGATTTTGCACATTACTGGTGATAGGAAGGAATTCCAGTTATATATTTGCAAATTTTTCTTTTAGAATACCCCCACTTATTGCGTGGGTGGTATATTGGAATCACCTTGTCAGTCTGTCATTCAGTCTGCATGACAGACTTTGGTTGCAATTATCTTGGTTACCAATGTATGGTTTGATTTCGTCATCTTTCGGGGAGTTGGGGCCCCAACCCTTGGATAGCCATTGAAGTTAATAACATTCATTTACTATACCATATTTAGAAATTAAGTGTAAGTGTTTGTAAGAATCAAGCAAAATGGGAAAAATCAGAAACATGCATGTCATCACCCCACCAATCTGACAATAAAATATCACTCAAGGATGCTTTCTCTATTTGAAAGGACCATTATTTGATCTCTGTATCATTGGATTTACTCATAATTTTTGCAATAGAATCTTAGAAAAATGAGGTTTTTGACAGAGTTATCTGTCCTTAAAATGTTCATTTCAGTGCATTTCAATGTAGTTAGAACTCAATTGTCTGGCATGATATGGAAAATCTTGTCCGATTTCCTTGATTTTGCGCAAATAGTCAAATTACACTTATCAAAATGATGTTTCACCTACTGCCTGATTCTTACAAGGACTGACATTTAAAAGTAGTAAAGGAGCCAAAAACACCTCGAAGTGTACATTGCCTTTTGATATATTTTCATGACTAGCTCTGAAAGTTTTATTGAGGCTATTAATAATTTCTCTTTAATACTTCAGAATAAACAACTTGAAGAAACTTCTTAGTCTGGATCTGAAATCTATTGATGCTCAGTTTGGACAGGTTAGTAACTTTTTTTCTGAAAACTTTGAGATGTCTCTTTTATTACACTGTACTATGTTCTCATTTTTGAGGAAATCATTGTGTGATGCAGTTTTCATTCTAACTGTGGATTACTGTGGAAGTACTTTAATTCGTGGATATCAATTTTCGTGGATTAGGAAGGAAGAAACACAAGTTCATGGATTCTTGAATTCTTGGTTTTGAGGTTTTCAGTGTACACATCAATGGAAATCCCCTTTTTGTTGGCAACCAAATTTTGTGGTTTGGCCTACCCAAGAAGACCATGAAAATTGGTACCCCAATAGTACTTTCACAATACATGGTACCAGTAAATCAAGGGTAGCAGGATTTGAAAAGTAATTAAAAAACAAACACACACAGAAAAGAACATGAAATAAAAAACAAATACATACTTAGCAACAAGAAGTAAATGAACAACCCTGGATCCACAAAAACTGAGAGCATGAAATTTTTTAAGAATGTAATTTTTATGAGAATGAAAATAATGCAATTTTAGTTACTATGACAAAAATAATAATTTGAATTCTTTGACACTATCAGATAAAGGAAATTAGTCATCAGTTTACCATGGAAAAATTTGCAAACAAGATTTTCTTCTGCATTTAAATGGAATTTTTATTTTTTCATACCCAGATTTTTTTTTTATTTTCTACTTTAAATTTACAAACTTTTTTGCAAATTTCCTCTTTTTTGTTTAGCTTTGTTTTTGGTAAAATCAAGGTTCATTCTCTGGGAGGTAACTCAAAGACAAAATGCACTTGACGACACTCAAAGTTTTTGGTCGAAATGAAACAGACAAGGAAAATACTTCAAAAATCTCAGCTAACCAAAATATTTAAACATTTTTATATATTTATTTACTTTATTATACTTTAATTTGGCTATATTCACATTCACATGCTGTCACCAGTTCAAAAGAATAAAATATTTAGGTAGACCTAATGTAAGGGACACAACTCTTACAAATCATTCGAACATTTGTATTCAGAATTTTACATCAATGTCATGTGAGCATCAAAGTAACTTAGATCAATTTCATTCTGTGTAAAATGAAAGCTTGACAGGCGTGGTGAAATTGAATATGACACGAACATATCACTGACTTCATAAGTTATGTCCCTTACCCTAAGTTTACCTCCTTAAATCAAATAAAGAATCTGATTTACTGTCATTGAAGTAATATTACTGATAGGAAATTAGTCCTCATTTTTATTATAAACAAGGTCAAAATACTAGGTTTGCACGAGATAGTAAAATATTTCTACATTTTTGATTAATTGCAGAAGGTAAGTTTTAATGTGAAAAAAAAAGAGATAAAATTGAACAAGTTTTTTATTACAAAACTTTTTTCATATTATTAATAGATCTATCAATATGGTTATGCCATGAAGTTTCAAAATAACTTTTTTCTGTTTTTCCAGACCACCAAAGAATATTATATAGGAATGACTGCTATGGCGATGGCTGCTAAATTAGGTCTTGCTAATGTTGTGTACTTTTTGCTGAGGTAAAGATCCCTTTAAACTTGATAGTCAACTTTAAAACTTGATTAAGTCACTTAAAATCCACTTGCAATATGAACTCCCACAAAAAAAAGGAGTGAGATCAGGTGCATTGGAAGGGTAAGAATGTTGTTCTTCACCAGTTGCACCTGTCACATTTCAAGTCCCTTTGAGTCAATTTTCTTAGAGGTGAAATCTTAATGAAGATATCTTGTCTCATCTGTGAGGTAGAAACTTCATATATGTCAATCAAATTGTGATGACAACTGAAAAATGTATGTAGTGATGAATTCCACAAAGATTCAACACACCCAAATGCGTGCATGTGTAACAAAAGAAAGACAATCTCATTTACAGTATACTGAAAATTGAATCTGTGTAACTTATTCAACAAAATATCTGCAAATTTGACCATTTTGCTTTGTTATTACTATCAGGTTCTCTGATTTAAAATCATACTTCACAGCAGTAGGATAGTGCAGTCCATCCTTTCCCCATAGCAATTGAAAAAATGTTTCTCCTTCAGGGGAAATGACCACTAAGTTATGGGAAAGATGACCAGTAACATAAATATTATTTCTTTCATCCATCGTGATACCTGTTGGGAATCGTAGCATGGTTTCATCTTCAAATTTAAAAACCACTTTATAGTCTTGCATTTTGACACCAATATCATTATCAGTATTTTTGTTGACAAGATCCTTAGGACATTTAAAATTCTTGACATAATGATGAGAATCCAGAACATTGTGATTGAAATTTTGGTGAAAATCTTGCACACTTTTAGAAGAATCTAGGATATTGTGATGAAAATTATTGACGTTTTTGTGGAAATTCTGGATATTTTTGGACGTATTCATGACAACAACAGTATTTGACCATGGACATGTATAGCATATCCTTGTTCCATTAGCCACAACATGAGAATTGCTGCATATAGTATTATCCACGATGATTGTTTTGATTTTTGTAGTTTCAATGTTAACCGACTTCAATCCAGTCTCCGGAACACAAAAAACAATATCTCCTCCAGTAAATGTGATTCCAGATAGTTTTGAATTTGTCAACAATGTCTTAGCCACTGTACTCGTATCCTCGCCAATGTTGATGATTGAAATGGTTTGGGATGAAGACATTGCTATTTTATTTTCATCGATTTTAACAATACCACTTAATGTACTATCATTCTCAGCTTTCGCATCCAACTTTATTTTCATTCTAATTTCACCATCTGAATCAACTATTTTTACACATCTTGAGTCACCATTGGCTACCACAATGTGTCCATTTGTCATGGGGCTAATATCATTATAATTGTTGTATTCTAGGTCATACCTCTGTAGAAAATGAATTGTTCGTGGGAAGGTTTTATAAACAGCAGTCTGTGCTTGGTTCATCTTGAAACTTTAAATACAGTAGTTATAGATGTTTCTACTTTTTTACTGGCAGTATCCCTATGTGCATTTTTCACTGTGAGCAGTTAATGGAATGCTGCTTTTTCCAACCAATTTCTACTATAAATTAAATTAAGAATTCATAACGCTATGCAAAAGAAAATATATTATATAAACTTTGAAAAAAAAAACCTAATATTATTGTGAAATTTTGAAAGTTCTGATTTTCATCGCTTGGTCAGATTTCTTAATAATGCTCAAAATGTGTCAAAATTAGAATTGATTAAGATCATGTCTATGTAAAAAACCAGGCACAAAAAAAATCATCCATTTCATATCACAAATACATCATTTTTCAAAGTTGATTGTTGGTTTTTGATTAACTGTAATGGATAAAGAGAAAAAAATTACATTGAAAGTCATTGAAAGTCATTGAAGGTCATTGAAAGTCATTGAAAAAAAAGGAGATAACTCTTTAATTGAGAACAAATTGGTTGCTTTGTTAGGGAACTTTAGTCATTTTCTGAGCCATCCATTATTGATTCAAAACAAACATTGTACTTTTTGACATAGATGTGATATGAACATTACATTGGAAAAAAAAATTATGTGGGATAACATTTTTCATGTGCCATCCATATTATAGGTTCTGCCTGGTTTCTGCATGATAGCCTTGTTAATCATTGAAATGAAAGTAATGGAAAAAAATTAAGTCTATAGTGTAATACATACTTGTATATCTACATTAAGTTGCCTTTTAAGAATATTCTTTTCCACTTCTAGAAGTATGCTCTGCATATGTAAACGAAACTCTTAACACTTGCTTCAAAAAACCAAGTTTCGTACTAATTTAAAGAGGAAATAGAAAATATGACATGGACAGGTTGATTATATCAGAAGATCAGAAGATATATTTTATTTAGTTGGTCTTCTTGTGTATTTCCTATAATATCACAGGAAAAACTTGTTGTGTTATAGATTGTTGTTTGATAAAAAAAAAATATGAAAGTGAGCAGGATAAAGAGGAAGATGGCCATTTGACAACAACATTTTTCTGAGCAAATAATGAGAGAATTATGAGCACATGACGAGCTGAAAGAATTCTTAGCACATGATGAGCTGAGAGAATTCTGAGGACATGATGAGCTGAGAGAATTTTGAGCACATGACAAGCTGAAAGAATTCTGAGCACATGATGAGCTGAGAGAATTCTGAGCACATGACAAGCTGAGAGAATTCTGAGCACATGACGAGCTCAGAGAATTTTGAGCATATGATGAGTTTTGAAGATTTAATTCTGATAAGGCCAGATAAAATTAATTAGTAGCTTTTCATCATCTACCTCCCCTAAAAATATTGATTAAAATGAAAAAAATTGAGGTAACAATTTCAAATATCAGAATTTTTTACACTAGTTTCTAGTATTGAGGTAGTATAACTCACAAATCTTTCATATCTTGGTGACTTGAATGATGTTTCTTCTCTGAAACTGGTGTGGCTATGGATTTAGTACTTATCTATACTTCAAATAGCTAAAATTTGGCTAGCAAATATCTGGATAGGAATAAAAAATAAAATCCTCCCACCCACCACATATTTTTTGTGAAGGTTGGATGACAATCTACCATTTCAGTTAACTTGGCCTAATTAGAATAGGCTGAAGATTTCTGAGCTCATATGGACAGGACAATTTATTTGCATATGATTGGCTAAAAGATGTCTGAGCACACAATGGCATTGGAAGATGTCTGAGCACATGATGGCATTGGAAGATGTCTGAGCACATAATGACATTGGAAGATGTCAGACAACAGAAATGGCTTGAAGATTTCTGAGAACATAATTGGTGGAAAGATTTTGGAGCACATAACTGGCTGGAAGTTGTCTGAGCACAAAAACAGACTGGAGGATCTCACAGAATTCTTATTAAAATAAGAACTTGGATTTCACAATTTTTTGCAGTTCCAAACTACATATGTTTATAATGTACTGTCACAGCCTCAACATTTTCTTGCCCTTGTTAGTTAACATGTATAATGTCATGTTCGCCTGAGCATTAACAGATCTGATTTTTCGTGGTATTTTAACTTGTATTTACCTAAAGGTAAATCAGATCGTCGATAAAAAAATGCTGTACAGAGTGTATGTTGCTTGTTGACCTGTACTTGCATAATGGCATAATGAGTTCGAGTTGCTCATTTGCTTTTGTTAATTTGTATGTATGATTTTAGTTACTTTATGTTCTTTGTTGTGTATGTTTGTTTTCCTTGTCTGGTCTTTGTCCCTGGATTACATTCTTTTGATTACCGCTAGAATCTTGGTTCCGTTGACCTGTACTTGCATTAATTTCAACCGATGTATATTAAATTTGAACTTACTTAACCTAATTGTGTTCATGTGATTTGTGTGGACAGTCATGTGACTCTGGTCATTCTGTTGTGACCCCTATTGCATTTTATCAAATTTGTCTTTCTGCAGTTCTGACAATCTAGCATGTAAATGCATGGCTTGAAATGTAAATGACTTGCTTACGTATTTATTTTTTTTAAACAGCAAAGGAAGTAACCCTGCCATCCCAGATATAAATGGAGACCTACCTCTTCACCAGGCAGTGACGCAGAATCATAGTAAAGTTGTAGAAGTCATTCTTGGGTTTTTCCCTACAGGATTTACAGTATGGTTATTTTTATAAAAATGCATATGATGTATATACAGTAAAACCTCTCTAAGCCAAACTCTTTTGGATTGTAGGATTAAGTCGGTTTGGACAGCTGTATGGTTTATCCAGGTTCAAAACACATTTAAACTAAAACAATGGGACTTCAAAAGTTGCCTGGTTTAGGCAGGTTTTTGGTTAACAGGTTTTTAGTTAGTTCAGGGTTTGGCTTAGACAGGTTTTAGATTAATTCAGGGTTTGGTTTAGACAGGTTTTTGGTTAATTAAGGGTTTGGTTTAGACATGTTTTCAATTAATTCAGGGTTTGGTTTAGACAGGTTTTTGGTTAATTCAGGGTTTGGTTTAGACAGGTTTTTGGTTAATTTAGGGTTCGGTTTAGACAGGATTCTTTGTAGTATAACATGTACAATGTGGTCGCAGTGGCAGATTCAGAAAGGAAGATTTCAACAACAAAAAATGGGTGTTTAAAGCTATAATTTGTCAATTATAACCCATAAATACATGAAATTAAAGGTATTTGTGAACAGAAAGGGATTCCAACCCCAGATCTGCCCATCAGTATGTCAGTTTTGAGTTAGGTAGTACTCCATCTAAGAATCATGCAAAATGTGATACATGATTGGGAGGCCTACATATTTTTGTTGTTGATATTTTGTTTAAAATGTTATAGTAAACAGAAATTAGCGTGCAGCTTTTCATATAATTCTGGTTTTTAGTAGATAAAAAATATATAAAATGTACTGTCGAGTTCAAAATTAAGGGACATAACTCTGTAAATGACACTAAAATACAACAGAAACTGTTGAATTTTCAATGTGGATTATCTCCTAAGAGCAGACAGATTGGAACCAATAATTATACATTACATCATATAGACCTATAAAGCAATTAAATAACAAAAATAAAAAAGCCTTTTTTGGGGTGTATCAAAAGTTACAGAATTTGCATGATTCTTACAAAAACTACTAAGAAAAAGCTGGCTTGAAATTGGTTGAAGTACAACACTGTTTTAGTATAGAGAAAATGTCCAAATTTGAACTTTCTTAACAAATTTCTGGTGTTGAGACTGAAGCCAATGGAGATGTTACACTAGGTTTCATAAATATTAATGCTTGCCTTTATTTTTTCAGGGGTTTCAAAGAGCTAAAGAATTATGTTCATGCCCTGAGCTGGAGAAAAAGCTAGAAGTTGCTTGGCAAAGGTAAAACTGCCCACACTATAAAACTTCTGTGCAATGATGCATTCAGGAAACCAACATAATTTTGCATTTAAGGATATCAACTCAGTATCGTCTCAATTTTACTTTGTTCAACATATATTCCATAATGGAGGTTTTTGTTTATGATAATTTATTGTTTTCTGGCTGGTGAAAATACAATAACAAAATTTGCTGGCAAAAATAAATTGGCTTTACAGTATAGATGTATGAGTAAGGTGATTCCTGTAAGAGTAAAAAGATGTGAACAAGAGAAGTCCAAGGAATAATCTTATGACACATTGTTTTGAAATGAAAAAAAGTAGTGTGTGAGAATTTCAGTGTTATTCTAAAGTTTGTGTGTTTGCATGCATTTGACTATTATCAAGAATAGTACCAAATAATTGTTGTGTGCCAGAATAGTGCAAATAGATTGTGTGACATAACTGTACTACTGTATTGCTAAGTTAGTGCCTATAGTATACAGCAAATGAACTGCAAATTTCCCATACAATACATAATTTCTGAGATTGTCCTGAATTATCGTATCAGGACTGGAATTATTTTACCGATCATATGACCTCTGAATTTTGTTAGGCATTATAATGGGACAATCCCAGGTAATGCCAGAAATCCATGTTGACACTCCAACAAAGGTTTAGTGTTTTGGGCCAGATTGCACTGCAGATTGTAGAAGAAGACTAATGTAAAAAAAAATCAATGAAACGATTGTATTCACCTCTTAACATCAATCTTGTGTAAGCATCAAAGTAACACGACTGATTTCATTTGGTTTCAAAGGAAAGCTTGAAAGTCTTTGGTGAATTGAATTGATACAAACATATCACTGATTTAAAGAGTTATTTCCCTAACCCTAGGTCTACCTCCTTAACCACATAAAGCTATTGTTCTGTTTTTTAATTATGTTCCCCATAAGAAAAAATGCCTTTTCACAAAGTTTGATACATGCTTACGGCTGCTTGCCACAATTATGTGCCACAGACTTGAAATTTTGGTAATAGTGCAGGTTTACATTATATTTAAATGTTACCTTCCCCCTATTTTTTTATTTCACAGGAGACAAGATGAAATAGTATCACCAGCACTACTAGAACATACTATGAAAGGAAATGCTGACAAACTCTATTGTCTACTAGAACCTGGAGATTCAGTAGATATTCAGGTGTGCAGAAGAGGTGCCATTTTCCAGCTTGCAAATATCACTGAATATGTGGGGAAAAACAAACATAACTATATAATTAAGTTTCTGTTCTGTGTTGTGTTTTTCTGTTTTCCATATCTGGTCTTTGTCTCTGGATTACTTTATTTTGATTTCCACTAGAATCTTGGTTCTTTTGATTACTCTCACATTATGAAATACACTGATAGTCAAAACATCAATCATATTTGCAGAATAAATGTATGTTGAATACTGTTATTATATGCCCTAGTGTAACATTATCAAGGAAACACACCTTATATTTATGGGATTAGGTATCTTTTTTGGACAAAATATATGAAACGGTTGAGGTTGTAGAATCCCAGCAGCACCCCCTATCAAAGAAGTATTAGAGTCCCCCCAGGAGAATAGTTACTTTGTAGTTACACTTACTGTGCATATCATTAGAATATGCTTATCTAATTGGATAATTGGCTTTATATGTTATATTTCATGGGTAGATGAAACACATCTTTTAGTTTTTGTTTTATGCCATGCCCACAATTACTGTGTAAGTACTATTGTTCATTGGGTAGCAGTTTTCATGGTTTTCATGGGTAGGTCAAACCACGAAATTTAGTTTCCTATGAAAAGGAGATTTCCATTGATGTGACTATACATTGTACTAAAAGCCTCAAAACCATCAATTCAAGAATCCACACACTTGTATGTCTTCTTTAATCCACGAAAATTGGTACCCACAAATTAAAATACTTACACAGTAGGTGGATTACTTATATTGATCACCGTGTATTGCACATTTTTTATGTACATCTATAGTAGAACAACAATAGAATAAAATAAACAATTGAAATGTTATACTGGTCACGTATTTCGCACACGAAGCAGAAACACGCTTTCTCAAAAAATGTTCTATGGTCAATACTTTTACGAACTTATAAAACATCGAAATTGAAACATTCAATTTTTAAGGAGGTAGACCTAGGGTAAGGGACACAACTCTTAAAAATCATTTGAACGTTTGTATGCAGCATTTTACCTCAATCTTACACAAGCATTAAATTAACTTAGATTGATTTTATTCTGCTTCAAACAAAAGCTTTGGAGGCTTTGGTGAAATTGAATATGATACAAACATACCACTGATTTCAAGAGTTATATCCCTTACCCTAAGTCTACCTCCTTAAATGTGTTCCGGTTTGTATCAGTAAAAAAATAATTTCTGCACATAAGCAGGTAGAGGTGAGGCATGGCGTAGAAAAACCCTTCAAACAAATGATGCTTTACAATACTTTTTAGTAATAATAGGCCTTTCTGTATTCAGATCTGTACTTTTGAGAAAACCATACATTGATCTCCTGCTAAAATGAACCAAATAAAAACAAATTAAGAACAAATTCCATACCCAATCATGATACTCTAAAGTGCAAGAACCAAATGACAAACTAAGACTGTTTTATGGTCTGCAGTTGTTACTTTGTTAGATATAAAAATGAATTTGTTGGGTTTTTGACATGCATGAATCACTCTGTCTGATTTTTATAAACATTACTACTTAATATATTTCAGAGTGCGTTTGGTAGCTGGCCTCTGTATCTAGCAATACAGAATGATTATATACAGATAGTACAACTCTTATGTGAGGTAAATGTAGTTCTTTATATGTTGATTAAGAAATTGTGTATGGCTAATTTTATTGTGGAAAAAAGTAAAGAAAATGCATTCTATATATACAAAACTGCAATGTTTGAGGCATTGTTATAATGTTATAAAGCTGTTGTTTGTATTCAGCATTTTACAGTACCTGAACCGATCCGTTCGATAAAAATTGCGATCCGTCTTCGATCACCGATCATTTTCCGATCAAACCGATCCATTAAACTGGTGATCGCATCATGTGACCACAGAGCGATCAATATATTTCACAGTTTTATTTTTTTTTTTTTTTGTCAAGTTTACACATATTTACATAATGTAATACATTGAAACAGTAACTTATGCATTTATTTCACATTTTTTTTTTAAAACAGATCTAACATCATTTTACAAAACAAAACTGCCATCAGATTGGTAACCAGTTATTGATGATCGATCCGTCAGCAATCAATCAGTCAATGGTTATCAATCCATCAAATTGTAGCAGGGATCGGTTCAAGGACTGTACATCAAATTCATGTATGCATCAAAGTGTCTTGGATTGATTTCATTCTGTTTCAAATGAAAGCTTGATAGGTTTTATTGAAATTGAATATTATTCAAACATATCACTAATTTCAAGAGTTAACTGTTTGGTTTCCATGCAATTACATAAGTTGTAGTGAACAATTGTCATGGAATTTCGATATATATTGTTACTTGCTGCTAAAGGAAGCTTGCTATCAAAAATGATGTCACTGGTCCTTACCACTCTACAAAATGAGGCCAAAAGGGGTAAAATAGATGTTTATCTGAATTGATGTACAAGGTTTATTTCTTATTCAATTTTGACAATTCCTTTTTTTTTAATTTGGTTCTTATAAAACACTGCGTTGAGATATCTTAAAAGATTTAAAATAGCATTTTGCATTGTCAGTCTATAGAGGGCCAAAGTGAGGGCCACATCCTGTAAAGCAACTTTTTTATTTTGGTTCTGATTATGAATTTTGTGTTGGATTCCTTATGAAAATCCCTGCCTGCATTTTTCAATCAGATATCTCTTACACTTTTTTGAGATAGAAGGGGCCAAAGGGACCATATTCCAATTAATGGACTTCTTTTATTTCTGGTCCAATTTAGAGTTTTTTTTTCATTAGCTTCCTTCTGTAAGTCCATGTTTGTATTTTTCAATCAGTTTTTGAATAATTTTCATGGTTTTTGATTAACAAGGGATCAATAGGGGCAAAAACTCTCATTTTTTGGAAGACATACTTTTTTTGTATTTTTTCATCTGATTTTAATGACTGAAAGCAGAACTTTTTACTGAAATCAAATAAAGAATAAAGTGCAATATTGTATACAAACTAGTTGTAGTGTCCACAATTAACTGTCAGTTCCTATGGTGAAGTGTGTCAAAAACTTATATTGTGTCCATGCATGCATACTGGCCCCAAGATAATAGAATTCAACTGGCTGCCATTGTATTATGCTTCGCTTGGCAACGCATTTTATAATTTTAAAAGAAATTAGTAAGGTTGCTTTTAACACAGGCAAGGTGAGTTCACATGAAACTGGTGTGAATCAAGCTTGGGAATGTGTCCAGGTAGGGGCGAAATGGGCGTACCCCACTCCCCCTTTCCAAAAAAAAAACAAAAAAAAAACACTATTGTAATCTGCTAAATATTGTATTGAATATGGCAATTTATCAGAAATGTATTATGAATTAGTTTCCTTTTTTCCTTTTATACTGATTCTTGTAATTACGCCCCTTCATTCAATTGTGGATCCCACGAAGCTTCACACAAAATTCCCATGAAATTAATTTAATTTTCATGTGAAATTTACTTCACAAAATTTTTATGTGAAGGAACAAACTCTTTTGAAATCCATCACAAATTATTGTTCGTTCAATTCAAGTGATCTCCACATGAAAAAAGCTTTCCCAAGTACATGTACTTTGTTAGTAGACAGAAAAAATGGTGGATTTTTTCTTTATTTCTATTAATTTTATTGATATTTTAATAAAATAGATATTGAGGACGCATCACAAGAGGTGAAGGAGGGTCTTAGAACTAAAAGATTAACATTGAATTATCTATATATGCAAGAAAGTTATGCTTTTGATTCTCCTTTAAGTTATAGAATCAAGGTGATAAAGATTCAGGGTTATTAAAAATCAAATTTAATTACAGAAGTAACATGCCTTTTGATTGGATAAAAATATTCATCCATCATCTCATAGGCAGGGGTTTTCAATAAGTTTTAAAGTAGGTGGAAGAAAATTAAAAGTAGGTGGCACCATTGAGGGCCGTCATTTTCCATAACATACCTAATTTTTTTTTTGAGCAACAAAATAGCCAGCACCAATGTCAAATTAGATGGCGAAATTGCTGGTGGCTGGCACTTGTTGAGAACCCTTCATAGACTACATTTTGTAATGTGACTGTAAGGTTATCAACCTTTTAGAATGATTTACTAGTTGAATTTTGATACTGAAATTAAGTTGTAAGGAATGACTGTATTATTTTTTCAGGTCTATTTGAATTAACCTTGATGCCCATGGTACTTGCTTACTTAATCCTCTTCGTCTCCAGTGAGACATAAGGCTGCAGTTGTTTCCCACCACCTAGGTCTGTCTTTGGCTATCTTTTGGGCTTCTCCCCACATATATCCACCCTGTTTCAGCTCAGCTTCTACTGTTCTTCGCCAAGTTGTTTTTGGCCTACCAGGCTTCCACCTTTCAGTTGGGGTCCATCTGAGGGCATCTTTAGGTAACCGTTGCTGGTCCAAATTTAAACACGCCAAATAAATTTTAGAGATGTTAGGTACCCTCTTAAAAAAATTGTTATTTACCTTTCTTCATACCTGATAACCCTCCCAAATTAGAGGGAAGCTTCCAAAATGTTGATAACAAATTACGAATCTTCCAAATACTGTGGTTTCTTATTATTTTTGTGGGTATTAATTTTCATGGTTAGAAAAAAAATATGACCTTTCTTTTGATCCTCGATCAACGGTCAGTAGTTTTTTTAAAAATTGACACATTTCTCTGCATATTCGGCATATTATCACTAAAACAGTGCTACATTTGCTCAAAATTTAAACGAAAATTGTATAAGCATTGAAGTTTATGAATTTTTGTAATTCAGAGACAAGCTGATCTAAGCAAAAGACATTCCCAGTCAGGAAACAGTGTCCTGCATCTTGCTGCAAGTTTGGGTCGTCTTGAGATTACGGAGTACCTCGTGAACTGTTGTGCTCTACAATTTGGATCTTCTGTGAGCTATGGAAGAAATACAAAATTTTCTGGTACCAGTCTGGATGTCAATGGGATAAATGGATCTGGAAAAACTGCTCTCCAACTGGCTGCAGAGAAAGGTTTTAGCATTTAATATAGGAACTCTTTGTACTTAGTCAATTTACATCATTTCTGAAGCTTATAATTAGCTGTTTAAGCGAATTCACTACAGAATAGGATTGCAACTGTCAAAGTTTACCCTAAGATGGCATCTGTGAAAGCTTTATTGTAAAATGCAACTGTAAAAATTATGTCGTAAAATGGCAACTGTTTAGGTTATATTGTAAAATGGCTACTGTGGAAGTTTTTTCCTAAGATTGTAGTTGTAAAAGTTATATTGAAAAAAAGGCAACTGTGAAAGTTATATAATTGATATGGTACATGCTCAGATGTTTAATTTAAATTTTAAGTCTTCCTGAAGGTTGTAAAATGTCTTTAAAATTTTGTTGCTACAAGAAGGGGCCATATGTCTTAGCTCAGCTGTTTATTTGTAACATTTTAGGCTTTCCTAGGGTTGTAAGATGTCATTTAAACCATCCTGCAACTGGAAAAAAAGGGAATAACATGAGCAGCTTGAGTTCAGATGTTTTTTTTTTTTTTAAATAGTCTTTTTGAAGGTGATAAGATGTCTTAAACATGATGCTGCTAGAAAAAGAAGGAAGCTATGTCTTTGGTCTCAGCTGTTTATTTTTAGCATTTTACATGTTTAGGCTTCCTTGTGGTTGTATATCTTTTAATCTTTTAAACTATGCTGTTATTAGATGAAAGGGATATACCATATTCTTGAGCTCAGATTCTAAATTTTCATATTTTAGGATTTCTGTAGTGTTAAACCATGATGCTACCAAAAAGGGGGTATGCCATGTGTTTCTGCTCAGATGTTTAGTTACATTTCAGGATTCCTGAGGGTTGTAAGATGTCTTTTGAACCATGGTGCTACTACATCCCTGCTAGCTCCAACTGGAATTCTGTTCGCAGTGCCTGAGTATGAAGGTGTTTGGAGTGAAATATTATCACACAGACAAAAACACACAGATCTTATCATGGATCTAATTGAAACTAATACCAAACAGAGTCTGAATAAATTGACAGATGTTTGGATGGTAAGGAAGTTATAGTTTTTTTTTTGGTACCTAAACATTAAAAGAAAATTTGATATTAAAGAGGAAAGGGTGGGGGTGGTCACAACACCTAAGGGAAATAACTCTGTAAAAATCAGCAAAACATTTTATTTTGTGACATTTTATTATCAAACTTAAAGCATCTTAGTGATCAAAAGTTTTGTTGATGAAGCTGTTATATGTTCATTGAAAATATTCCCATGAAACATGTGGTAAAAATATCTTGAAATGTATATATTTATTAATATTGTATTTTTATCAAAGTAAAACACTGAATTAAATTTCAAGAAATTTAAACAAGGCAAATAAATTTTAGAGATGTTAGGTACCCCCTTAAAAAATATTTATTTACCTTTCTTCATACCTGTTAACCCTCCCAAATTAGAGAGAGGCTTCCAAAAAATGGATAACAAATTAAGAATCTTCCAAATACTGTGGTTTCTTATTATTTTTGTGGGTATTAATTTTCATGGTTAGAAAAAATATATGACCTTCTTTTTGATCTTCGATCAATGGGTCAGTAATTTTTTTAAAAACTGACACATTTCTCTGCATATTCGGCAAATTATCACTAAAACAGTGCTACTTTTGCTCAAAATTTTAACAAAAATTGTATAAGCATTGAAAGCATTTAAACTATTGAAAGTTGTGTATAGGACATGTTTTCCCAAGTTACTTCAAATACAAATGTAATATGTATGATAAATTTGTTAGGGAATCAAGACTCCGTTTTCATTTTCCAGAGTATGAGTAAAAGTTTTGGTAAGTCTTAATTCATGTGAATGAAAACTTGAGGTATCATTCCCAGGTATATGATAAACGGGATCGGCAAAAAACCCAAGTTTACTGAATGTCACATTTAAGAAAGCCACTATCATTGGAAAGATAAGAAAAGCTGAGAATACCTAATGCCACTATTACAGATTATTGTTGACTGAGTGACTTAACATATAGCTGGTAGCGCCAAGGCCGACCCGGCTATAAAACAATTAATATTTCATTTAATTAGACAATTAAGGGGGACAGGATGTTGTCCATTTATTATGGCATCTTACCCATGTTACTTGACAGATACAGAGATTAAACTGAGTAAACATTCACTGATGGAAATTATTGTTTGATGGAACCTTAATCTACCCATGGAAACCGCAAAAATAAGTACCACACAAATAAAAATGAAACCACAGTAGAAATGAATGATTTGTGGGATATTTTTGTTAAAATTTCTGTATTTTCTGTGAAAAATGCTAAATAATTGCATTTTTACATCAAAATTTATCCTTTGCGTGAAAATCTCACACGTGAGACAGTGTCAATTGGGGAGAATCTCGGGTATGTGTTCATTTGAATGTAACTGTAAGGTTTTACATGCCTTAACTGGTAAGCACAAAACCTTCAAATCTATTGTATGGATCTTAATGAAATTTTACATGAGGGTTATAGGCATCAGATGACTATAAGAAAGGGTTTTTAAAAGAAAAACTTTTGTTGAGCTATTTGGAGAGTTTCAGGGGATTTTCAAGTGAAGAGAGGGTTATTCTTTTTGCTTTTTGTGATCTTGCCTACAGTACTTCTGGTACCTTTTCTTTCCCTGTGCATCTCTTAAAAATAGAATATCTCACACTTCTGATGAAAATTCCAGAATATCGTTTCACTAAGCTTATGTAATAAGCCCAATTGGTTTGTTAAAGATTTAAGCGCATGTAAATTTTGCAAGTGGTTTGTGAATGTTTGTATTCAGCATTTTACATCAATCTCATGTAAGCATCAAAGTAACTTGGATGGATTTCCTTCTGTTTCAAATGAAAGCTTGGTATGCTTTGGTGAAATTGAATATGATGCAAACATATCACTGATTTTAATAGTTATGTAAATTACCCTAGGTCTTCCTTAAATAAATGTTCATTCTTCAGCCTGGGTTTGACCACAATCTACGAGACCATCATGGCAACACTCCACTGATGAATGCTTGCAGAGTGGCAAATGTTGAGTTTGTCCTGTTTCTTCTGCAGTCAGCTGTCTATACTAATACTTACGGCCAAGATGAGGGCTATATGTAAGTCATTTTTGCTCTTAAACAATAGATTACATACTGTAAACTGAGGATATTTTGCTGTATTTTTGTTGTCAGTAATGATTTCAATTATTCAAGACAATAGAGTTTGTAGGTCTTGTACTAGTTTCAATTTCCTTTCCTGAATTTTTTATGTAGAACACATTGAAATCCCAAGACCGATCTGTATGTTATTGTTTACCTCAGGGATTTCAATATGCTACATTGCAATGCAAAATCTTCTATTTTATGCTTTTCGTAACATTTTTATCATGTAGAACTAGATGTTTTTCATTTTTTTTCAGCTTTTTACACAGAAAGTTGTTTTGCTTTTAATACTGAACTCAATTTTTATGTGAATGACAAATCTTCATGCATTTGAATGATAGACAATCGAGGACCCATTTTCATTAAACCAGGGAGTCACATGATCAGACTCCCTATTATCGAGGACCCATTCTCATTAAACCACGGAGTCACATGATCAGACTCCCTATTATTGAGGACCCATTCTCATTAAACCACGGAGTCAATCGAGGACCCATTCTCATTAAACCACGGAGTCACATGATGAGACTCCCTATTATGTAATTATAACCAATGAAATTGTCAGTTATAATATACAGCAGCTACAAATATGAAATACCAAATTTCAACTTTCATTTTGTAACATCTGGAGTCATTAGATGCTAGACTGAAAACTCCATACAGTAAAACACAATTAAGCAATTGTTGAAACTAAACTCTATTGAAATGTTAAGGGATTATTGTTGTGGATTTTTCACTATGAGAAGCTAATGCAATAACGAACAGGAATAAATACTGTAATCTGATTGGTTAAAATAATTTTGTTATATCTCAATGGATAAAAAAAATATTGACATGGCCTTATTCAGTTAAATTCAGAGCTACTTTTTTCATGTTTAAAGATAAAAATATGTTTTAAAATTAATTTATACGAATTTGCTATGATAAAAATTTTGTCTATTGAAAAATAACATAAATTTTCCATGTGCATATTTTGTTTATTGCACTTTGTTGATATAGTTCTAAGGGAAATAACTCAATTTCAATACGATATTGTGTCTGGTTTGCTTAATTGTAATGGGGTTTCCTTGTAGATCAGGTATATGTGTAAATGTAAACAGTTTTTTTAAAAATTAGTCTGGAGTATTTATAAAAGGGGGAACATCCCATTTATTTTTTTTGTAATTTATCTTACATAATTTTAATAATTTTAATTGCAGAGATGCATACCGGTATGTATTTTATCTGTTCTGCAAAACATACTGGTACTACATGTATAAGATTTATTATTGCATTCACTCTGTCAGGAAAATTATTTCTCTACTTTTTAATTGATTTTCACAACTCCTGACCGGTTTGAGAAAAACAGTTTTCACCTCCATAGTGATTTGAGTTCTTGGTTGGCCGTAATAGAAAAGGGCGATTGGTTGTTGTGTGAGCATATCACATTTTCTATGAAATCTCTTATACTGTGTCTCCCATATCCAGTTCCATTGCTTATCTACTTCCTGTTTACTATTAAAAATTAATAGACAGAAATGGTTGACTGGGAGCATTTTTAGCACAGTGCTGAGTGCTTGTTTTGATTATTGTAAAGGAGGGAGGATGGCCAAGTGGTTAAGGTGCTGGACTTGTTGACACAGCTGTTGGTTTGATCCCCACATAAGTCAAGGTTTTGGTTTCGTGGCACCTACCCTAGCCTGGTTTTTACAGATTTTTCTGTCTGGAATATTTCTTACCCCACAAGCTTGGTGACCATGTGAGAAGCTCATGTTAGCCACATGGTCGTAAATCTTGCTGTGGGTTAAAACTCTCTACAGGACTTATGGTAATTGTTGACTTGTGCACATTTGTGTATTCACTGACAATGAATAAAAGAGTAATCAAGGGAACCAAGGTTCTATCAGAAATCAGAAGAATGTAGTACAGGGACCAAGACCAGACATGGAAAACAGACACACACAATGAAGAACATAAAATAACCAAAATAATACATACAAAGTAACAAAAGTAAATGAGCAACTCGGACTCCCCTATAAACTGGGAGCACGAACCAGGTGCACCAGTAGGGTAAGCATCCTCTGCTTTTTTTACATACACCTGCCGAGTTGCTCATAAAAATTCAAGTCCAGGGTAGACGAAAGAGGAAAGACAACTATGACACGTTGAACAAATCAGTTTTCATGGTGCAGATGGATACACTGTAAATGACCTTTATTTGTCCTTTACTTTACCTTTTACTGTTTCAGAGAGAGCTGTTCTGACAGTGAATCTGGTGTTTTGGACACAGATTCCATCAAATTGGATCAAGCAGAAGGTTCTTACTTACATCTGAAGATCTGTTAAATATTTGAACATCACTATAATTTTCAATGTATAGGAACTTCAAATGATGAAACTAAAAACAATCTTGTGTTGTTTTTATTGTTACAGTAGGCACTTCCCTTGAAAATGGTAACTAGTGATATTTTTGAAAAGTCAAGAACTCTTGCAAACAAAATATTTTTTTTCCAATTTTAGTGGCACAGCATTTCTTTGATCCCACCTGGTATCTGTTTTGCATTTCAGGTGATTGTCAGAAATTAGTTAGCCAAGACACACCAATAAATACAAGGTTGGAAAACTTACTTCAGGATGTTAGAAGACCTATTGGACTCTCTATTTATCACGGTATGGTAAAGTAAACATTTACTGGAGGGGGGCATTCAGGGATGGAGGGTTTATCTGGTATTGATGTTAATTGTTAGTCCCTGTAAGAATCAGGCAGTGGGTGAAACACGATATGATTTTGAAAGTTTAATTTGACTATTGCACCATCAGTCAAGGAAATTTTTTTTGGTAAATTGAGTTATAGTTTAATTGAAATGCACAAAAAATGAACATATTAAGGGCAGGTAACTCTGCTAAAAATCATTCTGATTTCTGGGCAAATCCAGTGATACAGAGATCAGAGAATGGTCTTTTGCAATAAAGAAAGCATCCTTGAGTGAAATTATATTGTCAGATCAGTTGGGTTTTGACATATATGTTTCTGATTATTTTCCAATTTTCCCTGATTCTTACAAATGCCTACACTTAAGTTTTAAGTAGTAACAGTAGTATTCAGTAATTCTTTAAGGCGGAGAATAAATGAAATGAGAGCAATTATTTATTAAGGAGGTAGACATAGGGTAAGGGAGGGACATCATTCTTACAAATCATTGGAATGTTTGTGTAAAGCATTTTACATCAATCTCATCTAAGCATTGAAGTAACTTTGATTTATTTCATTCTGTTTCAAATGAAAGTTTGATAGGCTTTGATGAATTGAATATGATGCAAACATATCATTGATTTCAAAAGTTATGTCCCTGCCCTAGGTCTACCTCCTCAAGTTAATAAAATAAAGCATTTAACAAAATTTATTTATGTTACAGATGTGTGAAAGAGTAATCAAGGGAACCAAGGTTATAGTGGTAATCAAAAGAATGTAATCCAGGGAAAAAGACCACACATGGAAAACAGACATATACAACAAAGAACATAAAGTAACTAAAATCATACATACAAAGTAACAAAAGTAAATGAGCAACTCGGACTCCACTAAAAACTGGGAGCATGGACCAGGTGCACCAGTAGGGTAAGTGTCCTCTGCTTTTCTAGAAACACCTGCCGAGTTTCTCATAAAAAGTCAAGTCCGGGGTAGACAAACAAGGAAAGGAAAACTATGACCCGTAGAATACATCAGTTTTTATGGTGCTGATGGATACACCATAACGATCCACGAGTTCATGGTGACGACCATAAAGCTTCTGTAGTGATGACTTCAATCTTGTAGCAACATAACCCTGTGACTATATACAATCAAACTAGAAATACTGTGATCAAGCTCACAAGGAGAATACCCTCCAATTCAAAGTTAAGTTGAATTACCTTCCTTTGAAGTCCTCCAACACTAATTGTATTCCTTCATGTACATCTACATATGATACCCAACATTCTTTTAAAGTTTCATAAAAAAACCCCGAGTGGAGTGGCTTAGGAGGAGGTGCACCTATGAGGCTACAATATGTAAAACCCTTAAGTTGGATTATCTCTCTTTACAATGCTTTGACAGAAATTTTAGTACTCTATGCAAATCTACATATGATATCCAACCTTCCTTAAAATTATTTCAAATTCCATGAGTGGTTTAGGTGAAGTTAATGTAGACACACGGACAGACAGACAGACAGATGTATTGATTCCTATATACCTGCAAACTTTGTTTGACACAGTTGAGGGGTAACTGTTATATGATGTATTCCTACATGCTTAAAAGTTTTAGAAATGCTCAGTATTTTGATCTCTATAAACTGATATTCCCCCATTGCAAACTTTGAACCACTGTCACAAGGGGTGGATCTAGGTATTTAGGTTAGAAATTAAGACTGTGCGAAGTGAGACAAGAAAACTGTTGGGATAGAATTTGTGAAAAATGAACATTTCTTGCAAAACATTTTTTTTTCCCAATACATTATGGGATGTATGCCTGGCTTGCCTTTCCTTGGATCCACACCTTATTACCGGGTGTAATAAACATTCCTAATTTTTTAGCTGTGTTTACCTGTTTTAATTATGTATTTCATTTGATTGCCAGGGAAAAGGAGTTACAAGATGATTTGTAATGTAATATAACAGTAGCAGATATAAAGAGGGGTGGAGAGGGTTGGCGCACCCCATTTTATTGGAAAATTTGTCAATGAATACAAATAATATACGTCCTAGCACCCTCCCCCCTTTTTCTGAGGCACCTTGGTTGGCACCCCTCCTTTTCAAAGTGTCTGGATCCAGCCCTATGTAACATAAACACTTTCATAATCTAATTTTTTTTTTGTCAGCGTAAATATAGAGGAATTACTGCCCTTAGGTGACCTCCCTGTAATTGCTACATGAGTACTAAAGTAGTTTCTATATTAAAACAGTTAGAGATTTGGGATATTTTTTTTTGTTTTAGTTATTTTTTTTTTAAATAGCTTGATCCTTTATTAAAAAGCTTTTGTGAGAATAAAATGTTAGTGAGTAACAATTTTTTAAGGGGTATCAGTCTTGTATTACATATTCCTGAACGGGTGTACATCAAAACATGGAAAATATAGTGTGCTTCCTTTTTGCATTTTCCTGTTTTTGTT
Source organism: Perna viridis (assembly GCA_037379345.1). NCBI lineage: Eukaryota > Metazoa > Mollusca > Bivalvia > Mytilida > Mytilidae > Perna > Perna viridis. Next base: position 27,275,723 of record CM074523.1, read on the forward strand.
TCTTGGCAAATGACTATCAATTTTCATCAAAAGTAGAGGGTAAATATCAAGCTATGACACAAAAAACTTGTTCTTGAGGAAAAACAGTATTTTCATGAAAAATAATGTTTCAGAAAAGGGGTCTATTTTATGAACTCAAAATAATAGTGAAAGTGAAAAGAGATAATTTTTAGTTCGACCTGTCCTGTTGTACCAAAGTTTGTGCCTTTTTTCTAAAATGGACCTAAAAATTATTTTTGACATTTCCTTAATTGAAAAACATGGTCAAAAGTTAGATTGAAACTCCTTGTCTATTTAAAAAAAAAAATTATGAAATTTAAGGTATACTCTAGAAGCAAGGAATACAAGACTGAGACCAAGATTATTATCAGTATGTAAAAATTGTCAGATAGAATATTTGAATTGAATTACCTCCCTTTGATTGAAAAATATATTTTGTAAACTTACTGTCAACATCACAAAACCTTTCCATAATTAAATGTAGAATATATTATAATGGTGTACATGTATTTTGTATGTGTACTTTTATAATAACAAAATCTACAGCATTGTACACTGAAATGTAATCATCAACATTTTTGGTGCAAATTAAGTACGAATGTTCATTAATTCTCGTCAGCTTTTGGTTATTATTTGCCCCAATATGGTATCTATCGTAAGGAGGACTAATATTTTAGTATTTAGGATATCGAGTGGATGTTTTTTTTTTTCTTTTGCTTGATAAAGTTTGGGCGCGAATGTTGAATTAGTCATGACAGAGAGATCATGTAAATATTGTATCTGGCACTGGTTTCTGGTCATGCACATGATGAAGACAGTTTTAGTGTTCTGGGACTGTCATCTAGTCTTTTTTTTCTTAAATTGGTCTAAGATCTTTTATTTTTAGTTAAAGAAAAACAATGTAAATATAGTAAATTTTATCTATAAATCTCAAGAAAGAAAAGTTTTGTTGAATTTAGTTCCATTTAAATATTGTCTTCTTGATAGCACAACCGGTTCACTATAATTACCTCCCTTTTACTGATTTTTTAATATTTTCATACACAGTTATTATAACCTATTAATGGTATTTTTTAATGCATACATTGTGTGTATACATATATAATGAATATATTTTAGGAAAATTTACGAAGATTTTAATTTTTTAATTCAAATATTTGAAAAAATTCTTTATGTAAAACACCAAAAATTGATGTTAAATTTTAAAGGTTATAGTTGATATGCAACTATTTCAGTTGTTAAACTATAATCAATCAATCAATTTCTGTTGAGGTCCCTTCTCTCAGTTGAGAAGGATTAGTTTAAATGAGGAAGTAGTTTTGTAGAGTTGTGGACATGTCTCAGGGTGTTGGACTAGACTGTCATTCAATCTATCTAGGTTGAAGTGTAATGAATTAAACTTTGAGATATATGGTGGTACTTACTGGTGTTATTTTAATACTGCAAAAACATTGAATAAGACTGCCAAAAATGTTATCTTTACATGATTGTTTACATGATTAAATCCCATTCCTATGGTTTTGTAATTAATACATGTACAGTGTATGACTTATAAAGAGTTTGGGATATTTCACTCCTCATTTGGTAGTTTCTCTTAGCTCTATTGAAGTGCTTACATGCATCAAAAATATATTTACCATACTTGTTAACTTATGAACCTTTTTTACAGTATTCTCTCCCATTATCATTGTCTCATGTGTGAGATTTTTACACATAATAAAACAAATTTTGATGTTAAAATTCAATTAATTAGTATTTTTCACAGAAAATTGATTTTAACCTAAAGCCTTCCACATTTCTTACATTTTATGTACAAGGTTCTAAATTTTTCAGTGATTTTCTGTAATTTCAGATGGTTTAGTGAACCATGTTTGTGCTGTGAACCTAACAGACAAATCTACCTCAATGCATTGTTGTTTACTCAGGGGAGATAATTTAGAAGTATTGGAATTGTTACTTAAGGTAGATCCAAACGAATCTACAATAAACACGAGGAACTCCTCTGGACTAACCCCTTTACATTTGGGTTGCCAGTTGAATAGGAGAAAATGTGTTCAAAAGCTTGTGGTGAGTTTTTATATGCCCATTTGTGACCAGTATGTTACGGTTTATTTAGACACTGTCCATCTGTCAGTCAGTCTGTCTGTCTGTCTGCTAAGGACTTGATGGTGTTTAGTATACTGTTTGTGTTAATTTAGTTTTGTGTTTTTAATTGATTTCCAATGTTTTTGTTCATAGTAATGGAACTTAATCAAACAGAGAAAAAAAATCAGCCTGGCATATTATCAGTTAAAATATGACGATGCTTATGTTATCACCAATTACTAGAATTTGGTTGAACTGAATAATCTATAATTTAAACTAAGACAAAAAGCAATATACATAGTCAGAAAGACAATACAGTGAAATCTATCTAAACCAAATCCTGAGTAAACCTAATCCATATCCATATAGTCTTTTGCTTTCAAAAAATATACGAATGATATTTGTCTTATCCTATCACCTCTCTAACTAACCCCACTACTGAACACCTGTGTAAACTTAACACTTGTCAAAACCAAACAACTGTCTAAACCAAATACCTGTCAAAACAAAACACCTGTCTAAACTGAACACCTGTCAAAAGCAAATACCAGTCTAAACCAAACACCTGTGTAAATCAAACCAACTTTAAATTCCAAAAAGGATCTGGTTTAGACATGTTTCTTTCTATCATTAACAGTAGGGACAGTAGTAGCAGTTTTTTCTATATACATTACATAGGAGTTTTAGTTACAGGTTGGTCAGGACTTCTGGCTTGATAGATGCCGAACATTTCCAATTCAACTGCCATTTTTCTAATTTTGACTATTGAACTAATGTACACAGGATGAACTGCAACAGTTTTTTTTTCATATGTTTTATTAACCCCTTGGAAATATAATTATACTTGTCATTTGTTTTTCATATGCTATTAAGGAGGTAGACCTAGGATAAGGAACACAACTAACAAATCATTTGAACGTTTGTATTCACCATTTTACATCAATTTCATGTAATCATCAAAGTAACTTGGACTGATTATATTCTGTTTCAAAGAAATGCTTGAAAGGCTTTGGTGAAATTGAATATGATACAAACATATCACTGATTTCATGAGTTGTGTCACTTACCCTAGGTCTACCTCCTTAAAAGAACTAAAAAATAAAATCTTGAAAAATATGTAAATGGTAGCAATGACTTAAATTATATCACTTATGATAGGAACCACTTTGTTGCTACTTAGAAAGTCTCTTAAATTTCAATATTGGTCCTAAATATTTTTTTTCATTTTTTCCTTTGTACATTATATATAAGGACTTGGCAAAAACACTTGAAAAAATTGTTCATTTACCTTGAAAAATTTATTGAAAAATTGTACTATGCTTTGGTTTGGTTTACAGAAATGCAATATTAGTTTTTTATATTTAGGGTCCATTCATTGGCTGATAATCATAGCTGAAGTTTATGAAAGAGATCTATTGTTTAGCTTGCTTACATTGTTGTATTTTTTTTTCATTTGTTTTTCTGATTTTTATACCCTGCCACGTGAAGTCACAAGGTATTTTGTGATACCCTCAGAAAGTTGCATGTCTGTCTGTCTGTCTGTCTACTACATTTTCCAGATGAGCACTTGATCAATGAATATTTCTAAACTTTGCACAGTTGTTTTAGGTGCATGTAAATTTTGGGCAAATCCAAAATGTAGATTTCGAGTTTGGCAATTTTGAACATTTTGCCATCCCCCTTTTTCAACCATTGCATTGTGGGGTTTCACTAAATGTTCTATTAATGCCTTCTTTTTTATCATTAAAGTACACATAATTCCTATTTTGACAGGATCAGGTTGGGATAGATTTAGACATTCGGACCTTGGATGGTCGACTTCCTGAGGAGATGACAAATAATAAGCATATAATCAAAATTATACAGAGAAAGAAACAGAACTTTTCTGTCAGGTATTGTGTGCAAGCAGTTGATTTAAAAAAAGTACTTTAAAGTTGGTATAGTTCTATCCTTTTCTTCATTTCTGTCAGATAATGTGGCATGTAGTTGATTAAAAAAAATACTTTGAAGTTGGTATAGTTTTATCCTTTTTACATTTCTGTCAGGTAATGTGGCAAGCAGTTGATTTTAACAATTAACTTGGAAGTTGGTATACAAATGTTCATGTGGTCTTATCCTTTTCTATCATTTTATCATTTCAGACATCTAAGGAATGTTTCTAATTTTTATACTGTCTATTTAGACTGGATGTATTATGGCATCCTCTTCTATCATTTTCTCATTTCAGACATCTAAGGAATGTTTCTAATTTTTATATGGTCTATTTAGACTGGATGTATTATGGCATACCAGTGTATCCATGTATCATTCACACTTTACACAATTAATCAAAAATGCTGCCACCAATTTCTGTGAAACTTTGATAATGGATTCTTTCTATTGATGCATCCTTGACTTTCTTTACATTCTTATAAATTTCCCTTTTTTGGTTTTTGAATTCTTGACTATTTGTACAAAAATGGGGTAATTATCTGTTTTTGGACTTAAACCTTTGCAGCAATGTCAATGAAACTTTGGTATATTATATATTTATATTAATGTAAGCCCCTTTCAATCTTTGTAAATTTCTGCTTTTATAATTTTAGAGTTGTGTGACTTTGATCATAAAAAGGGGGAACCTCATAGTTTTCAGACTATAACTCAGTAGGGGTTGCACCCATTTTCATGAAACTTTGGAAAACAGTTAATTACTATTGATGTTAATTTTTAATTTTTATTAATTTTGATTTACCATTTTGGATTTTTTTCTTTATTCTTAAAAATGGAAGATTTCCCATAAGTACACAATCAGCTTAAAATGCTTCAAGCAATTTTCATGAAACTTTGTTCAATGATTTTTTTTGAATAATATAATATTTTGATTATTATATATTTGGTGTCAAACATTTTGTCACAATCAAATTAAGACCTCTATCAAGCTTGAATTATGTGTCTTTATATGCCCCCTCTGTTCAGGGTTTGACCTTTGTGGGCATTTTTAGCCGTGCTCGGCAAAACATTTTTTTTTTGGAAAAGGTGATACAAAATAACCTGGTTTGCAGCAGTTTGCACTTACAAACTGAGAAGAAGTTTATAAAAATTGTAAACTAGCCCTACTCCTACAAAGTAAGAGGTTGGAATTCCATTCCTTCATACCCTAACCTTTTACTTCCGAGCGCCATATTGCATAATGCTCGTTCCGCCGTTCCTTGAAATCGGCAGAATTATAGTAAACTATTTCCCATTTAAAACGTTTTATACAGTTTCTTTACCATTACACGGGAGAAGGTGACTAAAGAAAAGCAATGACCTACCTGATGAGAAAATCCAGCAATCCTGGAAATCTTTTGTAAAAGCAGTTAAAATGAACTTCATATTTGGTTTTTAGCCTTTTGAGTGTAATTCCGGTTGATAAAATTACGGATTTTAAAATTTGCGAAACGAACATACCAAATTAACCAACGAATTGCCCTTACCAACTTTAAGTTCGTTTTGTCAAAAATATATTGTATTCTGTAAAATTAGTGACCTAATTCTAAATTGCTGGTAATTTTGATAACTGTCTTCATTACAAATGTTTTCTAGGTATTTAACAAATATTTAGGATTTTTATCGTTCTGTTTTTGGTAGGTTAATCTTCTTTTATATAAGTAAAAGACCTAAAGTATTTTAAAATGTGTGTTTAGCATTTGCGTTGGCTTTGAACATATCAGATGCTAGAGGTTAGGATGGCACCAAGTCAGAAAATAGCTTGCCAGACAACCTCTAGCATTACTAGAGTAAACTAGCCCAAACCAGATTTAAGAATATAACCTGTTCAAAAATTAGAAACATATCTTGTAATTCTGACGTCGAATTCACAAAAAGTCGTAAGAGTAAAGTTGATCGTAAGTAATGACGTCATGACAGAAAATAGCATTGTGATGTCATAATTTTAAGATCAATTTCACACTTACGACTTTTTGTGAATTTGATGCCTTAATGACAGTCTGAATATAAATGATCAATTCGTATTCAAAATGTTTGGGATTATTTATTTGCAGAGAGTTGACCAATCAACATTGATGACTTTTAGTACCAAGCCAGGTTATACAAAATATGTAGTCTTTGTAAGAATCATGCAAATTCTGTAAAATGTGATACACCCCAAAAAGGCTACATATTTTTATTTTTGTTATTCAGTTGCTTTAAAGGTCTATATGATGAAATGTATAATTATTCATTCCAATCTGTTTGCTCTTAGGAGATAATCCACATTGAAAATCTTACAGTTTCTATTGTATTTTAGTGTCATTTACAGAGTTATCTCCCTTAATTTGGAATTCTACAGTACAGTTATATGAAAAGCTACATGTTTATTTCTGTTTACTTTAACATTTAAACAAAATATTATAAATAAAAAATATGTAGGCTTCCCAACCATGAATCACATTTTGCATGATCCTTATCTGGAGTGCTACTTAAATCATTCTGTCAAAATGCAACAGTTTTACATTATTTTTAAACACATGGTTATTTCGAAGTTGTGAAATTTTTTTTCATTGGACTAGACTGTATACATCTTCTTATAAATAATATCTTTAATAATCATTTTTATACCCCTCCACTTGCAAAGTAGGAGGTATATACGGGGTAGTGATAGAGGTGTCTGTCTGTTCTTCCGTCCATATTTCCTTCCTTCTGATACACTTGGGGACCCATCTCTTATCAGTTACTCCTTCTACACCGCTGAAAGACATTGAATGAAACTTTCACAGACTCATTTTTCCATGTCCCCATTGTGCACCTTCTATTTCAGATTTTGATCTGAATCAATAGGGGGTTTCACATATCAAAGCATGAACTTATGTGAAATATTTGTGAACATTTGTGAATATGAGGACGTGATGGGGATTCATCTCTTATATGTAACTTCTTCTACACCACTGAATGGAATTGAATGAAACTCTCACAGAATCTTTATTACATGTTTCTTTTTGTGCACCTCCTTTCATATTTTGATCTGAATCAGTTTGGAGGCAAAATGTGCATGTCATCAAATGGGGGAGTGGGATATCATGTTCAGGCGTGGATTGAAGGACTGGTGTACCAGGCGTACACCCCCTAAATCGGTAAGAAAAAAAATTTCACCACAAGTTTCACCCCATAATATGTTTTGCCTTGCATTGCACAGCATTTAGTTCAATTAATGCCCCTCCCCTAAACTCAAATCCTGGATCCGCCCCTTATGTTAGTGAGCATTGAAACAGTTTTTGTAGTTTTTATTAGGGATGTAGAAAGTTTATACATGACACAACTCCATATAGATTCTTATCTTTTAAGAATTTTTTTCTGTGAACAAATTGTCTGTATGTTATATGAATTATTATAGCAAATTACAAGTGTAAAATAAGTGCCTTTATTGAAATAATCACAAAATACATGTGCTTTTGGACCATTTTCATAAGTATGGCAAAAATATTATATGTCATTAAATACATGTAGCAAGAAACAGGTCTGAATAATGCAAATAGAAAGTAATCTGTCTTTGATCGGTCTTAAAGATGTGTAGATATGTTCAGGAACTATATGTAAAGTTTTCAATTTGATGACACTAACTATTGTTTTGCCTTTTAACATTCCATTTTATGAGACTATTTTTATTTATTTCATAATAACATTAATGTATTCGCTCAACATCAGTTACAATACTTATTTCTTTTTCATTCAAAGGTCAAGTTCAGTTTTGAGGTCAAGGTCATCATCCATTACTACTGTGGTAACTGACACACAGCAAGTGCATTCTGATGTACAGACCACTATTAACTTTGATAAAGTTGCTACCAGATTCCAAGCAATGAAACAAAAAATTGGTGGGAAAAGATCCATAAACCAGAAATGAACTATATTGCTGTTGACCCAAAATTCAAGGTCAGGCCATTGTTAGTTCAAGGTTATAGTATGTAAATAAAGCTAAATTAGATTCTTACACAAGGTAAACAAATCACAGATTCTTACTACAAATGAGTATAGGTGCATATTTTGTCTGAGGAATGCTGCATTTCACATGCAGTCTACCTTTATTATTCACCATATTGTTAACTGTGACACATCTTGCTTTAGTATAAAATGCCTCCGACATTGCCAATGCTTTTGTGAACATTCACACAATGTCACTATTTCAGAGAGTATGTACTTTACATTTCTGTAATAGCAGTAGGAATAAAGATCACATTCCATGTGAGTGATGTCACTGTTTCAAGGGTATGAACTTGACATTTCTGTAAAACCATTACAGTTAGAGATAACGTTCAATCTGAGGTCATGCAGTTGGCATGTACAGGTCTGCTTCAAGTAAGTAGACAGAGGGTAAGGGACATAACTCTTGAAAGCGGTGATATGTTTTTATCACATTCAGTTTCACCAAAGTGTATCAAGTTTTCATTGGAATGAAGTTAACCCAAGTTACTTTGATGCTTACATCAGATTGATGTAAAACAGTAAATACAAACGTTTCAATGATTTGTAGGAGTTCCTAACCTTAGATCTACCTCCAAAAGTTACATATCTCTAAAACTTTTTGATTTCTCAAAGAAATTTACTTTAACGATAATATACTAAGTAGCAGTCTTTGTAAGAATGTTGCAAATTCTAGAATATGTGATAAACCCCCAAAAAGGCTACACATTTTTATTTTAGTTATTAAGTTGCTTTACAGTTTTAGATCTATGTGATGAAATGTATAATTATTGTATTTTAGTGTCATTAATAAAGTTATCTGCCTTAATGTTAGATTCTGTGGTGCATTCTACATATTTTTTTTATCTTTTATGAACAAGGGTTCTGTGAGGAGACGCATTTTTAAGCATTTTAAACAAAATATCAATAATAAAGATATATAGGCTTTCCAACCATGAATCACATTTTGCATGATTTTTACCTAGAGTGCTACTTAAGTATTATTGTACATATTGAATATATTGAATTTATCAAAGAAAAAACAACCCCTCCAGGATGAAAAATGTCATCTCAAGGCCACCCATGGGTCTTCAATAAATGACAAGGAAACCCTCACACCACTGGGCAGGCTGCAGCAGGCCTCAAAACAACATTAATAGACAGGTATAATATATACTCCAGTAACATATAAAAGTAAACATAAAAAATAAAAATGAGACAACGCATACAGAGGCCAGAAATAATATAAATCTAAATGTTTCTCAGCAATTTTAGATCACAGCCACTAGATGTTTGGTATACAACTTCAGTATTGGGTCCCATATTATGGGATGGGATTTCAGGTCCGTCACATTCCTACTGAATTTATTTTTCTGTTTAAATGTGAGATTTTTGATAACATTTTCTTCATACTTTTTTAAAATCAAATTAGAATCATCACCATAATAAATTATTGAAACAGTTCGTTCAAAGAACAGTACTTTACCGCAACTTGGCCATTTCTGTATTTGACCCCTTTTCTAATATTCTAATGCAAAATTTCCAAAAGATGACTAGTAGTCATTTCAAATAAGGAAGACTTTTTTTAATGATATCATATTGTCAGATTTGGAATGTGTGTTTCAGATAATCCCACAAGTCTGACTTTTACATGTGTATAAACTTGGTATTAATCAAAGTACTGCTTACTCAGTCTACACAAACTCCTTGTCAGCAAAAATTGTTTTTAATTAATTTTAAATTAATTTTTGTTTCATGCTTTGAGCTTAAGGATACAAGAATACACATGTGATTAAAAAAAAACAGAAATACCCAGAAAAGCTGCCAACGTAAAATTTAAAAATTGGTAATCAAAAAATTGAAAATTTTACTATATTTGATTATAATTTATATGGATTTACTTCAAAGCTTACAGGATTCGGTTGATTGATATGCAGTTATGTATACAATGTGAAGTTGTGAAAAGTTATTTATTTTGCCTTGCATTTTTATTGTAAACATAACAATTCAATTGTATAGATTTAAAAAAAAATGGTGAATATGTGATATTTATTTTGTCCACTGCCAAATACAGTGAAATCTGACAAAGTAGAACTCTGAAAACAAGAAAAGCTATATAAACCAGACAAATTTCGAAGTCCATGTACATGTATTTTTATCATGGTAGATAAAAAACAGTTTTATACTCAAAAAGAGGTTCTGTTAAGGCAGGCTTCATTTTACGTGTAAATTAATTTTTACAGCACATTGTTCGGTAGTTTTTGTAAGCTAAAAACGTTTTTGATGTTTACAATTTACCCTTCAGTATGTGAATTTTGTTTTGGTGACCAACGGTTTCACATGCTGGAATTTGACCAAAAGTGTACTGAATTATTTGCTGTATTTTACTTTACAAATGAAGTTTACTCTTGATATTCATATAGAAGGAATGATAAACTTCTTTTTTTTTAATTTTGGGTCAAATTCTTAATTTGAATTCGAGGACGTCAATATATTGTTACATAGAACGACATATTAATCTAAGAAAGTAAACAAATAAAGCTCTTAAAAGTGTAATAGAATATTTAATGATGAATTCGTCAATCTGTTCATCAATTAAAAAATATTTATTAAGGGTTTTGATATTTTCAAGGACTTAATAATGTGCACTCCCTGATATTTTTAACAATATATTTTTATAGAAGAAATTTCTCCGTTGTTTTTCTTAATTTTTTCATTATTTTTGTGCATCTTAAAGTAATGAGACTCTTTACCTTGTCCAAAAAGGAGGACAAGCAAATGTACACTTGAAAAGCTGTGTATTACACTTAATTGACTAAGTAAACGTTCGAATATTAGCCTAAATATGATCAAAACTGATAATACAATACAAATTACTAATGTGCATCAATACGGGATTTAACTGTCCAATACGGTTTTTAACCGTCCATTACGTCATGGCCTGGTTAAAATCCTTATTTTATTATTGAACTAGTTAGTCAATAGAGGTACTAGTATGACTGCGTAAGGGTTTCCATATTGGCTGACTTAATGGTCCTCGGCTAGCAATATTGGACTTCGGCTACGCCTCGGAACTATAACTAAGCCAATATGGAAAACCTTACACAATAATGTACAATTATTGCGTAAGGTTTTCCATGTTGCCTTAGTTATCGGTTCAAGGCTAGCCATATTGTACTGAGGCGTAGACAAATTTCAATATGGCTAGCATTGAACCAATAATATAACTCGGCCAATATGGAAAACCATACGGAATTATACCTTTATTGACTAACTAATCCAAAACGTCATATTGACCTATTCCAATATTGATCTTAACCAGGCCAGTATGACGTATTTGGAGGCTAGATCTGGAATTTGACGGCTTAATCCCGTATTGGCGCACTTTTGTATTTTGTATTGTATTTGCAGTTTTGATCATATTAAGGCAAATGTTCGATCGTTGGTCAATAATACTAGAATATTACTTAACTGTATACATTTATATATTTTTAAAATTGTACTTAATTTATTTACATAAAATTGAATAAAATGTTGTTCAATAGTACTGAGTTTTAGTTTCTTTTAAAAACTAAGAATCAAATGGTATGTTTTAACGATTATCGGTAATTTGAGCAAAAATCCTCTGATGTGTACTTGCTGATAATGCTTGGATCGGCAACCTGACTTGATACAAGAAATTATTGGGTTAGTTTGGAATTACACCACGCACGCCAATTACACGCCTAGGGATTCTTTTTTTGTGAGGGTAATGAAATTACTTTTTATTATCACGCCGCAACGACGACAAATTTTTACTTGCAAGCGTCCTGTAAATATTTTGTAACCAGATAGAAAAAAATACAGTACATGTACAATATCTCTTTAACATTTGTCCTGAAATGGTATGAAAAATCAAAAATCAATACGGTATACCTTTCTAAAGCCACAATTAACTGTAAGTGTTTGTAGGAATCAGGCAAAATGGGAAAAATCAGAAACATGCATGTCAAAAACCCACCAATCTGACAATCAAGGATGCTTTTTATTTGGAAAGACCATTATTTGATCTCTTCATCATTGGCTTTGCTCAGAAATTTTCAATAGAATCTGAAAAAAATGAGGATTTTTCTGTCCTTGAAATGTTCATTTTCAGTGCATTTCAATGAAATTATTACTCAGTGGTTCAGCATGATATGGAAAATCTTGTCTGTTTTCCTTGATTCTGATGGTGCATATATTCAAATTACACAATCAAAATAATGAGTTTTTTCATACCATGTTTCACTTACTGCCCTATTCTTACAGGGACCGACACTAAAGATTTGCTGCATTCTTACTCTTGCTATTGTACACGTAAATCGACAAAATAATGTGGAAAAAAACAAGATGCTCTTACGAGTTATAACTTGTGTAGCTGATGTTTATCTTGTTTTGTAAACTAGTTATTATAAAATACTATATTAGTGAGCAGCGCGAAGCGGTGTGAGCTCTACGGTTTTTTCATGTACTATCCAATTTTCCTTAAGGTTCTGCAATATGCTAACGAAAAAATGACGTGTCCTGGAAGTAACAAAAGGTGACTGTCCTTACGGTTATTTCATGTACGTATGCTCTCCAATTTTCCTTCAGGTTTCCCAATATACTAACGAAAAAAGTCATGTCCCGGAAGTAACAAAAAGTGACTGTTCTTACGGAGAAAATTCGTCGTTTCCTTAAATAAAAAAACCCCAAAATAAATAGGTTAAGATTACGTTTCAGTAGAAATAACTCCATCTTTTCTGATAGTTTTCTTGTCCTTTTTTTAATTATTAAAGGAAGTGCAATTGATGTGCTTTTAAAAGATTTAGAATAAACGTGGATGTACGCACGTGTATCGCTGCTGTTCCACTGTTGCTTTTGTCAAGAACCTAACCCTTCTCGGAAAAAAATATGACTCCGATTGTATTACTTAAATAGAATCATTGCTTTTCTACGATAGGAAAGATAATCGTTTCTTTTTTGAATTTACAGCTGTCAATAGTCCTTTTTCTTATTTCCTTTTTACATAATTATAAGTTACAAAAACATTCAGAAACTCGAAATGACAAAAACTTGCAATAGACAAACACTTAGTACACACCAAAAAATGAACAGCAGAAACCTCACTTTTATTTAAATTGCAACATTCGGTGAAAATCACCGACTACAAGCTCACACACCAAAATCTAAAACAAATCCTTATCCTAATTCTTAAAATTATTTATATAAGAAAACATACGGGTTAATAATAAAATAATAATAACAACAACAAAATGCTTGTGCTAACTGTATTGGACAGTTTACATGGACCGATAATGAAAGGGTTAAGAGTTGAACATGGACCAATCAAAAGTCATAAAGTCGCGTTTTGGTATTTTGGTTGTCAATTTTGAGTTACTATATGGTAGAAACGTTCATACAGGGCACTTTGTCTCTGTGGTAGGGATCGATTGTTGTCAGTTTTATGCTCAATAATTTTGCCCCTGACGAAAGCCCTAAGGCCGACCATTTGGGCCCCATATTCTTTTTTTACGTTCTTTTTACTTTTTATATTTTATTTGTAAATTAATCCTTTTTATTTTTAAAAGTGGCTATTGTTCCTTTTTAGAGATATACGAAAACTGCTATCTGACCCCCTATGTTCTATTTTTAGTATCGGTGGCCACGTTTTTCGACGAATCAAAAATCGAAGCCGAATCTAGGGAACAGTCATGCTAATTTTCATTAAAATCAATTAACTGGTTTCATATTAGAAGATGTTTGTGGGCCACATGTAGCCTGCCCTGTGGCCTGAAGGTTTTATCGTCGTTCAATGGAGACCCATTGGTGGCCTTGATATGACATATTTCATCCCGCTTGGGTTGTTGTCGCTGACATATTCACCGTAGCTATTCTAGTTATATTCTTTTAAATAGATGTATTTAATATGTTACAGCGGTGCGTTGATAAAATGATAAATTCATGAATTGGTTCTAAATTGAAAGTCCTATAATGAATGCATATCTTGTCATGGTGTTAATTCACAAACAGCTGCAGAAATAGATGTTGAGGGTGCGTCATGCCACATATAGTGAACAAATTTTGCAGTTGTAATATGACCCTCATAACGGTCATTTGGTTCGCCGTTGGCCCAATTGAAATACGTCATTTCCGTTCCATCAAAATACGTCCATTTACGTGTAGTCTCGTTTTGCATACCCTGTATAAATATCGTTTCTGACCCAATCACACTATCTGTAAAAATATAAATAATGGAACACAAATTTGTTGTACGCTGATAAGTAAATTTGTCGTTTTATCATCTAGCTTTAACCGTGTGTTTATACTTATTAAGTTAATTGATGTATTATATATATATTCTAAATTCGCTTAATTAATCAAAACATGATATAAATAAATATATAAATATAGATAATAGATTGAAGTAGTAAAGGATGAGCTATTAAACCCGTTATGTATTAACCAATTCTAATTACCATTGAAAATCGAAAAGGTAGTTTTGCAGTTTATACCATTATTAAAAAAAATACACAATTGATCTCAGAAACATCTATCGATGATAAAATGACCTTGTTGGTAAGGACCTCAAAATTATTTATTTATATATCAAGAAATAAAAACAACGAAATAGTAAGACGATGCGTAGCAGTAATCGTTATTACCAATTGTCTTTTCCATGCAAAGTTGCTTTAAATCTCTATCGACTTTTATCACTTCCCCTCCTTCTTCAGAACATATCATTGGGACGTCCACCGGAGACACTGACACCAAACCAGTGATAAAGGAAAAACAAAACAGTTGACAATACGGATTTAAAATACTTTGTAGGCTGCATTTTGTTCTGTTAGTTTGTGGATCTGAAACATTAGAAACCTTCCACGATGAATTCAGTTATCATGACATGAGAGCACGTGTATGAAAGGCAATAAATAATTTGAATTAGAATTGCATTGCATTCTTTTAATTACCGCTAGAAACTTGGTTCCATTGATGACTTTGAAGAACTTCTTCAAAACGAGCGTAACATTCGAAAATTAAAGTACCATTGTGTGTGAGAATCAGGCAATGAGTGGCACATCACTTTTCTCAATGTGGTCCTTTTTTGCCTCAAATATATTCAAATTCATCTAGAAAACAACTGAAAAGCTATTTCAATTTATCCTGAAGCATTGGTGATGTAGATATTTTTGACTGTTTATATATGGAAAAAGTTCGGGAAAATTTTCCCTCCATTTTTCCATAGTGCATTTCAACTATCAATATCTTAAAAAAGTAAACTTTATACAAACACTTTGATGATTATTTCTGGAGGTTATCGGGTATAAATACTTGGTTAATGCAATAAAATCTCTGTGTTATTTTCCTTCATGTGCAACACCTTAAAAACATTTTGCCTGATTCTTAGAAGGAAAAGAACTTAAATTGCATTTGATTATTTAAAAAATAAGTTTCAGATAAGATTCAATTCTGTTGAGAAAGAAAGAAGGGACAGAAGTCAAAATTATCATTAGACGGAATTATACTACAAAAGACCAGTAGTAATTTCTTCGACATTTCAGGATTTATGCGAGACATTTCTTAGTTTCAAGATGACATTTCTTAATTTCACTTCCAAAAAACTTGCAGGAGAAAAAGAATCAAGATGGAAGTGACTTGAAACCAAGAAATGTCTCGTATCAAGAATCATGGAACTACCAGGCCTTCGTAGTAGACAGTAGTACAACAAATAAAATGAAACGAACGAAAGTATTGATGAAATATAACCATGGCATTCTGTACATATTTTCCGACTTGTTTAATTAACTCACATAATTTTTTTTTTTAAATCAGAAATTATAGGATACTTGATTGGAAAAAGTTCAAAAGCACACTATGATCACGATTGTCGAGGATTCGAACGCCTAGATTTAACGAATGTGTAAAACTTGTTCCGCGCAAGATTAGATCATAATGTTTTATTGGCACGAATTATATATTGGTTATTCACCATAACCAGTTGCATATTCTATTTATCATATAGTTTTTTTTCTCCATAATTTACTGCTGTTTTCAACAAAAAATTAAAATGTTATGACCGGTGGAATGGTATTCGTGTTGTGACGTTAATTTCGTCGGGAGAGTGAAATTACCGAATTTATTTCATGGTGCGAATTATCAATTGTTTCCTGCAGGGAGCATTCGATAAATTGCTGATATCTATATCATAAAAGAATACAGATGTGCTATAAGTTTATGGTAATATAAATTAAAATTATATATGGATACCATCTGCAAAAATATGTTAAATTTGAATGAATTTAATTCTACAAACCATGTACAGCATAGTAATAGTTCCATCCAATCTCAAGCGTGGTTTGTATCTCTGCGACGTCCACAAAATCTCGATCAAACAAGAAGCACGCTTTAGAAATATAATTAAAAGCCACCGAAAAACAAGACTGTGTACTACCACAAACAATCACACATTCAAGTTTACTTTCAACTTCTATTGTTTTCAAAGGCGGTTCCAAAAGTTTTATGTCTGTGAATATCGCATTTCTTACATTTCCCATATATTGTATACCATGCTGAGATGTACACACTTTCCGACAGATATACAAAACTAAAACAAAAATCACCAAAACACTGTCCATATTCTTAGGTTAATTCGGCATTCAGTCTTGAAATACGTGATGGTATTTTTAAGCTTGGTCTGATACTTGATGCGAACTACTATCATAAAATCTATATATTTTCGTTTAATATTTTTACTCCAGACAATAAAAGCTTGACATGCCTTTGAACCTTACTATAAAAACCACTTTTTTAATATAACAATTTTTTATCACAAAAATGACTTTAATAACATATTTTGCACTTTACAAATGGATCTAATAATTCACGATAAAACACTTTTTTTTATCATTAAATGATAACACAAATATCATAATGAACCGGATGTAGTATTTTGGCGACCAGAAAATCGAACGAATGTATGACGAGGAAGCTTGAGATATCAATAGTTTGATCAATATTATCTTTAAAAAAAAATGAAACGTGAACATTAGTATAACTTATGTCAAATAGTCGTTACGTCTTGTTATGTAAAATATATAAGTTCTATAATGTTTGTTACAATATATCGACAAGCAAGTTAAATTTGTTAACTGTTATTCTATGAGAAAACCGGTCAATGTAGACAAAATTGTAATTTCTACAGTATTTGCAAACCCCAAAATTGTTGAAAAAAAGTGTCAAAGTATATATGTTTTAAAAGTAAACATTCATATCCCATTTTTGTTTATTTGCTTTTTTTTTTTTTAATAAAGTAGGACTTGAAATGCATGAAAATTAACGGAAAATATAGCGCCAAATATGGCAAAATGAAAAGACAAAATTTTGTTTTTAGTTACAGAAACTAGTAATAAAAGTGTGAAACGTAATGATATAAATCTAGTTTGTGTTTGATAATAAATATTAAGTGTGAGTCCTTGCAAGAATCTGACAGTAGGTGAAGCATGGTATGAAAACACCCATCACTTTGAGTGTAATTTGGCTATTTGCACCATCAGAATCTAGGAAAACAGACAAGATTGTCCATATCATGCTGGACAATTGAGGCATAATTTCTAAAAATGCATTTAAAATGAATATTTTAAGGGCAGATAACTCTCTCAACAACTCATTTTTCCAACATTCTATTGAGATATATTTTAGCAAAGCCAGCGATGCAGAGATCAAATAATGGCCTTTTCAAATAGAGAAAGAATCCCTGAGTGATATTACCTTGTCAGATTGATGGGTACTTGACATGCATGTTTCTGATGTTTTCCCATTTTGCGTGATTCTTACAGACACTTACAATTATTTGACATATTGCAATGGCAACGATGCGAAATGTCGTTTTATAAGCTATGGTCAAATTAGCATGAATTTAATCTTTTTCCCGTGCATAAATATATAATGGACGCTTTGATTTTAGAGACATTTTGTGATTTAACGTTTTCGCTCAGTATGTGCTAATATTAGGATTTTCGTCAGTTTAGAAATGATGACCGTTGAAAAAAATTTGAATTCACGTGGCAATTTAATAAAGTATTTTCAATCAAATTTCTTGTTTGTAAGAATCACTTTCAATCACTGAATTTTAGCAAAACATTCAAATAAAACTATATCAGTATTTTATTGATGAGGTGCGAGGAAAGTACCCTCCAATTCAATGAAAATAAACGAAATATAGAAAAAGTAACATATATGGTGAAACGCATCAAATGTGTCTTCTGATAACCATTATAAAAATAGTAAATACAGAGATCACCAATTGTCTTCAAGAAGTGTAAACACACCTTCAAGTAAGCACTGAAAGGTCCTGACAACAAAATTAATAACATTTACTGTAACAGAACGATAACACTTCTTCAAAATAAAATAAACTGTTGAATAGAGACACATTTGGAAGAAAATGAAAACAAATATTGACATTAGGGCGAGATTATTCGTTTCTTACCAGGTATTATGCTGCAAGCGTAGGAGACAACTTGGAAATAATAGATAAACATCTGAAATTTACAAAATTAGATTAAAGCAATAAAAATCACAATAAAACATGTGCCATTTATCAATTATTTTTTTTTATTTTTGAGAATTTCATCTTGAACTTGATATGACAAAGCAATAACTCATGCATGCTATAATACCATCGCGGGGCTAATTCGATGTTCACCATGGCTTGCTCTTGAAATGAATATAGTATATCTATAAAACAAGAAAAGTTCAAAAACGTTGACCTCATCATGTAGGACATCATAGTAGAAGTTGAATGGAAACGGAAGATTCACCTAATGTAGGCGAATGAAGTAGTATACATGTACATGTATGTCAACGTGATGCAATTAAATGTATGAAACCTGAAAAAAAGTTCACAGTGGACTAAAAATCCTGTGCAAGGTGTTCAATAAAAGTTCAAAAATTGCCCGAATGATTCAGTATCTACGAAATTAGATAATAACATAATTTTATAATTTACTTTACGTAACGGGGTAACACTCCGCTATTATTAGACACTTTTCTATATTATTAAACAAATTATTGGAAGAGTAATCAAGGAAACCAAGGTTATAGCGGTAATCAAAAGAATGCAATCCAAAGACAAAGATCAGACATGGAAAACAGACATACACAACAAAGAACACAAAGTAACAAAAGCAAAGGAGCAACTCGGACTCCCCTAAACACTGGAAGCATGGAGCAGGTGCACCGGTAGGGTAAGCGTCCTCTGCTTTTCTAGAAACACCCGCCGATTTGCTCATAAAAAGTCAAATCCGGGGTAGACAAACGAGGAAAGGAAAACTATGACCCGTTGAATAAATCAGTTTTCATGGTGCAGATGGATACACTATAACGAGTTCATGATGACGACCATAAAATTTCTGTAGTGATGACTTCAATCTTGTAGCAACATAACCCAGTTCCAGAAGCCTATTTGTTAGAGTTTAAGCGCGATACAAAAAGTCTGCGTTGTTTCGGCAAGCTCTAGCATAACGTATGAGTTGTGATATGAACACTCCATACGCAGGTGCTGAAGGGGTGTTCCCACAGATAAAAGGAAAGTTGACAATTCTGAATGAAAAGTCATCAGGTTTGTCGTAAAGTTTGGTATGTACATGTATACTATTTCATATGACTACACGAAGTGAATCTTCCGTTTCCATTCAACTTCTACTATGATGTCCTACACGATGACGTCAATGTTTTTAAACTGTTTTCTTGTTTTGTAGATAAATTTTATACATTTCAAGAATTTTCAGTTTGAAAATAATGATTTTTTTTACCATATCGGTGAAGCTATATATATCTTTTATGTTATTGTTTATCCAAGAAGAACTATAAAATACTTTGTCGTCTTTTCTTTAAAATTATACATCGTCATAATGTTTGCTGTAATCAGATATAAAAAAATGAAATCCATTACAGCATAGACCCTACGTGACATTTCAGTATCTGAGTTTGGGAAAAACTTTCCATGTTATGGAAAATGAGGTGATTAGGAATGGGAATTAACGGTTCGGAAATGAGAACAGTGGTATGAGGACAGTGTATGTGGGATAAAGATTTTGAATGGTGATGATTGAGAAATTAGTTTTTGAAGTATTTATTGATATGAAAAATGTATTAAATTTTACATGTATTAAAAACTTTAGTTTAAAAGCTGAAGTATTGAGGTACCAATCCACATAAAATTCAGACAAAGTGATTCATGGTGTAGACAAAAGATGCTTTCTTGGTCTGCCTATGCAATATGTCATGTAATATTAGTCCTTTCTGTATTAAGATCTATTCTTTTAAGAAAACTACACTTTAACTTTCTACTAAAGTCAACCAATTATAACCAAATCAAGAATGATAACTCTTACAGAGTGCTAATACCATGTACAATCTATATAAATTTTATTTCAAAAGCGCAATCCTCAATTGAGAAACTAAGACTAGTTTTGTGATCTATAACGGCTTCTGAACAAGAAATAAAATTGAATTTGGTGGGTTTTTGACATGCATGAACCATCTCTGGTCTGATTTTTATAAAGATTGCTACTTAAAAATAAAATAAAAAATAATATAAATATAAAATTAGAAATATGTAATGGGGTTTATATGGGGAATGGGGATGGGGACAATGGAGAATGGGGAGAGGTAGACGGTATAAATAGGAAGTTTATACCATTCAAGTGCTGTATATTATGTGTTGAGTTTAAATAAATATTAAATAAATATTTTTAAGGACTATTAATTACTTCAAGTGAATGAGTTAAGGATTTGAACAGTCTATTTAGTCTTTTAATTCGTTAACAAATAAATTAAAAAAAAAAAAAAGATACATTTATATCCAAAAACATTGCAGTAGAAAAGTAGCGTCAGAAACGTTGTCCTATATATACAGACGTGCAGAAGCTTGAATGGATTAGAATCGTTCTGTCAGAAGTAAGGTAAATTGGAAATGATTGTTTAGGAAGACGTACTTCGCGCACAATTGTTGTAGAAAGTCCCGCATATGCCCGATAGTCGAGACATAGCATAAAGGTCGACATAGCAGCACATTACCGGCAACAAAGTCAAATGCTGCTAGTTACAATAGATCGGTACCTCATAAACAAAGCCTAAAACCATATTAGACAGACACTGAATATCTACAGTGATGATAAATCACATTTTGGGATGATGGAATTAAACGCACGGGTGACATATCCTGAGAAGGTTTAACTAGGGTACTTTATATTAAATTTTATTTATCATTTTATTTAAAAAAAAAACAACATGCAAAATGTGAAAATTAGAAAGATGCACGTCCAAACCCCACAAATTAGACAATATGATTTCACTCAGTGGTGTTTTCTTTATTTGAAAATACCATTATCCGATCTCTGCCTCACCGGCTTCTCTAAAAAAAATCAATAGAACGTTAGAAAAATGAGTTTTTTTGACAGAACTATCTGCCTTCGAAATTTTCATTTCATGTCATTGAAATAGTCGATTTGTTTTGTAGGACTATCTGCCTTTGACATTTTCATTTCATGTCATTGAAATAGCCGAATTGGACTTTTCACCCAATGCCTAATTCTTACAGAGACTGACATATAAGTGTACATTTGAAACAACTTCTTGACTCTGGGCACCCATTTAAAAGTAGTAATAGTAAGTTCTAAAACTGATCCTTGTCGAAATCCGGATGTTACTTATGCTCATTTTGAAGATTCTCTTTTGATCAAATATCTCTATGTTCCGTTATCATTAGAACTTTTTTTTACTCATGATACAATCTTTCCGTATATGCAATATTATTTCATTTTTTTATTCAAAGCCTCCTGTTAGGTAACTTATCACACACTTTCTTAAACTCCATACGCATGTCCTCTATCTGATGAATTTTTCCATTTTGGCAAGTACTTCTAGAAGTTGTTAGCTTGTTGATCTACCTGATTTATTGTTTTTGTAATGAACAAAGTTGTATTTCTTGTAATATCAGATGGTCTCTCACGATTTTCTGCGTGATTTTATATATAATTCAGTTTAAGCTCAATAGTCTATAGTTACTTGCCAGAGATTAAGTAACTTTCTTGATAATGACTATTCGCCAGTCTTTTGGAGCAATATCTTTGGTTAAAGATTGATTTAGTAAGATAGTTTGAGGGTGCCAGTTCTTTTGGAACTCTTGTTGAAATTTGCCAGATCATGATAGTTTATCAATTTTTATTGCGCTTAAATGCTTTAATTTAGACTGCATTTTTAAGTCGCTAATATTGTTAGCAACTTCTTGCACTCATAATTTCAGTACATAATATTTGCATATGCTTTGCATGTGTAGGTCTCTCTACCAAGGACGATGATTGTGATTCACCGTATATATGCTGGATTTATAAACTTTACAAGAATCCATACAAACAACGTTTCATAGCTGAAACTGCAAAATGTACCAACCTCTTTCAAAACTTTTAACTTTGATACTTACAACTCTGTCTAAGAGGGTCTGCCAGTCCTACCACAATACTTGTAACTCCCGTAGTGGTATTGATTCAATGTTTATCCTGAAAAATTCTAAAGATATTTTGGAGACAATCAGTTGGACTATTATCAGAATAAAATAGCATTAAAACCTATGATTTTTCAACACTGTATACTTCTTTTCCCCATACTCAAATAAAGTCCCGACTTCTTAAAAAAAAATTATACATCATTGTCTTTCCAAAAAAGATGGTACACCTAGATGCAAATATATAGTTCTTGGTAGAGATTCCTCATACTTTTTAAGAGATAATTCTAAATCATCCTCCAAATATACAGAGGAAGATGCTAACAAAATGCTGGAATTTTTAATCGACAACATATTTGTCCAGCGTGGTGGAGGTGTTTTTTAACAAACGGTCGGCATTGCAATGGAAACAAATTGTGCTCCTTTACTTGCTGACCTATTCCTTCACTCTTATGAGGCTGACTTTATAGCTGATCTGATCCGAAAGAAAGAATATCGTTTGGCTAGATCCTTTAACATCAGTTTCTGCTATATGGATGAGAATATAGACGAGCAACTCGGCGGTTATGTTTAGAAAAGCAGAGGACGCTTACCCTACACCAGGTCCCTGCTCCCAGTTTTAAGTCGAGTCCGATTTGCTCATTTGCTTCTGTTACTTTATGTGTATGATTTTAGTTTTTGTGTTCTTTGTTGTGTATGTCTATTTACCATTCATAGTCTTTGTCTTTTTACATTCGTTTTTTTACCACTATAACCTTGGTTCCCTTGATTACTGTTGCATAATCAAATATTTATATTCCACGTTATCCTGTAGATCTGTGTCGTGTTTACCACCATAGCGTCATAGTTCTATCTTTATTCGATATGAAAATGTACATGTTCAATATCATACACGAGTGTTCTACGTGTGTTTGTTGCTTGTACATAAGAACGGGAAGTTTACATGAAATGATCGGTAAGTATTGAACATTACCCGGTTTCCAATTCAGACACAGGGACTCGTTACAAGACTATATTAGTCATATACATTAGCAGGGACTCGATATCTATGAATATTCATTGCCAGATGTTTAATCTGGGTCCTAATCTGGTTCCCTGGTAAAGCAGCTACCCAAAGCTTGCTAATAAAAATATTATACACAAGTCTTTATGTTCTTTTGCTTGTTTGAGAACGGAAATTTTACATTAAAAGATGAAATGATTGGTTAGCATTGAATTTATGTAATATCACCTAGCTCCGATTCAACACAGAGACTCGTTACAATTAACTATATTGGACATATAATCTGGTTCCGGGTAACCAGTTGTTTTGATTAAAACAATCACGGTAACGAAATAGTACGCAATTATATAAAGGGAACCAAGATTTTAGCGGAAGTTATCCGATTTTACAACATATCCAGTTCCTGCAATTTCCGATGTTGAAAGTAAGCCAAAATCAGTGTCAGAGAATATTTTTTTAGCGACTTTGAATACTTCAGTCTTCAATTAAATAATGGGTCAATTTGGCCTTAATTGTTGACTCTTAATAGTTAGATATCGTAGCTCAGACACTAGAGAAGAAGTTCAGCAGAATTTATACCTTCTCAGTTGGATTTGCTGTCTTTGACGAATTTGAATCAAAGGGAAAACAGAATTGTGCGATCAAGTAACTTGCGTTTCCATGGAAGAGCGTCTTTATGGTCAAAGGGTTAAAACCGAAACTATACCGATTGTGCCGGAAAAATACACCTTCGAATTATCGTTCTCGACCTCTTATCGCAATTTACTTTACAGCTACAAGAGACTCTTACGAAGGCTCTTAAAACGAAGTTCTTGACAATTTGTTGGTTGTTTGTACGTGTTGTAGATAACGCGGAAGTGTCTAATACAGTATACTTGTCATTTTATGAGAGTTTTGATACTTATACTTGAACGAATTATGACTTATTCATCTTTAAGTTTAATGAAAAAAAGGAGATAACTATCAGGAGAGGCATAAGGGGGACATAATTTTAGTCAGTTTACCATTTGTAAAGTTTTAAACGATAGTAAGAAAATGGCGAGGGTACTTCCCTTCATTATCATGTTTTCATTCACAGTGTTAGTTGTATGCAGTTACGCTGGAAAAGTCGATAGACTTTCGCTGCCGCTTATGGATAAGATGTCGGCATCACTGACGGCTAATATTGACATATCAGATATGAAATCAGTTATAAAGGACTACATAGACAGGAGCATAAAAACAGAAGTCGAAGGGTCTTTGAATTACAGTATTGATTCTGTGAAAGAAGGTAAGAAAGAAACAAAAACACAAATCAGGTTTTCTTAGAATAACAGTGTTGATTGTATTGAAGAGTATGAAGCAGACGATAGCCCAGTTGGAGGCGGCTTTAAATTATAGTGTCAATTTTTCAAAACATATATATACTATGAAAGAGAAGAACACCAAGGTCGAGGCGACTTTATATACTAGTACTGATGATAGTGTCTATTTCAGAAGGAATGGCTGATATAAAAAACGTATACGTACGTTTAAAGTTACATTGGATGTAAACAATACAGTATGTTGCCTAAGATAAATTAATTTTCGTGGTTAAGGTATTTTATGTAGACCATTATGGGAAAGTTCTTGACTTCAATAGTGCTCAACTAAAAAAGAACATACATTTACGCAGCATGTCATAAAAATGCAAATAAAATGTGATAGGGTAGGCAGAAACAATGTGATAGATTTACAAAAGTGTTTTGACCATTTATTAAAAAGTAATCAAGGGAACAAGGGTTATAGCGGTAATCAAAAGAATGTGATCCAGGGACAAAGACGAGACATAACAAAAGCAAATGAGCAACTCGGACTCCACTAAAAACTGGGAGCATGGACCAAGTGCACCGGTAGGGTAAGCGTCCTCTGCTTTTCTAGAAACACCTGCCGATTTGCTCATAAAAAGTCAAGTCCGGGGTAGTCAAACGAGGAAAGGAAAGCTATGACCCGTTGAATAAATCAGTTTTCATGATGCAGACGGATACACCATAACGATCCACGAGTTCATGATGAAGCCATAAAATGTCTGTAGTGATGCCTTCAATCTTGTAATGACATAACATTGTTCCAGAGGTTATATTATATTAAAATAATCAGCTTGTTTTATTATAAAGTTAGTCTCAATGGTGTGAGTAGTTGTTTCCTACAAATCAAACGCCTTCCATCCTACTGAAGACCCGAGCTTATTCTGGTTTAAATGGGGTTCGTGCAAATGTACGTATGCTGTACTCTTATGTGTTCACTGTAGGTTTTTTTTGGTATATGAGTAATATGATTTTTGGTGATGATATATTCAGCTGCTTTTTATTGTTCAATTTTGTGAATAATATTCCATTTCAGACTAAGACACTTTTAGCGAAAAAAAACACGCATTTTTACTATTTTCAACATTTAATTTCTGCCACGTCCTTTACCAAGCGCAACAAGCGGATTGGATTTTATGAAATAAAATTTTATTTCAGACTTAGAAACTTTAAAGATTAAACTGGAACGCATCGAAAATGTCTTGAAAAATAAAGACAATTTGAAACGTAAGTGTCCAAATTAAATACGTACTTACTTGTGTAGTGTAAGTCTTTGGCAAAATGGGACAAATAAGAAACATGCATGTCAAAAACCCACCGATCTGACAATGTAATATCACTTAAAGTTACCTTCTTTATTTGAAAAGAACATTTTTTTGATATATGATTGACTGGCTTTTGCCCAGAAATATTTCAATAGAATCTTAGAATAATGAGATTTTTGACATAGTTATCTGCCCTTGAAATGTTCGTTTTCAGTGCATTTCAATGAAATTGTAACTCAATGATCCACCATGATAGGGAAAATCTGTTTTCCTTGAATCTGTTGGCGCAAATAGTCAAATTACACTATCAAAATGATGGTTTTTTATACCATGTTTCACTGACTGCCTGATTCTTACAGGTACTGACACTTCATTACTTGTTATTTGATTTATAATTTAAAAATCACAGTTTTAAGGATATTGTCAATTTAGAGATCAGGCAGTTCCTATGGTATGGATTGCACATGGTAACTATAAACCTTTATCCAACAAAATGTTTTGTTGCAATGTAATGTTTATATCATATATATGTCCAATAGTACAAACAATTTTTAAATCAACTATAGATAGCTCAGTTTATGATTTGACATTTCCCTAACACAGCAACTAAATTTTGTACAAAATGAAAAAAAGTTATCGCCCTTTTTCATCGTATTTCAATGCTTTATATTTGATTTACTTCTTTAAAACCGTTGCAGTGAATCAAAAACCAACATTCAACTTTGAGATGCATATTCGATATGAAATAGATGAGTATAGATAAAACAAATCTTGTCATGTGCCACCTATTGCTTGTTTTTTTTTTTTGCGTGGACGCCCTCTAAACAGTGCGTCTAGTAATTGTATAATTCTGAACAGAGGGTGAATTATTAAAAAAATATCGGAAGCTTTCTTTTAAGTTTATGTCCAACATGCATTAAATGTTTGCTTTAAAAGATTTCAATAACATGTAGTTACTTTTTTGTAAACCAGTTTTTTTTTAAATTTCATGCTATTTACATAAGAACGAGACTTGCCAACCGAATGTAGTGACCCTAAGATTAAAAACACAATAAAAGCTGCCGGTGTATACACAGTGTCTCCAGTTGGAACCAACAAATTCCAAGTCAGATGTGAACCAGATGGCTGGACGGTATGCTGCACGATGTTTTTCTATAAAAAAACCCACACAAATACGATAGCTGTGTCATTTGAAAACATTTTTTTTCACCTATGAATTTTCCTATTTTCTCCGATAGACCCTTGTTATTTTTTATGAGTAACTTGCAGGAACATTTTATGTGTTAATTTACTTAAGTTCCTAACAGAACGTGTGGGAGAGTGTGCCGTTCTGCCTTTGTTAATTTAACCCTTAATATATGTTTATGGAAGTCATTGACTGCTAGAGTACCCAGTCCTATAACATATAAGACTTCGTAGTTGCACGACATTTTATATTTGAACGATTATATGAGCAACAAAGATATGGATATCTAAATATCAAGCTTGGATCAATACATTTTATCTTAAGGCGGTAAACCAAGGGTGAGGGACAAAACTCTTGAAATCAGTGATTTGCTTGTATGATATTCAATTTAACCAAAGACTATCAAGTTTTCATTTGAAACGGAACACAAGTAACTGAAACAGAACACAAGTAACTTTGTTGCTTACATGAGATTGATGTAAAATGCTAAATACAAATGATTTGTAAGAGTTGTGTCCCTTACCTTAAGGTCTACCTCTTTAAACGTCACACAACGCACAACCTCAACTTATGTTATAGGACTACCAGAATTCTCTTTTTTGACATTGATTGACCTACACTTTTCAAACGTAGCAGTGACCAATATTTATTGTGTCATTTATAATGTTTTTGTCTGTTTCCCCGTTGCCGTTCTAATCTTTGTTCCCGGGTTTTTTATATCCTGTTTACGTGTTCCGTTGTGACGTCATAATATCTCAAAAGTTTTGCGGCTGCACTGCCATTAAGCTCCGTTCAGGAGCAGATTACTAGTTTCTTTCTATATTATATCAGTTAATTAGTGTTTACAACAGATTGTTTGTAGAGGGCACCATGTGTCATGCCCTTATTGATGTGTTTTAACCGCACTGCCAATTTAATTTCCCTTTAAAGATGTTAATGCCTGCATCTAACCGCAAGATTCACATTTTGACTCGAATTAATTTGACCTTTTCAAAAGTTGCAGGGACCAATATTAATTGTGTCATGTATGATGCTTTTGTCTGTTTACCCGTATTAGTCTTTGTCCCTAGATTATGAATATCATGTTTCTCCTTCAGATTATGGTGTCCGTTTTACATTATGTATTTTTGTAAGAAAACGTCGATGTACTTTATATATTATACAAGAACAAAGGTTATTAGTATTATAACATGGATTTTATCTGCTTTTATACAACTTTTGTATTTTAGTATTATATATGTATTAATTTGATTAAGGTGATTCAAAAGCGATTTGATGGATCTACGGAATTTTACAGACAATGGGAATCCTACGAGAACGGCTTCGGTGATTTGAATCAAGAATTTTGGCTAGGTATTTGTACAAGTATGATTTCAAGCTTGTAAATACTTGTTGATATTTGTTTTTTTTCCCACAGTTATGACAGGTATATTATTTCATTCTTTGAACAAATTAAGTTAGCATAGTACTACTTGACGTGAATCCAAGACGCGGACGGTTTGATTTTTTTCCGACGCAGTCGGTATAGTTTCGCTTTTTACCCTTTGACCTTAAAGACGCTCTTCAATGGAAACGCAAGTCACCTGATCAAAATTTTGTATCTCGATTGGCCATATTCTGATAACTTAGTGGCGTTCGAAAAAACTGTATCGGAAAGTATTTAAATTGCGTTCATGTCATGTGTTAAACATAACAAATTCTACTGCGTCGGCTATCCTATTTTAAAGATGGTACTTGTTACGGTGTATGGGAAGGGCTTAGATTTTCATACCGATAAAATTTCACGTGTGCTTAAGTACCAGGCCACAGAAAATTCAGACACTGCCAGTGATTCATGGCGTAGAAAAATGCTTTTTTAATCTATATATGCTATATTTTCACAAAACGAGAATTATTTCTGTATTTAGATCTGCACTTTACGTCGTTACGGGAGATTTAACCATCAACGAAAACGAATCTGTGCGTAATATCTTTTCTAAATGTCCCAAGTCCCGTGAACCACGCCTCATAAATTGGAATCATAACTTCTAAGTTCTTATGGATGCCGTGGATGACTACGCAAGAAAATGGATAAAGCGAGAACATGAAGACATTGAATCTCTGTCAGAATGAATGCCAATACTGAAAATCAGTTTTCAAAGACTCCGATGTAGCAAAAACATTGTGTACTATATAAGACAAATATGTTGTCATACCAGCAGACAAAGCTCAAAACAACATTGTTTTTTTTTCTGCAAAATGTTTTACATCCAATGTTTATTATCAGAGGTAGACATAGAAAATAAGTCCTATATTGTTACCACACTCTCCAAAAAAAAAGAGATTGAAGAAAACCATAAATCTGTGCTATCCTCTTTTGGTCTCTCTACCAAGGACGATGATTGTGATTTACCATCTATGTACTGGATTCCTTATCTCCACAAGAATCCATACAAACAATGTTACATAGCTGGATGTGCACAATGTACCATCAAATCTCTTTCAAGACGTTTAACTTCTATACTCACAGCTGTCAAAGAGAGTCTGCAATCCTACCATAACACTTGTTACTCCCGTAGTGGTATTAATTCAATGTGTATCCTGAAAAATTCGAAAGATCTTTTGGAGACAATCAATTCAAGGCTATTATCAGAATATAATAACATTAAAACCTTTGATTTTTCAACACTTTATACTTCTATTCCCCATACTCAGTTAAAGTCCAGTTTAAAAAAAACATTATACATCGTTTGTTTTTCAACAAAGATGGCACACCGAGATACAAATATATAGATAGTTCTTGGTAGAAATTCAACATACTTTTTAAAAAATAATTCCAAATCATCTTCCAAATATACAGAAGAAGATGTTTACAAAATACTATAATTTTTAATCGACACCATCTTTGTCCAGTGTGGTGGTCTGATCTGATCTGAAAGAAAACATATCGTTTAGCTAGATCCTTTGATCTCACTTTCCGCTATATAGATTACGTAATATCTGTAAACAATCCTAATTTTTGGGGATTTGATACATCGCATCTTCCCGAAGAACTTGAGATAAAGGATACTACAGACGATGTGAAGTCAGCCTCAATATCTTGACCTACACTTAGAAATCGATGGTAAAGAAAAACCTTTGACAAAACTTTACGACAAACGTGATGCTTTTTCATTCCGAATTGTCAACTTTCAATAAACGTCTCGAACAAGGTTATGTTGCTACAAGATTGAAGTCGTCACTGCAGAAGTTTTATGGTCGTCATCATAAACTCGTGGATCGCTACGGTGTATCGTACATTTATCGCCCACCAAAATGAACAAAATCAAACAAAATCAAGAACGTTTACTCTTGCAAAATGCTATTTTCATGTACAATCTATATAAATTTTATATCAAAAGCAAGCGCAACACCGAAATGAAAATCTAAGACATTTGTGAATTTGATGGGTTTAGTCATCTGCTGTCTGATTTTTATAAATTTAAGATTTACTTAATAGAAAAAAATGAATAACTAAACCATTCAGAACAATATGCCTTTTAAGCAATGTCTGCTAAATTGCTATATTGTACCTTACTTATTTATAACAACGGCTATTAAAATATGCCGATTTATAAAATTCAAGAATAAAAAGCGATAAACTGAATTTATAAACTACAGGAAACAAGTATATTGCACAACTGACATCAGATGGTACACACCAGCTAAGAATAGACCTAAGCGACGGGAAGGAATCTAAATATGCCCAATACAGCTCTTTCAAAGTTGGAAATTCGAGTACAAAGTACAGACTGTCTCTAAATGGCTATTCTGGGAATGCTGGTAAGAAAAATTCAGCAATCAAACCGTGCTCGGGATATTAATTATGTCAAATAAGACAATTTGTATGATTCAATACACCAAATAGGAAAAAAAATGCCACTTTAAGATCTTGAAAGAGTGAAGCCGTAAGGATTGAATGGAAAGCAAATAGGCAAAATGAGGCATTTCCTCTGAAAATTTATAAACGTTCCTCGAGGATTAATTGGTGTTTCAGTATGTGTTTCATTATTCCGAAATTTGCTTAACCATGAATAAGGAATAAATAACCGTGGACACATTCCTTACGTATAAATGATATTTTTTAAGTTCAGTGAACAAATCAATATTTTTTAAGTGTCAATCAATGTCATAGAAAATGACAAACTTGTGAGCTACAACTACGAAATTTGCATTGTTAGATCCACCACCATCAGTGGCGGACCTGTGAAGATTAATCCGTAGTTGGACCTACCCCCAACCACATATACACCTTTCGTTGGAAATATTGCAAGTTTTGTACAAAATGTAGGCAAAAAAAAAACAAAAAAAAAAAACAAAAAACAAAAACAAAAAAAAACCAAAAAAAAAACCCAAAAAAGCTATAACCTAGAACCCCGTTTTGAAACCCTCTTTTTATTTTATGAAAAATGTCTGCCCCTGACTAAAATATACAAACAATGCACTCATTGTATAAGATTCGCTGTTGGTAATAGAGAACTTTTATTTTGCATTTATATATTAAGCATGGGTTAAAATTGAACAGCAATACAAGTATTCGTCTTATTGGAGTTCGTGCATAATTACTTTTGCATAATCCAATCAGAAGAAATGATCAAAGAACGCTAACTCTGACAAATTGATAAAAAAATGGAAACCCTCAGTAGACTAACAGACAGACAGACATATAAATTGTTGGAGGGTATCACATAATACTTCGCCACTTTTGGCCGGTTATAAAAACTGTATATGTACAAATATTTTAGGTTTAAAAGATTATTTTTGTGGTTAATCATGTACAAAGTTTGAAACTGAGGCTGTCTGTTAAAATCGACAATATGTAATTTTAAGTACACCATTAATCAGACATTACATGTCTTATGTTCAAACGATCGAAAATGTTTAAAAAATTATTTATTTCAGGTGATGGAATGAATTACCACAAGGGACAATCCTTCTCGACATATGAACAAGACAATGATAGATCCTCTATAAATTGTGGTGCTCATAAAG
Organism: Perna viridis; assembly: GCA_037379345.1. Taxonomy (NCBI): domain Eukaryota; kingdom Metazoa; phylum Mollusca; class Bivalvia; order Mytilida; family Mytilidae; genus Perna; species Perna viridis. The sequence goes on from CM074523.1 coordinate 27,308,016, forward strand.
AACTGCAAGGTGCTTGGTGGTACAATAGCTGTTGGCGTTCAAGTCTGAATGGGAAATACGTTCTCCCAGGTCACAGCTACGGTGGAATTAGGTGGTTTCCTTGGAAGGGATACAGCGTTACGTTACAGTCATCTTCAATGATGATACGCATAGTTTGACTATGATTACTTTGAAATCAGAACTTAAAAGATTAAGAATGACATAACGTAATTATTATTTTTATTTTTCCAGCTGTACTCATTTGTTTCAACGCTGCCCTACTATATACATATGTATATAGAAGTGTAAATGACTTACATGTAGCCTTTTGTTTGATGTTTTACTTTGTTTTTCATTTATATATAATCAAACTATTGTCTTAAATGAATAATCTCTTCAATGTTGGTGTTAATCAATATTTTTTTTCAACATGACCTAACAGAATGTGCAACATATCACCACTTCAAGCATACAGCAAAGAGTCATATATAGTTTTATTTTTAAGTGTCAGTCTCCGTAAGAATCAAGCAGTGGGTAAAATATGGTATGAAAACATCCATTATTAAGAAAGTTTAATTTTACTCTTTGCAAAACAATTATAAAGTCAATCAAAAGAACGAACACGTATTAAATATAAAAAGACCAAATAATTGGCATATGCCTTTTTTTGTACATTATGAGTGTGTCCGCCTTTCAAAACCCCCGCGATGATAGATTTTAACAAGTGTAAATTCCTTGCACATATCGTGAACAATATGTCTACCATTGCTTGATAAAAGATTGAGATTGTTAGAAGCTTGAAAAGGTATTATCTGCTTTATTCCTTTCTTCTTTTTTAGCATTGTTTATTCAAAACAACAGATTTATGAAACAAATACAGTTATAAGTAAATACTTTGAATATTGAAATTGACAGCCATGTCACGTTGTCGGTTGAATCATTTTCACTTTGTTAAATTGTCTCCGTGTGACCTCTATAAAATCTCATTTAAACAAAATATAAAGAAAATGCATAAAAAGAAGAATGTATGGCACGTGTGTTTGATCTTAGGATTTAAGTTTTCTAGATGTGAAATTATGAAAGGAGAAATATAATTACTAAGATCCGTGATACACCAACCCTTTGTATTAAAAGAGAGAGGTTTAATTCGGGTTTAAAATAAGTTTTCCGGAAGTCCATCTCTAAACATTCTGAACAAATGAAACATCTGACTAGAAATGGACAACCAAATTAACTGATATGGGAAGAGCCTCTAGCAGCAAGCTTCCAAACAGACAAAAAATGCGCTAATTGCGGCACCGATATCAAAGTGTTGAAAAGACTATCAATGTATACAAGCGGGTGCCCATAATACTAAATACTAACACAAGTGGAGTCTTATTCCAGGATAACCATCAAGTTCTTTACCATGTAATTTATGGCATTGCGTAGTTACTACGACAGAATATGAATAATGGTGCAAAACAACAAAAACTTAAATCATTGATATTCCGTATTTTTAAGTTTAAGTACTTGTTTAAGATGAAATTCATACTATAAACAGACCATATGCCATTGGGTAATAGACAGAGACAGAGATGAAAACCCAAGAATGGAACTGAATCTCCAGAACTAATAATACAAGATACAAGCAGTCATGATAATGGTATAGATTCAGTACAGTAATATTGTTGTTTCAAGGATTTATGAATTGACACCATCAAGAAAACTTGTGAAACGAATTGCGACTATTGTCAGTCGATGGTATTGTGACAATAATACATGTGGTTACATTTTCTTTTGACAAACGTTGCTAAGAAAGACCATGTATTTTCTGTGAGTTGAGCATTCTTGTCAAATATTTACAATGTGATGGTGTAATGTGCAATGTTTAACTGTTATGTAAGGGTTAGAGGGGGTTAAATAGTTGTTATATAAATGTTTATGCAAGTACATTGTATAAAATTGTAAGGAGTTTGCAAAAAGTTTGTTGGAATTGGATGGCCAGGTCAGTATTATAAATATTGCTTATGAGTGTGTATGGATGATTCCATCATTTATTTTATTCATTTGAAATAAATGTCATATTGTACAGTTACTGCTGGATGCCGTGCTTTATCTGATAGATTAAAATAATTCATTACTTAGATATTAAAAATTACAAATTGTTTGTTTTGTGCAACAGTTACCGATCTTTCAAACAAGAACCTTACATCTTGAATCATGAGTAAAATGACAAACCCTACAATACATGAAATCTCGATTACAATAAATAGAAACATGCATTACAAATTTCATTATAATCAACCAACATGCGACAAGAAATTAAGAAACACTCCAACTAAAATCATACCAAATGTGATTCATGGTTGGAAAGCCCACATATTTTTATTTTTACTATTTTGTAACAGTTAACAGAAAGTAACATGTGGCTTTTCATATAACCCTCGTTTTTAGGAAATAAAAAAATATGAAGATTGTTATACAGAAATCAGAATTCAGGGGGATAACTCTTTAAATGACACTGAGATACAATAAAACTATTGGAATTTCAATTTGAATATCTCCTAAAAGCAGATAAACTCGAATGAATGATTATATATTTAATCATAAAGACCCACAATGCAACTTAGTAATGAAAAAATAAAAATGAGTAGACTGTCTTGGTGTGTATCGAAATTTTTTTAAATGTGTATGATTCTTTCAACGACTGGTATTTAAAATGCAAACAATTAAACATTCAAGTTAATTTTTCACTTCTATTGGTTCATTAGGAAGTTCATTTTGTTGTCTACAAAATATGGGATAATTGCAATCTTTAATCACATTTTGTAAGAACAGGAAGTCGATAATGAAAATTAAATTTATGAACAACCCCGTGCACGGATCTGAATGGTTATGTTATCATATTTCATATTATATATCTACATAAGGTAGTAAAAGTGACCATTAAGAAAAAAATGTGTCTGCTTCTGAGTTCCCTTTTCTTTAGAGTTAATTTTAATAAATATTTAGTTTAATTGAATATTGACACGACAAAACCCTTAAAATCACATGTTAATTATTCTATGTATGACACGACCATTCCACTCAATCAATACACAAATGTACCAGCGTAATTACACAAATCGTTGGATCTAATAAAAATATATGCAGCCTTACCTTTTATATTTTACAGAAACCAGTCCGTCAGATATAGACAAAAAAAAAAAACGTTCAACAGTAAAGAAGAAAGTACACTCTGGAAAACGAACAGCAGAAACTAATACCGTACAAAAAACAATGAAAAACAACGGAGCCAAAACTAAAAAAAAAAGCGAAAAACAAACTAACTAACAATATAACAAAACAAAACATAAAAGATGACAATGTTATGAAAAATATAAAATTGAAATCAAGAAATAAAACAAAAACAAAAACAAAAACAAAAACAAAAACAACAAAAACTAAAACAAAAACAAAAACAAAAACAAGAACAAAAACAAAAAACAAAACAAAACAAAAAACAACCAAACTAACAAAAAACAACAACAAACAAACTGACAAACAAACAAAGAAAAAAAGAACAAAACAAAACAGAACATATAATATAACATTGAAATTAAGAAAATACAATTAAAAAACCAAACCAAAACTAAAAAGACAAAATATATGACCTCTATCAACATGATTTGAGTATGGACAAGGTGCTTTGGTAGTATCATCTGAACTCTAATTCGTAAAAAAGAAGGTCCCTGACATTAAAATTATAATGAACAACGAAACAAAATATTATGAAGGTCGAAAATGTGTCGTCATTGTTGGTATCACAAATACATATTTGTGGCCGCTTTGTCATATTTTTTGCCAATTCGAGTTACATTAGGATAGAAACTTTAATACCATTGTTCTACCCTATGCTTACCCTACCTGGTCCATGCTCCCAGTTTTTAGTGGAGTCCGAGTTGCCCATTTGCTTCTGTTACTTTGTATGTATGATTTTAGATACTTCATGTTTTTTGTTGTGTATGTCTGTTTTCTAGGTCTGGTCTTTGTCCCTGGATTACATTCTTTTAATTACCCTATAATCTTGGTTCCCTTGTTTATTCTTTCTAATGTTTAGGTGTTCCGATATATTTGAAAGATAGTTAAAAATAATTCTACTTAAATATCATGTGTCATAAACGAATATTTCTATCCTATGCTTTTCATTCATACTTCTTAGTGTAGCATAGTAAATGTTGTATCTTGGATGTTGAAGTCAGTGCGTGAATATATTCATAACTATATGAAATGAATTGATTCCAAATTAAAACTTCTATGATAAATGTATATCTTGTCATGGTATAAATTCACAAACAGCTGCACTTATAGATGTTGAAGGTGTATCATGCCACCTGTAGCCAATAAATTTTGCAGTTGCAATATGACCCTCATAAGAATCATTTGGTTCGCCATCGTCCCAATAAAAATACGTCATGTCCGTTCCATCAAAATACGTCCATTTACCTGTAGTCTTGTTCTGCATACCCTGTAGAAAATTTGCTCTTGACCCAATCACATCATCTGTTAAAAATGTAAAGAATGCAATGCAAATTTATTATACGCTGATATGCAAATCCGTCCTTAAACCAGCTTTAACTATGTGTAGATATGTCATCAAATTAATTAATGTAGGTTATCATACACATTCTGCGTTTGTGAAATTAATCACAGCATGATATTAATCTACTAAACATATACTTAAGCAGTCAAAAATAGCAATGAAATTTTAAATGCTGAGTAATAACAATAATATAGAAAGAATTCGTCCTATTGTTATTGGAAATTTGATCTAATCAAAGGGTGAAAAGCTAATTCAATTAATTCACCATTAAGGAATGCGTGTTTTCCTCACTCACCTGTATAGTGATCAATACCGTACTCGGTATATTATTTCTTATTTTACACAAATTAATTTTCTGCAAAAAAACAGTAGAGCACTTCACTTATTTCTTGTAAACATTAAAATAGTTTTCCAGTTATAAAAGGTGTAGTAGTATTGGTATGCAATGTCTTGAAAGAAATAGTCGTAGGGGCAACAATAGTGTTTCAAATGATTCCACTTGATGTCGTAGTCCTGATGGCACGTAAATTAACCATGTTTAGATAGTTGATTGGGCTTGTGAGTCCCAATATACTGATCATATGGTTACCTCTAACGATTTGTTGTATATACTTACCGCTTATATTTACCATAAAAGGTAAAAATATAATGTTTTTTTGGGGTTTCAGTTAAAATCACGATGGACTTACGAAACTTATAATTGATAAAATGGCCCCAAGAATTATTTTTTTTATATACACCAAGAACTAAAAACAGTGAAAAAGCACATTTGTAACGATGTCCGATGTTGTAAGTTTCTGTTTTACATCGCAAGCAGTGATTATAATATTAGAATATAAAAATTACTTAAGTTGTATATTAGTGATCATGTGATCAAACCAACCAATGAAATCCACGAAATAGCCCAACATGTGGAATGATGAACAATACTACCGATTGCCTGTTCCATGCAATACTGCTTCAAGTATCGATCGACTTTAATCACTTCCCCTCCTTCTTCAGAACATATCATTGGGACATCCGCAGGATACACTGACATCAAACCAGTGATGAAGGAAAAACAAAAAAGTTGGCAATAAGGAATTAAAGAACTTTTGCATTTTGTCCTATTGGTTTCGGGGTCTGAAATATCAGACATATTTCATGATAAATTAAGTAACTATAATATTTAAGACGTGTATGAATAGCAAGCAGTAATAAGAAAAGATGCATTATTTCTTCAGTGTAAGGCTTAATTTGACTGATGTAGGAAGTGTTTGACACGTGTAGTGGAATTACATTATTGTTGCTGGATAAAACTTGAAATGTGGAGGAGCAGGATAAGCTTACCCTTCAGCAGCACCTCATGTCACTCCAAGTTTTTGCGGGAGTTCATATTGACAGTGTCCTAGTTTTTTGGGTGACGTATTGTTTCCCTTATATTTATTTTTTTCTGGGTATCTTTTATATTCAGTTCACTATATTGTGTATGTAGATCGTCTCTGTTCACGTTTACACCATGTGTTCAGATATCGGCGTATTTGAATCCGCCCACTGCTGTCGATTCTGTATTTTTTGCCGATATATTTCAATAGGAGCAAAGCAAGCGAAAAGCATACTGAATTTGTCTTTTTAATAAAAATTCCACTCCAATGACAGAAATAAAGTAAAAGGGATCAAAGCAGTAATTAGTCGGAACTAAGCAGTACAAAAGACATTATTGAAAACATTAAAAAAATATGAGAATAGGCAATCTTTAATTTTTTTATGAGAGACTACCCATGCCAGACAGGTGCACGCGATCCTGCCTGTCATGGGATAAATAGGCAATCGCTACACGCACAGTCAAGGTAGTCTAGTAAAGTTCAGAGGGTCAATGAATAAATTAATCCATTTTTTGATGCAGGTCCGCATCTTTATATGACACTGTATGTTAATATATTCAAACTATACCAAAACTTTGAGAATTGATTACTACATAACGGAATTTTCGGGATGATCCCTGTTAATTGCACACGTGGAAGAAATCCGCGATCTTCACTAGAGACTCATGTACGAAACTCCTGTAAGAAACTATTATTCTGTTACCTGAATTGTTCAATTGGCTCCCTGACTATTTCAATTCTAATACCGAATTTAAAGAGTAATCAAGGGAACCAAGATTATAGCGGAAATCAAAAGAATATAATCCAGGGACAAAGACCAGACATGGAAAACAGACACGAACAACATATAGAACATAAAAATAACAAACATAACTTACAAAGTAACAAAAGCATATGAGCAAACCAGAATCAACTTGAAACTGGGCGCATGGACCAGGTGCATCGGCAAGGTTTGATAAAGAGTAAAGTTCAGAGAACTCGAAAGAGGAAAGGAAAACTATGACGCCTTGAACAAATCAGTTTTCATGATGCAAACGGATACACCGTAACCAAGCGCGAGTCCATGACAACGACCATAAAGCCTCTGTAGTGATGCCTTCAATCTTGTAGCAACATAGCCCTTTCCCAGAGTCTTAATAGTAAAATGTCTAGCACAATACAGAACGTCTGCGTTGTTACGGCAAGCTCTGGCAAAACGTATGAAAACTCAGTACGCAGGTGCTGAAGGGATGCTTCCACACATGAAAGGAAATGTTGGCAATACGGAATGAAAAGTCATCTCGTTTCTTTATCATCAATCTATTTAGTGTAGGTCAAGATATGATATTGACTTCACTGTGTCTGTAGTGTCCTTTATCATCTCAAATTCTTTGGTGTAAATGTGACGTATAAAATCCAGAAAACTAGGGCTTTTTAACACGATTACATCATTTATAAAGTGGAAACTGAGATTAAAGGATCTAGGTAAACGATTTGCCTTCCTTTGCATGAGATCATCTATCAAGTCTGCCACTAATGTCCGAATGGATAGGTCAGCAAGTAGAGGAGCACAATTTGTTCCCACGAAATGAAAAAAAGAGTGGGACACAAGAATAATAGTATCGACAAATTTTGATTGCGACAAGATAAAAGGAAGGGATGGGTAGGGTTGGGCAATTTAACCTCCTGCGGTGGAGCGCAAAGGTTCCTACTCCTATCGAATACCACAGCAGGGTTCTTTCACGTGCGAGGAACGTGGCATCTTTCCCATCACGGTGCACCATTATGGTTTGCGATCAGGTTATCCGTATTATAGCCTGAAAACCCCAGCATGTAACACGCCAGGGGTACCCCCATTCAACCACCTGGGGCACACATTCCAGTTGCTCTAGGGCAGAGAGCCTAGCCCCTGGCTAGGTTTTTGAGCACTATTTAGTCGCCTTTTACCACACACTTTGCGCTGCTGCAGGCCTATTCTTTTGACACCCGGACCTGCACGAGGCTAGCAGTTTGTAAACATATACTTCAGAAGATGATTTGGAATTGCTTTTTTTTACAAAACACGAGGAATCTCTATAAAAAAAATCATATTTGTTTCAAAGTGTACCGTCTTTTTTAACTCTGGACCTAACCGAGTATGGAGAAAAGATGTATGAAGAGTTGGAAAATCATATGTTTTAATGCTATTGTATTCTGATAAGAATCTACAATGGAGAGTTTCCATACGCTCTTTCGAATTTTGTCTGGATCCACATTGAATTAATACCACTACGGTAATATTAAGTGACGTGGCAGGACTGAAGACCCGTCTTGACAGCTGTGAGTATAGAAATTAAACGTTTTGAAGGAAGATTGGTGGTACATATGTTATATGTTCATGTTAATATAAATTGAAATGAAATATCTGTGAAAATCTTATTTAAATTTAAATTTTATATTACAAACCATGTACAGTATAGAAATAGTTCCATCCAATCTCAGGGGTGGTTTGTGTCTCCGCAACGTCCACAAAATCCCGATTAAACAACAAACAACTTTTAGAAACATCATTTAAAGCCATCGACAAACAAGACTGTGTAGCACCACAAACAATAGCACATTCAATTTTACTTTCAACTTCTATTGTTTTCATAGGCGGTTCCAAAAGTTTTATGTCTGTGAATACTGCATTTCTCACATTTCCCATATATTGTATACCATGTTGAGATGTACACGCTTTTTGACATATATTTAAAAGTAAAATAAAAATAATCAAAACACTGTCCATATTCTTGGGTTAATTCGGCATTCAGTTTTGAAATACTTGAAGATATTTGTAAGCTTGGTGTGTTGCTTATTTATACTTAAGTAGCACTCCACATAAGAATCATGTGATTTATGGTCGGAAAGCCTACATATTTTTATTTTTGATATCTTGTTTAAAATGTCATAGTTAGCAGAAAGTAACATGGGGTTTTTCATATAACCCATGTTCATAGGAGATAAAAATATATAGAATGAACTGTAGATTTCAAAATTAAGGGGATAACTCTATAAATGACACTCAAATACAATACAATCTATCGGATTTTCAATGTTGATTATCTCCTAAAAGAAGGCAGATATGAATGAATAATTACATATCTCACAAAATAGACCCATAAAACAACTTAATTACAAAAATGAAAATATGTAGCCTTTTTTGGGGTGTATCACATTCTCCAGATTTTGCACGATTCATACAAAGACAGCTACTTAATGCGAACTACTATAATAAAATCTATATACATTTTGTCTCCAAACAATTAATGTTTGACATTCCTTTTAACCGTACTTTAAAAACCACTTTTGAATGTAACATTTTTTTATCGCAAAAATTATGTCAATAGCATACTTTTTCAATTTACAAATAGATCCATTACTTCACTAAAAAAACTTTTTATCATTAAAATATAACACAAGTATCAGAATGAATATGATGTAGTAGTTTGAAGATCTAAAATCGAACGATTTTATGATGAAGAAGGCTTACCATATCAATTATATAATCAATAGTATACTACAAAGAATGCAACATAAAAATTAATAAAACTTATGACAAACAGTCACTATGTTTTGTTTTGTAATTAGTAGTTCTATTGCGTTTTAATATTTGTTAACTGTTATTCTACGGGAAACAAGGTAATATAGAAAAAATATTAATTTCCGTCGTAATTGCGAAACAACGTAAAATGTATATGTTATGAAGTTAAACAATCAAGTCTCATTTTATCTTGTTTATTTGCAATGTATGAAAATGTCGAATAAATTATGGCAAAATGAAACGGTACAATTTTAGGTTATTGTTTGTTATTAACACAAAATAGCATTAAAAATGTGAATAATATAAATGTATCTTGCGTTACTTTTATTTGAAACAGTAAAAGACATGTTCACTCACTGTCAAAGGCATTTAATTAGAAGGCGGTACCAGGTACTTTTACCCGTGTAAGCAACTGAATTTAAAATTGCATGTTATGTGTATAAAAGAAAATGATGCAAAGTACTTCCTATAAAACCAAACGTACCTGCATTGCAAAAAATTGTTAATCCCTGAAACGATACAAAATGACGTTATATTTACTACGAATAAATTATGGCAAAATGAAACGGTACAATTTTAGGTTATTGTTTGTTATTAACACAAAATAGCATTAAAAATGTGAATAATATAAATGTATCTTGCGTTACTTTTATTTGAAACAGTAAAAGACATGTTCACTCACTGTCAAAGGCATTTAATTAGAAGGCGGTACCAGGTACTTTTACCCGTGTAAGCAACTGAATTTAAAATTGCATGTTATGTGTATAAAAGAAAATGATGCAAAGTACTTCCTATAAAACCAAACGTACCTGCATTGCAAAAAATTGTTAATCCCTGAAACGATACAAAATGACGTTATATTTACTACGGTAAATTATGGATAAACTTTGTCCTGTATAAAAGTATTATTTTTAAATGAATTTTGTGATTTTGGTACACTATCTTTTCCTTTCAGAATGTGCCAGTTTGCATATTTTGGTTTTCACCATTTTAGAAATGGATGACTGTTGAAAAAATCCCTGATTCTCGTGGAAATTCAATAAAAACGGAGAATGTTTTTTTTTCAATCAAATTACTTGTTTGTAAAGGTCATTGTAAATCATAAATGTCACCAAAACATTTTAATAAAGCTACACAGTATTTTATGAAGAGTTTTGAAACATTAACTGCCATACTTATTTAAGGAGGTATACCTAGGGTAAGAGACACAACTCTTAAAAATCATTGGAACGTTTGTCTATCATATCATTTTACATAACTTCATGTACGCATCTAAGTAACATCGGTTCATTTTATCCTGCCTCAAATGAAAGCTCGAGAGGCTTTGGTGAAATTGAATATGATACAAACATATCACTGATTTCAAGAGTAAATCCCTTCCCCTAGGTCTACCTCCTTCAAGGTAAAAACAAAAGGGGAAATGGGCCTACGTTGAGCGGTACAAGAATTCACAGACCTGGAATATGCCTCGGACTTCTCCCTAAATGGACACATAATAATTTTTTTCTACAACACAATGAGCATTATTGTACACCTTAATCCTACATACATGCACATGTTCAATGTTCACATCATAGTAGATGCTGCATAGAAACGGAAGATTCAGTTAGTGTAGTCGTATTAAATAGTTTACATGTACATATATGTCAATATGATGCAATTCAATGTATGGAACCTGACAAAAGTCCACAGTGCACTAAAACCCTGTGCAAGGTGTTCAATACAAGTTTCAATACAATATGGGTAAGGACAGAATTTTCCGTAGTATATACTTTATTACAGTCTTCGTTAAAGAAAAATCGAGGGATCCAAGGTTATAGCTGTAATCTAAAGAATGTAATCCAGGGACAAAGACCAGACATGGAAAACAGAGATACACAACAAAGAACATAAAGTAACTAAAATGATACATACAAAGTAACAAAGGCCGTTTTTTAAAATTATTTTTTAAAAGTAAAATAATCCACACACTCACAAATAAAAAAAACAGAAGCAAAATTGAATGGGCATTAAAATCAGACAAAAAGTTTCCTTCTGATACACAATGTATATATCAGTGATAAAAATGTTTTGGGGGACAGAGAAGTATTTAGTAGAAAGCAAATCCTAAGACAGTATTTTACAAATTAAAAGTGCTTTTGATTAGCGTGGAAGACATAAAATCTTGAAAACCGATTTATTCAACCTGTCAGTTTTCCTTTCCTCTTACGTCTACTCCGGACTTGACATTGTATGAGAAACTCGGCGGGAAATACTTTGCTAAATATAAATGTTTTCCTATATAATCATACAAATTATTGGGATTATGATGTTTTTATCATATCGTTGCAGCCATATATATATATATTATGTAATTGTATATCCAAAAAGAACAATTAATGACGTTGCCGTCTATTTCATATTCATATTTTTTGTTCGTATTCAATTTGTAATGTCACAAGCAACTCCACTGAACCAATTTGCTTGAAAATCATGCCATCTGTATTCAACAAATTTGCTAATCGCCATAAAGCCCTCGTATTTGCCAGGTGTTTCATTTGGTGACTTATAGTCAGGTTGGTTGAACATGTAGCTATTGTCCCAATTAAAGTATGCAATTCTAGTCCCATCAAAATACGACCATTCACCTGTGGCCTCGTTTTGGATACCTTGTATAAGTATTCTATCGCTGTCTGTAGTCACAGAGTCTACAACAGAAATTTATCATATGATAATGGATAGTAGTACTATTTGTAAAAAAAGTATCATGAAGATTTGTTTTTTGTTTACATGCTTTATTTCTTTTTTTCTTTTTTAAAATTTTAGGAAGGGCCGATGCAATTACATTTTTCTGTATATCCTACATATGTCTTTGAACGGTGTTGCAGATATGGAAGAGTAAACGTCGTACAAATTGAACTAAAGAAGTTCGGGAAAGACCAGATTGGGAACTGAAGCCCGAGCGTTTTCGACAATGACATCACTTATCGTTCTGATAATTCCACTGTCATGATTGAATCTAAATTTATAAATAAAATTCGTAGGCTGGGGAACAATCTGTTAAATAGTAATCAAGGTTATAGTGGTAATCAAAAGAATGTAATCTAGGCACAAAGACCATACATGGAAAACAGACATACACAACAAAGAACATAAAGTAATTAAAATCATACATACAAAGTAACGAAAGCAAATGGTCAACTCGGACTTCACTACAGATTGGGAGCATGGACCAGGTTCCCCGGTAGGGTAAGCGTCCTCCGCTTTTCTAGATGACGTGTTTTTTGCCATCTACCCGATGTATTTAATAGCAAACGTCCATTCACTGATAATTTTTTTCGAAATATAATTATAATTTTCTATAATAACAAAAGTATTTGATTCATTTGGTGTATTGCAAAACTAATTACTGTATAAACAGATGAACTTCATCGAATTTCTGAAGCTTTCAATTGTTCTGTTAAATCTAGGTTTTAAAAGGTTTATCGATGTGTAAAATCTAAGCATTCACGTACAAAGTAGGTTCGTCGACCTTTTGTATTGTAAGTCTGATTTTACACATCGATAGATCTTGATATGAAGATGAGCTGCTGATAGCAATAAAAATAAAAATCAAAAAGTGTACTACCATTGTCCTTAAGCAACTTGTTCTTACATCTAGATTGCAAATATCATCAATAAACTGATAAAATTATATCGTCGTTGATTTCAATACTTGAAGTTGAATAAGCCAAATGCCAGTTTTATTTATTGTAAATTTCAATATGCTGTACACGTGTTTCAAGGAGTAACCTCTTATCAGCAGCATTAAAATCAAATATGTTGGAATGTCATAGTCAAAATATTAGTTGTATACTAATTTGTTTGGTACTCAAAACCAAAACCAGGAACAGGAAGCCAAAACCCATCACCGAAAGATTCTTTTATATGCAATGGAAGGAATGAAGCCTCAGTGTTTTACGAATTTTTTAAATTTGGAAATAGCACATCTACTAACCATTTTTTTTAAGTTGTTAAGATATAAAATGTGAAAATAATAATGTAATAGAGCAGATATACCCAAATTTAAAAATCGGCGATAGGTTTCACAGTAGAGGCAATAAATGCTGCGAAACAAACAATTCATATACATAATATATGGTAGTTAGATTGCAATTTTAACATAGTAACAATAAACTCACCAAGAGCTTGCTCCAAACAATACTGTTTAAGGTGTCGATCTACTTTGACCACTTCGCCACCTTCGTCATAACACATTGTAGGAACATCAGAAGAAGACATCGGCTCAAAACCGTTGATATAGGAAAAACAATATTGCTGACAGACCTAATTTGAAGCAGTTCGTAATTTGCATTTTGCCTTGTTAGTTGGAAACTCTGCAAAAAACTTTTTCGTATGATAAACATTAACATTCTACCCGTTCAGGTCCTGTACGGACAGGATGGATAAAATTAAACAAAATAAAACAAAACATAACAAAACAAAACAAAACAAAACAAAACAAACAAAAACAAACAAAAACAAACAAACAAACAAACAAAAAACAACAACAACAAAAATAAAAAAATAAGAAAATAAAACATGACAAAATTCAAAATAAAGTGTAAGGGAAAGAAATATTTTTCAATGTGTCTTCATTTTTATTAAGATATATAATTACTTAAGTTGAGGCTATTTTGTACACAGTCTTATATGACACAACATGCATGAAAAAGCCCTCGTCAAAACAATTAGTAGAGCCATATATTGCATCCATCAATTCTCTTAATAATAGTTATAATAATGTTAATAATAATACAAATATATATAAATATACGTCTACGGGTGTAGTGTCAAACACAATAGACATTTGGACGAAATGTCTCATTTTTAACTTGGTATCATGTTGTAAGCATATCCAAAATTTACAAAATTAGATTAAGGTAACGAAAAATCATCATAAAATATACCCCATTATCAATTATTTTTTGAATATATAATTGTTCTTTATGACCTATATCGCATACCCGTGTCGGGGAGTTTCATTATTGGTTCTAGATATTAATCGTATTAATTATACTTACTCACTTGCAATATGTAAGACCTGATGTCACTCCTGGTTTTTTAATTGGAGTTCATAATTCATATAGCCTGTTCTTAAGTCTTTTATGTGACGTCTTGTTTCCCTTATCTTCAGTTTTCGTGTGTAATCTTTTTTAATCAGTTCATTACACTGTGTATGCAGATCATCTCTGTTTCATGAGTTTTTTGTGGAGTCCGAGTCGCTCGCTAATTTGCTTTTGTTGCTTTGTATGTATGATTTTAGTTGCTTTATCTTCCTTGCTGTGTATGTTTGTTTTCCATGTCTGGTCTTTGTCCCTCGATTACATTCTTTTGATTACCGCTAATACTAATATTTTAATCTAATATATGATATTATGATACAAACTTTGCAATATATGGTAATAATCCCATTCACTTTTAGTCGTGTTGGTTGTCTTCACATTTATAAAATCTCTATCAAACAAGATACACATTTTAGAAATTTTATTATAGTCAATGGACAAGCAGGTAGGTGAAACAGTGCACATAATCACACATTCCAGTTCATTTTCAACTTTTATTGAGTTTATTGAACGTTCCAAAATTTTTTGGTCTTTAAAACCTGGATTTCTCACACTTATATACTCTATAACATGTTGCGATATACAAATCTTGGATAAAAGTAAAAAT
Organism: Perna viridis; assembly: GCA_037379345.1. Taxonomy (NCBI): domain Eukaryota; kingdom Metazoa; phylum Mollusca; class Bivalvia; order Mytilida; family Mytilidae; genus Perna; species Perna viridis. The sequence continues at coordinate 27,323,155 of CM074523.1, forward strand.
AAAATATGGAATATTAAATAAAGATTCATGTTTTTGATATGCTCGGCTTTCATCTCGGGGAACATTTATATTGGGCTGACGTGTTGCCACATTCAATGAGTTACATCACCATAGCAAAAACGAAACAAAATATAATTTCGCTTAAATTATCTTTAAAACTAAACAAATACGTCGAGAATGTTTTATTCATTACTTTTAGGATTACTTTAAGTACATATCAATAAACATTACATAACAAAAAGCACGAACATGAATTCGATTTTTATTTACTTTACAAATGGGACTAACACTTATATAGAAAAATGGTTTAACATAGTAAAATAGAAAATACAAATGAACAGGAAGTAGAAAATTCATTATGGAAAAATAAAACAAATTTATGACAAAGAAGGTTCCATATATCGACAGTCCATACTATCTATCGAAGAAAATTTTACTTGAACAGAACAAAAAGCAAACATTTATATTTTTTGAAAATTTAAATATGCCAAAGTTTTTCGCACAACACCTGACCAAAATAATTTGACTGTTAAATCAAGTTGCATATACAAATTAATTTTTAATTTTCCTTGAGATATAATTACTTCAGTTGACGCTTCTGTTTACACAGTTTTTATGAAACATGATTTAAAAAGTTCTCAACAATTAGAAGACCCTATAATACACCCATCAATTCGCTTTACTTGTTTTTCTTGTGTTTTCTTTTACATTACCTTCCTTTAAATTTGTTTACGTTTATGAAAAACCCCATTGCCCATTAATATTAAATTTGCAAAGACAAGGAGGAATTAAAATGTTTTATTGCACATGTTCACTAATAAATTATTGGTTTTTTTTAGGTCCGAACAATATTTAGTAATTTTATCATAATTCATACACTTTTCAACTCTAAATACAACAAGAACAGATATGGTGAATATATCAAAAAGGCAAAAATCCCACCTGGATGAAAATGTATGAGTGTGATTACTAAAGACCTTTACGTTTTTACTCGTTTAGTCGTTATTTTATCTCTTTTGATATGATGTTATAAGCAGTCATCGGTGACAGGAATCAATAATCAAGGTAAGAGTAATCAAGGGAACCAAAATTCTAGCGAAATCAAAAGAACGTAATCCATGGACAAAGACCAGACATGGAAAACAGACGAACACAACAAAGAACACAAAGTAACTAAAATAATATATACAAAGTAACAAAAGTTAATGAGCATCTCGTACTCCACTAAAAACTGGGAGCATGGATCAGGTTTACCGGTAGAGTAAGCGTCCTCTGCTTTTTTCTAGAAACATCCGCCGAGTTGCTCATAAAATTTAACCCATCTTTAACATTTATGTAGTATATTGAAATGCATTGGAAAAAGTAGTGTATTCCTCGGTGAGTTTGAATAATTAGATAAGATATAAATTGGCAATTGATCACAATTATGCTATGTAATACTACTATATCTGTTATGCCAGATAGCCCATAGTTTTATGCTTACAACCTTTGTTGAACTTCGGTATACAGCAGTTTCAATAAAGGCAGTAAGAAAAGCAAAAAAAAAAATAAATAAATAAAAAAAATAAATAAATAAAATAATAAAAAAAATAAAAGACCTGGATGCTAATTTTACCATTTTAAGTATCGAAAATCTATGAATCGTCGTTGTGACTTTATTGACATAAAAATATTCCTCTTTTGACTGGACATGAAGGTAATATCCTTAAGCTTATTTTGTTTCCAATACATATATTCATTAGCCCTGTATCCCAATTGCTTAAGTGTATCTTTCTGGGTTCTTCGTTTCAATTTGCTTCAGTTATATCTTCCTGGGTTCCGCTTTCCGATTCAATCAAACGTATACTCCTGGGTTCTGATTCCCAATTTACCTAAAATGTAGGGTGTCTATTGACTATAAATGCAACTCTTCAATATACACGTTGCTTTTTGTTTGTTTTTCAATTCAGTTCAACTGAGTCATGTTTTAGATCTTACTTATAAAAAAATATTCTTTTCATCTTTATCAAAGCTGTCATCGTACAGATGACATATACTATTGGAAATGCCGTTCTATACTACTTAAGTTAGTCTAACAAAATCTTAATAAATTACGATTCTCTGAAACACATTTCATTCTTTGTGAATGACATTCAGTGTTGATTTTATAGCGTGATCATGTCCTTCAATGCTTGGTCGAAATCAATATGGCCGAATCTGTCATTTTACATGCATCATACACCCAACCGGTATTGTAAACACTTTGATATTTCCGTGTGTTCTTATGATGTACGCTAAGGTCGTAATAGAACAGAGGCGTTTCTTTATCTTGAGAAGTATAATTGACTTTATAGCTTTCATAATTAGTATTCGATTACAGTCGATGAATACAATGAAAAGTGACCCGTTTATTATAATGATTACGCAAGTGTGAGCAGGGTTCTATGCTTTAAAGCTACCTCCTTTTTTACAAAGCGAACGTGTCACGCCATTTTAGAAACCAAATTAATTTCCGGTTCATTGGATAACCATATAAGGATATATATGGTATCAAGGGGATATAGATGAACTGGCAAAAGCAACTCTTTTTCCACTTTACTTTTTTTCTTTTTTTTTTGATATTTTGCGTTGAAACATTTTTGAGCGATATCTTGCTGAGACTCCTTTTATAAATATTAAACAAGAATAAAGTAAACGTTTATTTTTTTTTCTAAAAATTTAGGTTTAAGAGAGAAAGCAATATACCCAGCATATATTATAATTGTATAAATATGTTTTTGTTACAGGTTATTGAAGAACCCCTTAATTCATTATATGTTTTATTGTCCAAGTTACATCCTGAATTTGCAAGGAAAATGTTTTTAATATTACAAATAAAGAGGTTTGTGTTCATGCAACTGAATACATGACTACATGGTGACATAAACAGTGCACTTTGTAAAAACGCTATTATAAGTCTAAATTAGATAAAAAAAAACACAAAACAAAAAATAAAAACAAAAACAAAACAAAACAAAACAAAAAATACGTGTGCCTTTTAAAGTTTTATTTTTCTCGTCTTCCCCTCTCAGATAAAGTAGCAAAAATTAATTTTATTTTTACTTTTTGTTAACGTTGTTCAATAGTTTTCCTTTACGATTGATTTCGACGTGTAGGTCAAAATATGGGGCTGACCTTACAGTGTCTGTAGTATCCTTTATCTCAAGTTCTTTGGTGGTAGATGCGATGTATCAAATCCCCGAAATTACGATTGTTGAAAGATAATACGTCATCTATATAGCGTAAACTGAAATTAAAGGATCTAGCCAAAGGATATTCTTTCTTTCGGATTAAATCAGCTTTAAAGTCAGCCTCATAAGAGTGAATGAATAGGTCAGCAAGTAAAGAAGCACAATTTGTTCCCATTGCAATGCCGACCGTTTGTTGAAAAACAGTCCACCACCCTGGACAAATATGTTGTCGATTAAAAATTCCAGAATTTTGTAAACATCTGTCTTTGTATATTTGGAAGATGATTTGGAATTATTTCTTACAAAGTATGAGGAATCTCTACCACGAACTATATATTTGTTTCTAGGTGTACCATCTTTTTTGGAAAAACAACGATGTATAATGGTTTTAAGTCGGGATATATAGGCAAAAGAGAAAAACTGGAAACAACCTCAAAGATCCTGACTTGATACAGCCATTTCCAATATACCAGAATTTATACCGCGCTTAAGTTCCCGATTCTTTTACGGTCAATAGTTTAAAGTATATTAAACAACACATTGTTGACGTTCTTACTTAAGTTCCAGCACGCAGACCATCGAACTTCAGTGATCTGCATATAGAAACTTGCCCTAGTGGTATCTATGAAATTTATCCGGGAGGCGTTACATATTTGATGTAGTTTGCAACGCAGACGGACGGCGGTGCATAGGCTGTGCGTAAAATGGAAGGAGCTTTTAATTGCTGCAAAAGGATAAATTTTCGCTCAGGTTGCTGTCAGAACAAATAGTCAAAATATCATTCAAGAAAAACTTATTAGTTTAAAAAATTATTATAGAATTGAAAAGAAGACAACAGAAATACTTCTAAAGTAGTATAACAACTAAATAAGTTAATTTTATAACAACAACAACGTAAATAAACAACATTACAGTATACTGTGAAAGTATTTTTTTTTCGTGGATATCAATTTGCGTAGATAAGGAAACACAAATCTGTAGTTCTGAGGTTTTCAGTACACACATCAAAGGAAATCTCCTTTTCGTTTGGGACCAAATTTAGTGGTTTGACCTATCCACGAACACATCGAACGTTGCTTAGTGAGATGGGAAAGGGGCATAACGAAGCGAAAATTGCCAAATGACTTTTGACAAATGATGTTTTAACTGTAAACCCGTATCAAAAAACGTTGTCGAAGTTAATCCTTTTATAAATTAAAAACTTAAGAGAGTATGACTTTCCAAAAGGATGGCCTATTTCTCGTTTCCTTATTGTATATTTTAGGCCTCTATTTCAATAGTTTTGTCTTGAGTACTTCCTGTTTTCTATCATTTTTGGGGATTTAGGTCTTCCTTTTTATTTGATTCTGCCCGTAAGAGTTCACTCCTATAAACACGTTTTCAGTATATCGAAACTTGCAATATTAAATATTTATTATTGATATCTTGGTGTTTTATAACTAAAAGGTCGATGACACTGCTGTTGGTCTTAGGCCCTCGAGGGTATTCACTTACCAAGTAGTCAGACTTGTCTGACCCCAAACACTAGGGATTTAACATCGAAACAGTTTTTCACCAATTTTTGTGGTGATCTGTTGGAAATGAATGACGACTAAAAATATTGTTCAGTGGAAAATATCTATACAAACCGAACACTGAATGATCCGAAAAACTGTAAACATAATATCTATTCAAATGTACTTTGAACCTTTGTTAACATAGCACCTGTCCCAACCTAACCAATTTTAAGGTAAATTAAAGGTTTCACTTGGACAGGTTTCACTGTATATTTTGCCCGTGTTAAAATACAAGTAACTTACAAATGTTTCATACTCAACATTAATGTCAATCACAAGAATTCGTTATAAGAATATAGTTTATATTTTCAATTATGAATTTATCTCACAGACAACTCCATTTACATAATCGGCTGGTATATCATGCCATCTATACGCGGCGATCGTTGAAGTCCCAATAAAACCTTCATACCTTCCAGGAGTTTCGAGTAGTGATTTATATTCTGGCTGATTGCGGCTATTGTCCCAATTAAAATATGCCATTCTAGTTCCATCAAAATAGGTCCAATCACCTGTAGTCTTGTTTTGAATACCTTGTATCAGTATTTTATCGCTGTTTCCAACGACAGGATCTGAAACATGCAAGCACATAAATGGGAATTGATACATGTGGTTCTTATATTCTACAAAGAAATGCTTTTTTGGCATGGACCAGTTGATTTTATTGTAAAAGGTCCTGGGGAGGGCTGCTTGGATTTTCGTGCTGTCCAAATGATTTCTGTATTATGATAAATACAGTACCATTTCCAATCCTAATGTTACCTACCTTTTTTCGTTTTTTTAAGACAAGAAAAAATGAGGTATTTGCACATGTCACTGTTGTGGATAGTTCGAAATAATCTGAATTTATTCGGGTATATAATTGTTTTATGTTTATTTATATATGAAAAAAGAAATGATATTTACCATAGAATGGCTTGAATGGTTTCAATAATCCTATTATTGAAAGAGATCCAGTCAGTTATATAACCCAATCAGAGTATTCCAAATACAGTTAAACCTATCATAACCGAACCATTTCGATCTGACTCTTTTGTTCGCTTAAACAAACATGTAAGTTTCAATTTTAATTAACACTGACTTTAGAGGACTCTGGTTTAGACAAGTTTTCATTTGATTTAGGATTATGGTTTCGACATATTTTACAGTAATTTATTTTTGCCTGATTTATGGTTAATAGCATGAAATGTTTAAAACTTAACAAAACATACACTGTAAAATGCACCTTTCTAGCATCTTTAACCGGTTAAATGTCGAAAGTTTTCTATTTTTGTGTGATGTGTTCTACATGTTTAATCATTAAAACAATTATTTACCGACTGCTTGTTCCATACAATACTGTTTTAAATATCGATCTACTCTAATCACCTCGCCCCCTTCTACCGCACACACATTTGAAACATTCGATGGAGACATCGGCTCAAATCCGGTAATAAAGTAAAAACAAAATAGTAGACAGTATTGACTTGAAATGCTTTGTAAGGTGCATTTTCCAAAAAAGTGATTATCTGAAATGTTAAAAAAATACTACTTTTAATAATGTCATTCTTAAATTTGAAAAATTGTACCTATATCACGACAATACTCAAGCATTTTTTCTGGAGAAATAATTCATAAAAAAGTGATTTAATGAAGAAAGTAATCTGGTTCCCTGGTCAATATCATAAGCGGCCCTAAGATCTCTACGATATAGACTCAGGTCACCACCGATAGATATGCGCAATATATGAGTAAATTGCCGCTCATGAAATAAAGTAAAAACCAAGATGAAATTATCTATGTATCGTGTATTTGTATCGAAAGGTAATCTTAGTAATTTGAAAAAAAATATTTAAACATTGTTTTTAAAAAAATTGAACGTGTAAAAAACATAAAATAACGTCATATCCACTCAGTCAACCAAAAGACAGAAGACGTCAATGGTAATCCGAGGTTATATTTGAGAGAAACTTGTGGAACGAAAATATTACCCGGGCTGCCAGGTTAGCGAAGAAAGAAGCTACATTAGCTATTTACCCGGATGCCTTATATCCTACAATCTACACACATACTCTAAAGTTGTATCTAGAAAACAATTTGATTTATGTAAACTACTTGCTGTGAGAAAACTCCGACACAGCGATTACGTGTACTACATCTAAGCTTACGATGAGTAACATGTCAATCTGCCTTACTCAATCATAAACCCCTCCTCTTTATGCAAATAAGTAATGTCAACACAAATAGCTACGCGGATGTTGGAATTTGGTTTTGCTACTGTCTTAAAAACTTGACCAGAGCCAAGGTAGAAGCGACGCAGAAATATTGCATAGTAAATAAAAGACCGGTTTTTGTCTCAAAAGGATATTGGTCGACGAACATTGCTGCTTCAAAGTTCGATGATGTAAGGACGTATACAAAGTTACATATAGATAATGTTTATTCATTTAGGGCTTTTATGAAAAATATAATATTTTTTTTTCAAAAGTTTCATATATTTTTAATAGAGAATTACCATTTATTAAGGTTATCAAATTCATAGGTTTTGTCAATAAACAGTTACGGTCTTATTAATTCTCTTGATATATATTCAAAAGAAAGCTTTTGACGAATGAAATTCAGATATCCAATGTCCGTCCTCGAAGAACAATGGCAACCCCAGAATGCCCAGCAGTTTCTGAGCCCATTACTTGATCAAATTATCATGTTAATTACGATTTTATAGCAATTATAATCAGACAGAATACGTGCATTAACTATGGCATAAATCACAAACCTTTAACAATGTAATAATAATTCCATCCTATCTCAGACGTTTTAGTTGTCTCAGTTGTTTCAGTGAAATCTCGATTAAGAAAAACACAAAGATTGGATCTTGCGTTATAATCTACAGACAAGCAAGTATATGTAACTGCACCAACAGTCACACATTCAAAATTACTTTCAGCTTGTAGTAATTTAATTGAAGGTTCCAATATTTTGTGGTCTGTAAAGTAGGAATTCTGTGCACTTCTCATGTAATTAATCATATTTTGTGAGATACACAACGTTGGACTGATATTAAGAAGTAAATGCATGAACAACCACGGATCTGCCATAATTTGGTCTTTATGAGTATTTGTATCAAACATATATTTATATATATAGAGAGACAATAATACAAAGTTTCCAATGAGACGTTATTGTTAAAGTAGCAATCTTTGTAAGAATCATGCAATTTGTTAAAATGTGAACCTCCTCCTCCCAAGAAAAGGCTTCACATTTTCATTTTGTTCTTGTTGAGTTGCTTTGTAAGTCTATATGATGAAATATATAATTATTTATTCCAATCTGTCTGCTTTTAGTAGATAACCCACACTGAAGATCCAACAGTTTTTGCTATATTTTACTGTCATTAATTAATTTTGAATTCTACTGTACATTCTATATCATTTATCATTTATCATTTCATAAGGATTTATGAACAAAACACATGTTAATTTCTTTTAACTATGATATTTTGAACAAAATATCACAAAATTGAATAAAAAATGTAGGCTTTCCAACCATGTATCACATTTTGCATGATTCTTAGCTTAGCTGGAGTGCTACTAAAGCGCACAATTTTTAATTGGAATAAAACAGGAATAGTTCTTTGTTTTTACGCTATCGAAAAAAATGTTTTCTTTCTTTCATAAATATATGATTCAATGTAAATATTCTGATCAATTGATGTTTGAGGCGACAACAGCATTTAAACATTTTTTTTAAATTTAATTTATTTACTTAACAGGAACAAATGTTTACCGAAAACACAATAAGTTAAATTAAAATATGTTTTCTCATATGTCAAAAGTTGTGTCTAACTGCTATATAATTTTACATCTTATAAAAATATATAATAATTTTGCCTGCCAAACCTAAGATTTCACAGGACCTGATCGATCATAGTCGTGACAGAAATGCGTAATGTTTGGTTGTAGTAATCATTGATTGGAATTGTTCTAATGAGAAAAAAATCAAAGGAATCAATTACATTTGCTATGCTTACTGTATGTTACTGAATGTACAGATAATAAGATATTTTGCTGGAAAAACAAAATTTTCATTAAGTCAACGTGTTATTCTTAAGAAAAGAAAAAAATAAGTTTTGTTCTCGTTTTCTTTACTGTTCGCATTGATTTCATCATGTTCATACCACAGCATTTTGATCTAGGCCTTACAGAATTTGTCTTTTGACAATTCAGCAAAATGTTAAACATAGGAAGGAAGAAGACATATGTTCAATTATATTCGGTTCCTGCTTGCTCTAGTTATCGATCTTGGTTTCGTTCTTTTCATTCCCAAGTATATACATGCTTTACATTTTGTTTTGGTTAATTGTAAGGAGGCTTTGATCTGTGGCTTTAGGATGCATGAAATAAAGGCAGTGTTTCGCATGATCTTAATCGCTTAAATAATGTTGAAGTGTATATTACATTGTCAAAACTATTTTGAACACGAACTTCTTCAGCTTTTCAATAAAGTGTACTACTACTATTGAACTGTAAAATAATGAAGTAATTAATGGTGTACAGCATGTAACATAGTTCGTTTTTAATCTTACTAGAATAAGTACTTTTAATATAGTGCAAATAATTTTCATTTTTTTACCCATATAATACAGTTGTCATATTTTAAAAACAGTACATAAATGTTCATCTTATTTTTTGTACACATTGTTTGTTGTATTGCTAAACCTTTGATTCAGAGTTTGAATCTGAGTCTGGCGGTCTAAACCGATTGTGTACAACATTTCATCAGTGTAACCTTAGTCAGATTCTTCATACTGAATCAATTGCACGGACGATACTTTTAAAACTATCTGACTAGATATTGACAGAAACACCAGAATTGACAAGGCTTCAATTAAGCAAGCAAGTATTTCCCACCTGAAATTCATGTTAATCGAGCTTCTCACTTAAAATTCACTAATACAAACTTTATGTGAACAATTCGCGTGAATGCCACAAGTAGGTTGGATTCTCCCCAATTTCATGTGAACTCTGTCATCAAGTCTATTTGCTCAATTCAGGTGAAAATTATGTGAAAATCATTTCAAATAGTTGCTTGTGTAGCAGGACTAAAACATATCCAGTTAAGTTGAGATCATCAATACCTGCCAGATAAATGTTATGTTTTGGTCGGTAAGGTATTAGAGTTGTTTTTAAGGCATTGCAAAGTTAATGAATGAGTAAAGCAGATGAATTAACGTGTTTAGCTATCGGTCATTTTGCGAGTATGAGTTTGGTGTCTCTAGAAAAAGCAGAGGACGTTTACCATACCGGTGCACCTGGTCAATGCTCCCAGTTTTTAGTGGAGTCCGAGTTGCTCATTTGCTTTTTTTACTTTGTATGTATGATTTTATGTTCTTTGTTGTGTATGTCTGTTTTCCATGTCTGGTCTTTGTCCCTGGATTACATTCGTTTGATTTCTGCTATAACATTGGTTCCCTTGATTCCTCTTTAACAAACTGATAGCGTTTAGATAGTACATTACATGATGCATGGAGAGCTACAGATGACAAGCAATGTCTGATATTGCAGATTTTTTATCGATGTACAATACTTGGTGTTAAACCATGAAACTTGGATTCTATCTAAATAAAACTTTGAGAATTACCATTGGGTGTAGGCAATCGATTTGGAACTCAATTTAGAGTCACAAAATTATCACATACCATTTTATGGTGGTGAAAACATTTCAAAAAAGATTCTTGCGTTGATTTTTTGAATACTTTTAATAAGAATAAGAATTAAGGAAATAAAAATCTGAATCGCCCACATAATCTGTGTGAGAAAGTCTCTGTTAGTCCTTATATTACTATGTATTTGTCGAAGAATACATTTATTGGAAGAAAAACACCAATGCAAAACGGTGATGTAGGCTTTTATTTTCATTCATTAAATACAACAAAGGCTCACAAGTTTATATTAAAATAAATGAAACAAAAAATATTCACATGCCATGTTTATCTGTACAATCGTATGTAGCCGTTAAGACTTGTGAGCACTTCTAACCCCTTTGCATCCAAACGTTTAGTGCATGTACATACTAACAAATAGACTGATTATCTGTACCCAAATATTTCTAAAAGAATTTCACTACACTGGTAAATGCTGACATCTACTGAAAGAATGAACATATCTCACTAAGAAAAGTATCAGACAGCAGGCAACTACACGTATGTGTAATACTTAAATATCAGTACTTTCGAAATGCATATCATAAAACACAGCTTGATGGTGAAATAAAATGGAACTTGAACACATGCCCATGACATGGTGACAAGAAGACTTTGCACATAAGAAGAAAGTGATGCATGATCTAGGCTATCATCCTATCATCTAACCTAGAAATTAAAAACACCTAACAATGACACAAAATTAAAATCATACAAAAAGAATCTTATATTGACATATATATACAATAGCCACAAAATGCAAGAGTATCCGATTAACAAAGTCGTTCACAAATATTTATTATTTCAAACTACGCAGACTTCTTGCGCTAGAACTCTAACAAATAGGCTTCTAGAACATGGTTATATTGCTAACAGATTTAAGTCATCACTACAGAAGTTTATGGTCGTCATCATGAACTCGTGGATCGTTATGGTGTATCTATCTGCACCATGAAAACTGATTTGATCAACGGGTCATAGTTTTCCTTTCCTCGTTTGATTACCCCGGACTTGACTTTTTATGAGCAACTCGGCGGGTGTTTCTAGAAAAAGCAGAGTACGCTTACCCTACCGGTGAACCTGGTCCATGCTCCCAGTTTTTAGTGTAGTCCGAGTTGCTCATTTGCTTTTATTACTTTGTATGATTTTAGTTACTTTATGTTCTTTGTTGTATATGTCTGTTTTCCATGTCTGGTCTCTGTCCATAGATTTCATTCTTTTGATTACTGCTATAACCTTGGTTCCCTTGTTTACTCTTCAACGAATACTTCCCGCTCCGATAGCATTTTTTTCTGCTGCATTATCTATTTTTTATATACTGCCGCCGCAATACAAAAGCTTAAAACATCCCTTTAATGAACATTTATTTGTCTAATGTAAATAAAAGAAAATATCAGTAATTTATTGGTTAAGAGACGTAAAGATGAGACGAAGAATAATGTAGAGGAATGATATTTTACCAACATTTATTTCTATTCATGAAAGCGATGCATCAAATTGTTTTGAGATTTTATTCAGAGACGAATTTCATGAGTTCAGTTTAATTCTGATACAGCCTGCAATTGAAGGTAATCAAGTATACTCAATTGCAGACAGTATGAGTTGTACCTTACAAAATATCAATTTGGTGTTTCGATAAATTCTCAAAACGATCTGTGGCACAATTCCTTAAAAAGGGATATTTTTTTTAAATTAATCCTAGAAGAACAAGCCGTACTGAACAAACTATCGAATATTATACACAGAAGTAAAACGAACACTTATTACAAACCTAAAAAAATATGGCTAAACTTCCGGTTCTGAAATTTGAAGATGTCCTGCTTCTTTCAAAACACCAGCCGTAATAGACTTTTCAATAACCTTAAGTGGAAGTTGATCAATATAAAGAAACAACAACAAGCCATTAAGATGAATGTAAAACCTTTTACTTAAACTAATGGACGGCAATAACTTTTAAAGTCGAAATTTCTAGAAAAGCAAAGAAAGAATATTAACTGCTTATGCAAGCGATCTAGAACTTTAAAAAACTGCCACGTTCAAATCAGAAATGCATATAAATTTAGTAGGTCGGCGCTGATTATAATGGGTACGAGCGTATTTTTAGTCTGGTAATGGTGGCGACTGTTGAACTCTTTTTGAAACCACGAATTGAACATATGGACGACATGTTCATGTTTGTTTTTAATGTGCCAGCTGCTGACCTTTCTCAGAGAGATCGGCACAATAGTCGAAATATCTGAAAAGGCGTTTTTGAGACTCCATGTGCTGATAACGCTTTAGATGATACTAAAAACGAATTGGAAAGCTAGTTGATAATTGGGAAATCAAATTCGTTGAACATGTCAGCAATTCACTACACTAAGGAGTATTTAGTGATAAGGCATTGTTTTTAAAGAAAGTGACATTTAGAGACTGTTCCTTATAGCTTTTCTTTTGTAAGAGTAAATTTCGGATGAAGGAGTTTAGCAATATATATCAACCTGTTAAACAGTATAAAATGCATTTAATTGATTAACTTGGAAACCTTGAGAAAGCATGGACAAAAATTCTGGTTTTTATCCAATCGAAAAGACAGACATTGGAGAATAATTATAATGAATAAAGACATAATGGAAATTAATGGACACGGAAGCTCATTACGGCCACCGTTTGTACATTAAATTGTTCAAATTGTCACTTTTATGTTGGAATTATATTGTCGATAATTCCAACTTTAAATTTAAAAAATGCACACACTGGTCCAAACTGTATGACCGTCACTTATTGTAAAATGGAAGCAAACACCGATTCTACATTTTTTTTGGAAGCATTGACAACTAATCTGCAAGTAATTGGTGGTGGATTACAGATCACTACTATAGATACTATACTGTATAATATATACTCAAGTTTCGAAAGCACTGAAATTGGTGCAAATGTTTGTAAATATACTCTGGAAAGATGTCTGGTATAAGTGAGGTTACCGTTTTATTTAGGGAGGTAGACATAGGGTAAAAGACACAACCCTTACAAATTATCGGAACGTTTGTATTCAGCATTTTACATCAATGTCATATAAGCATCAGAGTAACTTAGATTAATTTCATTCTGTGTCAAATGAAAGCTTGATAGTCTTTGGTGAAATTGAATATAATAAAAACATATCACTGACTACATGAGTTATGTCCCTTACCCTAGGTCTACCTACTTAAGGTCAGCTAGATGACTTTAATAATACATTGCCGTGGCACGGTTAAGACGATCAAAACTTCTTGGCCGTCGTTAGTGAGAATATATTTGTAGTTAAAACACAATCAGTAGACTTGTTCCTGTTTTGTACACAAAACGATTGTTTGCCTGATACATGATCTTTTATGTTGCCATATGTCAGGGAATATTTTTTTTAATTGACTCTGTTACCTAATAGAAATTTTATTCGTTTCACATTAAACATAATTTGTTTTAGGATTGTAATAATAAGGGCTTGGATCGCCTTTGTGTCTTTTATAAATATGGCACCGAGACAGTATTATAAATCACCAGATTAAAGTGGGGTTTATGTAAATCGATTGTGGTTTATACTATATGATATTTTGTATACTTGAATGTTTAACAAGTACAGTTTTTGTAAAGAAGGAATGGTTTGGTCAGCTATAACTCCTGCAAATATTGAGCGTTTTTTTTTTCTTTTGATTTTTTTAGTAAACTGGTATCAAAACTACAAATTCTAATAGAAATACCTTAAGTTGTGATCTGAACGGGTTGAGTCCTGATTGTTTATTGATAATTTTGATAATATAGGGAAGCTTTGTTCGAAAATATGTCAATTTTATTTATATGTATATGTTTCATTCAGTGACTCCGCAATACACTCACTATTTTGAATTATGTCTTTAGAAAAACAGCGTGCCTTAAACAATGTAAATTCAGTCTTCAGTGGAATTTACCTCGAATCTAAAGTGTTCATCCGTACAGCACACATTTTTAAGGTTATATTAGATTTTCTGGTAAGCCAAAAGCATCGAAGGCCATTGTTAACGGTAAATAATTACAAACTTCATTACGATAATAAAGTTCATTACAACGCTAGGCATACACACAAAGCTACTTTTAATTCTGGAGTAACAGTCGTAAAAAAGCCTATATTTATATTCAAGTTCGACTCATGGATTAATTGTCACTACATCTGTACGAAGAATCGAGATTCTTTCCCACTTATTCCGATTTTACAAATATCTCATGGCGATTTTAATATAATGCACTAAAAACTAGGGAGGGAGTTTCATATATTGTATACATATGTAAATTGTGTGAATTCATTTGGATTTTAATTGTTCAGTTATCAAATCTATAATAATCAATAGTTAATATTTATTGGTCTTTAGTTGCTACATATCAAACACAGGTCTTTAACTACTTGAGTGTGTCGTCAATCAATCTGTTGGCGTCCTCTAGTTTTGATCATTCTTATAAGTTAAATTTGATACAGTACTAATGAGAGAAAGCGTTTCAATATGTAAGGTTTTATTTGAAACCGAATTATTGTCACCTTTACAACTAGACAGAGAGGAAAGAAAATGATTTGAATATTGTTTTTCTTGTCACTTTTAACTGTAGTTTTGCACGTGGCGGGAATACCGGTTGACTGAAAAGCGACATCAGGTAAATAATTTACATTGTCGTAACTAATACAATCTGATTTGAATTCAGAAGTATAAGTGCACTTATTATTTAGAAGGACAAGTGCACCTATTACTGTTATTCAAAAGGATAAGTTCACCTATATTATTAATCAGAAGGATCAGTGTATGGCAAGCCAAAGTGGACAAAAATGAGTATTTTCTAATATTAAAAAAGGATTTTTAAATATTACAAATTCATTTTCTAATATTACAAATTAGATTTCTTATATCACAAAACACTTTTTTAATATTAAAACTTCAATTGAATTTCCATTATTAAAAACGATTTTTTAAATATTAGAAATTGATTTTCTAATATTAGAAAATGTTTTTTTTTGTATTTAATAACGATTTTGTAATATTAGAAAATCATTTTGTAATATTAAAAATTGCGACTGATTTTGCAATATTGCAAAGTGATTTTCTAATATTAAAAATTCATTTCCTAATATTACAAATTCAATGTGTAATATTGCAAAATGTGTGATGTTTTCTATTACTAAATCAGGAATTTGTAATACTAAAAAATGAATTGCTTATATTTAAAAAAATTTCCAATATTAAAAATATGATTTTATAACATTAAAAATATTATTTTATAATATTAAAAATTCATTTTCTAATATTATAAAATATTGATTTTTGTCCACTTTGGCTTGCCATATAAATGCATTTTTTTATTATTCAATATGATAAGTGCACCGACCGGTATTATTATTCAGAAAAATAAGTACTACTGTTTGTTTCACAAGTCTGAATATTGTTTTCTCTTTACATCATTTGTTTACTTTATTTTAATTTTAAAATTAAAAGAAAATGGTTTCAAGAATTAATTGTGCAAAGAACGAAGAACTTCCCACTACTATAAGTAAAACCAATCGATGAAAGCCACGTCGTTTATATGTTATATATGTTGCTGAAGTTCTTGTCAAACACAATATTTTACGTGTACAAATATGTAAATTATACAAACATAGATAATCCAAGAATGTAGAAACGTTAGTTACATATTAGGTATATAATATGTTTTAAAATGTGCAGGAGATGTTTGAAAATACTATTTTTCAGTAACTATGCCACTGATTTATGCTCTGGTATTAGGTGTATTACAGTAAGGTTAGTTGTGCCAAGCTGTATAAAGGAGGCTGGTGGTACAGCGCTTATCATTATTGCAAAAAAGGTCTCTACCTTAAAGTACTCCTCGGAACTCCCTAAAGTCTACTACTATGATGATCAACGGAAATTAATGAAATCAATTTAGAATTGCAAGTATACTATTATTGAAATTATTTGTGTTTACTGGTAACCCCCCCCTCCCACACACACAAAAAAAAGAAACAAAAACAAAAACAAAATAAAAAAATAAATAAATAAAAAATAAAATAAAAAAAAAATAAAAATAAAAATAAAAGAAACAAAAAAAAAAAAAAACAAAAAACAAACAAACAAATGTGAGATCGTATTGCGTGTTTTCAGCTAATAAATTGGAATTATCTGTACTAGATACTACTTCGCAGAATGAAATATTGTCCATGGGTCACAGAGGCAAACACTGACTTCCTTTGCGGAGGAGTTTTTGAAGTATAAACTTCTAAATAAAAAAGAAGTTAAAGTGCCTGTAAATATTTCAGTTCTGACAATTGATCAAGTTTTAGTCAGTGAGATTTACGTCATCACATAAGATAAATTTATTTTATTGCGTACATCACATTACACTCTTTCCAAAAGGACATTACGTAATTTGAACTGTATTAAGGTTTTATAATCTTAAAAAAATTGCTAACGCTATCACTATTAAAATGAGCAATTTTGTTTTTAGAATTACATTTTTGTGATTGCAACTGTGATCTGAATGACTGTTTGATATATACTTTCTTTGTGATAAAATTCTTTCAAAACCATTTGTTTATTCATTTCATGGCAGTTTTGTTTTACAAGTGAAAAAAGATGGTCAATTCCGGTATTTTTCTCGGTTTTACTATTTTTTGATGTTTATACTTTTAAAAAAACTATGGTATCGATGAATGTGATAGTTCTAACCAAGTTATTCTGAATAGTTAATACTAATTTCAAAATGATTTCCTATATTGACGTCAAATTTTGAAGACTCATCTCCATGCCCTAGCGTTGTCTTTTTAAAGTCTTAGATTTAAGACTGTGTCCTGAATACACATTCTTACTAACCTCTGTACCTCTTATTTAGGAACCATTTTTGTTTGTATATATCGTTATCAGATTATTTAACATTGAAAACCAAGATTTCAAACCAAAGTGGTGAAAATAATACTTGGTTTTGTAATTTAAGTTCCCATTTATTGGTAAGACCTTCACCTAGGCTTTAGGTGTGACTGGGAAGCACGAATCCTCCCAAAAGAATATATGGAATCCGCTTTGAAAAAAATATAGCCCTTACTATTTTTATACTTTCATGGTCACCAAATGCAAAATACAAAAATGATAATCATTCAGGTATTGCAAATGTCGATACATGTATGTTGTGATTGTGTTTTAAGGAGTTATCAGCAGCATTAGAAAAAACACACTAAGGAAGTTTACTCATTAAAGTTAAGTTGTAAAAATATTGAAATAGGACACCAAAACCAGCACCGATACGCTCTACAAGAAAACATCAAAGGAGTAACTTTATTGTAGCCCTATACAACAAGGAATGACAAATTTAGTGTTAAAGGTGTTTCGAATGTAGTGCTATGGCAAATATCAGAGAAAAATATGTTAACTAGATATCAACCATGTTGATTACAGAACTATAAGTATTGGAAATTTCAGAGTGTCTTTTTTATTTCAGGAAAGATATTTTGTCTCTGAAAAGTACTCGCTTGATCACATGCTGAATACGTCAATAGAAAAGAAGAAAGGGTACAGTATCAAATATTGGAAACGTAACTAAATTACAAAAATACCAAAAAAATAACTCATCTCCAAAGCATCGTAATCAGAAGCGAAACTCCAGCTCCGAGAGATTCTACCATGTGCAATACAAAGTATAAAATATTAGTGTTCTATATAGAAGATCATAGCTTTTGTAACACACAGTACAACACAGCTTGGTAAATATTACTCATGTCAGATAATTTTGACCACTTTGCCGGTTTATAGTGACATGGACTTTTGAAGCATCAGCAAAACCAATGATCTGCAAATTGTCATGAGTCGTATTTATAGATATCTATATCTATATCTATATCTATTTCTCTTAGCGAAAAATCAATTACCAATTCATCCTAGGCGGTATTTGAATTTTGTAAAGTTGATTCAAACCTATTAAAGCATTTTTGAAATTCCATCTGAAACATTTATAGGAGAGTATAATCTAACGTAAAATGAATGATGTAAAGAAGAACATTTTTGACAGCTTTGATATGTTAACATACATTATTGTATTGACGTTTGAATTGCAACGATTTTATAGACTTCTGTTTAAAGCACGTTTCTTCTGATCGTCTTTTTACATTACAGACGTATGAATACCATTAACTTATCCAAGGGGGCAGAAAGGAAAAACGAATACAGAATTTCTATCTTTTTTGCATCACTTCTCATGTATTACAGACATTTATCACTCATAAAAAATACACCACCGGAATACATTCGTATGAAAGGTTTTCGTATAGGAAAGAGTAAGTGTACATTTCAAAAACTTAAAAAAAAAAATATTCAGTATTTGAAAATAACGTTATTTCTTACAAAATATTTCCATACAAAAACGAAATGTCTCTATTACATCTGAAATTGTAATAAACGCTACAATAAGACCTAGAACAAGTCCTCCAACCCATCCGATCATTTGTGAAGAGGTTCTCGAATCTTGTGCTGAAATCCGCTTCCTTTTCGCGGATGATAACTGCTTCTTGTCTATTCTCAAATGTTTTTCTATATCTCTTTGAATCGTCTTTACCTCTTCTGTTGTTAAGTTAGAGGAGAAGTCAAAATTCAATTGACAGTAACAGTAAGTTAGGAGTTTATCGGCTTCTGCAACAACAAAATATACATACAGTGGTCGTAAAAAGAAACAGTACCTATAAAGGGTGCTCACCCTGTCTCATAGGGTGTAAGGTATAGAATCCTGGGCAGGGGGCAAAATGGACGGATTGGGGTATTGGGCTATTTGGAAAGGAAAGAAACCCCATTAAAGAGTTGTATAAAAGATTAATGGTCGCTTGTGTTGTTTGCTTTGAAATGCAAAATTGCATTAACTGTTCGTGTGTATTCTTGTGTATTGTTATAATTACTAGAAGCTTAGTAAAGGTTAATATTTGTATTTAAGATTGAATGAACATTTTCACATTTAAAAATGGTATTTTTTGTTGCTGCTTTGTGTATGTAGATCGTCTCTGTTTACAGTTTGATGCATTTTAATTGCAATTTCATTACTGATATTTTGTCAATATTTAAACAAGTGCTAGGCTTTTTACTTTTATACATTTGAATCAAGTTTAAGAGTAACCAAGGGAACCAAGGTTATAGCGGTAGACTGTAATCCAGGGACAAAGACCAGACATGGAAACAGACATACACAACAAAGAACATGAAGTAACTAAAATCATACATACAAAGTAACACAAGCAAATGAGCAACTCGGACTTCACTAAAAACTGGGAGCGTGGACCAGGTGCACCGGTAGGGTAAGTGTCCCCTGCTTTTCTAGAAACACCCGCCGAGTTGCTCATAAAAAGTCAAGTCCGGGGTAGACAAACGAGGAAAGAAAAACTATGACCCGTTGAATAAATCAGTTTTCATGGTGCAGATGGATACACCATAACGATTCACGAGTTCATGATGACAACCATAAAACTTCTGTAGTGATGACTTCAATCTTGTAGCAACATAGCCCTGTTCCAGAAGCCTATTTGTTAGAGTTTATTAGCGCGATACAAAAAGTCTGCGTAGTATCGGCAAGCTGTGGCATAACGTGTGAGTTGTGTTATGAACACTCCATACGAAGGTGCCGAGGTTTGGTCAATAGTTTTCCTATACCATCGATTTCTAAGTGTAGGTCAAGATATAAGGCTGACTTCACAGTATCTGTAGTATCCTTTATCTCAAGTTCTTTTTAGATGCGATGTAACAAATCCCCGAAATTAGGATTTTTAAAGATAATACGTCATCTATATAGCGGAAACTGAGATTGAAGGATCTAGCCAAACGATATTATTTCTTTATGATCAGATCAGCTATAACGTCAGCCACATAAGAGTGAAGGAATAGGTCAGCAAGTAAAGGAGCACAATTTCTTCCCATTGGAATGCCGACCATTTGTTGAAAAACACGTCCACCACACTGGACAAATATGTTCCAGCATTTTTTAAACATCTTCCTCTGTATTTGGAAGATCATTGGGAATAATTTCTTACAAAGTATGACGAATCTCTACGAAGAACTATATATTTGTATCTAGGTGTACCATCTTTTTTTGGAAAAACAACGATGCATAATGTTTTTAAGTCGGAATTTTAACTGAGTATGGGGAAAAGAAGTACACAGTGTTGAAAAATCAGAGGTTTTTAATGCTATTATATTCAGATAATTGTCGCCAAGAGATCTTTCGATTTTTTTCAGGATCCACATTGAATTGATATCGCTACAGGAGTAACAAGTGTTGTGGTAGGACTACAGACCCTCTTTGACAGTTGTGAGTATAGAAGTTAAAAATGTCGAAAGAGGTTTGGTGGTACATTTTGCAGATCCAGCTATGCAACGTTGTTTGTATGGATTCTTATGGAGTTTAGGAATCCAGTACATAGACGGTAAATCACAATCATCGTCCTTGGTATAGAAACCAAAAGAGGATAGCACAGATTTATGGTTTTCCACAATCTCTTCTTTGGAGGGAGTGGTAGCAGTATAGGTCTTATCACTGCTATTATTTTCTACGTCTACCTCTAATAATGAACATTGGATGTAAAACGTTTTGCAGACAAAAACAATATTGTTTTGGGCTTTGTCTGCTGATACGAAAACATATTTGTCATGTAAAGTAGACAGTGTTTTTGCTACATCGGGGTCTTTGAAAACTGATGTAGCCTTGGCACTCATTGACCTACTTAAAACTTTCATTCGTTTCAAAATTAAAGACATCACGGCCTTTAACCACACTGACAGAAAATCAATGTCTTCTTGTTCTCCTCTTATCCGTTTTCTTGCATAGTCCTTGACGGCATCCATAAGAACTTTAAAGTTATAATTCCAATTTATGGAGCATGGTTCACGGTACTTGGGACCTTTAGAAAGGATATTACGCAGAGATTCGTTTTCGATAATGGTTAAATTACCGAAACGACGTGATCAGAAGGCCCATATTTGAATGGAGAGGTATTGCAAGAACAGTCAGGTTGTTTAGCCTTGAAGTTCTCAATCTCGAGGTTCTGCAATAGCCTTTTATAATTGAAAATTTTGGAAGCAATGGGTGAAGTATAGGAATATGAAATAATAATGTTAAAGTAATATTTAGAATGCACACCTGTATTGAATAGACTAAAACGAAATGATACCATGAAGGTAGAAAAAGTAAACATACTGTTTACCCTTAGATTGCTTTAAAGAATAAAGAAAATAGTATTAGATTTATTATTTTTTTATAAAAATGGAACACCATAAAACTAACCTGAAGTTATTGGAATTAATCCCTCTGTTGTTGGACAATTTACTGCTGTAAGAACACAGAAAATGATTCTTTTAAAGTAAGTTTAGCGTTACCTCTTGCAGAAATTTGAATCGATGTTAGGTATTGTTTCAAATAATATCCAGAAATCAGACTAGAATAATATTTCTACATTTAGAAAAGTTAATTACCATATCTCAGAAAAATAAAAAAAAATCTACCTAGCATATGTTGTAAAAAGCATATTTAAACTAACTTATTAAGTACATATGTACTTAGGTAAAACTTTCACATAAATCGAAACTTTTAAGTAGCACTCCAGCTAAGAATCATGCAAAATGTGATACATGGTTTGAAAGCCTACACATTTTTATCTTGTTTAAAATGCTTTAGTAAACAGAAATTAACATTTGGTTTTTAATATAACCCGTGCTCATAGGAGATAAAAATTATATAGAATGCACTGTAGAATTCAGAAGTAAGGGTGATAACTCTGTAAATGACACTCAAATATAATAGAATCTATTGGACTTTCAATGTTGATTATCGCCTAAGAGCACGCAGATTTGAATGAACAATTACGCATTTCATAATATAGACCAATAAAACAACTTAATTATAAAAAATAAAAATATGTAGCCTTTTTGGGTTGTATCACATTTATTTCAGATTTTGCATGATTCTTACAAGGACATCTACTCAACAAGAAGAAAAAAACATAATTATTGTACTTACAATAAGCCTTTTGTGAGACGAAACCTATGACAAAAAATCAAGGGAGTACCGTTAAGTCAGAAAATAAAATGGAAATTACTTATGTTTTAAACATGGACGGAACATCAGCGACGTGTGTACATGGGTACGGCATTTATATTAGATTATTTAACACCGAGCGACAGAGAATATAAATGCCAAACCCATGTTAAAATGAGTACAAATCTGCCCCCTAGAAGGAAGTATTTCTGTTCTAATATGACAATACGGTAATTTTTGTAAATTTCCCTAAGAGTAGCCAAAATAACTGCTGTGCCGTTTAACCTCCCCCGTATGGAAGTTGGATTAAATTTGTATATTTATGTCATCGTATGTATTAAATGTGTATATTTATATAAATTGATTTCAATTAGATAACCTCTCAGTCGATAAACGTTTTTTTAAATAAGTGTTCCGTCTCGAAGCGACATCGAAAGAAAAGAGACAGTGCGCCAGTGCTGAAGGTGGGGTTGTACCGACATATTCTGTTTGACAATATGAAGACGTCATATTAGAATGAACCACTTTCCAGCTATTGTAGATGTTAAAATTAAATCCACCGCAACATTAAAGTACCAGTCCATATAAAATTCAGACACTGCTTATGGTAAGGTGATTTATGGAGAAGAGAACCCATGGATCAAAACATGTTTTTTGGACAACATATACTATATTTTTATGTGACAATAGTTCTTTTTGTATTTAGGTTTGTACTTTTGAGAAAACTCAATTAATATCCAACTTAAATCAACCAAATCACACCAAATCATGAACGATAACTCTTTCAAACTCCTAATTTCATGTACATTCTGTACACATTTTATCTCAAAAGTGCAACCCCAAAATGAAAAACTAAGGCTGGTTATTTGATCTATAACGGTTTCTTAAGAAGAAATAAAACTGAATTTGGTGGGTTTTGACATGCATCACATCCTGTCTGATGTTTATACAGACTACTACTTAAATAATAAAAAAACAGGAAAAACAATGCAAAACATAGAAAATAAAGTACAAATACTTGCACGTAAAATGATTTCCATCAAGCAATTTGTTGTTTCCCGGAAAATTACCGTGATCGAAAAACACTAAAAAATAAAACGTTAAAAGTCTAAAATTGTTATTGAAAATAGATAACCTATGGTAAACAATAGCAAGAATTCGAAGAACAATGACGATTCAGCAAACACATAGTAACGTCTAGAAAATTTGAATAAATGAACTGGAAAAATAAGGAATTGCTAGTTTTTAGATTGATCATGCAAGATTTTAAACATTTGAATTTTGAATTCATGTGTTATTGAAACATATAGAAGGCACAATATAAACTTCTCCTTTTTATTATTCCGCATTGGCATCGATTAATTTTGCAGGACGTTTTAAAAGATATGACGCAACTATCATAGGTTACAAAGCCTGTCGAATAACCACACGTTTTGTGTGACTATTATACTATTTAAAGTAATTTAATACATGTGATTGTTTAAATAGATACCTCTTTGCCACGACTTCCATGCAAATTCATTGAAATCCGACGTATCATTTGCTTTTTCGAACTTCACGTGGAATTGAAAATCATATACGTCCTTTGTTTTGTACAAACGACAAGTCTGGTTTTTGAAATAGTAATCACTAGCGAAACACTGCATTGAAATACTGCATTGTCGTAAACAATCCTCTGCCGAAGTAAATCCATAAAAATCAGGTATATGATATGGAGAAGCCAGAAAAGTTTCATTTTGTATGGTCTCCAACGACATATGGGCTACAACAGAAACGAACATATATACTTTCCATTTAACATGACAAAGAAAGAAATAAAAAAGGCAGTCGGGAATTAAAATCAATATTTAAGAACCATTCTTTGTAAGAATCAGGCAGTGCGTGGTACATCATTTTTCTCAATTTGGTCTTTTTACCGCAAATGTATTTAAGGTATCCAGTTTTAACAACCAAAAAGCTATTTAATTTTATTTTGCAGCATACTTGACGTAAATATTTTTTTGGACTACTCATATCGAGAAAAATGATTTTTTGCATCATATTTTCAAAATTCATTTCAATTAAATTTTATCGTAAAAAGGCATACTTTATAAACACCTTTTTGATATATATATATATATATATATATAAAACAATAAAAAAAAAACAACAAAAAAAAACAAAAGCAAAAACAAAAACAAAAAAAAACTTGCTGTAAAATCTCTTGCGTTTTTGTTATTCACGTGTCATACCATATCCACGTTTTGCCTGATTCTTAAGAATCTCGAAAAGCACTTAAATAGTACATACTATCTATAGAAAAGTATTTAATATACCAAGTATGTTATATACTATATATTATATACTTAATATAAATGAATGAAAATAAAAATCCTATAAGATATTGACATTAACTTCTAATCTTAATGTCTTTATCATTTGTACCCTTCAAAAGACATCGAAAATTTTCATTTAGTAATCCTTTAATGACATCCAATCATAAACACTGCGTGTATTGTACTGATATAAATATGTGCCGATTTGTCACGAGTCAACGATAATTCCTGGGAATTATGGTTATATGTGTAAATTGGTCAAGGTACAGGTAAACCGATTTATGTAACATTAGGTATTCCAAATATAATAACATTGCGAAGTTATGCAGAAGTACTCAGCATTTCGAAAATAAATAGTATTGCAAACTTTACTCCGCCAATAACCACATGTTATGTTTCCGAATAGGAGTTTCAGACAAATTCAGAGTATCACGTGTTGAGACTTTCAAACCCTATATATTCTTGATAATAGGTTGCTCTTACATTTTTCATAGCATATATACGGATGTGTATTTATGCAGTTGTCGTATTGCAGATGGTATTTTCCCGCCGAAATATCTAGTACGACGCACTCTCTTTGACCGCACGATTCCTTTCCTTTGAGGTTTGAACTCACTGAATTTGAAGTAACCAACGTGCAGGCGTCTCCTTGATATATTAATCCATCATTTTCTGATTTAATATATCCAATCCAAATCATCGTATCATTCAAGAAGCTGAAATAATTTTTCATATATTGAAAACATTTTCGTTAGCACTTCTGAACAGAATCATGCAAAATATGATACATGGTTGGAAAGTTGAAGTTTCAGTTGTGTATTAAATTGTTTGGAAGTAATCAGCGCAACTTAAATTATCAAACTATTGGGCATTAGCTAAACAATAGTCATTAAAAATACTTCGCTTTAAGAGGCAATTTTAACGAGAAAATATTGATAAGGTATACCGTAATGGTATACATTGTAGGTGGTAAGATTTATTATAAAGACAACAGTGTTTTATCGAATGTTCCCAGTGTAATAAATTTCGATAATTCACATTGTGAAATAATTTCAGTAATTTCACTCTCCGACTTTCTCACGCCAAAACTTTGATATCAATCCGCCATTGAATGTATGTTGAAAATAGCAACGAATGAATAATCAAGGAAAACTGTAAGTATTTACTTCATTGTGTATTTCTAAAAAAAATATACAAAGGTTATGATGTGCATTTATTGCGTTTTACCTTATCTGTTACACATTACAAATTTAATACATATTAACTCAATTTTTAATTAAATTACTAAAATCCTGTTTGTCAGCGATAATTCAGTCGATGCCTTTAACAATAAGTAAACAGTGCAAATCTAATACACTACATCAATCTTTAATTCATAACATATATCTGTTCATGAGAAAGCTATGATATTACAAAAAAAATGTTTCGAGTGACTTAAATGTAACCCATTTTTTATAGTTACTTCAAGTAAGAAAGGTTTTTACTGTGTTTGTTAGCTGTGATTCTAATAATTTACTGACCTATTTTGGTAGAGATTCTTTGCAATATGTGTTAAAGGCATTTTGCGTGTTGCTAATGATTTTGAAAAATAACACCCAAAACTGTCCGCCGCAGTTGCAGCATACCACGTGACTGGATCTTTTACAATGTAGTATGTTCCATTTTCAGCCCATCCTTTTCCGGCTTTTTGATATAAAATAAGATTTGCGAATATCATATAATAAATTCAGCTGTTATTGCTTTAGTATAAAAGAAATTCAACCATTAGAAAATAATGGATGTACGACATACATGCATGAAAAATTAATAACCAAAACATCATCCAAATGCCGTTTTTCCAAAATCAGTCAATCAATCATTCTGCAAATTATAATTCAAACATTTGATTCTAATGCTGTTGATGAAATTATTGAAGTATACCGAAATTTGCAACATTTATGATTGATATATTTGCAATTAATAACCACTGGGTCGAGACTACTTCTGGTGGACCTCAGGTCCCCGACGGTATAACTCAGTAGCGTCAGACTTGTCAGATTGTATTTACCATATGTCTCAAGACTTGCAGTGCTGAAGATTTTAAAAATGCTTAAAAACACTCGCTATTCATTCGTTATATAGCAAATCGTAGAATTTCTCGGCGACGGATTTGGCTTCCTTTTTAGATAATTTTGGTTTTGAGTTTTTCTTGTATAATTTTTGGATCTTCCTCTATATTTGATTCTAATGCTGCTAAAGAGCGGTCACATGTATACATCATTTCTAAAGTTACACTTTATATGATTGGTATCTTTGTTTCTACATTGATTCCGCAAATACTCACCGTATACGAATTCACTGTTTATCTCCAAAGAAAATCCTAAAAAAATAAAATACATACATTCTTGGATACACGATTTATAACAAAAATAGTATTTCTATCAGACACTTGTACTTTAGTTTGAACCAGTTTTGGGGAACACTAAATAATATCGGGAAATATAATGCATACGTGTTGGAAAAATGTATGGTACTATCTGGACATAGTGATAATATTACTATTATATTCTATTACATGCGTAAATAGTGTTCAATCTGTCAATTAAATATAATTTCCAAACCAGGCCAATAAGGAATGACTGACCCAGCACCTGATCAGTCTAAAACAGAACGTATAGAATATAGCTTGGTTTATATAACTTTGCGCTATTAACCTTGACAGTTTATTTACATAATCGGGAAACACCAATAGAGCAAACTTAGAAAGACCAAAAGCAAACAAACAATTTTAAACAGAAAAACAAAACTCCTCAAAATAAAACCCTAATAAAAAATCAGGCTAACAAAAGATAATTTGTCAAGAATATGACGATTCAGCACAGTTTCGAAAGGACGATACACGGTCTTACGGGTGTTTAGAGGAAAAACATATTTGATATTTACGGGGAAATGGACGATCGAGATACTGGGTAAACTCAATCCCACAACCAACTATGACGGGAATATGGTCATAACAATCGGAACATTAAAATTTAATGATGCAACAAATGGGACAAAGTTCCGTTGGGTTTCATTTTTTATTTTTTTGTTTTTGTTTTTTGTCCGAGATGCAGCCAAAAAAAAGCCCAAAAAAATAAAAAATAAAACCCAAAAAACAACCAACAAACCCCCCCCCCCAAAAAAAAAACAGCAAGCAACAGAACAATAACTTGGCCAATACAGAAAGCAGCATGAGACAATATCATAGCACATGTAGGGATAAACATGTTAAGTACTTTTTTTGGAAATATAATAAAAACGTGATGAAAGAACTGTTTTAAGTAACATTCCACATAAGAATCATGCAAAATGTGATTCATGATTGAAAAGCCTACCTCTTTTTATTTTTGATTTTTGTTTAACATGTCATAGTAAACAGAAGTAACAGGTGGTTTTTCATATAACCAATGTTCATAGAAGATAAAAATCATATAGAATGCACTGTAGATTTCAAAATTAAGGGAGGTAACTCTGTAAATGACAATAAAATACAATAGAATCTATTGGATTTTCAATGTTGATTATCTCCTAAGAGCAGGCATATATGAATGAATAATTATACATTTCACAATATAGACCCATAAAACAACTTAATTACAAAAATAAAAATATGTAGCCTTCTTTGCGGTGTATCAGCTTCTTTAGTAAAGTGATAAAAAAAACTTACGAATATTCAGAGCATGATAAAACACTACAATGAAAACACTTTTCCTAAATAGAAAATATAATGCCATTGATATTCACCACGATTAAATCATGTAAATCACTTTCCTGTACATGTTTCAAAGTATTAGTTTATACTGCAGCATAGGGAAAAACTAGCATAGGTAATACATTATATACCGATATATATGCTGTACTTTAACTAAAGCGACATTACGTTTACAATAGATTTGCAAGACAAAGTGAAACAGTATCAAAATACATTGATTAGTAAATAAATAGAAATTGAAAAGAGATATTCAACGCGAACTTAAAATCAATACGTTTGTAACAGTGTCATCAAATTGTCATATTGTAAATGTGATTTCCACTTGCGACAAAAGTAGATATTTACTGAAGTAGTCGATGTATTTGGACAATTAAATGCATGTTTAAAGGTACGTAATTATTGGATCACTGTATCACAACAGCTTATTTATTTTAGATGAACTACTGAAAGATGGATTATTTTGCGAACAGTATCATTCCCTAATTGGGACACTTAACTTTCCCATTTTTAATGGGCTGGGGAGGAGAACAGAACAGTCATTAGTAGTCTTATCGCTAGCTTAGAAATTTGTGTTGCACAGAGACATAATTCTTACAAATCATTGGAACGTTTGTATTCACCATTTTATACCAACATTATGTAAGCATCAAAGTCATCTGGACTGATATCATTCTGTTTCAAAGGAATGCTTGAAAGACTTTGATGAAATTGCATATGATATAAACATATCACTGATTTGAAGTTTTATGTCCATTACAATAGGTTTACCTCCTTAATGTTAACTATTGAAATCATACGTACATATTTTTTTCTATTAAATAATACTGATTGAAATGACGACAAAATAATGTATTCAAATTATTTTAAATGATTTTATTACATAAAAGTTAGAATGATAAAATTAAAAGCATTATTTTTCAAAAAGATTTTTTTCAAAGGGAAATAATTGGCGGGAAATGGTTTAAAAGGCAAGATAAATGGCAGGAAAATGTTCCATTGAAATGTAAAGACAATTTCAGTCTTTTTCGTCTTAAAATAACGTCAAGTAACAAGATGATTCATTTTCACGCCTCAAGTTAACGAGAGCGCGATAACTATCGTCTTTCTGCCTGAAAGCAAAGTGATTTCTTTTTACAAAATGTTTTGGTTACCAACCTTGCACCTGAAACTATATTAGTAAGGACCGAAATTAATTTGTATCTTAAACATGCATATTTTTAATTTTTGGTTATTGTTTCCTTTTGATAAGCTTGGTGTGTAAGATAGTACTTTACAAGAACTTATCTTGCTTAATATGTAACATTTCCATCAGCTTTATTAATAGGTATATGGTTCCTTAAAAATAAAACGAAAAGATTTTGAAACTTTTCTTGGTGATTTCACACATTATAGACACTAATCGCTACAAATCCGACATTTCACCTTTCCAACCGTTTTAAGTGATAACAAAAAATGCCTGTTAATATAAAAAAAATATATATGAATATTTTATATGCATTTATCTGTACAAGAATAGAGAGATGAAAAAAGACAAACAACAAAATTCATTTTCATCTAATTCCAATCCATCATACTTGTTATAGACACAATATGTTACCCATTTTCCTCTCTGACAATTTCCCGAATGTAAACACATCTTTGCCATAATTGTGATTACATTTATTTTTGCTAGAGCCGGCAATTTATGCGAAAATTTAAATGTGTCTGCTATTTATTTGCTCCTCTTTTCAGGAAATGAAATTTAATGTAATGATGTAGGTCATACCACCATAGTTATTTCTTTTTGGTTAATACCTGAGGAAGTCATTGATATTTTTATACTTATTTAAAAATCTCACATCAAACTGTCGATACATGTTACATTGTGAAAATGTAAGTAGTGGAACATGTGTTAAGTTAACCATTAAGAAAATGATAACCTGTCTAAACCAGACACTTTAAGAGTAATCAAGTGAACCAAGGTTATAGCGGTGATCAAAAGAATGAAATCCAGGGACAAAGACCAGACATGGAAAACAGACATACACAACAAAGAACATAAAGTAACTAAAATCATACATACAAAGTAACAAAAGCAAAAAAGCAACTCGGACTCCACTAAAAACTGGGAGCATGGGCCAGGTGCATCGGTAGGGTAAGTGTCCTCTGCTTTTTTAGAAACATCCGCCGAGTTGCTCATAAAAAATCAAATCCGGGGTAGACAAACGAGGAAAGGAAAACTTTGACCAGTTGAATAAATCAGTTTTCATGGTGCAGATGGATACACCATATCGATAACGTATGAGTTTTGATATGAACAATCCATACACAGGTACTGAAGGGATGTTGCCATAAATGAAAGGAAAGTTCTGAATAAAAAGTCATCACGTTTGTTGTAAAGTTTGGTCAATATTTTTGCCTTACCATCGATTTCTAAGTGTAGGTCAAGATATGAGACTGACTTCACAGTGTCTATAGTATCCTTTATCTCAAGTTCTTTGGGGTAGGTGCGATTTATCAAATCCCCGAAATTAGGATTGTTTAAAGATAATACGTCATCTATATAGCGGAAATTGAGATTAAAGGATCTAGTCAAACGATATTCTTTCTTTCGGATCAGATCAGCTATAAAATCAGTCCCATAAGAGTGAAGAAATATGTCAGCAAGTAAAGAAGTACAATTTGTTCCCATTGGAATGCCGACCGTTTGTATAAAAACACGTCCACTACACTGGACAAATATGTTGTCGATTAAAAATTCCAGCATTTTGTAAACATCTTCCTCCATATATTTGGAAAGGAGGTAAACCTAAAGTAAGGGCATAACTCTTGAAATCAGTGATATGTTTGCATCATATTCAGTTTCACCAGAGCCTGTCAAGCTTTCATTTGATACAGACAGAAATCAGCCCAAGTTACTTAAGTGCTTACATGTGATTGATATATAATAGGTAAATTAAAACAATACAATGATTTGTAAGAGTTGTGTCTGTACATGAACCTCCATAATGATTTTTTTTATTCTTTTTCGTATTTCAAGTAAAGGTTGATGCATGAAATTAATATAATAATAGCAAGATGTTTTTCATTTAATACAAATTTGCTGAAATCGTGTGAATTTTTAGCAATGTTTATGTAAATTAGATTTTAAGTATTGTAATATATATATAGACAACGTCTCAGAATGTGACGACTCTATTCGCTACACTGCTCCATCGGATCAAATTGATACAGGGAAGATATGTAAACGTATAGAAATGTCTCAAAAATTCCCAGAACTGTCAAATTTGTGATGCAAATTTTTGGTCGTTCCCTCCGCGGGACTCGAACTCGTACCGTTATATATATAATTTGTTAGTTTTTGTTTATTATCTTTGGCATGGCACCTGTTTTGGTTAATTGTAACAAAATTTTACATATTTACATATGTTTTATTCTTCATAAAAATTACATAACGGTACATAAAGTAAAATTAAAATGTATATTACATTGAACATGACATGTCAAACTTTGAATCACATGCCGTAACAATCTTCAACCTATATTATACAGATTGTGACTTATAATATTCAGTATATATCCCTTGAAGACGATTTATTTGTCTTTGTAAATCGCCTCCAATGAATATATTTGGCATTTAATACAAGAACAAATATACCCCTTGAAGGCGTGTATTTGTCATTGTATTAAATGGCGCAAATCTTTAACGAAAAAAACAATATCAACTGTCAATGATATTGATTTTAAGCTATTAAATCTAAAGAAAACCAGCAAAGCAAATCTATAATTGTTAATGTATCAATAACCTCAAATAAAGGCAGTATTGTTTTAATGCTTGTTTTTATATCTATATTACACTGACTTACACAAGATGACATATTTTCCAATCAAACACCATGTGTTTGATAAATTGTAAATGTTCTTACTATATAATTGCATACGAAATAGCTTGATATAAGTTTCTCCTTTATTCCCAAACATCCTTCATTAATAACTTCCTGAACAGCACAATCAAATCCTGTATAAATCAGTAACATTTGTAGTCCAAATATTTTTGGGTTATATCATTATTATATCATACTCATAATTATACTAATTTTAACATGCCTTAACCGAAAAACATCTCTCACTGGAAAACGTGTTTGGTTAAGAAAGACTTTATTGTTTTTGTAATGATCAGGTAATAAGACCATTAATCTATTCAAAAATAAAAATAATGTTGTGTTCATCAACAAAGATGCAAAAACTCCTTGTAGTCAAATGGGGAAACTATGTAGCAGTACGAAGAAAATAAAATAGATAACATATAAAAACCGAAGATAGGGAAAACAGGATGTAAACAAAAACTAAAGGACAAGTCTTATGAAAGAGTAATCAAGGGAGCCAAGGTTATAGTAGTCCTTTATCTCAAGTTCTTTGGGGTAGATGCGATGTATCAAATCCCCGAAATTAGGATTGTTTAAAGATAATACGTCATCTATATAGCGGAAACTGAGATTAAAGGAACAATTCAATAGTAAATGAAATGGTAATCCTACATGATTAAAATATTACGCTTGCTTTGATGCTTTCATTCAATATGTATTCTACATTTCCTGAAATATAAGGGTCGGAATGTAATGTCTTGACAGTAGTACAATTCCAATTTTTCCTACTGTGAAAGAGGTTTTATTCGTGGATACCAATTTTCGTTGATTCAGGAAAAAGTTCGTTGATTCTTGAATTCGTAGGTTAGGTTTACAACATACACATTAATGGAAATCTTCTACCTACGAAATCCACGAAAATTGATACTCCACGAACAACAATACTTTCATAGTATATAGAGAAAAAAATTAAGGTACATTCAAATTTATTTGGTGTGTAACTATTAAACATCTAGCTGCCTAATTCCAATACCATGGAGTGACCTGGTGATTTATTACAATGCAATATAATCTCCATAAGCCATTTAAATTTAATGCGCATGTGTACATGTAGTGCATTTTTGTCAACTTTAATGGCAGGTAGGTTTTACTTTTCACTATACCTTGTTTGTGCTTTTATTACACATTTCAGCATTATTAGATATATTAGATGTAATCATTCGCTTACATTCATTTACATATGCACATTTTACCTTATTAGACAATTTAGGCCTTCCAAAGTAGTGCTTGAAGAGGTGTCAGAGATGGAACAAAAATGACTTGCGTTTCCATAGAAGAGCGCCCTTAAGGTCAAAGGGTAAAAAGCGAAACTATATCGACTACGTCGGAAAAAGGCGACAGCTGTATAATTAACTATCTATATGAATGCCCAAATTGAGAAAAAGTACGTTAAAAAATATTGGTACCTTATGTCGGACAGAGAAAATTTGAAGTTTCAACACCGAGTTGCATAGATTTTTTTAATCTTTAAAACAGGTTTTCTAAAAGTAAAACCTGTTGTGTACGCAACTGAATAACACAAAGGGGATCAAAATATAAAGTCAGTTTCATAGTAGATTTTTGTAGTCTTCAAATATGTCTCTGTCATAATGTACAAATTACAGATATTGCCAAGACATGATAGCCTTTTAATAAACATCTAATAAGATTTGTTTTATCAAAGCCTGAAAAAATATATAATGTGAAATATGTTTCTTGATGCATGCAACCCGACTTTTAGTATCCGCTCTCTTAAGTCATCCGTAGTATCAGATCCAACTTAAATTCATTTTAAGTTGAGTATTAATAGATATTTCCACTTGATTGACAGAACTCATGGTAAACGAACGTCACTGGACGAAACTCACCCTTACAGAACCTGGTCCGACAGACCGTGAAGAAAAAGCGAAATAATTCATAATGCATTAATGTAGTTGAAAATCATGGCGCCATTTATATCACTGAGATAGCTCATATCTTTGAAGAACCTAATGCCACAAACCGTGAAGGGAGGGAGAAATGATTTATTATTAGTGTAGGTGAAAATCATGGAGCCATTCATATCACGTCATAGTTTTTCGAGAAAATCCACGAACAAATATGAACACATTTGCAATCTTTCGGTATCAAATAGAGAAATAATATATTTGTTTAGTCTTTCCCATGAGTAGGGGCAAATCCAGAGATTGTGAAAAGAGCTTTTCAATTCTTGTCTAAAGAGACGAATTCCCGAATAATCAACCCGAAGGACGTTAGCATGCATATAGTCTTGTCTGTATTTTATATACATATAATATTCTATAACAAAAAAATCTCCTGTAAATTTAAATGGATTTTCGGAGACTTAGAAATACGAAAATCCTGAATTTTTCCTCATTGTCATAAGTTTTGACTAATATTCTTTTTAAATTTATTATAGTTTCTTTCTCTACTTTTATTTTATTTTATTTTAATTTTATTAACCATAATATGTAACTATGCATACATATACTAGACTGAGAGTCTGATGGCCTCTTCTGCCTATATGTATTTTTTTTAAAAAGGCTTCAAATTATTGCTTTGTAACTACTTTCTCGACAAAATCAGAGTGTCCACATATGAGCTTATAATTTCGAAATTTATATAATTTTATCAAGCTATTCCCCTGTTTTATACATAAGCATAAAATGCAGTTATGATTAGTAAATTAGATCATGAGCCAGCTTACCCCCTCCCCTTACAGAAATTTTTGTAGGCATATAAAGTCTTCATAATTTATGTCTTTGAAACACATTTCTGTCTTTTGGAGAAAAAAATAAGTGCAGCGTTAGCTCAGGATTGAAAAATGGTGAAGGCCGTGACGTCAAAATGACGTAGTGTGTTAAAAACTGGGTTTCCAATAAAGAAAATAACAGATCCAAAAAATTGTACGATACCATATATTAAACAGTTTAGGTTTCAATCTTTAGAATAAGTTTATGATTCGCAGTTTTAATTATAAAATATAGCCAAAAAGTTTTTTCATTAAATACTCCTGGAATTTGGAGATCACCAGAGAACATTTTTACCGGACGGCATGTCCTTAAAAGTTATTTTTGCAAGAAGGCATAGTATGGTCGTGATCATGAAATCGTTGATCGTATCGGTGTATCCATCTTTACCATGACAACCAATTTGTTCAACTTGTCATAGTTTTCCTTTTCTCTATCGTCTACCCTAGACTTGACATTTTATGAGCAACTTGGTGGGTGTTTGTACAAGAACAGAGAATGCTTACCCATTATGTATGTTTCAAGCAAAATTGCATTTTCATTTTACAGTACATTAAATAGAATTGATTTTTTTTTATTTTATTGTGTTGTGGTTGAATGCAATTCAATGTTTAAATATTTTGAGTTTGTACTGAATGATACCATGATAAACTGTTTTACTAACATATTTAGTTGTTTGTTTTGTTTGTTTGTTTGTTAGTTTGTTTTTTTTTTGTTTTTTTGTTTTCTTTTTTTTTATTACTCTGATTTTATTAACAATCGTAGGAAGATAACGTTTGGCATATATACTCCTACGACTATGAAGTTTTTACTTTTATTTGAAATAGACATGGACAATAACGATATTCTAATCTTTTATACTTTTTTGAATTTCTTTTGTCAATTGATTTCTAAAAGTAAAAACATTTGAATAATTGGAAAAAAACCAACGATTTGATATGCATATAATCCTTTTAGCATTTTCATTTATTTTCGTTTCTTGTTTCACCGCGGACGTATTTCTCTCCACTTAACGTCGCATGCACTAAAATTACGTCAAATAACCATGCGGACATTTTGTTTAAAAATCGCACAATTTTGTATATATGAGATACATGTCTGCATTTTATAATTTAGGGTTTCAAAAACTGTTTTTCAAATTTATCTGTTAGGAATGTGTAACTACATTCATTAAAGATATCTTAAGCATGACATACATTAAGACCACGCTTGAATTGGTTGAAATATAGAGGTGGACATTTTCTTTAGAATTCGTAAAAATGGTAGAATTTTTGTCATGCAGTTAATATTTCCCTTATTGTTCTTGTCCACGGTTCTATATTAGATGCAAATTTATAATATTTTCATTTCTTCTTTTTCTGTGTATAATAATTCAGGTTTACCGTTCGTTTATTGCTAAATTTTCCTATGATGTTCAGCGCCTACACCAATAACTCTGTCTGGGAAGTGATCAAACAGAATTAAAAACATTGTACACTAACATATGAGAAATGCACTGACTTTTGCGTCTCTTCCTGTGAAATTAAGGTATATATCGCGCATTTCGTTTTTTGTTAGAACACTATGCCCGTTCTGTATGTAATATTTAGGTTACGCGTCTACATTCATTTTCAACGATTTTGGTGACAGTTTCGTGTCAGAATCCAATTGTAATGTGCCGTTGTTAAGTATAGAAATGTTAATCTATGCAAAATATCAAATATTTTGATATATGATAATCCTACTATAGTTTACTGTTGAGGACTCGCGCAAAATAAAATAATAAAAAAACTAACCAATATCAAGTCCATTTGTACCAGTAAAAACAAAAAAAAAAGTATGCTTTACTTTTATTGCTGAATTGCATGAAGTAGGTAGACCTAGGCTAAGGGACATAATCTTGAGAGACATTGGCTAAGAAACATGAGTCTGAAAGACCTGGAAAAAGGGACATAATTTTAAAAGGCCTAGGCTAAGGGACATAACTCTTGACAATCCAAGGCTAAGAGACTAACTATTGAAAGACGTAGGATAAGAGACTAACTATTGAAAGACGTAGGATAAGAGACATAACTTGAAAGATCTAGGCCAAGTGACATAATTCTTGATAGACCTACCTTGAGACACATAACTGATAAAGAACTAGCCTAATTATTGAAAGACCTATGCTAGGGGACACGACTCGAGACCGTGTTTAAAGAACATAATTCTTGAAAAATTGCACTTGGCTATAAGGACGTCTTGTTCAGGTTTATCGACAAGTGAACCACCAGCAGCTCTTGTAAGGTCTCGACGCAAAGATTTATCATAACACTCAAGAAGCTGAATGATGAGGCCTTGTATTTTAGTGGCTTCAACATAGTTTTTCCACCGAGAAAGGAAATAAGTCCAATCTTCACTAGAACCCGCTGCAGAAGCAGTTGGTGTTTTGACCTTTTCAAATTTGCTGATATGTTGTCGTCAGTGTTTGCGGAGTGTATTGTTGCATAAACTGTGAGTAAAGCTGCAATGACAACGGCGTCGAGATCGGCTGTCTCATACTGGCAATCTGGTACCGGGCAATGAACTACAAGAATGTTTATAGCTGAAAGTGTTCTCTAAGTGAGTCCTCAGGTGTGGTAGTAAGATATCTCCATCATTAATGAGTATAACACTGTTTTCTCATATCTTCATACGTTATGACAGAGCTTGCCGAAACTACGCAGATTTTTTGTATCTCGCTAGAACTCTAACAAATAGGATCCTGGAACAGGGTTATGTTGCTACAAGATTGAAGTCATCACTACAAAAATTTATGGTCGTTATCATGAACTTGTGGATCGTTATGGTGTATCCATCAGCACCATGAAAACTGATTTATTCAACAGGTCATAGTTTTCCTTCCCT
This sequence comes from Perna viridis, assembly GCA_037379345.1. NCBI lineage: Eukaryota > Metazoa > Mollusca > Bivalvia > Mytilida > Mytilidae > Perna > Perna viridis. The sequence continues at coordinate 27,361,177 of CM074523.1, forward strand.
CGTTTGTCTACCCCGGACTTGACTTTTTATGAGCAACTCGGCGGGTGTTTCTAGAAAAGCAGAGGACGCTTACCCTACCGGTGCACCTGGTCCATGCTCCCAGTTTTTAGTGGAGTTGCTCATTTACTTTTGTTACTTTGTATGTATGATTTTAGTTACTTTATGTTCTTTGTTGTGTATGTCTGTTTTCCATGTCTAGTCTTTGTCCCTGGATTACATTCTTTTGATTACCACTATAACCTTGTTTCCCTTGATTACTCTTTTATGTTGACTTCAGAAATGATGGAGATCAGAAACAATACAAAAGCGAATTATCATAACCATACTGATATTCCTCTAGTTTAATCATTATATTCATAATCTAAATTGAAAATGATGACTTTTTTGTCTAAAAGTAACTTTTAAGATCATTAGCACCTGCAATAAATAACATGATTCACTTTTCCGCCTCGGCTAAACCAGAGCGCGACTTCTATTGTTCTCGTCGCGGTAGGTTTCTGGCTGCATATATTGCATATCGAGTTTATTTACAACCTAACCTTGACATACATGTAGCTATCTGTTATGTGGATGGTAAGAACAAAACAAGATAAGAATTTAATTGCATTGGCAAAAACGTTCTGCAGTAAAAACTGTGCATAAAGCAAAAGTTAACAAATTATTTTGTGGATCAAGGGTGTCTCAAGAGATTCATGTTCCCTATTCTCAGAAGATTATAGCTGCATTAGCTGCCAAATTTGTTCAGTTTTGATTCTACTGAATTTTGCTGATTCAATGAAATAATGTAGTAATGCAACTGATGCAATAAATGTCGATAATACCTACAGAATAGTGTTTGAACAACGTTTTTTTTAATCAGAGAAGATCGATAGCGCTGGTCTAATTATTTTTAGACATTACTTCCGAAGATTGCCGACAGGATATACACATGGGCTAAAAATACTTTAACCTTTGCAAAAAAATAACAATAACTGATACAGAGGTCCGCAAGTGTTTGTTTTCATTTCATTTCACCTATTTCTTGATTAGTTTTCAAAGAAATGATGACCATATTTGGGTCACATTATATCACAATACGTACATTTCAAAAGGATCTTTGCGTTATATTCGATTATTTTTTTCTTTTACGGCTTGAGTTCATCGGTCTTCCTTGCCGTTGAATAACCACTTTCGCTTTGCAATCAGATTTGCTACTGAAGAAGCGACCATTACAGCACATGCGCGGATTAAAGTCACCAGAAATTAAATGCATACGAATTTATCCAGGTCGAATTTTTGTCTTGCAAGACAATAAATATATAGACACCTATTTCATGTATTTAAAGCATTTTATTTGTGAATATCAAAAAACATTATACAGGAAAAGTACAATTGATAAGAAATGATTCAAAGTTTAGGCATATTTTGACAGAAACAAATTTTACGAAAATGACAGCTAATTCAGCTTTAAGTTTCCCCTTTAAATGTCAACTACATGCAAGGACTCTGTTATTGTTGTGTATCGATGGTAAGTGATCTTTGTTATTGTCCACATTTCTATTTCAAGTGACAACCATTTTTCACTATATCAACAAAAATATGTTTAAAAAACAAGAAATTTGTGATACACACTCGTGATGTCAATCAGGATATGAAGAAAATAAACAAAGACCTTGGTAAGCAGTCAGTTATTGTTGATTTTTTTTCCAAAATAGACCCCACCATACAACATACATATGACTGTACCTACAGGAAGAATGTGTTTAATTTCAAGCCACTGTGATGATCTAGTAGCTGCAAAAACTATAGTGGAAAAAATGTTATGGTAACATGGACAAGGGTAAAACAGTTCACCCTCCTCTTACATGATTTGACGACAAAACTTTTTAAGTGTACAAAAAGAATTCACATTGAAGCAAACAGACTCCCCCCAAAAAATATGATAAAAACAAAACAAATGCTAGAAAACAAACAAAACAAACTATCTTTGTTGCAACATGGATAATACTGATTCAGGGGTCGCGCTGGGCTTCGCCAATGTGGCAATTTGCGATTTTTTATTTTATCTAAGTTTGTGTATCAAAATTGACAGGAAATTTATCAGCAACAGATATTTTCTCTAATTAAACAATTGTGTTGAGACCTGGTCAGAGTTAGTTAATTTAAGACTGAAGGCAATTACAGTTAATTAGACCAGGCGACCGTGTGTGACAATTTATTCCTTCCGTTTATTTATACTCATCACCATATTACATAGGTACAGATATATTATGGATAATATGTACAATATTTACAGTATTTACAACATAGCGTATGTGTTTAACCAGGAGGGCACATATTCTTAATAATAACACGTATAAACTTACATATTTGGACCAATTGATTTTTGTTATGTGAAGACATTAATTCATTAAACAATAAAACATTTGGCCTAGTATAACATTTGCTATGGATAAACTTTTTTCGATACTCTAGAAAAACACGTCATCATATCATGATATTCATCACCTACATCTTTAATATCACATTGTGTACATAATCTATTTTCTCTTAAAATGTTGTGTTCCATCGACCTTGTTCTATAGGCAGTCTGTGATTAGTGGTCCGAAATTTGCAAAATAAAAAATAATCTTTATCTTCCAAAATATCAAAGTATTTCTCAAATACAAGATCTCTCTTAAAAATTCTATAATTTACAGCTTTACCACTTTTATGAACCATATCATGCCACTGCTGTTGAAATTGATCTGATACACATGTTTTAACCACCGTCTTTAACCAAGTATCACTACGAAAAGTCTAAGTAATCCATACATAAGAAAGACCACACTCATCGAGTACCTTTTTAACATAAAGAAGCAATGGAAATGAAATACCACGGTTTGATTGTATCTTTTACAATAATTTTACATTACATATGAATATTTGGTTTGCTTTCCAGACACAAGTTTAGTCCAGTATGTTACCATTCTATGTTTTAATTCTAAAAGTAATAGATGGCAACCCAATTCACCATAAACCATAACACTTGGAGTTGAAGACTTTACACGTAGCAAAACTTTGCAAAATTTTAGGTGAACCTTTTCTATTGGTTCAGTATTTCCGAAGCCCCAAACTTCTGAACCATACAGTAATATAGGTTTTACAACCTTATCAAACAGATCTAGTTGACAAGAAATCGATAGGCTATGGTTTCTACCTCTCTTGAGTATCTCATACATAGCCTTCATTCCCTTTTCTGCCTGTGATTGTATTGCTTTCGCAAATTTTCCACTCTTTGAAAGGAGAACACCTAAATACTTGAAATCTTTGTGAATATCGTTACTAAAATTAAATGTTAGATTGTTGGGCAATCTACCATTACAAAAAACAAAGAATCTTAGTCTTGTTAACATTAACTTTAAGTCTCCAAGTTTCACAGTACGAGAGAAAAATATCTAATTGATTCTGTAGATCCTTTGGCGTTTCAGCCATCAGAGCTGAGTCATCTGCATATAATAAAATAAAAATGTTCATATATAAATTTAGCTCATTTTCTATCTCATCACATATTTTTGACAACCATGGTGTATCACATCTACCAATAAAATCTTCTACATCATTACGAAAAAGAGCAAACAAAAAGGGAGACGGATTTCCACCCTGTCTGACTCCAATTTCACATGGGAAATATTCAGGTGCACCTTTGTTATAAATAATATTGGATTTAGTATTCTTCTACATATTTTGAATAACATCTAACATTTTACCATTTATACTATTAAGAACACATTTATACCAAAGACAGTTCCTCCAAACTTCATCGAACGCCTTCTCAAAATCAATATTTTTAGTCTATTTAGTTATTTAGTCTTCTTATATAACCTTTCGGCATTCTGAACTGTTTGCCAGTGATCTTGACTTTCTAAATATTCTATAATTTATTCTTGCAAATTTGCAGTCTATATTAAACCAAGGCTTATCATTCACGGTACACCTATGGTTTGCCTTGTTAGAATGCCGAGGTACATGTATATAAGTTCCTAAAGTGTGCTTCGCACTGCTAATGAATACATCACATATCTTTCCTACAAGATCGTTCAAATATTTTCTCTTGGTAATTCAAAAGTTGGGTGATTTCATTCAGCTTAGCCTTATCTATATTACATATAAAATAATTTTCTTTATTTTCATTCCATTTCTTAGCTTTCTCTTTCGTGTGACAGATCTTGTACATTTGTAACTTTCACTACCCTGTCTTTCTCACTATTATACATACTCATGGAAATACTCAAAGGACAATGCACATCTGAATATAGTTTCGAAAACTCTAGAACTTTGAAACTAAGAAAACTACTCAAAAATTCAACAGAACTGATGTAATAGTCAACAACGCTCGCGTTTTTACAAGTAAATTTATCCTGTTGGTCACCATTCACCCTCCGTTAAATATAAACATGTTGTTAGATTTACAAATTTTAAGCAACTGTGTACCAAATCTGTTTTTGTCTTTATCACTTTTAATCCTATCTCTGGGGATATTAAGCTCGTCTAAAAGAAGCAAGTTATCATCTACGTATTCAACGGATCCTTGTCATCCAATTTGAAATAGTCTAATTCATCTGAGGTTCTTGCATTTAAATCCCTAATAAAGAGATATGCTTATACCTGTAAGAGAGGGTCACATATTCATTTTCTATTTGGCAAATTGCATCAACGGAAGTATACCTTGTGTATTCCGGAGGAATATACACGATACCAAAAACTGCATCGCTATCTTTATTTACGAGTTTTGCATTTGGAAGTACAATACAGTTAGGTTATTTCTTAACATTTGGTCTCATTTTGTTAAAATAAAGCTATTTTGAAGCAGTCTGCACAGAAATTTCTAGTGTTTTGTCATAAAAAAGTGCATATTTTCTAAATCCTTGGTGTGTGGAGGTTCAAGTCATTTAGTGATTATTCTTATAAAATCAAGTAGCCATGGTAACATACTGAAAAAAAATATTATTGAGTTTTAGTACAAATCAGGGGTGCCTTCCCAAAACTAACAGCCAATTACTATATTTTATAAAATATCAGGCACTTAGACACTACCACAGGATGAAAGCATGCATGAAGTAGGTGGGAAATGGGTAGAAATAATAAGACCCTTTTCGATTCATTCTCTCACAAATTTAGTTCCAAAAGTTCGTGCGAAATAAGGTAATTTGAAAATCAGCCATCTAAGGTAGTACAATACAGTTAGGTCATTTCAGAAAATTTGGTTTAATTTTGTTGAAATAAAGCTGTTTTGATGCAGTTCACACAGAAATTTCCAGTGTTTAATCATAAAAAGTGCATATTTTTAAATCCTTGGTGTGTGGAGGTTCAGGTCATTTATAAGTAATTTAGTGATTATTCTTATAAAATCAAGTAGCCATGGTAACATACTGAAAAAAATATTACTGAGCTTTAGTACAAATCAGGAGTGTCTTTCCAAAACTAACAGCCAAATACTATGTTTTATAAAATATCAGGCACTTAGACACTACCACAGGATGAAAGCATGCAAAAAAAAAGGTAAAAATAATAAGACCCTTTTCAATTCATTCTCTCACAATTTTAGTCCCAAAAGTTCGTGCGAAATAAGGTATTTTGAAAATCAGCCATCTGATTCTGAGGAGAGAACCTAATAAGGCAGGAGACTGAAACGTTCCGGATACCATTTTTCATTTAAATTACACCTGTTTACTATAACATATATTACATCTGTCTATGTATAAATGCTTATCTACATTTAAACAATATATCCACCAAATTTCAACTTTTAATTTTAAGTTTTACAAAATTTGATGGAGGTAATTTGGTGTGTGAAACAGTACGCCTTTATGTAACTGTATAGTGCACCCTTATCCTGAGGAGAGAACCTAATGCGGCAGGAGACAGAAACGTTCCGGATACCATTCTTCCTTTAAATTAAAAATGGATAACCGGACAAATTTTCACAGTGAAAATAAGTATTGCAATGCAGATAAGAAAGTCAAAGTTTCTCTTTCCTCTTTCGTCTACACTGGACTTGACTTTTTATTTTTTTTTATGTTTCGAGAAAAGCAGAGGAGCTTACCCTACCAGTGCACCAGGTCCATGCTCAAAGTTTTTAGTGGAGTCCGAGTTGCTCATTTGCTTTTGTTACTCTGTTAACCCGTAGCAGGAGATTCCGACTTTACCCAGAATTCTGAGCTTTAAGTTTGGAAATCCGAATGTATTCTTCAAAAATCTGTACTTAATTTCAGAAATAGTTTGGAAAGTGAGGACTCAGGCATTTTTTCACTCAGAAAATGTTTGGAAAATATGGACCAAATTTTTTTCACTCGGGAAATGTTCGGAAAGTAGGGACTTAGAAATTTTTTCCCACTGAAAACATTCGGAGAGTTGGACTTAAGAACTTTTGTTTCCAATTCAAGTATAATAGAAAAGCTGGATTTAGATTGTTTCCTCTTAAATGGTTTAAACAAGACTCCATATATCAAATTGTACGTATAATTTGTTTATTGCAATAGAAACATAGCATGTATAATGAATTGAAAAAAATTCTACATTTACGCTCAAGGGTCTGAACTAATACAATTTCAAAGGTTCTCAATCAAAGCACTATACTACAGTACATGTATCTGCATTTGTGTTTTAGATCACAGTATTAAGCTTAAAACACATGGAGTAGCATCCACATTATACAAGGACATTAATCTGGTTTCAATTCTTCTGACAAACTGTAAACGACTCATCTGAAATCAAAAGTTAGACTAGATATACAATGTACCCTTGTTTGGGTCCTGATTGCTCAGTGATACATGAATGATAATGTACATGTACATAGGTAGTATTATAAAAATCATTTTAAGTTTAATATATTGACTGATTACATAAAGAAAGTTATTTTTCATCTTTTTTTCTCTACATGTGTATGACAGCGACATCACAAACTTATTAAATGCTAAGTTATTGTATTTTGAAGTTACAGGTACCAGTATCGTATTGCATATCCCTGAGCGGGTGTACATCAAAACATGGATGCTATAAAAATATAGTGCATTTTCTTTTTGCCTCTCTACAAACTAATGTTTTGTCAAAAGATATGAACAATGACTTATAAAATAGAGCAAACATCACACTGGAAGATGAAGAACTTTTTTAAGAGAAAATCTAACATAATATCATAAAAATGTTCCACTGAAAAGGTTGGTTTGGTGAGTGCAAAACGAAAGTGAAAGTAGGGAAAATGGCTATTTATAGTTCAAGACTACTTTTCTGTCCGATCTTCGTGGACTCACCCTATTTTCTTTGCGGGAAATTATTTTTTCACATGTCCTTAGAAATGCTACATAAGTGAAAGTTTTATTGAATCAATTTACATATTTTTTAAAAAATCCTAAAAATATGCACTTCACTATAGAAGTCTATGGGAAAATTAATACGATACTGAGACCTACAAGGAATGTAATGCTCTTTTAGTTTACACAACCTCAAAACCTGTTGTGTGCATCACATAATTGCGAATATTACTGCACAGACAGGCATTCCTGAATTACTACCATTTTATTTAAATTTGCACACTTTAACTTGAGGGTAATTAAAGAAATATTCAGTATTGTATACCCATCACAATCCAGAATTTACATGAGAAAATGTCAACATCTTTCTTTAGAATGCATGAAATATATACCACACATATGTATGTTACCACTTCTACAATTAGTTAACCTGTTTTGATAATGACCAGTATTATTTAAGTAATCTAATTAATTTTGCAGACTGGACAATAACAGTCTGCAACTCACCATTGATTATCTTTGTTGGTACAATTATACTCTCAAAACCTCAATGTTTACAATTAAAAATTCACCATTTCTGTATACTGCAACCCATACCTTAAAAAGAATGAATGTATGAAATTAAATTGTTGGGTTTCACTATATAATGAAGTACTGAGAAACTACCATTCAGCATTTGATTGTCAGGGAGAATTTGTCGAGAAATTTACGTTACTTAAATTACAAATCACCTATTTAATATTTCTGAAGCCAAGATGCATTTGTCCATAATAATCAATTATTAGCGAATGCCGCGAGCTCTATTGTTATTATGTGTACTTTCTAAATTTCTCTTAAGGTTCCCCAATACACTAACAAAAAAAAGTCATGTCCCGGAAGTAACAAAAAGTGACTGTCCTTACGGAGAAAATACGTCATTTGCTTCAAACAAACAAATAAGAAAATATGGGTTATGATTACGTTTCAGTAGAAATAAATTCATCTTTTCTGATAGTTTTCAAGTCTTTTTCTAATTTGTTTTAATTATTTAAAGAATTGAATGCTATGTTTATAAAAACTTCGGGAAACATGTGTATCTCCGCTGTTGTTGTCAAGAACCTAACCCGCCTCGGAAAAAATATAACTCTGATTATATTATCAAAATCGCAGCACAGCTTTTCTAAGATAGGAAAGGCAATAATTTTCTTGTTTGAAATTTGCAGCTGTCATCTGAACTTTGTTTATGTCAAATGTAAAATATTCCCACCATTGGTGGAGAACTGTAATACTTCCGGTATCTGTACAGATTGAAACTAAAATTGATGTTGCTAGAGTTGCCCTCAAGGGATAAAAAATGTTATGTATTGCAAAGTGCTTAGTTATTGAACATTTTGAGAGCGAGAGGAAACCGGAAAGGGAGGTATGAGGTTGGATTTTTTTTTTTTTTGAAGGGGGGATGTTCAAGTTATTCATTTATTTTTAAAAAAAAATATATTAACAAGACAGTTTTTTTTTAAATAGAAATATTGATTTTGCTTGCTGCTTAAATTTTGATAAAAATATTGAACTTGCGAAACAAAAATTTTCAACCTGTGACGGGCTGTGTACAGTAACTGTATGTGGTTTAAATTGGTTGACACCTCCGTCAAAACTTCGCTTCAAGCATCATGGTAGTATTGTCGTTGTATATTTCTCTTCTTGGTATATAACTTCGCTTCTCCTTCGACAGATACCTACCAAGATATCATTGTTTTCTCGTCGCACTTCGATTTCATGCATTCCGCCGTTGATCGTATTTACATACGGGCATTTTCGAGATACGACGAAAATCGTAAATTTAGAATGAAACTGAATTAAAATAGTTTGAAAAGAGGATTTCTTTGAATGATTTAATTAAAAACGTGATTTTAAGCAATTATTTCTCAAGTGAAGTATTATTTAAAAAATATCTTTTTAATGTCGACGAAGTCCTTTACGTAGATCGATTTTGATTGGCAGATATATCCGGTCCTACATAAATACGTCTGAAGACGCCTGCCAGGTTAAAATACGCCTGTGGGAAAAAAGCATACGTCTGTAGCATTAATATTGTGTTTTCTGTGGAAATAATATTATATTAGCTTAGTATGATGGATTTTGTTCAGATAAATTATCTTTCAGCAAATTATTTGTTGATGGGAAGTAGAACTAGCCGATGTAAATAACGATCTGACAGGCGTTCGACATTCGTGATTGCTCATGCGTAATTGTGTATTGAAATAAAACGTGGTTTACAAAGTTGACAAAAACAAGCCGCCATGATACATGTATAATGCACACACTTCGATCATTTGAATTAGGAAAAAAACCGAGAAATAATTGATGATAAAAGTCGACATGTTTGTTTATAAAACGACATTCTGACCTTTGAAATGTCGACAAGACGAGTTTTAACCAATTATTCTTAAAAAAAAACTAGGAATCTGTTGTACCCTATGAGCTTCCATAACTAATCGTGTGTAATTTGTGGTTATACCAGGAAGTAAAAAGATAACATTCCATACGAAACCAACAGGGCGTTTTTCTCGCTAACGTTCAAATAAGTTAACTTCGTGCTAATTGGGAATACTGACCAGTAAAGAGTAACATTTACTTTTCCATTCAGCATTTACTTCAGTTCATTGTACCATCTTCTTATATTGTCCGTACTTTATTATTTTATTATTGTTGATAAATATGTCAAGGGTCAAACTTTAAGACTAATACTAGTTTCTTTTTGTATTTTTTTTGAAATATCAAAACAGAATGAGGTCTGCCACATACAATGTACACACGTTAAATCCATATATAACAAGTATTAATACTTGTATATTCAAGTACCAATCCACGCAGAATTCAAACATTGCCAATGGTAGAGGGGATTCATGGTGTAGAATCAAAGTACTCATGTACTGAATCAATTTATATCGATCATTTTAGCGCCTCAAATATTCGTCGTATTGCAAAAATATGGAATAAAAGGAAAGTACGGGAATCAAATTCAAACGTATCTTAACATAAGCTTATTGTTATATATGGTTAATATTAAACTCACCGTTTCATTTTTCTTAAATTCACCATTCTGATTATGAAGGACATTTAAAAACACGCACACCAAAATGCATTATAATGCATCATAGTAGCGTGCCAGTTTGCCTAATGTTCAGGTTCGATATTGGTTAACATGGAACACTCCGATATAGCCCATAATTGAACTACAAACTACTAGTTGACCATTCCCAGTTTTTAAATTTTCAGGTCGAAATACAGTTTATCCACTCCAGGTCGAAACTGCCTGTTAAATAATTCAAATTTAAGGAGGTCGATATAGGGTAAAGGACATAACTCTTACGAATCATCATAACGTTTGTATTCTGCATTTGACATCAATCTCATGTAAGCATCAAGTAACTTGGACTGATTTCATTATGTTTCAAATGAAAGCGTTATATACTTGGGTGAAATCGAATATGATGCAACCATATCACTGATTGAAGAGGCGTCCCTTACCCCAGCTCTAACTCCTTAAGCGACAAACCATTGAAATAAATCATGTTCTTAGAAACGTGTTACACTCAACTATCTTCATTTCTCAGTTGAAAAGGTTCATAGCTCAAGTGCTACAAGTTGTTTCATAGACACCTATGTGTCATGTGAAAGTGCTTAGTTTCTGGGCACCTAGTCCAGAGACATGTACAATAACATAAACGATAAAGTATTATAATACTATCACAGGGGCTTGCTCCCACTACCAAATATGCAGTCCGAATAGTATATAACAAGAAAACGGGGATCCCAGATTTGGGGTAACTCGCTTCAACTCAACCCCCCCTCCGAATAAAATCAAATATAATTATTACTTATTACTGCCCTGCAAACAACCTAATAAATAAACACAGGTATCACCACCAAATATTTTTTAATATATAGAGTCGGGCTGCATATTTGATAGTAGGAGCAAGAGCCTGTGATATAATTCCACCATTCATGGCCAAAATAGCAAAATAGAATGATTAATATTGCAAAAAGCAATAATACCAGACCAAAAAATGGCACAATTCCCAGAAATGCATTATCGAAATTCCTATGTCATCGTCTATGCAAAGTTTCATTTTTATTTGCCATCTCGAAGCTTCCGTTGTCATGAGGCGGTAATCGTAATAAAATATATATTTATGATACAGTTGATGATACGTCATGATGGTTTTGGGGGTTATGCTACCTTTTTGTTACAAAAATGGGCAAACGATGAGCGGCAAATAAAAACACGACATCCCTTTCTTTATAATGTTTCTTGACTGGAACCTCTGCCTCAAGGCCTGCATAAGACAGTTTTCCCAATTAGTACTCGGCATTCCTTTTATCATTCCTTTTCTATGATTGAAGACTATTTACAATCTCGCTGGGTTTTCATTTCTAGTTAAACATCAAATGGTTTATTATGCGTTTAAAAATGAATAGGTAACTTGAATATACTCTTATGTAGTTCCTTTTTTACCTTTAAATGTGGATATTGTTAACTTATTCATTATTCTTATGTACGTTTAACTGAGCCACTTCACAACGTATATTATTTTCAAATAGTTTTTCCTTCCTACCCAAAACACAACTAACTGTTTTAAGGGAGCGTCAGCGACCTATATACATGTACGTGGAATGTAAGACCAGAACTGTGAATGGCTAAAATATTCTAACGGAAGTAGTCGATTGCACAAGTGCTCCGTCCATCATTGGCATAGACTAAAATCCTATTAATTATAATGATTATTGGGACAATTTATAATTAGGACATTATAATTCAATTTCTACATTAAAATAATGGATCTGGTTTGATTGGTTCTGTTATATTTCATTTCTTTCGATTTCGTTCTTCGTTTCGTTTGATGTTATATCGAATTCGTTTCGGACTTTACAGGTACTTCTGATACTCTGTATTATGATTGAACCAGGAAGCTTTAACACAAACTGCAACAAATAGCTATCTTACCGTGACCCAATGTCACATTGTTTGGCAAACAAATGTATTTTCCCGCGTTTCGCTAGTATAGCGGGAAAATATTGTATTGCCAATTCGAGGTTGATCACATGATATGTGGCCGAACCAGTGGTAATTGGTTTTCAGTTGGGTTTGTGTTGTCATTCTCTAGCCACCTTTCGCAGTGACAAGTTCAAATATGGACGCCAACATCGACGAAAAAATTCGAATTGAAGTCGTCAGTGCATTGACAGTCGCCCAGAACAACATGATGTCTGAAATAAGATCACTTTTTTCTACTGAAATGCGTAAGATGAATGCACCGCAGTAAGATATCGCCGACACTCAGAATCTGCTTAAAGGACACGGTTAGTAATGCAGTCGCCGCCGCCGGTATTCAGGATGGTTCATGGATGCACTGTTTATCTGACAAGATGACTTCTTACATTGTGTCTTCCAGGAGTGACACTACTATCAAATCTTATTTGAATTGTTTTAAAAAATGGGAATGGTTTATTAAAAAAACAGGGGTTTTCAGCATTACCGGCCCAGCCCATACATGTCGCATTATATATCACATATTTATTACAGTCCGGTTCCACTTGTAATACCATTAACTCCGTCGTTTATAGTTTGAAATGGGTTCATCAAAATAATAACTTACCCGATCCCACTTTAAATTCTTTCATTGTATCTCTTCAAGAGTCGGCAAAGAGAATCGCATGTCCTCAAAAACATAAGAAAGATCCCGTAAATACGGATTTATTGATAAAACTTTGCGGAAAATTTAAGGATTCAGAAGATTTATTGGTCATTAGGGATCTAACCATGATTCTTTTGAGTTACGCTGGGTTCCTCAGATATGATGAAATAAGTTCTTTACTTTGCAGAGATGTTAAGGTTTTTGATGATTACTTAGTCATTTATATAAACAAATCTAAAACTGATCAATACAGACATGGTAATGAGGTTGTCATTGCGAAAGGTTCAACGGTGGCTTGCCCTTTAAATATGTTTAATAGGTATGTTAAATGCTCGGACATAAATTTGTTTTCTGATTGTCATCTGTTCAGGCCCATATTTAGGAGCTAGTCCGTATGCAAATTGATTTACAAAAACAAGAAACTTAGTTATACAGCTGCACGTCACAGTATTCTAAACAGGTTGAGGATGATTGACAATAGTTTGAATTTAGGTTTGCATTCCATGCGCTCAGATGGTGCTACAGCAGTTGCTAATTCCAACGTAAGTGATAGGTGTTGGAAGAGGCATGGAAGGTGGAGGTCAGATACAAGCAAAGATGGGTACGTTGCGGATTCATTAGAGAAACGATTAGAAGTCACACAAAAACTAGGTTTATAGACGCTCTACTTTTTCTTCGGTTCCCCCTATCTTTGTAAGTCTATCTTGTACGGTTGGCTGGTCGGCAAAATAAAATTGTCTGAATTTGTTTTTTAGCCCATTTATATATACGAGTATGACTTTACACTTAGAGTGTTAAAGAGGTATTGCTTTGCTGAAGGCAAACAAAGGTATTGCTTTACTGAAGGCAAATAAAGGTATTGCTTTACATAATTTACATGTAAAGACACGGATTTAATTTTGCTTTACATTTACATGTAAAGGAATGGATTTTGATGCTGCTTTACATTTGCATGTAAAGTTTTGGATTGGAGTACAGAGAATACTAACAAAATGTTTCCTATAGAAATTTATAGTTAATTAGTGACAAGACGTGTCAAGTGGGGACAAGAAAGGTCAAGAATTCGAGAAATTAAAGCGACAATTTTTTTCCTTTAAAGGCAAAATAAAGTGACATAGGAAAAAAATGAGATAATTATTGAAAAAATGAGTTAATTATTTTTAGGAAAATTTAGATAAAAAACGGAAGTCAATTGATACAAATTTAAAATTTAAAAAAACATCTTTTCTTAATTTGACCAATGAACAGTTAGAACAAATTAGATACTACAATTCATAAAGAAACTATATCTATATATATTAGATTTGATTTGATGTGTTTTCAAATTGATAAAAGTATGGAAATATGTTTTATGTGAAATAACAAAAAGGAAATTATTTGGAAACAATATTCAGTGGTATGATTAAAAGAAAAGGTGATTTTTTTCTTTAATGGAAGAAAAATATAGCAACATGCATTGTTATAGAAGAACTTAGTTCAAAATATATTATAAAATAGGTTATTATCTAGAGAGATATGAAAACTTGAAAAAAAATAATACCAAGATTAGCAATATGCCTTATTCTAAAAAAAATTGTGTGGTCGGAGCTGAGAGGTCGAGGGCATGGCATGGCTCCTCGAGATGTCGACTGCCTCCCCCTCCGACACGTTTTTATGGACAGTCACTATAGTTTTCTTTTCGAGTGACATTTTGGTGTTTGGGGAAAACTAGTTACTGGTGGAGTCTGGTGGAGCGGTGGTGGTATTTTCTTGCTATGACTCTGGCGTACGTGTATTTTTGTTTTTTGTCCGTGGCCCATCGGACACTACATGTTTTCAAGGCTGGCCTGGTAAATAAAGATATCAAGTTTTGACTCTTTATTGTCCTAAACGTACACAGTGATCAAAATATATTTTTCTAATAATTTAAGCTTAAAACTATTTATACTTTTATTTACTTGATTAATATACTTTTTCGTTTATTTATTTTAATAAATAAGAATTTAATTATTTTGCATTTACTTAGTTGCTTTAAATGGAACTTCAACTAAAAACTTTACTTCTAAAATTCTAATTATAAAAGTTAGAAATAAAATATCAAATTTAGATTGTTCACGTACCTGGTAAATAAAGTTACCGGTAACTCGACATTGTGTTAAATTTCTGACAACCTTTTTTTTTTAAAAAATATTTTCTTGTTTACAAGTTATCATTTAAATTTACACAAATCATTCCCTCTCACTGTTATCTTCATTATGTCTTTTTATATTCAATGAATTTTGATGACATATTTCGAAGTCAGATTTCACGGCCTATTGGAATATCAATGGATCAACAGCAGAATATTTTTGTGTGATCATGACAAACATAATTTATTACTAATTTCAAGACAACAAACTTAGTTAATATTGAGGTAGCCTTTATAATGCTAATTTTTTTGAGCATTTTTTTTATTTACTTTTCTGGGGGGGGAGGGGAGGGTTTCACAGTATTTCTAGTTGATCATATAAATTCATTAAAACATAAGGACAAGTTAAAATGGCAACGGGCGTATCATGCGCTTTAAAGCGCAGCTGTTTATATATTTTCTTTAATGAAAGAAAAAAAAATATGGCAAAATGCATTGTTATAGAAGAAATTAGTTCAAAATATATGATAAAATGGGTAATTATCTAAAGAGATATGAGAAATGCAAAAATAATACCAAGTTCAGCAATATGCCTTATTCTGAAAAATGAGGGAATTGAATCTTTATAACATATATTGAAGTAACTTTTCCTGTAACTTTATTAATTTGTCTCTTTCTTTTTTATTATTTTTCTTTAATGAAAAAAATCTTCCTGAGGCTACTATCATTTTGGAAATATTTCATTTTTGGAAACAACCTTTTATCTTCACATTTTTACCTCAAAAATATTCTTTTCCTGGTTTTTAAAAACATTTTTTTCCTATTCTTCTTTTTTTTTGCTTTAAATCAAACACATAAATAAACAATTGTATGTCTCTGTTTAAATGAAAACAAAATTTTCTTTGCGCTATTCGACTTGTTGTTTTTGTCGCTTTTTGTCACCTCTTGTCGTCAATTAGTGAGACCCGCAGACATACGTCATCATTGAAACAGAAACTCCGCGTCTGTTTGAAAGACGCAGGACCACCGCTAATTTAAATCCCTGACTGTGTTGCATGTCTGTAAGTCATACAAATATATTGTCCCTCAATAACTGTGTTGATTTTTAAACTTGATATATACGGTTGTGCCAAATTAAGACATGACAGTAACCTTTTGGGATTCGGTGCAGGAGATATATTTTTGTTTTGACCACCACCGATCCCGGAAGGGATTAGACATGCTAGTACTTAAATTTGAGATTCCTGGGAGGTTTAACCTTACTCCTACAACGTAAGAAGTTTGAATTCTGTTCCCCCATACCCCAATTCTTAGGATGGCATCAAGTCAGAAAATAGCTTGCCAGATGGCCTCTAGCATTGCTGGAGTAGGTTTAACCTGTGTAATCACAACTTTGGATTTTTTTAACGGAAAACAAATGCTTAATATACATGTATGCACAGTAATTTGAATATTGGTGACAAATAGCAAGAAAAGAGTCAAATATTGCTATTTGTCGCTTCAATGCAAACGACTGATGTACGTATCTGCAAAGTCAGGTCAAGAGGCTTAGTATTTTGACCACTCTGCTCCATGAGGGTTAACCTACTGTATGAATAGTAATCAAGGGAACCAAGATTCTAGCAGAAATCAAAAGAAAGTAATACAGTGACAAAGACAATACATGGAAAACAGACATAAAACAAAAAAAAAGAACATGAAGTACATGTAACTAAAATAATACATACGAAGTAGGTTAAGAGTCCTCTGCTTTTCTAGAAACACCCGCTGAGTTGCTCATAAAAAGTCCAGGGTAGTTGAAAGATGAAAGGTTTATATAAACTTATTCTATAAGTTGATAAAAAAAGAATGGTAATAAGCTGAATCTACCACCGTCAAAAGAAAAAAATATCCCCAGTCCAAATCACAAAATAGTACGTTTCGCAGCACAGCTGTATGTAACTGATTTTAACCTGTATGAAGGTCTAAACTCATTCAAAAGTCGATACATTTTGTAACAAGCTTTATCTGTTTTTGGATGCGACGCTGGAGAAATTTTTTTGCTTTGACCACCACCGTCAAAACAAAAAAATATAACCAATGCCAAATCCCAAAAAGAGATTATACTAAGCTGTATATAATTGATTTTAAGAGAATTGTCTCCTGGACTAAAATTAAAATTCATAGTTTAGTTTAAACATATTTTATTTGCATATAAACAAAAGGGATTGAACAAAAGTGAATCACACTTACGAGGTTCTCTCCTAAATACAATATAATATACAATAACAAAATGACATTGAGCATGCATCAACTGTGTATACTTATAATAATCAGTTAAATTTAAAGATAGAAAATAAAGAGAAAGACATAGAAAAAAAAAATTGACAGAAAAGTAGTGGTGATGATAATGGTGATGATGGTGGTAGGAGAGTGGGTACACAAAGTAATATCTTACAAGTTATTAGACAACAGAAAATCTCTCAGAATCTTTGATAAAGGCTAGAACGTGCTTCAATAAACTTATGTTTTGATCATGTGTTAATTCCAAACTACCACGTGTAAGAAGTTCAACATCTATTGTTAAAGTATCAGGAATCCAGTTAATGTGGTTTAAAAGGCGTGCTCTTATTTCATCATATAACGGACAATGAAAAAAGAAGTGATTAACATCTTCCATTCTTCCGCATCTACAAAAAGGTGCATCCACTATATTCATTCTGTGCAAGTCATGCTTTAAGGAAGATACAGAATGTCTTAGCTGGGTCAGAATAATATTTAGTTTCCGTGGACCAACAGAAAAATGCTTTGGAACTTGCAAGATATTTGTATTACTTTTAAAAGCGGGCTTGAACTTAGAAATTGAATCTAGTTCTCTCGTGCAGATATCGAGTTTATTCCATTCTTTAATTGTAGAAGGAAAAAACGACTCGCTTGTCACAGATAGTCTACAAAAAGGCTGCATAATGTCATTTCCATTTCTAAGTGGGTAATTTGTAAGTGACTGGATTTTAGGTGGAATTAGATCGCATAGGTATGCAGGTGCATTTTTATGTTCGATATTATACATCATGTTTAACTTTCTCCTATTACGTCTCACTTCTAATTTTTCCCAACCAGTTTCTCCGTAGAGTTTTTCTGAGTTGGTGAAGATAGGTAAACCTGTCACTATTCTAGCAGCTTCCAATTGAAGTCTTTCTAATTTAGACGAAAGACAAACCCCACAATTATCCCAGACTTCAGGAGCATATTCTAGTATGGGTCTAATGTAAACTAAGTATAATTTCTCTAATGTATTACGGTTAAGTTGGTATTTTAGCTTTCGCAAGATATTCAAGTGTTTTTTAACACTAGTTACAACGTTTTCAATGTGATCGTTCCATTTAGCATTGCTACTAAATGTAACACCAAGATGTTTGTGACAATCTGTGATTGGAACGCTTGTACCGTTTAAGGAGAAATTAAAATCAGGCTTTTCGATGTTTGAAAATACCATAATCTCAGTTTTGTCCGGATTAAATGACATAAGCCATTTGTTTGACCATTTGTCCAGTTCCACCAAATCATGACTGATAACAGAAAATATCTGCTCTCTATCAGAGTCAGAGTAACTGAAAGAAGTGTCATCTGCATACAGTCTGCACAGAGATGTCAAATTCCCTGCAATATCGTTTATGTATATTATAAAAAGGAGAGGACCGAGGACCGAGCCCTGAGGAACTCCAGCCGACAGAGAGCAGCTGTTAGAGGATGATGTGTTTAGAATCACCTTTTGACGTCTATCTAATAAATAACTTTTAAACCAGTTAACAAGATTTCCTGATATACCATACGAATCTAGCTTACACATAAGACCTTTATGCCAGACTTTATCAAAAGCTTTGGAAAAATCGCAAAAAACAAAACAGTTAATTTCTTTTTTCTCAAGTGAATTTAGGATGTTACTATAAATTTCAAGTAGTTGGTGGACAGTCGAATGTTTTGGAAGAAAACCAGATTGATATTTGTAGATGAGATTGTTGCTGTGAAGATGGTTGTACACATATTTGAAAATTATTCTTTCCATTACTTTTCCAACACAACTTATTAATGATATGGGTCTATAATTGGATGGTAAAGATGTATCACCCTTCTTGAAGAGAGCAGTCACATTTGCCAATTTCCAACTAGTAGGAAATTTGCATTGCTGAATAGATTTATTAAAAATTTTCTGCAATGGGAGAGCGATTTTATCAGGACACAGCTGAAGCATTTTATGACTGATAACATCGGGTCCAGATGCTTTATTTGGTTTTAGAACCTTAATAATATCAATAATTTCAGACTCTTCTATATGTACGTCCGATAATTTATGATTTGTTCGGTTTTGAAATTCCGGGACTTGATGATTTTCTTCATCCAATTTAGTGATTGAACAGAAATATTTATTTAGTAATGCACACTTCTCGTCATCTGCATATGCTATATCATTTAAATCCTGATCGTTTATAATATTCTGAAGTGGGGGTATAGAGTTGGAACCTTTGTTTGACTTAATCAACATTTTCATTATTTTCCAGTACGCTTTGGGGTTGTTAACATTTTCTAAAATGAAATTGTCCAAATTACTTTCGAATTTTTCTTTTGCTGATTTTTTAAGATTATTAACTCTATTTCTCTGCCTCTTGTACTTAAGAATGTCATCGTCGGTTTTTGATTTTAATGCCCTTTTCCGTAAACGGTCACGTTTTCTTATTTCCCTTCTTAATTCGTTATTAAACCACGATTTGTCATTTCGTCTGATGGTAACTTCCCTAGTTGGAATGGACCTCCCCGCGACGGCCAGAAATGTTTCTGTAAATATATCAGTCATTTGATCTACATCTGTACCGTCGGGAAGGAGGGCATTCCAATCCAGAGCCTGTAAATCAGCTGAAAACTTTTCTTTATTCGTTTTATCATACAACCAAATATGTCTTTTAAAGGCTACGGATTCTTTATGTGGGCACAGTAGGTATACTACAGCTGCATCGTGGTCCGATATTGATCTCGGAACATCAAAAACATCAGAAAAGCTGTACGACAATGTATCACTAATAAGTATAGGGTCTAATAAAGATCTACGTTGGTCAGTTACTCTTGTTGCTTTCTTGATCACATTAGCGAGATTAAACAGATTCATTGTGTCGAGAAGTCTATTATTTTCTCTGACAAGTAAATCCGTATTCAAATCTCCACAGATCACTAAACCGTGACTGTATAGGTAACTTGTACCTATCGAGTGGTTCAAGCGCGTGTAAAATTCCGAATCTGTACCTGGTGGACGATAAACATTACATAATAGAAATTTTTGACCCTTTGCAATAATTTCGACCCAGATAGTTTCATCAACATCATTTTCCAACATATTCATTCGTTTTACATGGATATTTTCCTTGGTTAATATCAAGATACCGCCACCGAACGCATTTCTATCTTTTCGATGAATGGATTTAGAAAATGATTCTAAATGGATTTCTTCGTCCTTAATGTTTGGATCTAAGTGTGTTTCTGTGATGGCAATAATATCAAAATCTTCACAAAACAAGTTTAAGAAATTAAGTTTGTTTCTGATACTTCGGATATTGATGTTACATATCGATAGTGAGTTGTCGGTGACCGATGACCTAGTAGATGATCCTGGACCAGGGTTCATCTCTATGTTACCGATGATCAAAATAAAATGGAGTACAAAAAGCAGAAAAACAATGTCAATATTAGGATTAACTGACTGCAGGACGGACAGATTGACGACGAGAAATGTACATTTTTGATTAATACACAACAATTCAAAGAAGGTGGATTTTGACGGTTTTAGTGGCCCAGATTTGACAAATCTTCTGTTGTTGAATATACCAATGGCTGCCCTGTAAGTACTAAGGTCACTACCCATCATCTAATACAGGGACAGATATAAGGTAAGTTACCTCAGTACAGCCATGGTTATAAAGTGTAACCCGTATCAAATCATCATCACCAAGAGAAAAGATAAACAGATATAAAAATGTACAAAGAGAAACAATATAAAACACAAGATATGGAGACATATACAGGTAAAAGACAAATATCATTTCATTGGGGAATTTAGGGATCATTTTGAGAGATTTTCACGAACACAGAAATGCATTAAAATATGGTAAATCATAAAAGCTGAAAATTTGTATAACTACATGTACTTGTATTTAGTAAATTTAGATATAAAGCATCATACTAAATAATTGCAGAGATATATCCATCACATTGCACATCGTACCCATTGGATGGTTTTGTCAGGATTGACAGATCCGCAGAACTGCAACAGCAGAGGTCTAGGACATGTGTTACAGTTCTTCAGGCCTAGCAGCAATCCAAAATCAAAACAAAGTACAAAATACATTACGATGGAAAATACATAAACTACAATATAAAAATATATTTTAGAATAATTCTGAACACGGACTACAGTAACTACAAAACACAAACAAAATGAATTATTCGGGTATCATGAGTAATTTTGAATGCAATACCATGATATTTTGAATTCAAATGACATTATA
The DNA here is from genome assembly GCA_037379345.1 of Perna viridis. Classification (NCBI taxonomy): domain Eukaryota; kingdom Metazoa; phylum Mollusca; class Bivalvia; order Mytilida; family Mytilidae; genus Perna; species Perna viridis. The sequence continues at coordinate 27,382,763 of CM074523.1, forward strand.
TTTCATTCATACACATCAAGCAGCATTTGTTTTGATTTTAAATAGCAGAAATGAATGATATACACTTGGTACTTATTATATACAATATATTAAATAACTACTGTTTTTTTAACAGTGTCTACAAGCAAGATATTGGTATGAAGATTATAAAACCTGGTTAATGAAATTATTCCAAAACGAAATCATAGTTTTCTCTCTATATTGCAGAAAAATGGCATCATTCATCGACAAAAAAATTCAACTCGACTGTGAAGAACACAAGCAAAGATATCAATATTACTGTAGATCACACGATTGTGTAAAGACACTTTAGATATAGAAGATGTCATCGGTAACGTAAAATCATCTGCAGTTTTCGAGGATTTGTGGACCAATATAGAAACAAATCTTCAAGCTGTCTTGAATGCAATCATTGATAGGGAAGAAAATGTGAAAAAACTACAGAAAAAGAAGGAAAAACTATCAACAGAGGTAAAAAAAACCCACAAAATCTTATTGATCAAATTAAGAAACTAGAAAACAAAACACTCTCAGAATTAGAGTCAGTTGTAAATGAAAATATAAATGAAATCAAAGCCACCACAAAAATCCTGGAGTCAAATAAAAGAAAACTTGGTGAATTATTGGAACAAGAGGAATTCGTTAAGAACCATGCATCAAATTTCCAAACATTCATAGCAACAAAACAAATGGAGAGAGAAATTCAAGAATCAGAAGAAATCTTACACAAATTATCTGAAAAAGGAGCCATGGATAATACAGACATAGAAATGAATGAAAACATCACAGCAGACGACACAATTTTTGGAATAAAAACTCTGTGTGACATTATAGTATCAAGAGAAAAACAAACAACATCCATAGACATAAACAAACCAAACATAGGTCAGGCAGAGGTGAAGACAAGATTCCCCAGACAACTGACACTTAAGCAACAGTATACAGTAGATCAAGGTTGGTGTTCTGGTTGTTGTACGCTGCCTAATGGACTCCTGGTGTTAACTGATTGGAACAATGGTGTAGTAAACATACTACACAGTAATGGTCAACACAAATCATCAGTCAGATTTAATGGAGGATACAAAGCAGTATGGGATGTAACAGTCATCAATGAGAACCATGTTGCTGTTTCTAATCCTGGCCCAGAAACGATCTCCATCATAGATGTAGACAGGAGTAAAATCATTAAAACACTTCAGATAAAGAGTCTAGTCACTGGAATTACACATAGTGATGGACATTTATACTTCTGTGTACCTCAGATAGGAATCCGAAAAATTAATATAGATACAGAAAAAATAGACAAACTCCATGATGACCAGACTGTTGATGGTAATTCATATATAGACACAGATGGCAACAGAATATGTTATACCTGTCCTGACGACAACAACAACACAGTTACTGTCTTAGATTCTGACCTCAGAGTTATCTTCACATTCAAGGATCACAATACAATGTCACGGCCTCTTGGAATATTAATGGATGAACAGCAGAATATTTTTGTGTGTAATTATAACAAAGATAATTTATTACTAAATTCAAGGGATGGAGATAAACATGAAGTTGTAGTCGGTGGAGATGATGGGTTGTATGGCCCTCTGTGTGTACATTATGATAAAGTGACCCATCATCTCACTGTTGTTGATTTGAAGGTGGTCAGGGTATTTACTGTATATTGACTTTTGATGGAGAACCAAAACTGAGATAAACAAATTATTGAGATTAATTTGATTTCAAGGTAAGAAAACAAGTTTTATTTTTTACATGCATACTCGAATTCAGTTTTTTTAATTATCTTTTAAATTACTCATAAGTTTCTTTAAAACAATTGCCTTTTTATTCATGTCGTTCTATGTGTTTTATTGGTCCGAATCTTTTGTATTTGATAGTAAATAATATAAATAATGTGAAAAAAACCTAATATATTCATTCCATTGATATTCATGCATCTAATGTAAGTCACTACATGTATATACCTTATGATGTCTCAAAAACACCTAATTTTAGAGTTCCGCATACACTATAAGGTTTCAAAAATGAAATTTTTTGTAGAAAAACTGGAAAAATATAGCTGACTGTCTGCTTATGTACCTGATAAGCTTAGAACCTTACATTATTTTACATTTGTTTCAGATCTTTTATCATTCAAAACCCAAATAAAGGCTAACTTTTAATATCGGACACAATCGCACTTGAACAAGCTCTGTACAGGTCTGGTTTAAATTGATCTGGAGTGACAGTTTTAGCTTTGAAACCACTTCTTATTGTTTTCAATGTACATTTGATATGTGTAGACCACTTTATGTTTGAAGTTGATCAATTTAAGTCATTGTCAGCATCATAAAATGAGTTTTCATATGTGTACCCTTATACATGGTCTAAAAGTGCATTGACCATGGCCGCATGTATAAAAACCCAATTTTTGGCGTTAAAGCAGCTGGAACTTGAGTAAACTGAACTTCGTTGCATCAAATACACATAATATGATGCAACCAATGTAAAAAATCACAAAAATATTGCATTTGAAAAAAAAAATGTACATTTTAGAGGCGCCTTATTTCCTTTGACCATTGGACATGCGAGTCGTGCAATGTACCACTGATACTAAATTTGCTACAACTTACATATTTTTCAACTAATCATGATGAAACTTTGTACTTGAAGTCTAAAAAGGTTCATTTTGACATGAGTGCAGTTTTTATTCAAATTGAGCACATTTATTGATCTAATAGGTACGAGAACACAATATAGTTCCAACTTTGGTAGTAGGTACCTTCCACATTTTTTCATATTTTTACTGGAAATTTATTTTATGAAGTTTTGCCTCTAATTGGTAGAAAATAGGTTAGAATTACATGGGATATTTTTTCATTAATCAATTCTGACTAAAAGTTGTGATTTGGTTCAGTGGAAGAAGGTTAAAATTCAGGACTTCTAACTCAGTTCATTTGTCATGTTTACCCCATCTCTGAATTATATGTATTAATTTCAGAAAATGATGGTAAAATTTTCTACAATTTATATATAAAATCCTGTTTGTGCATATCTTTAGGCTAGAGAAGTTTTATTCAGTTTGCACCGGTGGAATTTTTTTAATCTACTCAAATGTGTATATTGAAATGCACTTGAAAATTAATTGCGGTCTCGTGCCTGAAGAGCTGAAATACCGTGATTTCCCGCCACATTTCGGGTTCCCTGCCAATTGAATACTGTATGTGGTAAGTTATATAATAGGTACCAGTTGTAACATTTTCATTCGGAACTTCGGGTTTTTCTTTCATTAAATATAAATAGCAGAAATATGATATAAGATAATGTAAAAAAAGCTAAAAACAGGCTGAGGTGAATTCGAGTATGTAAGGTTTGTTTTTCTAAAGTAATTTTAATAATGTCAGACATTTCCACCTTTTTTTTATTGTCAGACATAAATAAACATACATTTGTTCATATGATAATTAACTTGATTAAAAGAAAAGAAACATGATTTCAGTTTTGGACTTTATTTTCAAAAATCTTAACAATATTTGACAGAACTTTCTACTTTTATCTTGGCATAAGATTACAAAAATATGATAATTATTAACTTATTAAAAAATCTTTCAAATAGTACAGAAAGTTCATATTGAGTACAGTGTAAAATAAATTTCATTTATATTTTTTTATCAATCAGTGTTGGTCTTCATCAAGATTGTCAAATACATGTACATGTATCTACATGTATATGTGTCATCATTGAAAGTAATTTTTGCCTTTTGTTGTACATATTTGCATTTTCATGTTTCTAAATAAATGAAATTTTCTTGTTTGAAAACTGAAAATAATTAAAATTAAAAATTTAATACTAGTATTACTTTGTGTAAATATCTAACACCATACATATACAAGTTACAACATCAAAATATGAATGTGGTAAAAATTAAGTACATGTACATGTATTAGTGATTTATTCATACCCAGTATTTACATGTAGGCCTTTAAAAATAACTTTCTTTAAAGCAATAATTAAAAAAAGTTCAGTCATGTAATTTACATGTAACATTTTTTTAGTCATGGTTTGAATTAATTTAATACAATTTTTTTGGCAACATGTGATATCCTTATAAGTCTTCACTGCTTCAACTAAAATGAACATATTTTTTTAAATGGTTGATTTATTTCAGAACTTTTATTGTTTTTTTTTCTTGAAATATCAATTACATGTATATTATTGAAAGATTGTACTAAGGACACTAAATTACCCACAACAGTGATTACATGTACTTGCAATTTCAATAATAAAAAGAAATACATGTATCTCCTATTTATTGATTCACATGTAGGTACATGTACATGCACATCTACATGTATAAATGTTGATTTTAAGTCAGTTGTAAATATATATGTACATGTATGTGTATTTGATTTTATATATTTAGCACTAACAGGGGTGGATGGAAAAATTATGAAAAAGGGGAGGGGTGCCAGGTTATTAGTTGCCCATTAAGATCCATAGATTACGCATATTAAAAATTATTTAGTGGGAGGGGTTTACACCCTGAACCCCTGGATCCGCCACTGTAATTATGTTAACACATATACCTGTATTTTATAATTAGTTCAAATCTAATGAATGATTCATGTGAGCAACAATGCCAGTTTGTATTTTTATGACTAATAAGATTTTAACATGTATATGTAGTTTGAATGGTGCATTTAGAATGATTTGGTGTTTTTTTTCTCTTGATGGACTAAGACAATATTAATTTATTAAACAAATTGATTTAAAGATAAATAAAATATGTTTAATCTATAATGATTTAATTTATCAGAAATCTTTATAACAATATCAGATATTATCTTTTTTTTTCTAAGAAATGTTTTTTCAGAAACATGTTTTAATTTACTGACTTAATTAACTTTAATAACTTTTTATTTTTTTATTTACATAAATGTAATACATTTTGCAATTAACTTAATTAAAAATCTTTAAAAAAAATAATACAAAATTACTTTGTATAGTAAAATGATTGATTTTTTGGAAATTATTTCACATTTCTTTATTAATAAATCCTGGTCTTCATCAAGTTTTTCAAATACATGTATCTAGATGTGTCATCTGTGAAAATCAGTTCACTTCATTGTTGTTTTACATGTATATAGTTGTATTTATCATTTTCATGTTTCTTTATTTGATTTAGTCATACTCAAATGATTTATGAAATATTTATTTGTTATTTGTCATGAATATCATATATACATGTACATGTATATTCTTTGAAAAGACTCTTTAAAACAATGAACATTTTAGGCACTGTAAACAAATATAACTTATTGTAGTTATAAATATTATGAATACATACATGTATGTATCCTTTTAATGACTCTTTATAAAAACAATGCTGTCAAAAATTAAAATGAAACTCTAAAATAAGTAGTTATGTAAAAACATGTACTATACTTTATTTTTATTTTTATCCAGGATTTGAATTGTTTTACAAGACATTTCACCTTCAACTTTGACAACTTGTGATGTCCTTGTACATGTACATGCAAGTCAAGTTTAATTTTTAAAACAAAACATTAAATACATTTCTTCATGTACTGTACACTTATAAATCCTTCTGAAATTACATGTATATTCATTTTTTTTTCTTGAAATTTGAAATATTTTTGACTTAAAGTAAATAAACTGGAAATTATTTTCACTAATTGTAAATACATGGAGATTTCTTCAATACTTACCATGTGTACAGTACATCATCTACGTTGAAATGTAATTTTTATCAATATATAAATGTACATGGCATGAGTAGAATGCACATTTATTTGTTTATTTTTATTTTTTTTTGTAAATATATATGTTTCGTTTTCGTGTGTATGTACTTACAGAGTTGGATTGAGAAATTTAAAAAAGGTGGGTCCCTCCAGGGCACTCAGGTCATTATTTGCTTATTGGATATTTTGAATGAAGATACATGTAACACAAATTTTCCATCACCCCATGAACCCCCTGGATACCCACTGTAAATATGTTTACATCAATTATTTATAGGTACCAGTATCGTATTGCATATCCCTGAGCGGGTGTACGTCAAAACATGGATGCTATAAAAATATAGTGCATTTTCTTTTTGCCTCTTTACAAACTAATGTTTTGTCAAAAGACATGAACAATGACTTAAAAAATAGAGCAAACATCACACTGTAAGATGAAGAGAAGAACTTTTTAAAAAGAAAATCTAACATAATATCATAAAAATGTTCCACTGAAAAGGTTGGTTTGGTGAGTGCAAAATGAAAGTGAAAGTAGGGAAAATGGCTATTTATAGTTCAAGACTACTTTTCTGTCCAATCTTCGTGGACTCACCCTATTTTCTTTGCGGGAAATTATTTTTTCACATGTCCTTAGAAATGCTACATAAGTGAAAGTTTTATTGAATCAATTTACATATTTTTTTAAAAAATCCAAAAAATATGCACTTCACTATAGAAGTCTATGGGAAAATTAATACGATACTGAGACCTAGTAAGCCAGTTTTTCAAGTAAAGTTGGATATTCAGCAAGTGGTCTTTACCAGCTGAAAAAGTAGTACCCCAATACAGGTAACACTTTTAAGATGAATCAGCCAACTTTTGAACCTAATTTTATATGGTAGCTCTGGTTTTTTGCATTTATGGTTAATCTTTACCAAATTTGGAAATGCATTTTGTTTTCATGAATTTGTAGGATATCAGTTCAATAAAATTATTATCTTGACTATTTATGATGAGCATATCTATATTCAGGTAACCTAAAGCAAGTAATACTCCTGCATAAAGGATAGTTTTCAAGTTACAACACATTTTAAGTATGTGGTTAGGACTTGAAAATAGTCATTTTCCATACATTGCCTCTTATATATGAAAAAATGAATATTTTTTTTATTTTTTGTTTTTTTTTTCAAATAAATAGCTAAAATGAGTTGCCATATAACTGTGTGGTTGATGTAAACACAGAAATGTCACAAAAGTCATCAGCCAATTTTTTAGTGGACTTTTTTTAGTGGTTCAAATGGACAGATTCTAATGTGGCAAGAAAAATAATGGTGTTTTTTTCATATAAAAACTGAATTTTTTCAAAAAGTATCTAAAGCAGACAATTGTTATTATAATATTTATACCAGTAAACTATATTTCTTGCATCATAGCTATCTGTTTTAAAGAAAAAGTCCTTTTCCTGTCATATTGAGGTCCATTTGTATCTGCCTGGGGTACCAAAATGGCTTAAAATCTGTATTTTCTGCATATGAAAAGCTATATTTTTTTAAAACTATGATATTGGTATAATTTTTTCTGGATTTATTATAATTGAAATGACCATATCTATAGTTTAAAACAGTTGGTTGTACCGGTCATTTTACTTTACTTTAAACAAGAGGCTCCCTTGAGTTAAAGACAAAAAAGGAGGTTCGGATATTAATATTTCCATATATGGAACTCACAAGTGGGGATTAAATAATGATTTGGAACTCATAGTACAGCTTATGTATCTACCATGTCAAATAAACGACAAAGTTGCTTAGTTTGATTAATGCAGTAGCTTTTTATCAAAAGTAATATTTTCTGGCTAACATTGAGATATTAATCTTATGCCTGGAATAGGGTACCTATATAAAAATTTTAATAGAAAACTCATGTTTGTAGCAGGGCAATGATATTCTGAATTTTCAGTATGAAAATGAATACTCTAGCAGAAAAACAACAACTTTTAGGATTATATTGAAATGTTTATTAGTAATAGGTACCAGTATTGTATTGCATATCCCTGAGCGGGTGTACGTCAAAACATGGATGCTATAAAAATATAGTGCATTTTCTTTTTGCCTCTCTACAAACTAATGTTTTGTCAAAAGACATGAACAATGACTTAAAAAATAGAGCAAACATCACACTGTAAGATGAAGAGAAGAACTTTTTAAAAAGAAAATCTAACATAATATCATAAAAATGTTCCACTGAAAAGGTTGGTTTGGTGAGTGCAAAATGAAAGTGAAAGTAGGGAAAAAGGCTATTTATAGTTCAAGACTACTTTTCTGTCCAATCTTCGTGGACTCACCCTATTTTCTTTGCGGGAAATTATTTTTTCACATGTCCTTAGAAATGCTACATAAGTGAAAGTTTTATTGAATCAGTTTACATATTTTAAAAAAAATCCTAAAAATATGCACTTCACTATAGAAGTCTATGGGAAAATTAATACGATACTGAGATCTATAGTTCAATTCCACCAAAGTCTGACAATTTAATAGGAAATCTCAAGTGACTTGTTAACAAGGCCAGTTAGGATTTTTCCTGAGATGAATAAACCCAGTTTTTTTTTAGAACTGATGAGGCATAGCCATTTGGAATTACATGTTCATGTACATTGAACGGTAGAAAGATTTGTAATTTATCTTCTGATACACTAAGAACAATATTCGTGTATCTACATGTAGATGGCCAAGGCATGATGGAAGTTGGTTTTAAACACTTTGTGAATTTGGAATTTCCCATAATGGGTGAATCCAACAAATTTTATCATGATCAATATGGATATAAATGACAAACCTAATATTTAATGTCCATCAAAGATGTGACACATTCCAATAGAGTCTGTGGAATATGTATTTATCTTCAGGACGCAGTCACCATGGACTATTTAAAGATTGCGTATAGTTCAAGAGACTTTGCCGATTCACGGAGTCTTTAATTATGTGCTCTGCCAATATGGATTAAGATGGAATTACTTCTCTAGTGAGAACTTTCGTTTATGTAGAACTAAGCTATCAAAGGTTTTTCATGTATTATACATTGTGTCTTGATTATTTGTTTTATTTGTTACATGTTGAAGAGTGAAGTGAATAACACATATACATGTAGTGTTCATTTGTAATTATTCATTCAGTTGTAGAGAATTCCAAATTTAAAAAACATTATTGGTAATTGGCTAAATTGGAAAAAATTGTTATGAGGCAATAAAAATTATATGTCAATATTACTTGTTTTTTTATTTTAACACCACACCACAATGCACTTTAAAAGCATATAATTTTGGTAAGGCGAGTTATAATCTTAATGAAATGCACACACAATGAACATTTCAAGGGCAGCTAATTCTGTGAAAAATTAATTTGTTCTTACATTCTCTTAAAAAATTATTCTGAACAAATCTATTGATGTAGAGATCAAAGTATATTTTTTTCAATAAAGAAAGTATCCTTGAGTAAAATTATTCTGTCATATTTGTGGGTTATGGACATGCACTTTTCCTGATTTTAAACTTACACTTAATTATTTAGTATCAACAGAGATCCAGTCCAATAATATTAATTCTAAAGTACATTATATTACATTGTACAGGTAGTTCTAAGGGAGATAATTCATTTTGCTTCCATGTCAATGCTGTCCATCATTCATTAGTAGTAAAATTTTGTTTCTGTTAACAAACAAGAGTTTGAATCATCAAGATTTTTTTCATAGTGGGGACTTTTATTGTTTTTCTTTTTTGGTTGTTTTGTTTTTGTTTTTTTGTTTTGTTTCATTTTTTTTCTTTGTTCTTTTTTGTACACTTTATTACAATATTTTTACAACATTTACCACTTAATTTTTTTGTAATTTTTTTTAATGCTATAGAAGTTAATGTTCTAAAGTTACTATTGCAATAACTTAATAATACATGTATGCCAATTTTGATCATGTGTAAATTAAATATGCTTTCAATTCAAAATTACTGTGACACATTGTCAAGCCATTGCAGTCCTCCATATTAGAAGAGAATAGTTATTGTTCCTGAATTTTTTTCAAGTATCCAGAATTTTACTTCTAATCCAAGCAAATTTGATATTTTTTGTGTAAATTGTCATGTAATAGTATTCAGATTGCTGGTGTAAAAAAAAATAAAACATATTTTACGAAAATCTCTTTTTGTTTGCCCTTAAGGGCTAGTTTTAATGTCCTGGCCTGTTTCTGGCCATTTTCTGAAGATGTTCCCATGAGGGATTAATTTTGCGCATTTCCAACACAATGGTATGACGCCATGTTATCTCTTCTTGGCTTTAACTCTAGTGTCAATGGAAGGGCTGTTAAAGTGTGGTCTTGTTGATGTTTTGTCAAGATGTGTCCAATTTATTGCTACCATATGATGATGATATGTTTCATGCCTTCCTGATTGTATCTACTAAAGAGGTCATGTCTTCCTGATTGTATCTACTAAGGAGATCCATGTTGGAGGCCTTATTAAAGAGGGTTCCTTTTAATTTCACTAGTATAACATTTTACACAAAAAAAGTTTGAAACATATAATTAACTGCGGTGGAATAATGGTATCACGCTGTCGTCAGTTCGTTATTGTCGTCTGCCATCGAATAATGGTAGCATGCTGTCGTCCGTTTCTTTATTGTGGTCTGTGGTGGAATAACGATATGCTATAGTCAGTTTCGCCATTGTTGTCTGAGGTGGAATAATGGTACTACACTCTTATCAGTGTCGTCATTGTTGTCTGCCATCGAATAATGGTATCATGCTGTCGTCAGTTTCGTTATTGCCGTCTGTAGTGGAATAATGGTATCATGCTGTCGTCAATTTCGTCATTGTTGCCTGTGGTGGAATAATGATATGCTGTAGTCAGTTTCACCATTGTTGTCCGAGTTGGAATAATTGTACCACGCTGTCGCCTGTTTGGTCATTGTCGCCTGCGATTGAATAACGGTATCACGCTGTTTACAGTTCCTCTTTGTCGTCCGTTGGGGAATAATGGTATTATGATGGTGTCAGTTTCATCATTGTTGTCTGCGGTGGAATAATGGTTTAAGCTATAGTCAGATTCGTCATTGTTGGCTGGTGGAATAATGGTACTACGCTCTCATCATGTCATCATTGGTATCACGCTTGTCGTCAGTTCATCATTGTTATCTGTATTTGAATAATGGTATCATGCTATCGTCATTGTTGACTGCGGTGGAATAATGGTATCATGCTGTCGTCAGTTTTGTCATTATCGTCTGCGGTGAAATAATGGTATCATGCTTTAGTCAGTTTCATCATTGTTGTCTGTGGTGGAATAATGGTACCACGCTGTCCACAGTATCTCTTTGTCGTCTGGTGGAATAATGGTATCATGATGTAGTCAGTTTCATCATTTTTTTCTGAGGTGGAATAATGGTTTAAACAATGGGCAGTTTCGTCATTGTTGTCTGTGGTGGAATAATGGTACTACGCTCTCATCAGTGTAGTCATTGTCATCTGTGGTGGAGTAATGGTATCATGCTCTCATCAGTTTCGTCATTGTTGTCTCCGGTGGAATAATGGTATCCTGCTATCGTTATTTTTGACTGCGGTGGAATAATGGTATCATGCTGTCGTCAGTTGTCATCTGTAGATTTTTCATGTTAGTATACATTGAGTGTATCGATTTTCATGAAATTAAACCACCAAAGAAAGCCTGGGATTGATTTTAGGTGTTTCAACTTGAACTAATTATGAATGAGGGATCAGAAACAAACATTTTCCTGTTTTGCAGATAATAGCTTGAGTAAAGATGAATGGATCTTATAAATGAGCCTCAAGGTGACATACCTATCCTTAAAAGAAAGGCTTTGATTGATTGTGGGGGTTGTGCTTATTGAGCAATAAAGGGCAAAACAGGGACTTTGGGGTCAAGTTCTTTTCCTGGCTAATTGCTATTAAAATTGAGATCTGTATCAAGCTTGGAAAGCGCTTAAAATTTTGGCCCAACTGTTCATGATTAGACATCTGCATTCTAATCAAGCATTGCCCTGCGAAGCATTCCTTTTGCTTAATATGAAAGTAAGACACAGACCATTTTATTTTTTGAAGGGGCTCGGATTTAATGTCGAGTTAATTTTTGCCCACACACGAAAAGTATTTCTTTTTTTTTCAGCAGCAGCCGTAGTTAAAAATTGTATTTGAACATCTATACTGTTAAGGGATGGTGGAAATATTAAACAATATTAATATTTTTTTTTCAATCAATGACTGAGTAAAATACTTATGGCTAAAATTTGGAGTAATCTTATTTTTTCCATAACAAACCAAGCCTTCCCTTAGTACAAAAATGTTATGTGCCTAACAATTGGTACAAGAAACAGATTAAAGGGAAATCTATTAGACTAAGAAGACAAAATTATCAAAAGGGTGGTTCTAACCCTTATACCCCACATGGAACTATAGCACGTGAGCTGAGATAGCACCCGTGCACACCCCACCTTAATCAACTAAACTATGATTTTCAGGTACCCTTATACCTCCCATTTCCGAATCTTTTTGACACCAAGAGATAAACTGAAACATTTTTGTATTTTTTGGCAAATTTTAATACCTCATTGAGGCAAAAATCAATTTTTTAAAGTTTTTTTCTACTCAATTCTTCTTTCTTCTTCCATGTCTCCGTGTTATGCTGAATTGCTGATAAACAATAATCACCTGTCATAATGAAGATTGATTTTGCTATAAACACAGAGAAAAATCAAATGCAGTAAAAATAGAAAACACCACATCATTTATCTGCTAGTCTTTTAATATTTTCTGTCCAAAAAAAGAAAAAAAATTGATAAATAATCCATCACTGGTATAAACATGTATGTGATAAACAGAATATGTACACCATTTTAATATCGCCCTTGTTATCAGCCCTTGATTAATATTGTCTTTGATCCGCCGATATCAAGATCTCGGGTTGAAAAAAAGGGGAATTAGCAAGGCCACATTTTAATATTTGTAAATTTTCATTGTTAAGTAATAGAAAATATTGATTCATAATTTTTTTTCTGTCAATGCCTGAGAAATAAGAAGAGAAACAAGAGGCTCCCAGAAGCCTGAATCGCTCACCTTGTTAAATGTTGCCTTTCAAAGGCATTAAATTTTAACGAGAAGTTGTCCAACAATTTTGACTCAAGAATTCTTTGGTAGGACTTATCATAAGATCTTGTCAACAATTGAAAGTTTCTTTAAATCTATCATAGTTCTCAAGATATTGACTGAAAACTGTTAAAAAAGGAGTCATTTTTCCCCTTTCAAGGGCAATAACTCATCTGACAACTTTTATCCCTGAAGACTTTTGTAGTCGTAATAATAGGGATCATTTCAGCTATCGAAAGAATTTTGCTAAACCCAACGGTTTTGGAGATCTATGTGAAAAACTACTGTCTGACCTCTATGTTCTATTATTAGTAACAGCGGCAATGTTTTTTTCGACGAATCAAAAATCCCCAGATTTGTTCTATGCAGGTTACCCCAAGGAACATTCATACCAAGTTTGGTTCATTTAGTCATGTAGTGTCAGATGAGAAGATTTTTGAAAGAAATAACATTAAAAATGGCAAAAATCATTGGAAAAGGGCAACAACTCCAACATGCTTAAGGTCTCACTTACCACTTCTAACGTTTCCATTACTTTACATGTTAAAAAGTAATTTTCAAAGTCTCAGAGTGAATTCCCAGGACAAATGACATCTTAAAGTTGCATACCGTTGCGAAGCTTGGAAAATAAGGCTTCCAAAATCATTATGCTAATGGTACGATGATTGTAGAAATTCTTCACAAAATTTACTTGAACAAATAATACTGAAAATCCACATTTTTACCTGTTCTGCTAACTGACAGCATGGAGACAAATTACTCACAAATGTAAACAATATTCATACACTTTTGTAGTTCACTGCATATATGATTTTAAAGTACACATTCTCAGCTTTATTTTGACTACTTTAATCATAATACACACAAATAATGCACTAACAATGCATATGTCTAGGTTCAGTGTGTTTTTGGTACTACATAGGGGGTGGCCATTTGACCCGGAAGTGGTTAGTGAGACCTAAGGGATTAAAACCAAAATTTGACCCGAGATAGATCTCATCATGCTGAATACTTTTACCCAAGTTAGAATTTAGCTAAACCTAACGGTTTTGGAGATATATGTGAAAAACTACTGTCTGACCACTATGTTCTAGTTTTAGTAACGGCGGCAATGTTTTTGGACGAATAAAAAATCCCCACATTAGTTCTATGAAGGATACCCCAAGAAACATTCATACCAAGTTTGGTTTCAATTGGTCAAGTAGTTTCAGAGGAGAAGAGTTGTGTATAATTGTTAACGACGACAACAGATGCCAAGTGATGGCAATAGCTCACATGGCCTTTGGCAAGGTGAGCTAAAAATGGCTTAAATTTTGAAAATTACTTTTCTCCAAATTATCCGACCCCACCCCCTTTCCCTTGAGTATTAAAAATATTCAGTGCCTAAGATGGATATAGTGTTGGTCTTAAGTTTTCTTTGGGTTGTAAAAGAAGTTTTCAAATATTATGACTATAAATATTAAGAATTTGAGAGAAGCTAAAAAATGGTCTAAGGGAGGTAATTCAAGAAAGTTTTCACTTCACATTAAAAAAGTTTGACACAAAACTAAGATGGTTTCATATACGGCGAAACCTGTCTATACCAAACACTTTTTTTTTTAAAGATCTTTATATCAGTGTAAATGTACATTTTGGAACCTTAAAAAACCAACCACCTATACAAGTTTGAACCGAGCCAGTTTTAAATGTGAAATATATAGGTTTAGATAGATTTCTCACTATGTAGTTTTAATAAAATAATGCTCATAGATAAATAAATATTGTGACATTCCTTCTTCAGTTCAGTTTGAGCCTTAAACAGCTTGCCCAAAACCTGAAACTAGTAAAAACTGACAGGTTATTGAAACATGTGAGAGTTTCAGTTGTGTTCTCAGGAAAAAAATACGGAAATTGACTGTCCATTTAGTAGCTAATTGAGTTGATGGCACAGATTGTTAGTTAGTTGCACTGTTTGTTTGTGTAATATCTGAATTGTAATGCAAATTGCCATATCAAATGGCCTAAACCCTACAGATTTGGAAAGCCTTAATCACTTCTGAGTTTATTACACTGAAAAAATACATCAGAAATGTAACAAGATAAACCTCACTTGTTATACTTCACCCCCTCATAAAAAAGGTCAGGCTGGTCTTAAAAAAAGGAGGGTTAGGCTGGTCTTAAAAAAAAAGGGTTAGGCTGGTCTTTAAAAAAGAGGTTTTGGCTGGTCTTAAAAAAAGAGGATTAGGATAGTCTGAAAAAAAGGTTAGGTTGGTCTTAAAAAAGACGGTTAGGTCGGTCTTAAAAAAGGAAGGTCTAAATATATTTTAGAATACTCAAGAGGTCCAGCTGGTCTTACATTTGTCTTTGGAAAGGGAGAGTCGAAATCCATTCTGGAAGATTGAAGAGTAGAAATTCTATGGTAGGTCCCCAGTTGCGGAATCTATCGATGATGATGAAATGCCATAATCTCAAACAGCCCCATGCACATAGTACTGGAAGATTATATATACACAGTCAAGATGAACATGGAACAATTGAGATGAAAGCAGACTTTGATTCCATCTGACAAATTCTTCAATGCCACTAGAGATACACATGTTCTGAAAAAGAAGAAGAAGAATAAGAACTCTGTACTTCCATGCATAAAATCAGTAACAAGTGAACGAATGACCTTAATATGTAATACTAAACACTAATCTGTTATCAGTGAACTAATGACCTTAGTATTTAACAAAGAACACTAATAAGTTATGGTGAGATTTTTATTTTTATATTTAAAACAGAACACTTAAACCTGTTTTAACTGAACCTGAATACCTGTCTATAACAGACACTTTTTAATACAAAGAACCTTAGTGAGTGCGCAAATATACCCCACACATCCACAAATATGACTCTCAAATTATAAGTATTTAAAAAAAAGAAAGTTCAGGGGCCTTATAGAAAATCTCAACATAACATGAACTTGATCTGTAACTGATCATGATACATTGTTAACTCACATACCAAACATCAGCTCAATATGTTGAGAAAAAAAGTCCTGAAAACTGTTGATTTAAAAGAAATTGTTAAAAGGTATATAAGCGGACATTATATGTCCCAAAACGGAATGCATCAAACAGTGACGTCGACACAATTTGTGGACCTGATCAAAACAATATGGCGGCGCCCATCATCTAGCTACAGGTACAGCTTAAAGTGAAAAATACTTGCAATACAATGGGTAAATTTAAATAATTATAATGTCAGAACCCGTGAAAAAGGTAAATTGGTAACAGATTACGCGCATGCTCCAATTACTTGGCCTAAATTCCGGTTCTATCGTATTTATACAGTGCTTCGGTTGGATTTTGTAGTAGAAATCACTAAAAATGATTCAAAAATATATTTTTTGTTCAGGGGCACAATCGCCAATTCGTTTGCATTTACAGTTATATTAAAAATGAACATATTATGTTGACATAGGCACATAGTCATAAAACAGATTTATACATGTTAAATCTAGGACACAAACATTGAACTGGACATAGTATGTCACATAGAGCAGATTTATAAATTTATATCTGGAACACAGACATGAAACTGGACAAATGATATATATCTAGAACACAAATATTGAATTGGATTTATTGTCACATAGAACATATACATGTATATCTAGGACCTCGTGTATTAGTGGTATTTGACTGGATAAAATTTGTCACAATAGAACCGACTTATATTTGGACCATTTTCTATCTTTTATTGAGCTTGTGTATACATGGTTAAAAAATTGTTATATGAATATTGGGAAATGAATTAATTTGAGATAAATAATGTTATCTGATTGGTTAAAATAATTTTGTGTTATCTCAATGGATAAAAAATTATTGACACGCTCGTATTAGTTAATTTCAGAGCTACTTTTCTCATTTTTAAAGATAAAAATATGTTTTAAAATAGGCTATGATGAAAATTTTGTCTATCGAAATAACATGAATTTTCCATCAGTATATTTTGTTTATTGCAATAAACAATATTCACATGGAAAATTAATGTTATTTTTCAATAGACAAAATTTTTATCATAGCCAATTCTTAAATGAATATCTCTCTTTGAGTATATACATGTATTGCACTGGTGCAAATATGAAATATGAATAGGTATATCTAGAACACAAACATAAAACTGGACGTATTATGTCATATAGAACAGCTACATGTATATTTAGAACACAAGTATTTAACTGAACATAGTTAATCACATAGAACCAATTTATACATATGTCGCATAGAACTGATTTATTCAGTTATATCTAGAATACAAACATCGAACTGGACATATTATGTCACGTTGAACATATATATATGTATATCTGGAACACAAACATCAAATTGGACACATTATGTCACATAGAACAGATACATTTTTATCATAATCTTTAACACAAGTATTTAAATGGACATAGTAAGTCACATAGAACAGATCTGTACATGTATATCAAGAACACAAACATTTAACTGTTTAAATTATATCACAACACAGGCATGAAACTTGATTTATTATGTCACATATTACAGATACATATATATCTAGAACACAAGTATTGAACTGGACATATTATGTCACATGGAACAGATACATGTTTATCTAGAACACATGTATTTAACTGGACATATATAGTCACATAGAACAGATGTATACATGTGTATCTAGTATACAAACATTAAACTGCCCATATTATGTTACACAGAACAGATACATGGACATTTAGAACACAAGTATTGAACTGGACATATTATTTCACATAGAACAATTTAATACATGTATATCTAGAACATAGACATGAAACTGGACAAATGATATCACATGGAACATTTATATGTATATTTAGAACACAAACATTGAACTGGATTTATTATGTCACATAGAACAGATACATGTTTATCTAGAACACATGTATTTAACAAGACAAAAATAGTCACATAGAACATATGTATACATGCATATCTAGTACACAAACATTAAACATGACATGTTTTGTCACATGGAACAGATACATGGATGTCTAATACACATTTTTTTTAATGAACAAGGTAAGTCACATAGAACATATATTAAATTATATTATATTGTATCATACTTTACAACACAGACATTAAACTGGATGCATTACGTCACATAGAGCAGATACATGTATATCTAAAACACAATTTTTTAAATGGACAGGGAAAATGTTATAGAACAGATACATATATATCTAGAACACGAGTATTGAACTGGACATATTATATCACATAGAACAGATTTATACATGTATATCTAGAACACAAACATTTAACTGTTTAAATTATATCACAACACAGGCATGAAACTTGACATATTATGTCACATAGAACAGATACATGTATATCTAGGACACAAGTATTAAACTGGACATAGTAATTCAAATAGAACAGATTTGTATATGTATATCTTGAACACAATCATTAAACTGGACACATTATGTTACATGGAACAGATACGTGTATACCTAGAACACAAACATTTAATTGGACACATTATGTCACATGGTCCAGATACATGTATATCTAGAATGCAAACTTTAAACTGGACATATTCTATTTTCAGAAGAGAATAAGGGCTGCAGATATTCTCAGTATGATTTTCTAAGACATTAAAACTAAAAGGAGAAAATGGCAGGGATGTATCAAAAGAGGGTAGACCAGAGGGCATTTCCTGTGTTCACAGGGATCCACAACAACATTTAAAAACCTTCCTTTATGATGTTGACCAAGATGCAGTTAGTTCAGATTTGCCTTTATGTATTAAATTCTAGGAAACAATCTTTATGCCATTCAAACTTTTTGTATGTCCCATACGCATTGCATTTTGATTTATCTTTAAATATTTTTTTGGATAAATATACTTAAGGAGATCTTGAAATATTTTTTTGGATAAAAATACTTAAGGAGATTACCGTTGTCACAGGCAAGGCATGCTTTGGTCACTTTATGTTTGTTGTTATTCAATGAGATTATTCTATACATGTATATAGAAACTTCAGTAAATTTGACAATCTACTTGTGGTCAGGGTGCTGTTATGCTTTTTTCTTTTCAGGGTGAAGAAGATGGAGAGGATCTTGAATTTACTTTGGAATCTCAAACAGATCTTGAAAATGGGGAAACATACCTTAATTTGTTAAAAGAAAACCGTGGTATTTTCTGTACAGACAATTGCTATAAGACCTTTCTATTACAAGACTTTGACAGTAAAAGGTTAAAAGGTCACAGCTAAAAGTAAGGTCAAAATGATACTTCTGTTTTATGTTAACCTACATATTCTATTTTATTACTATTACTTATTTTTTTCAAAATACAATGTGCTACTTCATTATTTTGGCTGAAACCAAACAAAAAATTCAATCAAGCCACTTAAGCCAGTCTTTAAAAAAAAACCAGTATAACCTCTCTCCCCTATTTTTTTTATTCAATAGATCCATAAGAATTTATTTTCGTAATTTTAGGATATGATGTGAATGTCCATGTCATTGAAAACCATGCAATACACTTAAAACTCAATTCAGCTAAGCTTAATACTAATATTTTTATACCATTTAATGATCAAATATCAGAGGTGTGAAGTGTTTAATTACCTATATGAAACTATGTATTGGTTTAAATTTGAATTGAAACATTTCAGAAATGGTAAGAACATAAGTATAATGATAGTTTAAAAAAAAAACAAGATTTACTTTCATCTCAATATTGCTCAATATGATAAAAATATAGTTTCAATTTTGAAATTTCAAGTTTTTACTTATTGGAAATTTGCTTTTCAGACAAAACAGTTCTTATTTGTCTCAAGGAGATCAATGTCGTTCCATGGTGACTGGCAGTGGGTTTACGTATGCTCATGCGATGTTGCTGGTATGGAACGGATAGAATGTTGCGGACAACAAATGGAAGTTTCATATGCAGGTTTGTTTATATAATAATATAAAGTAGTATTTGCATCTGACATAAGATATTTCAGTATCATCAGTAATTTACAGCATTGTGTCAAGACATTATTACTAGCACAGTGTAGTTATAGATATGAACTGCCTCAACATGCGCTAGCTATACATACATTGGACGGACATAAATTTTCTCAAATATGTAGTTTTTTCTGTATTTCCCTGTGTTGGCTCATAAAATTCTATTTTTAGCACAATATCAACTGTGATTTTAAGGATCCAAACCAAGTTATTCACAAATTTAAGTCATCATTTCACAGTTATATTTATATAGCATTGGTCTCTGGGGAGTTCATTGACAGCATAAATGATATTTTCTAAATTTATCATTTTTCAAGATCGTTAATATTTCCGACATGCAACTATAAAATAGAGTGACATCTGTGTATTGACCAAATTACCCACATTGATAAATAACTTTTTATGTCATTTTGACACAAAGTTAACAAGTAAAGTAAATTTTGTACCAGCATTTGAACTTTACTGACTTTTACTGTGCGCATTTAAGTCATGCTTTAGTGGTCAAGAGATCGACATTTTCTCATCATGCATGATTACTGTAACTGGCGAATTAGGTGATTGTTAACACAAAATTCTTACACCTGTTGCATACTGTAATTAGTTAGGGGTAATAAAATTGTCACTTTCGCCACTTGATACAGTTTTTCATGTATTTTGTACTTTCAAAGATTTCAGGTGACGTAATGAGACCATATTATTTTCGTCATTCTGAAAAGTCTTCCGTCGATGACGAAAATGATGAGCGCTAGAAAAATCACTGACCCTTTAAATTTGCCCCGTGCAGGTCAGGGTGTCAAAAGAATAGGCCTGCAGCAGCGCTAAGCTTGTCGTAAAAGATGACTAAATAGTGCTCAGGAACCTAGCCGCGGGCTAGGCGCTCTGCCCACAGAGCAACTGGGATGTGTGCCTCAGGTGGTGGAATGGGGTACCCCTGGCATGTTACATGCTGGAGTTGTCAGGCTATAATACGGAAAACCTAACCGCTAACCATAGTGCTGCACCGTGTTGGGAAAGATTTCACGTTCCTCGCAAGTTAAAGAACCCTGCTGTGGTATTCGATAGGAGTAGGAACATTTGTGCTCCGCCACAGGAAGCTAAATTGCCCGACCTTACCCATCACCCCTTTTTCTAGTGGCAATCAAAATTTGTCGATCCTATTGTCCTTGTGTCCCATCCTTTTTTTTCATTTCATCATCATTTCATGTTCATTTTATCATCCATTTCATGTTCATCATCTGAATATATCTGAAATATTGCTGCTCGGACCTTAAACCCCAACAAACAACAAACAAGCAAAGACCCTTAAAGTTTGTCAAAGTTTATTTGTTTGAGGAACATTTATTACACACATATGTCAAAGATTTTATCAGAAAGTATACTGGTGTCAATAAAGCTAGACGGCCAAACAGTATACCCATGGTTTTTTAGTCTTATTACCTATATTTCAATGTGATTTATATAAAGATATAAATATATGATTTTTTTAGACACTAAATTGGTCTTTGTACTTATATTTTGATATGATTAATGTTTTTTTTTACATTTTAAATCAAGAATACCAGGTTGTTTACACACAGATGTAGTGTCCACATTATTAGCGCAGTTTGATGCTCAAAATATGATTAGTCCTTCTAACACAGGTAATATTACTTCGTTTGAAAATTCCCATAAGTTTGTGTAAAAAAAATTATGTCTTCACTAATTGGAAAGGACATTTGAATCCACCAAATTATTTTTTTTTTCCATTTACAGAAATTGTACTCAGAAAATTTGTATCTACTATTGAGCAATAATACTGCTACAGTATTTGCTTAATTACTTTATATTGACTTAAAATACTGTTTTTGAAATAAAAGTGTGACATGAAAAGTGCCAAGCAAATAATAAGTAGTCTATTGTAATAAAAATGCATGTATATCCAACATGGTATATTTCAGCAGACAACTTACTGTGTACACATCACCGTAGGTTCTGTCAGTACATGCAGTAATGTAGTAGTAATTTATGTCTATTAACATTATATTGTAAATAATCACACATAAGTTACTCTGGATAAATCAATTTTTATGAATAACTTAGTACTTACCAATACATTAAAATTTATTTTACTTTCATTGTTTATAGAAGAAATGGAAGATGAATCCATCATTAGTGAAGGGAACATCGAAGATAGGGTAGAAGAAGTGAGTTGTTTTCATACATGTACAAATGATACCCCCAAAAAAGTATTTTGATATATTCTTGTCAATTACACTTATGATACAGTAATATTTTCGTTTCATTGTGGAAAGATAATAATGAATCAAATTTAAATATGATTGCAAATACTTAATATATTTTTTGACAGAAAAAATTACGTGTTAAATACAACATTTGTAAAAAATACATGTATTATTTATAGGAAATAACAGAATTGAAGACTGACTTGTGTTTGGTTAAAAGCAGGAAAGGTGTGGGAGTTATTCAGAAAAGTGGGGGCAAATGTCTAACCTGCAATGCCTGTGTAGTGAGATGTCATCATCTTGATGTTTATTACCGACATCATAATGAAAATGACAGTCATGATAACAGTAGCAAATCACACCACCAACACTGCTACTCCTCAAAAAGGATTCCATTTCATTCTAGTCCTATAGTGCAAGACACTTACAAGAGAGATCTAACAAATCGATTTGTTTTTGAGGAGGATCTTATTTCCTTAACACCAGAAGCTGATGTTTGTGATGTTTGTCATCAAGATCTTGTTATAACTGATGAAAAAAGGTGTACTTGTTAATTTGTGATGAACAAAATTTTAGAAGCAAATGGTAGGTCATTTATTTTTTAAAGATCCATAATATAGATGCCAACCATTCCATTCCCTAGTAAATTATATGATCTTTGTTGGCCATTGTGTTCTCTACCTATATAAGGAACATAAAAAAATGCTTATATATTGAGAAATCGTTATAGGTGTTTGAAATGGTGTCCACAGCTGTATTGTTTTAATTTGTTTTAAAAATCTTCAGGTCATGTAGGTGCTTTATTACAAGGCGTTAAGATGCTCTAATGTAAGAGCAGAAATGAGTCTGATTCAGCTTTCTCATGGGTCATTGACCTACGAATATAAAAAAAGTATGTGTACACAGTTTTGTTGTGATTTTTGAAATGAAGAATACATGTTTTGAAAAAATGCTGTGTTCTATGAATCAAAACGTCAATACCCTTTGGAGACATGTTTTAATTGTTCAATACAATTATTACGTAAACTTCTTATAAATTACTGAAAAATTACTGGTTTTTCACTGATTGGATCAAAAGGGCCATTGTATTAAACCTTTGAAAATCTAAAACTAATAGTCTTTTAGTACTAAGAGATCTTTCTGTGTTCCAACTTTCACCAATGTGGGAGTAAATGCTCTTGTTTTTCTTTAAAAAAAAAAATTGGTAGCTACAGTATGCTTGATCTTGAAACTTTTTTGAACATATGAAGCTTACCATTAAAAACTTTAAAGGACATGCATCTTCTCTTTTTTCATTCCATGTGAAGCATTGCAATCAATGGTAAAAAAACTTACTTTGATGGCATGGAACAATGTGTTTTAAATGTGGGAAAGAATGTGATATGCCATGAAATTCTTAGAAGATTTATGTACTATTTTCTATCTGGAAAGTAAGTGACATATATACAGATGAGAAGTATACCATATTTAGAAATTGCTTGTACACGCCCAACAAAATCTATCAGCCAATACAATTAGTGAAATGTATAGTATCACAATTAATACATGTTTATTTTAAGCTACAATTTAAACAATGACCACATGCTTTTAGGACATGGGTATATAATGTCCAACTGTTTTTAAAACATAAATGATGCATATTAAGATATACTGCTCCATATTGATTTGTGAGCATTTCACTCAATTCACCTTTTTTTTATTTATATGTGGATAATTATACAAAGCATTGGTTTATTGCCAGATTAGGGAAACTATGTGTTTGTGCATGGTAATTACTCTGTCAAGTTATACTATTTTATCAAAACAAGACTCTTAATAGAACACAACGTAACTCGTTCAACAACTTTAATGCATTATATATAGAAATGTTAGAAAACAATAATTACTAATCAATATTTAAAACAAAACTAGAAATACAAACTCAACAATATAATTATTAACATCATATTTATTGTGAAAAAATCTTCTTTTAATAAAATTTGTGATTATAGCAGATGATCAAAAATATGTCAATGAAAATTAGTCTTAGGTGATAATTTTTTGACTAGCTTGTTTTTTTTTTCTGTTCATTTACTTGCCTGCTTGTGAACCTTTTTGGATTTTTTTTTCAGAACAACAATCTTTACAGAATATACTGTTTTGAAGAAAGCATTTGAGGATTGTGGCTACCATGACTACAGTAACAAGATGAGCTACAATGATTTCAAGCAAGCCTGGTATGCTTTCCTGGATTTATTAGATTTAGACTACAATACTACATTCCATTGTCCTGACTGTGGGCTACACCCAGGCACTTTTGTTATGGATGCCACATCAGTTGCCTTCCGTAAAGAACTCCTGTCCTGGGCAAGTATGTTTAAAGATTCGTCAGATAGAATTAAACCTTATGACAAGTTATTTCATTTTGAGAAAAATGAAAATAATTGTGAAGAACTACTCACATTTCTTGGTGTTGTATTTCATGATAGTGAATTAAGAGGCAACAAGTTTTTTTGTAATGATGTTTGGGGGGAACTAATCAAATGTTTTGCATCAGCATATCCATTTTGCAGTTTTTTACCACCTTCTGAAGAATACTTTAAATTTCTTAAAGGAAAGTGCTATTCTGCAAAATGATTCGTTTATGCAGAAGTTACAAACAACTTTGCTAGTGATTTTCAAGGTGTTGTCAAAGTTGAAGGAAAAATTTCCATTTAAAGAATTCAAAAACTACTTGGCTTACTTTGAACAGAAGGTGTTTGACCCTTTTCTCAATGATCCATGTCCCTCGGAAGATCCAGTTGATGATGATGGCTTATCCTTCTTCCCTCATCTACCAAAAGTAAGAAGACGTGGACACTTTATAACAGACAAGAAAAGACCTGTCAAGGATGACTTGTGTAACAAACTATCTAAAGACCATCCATCTCTTCTGCCAGGAGTCTTCACCTTATTTTGTCCACATGGTAAGGTTATTAAATGATGCTCAAGCTTTTATTCTTTTGTAAGTTGATGGTATTACGTCATATAATTTTTGGCCAAATTTCACTAGTGGAAATCAGGTTATATAATGTTGAATATTGGGCACTTTTCTCAGGAGCTGATTATCATAGCCTCTTGGTATTTGATATGCATCATTATGTAGGGGTCCCTTATCGTGGGATCCAATTTCAGATACTTCTTTTATTGAAAATAAAGGGTGTCAATGCATATTTATTATTTTTTATCAAAGACTACGTACAAAGAATGATACTGTTAAAAATAAGGCAACATATGTCTTCTCTCAGAAGCGTAATCTATATTAAATGAATGGAAAGCAAAATTTTAATGTAGCTGCATACTTGCATCACATATCTGATATAAATAATTGAATAAATAAATAAACTTAAATGCATACAAACTTTGTCATCAAATATAAGAGCTGATTAAAAATTAATCCAGAAAACAGGATCAACGAACTCACTTTAAATCATACAAAATTTAGCATCGCCCATACTATAAAGAATATTTCTTTTTATTCCTTTACAGGAATTTGCTATGGATTACAGGTGATGAAGTACCATGAATCTCCTGATATTCCATTTATTCTGTTGAGAACTAGATTCACTAAAGGTATTATATCAAAATTAACTATAATGTAATGTCAATGCCTTGAAATGTAGTTCTCAATTTCATGAAGGGTCTTATATATTCATTATATCATAAATGATGTTCTTGAATTTTAATTTCATACCATCAGAATCAAAATAAGAAAATTTTATTGCAAGTCAGAGAGTACATGAATTACAAACATATACTCTGTAGAGCTTTTAAACCCGCTATATAATAACAAATAGCAACACATATTTGAAGATAGCATATTAGGCATACATAGGACATAAAACATACACACAATATATACACACACAAGCATAGACATAATGCCATGGAGCACATGCATAACATATTATATAGTAAACTGAAGAACAGCAAATGATAATTAATTGTGCATTAAATGATTGTGCACAATGTTTACATGCTACTCCATGTTTTTATATTGTAATAATTAAGTGGGTATATCATATAATCAAATTTTATTGCAATTAAATATTAAAAATTAATTGTGTTAATAATTTTCAGCCCCAAAATTGGTGATATATGACAATGCCTGCTCATTGCAAGCTTACTGTCTGAACAGAGATCCAATATTTTTCATCGATACACAGTTTAGAGTTGATGGGTTGCATTTTAAAAACCATAAAGGTAATAATGTTTGTTTTATTACATAATAATTATATATTTTTATTTGTATGAAATTCTAGTCTTTTTATTGGTTAAAAATACTTCCAGTCATACGTTTACCAGTCAATAAAGTCATTGGTACATGCATGGAGTAACTATAGAGTGTATGAATTTTCATCTAGTTGAATTTAATATTTAAAGTAATAATAGTAATAACTATAAAGGCTCACTATCATATATGACTCAAGCAAATTTTGTTAAACATTGTAAATTTTATTTATGGGGTCAAAATGATGTCATTCTTTCTCAGATGTCTGTTTAGATACAGACATATGTGTACTGTGGTCTAATTGCTTCATTATTGAAATGATTTGTAAAAATATGAAACCTTCAAAACTTAAGTTGGTTAGGTATTATGTTATTTTGCAACTCACAAAAAGTATCTTGTCTATTTTTTTTTCAAACTTTGTACCATAGTTGTATAGATACTGAAAAAAACATTTCAAAATAGATGTCAGCATACACAACTATGTTATCGTTTATTGCCTATATTTTGTTGGTTCAACTTAGCAAATTTTTTTCATAAATTATACTGCCAAAGTCACATATTTTGTGTAATTTGGATCTTTTAAAGTATTCATCCACTATTATTAAAACATTGATGCTAAACCTTTTCAAGTAATGCATCACCGTTTGCCAAAACATGTTAATTCTGTGTTAACATCTACATACTCATTGAAATAGCACCAGAATAATTTCCTAAATATAACCTGTGATTTCTGGATTTATTTTTTTCTTTCTTGGCCTAAAGAATCCCTTAATCATCTTTATACAAGTGTTAATGGAAAAAATAGTAGTATTTTACAGATATTGACCCATCAAGCCTTACGTAAAATTTCATATTACTCCAGTTTACAATTGCCATACATGTATATACTTATTTCCCAGTATTCAAAGAATAATTTTTAAACCACTTATACACGAGGTCCTATAAAAGATAAAAGTGGTCAAATTATAAGTCAGTTCTATGTGACAAATTTTATCCAATCAAACAGAGATGAATACCACTAACACACGAGGTCCATGGATGATAGAAAATGGTCCAAATATAAGTCTGTTCTATGTGACAAATTTTATCCAATCAAACAGATGAATACCACTTATATATGAGGTCCATGGATGATAGAAAATGGTCCAAATATAATTCTGTTCTATGTGACAAATTTTATCCAATCAAACAGAGATGAATACCAC
Organism: Perna viridis; assembly: GCA_037379345.1. NCBI lineage: Eukaryota > Metazoa > Mollusca > Bivalvia > Mytilida > Mytilidae > Perna > Perna viridis. Next base: position 27,410,313 of record CM074523.1, read on the forward strand.
TTATACATGAGGTCCATGGATGATAGAAAATGGTCCAAATATAATTCTGTTCTATGCACTTATACACGAAGCCCATGAGTGATGGAAAATGGTCCAAATATAATTCTGTTCTATGTGACAAATTTTATCCAATCAAACAGAGATGAATACCACTTATACATGAGGTCCATGGATGATAGAAAATGGTCCAAATATAATTCTGTTCTATGTGACAAATTTTATCCAATCAAACAGAGATGAATACCAATTATACAGGAGGTCCATGGAAGATAGAAAATGGTCCAAATATAATTCTGTTCCGTGTGACAAATTTTATCAAATCAAACAAGAGATGAATACCACTTATACACGAGGTCCATTGATGATAGAAAATGGTCCAAATATAATTCTGTTCTATGTGACAAATTTTATCAAATCAAACAGAGATGAATACCAAATATACACGAAGCCCATGAGTGATGGAAAGTGGTCCAAATATAATTCTGTTCTATGTGACAAATTTTATTAAATCAAACAGAGATGAATACCACTTATACACGAGGTCCATGGATGATAGAAAATGGTCCAAATATAAGTTTGTTCTACTGTTACTCGTGTAAAACATAATCCTCAGATAAAAATTAAGGTGGGCTGATACTGTTACTCATAAAACATGATCTCATACGTTATACCAGAGCTTGCCGAGACTACGCAGACTTTTTGTATCGCGCTAGAATTCTAACAAATAGGCTTCTGCAGTAGGTTTATGTTGCTACAAGATTGAAGTCATCACTACAAAAGTTTTATGGCGTCATCATGAACTTGTAGATCGTTACTGTGTATCCATCTGCGCCATGAAAACTGATTTATTCAACGTGTCGTAGTTTTCCTTTCCTCTTTCGTCTACCCCGGACTTGACTTTTTATGAGCAACTCGGTGGGTGTTTCTAGGAAAGCAGAGGACGCTTACCCTACCGGTACACCTGGTCCATGCTCCCAGCTTTTAGTGGAGTCCGAGTTGCTCATTTGCTTTTGTTACCTTGTATGTATGATTTTAGTTACTCTATGTTCTTTGTTGTGTGTGCCTGTTTTCCATGTCTGAGCTTTGTCCCTGGATTCCATTCTTTTGATTACCACTATAACCTTGGTTCCCTTGATTACTCCTCCAGATGAAAATTAAGGGGGTTTGATACTGTTACTCATGTAAAACACATGAATTTCGGTTGCGTTGACCGATTAATCATATAAAACATTATCCTCAGAGGTGGTCAGATACTGTTACTCATGTAAAACATGATCTCCAGATGAGAATTAAGGTGGTTTGATACTGTTACACGTGTAAAACATGATCTCCAGAAGAAAATTAACGTGGTCTGATACTGTTACTCTTGTAAAACATGATATCCAGATGAAAATTAAGGTGGTTTGTAACTGTTACTCTTGTAAAACATGATCCTCAGATAAAAATTAAGGTGGTTTGAAACTGTTATCCGTTTAAAACGTGTGAATTTCGGTTGCGTTGACCGATTAATCATATAAAACGTTATCTCCACATGAAAATTAAGGTGGTCTGATACTGTTACTCGTTTAAAACATGTGAATTTCGGTTACGGTGACCTATTAGTCATATAAAACATGATCCTCAGATAAAAATTAAGATGGTCTGATACTGTTACTCGTGTAAAACACATGAATTTCGGTAGCGTTGACCGATTAATCATATAAAACATGATCCTCAGATAAAAATTAAGGTGGTCTGATACTATTACTCGTGTAAAACACATGACTTTCGGTAGCGTTGACCGATTAATCATATAAAACATTATCTCCACATGAAAATTAAGGTGGTTTGATACTGTTACTCGTGTAAAACACATGAATTTCGGTTGCGTTGGCCGATTAATCATATAAAACATGATCCTCGGATAAAAATTAAGGTAGTTTGATACTGTTACTCGTGTAAAACACATGAATTTCGGTTGCGTTGACCGATTAATCATATAAAACATTATCTCCACATGAAAATTAAGGTGGTTTGATACTGTTACTCGTTTAAAGCATGTGAATTTCGGTTGCGTTGACCGATTAATCATATAAAACATGATCCTCAGATAAAAATTAAGGTGGTCTGATACTGTTACTCGTGTAAAACACATGTATTTCGGTAGCGTTGACCGATTAATCATATAAAACATGATCCTCAGATAAAAATTAAGGTGGTCTGATACTATTACTCGTGTAAAACACATGAATTTCGGTAGCGTTGACCGATTAATCATATAAAACATTATCTCCACATGAAAATTAAGGTGGTTTGATACTGTTACTCGTGTAAAACACATGAATTTCGGTTGCGTTGGCCGATTAATCATATAAAACATTATCTCCACATGAAAATTAAGGTGGTTTGATACTGTTACTCGTGTAAAACATGATCTCCAGAAGGAAATTAAGGTGGTTTGATACTGTTACTCATGTAAAACATGATCTCCAGATGACAGTAAATGTGGTTTGATACTGTTACACGTGTAAAACATGATCTCCAGATAAGAATTAAGGTGGTTTGATACTGTTACTCGTGTAAAACATGATCTCAAGATGTAAATTAACGTAGTTTGATACTGTTATTCTTGTAAAACATGATCCTCAGCTAAAAATTAAGGTGGTTTGATACTGTTACTCGTTTAAAACATGTGAATTTTGGTTGTGTTGTCCGATTAATCATATAAAACATTATCTGCACATGAAAATTAAGGTGATTTGATACTGTTACTCGTTTAAAGCATGTGAATTTCGGTTGCGTTGACCGATTAATCATATAAAACATGATCCTCAGATAAAAATGAAGGTGGTTTGATACTTTTACTCGTGTAAAACATGTGAATTTTGGTAACCAAAATGTCTCTGGTATGTGAGAGGGGTTGGGAAAAAGTTTGAGGTTGGATGTGGGTATATTGTGTCCAAGAGCCAGCACTGTAGTTTAATTATAGTTTAGTATCAGAGCTCACATGAGCTCAATACAGCAACTACATGCATAACTTAGGTTTGCTTTTTTCACAATAAACACAGAAAAGGAAGACACTGTCCAGTGAATATACTAAAGTCCAAAATGTGTGGATGGTCAAAGATACACAAAAGGAAAAAATTTAATGCTCCAATTAGCTAAAGGCAATGAATACAAATACAATCATATTTTTATTCTCATACAATATTGATACACAGAAATTAACATAAATAATAAAGCATACCAGTAGCATTTGTGAACAATTGTTACACTAACTTAAACAATTTTTTTCACATACAAAATAACCTTTGGTATTGAATTGATGTTGAAAGTAATGACATTAGCATTGTGACAATATATAGGTAGTACAGTTCTTATGGCAGTTTCTAAAAGATAAACCAAAAACCAAAAACCAACACAAAAACATGTGTATATAACGAAATTAATAACACAGGGTACAATATCATTGGTTTCTTTGTTCCTTTTGTCACCTGCAAATTCCATTACAGTATTATGAATCTTTCACCTGGGTTCCCGAACTGTCACATTAGTATATTTTTATAAAAAATTACCATGTGTACATGTCATCATGCTGAAAAGACTTTGTTATGATACTGAATGTATACTTCCTTAAGTTCCTTTAGTTTTCAAGTTAACAGTAAAAAAAAAAAATGACTGTGCATGACACTTTCAATAGCAATGACTCCAACATCAGTTGACAGATCATCATGAAAACTTGCACAATTTATAATTACAATGATTAAATATTTCCTTTAGTTTCAATGATGATAGTTTCCAAAAACAAAAGGTTGAAAAAAACTTTGAATTGCAAGTGATGACAACAAATTTCAACACTGACATCAATAATACAGTCAAACCTTCTCTACCAATCACCTCAAATCAACTGTCAGCTTCACTTAACGGTCATTTCAAAACCCGTCCAACTGTTTTCTCTATTTATTTTAACTCAAATTAGTGGTCCCCTCCCTAACACGGCCAACGGTCACTTATTTTTTTCGGCCATAATCGTCTTTCTGACTTCTTATACCGGCCATTTTGAAAACATCAGGTTTATCACTTGACCCGTTAACAGTACTGTGTCACATGATTTAATTATATTTAGAACATGTAAATATAGATAATTATGTTGCCTAAGGAATTAAATCGGTATTGCAATGAAAACAAAATTAAAGATTCGAAAGTAAATATGTGAAATTTACTCACTGGTCGTAAAAACGTCAGTCTTCAGTTTAATTATGAAAGTTTGAGTAGTCCCCAGAGGTGACTGCTTAAAACAGGTTTGACTGTATTCAAGATGTCTGAAACTAATTAATTCAGTTGATATGTAAAGATATGTAAACAAAAATTTAACTACAGAATGTACATAAATTCAGTTGTGAAAGATATGTAAAAATATTTTAAGTACAGAACGTACATAGCCATGGTTGTGAAATATAGTTAGAAAAGTTTTCATTTATACCCATACATATAAAATGAACCCAGTATATGCCACAACTGTCATATCCAACCTGAAAGTAGAAAACAACATTAGATGTAATACTAGATTTCAACTTTGTCTTTTTCCATGCACATTCACACCAATTTATTACACTGACATATCATACCACCCCCCACTCCCCAGTAAAGGGCTACAATTTCAAAATGAACTTAAGATGCAAAGTCAAAGACTTAACTGCTTACAAACCAATGATATGCAATTATTCCTAATGTGCGCAAATAAGAAAACTTAGAATTTAATTCAAACAATTTTCTTGAAGTCACTGGAGCATGACAAGGAAAGGAAAGGGGATGCATATTTCAATATGGCATTGAGATGCACATTCACAAATGTATCTGCATATAAAATAGCATCATTGTATTGCAAACAAGTCTTTAAATAGTGAGCTAATCACAAAACTTAACATCTGCAACAAACAATGTTTGAAAGTCAGTGGACCATGACTGTGGGACAAGAGTCATATGATGAATCTCTTTGTTTTATCAAGATGCTGAAGCAACTACCAACCAAATATAATTGACCTTAGATGTGTGTTTCCTTAAAAAATCTGCTGATCATACAACTTGAAATATACATGATGCCCCTTCCTAGGAAGACAGAAAAGCCATTCCTGCAACCTTTAGGCAAGACAACAACAAAAAATGATGTTATGAATGCATGGATGTCTACACAAATACCTCTAATCACATACCTTTCAAAGTGATAAAAGCTTGCTTTTAATGCTCATAAAAAAATTATTTTCACTTTAGACTTCATATGTTGCATGAATTGTAAATATATGCATAAATAATTCATTTATTTGCATATTATTTGTGCTAGTAATTGGATTATAATAAATATTGTACATAACATTAACAGTATTACCCAATAGACTTCCTTGCAGCTTTTTTTCTTTGGCTCTTCGTTGCAGCATATACGACAAAGTTTTAAAATAAATGTCTCATCTGAAATATTGTTTAAGAAATATGTTACACAGTTATTATGGAATTGTTTTAAAAGACACCTCCATCTCCATGTTTATTAATATGCCAACATTTAAGCTTCTGAAGTAAGACTTAACCAAAATTGGTCAGAGGGTATCAATTTAGCACAATAAACATGTTTTCAATTCCACAACTAAACCTTCAGTTCAAAGGTCAAGGTTACATAAAATGTACATAACCCACCGTCCAATCGTGATGGACCTATCTCACCAAAAAAATATGTCCCCGTCTTGGGGGTAAATTATAATGCATTACATTTCATTCGTGAAATATACCTTAATTTTCTAATATTTTCTCCAGGATTTGAAGTCTGTACTGCAAGACAGATTCAGTAGTTGACTGGATCTGGAGGCTGTGTCTAGACATGTATCTTTCTGCAAACAAAAAGAAAATCAAATAATTTTATTTGAAGATTTAATTCATGGACAACAAGGAACCTTAGGGAGCACTATCACATACCTAACACACCAACATATTAGACCTATTTCTTTTCAGTCTCCTCCTGAAAAAAGTGGTCTCCCTGAATCAATTTATCTGAAAATCCCATTCAATCTTATCATCATCACTAATTATTCAAAAAAAAAATTTGAAGGAAATCCTTTGAAAAAGGATAGTCCTCATCCAGGAGACAAGCATAATTAAACGATCTTTGGTAAGACACCCTTCCCCACTTCAAATAAAATCCAAATTTCAGTGGATCAATAACCCTGGTAATTTACATAACCAAATATGGTGCCCTTGGTCATACAAATTGTCATGTTTCATGTTGACACTTTCCATTTGCTTTGGTTAGTATCTCTCTTAAGCTTCAAATAGTTTCTGGAAAAAAGTTTTTATGAGTTATTATATTTCCAACTGATTTTTGAATGTGACACAATATTCAAATTCAACAGATACATAAATTGTAGGTATAAAACAATGTTTTAAAACCACATTATTAGCAATATTTTAATCCAAGTTTTAGTAGCAATATCATATCCTAAATATACTTCATAATTCTTTACTCCTTGCATAACTAGAAAACAGATATTGTTACAAAGGGCCCACTGAGTTATCGTATGTCATATAAAGTGTACATGGATAGATAGAGATGACTGTAGGGCCTTAGTTGTTAGTCAGTCTGACCCTAATTATGGTAATAGCAAAAAGAAACGAAATAATGTGTGCTTAGGGTTTCTTGACAGTCTCTTTATCTTTATATTTCAAAATGACTACCAAAAGTTTTTATGTCATTGTAGCTGAGCAGTGTAAAAGAATACAAATACTTCCCATTCAGGCAAGGATAAAAAGTAAACAAAATATAACGAAAAACTGAAGTATTTACTATCCTTATCATTATTACTTTTCATGAGCATGAAACCCTAGACACACACATCATTTCTTGGTTTAACTTACTTCCATGAAGACAGGATATTATTTAAAGTGGAACCAAGTTCACCGAGTGGATCTACAAGCAGAAATTCTAGTAACTGGAATATAAAAACCTGTTATAAAAAATACCAAGATTTCATTTTTCATGTTTTGAATTTTAGATTAATCTTTATTTCAGATTATTTAAAAGCCAGACAAGTTGTTGAAACAAATATATCTGACATGCTAAGCATGGCTTAAGTGTACAAAGTACATTGATGCAATACCAATCATGGAACTAACCTTGATTTGAATAGAAAAATCTCTGACAGTTAAACTGATGCATCATATTTTTTAATTTTTTTTAAAATTTGCTTTGCAGAGTTTATAAAATTCACTTACATATACTATAATGAGACTGTCATCTAAAGAAAGGAATCTATCTCTTTTGATTATAAACTAATGTCTGCACACCTCACTTTGGATAACGACTTTTAGCCATTTTAAAAGCTATGTTAAGATAAGTTGATGGGAACAGTTTTACATTATATGGGTCTTGGTTTGTCACCCAATTTGATGAAAAACATTTTTTTTCTAAAACTGGAAATACGATATGAATTGTTGAGTTTTAGCATTGTGCAACAAAATAAGATTGACAAAGTAAAAACTATTAGGTACCTACATCCCAGGCTCTAATATACACGTATTTAGTAGGTCTTGACACCACAAAAGACAAATTCACACATTAAGTTGCTAAGTGATTTCTAAATAATGGATGTTGGAAGCAAGTAAACACTATTAACACACATGATGTTAATTATTACATACATGTGTATTTGTAGAATAACTTACATCAGTAACTGCTGACTGGTGTTTCTTGCTCAGTAGCATAGACATAACTGCACAATTAATGTATTCCAAATTTGACTGAAAATATAAAGATACATCTATTGTTAAGATTTTAAAATATCAAATATTCTCTCATCCACATAATATACAAATAATATTCTCAAATAAATAAAGCTGAACCAATTAATAAATAAATTTAGATAAGCTTTATAAACAGGTATAAACATGCCTGTTTCTAGACTAGCACAACAAAAATCAATTTACATGCGAAGGAACATATGTTGTGGTTGTACTGAAGTTCTGAAATTTATAAAAAAAAAATCTAAATAAACCAGAAAATAAATTGTTTTCAATAATTAAAATTAAAGAGAATTTATGGCATTAATCTAAAATATTATGACACAATAGCAGTAATATGAAGTTCAGTTTGCTTTGTTTATATTGCTTGTTTGTATTTTTATTTTGCCTAAAACAAAATAACAAATAAACCATGTATCCAACAAAGAATCCAGTTCCAGTATCTCGTATTTAACTGTATGGCAAATTTATCATATTCTTGGATTTTTATGTTGTCTGGCCTTTATGTTTATACTTTTTGGACCAAAGTAAGATTTTCACAATTTTACTTTTCATGGTGTTTTTTTTGTAAGAACAGGGAATTCATTCACTGCCCTCCTGGCTCATATTGAGTGCTATAGTAGTTGAGTAGACAGACATCTCATTTACTTCACATTAGTTGGTCTGACAGTGCACCTGAATTTTGGTGGTTTCTTTTTAGGGTCTTTTTTTTTATATGATTGTTCTACATAATTTTACAACTATGCATTTAGCAGTATTAATATTTGGTTTAGATGTACTGGTAAATGATTTCCTTACTGGTCAGCCTTGGCACTCACTGTGTGAACTCTAGGTCCCTTTGCTTTTTTTGGTAACTTACAGTCCTAAAACCAAGTTAGATCTTCTCTATTTTTATATTTTTAGATTATAAAAGTAATACTCACTTCACTACTTCATAAAATAGACAGCATGTAACTATCTATGATCTGCAAAAAATATCAGTTAATAAAATTTTAAATGTACATGTGACTATTTATAATCTGCATAAATTTAAAATCAAATTTCATGTGCAACAAGAGCATTGCTCCAGGTCCACCTCCTAACAACTACATAGCAAACTTGTAAATTGCTTATACAATACATCAAATCCCTATTGAATCAAGAATTATAATTTGTGTTACCTACAATAACAATAGACAATCCCGTTTCCCGCAATTGAAATGGCAGGCATGACTCCCATGAAGTTCAGCTGATTATTGTAAAATGACATACGATGTGCTTCCTGCTTAATATTAAATTCAAATTCCTAAAATTTGGTTCAGTAGATCAGAGGAAATGAGAGACAAATTTTAAACAAAAATTTACCTCATCTGTCAACCTCTCTTTTATGGAATAGAGATTGTAAAGGGTGATCTTAATATCCTGACATGCTGTATAGAGAAAATTGGATTCTCTTTTACGGTTGAAATAAAAATCACTTCTTTAGCATCTATATGAGAAATGAAACATGGAATTATACATGTACATGTATGTAAAAGCAAATGTAATCAAGTAATTTTACGTAAAACTAAATATAACATCAGCAAGATGGATTTTTCTTTTTATATGCAAAAAATGAAATGCCATAAAAATGAAAAACAAAATTGCTTAATTTAAGGCCAGAAAAATGTATATATACTATGGAAAGGTACATTATAAATCATACAGACTAACCAGGTATTTCTGAACAGGTGTACAGAATGAGAAAGTTTGAAAATCAGTCATCGAAAATATACAATATACCAATTGTACAGTATGGTTAAAAAACTAAATATGAAGAAAATAAATACTGTAAAATACAAGATCATTTGATTTCAGAGAAGCACAATACCCCCACCCAAACACACATTTACTATTTATATCAAGTTTTACATATTTTTTTTTAATTTACATTCTCGGGCAGCTTTTCTAAATTTTGGTAATGAAAAAATCATCCACATAAAGTGACCTATTTATGTGCCAAATTAGATTTCAATCCACTGTAAAATGCTCTGTTAATCTTGCAGACAGTAAGGTGAACAGAAGGAGAAAAATGGTTACTAGCAAATGATCCTGTACTCACAAATTATATTTTAAAGTCTGAAATGGTACTCACATCTCAACAATTTCACACCTGTTGTCTCCTCAGGAGTCTGCTCTACCTCTACTTCTTCTGTTGTCACCAAAGTACCTCCTGTCATCACCTCTGCCTTTTCCCCTTTTGTCACCTCTGCCTCTCTCCATGTCATCATCTCTGCCTTTTCCCATGTTGTCACCTCTGCATTTCCTCCAGTCACCACTTCTGCATCTCCTCCAGTAATCACCACTGCCTCTCCCTCTGTCATTACCTCTGCATCTCTCCCTGTTGTCACCCCTGAAACTTCTCCAGTTGTCACCTCTCCCTCTCTCGTCATCTCTGCCTTTCCCTCTGTTGTCACCTTTGCATCTACTCCTTTATCTCCCCCAGTCATCACCTCAGCTTCTCCTCCTGTGATCTCCTCTGCCTCTCTGCTGTGTATGCCATCTGCTCTGCCTCTACTCCTGCCTCTGCTTCTTTTGTCTTGTTCTCTGCATTTACCAGTGTCGTCTCCGCTGCCTGTCCTGTCAACTCTGCACTACTTTCTGTCATCACCTCTTCCTCTAATCCTCTTGTTATACGCTCTGCCTCTCTGTCTTCTGCCACCACCCCTGACGCTCTTTCTCTTGTTATTACTTCTGCAACGCCTTCTCCTGTCACCTCCTCCACTGTTTCTTTAAAGCTACATAGAAATAAACAAAAAGTCATGAAGTAGTATATCCTTTACAACTATAATCGTACCAAAATTGACAATGCTTGAAAATACAGTATTTATGCTCATTTACAGCAAATAAAAGTAATCAAACGACGAAAACCATCATTTGTCTATTAACCAATAAATATCGAATTAGTAAGGTGGTTAAAAAAGACATCATATTTCTAAAGAGTATCATAAATTTTGTTATCATTTAAGCCTGTGTAATAGGCGTGCTTTAAGATAAAATACAAATGAATCCTTTTTGTTCTGATCCAAGCTTGTTAAAACTTTACAAATAAAGGAAAATGTATCCATGGAAACTCTAAAACAGTTCTGATTTAAATATAAAACATGGGGTTGCATGTGATGTCATATGCGATTAAAAAAAATTCAATCTGGACTGACACAATATTTAAAGGGTCCTGTTTAAACTTAAACAGTAAAGACACAGAATGAAAATTAATACTTCCCATGGCAATGTTAAAGCACGGGACATTAAATTTGAATATTAGGGTTGCTCCATTAAAACATACATGATACCACGAAAAGGCACTTTCATTCCTGGATAACACTTAATAAAAGCAATTAAGATTCTCGTGTATTGCATATGCAAATGAGGCCGCTGAAATACCAAGCCACAGTAGCAAAGTGACTTCCCTTGGTGTCACCTGTCATGTATGTTTCAATCGAACAGTCATTACTTGATAAACAAACACCATCAAAAATTAAAAACTATCATATACATGCAAAACATTAAATAACATTCAGCATGCTGAATAAATCCTGATACTCAGCACACACATTCTATATCTATCTTTGCAGTTCCTTAAATAGGACCCTATAACCTTCCTCAACTCCTTAACATTAAGCCTTTTAGAATCTAAAGGGTAAAACATATTAGGTGTTATGATATATATTTACTATTGAAGCTATTATTTTTCAATAATGTGATACTGAACATCACCAGGGTTTTACCAGGTTTGATCGATTGAATGTTGTCGGGAGCACTGCAAAATTAATCTGATGAAATCAGTAAGCAGAAATGGAAACGTTTAATCTGAATATAGAGTTAAATCTGAAGCATTTCTGGTGCAGTGCCATACCCAATTTTGTTGTGAAAGCTATTTTTAAACAATTTAATGTGCCCTAAAAATTGAAAATAGTGACAAAAAGTGCCATGTGAAAAAAAATTTACCATGCTCTTTTCTAACCCTATATTCAAAACCAGAATAGTATAAGTGATCATTCTTTTTCAATAAATACCTTGCAAGATGTGGTAGTGTTTGTCATCATAACATACAGAAAATTTATTCATTGATCCTTCCCACCAATATTTGATCTAACTATGGAGCAAAGACAAAAAGAGCTTAATTTTTCAAATGTGAATATTGTAATTTAATAGGATTTTAACACTTGAAATGTTATATCAATAATAATAACCTGCAGTTGAACTGTTTGCTGAGCAGAATTGCACCTGTTCTGGCCACCAGGAAGGCTGGTTCTCCTCTCTATAGGCATGCTTACCTACAATAAAACCATTGAGGATTAGATAAGTAAACTTTATAATTGAAGCAATACATTATAATATTTCTGTTGGCCATAGGTGGAGTGCCCCTAAAATTGTTTCTTTTTTTTCAGGACATTCGATATGATACAAAAGAAAATTTCATCAGACCTAACAAATTTTACCACGTAAAATGTAAACAAAATCATCCTCTTCTTCTATTGAAGCATTAAATTTCAAATAATGAACATCCATAAAGATAAATTATGTGTTATAGCCTTTAATTCCATCCCGCGCCAGGATGACTGGTAACAGAAAACTATATTGTCCCAGGTATATTTGGAGGGATCATCACACGGTAGTTCTAGTACCTCTTGATCAATGGATATATCAGGTTCTACAATAAATAATAAAAATTAAGATTGCACTGAACACCAGAAATACAAATTTAGTCATTTAATGAAGGAATTTTCTGACAAGAATTAAAAAAAGTCACATATCAGTTTTATTTCCAAGGAGAAAAAAATTGAATAGAAGCAATCTTAAAAATTCGTGAAAATTAAAGCAGTCTGTTAATGGCTAATAACTTTTACAATTCTTGTTGAAACCCACTTCCTGACAGTTTCATGACATTATAAATAAAATAAGCATGGATATTAACAAAAGTAAACATGTTGTAACCCAGCTAAATAGTTTTAATATACCTTTTGATGTAAAAGCTAAAAGCTCTTTGGAGTGCTGTCTTTTTAAATTTAGAGATTACAACTGGATCCTTAAGGAATGGTTTCATATGGTCTGGCCCTAAAAATATTTGCAATTCTTTTTAAAAAAAAAACCCAAAAAATTCATACAATCATTTGCGGTTTATATTAAAAGTTATTACTATGAGATTATTTTACATTAAATAGAAAATGATACATCAAAACATATATAAAATATTTTTAGTTCCATCTTTCAGGTACATATTATTGAACAACCAACAAAGGAAGGCTAAAAAATTGTTCATGTACTAAAATAAATAAACATTCCCTCAAAAGTCAAGGTCAATTGTATATACGTCCTGCACAAATCTGCATGTTAATTGTTTTCCCAAGAGTTTTACATAAATAACAAACAACTTAAAACATACCTTCTGCTACAACTTCCCCTTTCCTCAAATAGAACATGCAGAAATTTGGAGGTGATGCCTCATCATCATACCAAATTCTTGCCTTCAAAAAAATAAATTTCAATGGACGTATATAATAAAAAAAAATAATTTCATAACAGAATAAGACAGAAAATGGGGAATAATCATGTCAACGAGACAACAGCCAGACTCCCCCCTGCACCTGCCACCTTTAAAAGACAAGAGGCACACGGTATAATACTTGGGTTCCGTTGTCCATCTGTTTGTGTGGAATCAGGTTAACCTATAGGTTTAAGTTAGTTTTTCATGGACTTTGTATAAAAATTCACTTAAATATGAGCATTGATCTAATTGACAACCAATCATAGGCATTTTTGCGTTAAAAACATACTTGATGTAGAAAATTTATATGTGTCATGACTTTTGGGATTTTACCACTGGTCTGCTTTAATAGCGTTTTCAGCAGCAAGAGTTCAAAATTCTTCAGAGAGATGAATGATCCAGGACTCTTTGGATTTACAATTCAAATGTCCCTATTTTGAATAGAGAAGGGTCAGGTGTTAAAATTTCATTATCAGTATGGAAGGCCAGGACTTTTTGGTTTTTAACCACGAAGGTACACCTTTTGAAATGAAAGGTCCGGGACCCCAGATCTACGCAATGAAGTCCAATGGTATTTGCCATTTGTTTTGTTTTTTAACAGAATATCATTTCTAACATGTCAACTCTTGTTTAAATACAGGAAGCAACTGTAAAAATCAACATACTCTCTTTACAATCAGCTCATATTGTCTTTCCAGTCTTCTTTTTGTGCTCCTTGCTTGAACATCCTACAATCAGTAAAATTATTGCTATCATTCTCGATGTAATCTGATACTGATATTATTTAAAATGAATACAGCTAAAGCAGTCTTCTCCTAAAGCACCATGGATATATAATATTAGTTGTAATTGTAAAACAAAGTCTTTGTCCATCTTTTCGAAGAAAGTGTTATAGTCATTTAAAATCTGTATTCCCAAATTCTTGCCCTTTTTTATGGCCTGCTGTTGTTGCGATGAACTGCAGAATGTAACCTCCCTTCTATATTTTTGCTATGGGTTACATTTTTAGGTAGGCTTACACTCAGTACACGGTGGAAACCTTCATTCTCGTTCGTCGTGTGATACATTTTAATACTATTGATTGCTTCTTCACTTAGCATCATCTTTACCAGTTAAGTAACTTATTTGTCTGTTTTGTCCATTTTTAGCACAGTGATGTTATAGCAGCTGAGGTAGTAGGATCACAACCACCAGTTACTTGTATCTGTTCCACCACACAACACGGAATCCCTGAAGCAGGATGAGCAGTCCTCATCATAGCACTTTAATGTAGCAGTTACAATTGCAGGTAAAATTTTACCAATTTTTTGTATGTTTCTTTCGTGATCATTCATAAGTTGGTTTAAAATCATCAAACATCGACATCTCAAATCAAGGCTAAATTTCTGTTTCAATTCTTTATTTTCCATCTTTGTTTTACCGTGGAACATGGTCTCACTAAACTCGGCGCGTAATCCTGTACGAAACTGATGTTGGCTCAGGTGCACCAGGTCAGGAAGTCTCTGCACTTCCCACAAAGGTACCAAGGCTTGAATAGCATCTTCAACTCCTTGCGCCGACCTGGCATCTCCATCAGTAGTAGCATACCGAATACCCCTTAGTGCTAGTTGGCTTCCTACATCCGTTCCCATCTCATATTCTGACACAGGTGCCAATCTTTTGTGAGATGCAGTACATCCTTCATGGCCTCCAAGACACACTACTTCAAAACCAAGTCCTCATAACCATGCTCCCTTCCAACATAATAGGTTTTGGGACACTGCAACAATTATGTATTTTCTGTCTGTGTTTTGCTCCATCCCCAACATCTGTGACTGAGAAGCGTTAAGCCCTGGTTTTTTTTGTTCGGTTTGAGCAGCTTGAACCAGGATATCGACCATCTGTGTCAAATCTACAAGATTTTCAGGCTTTCCCTTAGTTCTGTTATCAGCATTTACTAGTTCTGTTTTTTCCTTCATGTCATCTATATTCATGTCTATCATCTCCTTTGCTACTCTGTCTGAGTTTCTCTGCATGCTACTTCTGATAGGTGGTGGAACATTAAAATGGGCCAAAATCTCTTGTGTCTTCCTGTTTCCTATTGGACTGCCTAAGCCCACTGATGCCCATCTAACATTTGAATTTGAAGGATTCGGTCCCGGCTTGTTGTTTTCAATTTCTTTGTAGAGTTTCACTACTCCATAGGACACAAACCAACAGTTCTTGCATTTAAGTTTGTACATAGCACCACAACCCCATGTCTTAATGGTATGGGATTCCATCTGAGGCTTCTTGCAGGTACGTAGAGTTAATCTGTGTTGCTCGTATGCTGAGTTAAACAGAGCAAACATCTGTTCGTCATCAATGATGCGAGAATTTGAACTTAATGTTGTCTGTGTCTCGTCTCTTTTCAAGTGAAGTGGTCGTAATATCATCTTATGAGAATTATCAGCAGCAGGATCATCATCATTTCCAAACTGGGAACATCTGTCACTGCCAATGGTACGCGGTTCTTCTGTATCAGCTTCAACATGCTTACCGTCTTGTTGGTGACCTTGCAAATTCATTCCGATGTAAGTTTTTGAATTATCTTCATCTGGTGAAACTGCATTCTCAGACACAAGACCTTTCAACCATGGAGTATGATTTTTCTTGTACCATCCAGCATTCTTAGGTGTAGACCTCCTCTTTAGACTAGTTTTACCTTTGTTGTGTGGAGGATTGCCAGGAGCAAACATCTTGGAATATTTTTGCGGTCAGTCTTGGCACAAAATTTTGATGTGATTTTTGCTTTCAAATGGCCACATTATATACTTTTCAGTTCGTTTGCTAATTTAGATTGTATTTTTTTATGCTGTTTATGTTTGTTTAGTCTTAGAAAGGCTCAGGTTGAAGTCTTTCATTTCTTTTATCAGATAAATTAACTCGAATAGGATTCTGGGATAATCCCTCTGAGTGCAGAGGGGATCAAAGAAACATCAATAGAAATCAAATATGGTGTGCAAAATCTGTGAAATGGAAAAGGTATATTTGATTTAAAAATTTTTTTAGTGGTTTTATTAAAATCATGTTCTTGATTCGCCTTCCTGAATTTTATTTGCAAAAAATAAATAATTTTGGCATTTTTTTTTACTTTTTTCATCATTTTTCTGTCTAAATGTAACAAAATGTGATAAAACTATCTTTTTTTTATTAAAAACATAAAGAAAAAGTCAATTTCTTTTCATTTTGTCAAAAAAAATTGTCAAATTATGCAAATGTCCTGTAGAGCAAGCCAACAAGTTGTGAACTTCTATATCCGGAGCCTTTGGGTATTTGGTTAAATTAGCTGTTGTGAAAAATATTTATTTACACTGGGGATTATCATTTTGTCCCCAATTTGTGAATTTTTTCTGGTTTTTGGATCATTTCTTTATTTTATTATTACAATTTTATATTTTTTTATATCAAAGAAGTACTTCAAAAATTGCTTTTATTTGTTGTAGTTGTGTTTTTTTCCATATTTTTACCTTATTAAGAATTAGATAATTCATACTTATTTTCTAATAAGTGTTTTTGTTAAAGCAACGTTTATTACTGATAACGTAATAATCTAAGAATAATTACCACTTTAGTTTTTGAGAAAATCTTTCTTTACAAAAATGTACGAGAAGTTTTTAAATAAGTGGTCATTTTCAGATTTTTGCTTTTTTTCTAGTGTAAAAAGGTGGTTAAGCAAGGCTCACACTGGGTGTGTTTGAATCCAATTTGCCGGATCGAAAGTTGTTGGATTTAACCGAAACTTGTCAGAATGATGGCATATATATCAAAATTGTCAAAACACTTCTTTATTTTGAATTCCAGAACTTGACCGCAACTTATAAGAGAGGTAACATTTTTGTAAAACATGCTATTTTTATATGTTTTGGAGGTTTATTTCTCAAAATTCTTGGAATAAACATGAAATGTGGCAAAAAAACTATTTCATTTCTCATTTTTTTTTGCATTTTAGTCCAAAAATGGGTTTTTATATGATTTTCAATGTCAAACTCATAATTGCTTATGGCATCAAGGTCAAATTGGGCAAATGAGCTAATTATTGTCTCATTTTGAGTTTTCTGCACACACAGTGTCATATTAATAGCAAATAAACACTTTTCATAAGCAGTAGACAGGGTAAAGGTAAAAATTTGAACATTTAGAATTTGTTTTAACCTGCGGCAAAGGTCATTTGACAAAATTACAGTGTTAGTCAATTGTCTCAACCTCTTGGAATACTCCCTTGCACTGCATTGGTATGAAATTCTGGATTATAGGAGGGAAATGTCTTAAAAATGTAAAAAAAACCATGATTTTCCATTCTTTTACATATATTTTGAATAAATTTTCCACTTAAACCCTTACTGAGTTGACAAAAAACACTTATTTTGGAGCCGGTCATACACTAAAAAGCCTAAAAGCAAAAAACAATCTGACTTGATATGAAAAAGAAATATCCAGATGAGTTCATATGTACCACATAAGCATCAAAACATGCAATTTAAAATATCTATTCACTATTTTGTGGCTGTAGGGGTAAAACTTAGTATAAACAGCATATTTACCAAAACCCGCAGTTTTACAACCCTGGTCCTGGCTTGATTTTAATTACCCCATCTGATAGTTTACTCTAAAACACTGCCTCTGGTTGTTTTTAAAGTACATTTAATGTGTCTATAGCACTTTGGAAGTAAGTTTGGGTTGATTCATTCTTTTTTAGCTTCTAAAACTGAGTTTTTATATAAGTACTCCTGCACTATGTGAAAATGCTCTAATACTGCAGTGTCATGTATGAAAACACATATTTCTGTCTTAAATCAGATGGAAAGCTGACTAGCTGGTGTTTTCTACTTTAGAAACATGCAATGCAATAGAAATAAAGAAAACAAAAAGAGAAAATCTGTCAAATATTTGAATTGAGGCTATTTAGAGGACACTTCTTCACCCAATCTGCAAAAAGTTGAAGTCGCAACATATACCATTGATATAAAATTTGCCATTAATCATTTATTGTTCAACAAATCTCTGTAAAACTTTGCAGTTAGACTTAGAAATGAATATTCTTTCCACAGATGAGGCCTTTACTTGAGTTTCAAGATAAGCCGATCAAATAAGAGAGGTCACATTTTTTTGTAAAACATGCTATTTTTATATGTTTTGGGGGTTTATTTCTCAGAATTCTTTGAATAAACATAAAATGTGGCAAAAAAACCTATTTCTTAAAAAAATATTTTGTATGTAACAGTTACTGGTTAAGTGCAACGGAAGTTACGGAAGGCAAGACTTAGGTTTTCTATTTCTGCGATGGCAGCAATGACACCACCTACAAACTTCACTTATGTTTTCTGATAAGTTAATTTCAACTTGAAACCCTTATGCTCAGTCAATGATATTTGGTGTGCAGATGCATTACTATCATTTCATCACAAATTCCTGCCAATTTTAGGAATAAACCCCGCAGTCATGGTCTGTTGAAAATTCAATGTTAAAGTTTCATGTTGTTTTGCATTTATAACACACATGCTGAAATACATTTGGTTCTTGTAGGTTAAATTCTCAAGATACACTTGGATTTTCATGCCAATCAACAAGTGTCAAAACCACTGGATATTACTGGCAGCAAATATTCCATGTAAATCAGTATCAATACTGGATTCCATGAATAGGAAGAATGACAAATATGTACAACATTGGAGGTAATTCAATTAATTATCAGTGAAAATGAATGAAAACCAAATAAGTCTTTATTATGCATTTCCTTTAACACAACACCCTCATATAAGTGGATTTTACTAATGTTTTCCATGAATTATGAACCAAAAAAAGTAAGGGAAATAATGAATTATACATTAAAAAAATGAAAAACATGTGGAAATTTAAATAATCTTTAATGCAACTGATACATGTTCTGAATTAAAACATAATTAATTTTCATTATGTAAAGTGTTTTATTTAGATATAGAAGGTATCTCTTAATGGATTTTGTATAAGGATCTCATAAACTTTATCTTTAAAATATATAATATACTATTATATTTGTTAATTTTATGTTCTACCAACTGTTTGAGGGATACTTACTTTTTAAACAGGCATGCACCTTATACAGGACTGACCTGTACTGTTGACCATTAGGCCCTTGTAAAAAATGAAACCAATTTTCTTGAAACTATGGAGAATTGAATATCACATTAAAGACATACAAATTTTCATGAATTTTGGTCTCTATAAGTTTTGTAAAAATATGTCCATGTGATCAGGCATATCACATCTACTGTAGCACGGATATGTACCATATGAATGACAGTCTTAGTTGGTTCTTACTTAACACTTTTGGGTCAACAGCCACATCCCTCCTCCCCCTTTAGTGTAGTATCAAGAACACACGAGACTAGTTCTATGCATTGTACAATGTAAGTGCATATGATGTTTGTGTCTTGATCTCATTAATCATAATAAAGATGAGAATGTGTATTTGTAATTTAGTACAAAAGTGTATGAATATTGTGTGATTAATTTGTCTCCATGCTTCAGATAGCAGGCAATGTAAAAATGTGGATTTTCAGTATTATTTATTCAAGCTAAATATCTGAGAAAAAAATTTAATGATCATCCTACCTTTAGTATACTGATTTTGAAAGCCCTTTTCCCAAGCTTTGCAGTGGTATGAAACTTAACCCTTGTCATGCTACGCCTGGATCTGTTCAGGATTGGACCTGGGTCCGCTTTATCGGTTCTGGCAATGTAAATCTTAGTTTAGGAAAGTGCATTTTGTGTCCATTTGCAAGCAGTGTGACTGTGCTTTAAAATGAGACTATCTGATGTATAGTTTGTTAATAAATAAAGACTTGAAAGCTAAAAGAGGAGGTCACGAGTTTCCACTGTCGAAAAAAATGAGATTTTGTTGGTGGTACGGTTCATTTCTTGGACCCTTGCCAGAGCAGAATTGATCTGTAGTACTCTATTTTGCCTGGAAACTAAATAAGAATGATTTTTGTCGCCACCATTTGGATGTCAACCCCTTGTAATGACTACTACCGGTTTTAGGACAGAGGCAAAAAATTGGAAAAATCTCATTTTTTTCAAACGAGTGACCCTTTAGGGGGTTCCTGATACCCAACTCGTGACCGTAGCACACTTTATTTGGCTTCAGTAGCCTTCTAGATATACAGGCTGTAGGATGAATGTGCTTTGGTTCCTGATTTGTTCCAGTTGAACCACACAAGTTCCAGCTGAACAACACAGGTAGCAAATAATGACCAGAGATGGACAAAAATGACCTTTTTTCGAGTGACAGACCAATTTTCAGCACGACAAGCGTTAAAGGTGTCATTTGTACTGAGACATTTATGTCATTTTTTTCCTTTTCATGTACTTGCATTTGTATTATAACTAACAAGAACATTTTACAGGAACTACATGAAAATAAGAAGTGAGAAAATAAAAGATGATATTGATGCTAATTGGAAGAGTGGAAATTTAAAATTTAGTCAACAAAAAGATGGCCATAGCTGTGGACTGTTTATACTTATGGTAAATATAACCATGATATGATTTACACATGCAGATAAATTCTTGGGTGCCAGTTTATTAGTATTTTTGTGTAGAGTATGGAACAATGAAACAAAGAATGCCCAAACAAAAATCTGTGTACAATAGGTTTGATATATTGACTTAGATGTTTAGTCCTGTTAAATTTTAGGTTAAGGACAGAGGACATAATAATGTACATAACTATCAACATTCTTCACCATGTTGATTTTTTAATTGTGCCCTTCCCATTAAGAACTGGCTCAGTGTATTGGTTAGTATTCATTTATTATGTTTATGATCTTGTCCTTAATATGCATCTGATCCGCCACTAAACATTAAGCAACCAATCATCCATCTGACCATCAATCAATTCAAAAGAAGACTGAGTCAAATGTATAAGTATGGAATATAACAAATTAAGCATAAAAACAATTAACAATGAACACAGTACTAAACGCAACCACTGACAGCGTTTAACCTGAATTAATCCGAAGAGAGTGTCTTGCTATATTAATTGTACAATTTATGTTTCAGAATGCACTAGCTTTAACCAAGGGTATTCAACCAATGCAATTGACCCAAAAGGCTGCTCTGGTAATCAGAGAATATGTCACAAAGAAAATCATAAAAACATCTAGAAAACCAAAGGCACAGACGACAATTTGTGACATGCTTGATTGTCATAAGCCAATTAAAGATGCATGGGTGCAGTGCGGAGTGTGTGGCCGATGGCTGCACTTCAAATGCATTGGACTGAACAAAGTGCCAAGAAATGATTATGTGTGTATTGTTTGTGAATCACAATACAGGTAGTTATACCCCATGCATATAAGTTGCAAGGGTATTTAGTTTTGAGCCTGTCCATCCTTAAGTGTGTAATAGTGTGTTGTTGCCTTCATTTGTTGAATGTTTTTTCTTCAAACTTTGTTGAATGATTAATTAACTGTAACAGCTGGATATCATTTACTTTCCATTTATCTTCTCACATTTTGGGAGGGTCAGGCTTGCGTTTTCAAAAAAGTGCAAGTGTTGTGATGTGGGGTATTGAGAGGGAGGTATCTAAGGTTCTGATTGGGTTGTTGCCTTTTAGACACATTCCCCATTCCCATTGTTTATGAATTGTACTTATATAAAGCTGTTATCAAAAACATGCATTTACAGATTTTCAATATGAGTCCATGAGATTATGAGTTTCTACATGAATAGTGATTGTTAACAAACAGGTCAACAGACTGTTTGTGTTAAAAGTATTTCAACATGGATTTGAACTGAACAGAAAGTTAATAGCTCCTAAACTATAGATTTTATTTGTCTCGATGCATTAGTAGCAAAAACATTTTAATGTCAGTTTCTTTCACATATAGAATGTATAAAATGCATTTTTTATTTGTCAATTTATAAAAATTTCTATGCTTAATACTTTATTTTGACATGATTTTACTTCTAAATACACTTCAGTGTATATGCATCTTGAAATATGTTTTAGTCATTTTCATAATTGTGATTGCTTGATGTGTTAAATTGATGTTTTGTTGAAAACCATTTTAATTTTTTTTATTGGTGTTATCTTTTTTATTCAACCTTTGTCCTGTATTTGAAAGCACTGAAAATTTATCGCACGTTTTGTTATTTTTAATGTTGCTTATCAGCATACTAGCATAATATAAACCAATACATTTTGTTATTTTGATAAAAAAAAATGGCATTGATGAGATTTTCGCGCTAATTTTTTTGAACATTTTTTTACAATTAGCTATAGGGTTTCAGTATTAAAGTTATAATAGTTTTTTGGTTGCCCCATGGTTTTAAATTTTATGAAATACTAATTTCACAAATTTAATCCCTGTGTTCATTGATCAAACTTTACCCTTATATAGAGATGTTATCATATTTAGTATCTTTCTTCTGTAAGAATCACATTTATGTTTATTGAATTGTATTATTTGGTTCCTTAAGGTCATCAGTTATCGTACCATTTGTTAGAATTAGTCTTTTCTACAATTTAACAATGTTAGGAAATTTTAGAAATTGATTGTACAATATTCAAAGATATGCAGGACAATGCATGCAAAAGATAATAACAAAAAGTTTCATTCAGGCCAATTGTTATCTTATTGTAAGTAATGAATTTATTTTGCATAAAATGCATATATATATAGACTCATACCGCTGTGACATCTATGGCAACACCGCCTGCACTAAGTCCCAGCAATTCCATCGGTCCACCAGACTCTACAATGAACTAGTTTTCTCCAACAACAAAATGTCACTCCACTCGAAAACTAGTGATTGTCCATAATTACGCGTCAGACGGGGAGGCAGTCGGCATCTCGAGGAGCCATTCCATGCCCTCGACCTCTCTATGGAACGCCTAAACTGTCTGATGAGATACACATTTGTTTATGTGTTGTCAATTTTATATTACTTGCTGTGGTTTTATAATTAGATGTGGTCATTTTGTATTTACGTTATGTAGGAACATCTTTACATTATGTCGTTTTGCCATTTTGTCTTTACGTTTTGCCATTTTATGATTACGTTATGTCAACATATATTTACGTTATGTGGATTTATCTTTACGTGCAGTGGTTTTTTTATAACGTGAGGTCGTTTCGTCTTTACGTTATGTCGATCTCTAAATATTTTATGTGCATTTTCTTTTCTTTACGTGCAGTGATTTCTTCTTTGCGTGATGTGGTTTCTTCTTTACGTGATGTAGACAAAAATTTCATGATGACGTGTGACCCTGGAACTTTTCGATCGTATAAACTTCAAATCAGTCGGTAAAAGGCAAAAAAGACGTCACAACGCCGATTAGAAAAATGTCGGACGAAATACACTTGGGTAGTCTATCCAGTCACCCTAGACTATTTATTCTATAGTAAAAAATGCTTATTTGTTATTTACGTTCAATGTTATCACAATTGATACATCTGGGACTCTGTTGATGACTTGTGGCGATTTTCGTAGTCAGAATATATACTTTTTTTTTATTTCCAAAAACATGGGAACTTTGACTACCGCGAAAATGTGCATAAATTCGACTCTACAAGTTATTACGTGACTAAATTTAATTTTCTACATTAATAAACCACCAAAACTAATTTTCAAGAAATAAATTTTAAAAAATGTTAAAAATATTACCCCTACCCCTAGAAACTGGTCTCAGTATCAAACATAATTCTCATTCACAGCATACCGACACCGTGAAACTCATATTTTAGACATTAAAAATTAATAATTAAGATAATGATTTACTCAACATATCTGATCAATTCAAAACAAAACTTTTTTTTGTGTTTTTGACTACTTTTCATATCTCGTTGAGGCAAAAATCATTTTAGCTCACCTGTCCGAAGACCATGCGAACTATTGCCATCACTTGGCGTCCTTCGCCGTCTGTCGTCGTTAACAATTATACAAAACTCTTCTCCTCTGAAAAGGCTTAACCAATTAGAACCAAACTTGGTATGAATTTTCTTGTGGTATCCTGCATAGAACTGAAATGGGGATTTTTGTTTCGGCGAAAAACATGGCCGCCGTTACTAATAATAGAACATAGGGGTCATGCCGTATTTTTTTCGCATAGATCTCCATAACCGTTAGATTTAGCCATATTTTGACAGACTAAAAGTATTTTGCATATATATATATATATATATATATATATATATATTGTGGTATCCTGCATAGAACTGAAATATGCATCTTTCATACCAAATGAACACACACATATATATATATGTCAAAAAGTATAAAGTTTGCTTTTAATCGACAATGCATGGCTCAGAAGATGATTTTAAAGTTCCACAACAAAGGAGACAAATTTTGATATCTCCCCTTTTTAAAGAACTTAATAATTTCTACGTAATTTATTTCTTTTTTGATTTCGTTGCAGTTAATCCAAAACCAACATTCAACTTTGAAAAAGGACACATTCGTGATATGGCATTGGTGAAAATGTTTTGAAAACAAATTTGTCATGTGCCACCAACAGCCTGGTTTTTGCCTGGACACCCACCGCCTTTACACTCGAATTCAACTTTATTAGTTTTCACTTTTAAATTATATAGATATGACCGTTTAAAATTTTGATTGTTTTGTGGACCGATACTGTTATTTCAGTTGGGGTTTAAAAATATAATGTTACGTTTGAGAACTGTAAGGTGCTATTGAACCACATCACTGTCTGGGAAACTGGACAATGGGCAGGGGTTGTAGGAATAAAATATACAGATCGGGGCGCAAAGGTAAGGTATTACTATGTGCACAAACAAATATAGATTTGAATAATACAATGATTTCACGTTAAATCTATGTCAATTTTGTTTTATTTGTTGGTTTCTACTTTATAAAAGGAGAGTGTATAATATTGACAACGTATCTTGGTTTCAGCGCGGGGTGTGTTCAAAATTCAGACTACATAGCACAAAGGTTTAACAGAATGAAGGAGTTTATTGCAAATAATGTCGTTAAAAAATGATTAAATGACATGATATAACGTTGAAAATGATCTTCAAAAAATTTCAAATATTCAATCATTTATAACTCAAATCGGATTCGACAGAATGAAATATAAAACAAGTACCACTTGAGGAAAATGATACTTTTGAATTGATCAAAAAGTCCTTTGGATGCTATATTGCCAATTTTTTTTTATATATTTCAGGCAGGTCTAATAAAATGTTCTGTTTCCGGTCACCCTACCGACCCTCCTTCAGAGCCTCCTTTTTTATTATTTTTAATTGTGATTTTGAATAAATAATTGAACAAGTAATTGAAAACCCTGCCTACTGTCTAACAGAAAAAAAAATTAAATCCAAAGATATTTTTTTACATATGTATCTTAGTTTGAAAAACTGGTCGTTTATATTTAGAATCGATCGTTAACCCCCATGTGAGTGTGCTCGTCCTCTCGGACTAAGTCTACTGCATGTTTAATATTCGCACATTTGGCTTTTATTGTATTCTGCATTGGGTGTCTTACGTATTTCATTTCAAATTTTTAAAAAAAATTACATTAAAATTAAAAATTGAAATTAAAAATATCCGTACCTTCAGACCCTACAAAATTTTCTAGGAGCGATCGGAATCACAACATAATGTTTTCTTGGCCTTTACATCACGATGCCTCCACCACACATCTATTAGATTAGAGTAGTAATTAAAACCGAAGCGTAAATTTCTTTGCAATAAATTGTGCATGTAGAAAGCGAAAACATTTTCCGTAACGGTGAAACAGACAAAATATTTTTGTACATAATATCTTATTCAGTTAATACATGGTTACATTACAAGTATTCCAACTTGTCGTAGCGAAAGTGTATAAAAATAATACACAGCCTTAAATCAGTTGAAAAAAAAACAATGTTTTATTCCCAAATTACTCGCTACAATCTGCTTTGATTATAAACTCACTACATATTGAAAACACCTCCCTATGATCGTCTTTCGTCCAAAATACATTTTTGGTAATTCGGTTAGTAAATAAACCCAACACGCTCAATTCTGGTACATGTTATAGTATAAATGTATTTGCATGTTTGAAATATTAGATAATTTATTTATATTAAAAGCCTTAAACATGTTTTCATTATCAACTGCACACGTATTTACTTACCTGTGCGGCCCCCAATCTGTACATTGACTCCTACTTTAGCAGCTCTATATCCTGATCCTCATCAGGTAGTGTACATGGGTATATTGTCATTTAAACCACATTCGAACGATAATGGCGATACTAATACACATGTCTGTATTTTTTTCTCTATTGACAATCCGACAGATTAAATATCAGTTATAGTAAGTTAATTAGACTTTGATTATGAATCGGATTAGTGTTCGATAATTTTGTTGTTACCCTTATTTAATAATTGTCAAAAAGTATAGGACTAAGTGGATCGAACCTGTTGTTTTTTTCTTCATGTCAATAGCTATAGCTGGTCTTACTTATCGTCTTTATGAAGCAGAGAAATACATATTGGGAATATCATACAAGATCGGTCAACTACGTAGTTTGTTAGGTGAAGCGGAAAAGAAAATTATTCAACATCAAAGTAAATTGGAGGTTAAAGTAAACAACTGGGTAGAACAGCATATTAACGTGCTCAATAAAACTGTAGTTGATGTGACTAATAAGTTAAGTACAGTTGAGCAGCAACAACAACACCTTTCAACATTGACTCTTAAACATGAGACTAAGTTTAAAGATATGCACAATGAACTACAAGGTATAAACATTAATTTGACGGAAAAGGAAGTAAAATCAAGTATCGTATTAAATCAACTGCGTTGTAATGTGGCTATACTGTATAGTTGTTCTTATTTGGAAATGAAAAAAAATCATAGTCGACAGTACTTACTGCTACCTGTAAAAGCGTTTGCTTTTGTCAGAAATAACAAAATGATTTAAAACTTAATACAAAGAAAACCGTTATCTGTTTTCTCCGAAATTGACACTTTTATCTCAGAAGATAACACTATTGACAAACCAACCGCCATGTCATAAATATTTAGTATTTTGTTCGATGTTTAAAGAATGCAGGGATTGTGTAACTTCCTTATATATGTCAAATGAGCCGGTTCATGTAAACCCATTGTGTGCATTACATGTATTTTGAAATTGTTAAAACAAAACAGATTGATATCCCTTATACAATGTTGATAGATAGCTTCTTAGGTTAAGAATTTTTTAAAGTTAATTTGTGTTTGAACTGTTCAAAAAATGAAAATGACGGTTTAATTCTTTTTAACTACCGCAAAATAAAATAAAACAAATCACACACAAATTTATAAAGGTATTTTATGAAAAAACTTTACATTAACAGAACTAAAGCCAATAGACTGTAGTGATTTGCAGAAAGCACGGAGTGGTGTGTACAAAATATATTCTGAAGGAATATCCGGGTTCGATGTTTTCTGTGAAATGGAAAAAGATGGCGGTGGTTGGACGGTAAGTTGGGAATTTTCTTGAAATATGAAGACGCATTTGATATTGTATTTTTACCTAGTTAAAATGAGTTCATCATCGTGTTGAATAAACATAAAATGTGTACTAAAAGCTTTACTAAAATACATTTAAAGAACTGAAAAAAACTTGATTGAACATACTATAGTGTATGCATTTATGCTATTTTTGCATTCTTAATCTCAAGTTTTCGCATAAAGTAAATGAATTTCTCAAACAGGTTTTCCAGCATCGTGAAGACTGGAATGCCTACAAACAGGGATTTGGTCTGCTGAACTTGAATTTTTGGCTTGGTAAGACAAATTCTGTTCATATCATAATTTATATTGTCATTGGAAAACATGTCTTTTGTTAAAAAAATGTTATCATCTAAATATATTTTGATATGACATCAGCCATTTGGGGTATGTTATTTTCCCGGAAAATGTCAACCCATCCGGCGTTATTGGTGCATTTAGTTGAGTTTATACATGTAACATAAATACAAAACAAATTAAATCATATTTGTTTAATAAACATACATTGTATGATCGAATTTGATACATTGTTATCCGAACTTTGATCATGTTGCCGAATTCCAATCAGTTGCATAGTTTGTTTAATTTCGCATAGTGTCGGCATTTCAATTCAAATCTTGCTCTATTGATTGATGGAATGTGTTATTTGGACTTACTTGATAAACTACAATCCAAACAATGTTCATTATACTTCATTCCTCAAATTACCACTCTTTAAGTATAAACAGTATTTGGAAGTCATTCTAACAAAAAGATGGGTATTTTTATGGTCAATCGGTATAAAATTCCATAAACAAATCTACGAATGCAAAGGCAGCAGACTCAAAGGTATTTTTCATTCTGAGTTGCTATTTTAAATGAACAGCACTTGTACATCTATGTATGTTTGAGCAATTCATTTCATTTCACATATCAATCATACTAATATTTAGTAAAAATATTTGTAAGAATCAGGCAGAATGGGAAAAATCATTCAAAGATACTTTCTGTATTTCAAAAGACCATTTTTTTCATCATTGGCTTTGCCAAGAAAGTTTTCAATAGAATGTTAGATAATGTGGTCTTTGACAGAGTTATTTGCCCTTGAAATGTTTATTTTCAGAGCATTTCAATGAAATTATAACTCAATGCACCGACATGATATGGAAAAATATTGTCTTTTGTCCTTGATTCTGATGTTGCAAATAGTCAAATTATACTATCAAAATGATAGGTTTTTCCATACCATGTTTCACTTACTGCCTGATTTTTACAAAGATTCACACATATGCGTTCTGTATCCAGCAAACTCATGTCCCATCTTCGGTTCCCAGGTAACGAACACATTCACAAGATAACATCACAAGGAACGTTAACTCTAAGAATAGATTTAGAAGACTTTGAAAACAAGGTTAGGTATGCCAAATATTCCAGTTCTTCCATAGGATCAGAAAGCAGTGGTTATAAACTTGAAGTGAATGGTTATAATGGAAATGCAGGTAAATTATCACAGTACACTGTCTGCATTTAACAACCGTTTAAGTGTAGGTGTTTGTAAAAATCAGGCAGAATGAGAAATATCAGAAACATGCATGTCAAAACCCCACAGATCTGGAAATATCGTTCAGGAATGATTTTTCTATTTGATATTTTGTCCATTCTTTATCTCAGCTCCACTGGACTGGATTTGCTCAGAATTTATTCATTGTCAGTAAATTCCAATGAAATTATAACTCAATGCATCTACATGATGTAGAAAAGTCTATCATTTTTCCTTGTTTCTGATGGTGCAAACAGACAAATAACACTATCCATATGTTGGAGTTTTTCATGCCATTTTTCAACCACTACCTACATTCTTACGGAGACTGACACTTAAGCTAAAAAATCATGTTCATATGCTTGCTTTTGTTTAAAACACGTTAAATAGTCCACGTCGTGTAAATTTGGTTCTGCTTCTACATATGTTTGTCCATCATCATATAGATCAAAGTTTGGTATGTAACATCTCCAATTTTGTAAGGATTTACTCGTTAAATAATGACATTCAAAACTAAATCATATTAAATACAAATTATATTAACAGTATTATTACACACAATATAATACGCATTTTACGCCGTTCAATGTTTTGAATACAAATGGGACAATCGTACAATGATAAATTCGATGAAGTGATAATTTTGTGTTTGTTTTCTTATACTCAAACTTGAAGCACCAAATAGAAAATACTAATCTGCAATTTGATTTTTTTCCCGTTTTTCCCGTTTTTTTTTGTTTTTGTTTTTTTCTTTTTATTACACAACGTGATTATAGCAAATTTAAAATAAAGTATATCAGAAAGAATTTTCACAAACTTGTGTATAAATCATGTGCAATCAAATGTCATAAAGTAGCATTCGTGAATTTAAGAAACGCAATCTTCCTACAATAACATATATCGTGATAAATTAAATAAATTCAGTCCGATACTGAATTTCTATTCGCACGTATATTTGAAGTAATAAAGTTCCAGTTCATGTAAGGTTATATGGACTAGTACTTTATTACGTCCAATATACGCCAACTGCGTATGTCAAGGTGATTCATGGTGCTGAAAATCCTACGGAACAAATAATGCGGTTTTTTCTAACTTAATCTTATATGTAACTGAATAGATGCTTTTACATATATGACATAGTATTGGCACTTTTATCTTCATTGTTTACTTGTTCATGTCAATAGTTGGTTTATCCTTCGTTAAGGTGACAGCTTTAGTCATCATAATGGTATGACATTTACGACGAAGGACAAAGACAATGACATAAGCGGTATAAACTGTGCAGTAATGTACAAAGGAGCGTGGTGGTACACTGAATGCCACAGTAGCAACCTTAATGGGTTGTACCAAAAAGGACACCATACTTCGTTTGCCGATGGTATCGTCTGGTATAAATGAAGGGCCTTCACTACTCATTGAAAAAGACTACAATGATGATCAAGAGAAACTAAATCGATATATTCATTAAAAATACATTTTGAAAGTTTAATTTGACAAACATTTTGCATGTTTGATTGCGCAAAATTTTGACATATGGCTACATCTTATTGGACGGTTATTCCAATTTAGTGTACGTTTTTAAATGCATGACTGTTGTTTGACGTGATATTGAGCATTATGTTTACGTTGCATATACTACTTTTCTGTGTGTGTTTTTTTTTCTTTTTGTTAACAAACTTGATTGATAATTATAACCCAAACCGATTCGTAATGAACGCGCTGACGTATAAAGTAACTTAAAAGTATTTGACTTACATGTACTTGTACCAATTCTTACCTTGAAAATCAACATGAATAATGACCATCGTTGGCGAAATTTGGTTTTGTTTTAGTTTTATTTTTAATTTGTTTTTGCTTTTTATAATAATAATGGTAATATCGTTAACAATGAAGAGTGGTGTAGATCAAAAGGAAAATAATAAACCGAGTCATACTTAATTGCACGATGTGCATTTTTCAATGTTCGTTAAACTTCCCTCTAACGAGTTCTGTCAACATATTTTAGATCTACAAGATGCACTTAAATCATCATAAACACGTGAAAACTAATCGCGAGCAAAGAACAGTCACCAAAGGCGGATCAAAAATGGTTGAATTGAAACAAATATTTTTTGTCAGACAATGCACCCACCCCTCCACCCATTTCCCCGGTTTTTCAGTTCTGTTTGCGTCCCTGAAAAGACAATATTAGTTCTGCAAAATTACAGTGAATTTCGTAAGGATATGTAATACATGCACATGGAACAGAAAGGTAGCTCCAATGACCAAGTCACCAAGGAGGTCTAGAAAACATTCTAAATATAGCTAGATTAAGTGTCCGCAAATAGTTCCAGAGATGTCGGACGATGAAAAAGCGGAAAGACGGACAGCAGAAGGCCACAAAAACGTTAACGAAAAGACGGTGTATGAAATCAGATCGTAAACTTCGCTAATCAACTTCGTTCTTTGCGAAAGTTACATGTACATTGTTTTTGACACATGCCCCTTTTACTTGTCTGGCTTTTAGTATGGCGATGTTCTCCCTTTCTTTTGGATTTTACCATAAGCTAGAGTGTAATTTTTCAAGTACCAATCTGTGTAAAAATTTTATTTCATGCCTTTTCCCGCCATTTTTCCATAATGTATACATTTTACCGAAATTTGCAATACAACAAATTCAAAACATCAAATAAAGCATTGTGCTATATTAATATAGATTCTTGGACATACTTTATTAGAACTCATAGGAACTAGTTTTGGCTTACTATTTCGATATTCATGGTTTTGAATCAAAACAAATAGTTCTAACCACATTACCGAACTGATATAAACATTTGGTAGTAGTCAAAATGAATAGCTTAAAGGAAATCTGTATAACAAAAGACAACATTAATGCAAAAACTGGAAAGTTGGAAACAACTGCAACGGTCCTGTCACGATACGGGTTTTTCGACAGTTTTCGATCCATGTTATATTGCGCAGTAAATCTCCCGTTTTGTGTTTTTGCAGTTAAACAGACAGTATGTAATTGCTACCGACCAAAGTTGGTAAAATAAGAAGTTAAATAATACTGTACACGTACGGATTTCTCACTATTACCAACAATTTCATACATGGTCCGACCAAATAATGGCAAGGGTAATCAAGGGAACCAAGATTCTTGCAGAAATCAAAAGAAAGTAATCCAATGACAAACACAGCACAGAACATAAAATAACTAAAATGTTACTTACAAAATAACAAACGTAAATCAGGAACTCGGACTCCACATAAAACTTGAAACATTGACGAGGTGCACCGGTAGTGTAAGCGGTCTCTGCTTTTTCTAGAAACGCCCGCCGAGTTGCTCATAAAAAGTCAAGTCATATGAGTTGTGATATGAAAACTTCATACGCAGGTGCTGAAGATACATGACAAAAATGACGAATTCAATTACTTAATGAAACCCTCTAGAAGAAACACAATACAGCAAGATGCAACAACACAACTAAATAATAATGGTGAAAATTATGTTTATTTTATAATCCAACACAAATTAGACAACACACATACATACACATTTTGTCTTCCATTAGATATATACTAGCTGGCCGAGTGGTCTAGGGCGCTGGACTATGTGCAGCCGGTGTTGCCATAGATGTCACAGCGGTACGAGTTCGAGTCCCACGGATGGAACGACCAAACATTTGCATCGCAAATTTGACAGTTCTAACATCGTTGGGAATTTTTCACACCTTTCTATACGTTTAAATATCTTTCCTGTATCAATTTGATCCGATGGAGCAGGGTAGCGAATAGAGTCGTCTCATTCTGAGACGTTGTATATACACTGTATATAAATGTTCGAACTACACTTTTAAAGTAAACGAGAAGCAAATGTTTGATGTATTTATCAAAATGAACAAACCAAGGAAAATACAAACTATCAACTATACTCAAGAAAACTACACATATATTTTTTGTCTAGAAACAAGTAATAGTTTACTATCAAGTGAACTAGATCCTAGCATATGTTGATCTTGGTCCATTGATACATACATAATGGAACTGACAAATTCAACCTTGTAGCATAATTAAACATAACACAGTTACTGAATCCCCACAAAAGTTATATTGTATATATGTAACATGCTATAAATTAATCGAAGACCATTAGTCCTTTTGTAATATATAGCAACCGATCACTTTTGTGTAATTTAAACTGATGTTTATGCATTAGTTGTGGAGGAAGTCATAACCCGGGCTATGTTTGGTATAGTTATTGGTAGGTCTTACTTTCTCCTTGTTTCTTTACTTTTCGAAAAAAAAATATGCCAGAGATAGTCTCATATAATGTGTTTGTTTTATCAAGCTGTATTTCTATATGATTCATTACAAATGTACTCCTTTTCCAATAACTGTTTATGGGTCACCCAAAAAAACTATTTTTACCTCGAATTTTTATCTAGATATTTTTGTTTTTCATGTCCGCTTCTTCAACCCAAATTGTCGCCCATATTTTGTGTTGCCCTGCAAGAAGTTTGTTTATGCTACTTTTAATTTTCATCACACATTTTTAAAGTAGTTGATTATTTGACAATGTGGGTACTATCATTAACATCTGAGTTTTATCACAGATTTTATGAGAAATGGATAGGCATCTCATGCAGAGAGAACAGTCATGTGGCCTGCAATATTACATATACTTCTTATAGACTAAGTGCTCTTGACATATTAGCTGAAGAGAAGGGAACTTATTTTAATCTGCAACTGGTATAGAAGTATGGTTTAGTAGTCTTCATATAGATAACATTGAAGGAAATTTAATTTATTAAATTAGAGTTTATACTTGTCATAGGATCTAATCTATCTATTTTGATAATGGTGACCTTTTGTTTTTGCATAAGTAAGGTCATTAAAAGGACTAGCCAATGAAATTTAAGGAAATTAATGAGTAACAGTTTCAGTCAAGTATGCCAGAGTTCAACAAGTTAATTTAGTTATTGTTTTTAACGAAATCGATACTTCGTTATTATTCTTATTATCAAACATCGTGCTTAATATATCCAACTACAAGTGAAATTGTTCTGAACTATTGTGACAGTGTTTTACTTAATGCATATTTATTTGGATTTTATTACAATTAACTTTTGTAAGTGGACTCGTGAAATGACCTAAATCGCCATTATGGAAAAGCCTTTTTACGTATTTTTTTTGTTCGTCTAGCTTGTGCTAGTTCTATGTACTCATTGTTCGAGTAATTTATATTCATGCAGGGTAGGAATAATTAGTGACTCTTGAGTGTTCTGCAGTTTCCGAATTATATTTGCCACGAATTGAAAAGTCACCATGGGTCCGTTACGGAGGAAATCGGGTCAGGTGTACGATCCCGAATTACCAGAAAACTGGACTTTAGATAGATTGAGGAAAGAAATGAGAAAACGTAATGTTACATTTCCTTCTAATGCTTGCCGTATGGCTTTGGTTAAATTATTGAGGCATTCAATTAAGAGAGGACGCCACTTCATCCCCAGTTGCCTTATTAGGAAGTGCGCGATCCCAGAATTCCATAGGAAACATCAACAAAAATGACCGCGCCCAGTCGGATTCCGACAAAAACTCTCACAGACATTGTTTCGCGCTTGACAAGCTCTGTTCAATTCTTACAACAAAACATGTCTTCTTTAACAAATAAAGTAAATAGTCTCGCGAATGGCAATTCAGCCCCTGTGCCGCCAGTTTCGTACATTAATCAAAATCCCACGATGAACAATATAACATACACTGTCCAAGATCTGCCCACTTTCAATCTGGACACGGCTTACTCGGAATTGAGTACTTCTTCATCAAGAGTGTCTACAGCAGCAGGGAGTAAAGAACAAGCTAGAAATGGTGCAATAGTGCGTACTGCAAGAGGGCATTCTGTGGAATCCTTGGCTTTTGTGGCTGTATCTCCGCAGATGCGAAGAAATATTACAACAGGTAGGGACATTAATCTTGCCACCCTACTCATCCCATATTTCTCGGTTTCTGGAACTATTGAAAGTTTAGACAGTAATGGGTATATATCTACACGGTCTGATCCTAGGGTGAATAGATCGTTGTCACTGTGTGCCTTTGGGATACATAAAAATATTATGCGTTCCGCTTATCCCCGGAAACGTCAGGAGTTAGACCTATATGAGCGGAATGTTGTAGATATGGCGATAAGATACCCTGGACAAGGCTTATATGAATATCACAAAAAATTCTCTGCAGATGCAGCAGCTCATCTGAGATTTAACAATATTGTTATTGACTGGTCCATTAGAAACAACACTCTCTTTTTGTAATATTTTTGCAAATGCAAGACCAAATACATGTGCCTCGTGTGGAAGCACATTTCATTCCAGGAGTTTTTGCTACCAGAGTTTGAATCTTGGAACTAGTAGGTCGCCAAGGGTCGATGACTTAGATCTATATGGTCGAGATAGAGTTGTATTTATGGGAAAAGAGATATGTAACAACTTTAACGGAAATAAAGGGTGCTTGTGCTTGTCAGTTCGGTGTCGAAACCTACATGTCTGCCTATTCTGCAAAGGCGAACATTCCAGAATTAACTGCCCTTCAAAAAACGATCGTGCTGGGTCTGAAAACAGTGCGACCCAGGCAATGAGGAAGTAGGTGACTCATGTATTAACAGGAGTTCAGTCAGGTGTGAACACTCCCATAAACATTGACCTCTTGAAGAAGGAACTTATAAGGCACCATGACAATGATTTTAAGACTTATCTTATTTCGGGTCTGCGCAAAGGTTTTGATTCTGGATTGTCTCTACTTCCTACTAAGTCGTTAGAGTGTAAACATCTCAGGTCTGCTATGCTGAATAAGCAAGCAGTACCTGGTTTAATTAATACCGAGTTAAGTGTAGACGATATTTAGCTGGACCATTTTCTTCTATTCCGTTTTCTACATTTCGGGTAAATCCTATAGGTGTAGCGGAAAGTAAATACAGCAAAGAACAACATTTAATAGTTGATTTGTCAGCTCCTCACGATGATATTGACAACCCCAGTCTGAATGATTTAATATGTAAAGAAGATTTTTCACTCAACTATGTCAAGCTGGATGATGCTATTAGAATTATTAAGAATATTGGTGTAGGGGCGTTGATTGTAAAAAGTGATATCACAGATGCCTTCAAAATTATTCCATTAGCTCCAGAAATGTGGCCGTATCATTGCATTAAATGGGAGGGAATCTATTGTTATTTCAATCGTTTAGTTTTTGGGACTCGTTCTAGCCCCAAAATATTTGATACCTTGTCTTCAGCTATTTGTTGGATTGAAGAGAACAATTATAACATTGATAATATCTTACACTTATTAGATGATTTCTTAGTGATTATACCTCCATCGAGTGATGCTAATGCGATAATGACTACTTTTTTAAGGATATTTTATTCGCTGGGAATACCTCTATCAGAGAAGAAAACGGAGGGTCCAGTAACCGCTTTAGAGTATCTCGGGATTATCTTAGATTCTGTGCGTATGGAAGCTCGCTTACCAAAAGAAAAAAATTCTACACATTACAGAAATGGCTAAAAGTTTCAGTGAAAAGAGTTCATGCACGAAACGGGAGTTGTTGAGTCTCCTCGGCCATTTAAATTTCACATGTAGAGTTATTCACCCGGGGCGATCGTTTGTCTCGTACCTTATTACGTTATCTACATCAGTGTCAAAATTATCACATCATATTCATCTCAATAGTGCTTGTAAATCAGATCTTAGAATGTGGTCTATTTTCTGAAAAGAATGGAATGGTGTTTCTTTCTTCCTCAACGACTACTTGACCCAAGCAACAGATTTAACTGGTTTATCTTGTTTTAATCGTTTTCTAGGTTTCAATCGCTTAGTTGATAGCTGTCAGTTTTCATAATTTGAGGTGATCTATCCTCAATTTTCAGAAGATCATTTCGTGTATTTTGTAGCTCACTGTAAACAGGTTTTAAATTTGAAACATGACACTATTCAGTTGTATTTAGCGGGCATTCGCTATCATTATCTGCGGCATACACATTGTGATCCATTAAGAGATTGCTCTCAATTGCCATATATTTTAAAAGGTATTAAAAAATTACAAAACAATCAGTGTAGTACAAGAATGCCGATAACAGCGTATGTTTTAAAACAAATTTGTGAGTTATTATCATCTGGGTTTTTTTCCCCTTTTATTGATTCTATGTTAAAATGTGCTTGTAAATTAGCCTTTTTTCGGCTTCCTTCGATGTGGGGAGTTCAAACATAATAGTACAGGGAAACCACACACAGTGTTATTGATGGGGAATGTCCAAATTGATGCAACGGGTGAACAGTTTTCTTTATTTCTGCGATCTTCAAAGTGTGATCCGTTTAAAAAGGGGATTGAAATAAAGATTTTGGAGAATAGTAAGTTTAAACCGGTTCAAGAAATGATTCAATATTTGCGCCTTTGCTATGAAAGCGGTGCAGATTCGTCATCCCCTTTATTTGTTAACGACGAGTACGACTTAGTCCCCCTCTCTCGCAATTTTTTTATTGAACATTTAAAAGCGTTATTAACTCGTTTAGGATACGATGATAAATTATATTCAGGACACTCATTTAGAATAGGGCTGCAACTTCGGCTGCAGCAGCAGGCGTAGAGGACCATATCATTAAATCGCTAGGTAGATTGTTACATGAGATATATAAAAATAGATAATAAGATATTAGAAATGGCACAGAACGATATGTATTCATGAGAACAGATTTAACTCAAACTATGTACTTTATACAGTTACCAGAGGTGTTTCATAACGATAATCTGGTTTGTTTTTAATTGATGTTGTTTTATTTTGTTTTGGTTTTTGATTGATCTCGTTTTTATTATTTGCTTTCCTAATTAAAGGCATTTAATTACTTTTCATGCTGTAAACTTCTTGGGGGCTTCACTCATACATTGGGTATGTGTCCATTCATTTGGCCCGTATAATTTCAGGAAATTATTTTCCCCCAATTCAGGTATACATCATACTAATATTTCGTTATCATTGTTTATTGATTTGGTTTTTGCATAACTAGGAATACCATATGAGTTAAGTGTAATATAGGATTTTTGGAGTCAGAGCCAGACCATATATAACTGTGACTGCCTTTATCACAATAGGTTGGAATCTTCCGCCTCAGGCTGGATTCTGCCGCCTGTGTTCAGTATGTCGTAAATAATTAAATCAGTCTCTAGGCTGGAGTCTATCGCCTACAATCAATTTCAAATTCACATCATCGGGCCAGTTTCTACCGCCCATTGTGCTGCAAGGCTGGATTCTGCCGCCTAAAAGTTAGACACCATATTAGGGTTTTAAGTCAGATCCTTTCTTTCATACTTTCCACTTAAGCTTGTCAGGATCGTGCACAAGCCTATAGTAAATATGTTTGTTGTTCAAAAGTTAGGTATAGTTCAATGATAATAGTAGGACTATACATGTAATTGTCATAGTCCATGGTGTAGTATGCGTAGCCCCCAAGAAGCCAAATTAAGTTCGATACAGCAAGTTATTTAGTAAGTTATGTAATATACAGTAATCGTTTGGTTTATGTTTTGAATCAGTTTATTATGTACAATGTATGTTTTAAGTTGGAGTGTTGATTATACATTGTTAGAATTTTAGGTATTAATAAATGTCTATATGTGTCTTAAATATTACTACGAAAGAAATACTCAACATGTTTAAGAGAACTGGGGAAGTTTCCATGAAACAACAATAGATACATACATTTGAACAAGAAGTCCTGTTGAGGCCCATTGTACATGTACTAGATGCTAAGTAAGCCCTGATGCTTTGGATCAGGTTAATTTCTGGATCTTTTAACGTAAAGTAAAAGATGGGATATTTATATCTCACTTTTGATATGACTAGGATTAAAAAAAAATTTATAAACAGTTTGGGTCAGAATGGTACTACAATTAGGCTTTTGGAACAGGGATATGTT
The DNA here is from genome assembly GCA_037379345.1 of Perna viridis. Classification (NCBI taxonomy): domain Eukaryota; kingdom Metazoa; phylum Mollusca; class Bivalvia; order Mytilida; family Mytilidae; genus Perna; species Perna viridis. The sequence continues at coordinate 27,449,557 of CM074523.1, forward strand.
GCTACATGATTAAAGTCATTAATACAAAAATGTTATGTTATTTTTCTGTTTTCCATGTATGGTCTTTGTCTCTGGATTACTTTCTTTAGATTCCCGCTAGAATCTTTGTTCTCATGATTATTCTTAACACTTAATTCATCACCCGATTTCAATGTCAAATAGAAAACACAAACATGCGAAAAGCCAATCATAAAACACAAAAAACAAAGCTAAGAATTCTGACAATTATCATCACGCCAGCGCAAGACCTCAATTGATTAAATCAAAGAAAATGCTATAAAAAAGCATCATTCATTACACTTTACCTGATCTGTTGGTCAGTATAATGATTTCAAAAGCATAACCTGTCATGCCAATAGTAAATCATTCAGCTCTGGGGAAAAATCGTACAAACAAGGATGGCGAAATCATATTCATTCAGCTCTGGGGCAAAACTTGTACAAACAAGGATAGCGAAATCATATTCAGTGGCAAAAGTGGACAAACTATTTGAATTAAATAGAACAATATCATTAAATAGGGTTTGTAAGTCTCACTTTGTTTCACTTTCCCTGCCAAAATTTACCACGAAAAACGTGTTGAAACCAACGACCGATCTGTTTTTTATTGTACACTTCCGGGATATCAAAATCATGTGTTGCAAATGAAAGCTTCCGTTTAATGCTGTTCTTAACAGTTTGTCATGTAGAAATGGATATTTGTTATCGGTATTTTGACACATTTTATTTTTAATAATTTACTCAACGCATTTTTTTTCACGCATTTAAATATAAGATTAGGACCCATTCTCTTGAAACCACGGAGTCTGGAGCCTCGTGACGAGACTTACATACCCTATAATCAAATATATTTTTTTCTCATGCCTAAATCAAAATTATAGAACTGTTCTTTTCAACGTTTTATGGACTTCTCTGTACGGTACAAACAGGTATAAAACATCAATACCGAAATTAATTCATCATTTATGATGGAGTTAGATTGTGGTACATCTATCTGATCCCTATGTTTCTTTCAAATATGCTTTATAAATCAGTAAGAAAGCTTTTTTGTTTTTATTTTTGTGTTGTAATCGTAATTTTTATCGGCTACACTATAAATCATAGAAGTAAAAGCATTTTTACTACATCCGTCCCTATTTAATGTGGTTTTTGAATTTGAAATGGTTATCTTTTAATTTTTTCATAGATATTTATTTCTTTAAATTTATGATTTATCGGTGGTTTGTGCTCGTCTGGTTTCAAACACGTTAGATAAACAAGTTATACATTTGTATCTTCCCCCTAAACCACAGTATGGAGAACACGACAGTAAGATTAACCTAAATCCAGAAATCGTAGCCACCTTGCATTGACCGTGTAGACTTTGAAAATAAGGATACGCTGTTGGAAAATAAAAACGAAATGTAATCCCTTCTCAAATGTGCCGCCTGATTTCGATCAGCATGAAATACTATATGTAATGGTTCCAGAACGGGCGCATTGCTTTGACTGATTGAACAAAGAACATACCGGTTACTTTTGGCTGGACACTCCGTCCATACAGTAGAAGGGGAATTTATCTGCATTGATGACAGACCTGATTTAGGAAAAAAGACTGAGACTTCAATCTACGTAGCGCTTCTATTTTCTGTTCTGAACAGACGCAAGTACTGTATCATTTGTCCTCCATAATTAGACGGCGGAGATTTTGCTTGCCTTGTGTGTTCTAAATTATCTTATTTTATCCAGTAAATATCTAGAATCATTGCAGCTCTCTGAAGGTGTATCGTCAACCTGAAACGAGTTTACTTCTTGAAAAGGGTGCACATCATACTGAAATTTGCTAAACCTAAATTATTGGTATTTTTGTTTTACATAATGTCCTCAGCTTTTGAAACAACATTAAAGAGTAATCAAGGGAACCAAGGTTATAGCGGTAATCAAAAGAATGTAATCCAGGGACAAAGACCAGACATGGAAAACAGACATACACAACAAAGTACATAGGGTAAGCGTCCTCTGCTTTTTTAGAAACACCCGCCGAGTTGCTCATAAAAAGTCAAGTCCGGGGTAGACAAACGAGAAAAGGAAAACTATGACCCGTTGAATAAATCAGTTTTCATGGTGCTGATGGATACACCATAACGATCCACGAGTTCATGATGACGACCATAAATCTTCTGTAGTGATGACTTCAATCTTGTAGCTACAAAACCCTGTTCCAGAAGCCTAAAATCATGCCTTCTTGATCTACATGTGGTATCTTTTACATAACAAAAGTTTTTTTTCTCTACTCAGACCTTTACTTTTGAAAAAAATGAAAAAAAAAACCCTCACATTCTTCTCACAAAAATGTCGACCAATTCAAACCTAATCAAGAACGATAACTCTTCCGAAGGGCTAATTCCAGGTACAATCTATATAAATTTACCTCGAAAGCGCAACGCCCAAATGAAAAACTGAATTTTGTTTTGTGGTCTGAAACTGATTTTGAATAAGAAATAGAATTGAATTCGGTAGGTTTTAGACATGCATGAATCACCTGTTGCCTGATTTTTATAAAGACTGATACTTAGGAGTTCACTCCCATTATAAAATCTTCACTAATTACAACAAAATATTAATTTCAGATTATGTAGTAATTTCTATGATCAGTCTTTAAAATTTACGATTTAGAGTCGTACACAATGATAGCTGCATTAGAAAATCAATCGCAAAATAGTTTATAGTGATGTCCAAAGACGTTTACAATGTTTTAAGTAGCAATCTTTATAAAGAATCAAACAGGAGGTGGATAATGTACTATCATGTCAAAAGCCCAGTTGAAAGGTCATATTTTTTTAATTTAAAATTTCTGTTTATTTCAATAAATCTTACATTGATAAACTAAAACATCAAAAGATGCGAAAATTGTAGTTTTCATCCTGTGCATAATCTCCAACTATTTATAAGTCGCTAAAGGTAAAGTCCCGAAAATTATGAACTATTCATATTAAGTTAAAGTCTAGAATTTCCGAACAACACGGATCAGGTTTAATTACCTGAATCGGAAAAGACATTGGTTGTAAGTCAATAATGTTTCTCTGCACAAAAACATTTGTAAAATATCACATGGTTATGATACTAGATATAAAACGTCTATCAAAAACACATATTTAAGACATCACAGATTAGTCATGGTACAAAATCAACGAATTGGATATACAGAACTATCAGAATGTACTTTTCAGGTAATTTTGGAGATATAATCTTTGTTTACAATAAATGAGGAATTTACAATCGTGTTTTCTCGTTAACCTATAGTGTTACTTAAAATGATAACAGTAAACTATATGTTAAAAATTGTTCCAGTTGCATCTGTTGTCATATCTCGTCGATTTTGAAATTGTATTAATTTACGAAAATGCCATATTATTTGATGAAGTCAGTTTCACGGGATTAACAAAATGTACTTTTCTGAGAGTCAAAAACCTTTGAAATAATTGAAAATCGATCGAAACATCGAAATATGTATAAAAACCCAGAATTGACACACATTAAAATAAACTATTAAATGCGTTGTTGTCTCATATGGTAAAAATCAGCTATGAACCGGCTTCTGATTCTGTTCGGTGCTTTCACAGTACTATTTAATTTTGCAGCTTCAGCAGACACTATTGCTACCCTTGCGGAAAAAATTACAAAACTTCAGAAAGATGTGAAGGCAATTACTGACAAATCAGGTAAGAATTGTAGATGTACCTGATTATGAGACTCAGGGTGGGAGTGTTGGTGGAGCAATGCAAAAATTGATAGGGTATGCCGCTGGGATTCTGTAACCCCATCCTATTCATATATTTTGCTTTTGAAAAATGTAGACCTTTTCTTCTAATTTATAAGAAAAAAAGAGAGGCCTAATCGCTGTATATAAGGAGTGTTCCCTCCGTAATGACACACTAGGACATGTAGCATTGACGGAACGTATATGTAGAATGTTAGACCAGAACAACGAATGACTAAATATATATTTTAACGGAAATGGCGAAAATTGTCGACCAGTCTGAGGTAATAACACCCTATATATGGGAAGGCTATCGATTGACGTTCAGTCAAACCGGATTCGGTGTAAGACAGACTCACGAGAATGAGTCACGGAAGTGAATTTAAAGTGAAAGTAGCCTTTTAGTTGGTTTAAAATTATATTTTGCAATTCAAAAACAAACAAACAAAAATATTTACAATACCTAGATCCGATACGCTGAATCATTTTTCATATGGGCAACCGTGAACCTATCCGGTCTCGCACCTTCCATTTGGTGTCCCTTTTTTAAAGATTTTACAAAAGTTAAAAAAAAAAATATAAGAGCGATTCTCGGTTTTAGATCATGCCTAACTCATATTAGTCTTTAAAGACATGGGTAGTTGCTCACACAGATTTGACTGTATTCAATATGTTTATAAAGTGTATTAACAAATAATCTTATAGATAAACTCGAAGCATTAGTCGAAAGAATTTAAATTTCGTATGTCAAATGGGAAGACAAAATTACCAAGACGTTGGAAACAACTACAATAGTCACACAGTCCTCTTCACAAAAATCATTTCTGTAAACATTGGCGTAAGTTTCGACGTCATAAAAGATCAAAGTATTGCGACGTCATAACTTAGGACTGGTTTTACATTTACGACTCTTTTGTTACATTGACTGCTGACTTGAATTACCTACAAGCACTCTGTAAACAGTGGAAATACTATTGACCTCAGCCTGTAGTCACCAAACTTGTTCTATAGAATTATAATACTGGTTGGCTGGGTTAAAAAACTTAAGTGCAATCTTTAACCTCATCAAATCCTTCTTCCTCAGAATGAAAAGTTCCTTAAAAAAGTTCTTCTTTTCTTATAATTGTATTGGTTTAGTCTTTGGCCCTAGTCAATGCATTATAATTTTTAGGGCATTTTCAAAGTTTTATTACATGTAGGATTACTTTTCTAATCTAAATATTCATTGGTAAACCTTAGTCTTTTTATTGTTTAATTCTTTTCATTTTAGGAGGGCTCCAATCCACATACATCCACTGGGGTAAAACAGAGTGCAAAATGATCGCCAAGACCATATATAGTGGTAAGACATGATTATATTTTTTATCAAATTAACATTTGTGATTTAATTGGAGATGTCAGTAATAAAGTGAAACCTATAAAAACCAGATACTGAAAAAAGAAAAACAGTATTCATATGACACTTTTTTTCAATTTCTGCGTGTCGGTTTAAGGAGGTAGACATTGGGTAAGGGACATAACTTTTGAAATCAGTGATATGTTTGTATCCTATTCAATTTCACGAAAGCCGATCAGGTTTTCATTTGAAACAGAATGAAATCAATCTAGTTACGTACTTACTAGTTTAATGCATGAGATTGATATAAAATGCTGAATACAAACGTTCCAATGATTTGTAAGAGTTGCGTCCCTCATTAGGTCAATCTCCTGAAATGTATTTTGAACCTAAGTATACGTAACACTTTTCTGAACCGAACGAATTCTACAGTCCAAAAGGGGCTTAGTTTAGTCAGGTTTCGCTGTATATCACGACTGTCTAATATATTGATAATTATATGCAAAAACTATTGAAATCTACGACGAAAAGAGAACAAAGTATTTATAACGGTAATTCATAAAAATAATCCATGATATGTAACACGGTCAATCTTGTGAATTGATTTATTAGAATATAAAATTTCCAATATCAAATATAAATTTAAATTTCCAATTAGATAAGGTCCACAATAAACTTTTACAAACTCAAAGCTGCCACAACGTTCCTAACCTCGATACCGGAAACTCTCCAACACCTCCAAGCACCAAAAAACCCTTATCACAGTCCCGGCTTCATATTTTACATGGTTACAGACATGTGAATCAGTAGTGGTCTGAATTAATTTTGACAGGGAGTAAATTAATATAACGAGAATAAGTATAGTGAATATGTACAAATGTATGTCAGCTGGATGAAAATATTAGCTTAATTAAGACCACCCATGGGTCTTCAATGAACAGCGAAGAAACCATCACACTACCGGCTAGGCTGCAGTTGGCGCCAAAACATTATTATACACAGATACAGCGAAAACATTGTCCTTATATGAACAAGTAACATAAACATAAACTAAAGGTGAAAACAAAACAAGACATACAGAGGCCAAACATGCCTGACATGGGACAGGCGCAAAAAAATGCGGCGGGGTTACAGTACTGTAACGTTGTCACATACACTCTTTTTCCCCCTTTTTAATCTGGTAATGGTAATCAAATATTTCACAATTAAAAGTTAAGATGTGACTCGGTCCGCAGGAGGGTCATCTCAAGAAGACGACCTATAACTTGAGTTATAATTCCCCCATTCTTTCATGTTACACACGCTCACATTATACATATATTACAATAAACTACACAATTCTTAATATGATTCGGCATGATCTCATCTTCTGTAATCTGAAAAATAGATCATCGTTTTAAAAACGTACAGCATGAAAATCCGACGGATTATATATAGATTCACATTCTTTAGCAAGACTCTAATAATGAACTCCAAAATAGTAGAATTTGGAGAAAATTGTGTGGTATTTGAGGTTTAAAAAGCGCAGTTCGTGGATTAATATTGCTTGGTGTCGACAAGTCGCCAAATATACTAGGTTATCTACTGTCGACTAGATATGTAATTTGTGATGATAAATGTCATCTTAATTACAACGCATACTTAGGCTCAAATACTGGATTAAAATGATGAAATGACACCATGACAATACAACGTTACCAAATGAAATAAGATGATAAAACAATGGCTGATAAAACATTTTGATTTTTGACGTTGTTGATGATAGTTTGCATTTTTTGTTTTTGTAGGATTCATAGGTGGTGCGTGGTCTTACGAAAGTAAAGGCCAAGGGGCACCGAATAAGTTATGTCTACCCAATGAACCGCAGTGGGGGGTGCAAGATCCAAAGGTTAACGACAATCCTGGAATCGTAGCCACTTTCCTTCATAATTATGGTATAGACCTCAAAGGAACTATGTTTGATCAGAAGAATAATCAATACCGACTCGAGTGCGCTGTATGCCTTAAAGAAAAATCGACAACCATTATGATTCCAGGGCGGAAGGAATGTTATGAAGGATGGACGAAGGAGTACGCTGGATACCTTCTGGGGGGTCACCCAACACATAAAACAGCATCAGAGTACATTTGCGTGGATGGAAACCCTGATTTAGTAAAAAAAACAAATACATGGTGGCAAATATCACTTTTATATGCTGTTGAATCAAGATGCCATAGCAGCAGCGAGTGTCAGAAAAATTATTCAGATGGGAAGGAAATGGTTTGCGTTGTGTGTTCTAAATAAAACCACTTGACGAAGACAAGACCTCTTGTTAATAAATTTTAACAAATTGATATGAATTAAATAGATAAAATTAAACAAGTTCTGTTTTTTTTAAATTCAAAACTTAAAGCATTTAATGTCATTCGATGTATTATATTCTACTGCCCTCATGTTTATTGTTACATTAAGCATAAAAATCTGAAGCATATCAAGTACCAGTCCATATAAATTTCAGACACTTCCTTTAGTAAAGTGATTCACGGTAAATTAAGGAAAAGCCAACGAACAAACGGTGCCTTTTTTGGTCTACATATGCTATACTTTTATGTGACAATAGTAATTTCTGTATTAAGATCTTTACTTTTGAGAAAACTGCAGTTTATTCTCCACTAAAACCAACCAAATCAATCGAATTCGAAAACGATAATTCTTGCAAAGTGTTATTATAATACATAATCTATAGGATTTTTTTTATCAGAGGTGCAACAATGGAATGACAAACAAAGACTAGTTATGTGAGCAGTTACTGTTTCTAGACAAGAAATAAAACTAAATTCGGTGGGTATTTGACATGAATGAATCATCTTCTGTCTGACTTTTTATAAAGACTGCTACTTATATACATTTACATTCGTAAATGAGACTCTGAAGTTAAACCTCATTAAAGTTAAACTTAGAGATTTCTCTGTGCGTGATAGTGGAAAACAATTGTAAATTTAATTTCTACTATCTTCTCGAGGTTTGGGGAATCTCGAAATTAATAGCTCGATCAATTTAAGTCCACTAATTATATAAAGTTTCCATTCAAGTAAATTATAAATCTGAAGGCGAGAAAAATAAAGACCTCAATAATTCAATACCCCCATTCATTGAGTAAATTGCAAAATGTGGTACCCGCAAAAGTAACCTGCTATACAGTAGACCGCTATAAGGTTAGTTCATATCAATTTAAGTTTGGTTCCAGACTGAAAAAAAGTCGATAGCTTCCGTACAGCTAGCATTCGACTATTGAACAACACGGGCGATTCTGTCACGTGACTTAAATGTATTGGACTTAAATGTATATGTACCATGTTTTCTACCTTGAAAGTCCCCATGAATTATGACTATCGTTGGCGTGATTTTTGTTTTAGTGTTTGTTTTAATTTGTTTTTGTTTTGTTATAATAATTATGGTAATATCTTAAGCATTCAAGAGTGGTGTAGATCAAACGGAATATAACAAACCGAGTCATACATAATTGCCGATGTGCATTTTTAAATGTCGTGTCAACATATTTTAGATCTGCAAGATGCACTTAAATCACTATTAACACATGAAAACTAATCGCGATGGAAGGACAGTCACCAAAGGCGGATCAAAGGCTGGTGCGCCCTCACATTTTAGGAAAATGGTTGAATAAAAAAAAATATCTTTTGTCAGTCAGTGCACCCACCCCTCCACCCATTTCTCCGGTTTTTTTTATTTCCTGCTCGCGTCCCCGGAAATACACTAATACTTCTGCAAAAATACAGTTAATTTCTTAAGGATATATAATACATATACATGGAACAGAAAAAAAAATATTCTTTTTCAGCGTTCAAAGGTAGCTCCATCAACCGAGTCACCAAGGAGGTCAAGAAAACATTCTATATATAGCTAGATTAAGTGTCCACAAATCGTTCTAGAGATGTCGGACGATAAACAAGCGGAAAGACTGACAGCAGAATGCCACAAAAACTTTCACGAAAAGACAGTGTATATTATCAGAAGACGGAGAAGTATTTTAAAACTGGTCTGTTGCTTGGAATAAAACTAATTACGGTGAGGGCCAAAACATCAGTATTTGTCTGTGCGATGTTATAGTGTTAAAAGTGTAATTTGTATGAAAAAGCCAGCTAGATGCGTTTCTATGAAATAATGCCGGTGCTCCTGAAATTGTTTCTATGCAGACCGTTTTGTTGAATCAAGTTCAGAATTTTGGTTTTTTTACTTTTTCCTCTATCTGTAGTCAGTTTGACATAATTTGATATAATTATTAACTATGCAGTGGTCTTCCCAACTTGAGTATGCGCAAAACAATCCACAAACGAAACTTTATTGAATTTAGAAAAGTAGAGAACGCCAAAAAATACACAACTTGTTTTTAGAAGATTAATGTAAAAAGAAAGATAACTCAAATGAAATTTCATTACAATTCACTGTCTCGTCGGATAATCCGATATCCAAATGAACAAAATCTAACTGACTTTATCCATAACATAAATTGTTATTACTTAAAATCGACATAAATTCAACCACTTCATGCAAGTGATAGTTTTCTAATGCAATACTTATATAACAAGGCTTTTCACTGGCTCGACTGAAGCGCAAAATTCTCAAAATTCCTGTCGGAGCCGATTCACAAATTATGTCCGTATGGATATTACGGTCAGGATAATTTGCAAAACAAATTGGCTGACCTACTAATTAACTAATTCCCCGTCGCAAATATCTGCTTACCTGGCTCCGCTACGCGCCGCCAAGATAAACTGCGACAAGCAGTAAAACTACAGATGAACGTCCGCAAAGCTTCCGATACAAAACAGTTTTCTCTTAAACGTAGCTCATTCGCTGAATTAAGCTGGAAACACAGTATACAAAATGAACAGCTTCCAAATACATGCGTCTCATTTCTGGCTAAAGCACCAAAATACTTTTAGAATATACTTAAGTCTGAAAAAATATCATCTTCCATTGAAATATCTATCGAAATATGTTTCATTTGCGTTGATGTCGTCTTTAAAAAAATATAAAACAGTTATCTATCTTTATATGTATTCCTTAACTGTATGTTCACTAATTGTATGTTGCCTTGCATGGAGAGGATATATAGACTTTAAGCCTGCTATCCAATTCAATTCACCTTATTGAATAAAATATGTTCAAAACAAAAAAAAACATCTATCGAAATATTTTAAATTGATGACGTCACAAACAGTTAGGAGATTTCCCATAAAGTTTTAGGTCGCAGTAAAAAAAAACAGAAAGTGATTCATTCATGGCAAAAAACAAACTGAACTCACTTTTATCTCTTGCTCAGAGACAATAACTAGTCAGGCCCGTAGGTAGAAATTTGTAGAAGGGGAGGGGTTCTTTAGAATCGCGGGGTACTGTCGACTTCAATAGTCACAAATCAAATAAAACTTTGATTATATATAACCAGTCTAAGTTTTTCAGTTTGTTGTAACGCTTTTAAGGATTGTATAAGAAACTGGCCCTTTGCAAAGTTGTCGTTCTTGTTATGTTTTATTTAGTTTGAATCGCCTATACAGTACCACTGGCACTGTCTGAATTTGATATGGATTGGTACTTAATGTGCCGATCGGGTTGGGTTTTAGTAGTTTGTACTTACTCGATTATTTTAAAACTAAGTAAATCTGTTATACAAAAGATGAAATAATTCAAATAAAAAACAAACACAAAACAAAAAAAATAGAAAATAAAAGACAAAGATCGACAAATGGTAACCCATTTACTCCCAGAACACGACCAAAAATTAAAACAAATCCATATAAAAAATGAAAGGGATGAAAATAAAAAACGGATTTAAAAATAAGTGGTGTGATATCCGAAAGAGGTCAGTGTTCATATTTTTGTACATGTTGTATCTGTAAAGCATACACTTTGATCAAGCTATTATAGATCGCAACTCTCTTTTGTATTAGTGATAAAGCACTTTGATTTCGATTTTATTGTCTATTCTTAAATCTTCCATTTTGTATTTATTTTTATGTTTTTTTTATCCCGGAGAAAGGAGGGGGGTTACAGCGAACTTTAGTTCCGCTTAAAGTTTTATTTAATTTTTTTTCACATCATCAAAGTTTTGCAGGGCAACACAAATTCATATAGAAAAAATATAATCAATAAGTTATGATCATAAATAACCAAAAAAATTGACTAGTTGCTCCCTTTCGACCCACGTAATCACACTTTGGTACATGTGTAATGATAATTGTAGCTGTAGACTAATAATTTGCCTGTAAAACATAATCACTAGTGGCGTCCTTTTAGCCCTTGGAATTACACTTAGTTAATATATGTGTTTTAATTATTCCAGCAGTAGGCTGACAAGTTGCTTGTAAAACATAATGACTGGTGGTGTTCTTTCGGCCCTCGTAATCATACTTAGATACATGTATGGTAATTATTAAATAATTCTAGTTGTAGAATGACAATTGCAAATAAACATAATGACTAGTGGCCTTTTTGGGCCCTTGTAACCACAATTAGGTTCATCTGTAACTATGAAAACAGTTTCTAGGCCTATAAGAAAATGCACTTTTTTCGGGGAAAACATTTCTTTGTTAAAGAGTAGAAGTAACACTTTAAAAGATAATATTTATTTATTTGAAAAGGATGACAGCGTCCAGAAGGAAAACGATACAGATATTGAACATGTCGATATAAGAAACAGTAAACAATTCCATAATAATAGACATGTGTAGCTTATTTTTTACGGGAGTCCTTGTATTCTTTAAACACCTTTTCCCGTAATTCGCGAAAGGTGAAGTCGGAGTTAGGTAAGAACTCCCCTATTGTCGTGGTGTCTTTGATGTAGTCGAAATATGGCCAGTGGGTTGTGTCCCCTGCATCGTAGTTGTAGCACTGGATGGTGGCGCAGTAATCGTTACTGATATTGATAAGCTTGTGGGTTTGATACCAGTTGCGATTTATCCATGTGACATCACCCTCGTAAGCGTCAAACTCTTTCAAAGGAGTGGCATCAGGTGAACTCACTTGTTTGTTATAATTCATGACATGAATTGTTCCATAGAGAACTTTGATAACGGCATTAGCATTTCCGTGATCGTGAATGGGACTATAATGGCCTTTTGGCCATATTTCCAAAACGTACGGAATCCCTGGAGACTTCCCAAGGCTATTACCTAGAGTGATCCTCAGGTAAGTTTGTGATATATCTGATTTACCAAACTCGCTTGCCTTTTCCTTGAGCTTTTCGTTTAAGGCACACCCTTCTGTCTCGATGCTGTATCGGATAGCGTCAGACAATTTAATTCCTGTTACTTCCTCTGGGTAGTTCAATTCGCAGTTAAGGATGTTGTCGTACAGCTCCTTGCAGGCTCGAGGGAGGCTTGAAGAAAAAATATAATCCCCATCATCCAGGTAAAAAAGGTTGGCCTTTGAACTGTCGAGGACTAATGGTGGAATATTGCAGACGAAGGGGTACTTATCCAATTCTACCATTGGTTCTGTTTCAACTAATCCACCTGCTAATAAAGATATTCATTGTTTTAATTCACGTAGAAAACAACTATTTGTGTGATTCTAATATAAAACCAGTAGGTGAAACCTGTTGAAAACGAACCTATTTTTTTTTAATTAGCAACTTGTTTGGTTAAGACAGAGGTATGGTTAATGCATGTTCTTACCGTATTGAAACTGATTTACAGGGACGTTGGAGCTTACCGTATTGAAACTGATTTACATGGACTTCAAGATATGACTGATGTAGAAAGGATTCGAATTATTATTCAAGGTTCTGTTTAATCGCGTTTTAATGTAGTAGTCAATGAACGACAAGGAAACCCTTGCACCACAGTGTAGGCTGCAGCTGGCCATGTATATGCTTTTATCCATTTAGATCATGATATTAAAAAATACATCGTTCACTATACATTGACTACAAAAGCCATTAGTAGCTAAGAATTACAGGGAATTTTTTTCACTTTCAATTTGAACTTATCGAGGAATTATTAAAAAAAAAGCTTTGTTATTTAAAGGATGTAATGGGCCTCCAAAGACAAAATTTAAATAGCTTTTCATTTGTTTTCTAGATGTATTGAATATATTTGAGACAAAAAAGACTGAATTGAGAATTATGACGACCACCCATTGCCTGATTTTTATACCGACTGGTACTTAAAAAACAAGATTTGTGCCGTTTTTAAAATGAAGAACCTTCGACCTTGAAAATTTGTATTTTTACCTCTTCGAGCTACCATTTGTTCGTAGTACCTAATGTACCTATCCTCTTCAGCGTTAAAAAAAGGGTGCATTTCTTCCCTGATTTTGTCTTTCATTTTTGCAGAACTGTTTGCTAAAAAGTCATATGTCATAAGAGTGGTTTCTTCCATCCGGTAACCCTTTCCATATTTCAAAACGAGGTTGTCCCGGTCGTAACTGTACCAGTACGCAATCTTTCCGTTCTCCAACCCACATTCTTTGTCTTTGATAAATGTAACCGTCTTTTCGTCTTTGCCGCTGGTCAGTATAAATGCGGCTTTGCTGGACTCTATGCGGAGGCTAAGGCAATAACTACCCAGCTCATTTTCAACTGATATCAGAAAGGGGTCATTAGCTTCCTTGTTAAAGACGATGGTACCTTTACCATTCGCTGGTAAAACTTTCTCCCATTTTGGTATCAACTGCATATCTTGTAGTCGGCCTTGTGTCCCTGAAAAATAAGAACAGATATTCCACATTGAGTGGGTTTTTTTCCTAAGCAAAAGTCAAGGGCGTATCCACGGCGATGCAGTGGCTTGCAACCCCCTCTTTTTAGAAAAAAATGTCTTTTCTATGTGTAAAATTGACCCAAAAATGGCAAATAGTGCCCAAGCATCCGCCCCTTTTTTCCTGAGGAACCCTGGCTAGAGCCCTTTCTTTTTGCAAAGTGTCTGGATACTTCCCCCCCCCCCCGAAAGCGGTTTAACTGGTAATAATTTTGTTTTAATTTAAGAATGCGGAACCACCTTTTGATATACTCATTCGAGTTATTATAGACACGATAAAGCAAAGGTGCAAACTAATATTATCTAACAATCTATTTGATTGGCTGTATCGAAAATACACGATTGTATATTGATATATTTGTTCATCTTTGTTTTTTAAATGTATATACAACATTAAGGTTGAATTCTGGTCCATCTTTGTTGCTTTTGAAAGTAATTTTGTGTACTTGTTTCGATGACTCTGAGTTTAGGTTACTTAAAATAAGAAAACAATAATAAAAGTTTAAAGTGCTTTGCAGCGGGTAAGAGGTATATTTCGTTTTAATAACGAATCAAACTCAATTGCTTTGTCCAAAATCGGTTCAAGAATTGTTAGATCGATTCATGAATTTTATACTTTTTATTTTAAGACCTATATTTGTAACTAAAAAAATCATTTGTTACACGAACCGCTGGAATTGTATGCAGATTCTATGAGTCCTGTATTTACTGTCCACACAGAAAAATAAAGCAATTATAATTTACATGTACATACCGGTAGTCATAGTAGACATCTTAAGTGAACCAGTCAGACAGTTCAGCTGAAAAGATGAATAGACTGATTTATTTGAAAATTGTTATCAAGTTTTGTTCACGTTCAATTTAAGGAGGTAGACCTACGGTAAGGGACACAACTCTTGAAATCAGTGATACGTTTGTAACATATTAATTTCACCAAAGCCTTTCAAGCTTTCAATTAAAACAGAATGAAATGAGTCCAAGTTACTTTGATGCTTGCATGAAATTGGTGTAAAATGCTGAATACAAACGTTCAAATGATTTCTAGGAGTTGTGTCCCTTACCCTAGGTCTACCTCCTTAAGAGGAGAAATGATAGGGAAAAAACATATCTCTAGGCAGCTTGGTTTCAGGTTCGAAGCCCCCTCTAACGTTGAAAACTGTTAAAAACGAGCTTTAAATATAAAAACCTGAAAAATTTGGTCCAAAATAACCGCACTCCACCCCCCCTCCACACTGAACAAAGTTCTGGATATGGACCTGAAAAAAATATGTGCTATGACAAGGCAGACACAGCGGTGATGATTACGATGATCATGAAGATCGTGGAAGAGAAAAATGATGGTCTGCGTGCAGGAAAAAAATGCGACAGGAATAGTTGAAAGACGAAATTTATTTTTATCCTGATTAGACGTTTAAATAAAAATAAATGGTCTATTTAAAAAAAAAATAGATTACACGTGGCTTACCACAGAAGTAGATCTGTATTTGTTAAAACTCTTGAGAAATGATATTCTTTTTTTATTAACCATATATCCTGTAGCGGATTAAGTAATTGAATATTTGACTTTTAATATCCGTGAAGGTTAATTTTGCATATGATAATTCTAATCTATGACACATTTTATGCATATAACGTCGAATATAATTATGTTTATTTCGTCTTCAAATGTGTTAACGAACTAACTGTACTAGTATTAGAAAATTACATGTACAAACAAAAAAGTATTTACTGTCCATTTTGCATACCGTTTTGGGGGTCTTGCAATATTTTACTCCTTAACAGAAGGCTTTTCTATTTTTTTCTTGTAGTTTTCGGTCAAGTCGAGTGGTAGATTTGTTCGTACCAAGTGATTCATTTTAGATGACGTGTCAAAGGAACCGGAAGTCGCCGTGTTACTGCTAAAAAAAGTCTACCAGGGAAAGAAAACATAATGATCGATAAATCACAACAAGAAGACAACTCAGAGACGCCAGAATCCAAAATCAAAGACAAAACCAGAAGGCATGAAACTAAGACGATGCAGAATAAAATGCAACTACGTGTTAAATTAAAATTTAAGACAGCAAACAATGAAACTATATACATTGTACATGACTTGCAATATTGGCTACAAAAGAAGCAAAATGTATGTATGTTAAAATGTACAGCCAGTGATGCATAATGATACGGATGCAAGCGATTTTGTTTAAAAAGTACATCTTTATAAGATATAATTACATGTACGTCCTTGTATAGATTAGTTTTAATATAAAGTGCATTTAATCTACTTTTAATCCGTACGTCTGGAAATTTAATTACAACCTTGAATGATTCAACTTCTATATCCGTAAAAAAATGCCTTTCTACTAATCAAATTAAATATCCTTTATATTTTTTCATCCTTTGCTTTTTCTTGCTTGTCACCTTAATGTTTTTTCCCCTCGCATTTTCCTTATCTCTTTCGTGTACCCTGTACTTGACATTTTATAAGCAACTCGTCGGATGTTTCTAAAAAAAAAGTAGAGGATGCTTACCGTACCGTTTCACCTAGTCCATGCTCCCAGATTTTGGTGAAGTCCGATTTGCTTACTTGCTTTTGTTTGTTTGTTTATTTGTTTGTTTGTTTGGGTTTTTTTTTTTTGCTATGTGCTGCTATTTTGATTATATCAAGTTATTTGTTGGATGTGCCTGTTTTCACTGTTTGGTCTTTATTCTTGGATTATATTGTATTGATCTCTGCTTTAATCTCGGTCCCTTGGTTACTCTTTATCGTATCGTTAAACATATTTACTAATCCATTAGTGCAAGTAAGACTTATGGTATGGCAACGTGTAAAATGCTCTCACTATAAATCTCGAACCGCGCGTCTAGAATGAAAAAGACGCCACCTAAGTTAAGGAGGTATATGTATACCTAGGATAATGGACATAACTCCTGAAATCAGTGATATCTTTGTATCATATTCAATTTTACTGAAGCCTTTTAAGCTTCCGTTTGAAACAGAATGAAATTTATCCAAGTTACTGTGATGCTTACATGAGATTGATGTCGAATGCTGAATACAAACGTTCCAATGATTTGTAAGAGAGAGTTGTGTCCCTTACCCTAGGTCTACCTCCTTAATCCAAGAAAAAAGAATCCTCAATAGCAGAGAAGTGTATGAAAAAAATAATGTCTGGAATTAAGTTTTAAACAGTTTAATCTGTAACTTGAATT
This sequence comes from Perna viridis, assembly GCA_037379345.1. NCBI lineage: Eukaryota > Metazoa > Mollusca > Bivalvia > Mytilida > Mytilidae > Perna > Perna viridis. The sequence goes on from CM074523.1 coordinate 27,466,580, forward strand.
GTTCAAAAATTAGTCTAAACAAAACGATACTCAAGAGAGTGTCCTTAAAAAACCAGGCAGTAGCTCGCACATGACAAATTTGGTTTTCAGAAAACGTTCATACATTTCATATCACAAATGCATCCTTTTTCAAACTTGATTGTTGGTTTTTGATTACTGCAATGGATAAAGAGAAAAACTACATGGAAAGCATTGTAATTCATTGAAAAAGGGAGATTATTCTTTATTTTTGTGAAAAATTTGGTTGCCTTGTTCGGCAACTTTAAAATCGTTTCCCTAGTCATCATTGTAGCTTTAAAAGGACTATTTTTACTATTTGACATGTATATGCTACAAATATTACATTGAAACAATTAAAATTTCAGTAGGATAAAATTTACCTATGCAAACCATATCATAGGATCTGCCCGATTCTTAAACGGTGCATTATGTAAACATTAACTCTTTCCCTTTGGCGGATGCAATTTACTGCATTATGGCGGATTGTTATCATTTTTATGTATTAAATTACATGTAACAGCTTCATTGTAATAATATGTTTTTGTTGTAAAAAATGTAATGTACATTTCTGAACACCTTACATGTACATGTAAATGTATCCAAAACTATAAGTACATGTACATCTATATAATCATACAAATTGTTCATATATAGTGAAAAGAAGATTGAAATGAAGTCACGAATCATCATTTTATACAATGTATGTATAGATAGAGGATGGAAAGCATAAAATTGTTTGAGGCAAAAAAGGGGGAAACTTTTCCCGTTTATTCAAATGTAAAGTCTAGAGATACACGTACGTGCGTAAGTTGGAAGTGCACAAATGCATTGTATCTGAATACTTTTTAGGAAAGTCAAGAAGCTCAGAGTGGTGCACTACCAGCTTTAGTGCCATACACGCCAAAAAGAGATATTTATAATGCCAAAGGACATTCATCAAGTCAGAGGATCGCAGACTCCGAGGAGAAGATACAAGATTTTCATATATAAAGCAGCCCTTTAAAGGGGCTGCCTAATATATTTCAAAGATTTTTTTTAATTTGATAAACTACAGGAAGAAAATAAAATAGCATGGCATAAAAAGAGGTACCTAGTATTGTCCTTTCAAGGCTATAAGTTTTGTTGGTCTCATATTAATCAAGGTTTAACAATACCCTTAAACAACACATATTATATATTTGTATGCATGTAATCAACGTGTATAGATATTTTTAGGGTTGTGAACACGGCTGACTTTCTGTCCCCGCATTTTTATTACATGTCGAAATATAATCAATAAGAAAACCCAGCCTTACTTACAAAATATCGGAACATATTCACCCTTTTTATTACTTCCCTTAAACTTGCAGGATTTATTATGAATTTGAGCTTTTTGAAGAAAAAAATCACCATAAACAACAGTGGATTACTTGTACGTGTACTACATTATGAAGTTATATAAACTTCGCCTGCATTATGCATGATATTTGACCTATGAACCCTTTTTAAACTTTAAATCAAGTTTTCGGACTTCTCCGTGTCAAGATACTGTACAATATTATACTGAATATTTAATTAGATAAGCAACCCCAGACGTGGGAAAGGAGTGAAACCGACTACATGTATCTGAATACTTTTGCGGGAAGTCAAATATACCATACGCAGGTGCTGAAGGGATGTTGCAACAGATGAAAGGAAAGTTGACAATTCTGAATGAAAGGTCATCACGTTTGTCGTAAAGTTTGGTCAATAGTTTTCATGTACCATCGATTTTTAAGTATAGGTCAAGATATGAGGCTGACTTCACAGTGTCTGTAGTATCCTTTATCTCAAGTTCTTTTGGGTAGATGCGATGTATCAAATCCCCGAAATTAGGATTGATTAAAAATAATACGTCATCTATATAGCGGAAACTGAGATTGAAGTTATCGTACTTCATTCGTTGATTTTTGTGCGATACAAATGCATGGTTTTCTAAAATTTTTAGATCTGAGTATAAAACAGACTATCGTAACGGAACCGTCAATATTTATCAGTTCAGGGTCATGAAGTCCTAGGGTGGAACGGAATTAAACATGTAACATCATAGAATGGGAGTTCAGGGATAACTTGTGATCTTCAAACCCGTCTGTGCAGCATGTTAAGTTCAGTAAAGTTATATTGCTCTCAACAATTTTTATAATATATTTATAGACTTCCTGAGATTTAACCACATGTCAAAAGCCTTAATCCAGGATGTAAGCATATTAAGCAATTGTGTCTTGTCTATTCCGTGAATAAAAAGCTATAACACAGAAGAATTCATCATTTTGTTGATATGATTTTTATGGTGAAATGTACTGACTAGTTATTATCAAAATGGTTTACAAAACAGATTCCATTTTAAAATGATTTACCTTTAGTTGAGCAAAGTGAAGTTATAATGAAAAAATGGACGGATCATTGTAAAATGCAGCAATTGTATATTAATATTGACATACAAGTTTCCATACAAACAGATGATACAGTACTTATAGAAGAAACGATACAAAGATCAAACATACCACATAAAATCACAGTGATAAAAGCTATCTGATTAAGCCTAATTAAAAAATAAATATTTTTGTCCAAAAAGCACTAAAATGTCTATTGTGATTGATTCAAGAGATATCTCAAGCCATCCTCTTTATAATCAAACGGTAGTCCTCTTAAAATGCGACATAATTCTCTCTTTCTGCGTGTAATCTGAATGGAAAACGTATATCTTAGATATTCAAATGCATGTTTGATTTGTGTATTTCGCCGAATAGAAAATGATGAAGTTGTTTTAATTTCATGTTTGATTTGTGTATTTCGCCGAATAGAAAATGATGAAGTTGTTTTAATTTCATTTCTTGATATTTCTTGAAGTTTCTTTGAAGTACCGTAAATTTAGCATTCAACTCTTTAAGTATAAAATAAACGTTTTGACCAGGCTTTGATTCGGTTAACTGGATTGATATACGCATTACATGCCAATTATAATTCCGATTTGTTTTACTTTCTATTGAGCTTTGAAACAATAATCAGCTAGCATATTTGAAGATCATTTTTTGTCCTTTACAGAGATGAGTGTCATAGACATGACCATTATTCATATACCCTATTACGTAAACCTAAATGACAGATTAGCCATGTATATGAACGGTTTCTTGTCTCAAATTTTTCATAATATAATATTGTTATATCATAAGAAAATCAAAACAAGACAAACAAAACAGAACAAAATAATATAAAAAAAAAGAAAAGATCAAAAACTATATAGAAATTAACTTTGGACTGTACCTTAATCATCATCGACAGCGTTGAGGAAATGAAGAAATCACTGAAATTGTATGTTAGCCTGTCCGTTCATGTTCTTCTAAACTCTTCAATGGATTTCTATGAAATATTTATGCATCGTGTCTTGATGTTCATGTCGGATATTTGTAATGAATATCAGTCAAGTTTTTTTTTCATAATGGGACAATTGTTTACAGTTTATATATCTAGTATCAATTTCAGTTTTTAATTGCTATCTGGGTTGCCTGTAAGTGGCTATATTTTCTACGATACATTTATACCGATAATAAACGCTTGATATAAGTTTTGTTTTGTTGTAATACATAGTGGTAAAAATTGGCCGTTTATGAAAAAAAAAACATTCTAAAAAAGAAGGGTTCTAAAAAAAAAACCGAACTGATAAATTTTAGGCAATAGTCAAACGGAATAGTCAAAGGACAAATGTAAGGAAAAACGAAAAGTGTATAACATCCGGATAGTCTTGACTTTGTACAAGCATTTCTGATTGAAATTGTTGGTTGATCAAGGTTTTATAGATGATACACAGTTGATGATTACATTTGATAAATGATAACAAACGATATAACATAATATGCTAGTAATAAAACTTGCCTTGATGCTTTCATTATTATTCAAGAACAACATCAAAAGGTTTAATCAGTTTTATTCGAGTTATACTATTATCTTCCATTTAATTTAGAAGACGCATTGTACTATTCTCCGAAAAAAGTTGTTATAGAATTCGCCGAAAAATATGTGGACCGCTTTAATTGTGTATATATTTTTTAAAGAGCGAATTTCGTAATAGTCAACATTTTTCATGGTGAGAATATGGTTTACTATTAATATACCCACTAACAATTTACGTTTTTATTCCGTTCCGGGTTGCCTTTATATAGCTACTTTTACGAATACCGATAAAAAAACGCTTGAATTATTTTTGTATTGGATATCTAAATTAAACAAATTTGATAAATGAAGTATTCTAATGAAAGGACCAGGTGCATCTTTTGGCATGAATTAGCCGTTTATGTAAAAACTATTCATATAAAGGGTAATCAGAACATTACCGATCTGATAAACACTTGGCAATAGTCAATAGAAATAGTCAAAAGAAAACTCTGCATAACAAATGGCAAATGCAAGGAAAAACAGGAGAATTAGAAACAACTGTGGAAGTACTATTGTTCGTGGGGTACCCATTTTCGTGGTTTTCGTGGGTAGGCCAAACCACGAAATTTGCTTCCTAGATGTGTTAACTGAAAATCTCGAAACCACGAATTCAAGAATCCACGAACTTGTGTTTCTTCTCTAATCCACAAAAATTGGTATCCACGAATAAAAGTACTTTCACAGTAATATAATTCGCCGAAAATATGTTAACCGCTTTAATTGTGTATATATTCTTTCAAAGAGCGAATTTCGTCGAACAAATATTATATTAAATAGGTATCAAGTAAAAGACGATTGAATATATTACCTTTGAGAATAACAAAAGAATTGAAGTGTCTGTGTTGGTCCGTGTTTAACAGTGGGTGTTATTGAATAAAATAGTTTAACATCAGACTGTAATTATATCATATTACTACAGTTATCATAATTAGTGTACTATGTTCCAACTATATCACGATTTCCACGTTATTGCCAGAACAAGAGGAAATAATTCACGACGAACATTATTTTCTCCGTAAACGAAATTTAGTCGGTCTGGCATTGAGTGGTGAAATATAATCACATTAACAGTTCATTTAAGTTTTGGATTCCGAGTTTATGTCAAGATAATTGATATTGTTAATAAATGACACTCATAGGAATATCAAGTAGCTGTGAAAAGAAGAACCGAAAAAGTTCTGGACGCATGAACGGACGGACAAACGGACTGATGGGAACTGTTTTCCTTTTGCAAAGGGAGAGGGTGCGACTGGGTAATAACAAAAGAAGCGTTGCAAAATCATTGAAAAGTACTTTTGAACACAGTTGACCACAATAAATAAAAAGATGGGTTTTAGACCTGCTTGTTTTACACTTAATGTTTTTCATACATTCTTACACCATTTCTTTAATAAAAAAAACCAATAAAATGTTTATTCTTTAGGCTATAAATTTAGTTCATTATTAATCTTAAAAGTGACTCCTGTATAGGCGTAATATGTACATTTTATCGATAAATAGTTTTTTTTAGTTTTCTGAATTACAGTTTGGAATTTAAGAGAAAACGAAAGTACATATTTAAATTGCAAGATATTTCAGTGTCAACATTTATTTTTATCAAAAGGTTTATTTTGAATTGTAGTAAACAAGGTTTGGTCAATAGTTTTCCTGTACCATCGATTTTTAAGTATAGGTCAAGATATGAGGCTGACTTCACAGTGTCTGTAGTATCCTTTATCTCAAGTTCTTTTGCGTAGATGCGATGTATCAAATCCCCGAAATTAGGATTGTTTAAAGATAATACGTCATCTATATAGCGGAAACTGAGATTGAAGTTATCGTACTTCATTCGTTGATTTTTGTGCGATACAAATGCATGGTTTTCTAAAATTTTTAGATCTGAGTATAGAACAGACTATCGTAACGGAACTGTCAATATTTATCAGTTCGGGGTCATGAAGTCCTAGGGTGGAACGGAATTAAACATGTAACATCATAGAATAGGAGTTCAGGGATAACTTGTGATCTTCAAACCCGTCTGTGCAGCATGTTAAGTTCAGTAAAGTTATATTGCTCTCAACAATTTTTATAATATATTTATAGACCTCCTGAGATTTAACCAAATGTCAAAAGCCTTAATCCAGGATGTAAGCATATTAAGTAATTGTGTCTTGTCTATTCCGTGAATAAAAAGCTATAACACATAAGAATTCATCATTTTGTTGATATGATGAAATGTGCTGACGAGTTATTATCAAAATGGTTTACAAAACAGATTGCATTTTAAAATGATTTACCTTTAGTTGAGCAAAGTAAAGTTATAATGAAAAAAATGGACGGATCATTGTAAAATGCAGGAATTTTATATTAATATTGACATTGAAGTTTCCATACAAACAGATGATACAGTAATTATAGAAGAAACGATACAAATATCAAACATACCACATAAAATCACAATGATAAAAGCTATCTGATTAAGCCTAATTAAAAAATAAATATTTTTGTCCAAAAAGCATTAAAAATGTTTATTGTGATTGATTCAAGAGATATCTCAAGCCATCCTCTTTATAATCAAACGGTAGTCCTCTTAAAATGCGACATAATTCTCTCTTTCTGCGTGTAATCTGAATGGAAAACGTATATCTTAGATATTCAAATGCATGTTTGAATTGTGTATTTCGCGGAATAGAAAATGATGAAGTTGTTTTAATTTCATTTCTTGATATTTCTTGAAGTTTCTTTGAAGTACTGTAAATTTAATATTCAACTCTTTAAGTATAGAATAAACGTTTTGATCAGGCTTTGATTCGATTAACTGGATTGATATACGCATTACATGCCAATTATAATTCCGGGGAGGGCTTATATAGGCATTGCCTACTGTCTGATCCAATTCAGCCTTATACTGAATAAAATATTGTTTAAACTAATAATAATTTTCTTCAATAACTGGATTTGTTTTACTTTCTATTGAGTTTTGAAACAATAATCAGCTAGCATATTTGAAGATCATTTTTTGTCCTTTACAGAGATAAGTGTCATAGACATGACCATTATTCCTATACCCTATTACGTAAACCTAAATGACAGATTAGCCATCTATATGAACGGTTTCTTGTCTCAAAGTTTTCATAATATAATATTGTTATATCATAAGAAAATCAAAACAAGACAAACAAAATAGAACAAAACAATATAAAAAAAAAGAAATGATCAAAAACAAAAATAAAAATAAAAATAAAACTATATAGAAATTAACTTTAATTAACAACGTAATCAATATCACCCATAATTCTTAGGTACTTAAAAATTGCAAAACGAAAACGAAACAAAACGGAAAGAAAATAATCGATAAAGGAAGGAATCGAAAAGAAACAATTTGATAAAATGAAACCAAAAAGTAATGAAAACATAATTAAACGACACAAATCTAAACAGAATGAAGCGAAAAATGCTCCCAGTTTTTAGTGGAATCCGAATTGCTCATTTACTTTTGTTACTTTGTATGTATGATTTTAGTTACTTTATGTTCTTTGTTGTTGTGTATTTCTGTTTTCCATGTCTGGTCTTTATCCCTGGATTACATTCTTTTGATTACCGCTATAACATTGGTTCCCTTGATTACTCTTAGAAAAAAGAAATCCGGTTTTAAGACATTTCGCAATTTACAAGAACCATAACGTTCACCAGTGCCGGACAATTCGACACAAAGACATTTCGGACCGTGATAAGATAATAAGATAAGAAAATTTATTTGATTCGGTATGTCATAAATACAAACAGAAGCTCTAAGCAGCTTTTGACCGAATATAAAACAATAACATAACAAAAACATGGCAAAGACATACAGACAAAGCTATACATACAATCAAGCACAAAATAAGCATAGCATGTTACAACAATAATATCGAAGAGAACTAAGAATAAAAGTATATAAACATGCAGGAACTAAATCTAAAGCAGAAGTACTATTATTCAAGTATAAGCCAAACAAAACGTATAGCTACAATAAGCAGGATATGGAACAGAAAGTTACCTGCATGCTGAAAAGCGACATTCCGAACCATTCCAGGACTGAATTAGGCTTTTGAAATGAGAAAAACTGTTTTCTGTCCTGAAATGGTCGAGAAGGCTATTTCAGAGTGTTGCCACAACCAATGATTTCTTATTAATGCCGGACATTCCGGCCAATAGACATATCAGACCATGACTAGTATAATGCTTTAGAACATATTTCATTATAAAATTTACCAAATTTAGAGGTTATAAGTATAATATATCAAATCAGCACTGACATAAAATATCAAAGTTGTTCTTAAGATAGTAAGAAACTCGTTTAGCTAGATCATTTAATCTCAGTCGACGTATTATCGTAAAACAATCCTAGTTTCGGGGATTTGATACATCGCATCTACCACAAAGAACTTGAGATAAAGGATACTACAGACAATGTGAAGTCAGCCTCATATCTTGACCTACACTCAGAAATCGATGGTAAAGGAAAACTATTGACCAAACTTTACAACAAACGTGCTCACTTTCATACAGAATTGTCAACTTTCCTCTCATCTGTGGCAACATCCCTTCAGCACCTGCGTATGGAGTTTTCATATTACTACGTTATACCAGAGCTTGCCGTAACTACGCAGACATTTGGTATCGCGCTAGGACTTTTACAGGTAGGCTTCTGGAAAAAGATTGAAGTCATCACTACAGAAGTTTTATGGTAGTCATCATGAACTCGTGGATCGTTACGGTATATCCATCTGCACCATGAAAACCGTTATGTTCAACGTGTCACAGTTTTCCTTTTCCTCTTTCCTCTACAAAGGACCTGACCTTTTATTAGCAACTTTAGAGGTGTTTCTAGAAAAGTGGAAGACGCTCAACCTAAAGGTGCACCTGGTGCATTCTCCCAGTTTTAAGTGGAGTCGGAGTTGCTCATTTACTTTGTTACTTTGTATGTATTATTGTAGTTACTTTATGTTCTTTGTCGTGTTAATCCGTTTTCCATGTCTGGCCTTTGTCCCTGGATAATATTCTTTTACTTTCCGCTAGAAACTTGGTTCCCTTGATAACTCTTTTAATTAATGTTTCTTCGGGAGCTTTACAAAAAATCACCTCTATCATATTATAAACTGGAAAAGCACCTCTATTGTAGATAGTATCTTATTTTTATATGGACTGGTATTTAAGATTAAAAACCTATCAGTCATAAAGATATGTAAATTTACGACGCGTGGAAACCTACATTTTTGATATTTAAATACAATTTTGTATTGAGCATTTCGCCGAAAAGAAAATAATGGCGTGGTTTTAATTTCACTTCTTTATATTTCTTGTAGTTTCTTGGAAATATCGTAAAATTTGAAACTTTAAATTTGAATCTTTAAGTATGAAAGACGCGTTTTGATCATGATTTGTTTCGATAAAGTGCATTGATATAAACATATGATAGACATTATAAATGTCTACTATAACCTGATATATTTTTTTTTCATCTTTTTCAGTTAGTATATTTTGAATATAGTTTCTGTCACAGAAACTAGGGCCACAGAGTTGACCATCACTGATATACCTTCATTTCTAAATCCTAAATGTGTATGATGGGTTCCTTGAGCTAAAAAATTAACCTGATTTTGTTAATTTCAAATTTTGATACATTAAGGATGATAAAGATAATTTTAGATCCACTGATTTTGTTATTATATCTTATACATCTTTTTGATTTTTAAACATTTCATCTTTGACATTCAAAAATTTGAAAATCGTCATAGAAGTGTAACTATGCCGGTTACGAATGTAATTATTCACCTTTCGACGATGATGTTTATTAAGAAAGAGTTAAAACAAAGAAGTAGTGCCGTATGTTTGTAATGTGTATTAGTCAAGGTTTTTTCATAATGGGACAAAGGTATATATATCCACTATACTCGACATACAACACATTTTCGAATTGAAGCTCTACTTTTTGAACCGTCGGAACTTACAGTTAGAGTTGTATCTCTTTTATTTAATCTGAAAATAGTTTGCATACATGCATGACGTGTTAGTACCAACGAGTCGCTTATTGGCTTAAATCCTGCGTAACAAATCCTCATCTCATACTAATAACCTCCATGTTGGTTTCTACGGGACGATTTGTTTACAAACGGAGTTCGTAAGTTCCCGTCGAACTCCGGTGACAATCGTCTGCTTGATCAACTTCTCGGTCTTGTACGTTGTTCGCGTAAAATAAATCCGAGATATCCGAAATAACGCCGAAATGAATTCTGAGTTCTTCGGTTTTTGGACAAACCATTTAAACGTAAACAACATCTCCTAGCAACCCGATCACTGTAAACATGGCCGACTTTTTACAATGTAAATATTGGCACCGAGAATTAAAATCTGACCGGAATTTAACGATTCAATGTTTAGGGAGAAGCATTTTGGCTAAACGACTGAGCAAGTCATTTAAGACAATTTAAACGACTTTAGGTGTCAATAAAGTCGTAGAAAATATTTTTATTCAATGTTTAACAGTATGTTATTCATGTGACGCCGAGTATAAGTTTCTATTACTATCCGTGTTGCCGTGAAGTGTGTTTTACAAACACCGATAAGAAACGCTTTAATTATTTGATATAAGTTTTTATTTGGTTTTTATGTCATTGGATAGCTAAATAAAAAAAAATAAATACAGTATCTGAATCAAGTTTTTCATGATGGGACAAATTAATGCCCAAAGGTGGTGGGTATGGAATGGTCAAGAACCGTTTGTTTACCATGTTTAAGACGAAAAAAGATGAAAATTTTGCAAAAATTGCTCCAAATTCAATCCTCTATGTTGTTATATAATGACTGTTCTTTTAGATAAAGTTATGGCATATATATAGACCGAAAAAGCACAATCTCTTCTACCATAGACGACAGCATAACAATTTGATATGGACTGGTACTTTAGATATTAGTATTAAAATCTTATCAGTCATCAAATGGTGTGAATTTATGACGTGTGTATTCTGAATAGAAAACCTACACTTTAGGTATTCAAATACAATTTTGTTTTGTGCATTTTGCCGAAAAGAAAATGATTAAGTGGTTTCAATTTCACTTCTTAATATTTCGTGTAGAACCGTAAAAGTTGAAACAATAATCTTTTTCAGCTAGCATACTTTTTTTCTGTCACAAGCCTGCAGTATGGCGCCCAGATGTTCACATTAATAACGTAATCAATATTACCCATAATTCTTAGGTACTTAAAAATTGCAAAACGAAAAGTTAAACATAAATGACAAGTTAATATAACGTGTCACTGTACACGTGTAATGGTCATCTGTGAAATGTATGTTATTTTGACATATGTAAATAAAAACAAAACTTGAAATCTTAGATTCTTACTTCCATAGATTTCAACATAAAGAAAGTGGTACCATAATATTCGACATATTACACCATCAAATCATTGCTTGATTACTAATTCTTCAACATTCTCTTTAGTCAATAGCAACCTGACAAATCAATTTTCAGAAAAGAGACCAAAACAAACGTTACATAGAAGTCATACTATTTTCTGATTGGTAATAAAATGAACTAAAAAATAAAACATATAAAGCCACATAACTAACCATGGTTGAAAACATGATTTTTGTATAAAACAATGGATTAGAATAACCCTATTCTCATACTTAAACTTTAGATAACTCTCCTTATATGGCAGATAACGCTTGTCATCCAAGATGGACTCTATTTCATTTATAAATGAAAACATTATATAACGTCATGACAGTAGTTGATTTTTTCGATAGTGTGGTCTATTCGACATTACATTCTACAATTTAAGAACGTTTAGCACTTTCAGCATTGATTTTTTCATTAAAAAAATTTACTATTTCCTTATTACTTGCTGCAGCTGCTCTCATGGGTGTGTACTGTTGGTGCTTTAATTTCCACCTAGCTCCAAGCCTTGCACCTTGTACATCGTTCAGTGATTTTTCAATACAACTCAAATCCGTGTGAGGCCACAATATCTCCACCGTGTACAAACTCTTGCTAAAACATGCAAGAGTCAGTAAACGTACTTTCTCATATTCGTCTCCAAGCAGAGATGACAAAGTTGTGTACTTCGATTCTAATGCTTTTGTTAGATTGCAATGTCCATAATATACTCACCAGCTGATGAGTTTTATTGAACACGTACAGAAATCTTCATTTACATTGTCATGTAAATCCAACAATAAATTCTGCCTATCTATATTACTCATATAAATGGCCTAGTCGTCAGCATTGTCTTTGTTTTGATTTTCAAACTTATAACCACGTAGTACCATTTTAGCACGGAACAGCCCCTTAAGTTCATTTTCTGTAAGTAAATCCATGAACGTTTTTGGTGAAAGATTCATCGTTCAGTGAGTTGTTTTTAAAGACATCAAACAGATTACTGACATTCAGGTCCTTGATATCCTTGAGCATTCTTTCAGCCAGCAGTTTATACTGGTTCTCTTCAACAACTATACACGGTACATTATTTTCCGATTTTGGTTTTATGGTTACTTTGTTCCAGACAAAGTCATTTGGCATATACGTATGTAACAGATCAAATTGTCTTTTCCCAAAGTGACAACCAACAATATCATATAAAACATCGTGTTTAAAAGAAAACCTTTCCCTCATTTGTATCAAGTAAACACCAGTCATGCTGAGAAATGCCTTCCGTAAATCATTATCTGATGTTCCTAGCAGCACTCCAGATGTTTCAAAAACTTTACGTTTGAAATTATTTGATGATAGTTCATCTATAGACAAAGATCCTTTAGTTAGCAAACACAAAATTAAAACAGAATATTTAATTGGACTCTTTTTTAAAATCGTGTCCAATGCCTTAGTTAAAATTTCATGTGGATTGTCAAAAAACGTCTGACCAAGTTTTTGCAATTTTTTGTCTTTTGAAAAAGTATAGCATAGCAATGGAAACATGCATGAAGTTGTGTTTTGGAGAAATGTGTTTGTATTGTCTTGTATCAATATTATTTGTTTTACAAAAGAATTCTAACATCTCTTTCCTTTCTGTTTCATTCAAAGACATTTCAACACTTTCAAGATCTATGATATTGTGCATAAGTCTTAATTTTGATTTTGATAATTCGTTAGATACTTGCTTCTTACACGTACAGACGATTTTTGTTTTCTTATTTAACCAACTGAATACAAAGCTCTCACATAACTTAACTTTCTCTAACATATTTAAATCTACCGCAAATGCCCCTATTACATCGTTAACAACGAAAAACTGTTTAACGTTAGGGTCCAAATGATACAGTATTTGTACAAAATCAATCGCTGGTACAACCGTCCATCCGTTTTTACTGTACTGTAAAGCTATATGATTGGCTGTCGCTTTTTCCTGATCCTGGTCCACCAATCAACGTGACGACTTGACAAGAGTTTACTTTTTTATCGACTGCTTCAAACGCTCTGGTACCAGAATAATAAACATTAGAAAGTTTTGTACGTTCTTCAAATTCATAAACTGCTCTAACATTATCTACAAAAAAGAAAAAAACAAATATGAAACTGCGAATGTACAAACTAAAAGCTGTAACAAAACATTGCTTTAAACCAAACTGTAATAGCTCTGGGGTTATTAGATGTACTTTCTAGATCCCCAATATACTAACGAAAAAATGTCATGTCCCGGAAGTAACAAAAAGTGACTGTCTTTACGGAGAAAATTCATCATTCATTTCCAAACAAATAAAAAATATAGGGTAAGATTATGTTTCTGTAAAAGTAAATTCATCTTTTCTGATAGTTTTCAAGTTTTTTTTTCTATTTTTTGTTTACTTATTTAAAGAAATGAATGTGATTTTTTTAAAACTTCGTGGATGTACATACGTGTATGTCCGCTTTTTCACTTTTGCTGTTGCCAGAACCCTAACCCGCCTTAAAAATATAGCTCCAATTGTATTATCCAAATCAAAGTATAGCTTTTCTTCGATAAGAAAGGTAATCGTTGTCTTGTTTGCAGCCGTTAGTTGCGTCTGAATTTTGTTTACGTCACATGATATGTGTACAATATTCCCACCATCCGTGGAGAACTTTAATATTTACGGTATCAGTACAGATTGATTTGACAGGTCAAAACTGAAAAGGATGTTGCTAGAGATGCCCTTAAAGGATAAAAAATGTGAAGTATTACGAAATGCTATAAAAATTATTGACCATTTTGAAAGCGTTTTAATAGGATTGTGATTTTGGAAAAACAAAATTTTTCAAGTTACTTACCCATTATTTAAGAAGGCAGATTTTCAAATAATAAATATTGGTTTCGCTTGTTTCTAAAACATACATTAAAATATTGCACTTGCGGATGATCGATGCAAACATTTTTCTCTGAACTCACTCCTTTTATAATGTCCTTTATTATTTTTACGAGCTTCGCACATACGATATATGTTTGGCAAAGCCCACGGTGATCGCTGATTTAGGCAATGCCTACTCCATATTAAAAAATCTTTAGAAAACCGAATACGAAGACCTGGACATCGATCTTTTGTTTTCTGTAAAATAACAGTGTTCTATATGATTTTTGATAGCATTTACAAACCCATAGGTTTTTTTTCTGATTGTTTGTTTGAAATGTATGTAGCACATACACTTTGACAAGAAAAAAGTTTGTAAGTACGCAATTGTATGTAATTTGTTTACTTCATGGCATGAAAGTTGTAACATGCTTAATTTTGTTGCGTATTAGTTGTAACATTTTAAATAATGCATAACAATATGTGTACACTTTCTTCTATTAATAAAATATCCACCAGCTCAAATTCATTTCAGTTACATAATTACATAATTTTACAGAATTTTTATTGCATTCACTGTAGAATCTCAGAGCTACCTAACTCAATGAACCTCCGAAGGCCGTCCGTGTAATGTTTGGGAGTGGGGAGATCCGTTCATATATGCATGAATGACCGAAAATAGCTGTTTAATCCTTTAATACTATTCCGACATTTGGGAATTACTTTTTTTTAAATGTGTTGAACCGGTTAATGTATTTTTAGAATCGAGTTCTGGGACATTTATTTTTAGGACGAATTTACTTGTAGTTAGTTTTTAAGCATTTATGTTTCTTTCCCCGAACTGAAAATTAATTTCTGTAAACAAACTGTACCGGTAAAGTCAATAAGGTTGTACTAAACAATTTGTACGGCTATATAAAGCGGTTTAGGTCGTTGCCACACTCTTTCGATTTACACGGCCGCCATATTGGTTTCAAGTTGAGTGGCGTTAATGCATGTATGAACGATCTGGCGAAGTTCATGCAAGTATAAACTTTCTGACAAAGACGTTCTCGACCAATCAAAAACGGCTATAAAGCATGAAGAATCACATGATTAGAATTATGTATTAACCATTTCTAATAAAAATCGATATAAGTCGGTGTCAAAATTAATGGCATATTTCATACAAGTTTGAAATATATTTTCGGATCATCAGTTACATTGTGTAATAATTAATGTTTCCATTCTTATTTTTTTCCAGGACTTATTACCCGGTTAACGAAAGCTGCGGTTTTATAAAGCATATATGAGAAGATTGAATTTCTAACAGCAGAAACGAACTTTGATGCTTTGAATCTCCATGCAAGATCAACCAAATGTGTATCTTTATAAGGTCTATTATTTTGATATATTATATTTAGACATGAATCGATCGCTTTTTTCCTCAAAATTGCCTACATTCTTGTCCACTAACGAATCATCGATACTCTACAAAATGATTTTTAGTTTGTTTAGAAACATATGATAACTTTTAGTAATTTAAACTAATAAGAAATGTATATTTGTGTTTTTTTCCTTGACAAAATAACTGTACAATAATCAGATTCTGTATGTTTTGCCTTATACAAAAAATAAAAAGATGAAAAAGATACACAAGCATTTTTCGTATAGTTTGCTCCCGCAAAACTAAAAAAGACCAGGCTTCAAAATATAATTGTATAATATTCACAATGAATGACAATGATTTTTCCTTTAATATGGATAAATATTTACGGTTGATTTAGTTGTCTTCAATCAGGTATAAGGGCATTATACTCTAATTAAACCCCGCAAATATCAACTTTGTTGTAGTAACCGAAAATATTAACATAGTGTGATTTAAAAATATTATGAAAGGTTATGGCTTTAGTTCAATGTAATGACGTCAAAAAGGTATTATTATAACTATACGTCATTTGACAAAAGCTGCCGAGTTTTGTAAGTTTTGTTTTTTCTGATGTATATACATCCAGAAACATGTCTACTTAAAAAAAAACTTTATACATATGACAAAAGTAATCAAGGAAACCAACTATATAATAATTATGTATTAACTGAGTGTGAAGATTGGGTGTAAATACCATTGTTTTGCCATAAATATAATCAGAAGGTGACCACAAACTACAAAATGTACAGAATATTTCAATTTTGGTAACTTCAACAATTTATTTCCTTTGAAGTATCCGAATTAACAATAAACACTTTTGATAAGTAGTTTTAGTTGTATTATGTGCAAAAGGCGCCATTAACGACACTTCGCCTTTGTCCACAACCTAACTTTCTTAATGTTGGATGCCAATATTCAAACGATTACTTCCCTTGTTTCCAAAGATCGGTTTCTCTTTTGTAATACCGTATAACACAAAATGGCAATGGAACCCCGTTTTAAAGTCTTACAGGCAGAATAAAAAAGAAGAATGAATAAGTGAACAAAGACAACGTTTGTACGTTGTTATATGTTATTACCTTTTACCTTTTAAAGTTTTATTTTCACTTATTGATTATTCTTATTCATGTTTAATTCAAGCAACTTCACAACATATTTTTTTCAGAAAAAGAAATCATTTTTCTTTTATTGAGTTGAGGTATCCCCTACTTTATTACTTTCAAATGATTATAAAATCGCGCGTAATAAAACCAAAATTATTTAAAAGAAAAAATGTCCAACAAAGCATATCAGACACTTATCTAAGAAGTTGAATTGTCCGCTATTTTTCGTGCATTACATAACAGACATCTACATAATGCATTTTTAGGAAGAGGCCAATTTGTTTTATGAAGAGGACATAAATAATCCAGTACGACACTGCACATGAGTGTTAATGTAAGATAATATAACATTAATTTGGTTGACCTTTATTCTACCATGATTTTTCAGTTTCGGGTGTGAGAAAAAAAATTAAATTGTGATTGATATGGCATATTTCACACTGTGTTCTCTTTCATGTTCATATTGTTATTATAATTATAAAAATTCGAAGTCAAATGTAAATATTTGGAAAAAATAGAGCTTACCACCAGTATGTGCATGTGTATCAAGAATTCGATTTATATTCTTCAGATAACCTTTATTTTTTTCAAGTTGTTCTTCTTTGATATGTAAATCCAAGTGATGCCTTAAATAAATACAATAACTAAATTATGGAACTAATGAGCATAAAACAGAGGGAGAAATGTAAAATAACAAAGCAAAATCGGGAAAACAGAAAAAAATATAATAAATAAATAATAATAATAATAAATAAAAATACTTATATAGCGCATATCTAATAAAATTACTCTATGCGCTTTACAAATAAACATTAAAAATAAAAAAAATCTAGCTAAAAACATTGTTATAAACATTTGTAACTACAAATTGTAAAGAGAGTAAATATAAATACATACATATATGGATATCAGTTCAGTCTTAAAAATAAGTATATCATGGTAAAAACAATGTTGCACAGTATATAGAGAAACACCTAATCACCATACGCCAGTTTGAAAAGGAACGTTTTAAGATGTTTTTTAAATGACGACAAGGATTTTTCGTTCCGTAACTGAGTTGGTAGTCCATTCAACAGGTTGCTAGCTGCTTTGTCGAAACGACGCTCTCCATATGTTTTAGTTTTTACCTTCGGTGTGACAAGAAGGGTTTCAGTCTGAGAACGCAGCAATCGTGACGGTTTGTAAACTTCAATCAGTTCCACAAGATAGTCAGGTGCTTGTCCGGTAACAGCTTTAAACGTATATAGCAAGAGTTTGTATTGACATCTAAATTCTACTGGCAGCCAATGTAAACGTTTTAACACAGGTGTTATGTGCTCACGTTTCTTAGTTCTAGTAACCAGTCTAGCTGCTGTGTTTTGTACCCTCTGTAGTCTTGATGTAATGTTCTTGTTGACTCCATATAATAAGGCGTTGCCATAGTCTAAACGTGATGTTACTAACGAACAAACTAGTGTTTTGCATGCATTGTCTGATAAATAAGGGCGGATATATCCGATGTTTCTCATTTGGAAAAAACAGGCTCTAGAAATGGCACTAACCTGCTTTTCCATACTCAGTAAACGATCAAAATAAACACCAAGATTTTTCACGATTTCAGAAGCGCCAACGATGGTTCGATCAAAATTAAGCTGACAGTTCTTTAAATCGTTTATGTGGCGTTTTGATGCAAATACAATCAGTTCGGTTTTGCTTTGGTTAAGCTTAAGTCTGTTTAATCGCATCCATGAACTTATGTCTGCTAAGCAATTTTCCAGCCGTGTGGAAAAATTGTCCCAGTTATCAGATGGTTTTAATATGAGATACACCTGAGTGTCATCAGCATAGCTGTGATAGTTCATGTTATGGCGACGGCAGATTTCTCCGATTGGTTTAGCAAACATACAGTAGAACTTAGGTCCCAATACAGAGCCTTGCGGAACACCAAACGTTAACTGTTTGTCGTTCGATATCGCCGATCCTACAACCACGCGTTGTTTTCTGTTCTGAAGGTATGACTGAATCCACATTAACGCCTGACCACTAATTCCATATGAGTGTTCAAGCCGTTGGATCAGAATCGGATGGTCTATGACATCAAATGCTGCCGACAAATCAAGCATAACGAGAACGGCGGAACAGTTGTTGTCGAGGGCTGAGGCAATGTCGTGGTGGACTCGTAGAAGTGCAGTTTCCGTTGAGTGGCGTGCACGGTACGCAGACTGAACTCAATCATGAAGAGCATTCATTTGAAGGTGATGATCTATCCTGAAAGATACGATTTTCTCTGGGATTTTTGAAACAAACGGAAGATTTGAAACTGGTCTATAGTTTTTAAAATCATTTTTATCTAAACCTGATAATGAATAAGTTAATAGTTTAGCTATTATATTTCGTACTCGGTACATGTATGGAAAAATTTAATGGTAGATTCATGTTTTGGTTTTATGTAAAATAACCAAGCAAAATCAAGGATACATCTAAAACAACAATATTAATAATAATAATAAATAAGTTAATACATTAGATAATACATTCCTGACTTGATACACGTATGTAAAAATAGATTTAACTTTTGGTTTTAAACCACGCTACATGCAGCTAAACTTTCCACTCCCATAGTGGCCATACGAGTTTCAGTGTAAATTTGTGTTGTATACAGAAATTCAAAATGAGCAAAACTGAAGTCAACTCAGCATTAAATTAGACAACTTGCGTTGCAAAAAGACAGCAACTCATCTTCGATTATTTGTTTCGTTGTTACCGCTAACTCTCTGCGATGAGAACGTGATATCGACATGAGAAGTTATTTAGAAAGTGGATAAACCGCATTTTCTTAAATTCTTAGTCAATGAGTCATGTGAAGAGATCACAATGGCATTTTTAAAAATCTACATTATAAGTGAAGGTTCTAGCATATGTAACCTTTTATAATGTTACATGTATCAGAAAAGAAAGTAATTGGGTAATCAAAATTTTCTTTCTTATCATAAAGACCATTCTGAAGTATATAAAACATGTTGTATATTTTGTCGTTAGAATGTCCTGCTCTGAAGAATATATTAAAAGGATCAGCAAACTCAGGATACAACGTCATTACATTTGTATGCTAAATTAAAAACCTTGCTTCATGGTATGGAAAATGGGAAAAACAGTTCCTATAATAAAAACTTTTTCTAAAAGAAAACACAATATCAAAACTAAATAACAAATTTACATTTTGTTTTCCATAACACCAGAAAAAATCTCAAAATATCAAGTCTTTCCTTCAACCTTAAAAAAACCGCAAGACTCACAAATATCTTGGGCGGATCCCTTTTTGAATTATTCCATTTTTTATGATATACTTAAAACTTAAAGTTGAATATCAGACTTAAATATCTGAGAGATGAAGAGTTTTGTTGATGAAGCTACTTTATATTCATTGAAATTATTTCCATGAAACATGTAATTTTCCAGACATCAATATAATTTGTTTCTTTTCTCAAATAAAAGAAAGAGTTAAATTTCAAAACGAGCCCAATACATTTTAAAGTAGCTGTTCGGTACACGCCTAAGTCCTTTAACAATTTTTTCATTGAATTACAGTGGGTAATTCAATTAACTTACCTAATGAGATTATAATGCATAAACTAACAAGTATACCAAATTCTACACTTTTCAGAGAAACATCATCTGTAAAACAGGCAATAAACTTTATAAATTATACCATGTCACTATCAAAGGTCTATTGTCTGGTATAAATTGAATCGCATACAAGATATCATTTTTATTCGAAATGAATATAGCTAAGCTATTTAAGGTTTTTTTTCAGAATATAGAAACGCAAATGCTAAATCTAATTACAGTAGGAATGTGTCCAAATTCTATAAGCAATTAAGCCCTTGTAATTTGATGACATTTTCTTCGTCATAGGGGTATACTGTTTAACCCTTGTTCGTGCTACCATGTTTCACTTACCACAGTGACTTTAAACGTGAACACATTCTTCCTGTAGGCATGTTATACGATGGGGTTTATTTTCGTAAAAATCTGACAACAATATGTTGTTTACCAAAGACTGTTCATATTTTTGACTAAATGTCGTGATTGAAAGCCGGGATATCAGTACTGAGCCATTGCTGACGGGTTTTTTACTTGTTAATCGTTATATATTAAAGTGTAATCAATGGGACCAAAGTTATAGCGGTAATCAAAAGAATGTAATCCAGGGACAAAGACCACACATGGAAAACAGGACATACACAACAAAGAACTGGAAGTAATTAAAATCATACATACAAAGTAACAAAAGCAAATGAGCAACTCGGACTCCACTAACAACTGGGAGTATGGACCAGGTGCACCAGTAGGGCAAGCGTCCTCTGATTTTCTAAAAAGTCCTGTCCGGGGTAGACGAAAGAGGAAAGAAAAACTATGACATGATGAATAAATCCGTTTTCATGGCGCAGATGGATACACCGTAACGATTCATGAGTTCATGATGACGACCATAAAACTTCTGTATTAATGAGTGGTATAACAGAAGTACATGTTTTTGTGCCATACATGACAAAAAAAGATAAGCTAAATGAAGAGCAATAAAATGAAAAAGTATACAAGGGAATCGAATCCCTTACATTGTCCCTCCAAGGCTATTACGTTTTGTTGGTTTTATATTATCAAAAAGTCCCGTTAAACAACACATACTTGTATAAATATATACTAGTACAATTAATTAATGTGCATAGATCTTTTAGGGTTGTAAATACTGCTGAATTTTCCCTATATTTTTAGTAACTGTTGAACTATAATCAACAAAATTTGCCCTAGTCCAGCTTAGAATATATCCTAAAATATCCGTTTTATGTTTATCAATTTATTTAAACTATATATACATGTACAGATGAGATCAGTTCTAATCTCTCACGAAACTGTCCTAGAACCGTCAGAAGAACAGTATTATGACAGATTTAGAACAATTCTCGGACAGTTCTAGAGTCAGCTTTTCTGAAAGTTCTAGTAGAGATGGCTCTACAGGTCGAACTGCTCTTGTAGCGCCAGCTCGATTAGAACTGTCAGAAAAGTTGCCACTATTAGCAGAACTGTTCTTGTAGATTAGGTTTTGCTGGCAGAACTGTCAGATGAGTCGACTCAAGAACTGTTCTATGCCACTTTTATAACTGTCCTAGAAACGGCTCTTCTAACAGTTCCCCCTGAGAGGTAAGAACCGATCTCATCGGTGCATGATGAGACGGTTTGAAGAAAAGAGGATGCGTGACGAGGAAAGTGGTGATAGCTAACGTTTATGTGCACTTGCGCACAAAAAAACATACATACATTTGTATTTTATACATATTTTATAAACACGTTTTGGTACAGCTTTTATTTTTTCGTGAAATAATTATTATACCAGACAGATAAAATCTGTAACATAATTGAGTTCATTTTCCAAATAAGTTCTAGAGCTGCTTGGTCGGACTTCACATGTTCCGTTATGGCATCATAATATCACAAGTCTTATGGTTTGTTGATGAAAAAATCTCGCTAAAGACTTCCGTTACGCGCGCGCCTGCTCATTAGCTAATTATTTTGTTTTCAATGGAAACACCTTGAGAACAATCTGTCTCAGACTAACGAAACCTGAAAACGGGCGGCTGATGAAAATTTCAAGTTTTTTTTTTTGTTTTTGTTTTTGTGTAGTTGTAGCACTAGCTGTCAATTTATTTATAAAGAACATAACTCTTTGTTTCCGTATAAAACATGTCTAGCAACTGATCCAATAGTTGTATTAAGATATTTTACATCATTGAAATCATGTTGATGCTTATAAAAACGTATATATAAGTGAATGGCATAATTATTTGACCAATCAAAATTCAATTTAAATAAAAGCGGAAGTTGAGTGTAGTTAGGTCTGACAAACGTCTTGTTTTCGACGTGAATAATATGCGGGTGCTTTTTCGAGATTTTATATGGTAGTATAGTTGAGTGAAAGGCCCATTGGTCTTTTGTGTAAGTCTTGTATTCTTCAAACCACAGTTTCAGGAATGCTGCGTTCGGTTCAGAAAGTATGAGTCCATTACTAAGATTATCATCCAGGGCGTGGCTTAATGTAAATGGGTACTTTCTCAGTGGTGTAAGGGACTTTAAAATGATTTCGTCAGTGTCGAGATAAATTCCACCATACTCTGCAAATAAACATTTACTTGAATGAATAAATGAAGTGTTTACTGTCATGTGCATAACTAAATTGTAAACTGTAAGAAACGTACGTGATCAGGATTACAAAACAAGAAAATCACAAGACAAAACATTATATAACAGTGAAACTTGTCAAACCCTAACCCTGTAAGAATCAGGCAGTGGGTGAAACGTGGTATGAAAAAAAATCACATGCATTTACTATAACTAGTTGCACCATCAGAATCAAGGATAACAGACAAGATATTCCGTATCATTTTGATATATTGAGTTATAATTTCACTGAAATGTTCTGAAAATGAACAACTCTGATAACTCTGTCGAAAACCCCATTTTGTAACATTCTACTGAAAAAATTATGAACAAAGCCATTGATACAGAGATCTAATAATGGTCTTTCCAAAAAGAGAAAGTATCCTTGAGTGATATTTCATTGTCAGATCGATGGGGTTTTGACATGCATGTTTCAGATTTTTCCCATTCTAACTGATTCTTACAAATACACCATAGAGAAAGTATCCTTGAGTGATATTTCATTGTCAGATCGGTGAGTTTTTGACATGCATGTTTCATATTTTCCCATTCTGCCTGATTCTTGCAAATACTTACACTAAATAATCCGAAAATCTGTGTAAAAGAGACATTTTTGAAAGTACGTTTCTGAAATGGAGTAGGTATTGCCTATATCAGCGAGCACCGTGAGCTTTACCATACTTTTACCGTCTGTGCGAGACACGTGGGAATAGCAAATAGATTTTGTGTCGCAAGTGCCATATCTTTATTTACGTTTCAGCAGCAAGCGAAATCAATGTTTTCATTTGAAAATCTACTTGGTTAAAAAAGGGGAAATGCTTTTTTTTTTTAAATGAATGAGTAAACATTTTTTTTTCCAAAATGTTGAACATATATTTTTTTTTCATAAAAGACTTTGTAGCACTTCGAAATACTTAACAATTTTTAACCCTTAAATGCATCTTCAGCACCATCATTTTCTGTTTTATCATACTTCTCCACGGATGGTGGGAATATTTTACATATATCATGTGACGTAAACAAAATTCAGACGCAACTGGCAGCTGTAAATTCCAAAAGAAGAAAACGATTGCCTTTCCTATCTTAGAAAAGCTTTACTTCGATTTGGATAATACAATCGGAGTATTTTTTTCCGAGGCGGGCTAGGTTCTTGACAACAGCAACGAAACAGCGGAGATACACGTAGCACTACGTATATCCACGTTCTTCCCGAACTTAAAAAAAAACACATCATATTCACTTATTTTAATAAGAAACAAAATAGAAAAGACTCGATAAATATCAGAAAACTTTTTTAAGATGAACTTATTTTTATTGAAGCGTAATCATAACCTGTATATTTTTATTTGTTAGATTTAAGGAAACGACCAATTTTCTCCGTAAGGACAGTTACTTTTGGTTACTTCCGGTACAGGACTTGCTTTTCGTTAGAATATTGGGGAACCAAAAGGAAAATTAGATAGTATACATGTAATTACCATAGAGGTCACATCGCTTCGCGGTGCTCGCTATCAGTCTAAATGTATTTTTAACTTGATATCATACCACTGTCTAAACCGAAAGAATTCTAAAGTCCTAAAGGGGATTGGTTTAGACAGGTTTCACTGTGTTATACCAATTTCCGGCATAGATGTACTGTCTGTCAATTTTGTTTGCAGTGGTGTTTCAAAAATTTTATTTATTTACATATCACTGAAACTTCGAAACTGTCGCTACAGAAAAACTCAAAACTGATATTTTGTATATTTACAAATTGATTGGTTCCTTTCCTCTTTCGATTACAATAGACTTGACTTTTTATGAACAACTCGGCGGGTGTATGGTATAAAACTTTCGGGGGGAGGGGGGTCAAAATTGCGAAAAATGGCCAAACTTTTGTCAGAACTTGCCAATAATGATTAAAAACGATGAGTGCTGTCAGAATCTGTCTGGCAATTGAGCAAAGTGTGCATGTTCTGTCCTACGACAGCTTCTGCCAGCCCGTGGTCAGACCCTGTCAAGATATCTGTATTATCTGCCTGCCACAGAACAGTCATTCTGTCAGAATTTAATGGAAGTTAGAAGTGGTCACAACTTTAACAAGGACACAAGGTCTCGACAGTTTTATTGGGACATTTATGTATATTTGCACAGGTCGTTCATCACCTACTAGTACCTAAAAATAGAATTGACCCAAATCTTTGAATTATTAGTAAGATATTTCAACGAACATAATATTGTATTTGATATATACATGTACGTGTAAACAAATATGGCAATCTATATACTTCAGAATAATTCTGAATTGAAGAAAGCTATCATACAAAATACATGAAAAATGTATGTTTGCTATAACTGCGCAGGCCAAGTTTTGTGCACAGCGAAACACGTCTAAACTGGAACCATTTCGGACTACAGGTTTTGTTCGGTTTGCACAGGTTCAAATTCTATTGAGACTGAAATGAATGGACTTCATAAGATGTCTGGTTTAGTAAATTACTCTTAAGGAGGTAGATCTAGGGTAAGGAACACAACTCTTACAAATCATTGGAACGTCTGTATTCACCATTTTACATCAATCTCGTGTAAGTATCAAAGTGACTTGGATTAATTTTATTCTGTCTCAGTTGAAAGCTTGATAGGCTCTGGAGAAATTGAATATGATACAAACATATCACTGACCTCTAGAGTTATGTCCCATACACTAGGTCTACTTCCTTAATTACGGATTTTTACGAGTTCGGTTAAAAAAGTTTCACTATACTTTCACTTTTTCCAGAGGTTATATAAATCCTTATTTCTTAAGGAGGTACCTAATATCTCTAATTTATTTAGGCCGTTTAAAATTCTTGTTTTTTTTTCAGTGAGAATTTGAAAACTTTTGATCACAAAGATGCTTTGAATTTGATATCAGAATGTCACAAAAATAAAACTTTTTTTTTGTCGAAGAAGCTCGATAAAGAATCAATAATACTAGTATATACTGTATAATCCTGCGTACAGCTAGTGTACTTACTTTGAAGCGTTTGTATTCTTCCTACATCGGCTTTATGTTCTAACTTGGCCAACTTCTTCCCGAACACTGTTTCCGGTGGCTGTCTAAAAACGTGTAATATATTTGGCACAACATGAAGTAAATAATCCCAGTAAAAACCGTATGGCACATGGTCTCCGTGAAATAATATCAGGCATGGTTTCAGAAACTTACTAGCACTAATAACACTGAGGAAGTGATAAAAATTCAATTCATGTTTTGAAAACCACATATAGTGGACGATATTTGGCACAGGGTTTCCGTCATAGCAGTTGTGTAAAATATAGCTATTAAGACACTGCGAATCGTCATATATCTTTTGAACAGTTCCAACATTTTTTACTTTAACCATCATAGCTGTAGATTGTTTCTGGCAGTTGATCAATATTTGTTGTCGTTCCTGACCTGCATGGAAGACCGGCATACTTGGACAAGGAACTGTACATTGGAAACTCCAATTATTAACTCTATTTTTATTGCATTGCTTCACATTTAGGTTGAACTTGTTTAGAGAAGATTTTAATTTCTTTATAATAAATTCATTCAGCTTGATAGTGTTTAGATGGAAATTTAATGTTGTGAACGAGTGTTGTGATTGACGGGGGGTTGTGTATGGTGGATTCCGTTTCTCAACGCAAGAACAGTTCTTGAACTTCATTTTGCATTTTACATCCAAGCATGTCTCATTACTGTTTTTATCTGAAAAGAAGTAAGCATGCGTAATATATTTTCATATTAGATAGTTGAAATTGTCTTATTTAGTGCCCGATACAGAGATCAGGTTTCCGGAGCTATTGTTGGTCCATTTTCAAAAAAAAATTGTCCAACTTTGACTGAGTTCCAACACACATAAAATTTTGCAGTAATGTTAATTGACGAAATGCACCTTTCACATAGTTAATTGTTAATGTTAAGATAGGTTGGTTAAGTGTTGAGGTGGAGAGTTAAGTGGTGGGATGGCGAATTAAGTGGTGAGATGGCGTATCGAGTGGTGAGATGGCGTAAAAGTGTTGATGAAGCGTGGTAAAATAATTTTGACTGCTGTTCATGAAATGAAAATGGAGGGAACATATTGCATTGAAAAGGGTCAATGGGTATATCAGAACTTACCCAATTCTTACATGGAACGTTACTTATAAGATATAACTTTTTATTATCTTATACGTAAGGTTGGGCCAATACATTATTCTATTCGTATAAGTTCTAATTGAAATAAATGTATACGTACACAGGAGGATCAGAGATGGGAGGTATTTATTACAATCATATGTATAAAATTTATGATAGACTGGATATCACTGGAGCACACCCACCCTCTCCCTCCTTAGGCACGTCAGCACCACCCCCTTTTTCGGAATATCTGGAACCCCCTCCACCAACCACAATACAGCTAATACTTACGGTTTCTGCCGTCAACGAAGTTCTGTGTCTTGTCGTATAATATCGTAGAAGTTTCTATAAACACTTTCTCTTTGTGAAGAAAAGCAAAAACGAAAAACAAACACAGAAGAACGGCTAGTGGGATTTTCTTTAGAAAGTCACCCATTTTTAAATAAATCTGATATCACAAAAGAGGATTTCGTTCGTCTGAAAAGAAAATGACCGAATCCGTCATTTCTTTGGCAGTTAATTTTCTAATTTATGAGTAAAGCCACCAGTTTAGGTAACTGACTAAATTCTAACGATTTTACGTGGTTAATTTCATAAAGTTCTCTCTGCTGTTTACTTATAAACTCCATTCAAATATTTAATAAAAGTCGATTACATGTACAGGAATGTAAAACTATATTTACTTTCTTTAAAAGTGAATACAAAAATGTATCTGTTCAATACGAAAACGTTTACTTTATAGCACGTATTGAACACATTGAACTGTAATTTTGTTTCCCCATTACGTATGCGTAATCCATTTTATATTCCAGCATTTAGCTGAAAACAAAGGTCTCGAATAGCACAAACACACAGCTTTCTCTTAGAAATGCATTTCTGAGATCGTAGGCTGACTCCACATGGGTATAAATATATATATATATGTATTTTTTATCCAATTCATTGAAAAACAATATATCCAACTCGAGCATACAGTATGGGTAAAAAAAATCGGATTCCCGTCTTTGATTCTTTACCAGGTTTTTTTTTTCGGGTTCAGGCCAACACAACGTCCACCAATTTCTACCAATACTCAAGGTGTAATACAACGTTTTTCCGCGCAGTCAGCTGTTGTGTTTCTTGTCCAGACGTCAATCATCGTCACACAGTGGCCCCGATGTTAATTGTTACATCACAATCATGTTCTGGTCATATAAAACATAAAATTCACATCTTTGTTTTGTCCTTTATTTTGTACCCTGAGGTCATATGTTAATTGTAAGCCACATATATACGTCAGTTTTTGGCGTATTTTCGGAAACAGTATAATTCATATATAAGGTTTTTCTTTTCTTTTTTTTTTTTTTTATAAAATGTCGTTTTTTCACTCGAAGATTTATGTACACATTGTATGTCGACGACCTTCATACACTACAAGCTCGATGTGTAGGATTTTTATTGATACTTGTGTCCTTCCCTTCGTCACAGTTTCAGTTTCCAAACAATAATTTTAAAGCTGCTCTGATCATTTTTTGTGGATTTTTAAATTATTGGGCAAGTTCGATTTAAATTGCATATTGCATTATGCATTCAGAAGTAATTTGGCTTTTTCACTTCGAACGTTACCATACAAATGTATATAGAGATCTTTTCGAAAATTTAACATTGTGATCACCGTACAAATGTATATAGAGATCTACTCTTTGTCGGTACGGCAAGTTTAAGTTTGAAAACTTTTTAAACAATTTTACATGTACACTGCATCAGCCACGTCATTTTCTTTGGAAGGAGAAGTATTTTATTGAACCGAATGGGTACATCAGGTACTAAGCAATACATTACTTTATCCGTTTAGTTGGTGGTGGGTGGGATTTTTCTTAACAATAGGGCTAGAAATGCATCTATTCCTTTAGCTAGAAACAAAACGCATATAGTTTAAATTATGTTTTTATTCATTATTTCTATTTTTAAATAAAAACAAGACATTTGCGACAAAGTGACATTCATACAATGAATCCAATTATATTATTTACAATTTCCCGAACAACTTCGAGAGTTTTCTCGTATTTCAATTAAATTTTCCACCAATTTTATATAGAATTACAAAGCTAGTGCAAAACCACTCTAGCCATCACAATTACAAACAACATGAGGAAGGCATTTGCCCTACATTGTAAATTAAGTGCGAGCGAAACATTTAGTAGGTTCCCGTATAAATAAAATGAATCTCAACTCATTTACAATTTTGCTTAATTTGATTAATGATAATTTCTACAGTGTTCCAAATATTTGAAACTTTATCGATTAAACAGATCCGGGATCGGCGAGGAATGTCTTGTTTTCACCGATTTTACAATGACCGAGGAGTTCCAAATGATATTTGGGTCTTTGTAGCTTTTTGTCTAGCAGATGCTTTGAGTACATTTCAAATTTTCAATATATAGAAATAAGCGTTTTGCTCTGACGAAAGTTTCTCAAATGATCAATATGATACATTTTACAAGAATTATATTAATTATAATATTATATTATTATAATAAGTTTTACCTCATATCTGACATCAACACAAATTTGGTCCAATCAGATCGCTTGAAATTGAAGAAGGATCGGGAAACTTGAAAATATCAACAGAAAATATGTAACTAATTACGTTTATTTCCAGTTTTCCCTTTTTAAATTCGAACGGAATATTGCTAGAACAATATATTATAAAATCGCAACATGGAAACGTTAAGGAGGCAGATCTATAGGGTAAGAGACATAATTAGTGATATGTTTGTGTCCTATTCGATTTCACCAAAGCCTTTGAAGCTTTCATTTGAAACAGAATGAAATCAATCTAAGTTACTTTGATGCTTTTGAGATTGATGTCAAATACTGAATACAAACGTTCTAATGATTTGTAAGAGTTGTGCCCCTTACCCTATATCTACCTCCTTAAATGATACCCAAAACACGGCCATGCATGGCATGCAAAATATGCAACTTCCTGTGTATGCAAACACGGAAAAAAACTACTGTAGTTTTTTCCATGGTAACCATGGAAACAACTTTTTTCTATGATATTTAATGACCTTGAATATCTTTATGATAGAGGTCATATTTCGTGCGAATGTTGACTTTATCTCATACATCTAAGGATATTCTAGTTCAACAATGTGGACGATGAAGCTTTAACTCCCTTTGAAGGACTTTATCCCTGGTTCTACACACACGTTGATTTGATTAACATGTTGCATATGTACGTGTATTGTAAATAATATTATATAGTATGTTTCACATCTTCAAAAAGGCATTCCAAGATATAATAAAGGTAGAGTTAATAACAAATGTGCATTAGGTGACACCGCTCTGCCATTGTTAAGGTTGCAGCCGTCTTCACTACAACATGTGGTACAAATCCAGTCACTTCCGGTTTTATCACATGGGATTGAAAATGCATGCTCTTTAATCTGAAGTTGACATGACGAGTTCTTAGTGCAGGTTTTGATAATAGAAAGTTGTTCATTTACATCTGTAAGACAAAAACAATAGTATGCATAAGAATATTCAACATTATATGAAATATAGAAAGGAAATGTTCAGTGCAAGATTCAAATAATACAGCTCAGAATACATGTACACGTATTTGTATAACCATGGTATAGTACGCTTTGCAGTATATATGTTCTAGGTCATTGGTACAGAATGCTGATGTTAATCATGCTAATTATGCGGAATACATATAACACCCTTAGACTGATAAAGCTGTTTTTTTTTCATAAACGGTGTTAATGAGTATATCAAACATTTAAAAGAGATAAATAAACTACATATGTACATGTAGTCTGAGTATTTAGACTGTTTTTGTACTCATGTGTAGATAAACAGTTGCTGAACTAACCTAATAGTATGTAAATAATTAATTTGACTAACACGTGTCTGGATTTTTGTTTGGCTTACCTGTGTATGGAACTTGAGTTGACTAATAACTTTGAATGGAACTTTTGTTTGACTGACATGTGTCTGGAATTTTAGTTTTATTATCTTATGTCATGAATTTGGGTCTGACTAACCTGTGCCAGGAATAGGGGTTTGACTAACTTGTGACTGGAACAAGAGTTTGAATAAAGATTTTAGTAACCTGTGTTTGAATCGTATGTTTGACTGACGTACATGGACCCTTCGGTTGACTAATCTGTGTCTGGAACTTGCGTTTGATAAACCTGTGTCTGAAACGCCTGTTTGGCTAACCTGTTTCTGGAACTTTAGTTTGACTAAACTGTGTCAGGTCCATTTGTTTGACTAACCTTTGTCTTGAACTTTAAGTTGACTTATCTATGTCTTGAACTTTAGGTTTACCTATCTATGTCTTGAACTTTAGGTTTACCTATCTCTGTCTTGAACTTTAGTTCGACTAACCTGAGAATGACACTTTAGTTTGACTAAATTGTATCTGGAACTTTAGTTTTACGAGCTTCTGTCTGGAATTTTATTTTGACTAACCTGAGTCAAGACCTTTAGTTTGACTGACCTGTGCCTGAACGTTTAGCTTGATTAACCTGTGTCTGGAATGTGATTTTTACTAACCTCTGTCTGGAACTTGATTTTGACTACCCTCTTTTTGGAACTTGAGTTTGACTGACCTCTGTCTGGAACTTGAGTGTAATGACCCTTGGTTTGACTAACCTGTGTCTGTAGTTTTTGTTTGACTAACCTGTGTCTGTAGTTTTTGTTTGACTAACCTATGTCTGGAGGTTTTGATTGACTAACCTAAGTCTGTAGTTTTTGTTTGACTAACCTGTGTCTGGAACATTAGTTTGACTAACCCATGTATAGAACTTTAGTTTGACTTTTATGTGAATGAAACTTTTAATTAGTTTGACTTAACTTTTTCTGGAACTTTAGTTTGTCTTATCTGTGTATTGACTAACCTGTTGCTAATATTTTAGTTGACTAACCTGTTGCTGATGTTAGTTTGACTAACCTGTTGCTGATATGTCAGTTTGACTAACCTGTTGCTAAAATTTTAGTTGACTAAGCTGTTGCTGATATGTCAGTTTGACTAACCTGTTGCTAATATTTTAGTTGACTAACCTGTTGCTGATATGTTTGTTTGACCAACCTGTTGCTGATATGTCAGTTTGACTAACCTGTTGCTGATATGTTTGTTTGACCAACCTGTTGCTGATATGTCAGTTTGACTAACCTGTTGCTGATATGTCAGTTTGACTAACCTGTTGCTGATATGTTAGTTTGACTAACCTGTTGCTGATATGTTAGTTTGACCAACCTGTTGCTGATATGTCAGTTTGACTAACCTGTTGCTGATATGTCAGTTTGACCAACCTGTTGCTGATATGTTTGTTTGACCAACCTGTTGCTGATATGTTAGTTTGACCAACCTGTTGCTGATATGTCAGTTTGTCTAACCTGTTGCTGATATGTCAGTTTGACTAACCTGTTGCTGATATGTTTGTTTGACCAACCTGTTGCTGATATGTTAGTTTGACCAACCTGTTGCTGATATGTCAGTTTGACCAACCTGTTGCTGATATGTCAGTTTGACTAACCTGTTGCTGATATGTTTGTTTGACCAACCTGTTGCTGATATGTTTGTTTGACCAACCTGTTGCTGATATGTTAGTTTGACCAACCTGTTGCTGATATGTCAGTTTGACTAACCTGTTGCTGATGTGTTAGTTTGACTAACCTGTTGCTGATATGTCAGTTTGACTAACCTGTTGCTGATATGTTTGTTTGACCAACCTGTTGCTGATATGTTAGTTTGACCAACCTGTTGCTGATATGTCAGTTTGACTAACCTGTTGCTGATATGTTTGTTTGACCAACCTGTTGCTGATATGTTTGTTTGACCAACCTGTTGC
Source organism: Perna viridis (assembly GCA_037379345.1). NCBI lineage: Eukaryota > Metazoa > Mollusca > Bivalvia > Mytilida > Mytilidae > Perna > Perna viridis. Next base: position 27,499,471 of record CM074523.1, read on the forward strand.
TGATATGTTAGTTTGACCAACCTGTTGCTGATATGTTTCTTTGACTAACCTGTTGCTAATATGTCAGTTTGACTAACCTGTTGCTGATGTGTTAGTTTGACTAACCTGTTGCTGATATGTTTGTTTGACCAACCTGTTGCTGATATGTTAGTTTGACCAACCTGTTGCTGATATGTTAGTTTGACTAACCTGTTGCTGATATGTCAGTTTGACTAACCTGTTGCTGATATGTCAGTTTGACTAACCTGTTGCTGATATGTTTGTTTGACCAACCTGTTGCTGATATGTTAGTTTGACCAACCTGTTGCTGATATGTCAGTTTGACTAACCTGTTGCTGATATGTCAGTTTGACTAACCTGTTGCTGATGTGTTAGTTTGACTAACCTGTTGCTGATATGTTTGTTTGACTAACCTGTTGCTGATATGTTTGTTTGACCAACCTGTTGCTGATATGTCAGTTTGACTAACCTATTGCTGATATGTCAGTTTGACTAACCTGTTGCTGATATGTTTGTTTGACTAACCTGTTGCTGATATGTTTGTTTGACTAACCTGTTGCTGATATGTCAGTTTGACTAACCTGTTGCTGATATGTTTGTTTGACCAACCTGTTGCTGATATGTCAGTTTGACTAACCTGTTGCTGATATGTTAGTTTGATTAACCTTTGTGTTTAATTGTATTGATTCTTCATTATTCTGTTGCCTGGATATTCCTTTCATATGATTGCGTTATGACTTTAAACAGTGTACCTTTCGTTTGACTAACTGAATAATAAGGCTACAGTTTGACTGATATGACTTGAATAACCCAGGATTACGATTTCAGTCTTTTGTTAAGCTGACTTTGAGACTTTTGAGTGACTTACCTGAATAGTAAACCGTAGTTGGCTTACGTGAATAGATAAGCTACGTAGTTGACTTACCTGAATAGGAAACCGTAGTTGGCTTACGTGAATAGGAAAGCTACATAGTTGACTTACCTGAATAGGAAATTATAGTTGGCTTACGTGAATAGGAAACTATAGTTGACTTACCTGAATAGGAAACTATAGTTGGCTCACGTGAATAGGAAACTATAGTTGATTTACCTGAATAGGAAACTATAGTTGGCTTATGTGAATAGGAAACCTGAAAAGAAAACTACATACTCATTAGTTGACTTACCTGAATAGAAAACTATAGTGGACTTACCTGAATAAGAAACTGTAGTTTGACATGTATCAAAACCGGATTCACAGGTTTTCAGGTTGTATTCACCAATGCATAAAAAATTGTTTGGTTCATTCTCACAGTTGTAACAGAGAAGCCCAAGACAACCTACAACATACAACAACACTGCTTTAGAAATCAAACATATTTGTAGAAAGAATTTAAAAAATCTCCGCCCTGCATAACAATCAACAGTAAACGAAGCATTATGTACAACTTCAAAAGTAAATAAAAGCTCCGCAGCGGCAGACGTTCGTTTCCTACTAAGTGTAACTTTGAAGCCCGGGTAATATTTTCGTTCCACATGTTTTTCTTAAATATGTACCCGGGTCACACGAAATCTGGTTCTCTGGTCTATATCATAATCGTCCCTAGGATAGCAAAAATATAGACTCTATATTGACACTAGGGTCGCTTATGATATTGACCAGGGAACCAGATTACTACTAACCGTTGCAGAGAGGCATGTGGAAATTCTCGGACATAATTTAAGGTAGGAGTTACGTAAATTGTATTATACTAAATAACATAACCTTTGCGGAAAAGAAAGACCAGAAGATGTTTACGAGAAAGAAAAAATGAATGCACACGAAAGTAATAACGACAATTTGGAATGGAGACAGACCAGGATAGAAGAGTAGTAGACATCTGCCAGTTATGCTGAAAGGGTGTAAAAACTGTATATAATTCTCCCCTATTCTTGCATAATTGCAGATCTGAGCGAAGATATGGTCGTGGGAGCACTCTTTATGAAAAATAGAGAAATTTGGAAATTTCCTCCAATTAAAAATAAATTACCAGTCATGTGTCGACGAATAAAATATATATGAAAACAAGTTAGACGAACGATAATTTAAAATCATTTGTATGAGAAGAGTGCGTTACATTTTTGTGAACATACAACAAATGCGCGTAAAAATGAAAAAAAAACAAACAAGGAGAAAAAGAAACAGATAAAAGGATTGAAAGCCGCGCTGATATATCTTGCCAAAGAGCCATACAAAAGGAAATATCCCTGAATAAGTACGGCTTACAATATGTAGGATTAAACAGCTATTTTCGGTCGTTCAAGCATATATGAACGAATCTTTCCACTCCCAAACATTACATAAACGGCCAAAGGCCGTTCATTGAGTTTGGGAGCTCCGAGAATAGGAGCTAGAAAACCGCATATTCACAGATTCACAGATATTGAAAAGTAAGTTCCAGAGGGGTTACATGATAATATTTGCTGATCACTCTCGACAAAATACTGCGTGATTTTTTTTTATCCGACGTTTGGTCCACCACTGGTAATAGAAATCAAACCAAAATAATGTGGTAATCGAAAAAAGGGGGGGGGGGTGGTCGAGGGAAAAAGCACAAGATATCAAATTGGCATCCCTACAACAAACTATCAAATCAATCAAAATACTCTTGTACTGAATCAATTTACATCGATTGTTTAAATTAATCGTCAAATTGCAAAAATAGTGTTAAGATAGAAAGAAAGAATCGGGATCATTTTCAAATGTATCTAAACACAAGCTTGATGTTGTAAATTGTCAAAATTAAACTCATTTATTCAAATTTACCATTCCTATTACAAATGACGATCAATTTGTCTTTAAAGTAGCACAATAAAATTCAATTGGCACCGTAGCAGTGCGCCAGTTTGTGTGATATTCAGGTTCGTTGTCAGTTTACATGGAACACCTAGAACTTACTGACATCTTGCATAGTTGAACTACAAACTACTAGTTTGTCTTTTTTTAGTTTTTCAAGTCAAAATTCAATTTAGCGAACTCCAGATGCCCTTTTTTACATGTACATGTACTTCTCATAATACAACTTGTTATCAGTTGATAAGCTATAACTTAAGTGCTACAAATAACGCCATACGGTAGACTGATACCATTCCTTAGAAAACTGCATGATCAAAATTACTATACCCCATGAAATATCAGTTGCCTTTGACAAGGGTTTGCAAAAAAGAGGGGAAGTGGACGGGGTTACAGTAGTTTGACAGGTGCACATTACACAAGTAGAATGCATTTTTTCATGTCTGACTTTTATAAGCCCCGTTTAAAAAAAAAACCCAAAAAAAACCCGAGACCCATCGTGAAAATATGGCATGAAAAGCTGTTATTATGATGTATTTCCAACAAGATTGTTACGAGTACATTTAGCTATACGTATAGTGGAGGGTAGAACATAATCAGAATTGGTTTGTGCTACAATAAACTGATTGGATTAGGACAGAGTTATACTTAATTCGTAATTCACCGGCATTTCTATGTCCCATTTCCCCTCATGACGGGGAATAAATTCACTGTAATATAATCCATAAAATCAGTATCTCAATTCTAAGGCACCCATTGTGTAATGCTTCAGAAGATTTCCCAGCTTTCCTATCACTGTCAGCTATGTCTCCTTCATGTAAGAATACAATGACTTCATTAAAAATCACTCCTTCCAAATATCACATATATTCATTGAGCTTTTTTTATCATTCAGGCCACACAATAATGCAGCGATCACGTATCCATTTTTTTTTTTAATTTTGAAGACATCTTTTTTTTTTCGATACAAATACATGTTATAACATAAATGAATATACAGAAAATGCATTCGTAAAATATAGCAACCTGAAATAAAATGGTTAGACAATGCTACACGTATTTGTAAATCGCCTTCTTCTTGAAAAACTTTGTTTCTTTGCCTTTTTGGTATTGTAATTCCCTTTTCCAACATCTTTGAATTCATTTGAAACTGATGAAAAAACTGTGCCTAGGGCCTTCCGTTCACTAATTTTACTACATGTACTATACATAAAACAAGTGTCGTAGCTAGCCTAGCGTTTCATTTACAACCGTATAACATGTAAAGATATGTGACGTCGCCGAAATAAATTTTGACGTTACCGAAAAAAAAAAAAAAACGAAAAAAAAGGTAAGTATTTCTACTTTAGGAGAGCATGACGGGTTAATGAGTTACGTTGTCAAGTGATTTTTATACATCTTTTGATAGCTATTAAAGATGATAATTATATATTATTTTTTAAAGAAAATTCTAGGCACCGTTATTTTACAGTACTAAAAATAATTTAATACCTGCCGTTTTTTAACAATTTCCCTACATATCTTATGTATGTTCATCATTGTTCTAGTATATTTCAAATCTATGTACTTAGAAAACGATGTCATTTTTTTTCTGTCATATGATTGCATTCGAGTCGATCTTTCCATATGCAAAATGTCAGAAAAATTGTAGGACGCAATAATTACGTATCTCCTACCTTTAAACCAAACGTCGTTTTAAAATCGGATAACGTCGCGTACACTCATTCACTTCTCCCCGACTCTTCAATATTTTTGCATTTTCAAAGAGGGCTAGTTTCAGCGTCTAGAGCCTAAGACGCTGTTTTGGAGCTTGCAGCCAGCCCTCTCAGAAAATGCACGAATCATGCAAAAGTGGGGAAATATTGAATTTTACGCTACCAACGACCTTTGATTTGAATAATGTGCGAGAATTCCGTAAGACTTGTCTTCAGTGGTAAGTAAGAAAGGAAACGAACGGCTGTTGCGGCGTGGTACTTAGTGTAAATCAAGTACAGCAATGCTTGAACATTTCTAAGCATGCGATAATTTAAAATTAGTCCTGAAATAAATGCAATAAAACACATCCAAAGAGTGTTGTCAAACTGGTGTTTGGCATACTTTTATTACATCACAGACATTTTATCAAGGTTTCAGGTAAAATACTACAATGTACATAAATGTGCATGTATACTCCACTAAAGGCTAGTACATGTGGTGAACCAATATGCCCTGGAAAGATGAGCAGTTCTTGCTCTTACAAGACACTCCACAAGCTGTTCGTTAAAAGGGAGAATGAGATGGAATGGCTACATGTAATCAGTAATATCTGCTTTGTAGCACAAGCCCATATAGCTTTCTATTATAAAACAATGATAAACAATGTTAAAGATACATGTATACATACAGCGTCAGAATCAAATAAAAGTAATATCAATCGGTTCATAATAATTATTTAAAACACAAAAGTTCCCTGATCTCAGATGAAATGACTCTTTAATACAGGACCAGGGGCGGATCCAGACACTTTGAGAAGGGTTTCCCAGAAAAAGGTTAAGATGCTAGGACATTATTTACCATTTTGTACCATGAAAACTACAAATTTCAATAGAAGGGAAACCCTGCACCTCCCTCTAGATCCGCGTCTGAAGACCAAACTAAAATGATTGTTAATAACATCTTTAGAACAATGTGGGTAATCATTGCATTCGCATATACATGTATTAAATTATAGAATAATTTTTATTGTATTTTATCATACCTAATCCGTTAGGAATGTTTCATAGATGAAATGAAAAAAAATCAATCATGATTGTTCAATAACAATGATTAACAAAGTCCAGTCCCTGCTGACTATGATAAATTGTTTGATATGATGGCGTGTCTAGACTTTCTTCCGCATTTATATATTTCGATGTTATGTATGGGCTTGTTTTTATGAGATATCTGACATCGCTTGCACATGACTAAAATAAAATATAACTAGAATAGGTATGGTGTACAGTAGAAGGAGACAACGACCCCATCGGGTTGATAATGACAGCCAAAGTCCACCATTTGGTCATGCCACAGGGCAGGCTACTGCGGGCCCTTAAACATCATTTAATACAGGTACAGCGAAAGAGTTGCCCCTATACACTCAAGTACTCTATTTCTGAATGCATGCAACCGCATTTATAGAAGTACTTATATATACGCTAAAATGTAAATATGTTTGCAAATTTATAAGCCTGAGACGTTGAAATAAAACTTAGTCTCGGGACCATCGCATCGCCACCTTCCTCTGTCACGAACCGTAGTCATCGCAAATTGACTCAACATCTTGCCGACGTTCATGAAACATAGACGAGGTTAAATTTAGTTTGACAGCATAGTTGAAGCAGGGGCGCATCCAAATATTTGACAAAGGGACAGATTCAAGATATAATTATTTGGTCATTTGGTGCATAGATTGTAGACGCAGTTGACAAAATTTTCAAAAAGGGGGAGGGGAGGAAACAGTCAGAGCAAACATGGTCAAACATATTTAGTTTGTGACTTTTTTATGAACTTAAAGGGTGACCTGACAACCATCATGTACATAGATACATGTACTCACTGCTCTGTAATTATTCGGTAATATTTTTCACCAGTGGTCATGATACATGTACATGTCAGTTTGATACCAGCGGAAAAACTACACATTTACTCCCGTTGTAACTAAGACAGCGATAACATGGTAATAACCTATACAGCTCACAATCCGTATTATATCATTTAAATCAAAGTACAAAATCCATCCTGAAAGAATGGATTTACCATAGGAGTATTTTTATCAGAAGTAAATGAATTACTACGTAACTATGCATTTAAGTGACAGTCCCTGTAAGAATCAGGCAGTATGTGAAACGTGGTATAAAAAAATCCATCATTTTGATAGTATAATTTGACTATCTGCACCATCAGAATCAAGGAAAACAGACAAGATTTTACCAATTATGCTGGACCATTGAAATTGAAATTGAAATGCATTGAAAATGAACATTTCAAGGGCAGATAACTCTGTCAAAAGCCTCATTTTTCTAAGATTCTTTTGAAAAATTTCTGAACAAAGCCAGTAATGCAGAGATCAGATAATGGTCTTTTCAAATGGAGAAAGTATCCGTGAGTGAAATTACATAGTCTGATTGATGTTTTTTTGATGCATGTTTCTGATTTTTCTAATTTTGCCTGATTCTTACAAATACTTACACTTTAAAATTCCACAATCAACACTCAGTAAATAAACATGAAACTCAAAGTACAAAATTCCTCCTTCAAGTTAATGACACGACTACATGTACATGTTGACTAATTATTTCATTCTCATCAGGCCCCGTGCAGGCCTGCAGCAACGCTAAGCTTGTTGTAAAAGGCGACTAAATAGTGCACAGAACCCTAGCCAGGGGCTAGGGCGCTCTGCCCACAGAGCAACTGGGATGTGTGCCCCAGGTGGTGGAATGGGGTACCCCTGGCGTGTTACATGCTGGGGTTGTCAGGCTATAATACGGAAAACCTGACCGCAAACTATAGTGGTGCACCGTGTTGGGAAAGATGCCACGTTCCTCGCACGTTAAAGAACCCTACTGTGGTATTCTCCCGGAGTAGGAACCATAGGGCTCCGCCACAGGAGGCTAAATTGCCCGACCCTACCCACCTCTCCCTATTTTAAGTGGCAATCAAAGTGTGTCGACGCCGTTATCCTTGTGCCCCATCCCTTTTTCATTTCATCATCATTTCATGTTCGTTTTGTCATCAATTTCATGTTCATCGTCTGAACATAGCTGAAATATTGCTGCTCGGACGTTAAACCCCAACAAACAAACAATCATTCTCATCAGAGTACGATAGCAAAGTTGTCGCTTCTTATGAAACTGTTAATTAAACATAATATCGATATGACAAACAGGTCAAAACTTTAGTTTAAATGTTACAACCAGACCGGATGAAATGTGTACCTAACGCGCATAACACAAGTTGCTTTTCACTCGACATATACGTTCAATCACTTAAAATGCAAACCCATAATAGAATTCTACTTAAATGGTCTCAACGTTTTATCATTTATTCATATTATACCCCCCCCCCAAAAAAAAAACAAAACAAAACAAAACAAAAACAAAAACAAAAATAAAAAACAAAAACAAAAACAAAAACAAAACAAAACAAAAATTATAAACAAAAAAAAAACAAAAAACAAAAACAAAGAAGAAAACAAATTATGCGCTGTTCTTCCTAATTTACTTGTAGCTTGTGCACAACAAACATCTGTTTGTTTCACTGAAATAAATCAGCTAGAAATGCTTTCCTTGAATTAAATGAACTCAAGAAAGGTGCCAATATTTGTATGTATATTAATTATGCACAACCAAATTAAAGTTGCCGGCGAAAATTTTCTGATTCTCTTTACCTGCACTTGGTACCCATATAGGCGGGCACCTGTATAGATTAATGCAGAGGTTATAATGCATTGAAACGGCGAATATACACGCATATACCGCTAATTAGGATATCGACTGTCCGTATGACAAGTTCATAGTTAAATGTTCACAGAAACTACATGTTAAATCTGGTTAGATAGTATAGTCACTACTAATCTCACTAGACATTCTCATGCATCACAATATTCTCTATTGGGATTTCCGATCAACTGGATCACTGACAAAAGTCTTGTTTCCGTGTAACGGATTTAAGTATATATTGAAACAGTCAGGAGTGATTGAATGAACTTGTGCTATCGTTGATAATTATTAGGTTAGCGGGTATCGAGTTAAAAACTATCGTTTATTTGTGACAAAAGCAAAAGAAGATAGAAGGGGTGAACACAGGATAAATGACAACCGTTAGTAGCTATCTCAGATAAACTGGACGATTCTTTAAACTTTCTTCGTTAAAGAACGGACAGTTATGTTCTGTTTGAAGTTAACCTCCCTAAATTTCTATCAGCACTGATGATTTTAGAATTGTCCAGGGTCAAAGCTTGCCTGAAATTTTCATAAATGGTTTTGACATAGAATCGTCAGGAACTATTCTAAGCTATTTATGTTACATAATTTGTCATGTTCCTACCAGCAAGAACATGATGAAATTGTCATTTTGGCGATATATATGAAAATTCTAAAGAAAGATTAAATGTGATCTCCACTGTACTTTGTTACCACTTTGTCTTAGAGCTTTAAAAGAGCTTGATACATGTATTAACCCCCTTTTGTACTTTATGCATGTCATAATAAATTTTATTTCAAAGTTATGAAACTGTAAACACTGTAAAAGGAAGGAAGAGGTGAAGATATCATTAGTTCAATCAATACAATTTCTGAACAGTATTGAACAAGTTACTGAATTACTAATACATGTAATCATTGTGATATTTTTGTCTCCCACCGCGAAGCGATGGAGGGACATACAGTTCTATGACAGATTTAGAACAGTTCCTAGACAGTTCCAAATAATATAGCAGAACTGTTTTCGTAGACCCGGCTCTACTACTAGAACAGTTTCCATGTAGCCGGTTCTGTTAGAACTGTCTGAAGAGCTGGCTCTAGTGGCAGATCTGTTCTCGTAGAGCCAGTTCTGCAAGCAGAACTGTCCGAAGAGCTGGCTCTAGAACTGTTCTATAAGACTTTTAGAACTGTCCTAGAGCTGGCTTTCTGACAGTTCCCCTGAGATGTTAGAACCGATCTCATATGTAGTTTGATGAATTTAAAGATTTGGAGAGTATTCTCTTTTGGGGGTATGATCTATCTGACTGTTCGTCTTATCAACTACATATGCTCATTAAATTTGGTATACTCACCGTAAACGACCGTTGTCGATAAAATCAGTATTTTTACAGCCATTCCACGTTTCATACTGATGGTAATGGCACAACCACTGAGTGCATAGTTTAAACCAAAAACAATCCAGTTTTTCCACTAAATTCACCTCCTATTTAATATATGAAATTTTACTGATAAGTCAGCAAACACATATAAACATTGATTCGTTTACTTGTACTGTTGAAATGTAATCTTTAATTTTATAAATTCCATGTACATGTACAATTGCCATGTTCCAAGGGTACTAGAGTGTATCATCTGTGTGACTATGGATCCAGGCCTTCACACTCTCTTTTTTCTGAAATAAATGGTTGAAATGAAAAGAGATTACTGCTCAATAGCATGACCCTGTGCTCCTCTTTTTGGTAAGTCAGCGCGACCTTCTGTTCTTCAATTCGTGAATCCGCCCCTGCGAAATATGTCCTTTACAAAATCTGCAGCAATTAGAATAATCATGTTTGCTGTATCAACACATGCATGTCGTTAAACTTTCTGTTCAATCTATCTTTCATGTTGTAGTTACGTTATCAATACGAAATTTAATGTATTTCGGAATTATTATAAGTAAAACTGTTAGAAGGTTCGTTAGCGTTGACACTCAGTTAATCCCATATTATCTATATCGTCTTTTTCTTGCTGCCTTAAGCTTTGAATCATTACAATGCCCGATTCTGAACAACCACTCTATTCAAAATGAACTCCAAATACACCTTAAGAATGACTATGTCGTTACATTCACTGATGCATCGAACTCACGTCTTTATATCCAATTTAAGGGTTGTTTATAAATCTTTAACATACAGTATACCCACATGAAGAATCATTATATTGTTCCATTCACTGATTTGTTAAATCATGATCGTAAATTTCAATTTCACATTTATTTATAACGTAGAATTCCTTGACAGTATATCAAAGACTCCAATCAAACGCAAAGAATTATTGTGGCGATCCATTCAATGATACGCTTAACCTTCTCATTAAAGTTTGAATTCAGATATGTTTATAATATTAAATTCCGTCAATCTATCCAAGACTCCAATAAAACCCAAAGAATGAGAGTTATTGTGTTTGCCCTTGTCATCAATAACCCAAGTAAGTTGAAAGCTCGTTACGGGAGATGATGGTCTGGCTTGAACAAATTAACGGATTGGGGCGATCGATCTGAGAGAGACTTCATTGCAGTCTTTAGATCTGATGAGAATTGTTGGCTTTTAATATTATATACAGTAGATAATCAATGGATTCTGCTGCTGGGAATTAGTATGACAATACATACAAACCAAAAACATTGGAATGGTTTGGTACTCATATTTTATAATCGTTAATAATTTAATTGGCGTTACACGGATCATTAGTTACATGTACCGTCCAATAACGAACTACATGTAATTATAAGCGTTCAGACATGTCTGACACAATTCATTCAAACAACCGGTATATCGAAAATGCGGATTGATGATTATGTAGAATTATTGGAAAAAAAGAAAGAAACATCAAATTAAAAATACATTACATCTTAATTATAATCTTTAATCTTATTCTATAAGCAAATTATGAGGATTGAAAAATATGGTACATGTTTATTTCTAAATTTCAGGGTCGACTTTGTTCATTTTGCTAAACACAAATTTGCACAAAATTAAATAAAAATCCACCAAAAGGGGGTTCCTACCCTCGAAACACTTCTCTTTGATCGAACCCCCATTTTTTTCATTTGAAAAGAAGTAATTTAAATCTACGACACTCCTCCTCTAAATATTTAGAAATAATCAAGTACATTTGAATTGATGTTTTGTGTGAATATACACATGTACATGTCGGACTGTATATTTGATAGTGGTAGCAAACCCCAGTGATTTATTCTAGCTTAGCAGTCCGTTAATTTATTTTTATTTGTTTTATTTATTTATTTTTGCTTGTTTTGTTTTTGTTATGTTTTTGTTCTAAATGTAGCTGTGCCGAACGGTTAGTGAACAGGAATTTGATTTAAATTTTCACGAAAATAATCTACCGTAAATATTTCATAGACTCCCTACAATTACATGTACATGTAAGCCCCTCTTTGATTATGTATGACACAGAAAATCTATGTAATTATTGCCTCTAATCTCTGATAACTCAATAATTAATATATTTGCTATCAGAGGAATAAATGCAATCGAAAACTTTTTTCATTTTTAGTATAAAGAGAGGGACTTGAACTTATATAGCTCCAGTAATCTAGTTAATAAGCCAGGGGAGATAACTGTTTTTTTTCTATTTATATTACACTAAATGTGAAAGTAGAATGCAGAAAAGTACGTACTAATCTTTTTACCTACTTATACTATAGGTCTTGCTTGAAATGCAGACATGTACATGTATAGCACACAACCAATTAACTGCATGTTTTTGTTGTGTGAATGTTCGCATATTCATCAATATACATGCATACAGTCCTTACATAATTACACTGGCAAAGAAAGGGGTGGTAGAGTGGGACAGTTTGTAGGCGCGAATGGCAACTAAAGTAGTCTCTATTAACTTGGGGCCCACGGATAGACAGTATGCCCCAATAAAGGCCTCAGTAACAAAATGAATAACTTAATCATTTTTTTTTTATTTTAACAAACCCTTATAAGAGGAAGGGTGTTGAAAAGCAAATGCTTTTGTATACACAATGTCATTATCCCACACTAAGTACATTTTTTGTCATGGCCGGATCTAGTTACTTCGAAAAGGGGATAACAGCCGAGGTTCCTAAGAAAAAGGGGATGTTAGGACATTAGTTGCCAGTTTTTTTTTTGTCAATTTTACACATGAAAATGACAAATTACCCATTGAAAAGGGGTGTCAACAACCTGCACCCTCTCTGAATCCGCCACTGCTCAGTGCATAAGAGACTTTTATGCAAATTTATTTGTACAATGAAACAAATTTGCTATAAGTGGCACAAAAACCTCGTAAAATTGCCATTTACAAACTGGACACATGTACAATGTAGCCTAGAAGCACAGCTTTAAATGTAGACTATTGATATAATTAAAATGGGTAGAAAATGACAGGAAACTTTTTATCTGGGAGTAGTCCCAGTTTTTGTACACCATGCAATGATCATTGGAGGGTATATATTTAAGGTCCGTCTATCCTCTTTTTCCTGTTAAACAACTCCCCTTGAACTACTTACTGGTAACATAATTTTACGAACAATGACAAAATATATGTACATGTATGTACATTAAGTTGTACATTGTAGTGGTATATTTAGTTGTGATTTCTCAAATTGTGTCGGAGTTACATGGACATATATGTCCACATTGAAATAAGTTTCCATAAGTACGTGGCTGGGGCATATGGTCATGACAACTTCTCTCCAAAAACTTAACTGAATTACATGAAAACGTGTATGTGGTAACTTAAAGACACAATATGTACATGTACAATAGTTATGCATTTCACCAAATTCTAGATTCCTCAAATTATGTGGAAGATATGAACTTTGTTTCCTGAAAATGGACTTATTAAAACATCTTTTTGGTGAAATTCCTCTCACTATATTTGTATTTATTCACAGTGTCTTCAACCTTAATTTTATACATGTTCCTCATTTAAATGTACATGTAGGAGGATGTCCATTTCATATCATTAATGCATCCTTTCTCAAAGTTGGATGTTGGTCTTTGGTTAACTGCAACGGTTAAAGAGAAAACAATTTCATAGAAAGAATTGAAACTCATTGAAAAGGGGAGATAACTGTTATTTTTTGTTCAAAATTTAGTTGCTTTGTTATGGAACTTTAAAATCGTTTTCGAGGTATCCAATGTGCATTAAAAATCTTTTTATTATTTGACATACATATGATATAGAAATTACATTGAAAAAAATCATTGGGATAAAATTTACCATGCGCAAACCATATCAGAGGATCTGCCCGATTTTAACATGGACAGTATATCAATTTGGGGGCATGGGGTATTTGAGAATGATCAGTAAACTTGGCATGTTATTGTATCGATACTGTATCGAAAAGTGATTTTTAAAATGAAAACATGTATTTGTTTTAAATAATAGCATACGCATGCATACTCTTGCAGTCTTTTGATGGCCAGTAAAATGGTAGCCATAGCAACCAGTATATCCTCTCGAGTTGTCCTAAATGATGGAGTTTCTATGCCGTTGTTCGGTCTTGGTGTTTACATGTCATCCACGGGTAAAGGAGGAGGTGCCGAGACTAGTGTACAGTACGCCATTTCTAAAGGGTATAGGTTGATTGACACCGCTGAATTCTATGGGTAATACAACATACATGTATATTGCATATGTTCTTTTTCATACTACGGAACAATTCATGGGTTTATCTGGGTATTTTGGGAAATGCCTTATTCTGATATTAAGGGGTATTCTGGTATGATTCGACCAACTTCCCATTTTGGTGTCAAAATTAGAGGTAAAATAAGAGTAAAATTTTGGGAATATTGCATGATTCTGATTATCATGGTTTCATATTACTATTGTGAAGCAAGTTTTTTTTCAAGAGAAATATACACGATTGGTGCAAAATTGCTTTATTTGTTCATAAAAGTTGATTATATTGGTAAAAGTCAAGAACCAGAGATATGATCAGCATTTTTTCATTAAATACTTGAACATGCGTACAAAACTCGCCTTTCAAGACTTAAGACTTCGAGTGAAGATTAATTCACTTATAATTGATTTTTTATTTTCAGTAACGAAGCAGACGTTGGGAGGGGTATAAAATCATCAGGATTGAAAAGAGAAGATATTTTTGTTGTTACGAAACTCTGGGATAATGGTTATAGTAGATGTAAAAAGGTCTTTACTCAAAGCCTTAGGAAGTAAGATGTTGAATAAATGTTGACAAAAGGTAAAAACTCAAAATCGCGAACCTTTATGTATGTACATGTATGTACATACTTGTAAAGTTCAGTGAATTCAGAAAGTTAATTAAAGTACATGTGTTAGTTACAAACAACTTTTAGACATTGGTTTAGAATCTTCTATGTCCATACGTCGAATTAACGGACTATCGGACTGTCGAATTACTGAACTTTTGGACTAGAGAGGCGTCCGACTTACGAGCGGACTCTGTGACAAATACTATATACAATTGTACATGTATATGCCTTTTAATGTTATGTGTATCGGTAATGGTACATGTAATTTGATTCATTTTTTGTGCGGTTTGGTTTGCAGTCACGAATGAAATTAAAGCAAAATTCATTTTCGACAAATAGAGCTGTTCATGCCAGTAAGCATTGTAGCAGGAACGGTCTCTAAACCGCAAACAGAAATTAATACAAGCAAATATTGATTATTGTATGTAAAATTATAATAATACTTACTGTTGTATCATAAAACACGAACTGCATTCTAAGCTTTACAACATGAAAGTCATTCTGATAGGCAAAAATATATTTGCAACCTAAAATTAAACATTTGTTCCAACCCCAGTAACAATAGATCTCATAAACTCCGACTCTTTGTGTACATGTATATGTAGGTGAAACACGTGGTACAGTACATTCAACAGTCTCCTCCGTAGACCTAATAACTGCCTCCTGCATTACATATCACTCCGCATGCTTATTATTATCTTTGCTTTACACGAAATGTTTTGTTTTCCACAATTAAAGCTTTAACACTACATTGCACTGTTCCAAGGATCTCTTTTCAATGTGCAACACTAATTTGCAAAAAAATGATCTGGGTTTAGTTCTGAACATGGCAGTGGTGTAAATTAGAAGATTGAAAATAGCAAATATACATACATGTACACTACATATACAAATATGTATGCACAAGAGGAAGAATTTTTAAGAGATTAATAGGTTTGAGTAAGTAATGTTCATACCTTAAACTAGATAAAAAGAAAAGACGCATTTTTGGATTTTGAGGAAGTACAAATGTATAACCTAAATCACTTTCTCCAAAAGGTTTTAAACAAGTGAAAACACACTTTGCCCAATTGTAATGCTCATCTGAAAATCAATTGGTCATTCTTTGATATTTTTTGTAGACAGTTCTGGTTTTAATGGGATATCTTAAGCTGAAATTTGATACATGATTGCACATGCCCCTCTCTGATCCCAATGACTGCATCTCTGTATATGTCAGCATAGTATTGGGAGTGAAATGTTATAAACCAGTACGTGGTCGTTTTTGTCTAGATATTGTCGCATATTTTACAGGTTGGACATTGGTCATGTTGACTTGTATTTGATACACTCACCATTCAGTGGAAAGATAGTAGAGACATACAAAGCAATGTTGGAACTTAAAGACCAGGGTTTGATAAGGTATGAAGCACTTTGCCGAGCCATCTCTTACTTCTGTCCGTTTGTGCGTTCCTTCATTGTCTTATCAAATCAAACTGGACACTTCCGTTTCTTTGGGCATGGTTTCAATAAAATCCACAATATGGGTTAACGTTGTTTATGTACCCCCGAGCGAAGTTCGTCTCGTTCGTTAATTCCTTCAGTTCTTACTTATTGAAATTTGATTAAATACCGACAAAAAAGTACCGAAACGTCAGCAGTGTGATGATTCGAATACGTCATTATCCAAAAACATGGCCTAAACATGAATACATGAAACAAAGACGTTTAGATAAAACAATACAGCGAACTGGAAAAATAAAAAACTTGAAAACTAAAGATAAAGGAAACAGGGCTTCACACAAAAAAAACTAAGGCACTAGCAAAAAACCGAGAGTGGCATCAGGTGCTCCGGAAGGATAGACATGTCCTGCTCCGCCAGCGACACCCGCCGTATTGCAAGTTGGTACAATCCGGTAATAATCTAGCAGCAATAATACACTTTAGTGTGCCTTAGTTGTATTTCTATAGAAAGAAATGAAACAGAAAGATAATTAATTGAAGGTAATTACTTGAAACATAGTATGAAACTTCTGAATCAGTTTGATTGTTTTAACCAGGTAGTGTAAGTAACTTAAATTCTTCTCCAACAAAGCATGAAAGGTGAAATTTCATTTGAATTACGTCATAAATTTTATTCGGTTTCAGGAGGTAGACCTGGAGTATGGGACACAACTCTTACAAATCATTCGGGCGTTTGATTTCATTTTTGATTTCAACGTTTGAACTCAGCATTTTACATCAATCTCATGGAACAATCAAAGTAACTTGGAATGTTTTTATTCTGTTTCAAATGAAAGCTTGATAGATTTTGGTGAAATTGAATATAATACAAACATATCACTGATTTCAAGAGTTATGTCCCTTACCCTAGGTCTATCCTCCTTAATTCATGCCACTACTGACCTCTTCAAATCCTCTAAGTTATTTGTAAGATTACATTCTTTTTTTCCATTTTCACAAGTATATTCGACATTTGTATTTGAATGAAGACAACTGCATTTCATTCCAGATTTGTCGATATTAATCCTGACTTGATGGTCGCAATATCAAAACCGGTTTCCTTGATGCGTCGCCCTTAATATCAATTTGCGACCATCAAATTCACGATTGACGCTTCCAAACTAAAAATAATAATGGTTTCTTCTGAAAGAACCGTTTAAATTCAAACATTTAATTTAGATTTGTAAATGTAGTTTAAGTGAACTTGACAAAAAAAACTGTCCATCTTAGGTCGGTAGGCGTTTCAAACTTTGGTGTTCAACATTTGGAGGGACTGAAGAACGCTGGTCTACCAAAACCATCTGTTAACCAGATAGAACTTCACCCTTGGCAACAGAAGGTTGAAATTGTCCAGTACTGTAGACAAAATGACATCGCAGTGATGGGTTATTCACCGCTCGCAAAGGGAACACGTTTTGGTGACCAAATGGTACAAGATATTGCTAAGAGGTTTGTTTCCATTACTGTTTCGGACATTGATCATCTAAGTAAATATAGTGTAGACTATTTATGACTGTTTCAACGGGAGGTTGTTTCTTAACATCAACATAGGTCACGGCACATTTTCTTTTCGAGGTGGGAAGGGGATGGAATTTTGAGTGCAAGTGCGCAAATAATAACATTTTTTTTTCATCAGCGCTAGAGTTAAAATTTTTATTTGAAAATCTACATTATTAAGTAATGGGATGGGGTGATTGAATCATAATATTTTTTTTATGTCCATGGCTGAATACAAAGGTTTTTTTCCAAAAATTGGGACTGCTTAATTGTTTTTCAAAAAACATACACAGCCCACTCCTCGAAGTCAGATCGTTGTAACATGCGATAAAATGAGATTGTGAATTCTAACTCACTATAGATCAAAGTAAAATGATTAATTATTACTGCTGAATGAATGAAAAAGTGGAATTCAAGAAATTGGAAATCCTCTTCTGAAATGTCACAGTATAATTGTTTCTGCCATAAGTGGTTCAAATAGTATTCAAAATTTAAGAAAACAAATCATCTAATTTGTTTTATTTACAATCTGACCGATTCTTACATGAACATTTTCATGTAGATTTTACTTTAATATTCTATTTTGTCCATTTTTTGAAAAGTTTCTTCTTTTTCACATTGCAGAATCCAGAAAACAGAAGCACAAGTCATGATCAGGTGGAGTGTTCAGAACGGATACATTACTATACCGAAATCCAGCAATAACCACAGAATTGACGAAAATATGAATGTTTTTGATTGGTCCTTGTCAGAGGAAGACATGGAAACATTGGTTAGTAAAATAAATTCTGACATGCGTTGATGTATGTCGTTTAAGGAGGTAGACCTGGGGTAAGAGACATAACTCTAAAAATCAATGATACGTTTGTATGATATTCAATTTCACCAAAGTCAATCAAGCTTTCATTTGAAACAGAATGAAATCAATCCAGGTTACTTTGATGCTAACATGATACATGTGTATTGATGTAATATGCTGAATACAAACGTTCCAGTGAATTGTAAGCGTTGTGTCCCTTACCTCAGGTCTATCTCCTTAGGAATAGTTTTTTTTTGTTAAACTGGGAACGATCAACCACAGAAGGTTACACAGTTTTCTGGGTTTATTCAGTTCATGTATGCTGGTAGTTGTTTTTGTTTCAATTAGTTGAGATTAGTTAAACCATAGTCTTTTTTTTTTAATATACAATATTTATAGGAATAGACTACGGAGGAAGCAAGGCACAATTATGTAAACGCTTTACCAGGGCTAGGTTTCATAAAAAATATTTCAAGTTGAAAATTTCCTCAAATCTTCAATTTCAAGCGATCTGATTGGTTAAAATTTATGCTGAGGAAGGATTTTAGGAAAGATGAAATTTGAGATGTTTTTTGAAACCCCACCGGTAACTTTCATTGTAAGTACACTAGATTTTCACTTATACAAATGTAGCTGATAATAGAAAAAACTTGTGCAACAGATGACGAGACTTGGTTAAAAAGTAAGACAACTTAGAAGTAATGATTCATTTGGTCTCGTGATAGCGTGTTTGAATCGAGTGAAGGAAGTCGTTCGAGTCATACCAAAGACTTCAAAATTGGCAGCTATTTCTCTGCCAAACGCACAATAAATCTGAGAAAGAGTGAAAATTAACAATCACAGTTACTTTTTTATTTCTTTTTCTGCCTCTTTCCGAAGTATTTCATTTTGTATTGTTTATATTCACTATATATTTTGACTATTGAAATTTTAAAGTCATTAATACAATGTATTCTTTTTTTTTATTACTTGTAGAATTCATTTCCGGATCATTCTTGTACCTGGAATCCTACATCACTACCATGGAGTGGATAAATTAGTTATCATCTACAAATCTATTTAATCAATGTGTTTTGATCACTTAAGTACTATTTTGTGTAAGAATCGGGCAATGAGTGGCACATCATTTTCCCCAATTTAGTCATTTTGGCCTAAAACAGTGCATCTAGAAAACAACCAAAAGCTATTTAAGTTTATTCTGAAGCATCTATAATGTAGATGTTTTTTGACCGCGCTTATGTAGAGAAAGAGTGCGGGAAAATTTTCCCGCCATTTTTCCGTAGTGCATTTCAACTAAATTCAACCTACATATCAATATCTTGAAAAGAGAAATTTTACAAACACTTTGATAGATCATGAATTTCTTGTGGTTATTAAGTGCAATTAATTGGTGAATGCAATAAAATCTCTGCGTTTTTTTATTCATGTGCCACACGTGCACTGTATATACATTTGCCCGAATTTTAGACGGAGAAGTACTTAATAGAATAATAAGAAGCAAGAAATTTAACAACTACATATTTGTGGTTTTGATTGGTCTAAACGTAAGCCCCGGTATACGGGATTATCCATGTTAGCCATTGCAATCAGTTGTTGGCGTCGTCTTCGTATACATTTCTGAAAAAAAACCTTCTTTGAGTTCTAGTATTTCTTTTTACTCATTACCCAAAGATGGAAAAAGATTGAACGAGAGTAAAATTAACAAGAATATCTTGTTCTGTGTGTTCATCTGTATGCTCATCGATTGTATAATGCCTTTAATACCCATCTTAGAGTTGTGGGCCTTGAAAGAGTAATCAAAGGAACCCAGATTATAGCGGAAATCAAAAGAATGTAATCCAGCGACAAAGACCAGACATGGAAAACACTCACATAACAAATAACATAAAATAACCAAGATAATACGTGAGTAATTGAGTGTCCCCTAATATTATATGTTCTGCACGTGTTCTTAAAATACGGGGTTCCATTTTACATACGCTGAGTTGTATATGCTTAATTTTTTTTCATAACTTATCCGAGTTTAAAATTTTAAATCTGTATCATTCCAAGTGTTGTCAAAAGTGTTATCAAAACACTAGATTTATATAAAAAATCAGGAGAAAAAAAAACTTATAGAATATAATACTACAATATGACTTTTTTTAATGAGGTAGACGTAGGGTAAGGGACATAACTCTTACAAATCATTGGAACGTTTTTATTCAGCATTTTACATCAATCTCATTTAAGCATCAACGTAACTAGGATTGATTTCACTCTGTTTCAATTGAAAGTTAAAAGGCTTCAGTGAAATTGAATATGATACAAACATATCACTGATTTAAAGAGTTATGTCCCATACCCTAGGTCTACATGCACCTCCTTAAATTAGATGGTGTCTTTTTCATTCTAGACGCGCAGTTCGAGATTTATATGAAAAGCATTTTACACGTTGCCATACCATAAGTCTTACATGTACTAATGGATTAGTAAATATGTTTAACGATACGATAAAGAGTAATCAAGGGACCAAGATTCAAGCAGAAATCAATGCAATATAATCCAAAAATAAAGACCAAACAGTGAAAACAGGCACATCCAACAAATAACATGATATAATCAAGACTGCACGTACAAAAAAAACAAAAGCAAGTAAGCAAATCGGATTTCACCAAAACCTGGGAGCATAGACTAGGAAGGGTAAGCATCCTCTACTTTTTTGGAAACACCCGTCGAGTTGCTCATAAAATGTCAAGTACTGGGTGCACGAAGGGAAATATGAGGGAAAAACATTAAGATGACAAGCTAAAAAAAAAAAAAACCAAAAAAAAAAAAAACGCAAAGGATAAAAAAATACAAAGAATATTTGATTTCGGTTAGTAGAAAAGCAATATTTTACTGACATATAGAAGTTGAATCATTCAAGGTTGTAATTAAATTTCCGGACGTACGGATTAAAAGTAGATTAAATGCACTTTTTATTAAAACTAATCTAAACAAACACGTCAGTCTATATCTTATTACGGATGAACTCTTTGAACGAAATCGCTTGTATCCGTATCATTATACATCTCTGACCGTAGAATTTAACATACATGCATTTTGCTTCTTTTGTAGCCAATATTGCAGTTTATGTACAATGTATATAGTTTTATTGTTTGCTGTCTTAAAATTTTATTTTAACATGTAATTGCATTTTATTTCAAATGAAAGCTTGATAAACGTTGGTGAAATTGAATATGACACAAACATATCACTGATTTCAAGCGTTATGTCCCTTACCCTTGTTCTACCTCCATAAATACATGTTTTTTACTGATATCCTCTCGCATTTTTTTAAACGTGTACATAATATTTCAAAACAATTTTTCCTTTTTCCGACGCAGTCGATATACTGTAGTTTCGCTTTTTACCCTTTGACCTTAAAGATGCTCTTCCGTGGAAACGCTAGTCACCTGATCGCAATCTGTTTCCCGATTGGCCAAATACTGATAACTTCGCCGCGTTCGAAAAAAAAACTGTATCGAAAATGTGTTACAACATGTATGTCCTAAATGAAATGTAGAAAATTATAAGTAAAAAGAACAAATTTTACTCCGTCATTATATTTTTTAAGATAGTATTTGTTATAAATTCTGTGCAACATTATTCGTTGTTTCTCGATAATTGTGATTTTGAGGACGGCTTGTGTATCGCTTATGTTACGATGAAGTACTTTCTAAGTAATATACTGCCAATAAGAGGTACATAAATTTTCAAGTTGAATTTGGTTATAATATATATAAAGTGTGTTGTTCTCAGGAAGAATTTTGACTGTCTGATCTTTATCTGTAAGGAATGTATCTTCAGTATATGTACTTACGTAATATTAATAACTCGGCCTGGTGTATGTTACGCACATGTACATTATGTTTTTTTTCATTTGTTGAATGCTTCTTAGTAATTCAAGACCCTGTTTCGATGTGTCATATTGTAGAAATCCGTCCAAATACTTTCTAATGATACTTCAGATAATACCAGGCAGGTTTAACCCATCGGAGGTAACATTTTTTTATGCCTTTTGCAGTTTAACGTTGACTGAAATTTTTTGTTCTTCATATTAAACAACATTATGAGGCATTTTATAATTTTTGTTAAAAAAAAAGCTTTTAAGTGTAAGTGTTTGTAAGAATCAGGCAAAATGTGAAAAATCAGAAACATGCATGTCAAAATCCACCGATCTGACAATGTACATGTACATGTGATATCACTCAATGATATTTTCTATATTTGAAAAGACCATTATTTGATCTCTAAATCACTGGCTTTGCTCAGAAATTTTTCAATAGAATCTTTAAAAAATATGTTTTTGACAGAGTTATCTGCCCTTGAAATGTACATTTTCAGTGTATTTCAATGAAATTGTAATTCAAGGGGCCAGCATGATATGTCAGTTTTCCTTGATTCTAATGGTGTAAATAGTCAAATTAAACTATCAAAATGGTGTTTTTTTTATACCATGTTTCACCCACTGCCTGATTCTTACAGATACTGACATTTAACTCGATTCATAACTAAACCAGACATTTCCATTTCAAAAATTAAAGCTGACATTTTGCATTGGTCAGATTATTATGGCAAGTGGGCTTATCAAATTTCGGCAATGTTAACTCGATGACAGCCGGGCTTTAACTGGACAGTCCATCATGAATATGCGTCTCATTACAGTGACTCCCGTGCGTTTAGTGGATTCCTCTGAGGACTAGTTTTGTTTACATTTTCTGAAAAAAGGCCATTTGCATGTACAAAACGTATGAGTTCAGATACAGAGGTAATTACATTTAATTTTCATTACTGACCGGGTACCATTGAAATACATGTAAATTTTAATTAAATGCAACTTTTGGAAAAATTTCAACAGATCTTGAAATGTCTTGCAAATATGTCTCAAACCTAATGACAAAATGAAAACCAGAAAGATAAGTTGATTGATATAAAATTTTATATAGACGTTTCATACTACTCTGCATGTAGTTACACAACTATTTTTCAAGTGCCAAAATTTTTTAACCTGCATTGGAAATCGTTCCTGTTGGTATGTTTCATATTGAACAAACACCACAAACCATTTCTCCTCCATCTGAGTATGGAGGATAGGAGGTTCCACCTTTGCATCTGTCCTGAACAGAATGAATAAGAGAAATGTGTTTCCATGACGTTGTCTTAGTCTTAAAATCTGGTTTCCCGTCAATGCAGATGTACTCTGATGCTACTTTGTGGGTAGGATGACCAGCAAGAAGGTATCCAGTGTACTCCTTCGCCCATCCGTCATAACATTCCTTCCGCCCAGGAATCATAATGGTTGTCGATCCTTCTTCAAGGCATACAGCACATTCGATTCGATATTGGTTGTACTTGCATTGGATCAAACAAAGTTCCTTTAAAATCCATTTTATAATTATGCATAAAGGTTGGGCCGATACCGGGATTATTGTTTACGTTTGGGTCATATTACCCCACTGTGGTGTCTTTGGAAGACATAACGTATGTGGTGCACCATTGCCCGTGCAGTCATAAGTGCACGAGCCGCCCATAAATCCTAAAAAAGAAATAAAAATAATTAACAACACATGGGGCTGTATCCAGACACTTTGAATATATGGAGTGCCAGCCGAGGTTCGTCTGAACTACGGAGATGTATTAGGATATTATTTGCCATTTTTTCCAATTTTACACCTGAAAATGACAAATTTCTAATGAAAAGGGGGGATGCCAACCCCCTGTACTCCCCTTGGATCCGCTACTTAACAAATGTAAATGAACAGTTTCTACTTTATCATTAGTAATCAGATAATTAAAAAAAAATCAAAGAAGTAATAGTTGATACGCAAAGGGGATACCACTATTGCGTGAGTATTTACGGAATACGTTTTTATTTTACTGTTTTTATATTTTCAATACGTCCAATCTTTAATTAAGGTAAAAATATTAAGATTATCCATTTCATAAGAAAGGAAGTATTAGAAGCTACGTGCTAGGATGAACAATTTTTAATACAGAATGTATGCTAAATTGACAACTGTTTCATATTTTTGTCCGTTCGGAAGTACATTTTTATGTATTACAAAGATGTCTAAATTGTATTATCACAACGCATTGGTACTACTGGAAAATTATTTAACCTGGGAGCATAGACTAGGAATGGTAAGCATCCTCTACTTTTTTGGAAACACCTGACGAGTTGCTCATAAAATATCAAGTACTGGGTACACGAAGGGATATATGAGGGAAAAACATAAAGATGACAAGCAAAAACAAAAACAAAAACAAAAACAAAAACAAAAAAAAAACGCAAAGGATAGAAAAATACAAAGGATATTTGTTTTCGGTTAGTAGAAAGGCAATTTTTTACTGATATATAGAAGTTGAATCATTCAAGGTTGTAATTAAATTTCCGGACGTACGGATTAAAAGTAGATTAAATGCACTTTTTATTAAAACTAATCTAAACAAACACGTCAGTCTATATCTTATTACGGATGAACTCTTTGAACGAAATCGCTTGTATCTGTATCATTATACATCTCTGACCGTAGAATTTAACATGCATGCATTTTGCTTCTTTTGTAGCCAATATTGCAGTTTATGTACAATGTATATAGTTTTATTGTTTGCTGTCTTAAAATTTTATTTTAACATGTAATTGCATTTTATTTCAAATGAAAGCTTGATAAACTTTGGTGAAATTGAATATGACACAAACATATCACTGATTTCAAGCGTTATGTCCCTTACCCTTGTTCTACCTCCTTAAATACATGTTTTTTACTGATATCCTCTCGCATTTTTTTAAACGTGTACATAATATTTCAAAATAATTTTTCCTTTTTCCGACGCAGTCGATATACTGTAGTTTCGCTTTTTACACTTTGACCTTAAAGATGTTCTTCCGTGGAAACGCTAGTCACCTGATCGCAATCTGTTTCCCGATTGGCCAAATACTGATAACCTCGCCGCGTTCGAAAAAAAAACTGTATCGAAAATGTGTTACAACATGTATGTCCTAAATGAAATGTAGAAAATTATAAGTAGAAAAAACGAATTTTACTCCGTCATTATATTTTTTAAGATAGTATTTGTTATAAATTCTGTGCAACATTATTCGTTGTTTCTCGATAATTGTGATTTTGAGGACGGCTTGTGTATCGCTTATGTTACGATGAAGTACTTCCTAAGTAATATACTGCCAATAAGAGGTACATAAATTTTCAAGTTGACTTTGGTTATAATATATATAAAGTGTGTTGTTCTCAGGAAGAATTTTGACTGTCTGATCTTTATCTGCAAGGAATGTATCTTCAGTATATGTACTTACGTAATATTAATAACTCGGCCTGGTGTATGTTACGCACATGTACATTATGTTTTTTTTCATTTGTTGAATGCTTCTTAGTAATTTAAGACCCTGTTTCGATGTGTCATTTTGTAGACAAATACTTTCTAATGATACTTCAGATAATACCAGGCAGGTTTAACCCATCGGAGGTAACATTTTTTTATGCCTTTTGCAGTTTAACGTTGACTGAAATTTTTTGTTCTTCATATTAAACAACATTATGAGGCATTTTATAATTTTTGCTAAAAAAAAAGCTTTTAAGTGTAAGTGGGAAAATTCAGAAACATGCATGTCAAAATCCACCGATCTGACAATGTACATGTGCATGTGATATCACTCGAGGATATTTTCTATATTTGAAAAGACCATTATTTGATCTCTAAATCACTGGCTTTGCTCAGAAATTTTTCAATAGAATCTTAAAAAATATGTTTTTGACAGAGTTATCTGCCCTTGAAATGTTCATTTTCAGTGTATTTCAATGAAATTGTAATTCAAGGGGCCAGTATGATATGTAAGTTTTCCTTGATTCTGATGGTGTAAATAGTCAAATTAAACTATCAAAATGGTGTTTTTTTTATACCATGTTTCACCCACTGCCTGATTCTTACAGATACTGACATTTAACTCGATTCATAACTAAACCAGACATTTCCATTTCAAAAATTAAAGCTGACATTTTGCATTGGTCAGATTATTATGGCAAGTGGGCTTATCAAATTTCGGCAATATTAACTCGATGACAGCCGGGCTTTAACTGGACAGTCCATCATGAATATGCGTCTCATTACAGTGACTCCCGTGCGTTTAGTGGATTCATCTGAGGACTAGTTTTGTTTACATTTTCTGAAAAAAAGGCCATTTGCATGTACAAAACGTATGAGTTCAGATACAGAGGTAATTACATTTAATTTTCATTACTGACCGGGTACCATTGAAATACATGTAAATTTTAATTAAATGCAACTTTTTGGAAAAATTTCAACAGATCTTGAAATGTCTTGCAAATATGTCTCAAACCTAATGACAAAATGAAAACCAGAAAGATAAGTTGATTGACATAAAATTTTATATAGACGTTTCATACTACTCTGCATGTAGTTACACAACTATTTTTCAAGTGCCAAAATTTTTTAACCTGCATTGGAAATCGTTCCTGTTGGTATGTTTCATATTGAACAAACACCACAAACCATTTCTCCTCCATCTGAGTATGGAGGATAGGAGGTTCCACCTTTGCATCTGTCCTGAACAGAATAAATAAGAGAAATGTATTTCCTTGACGTTGTCTTAGTCTTAAAATCTGGTTTCCCGTCAATGCAGATGTACTCTGATGCTACTTTGTGGGTAGGATGACCAGCAAGAAGGTATCCAGTGTACTCCTTCGCCCATCCGTCATAACATTCCTTCCGCCCAGGAATCATAATGGTTGTCGATCCTTCTTCAAGGCATACAGCACATTCGATTCGATATTGGTTGTACTTGCATTGGATCAAACAAAGTTCCTTTAAAATCCATTTTATAATTATGCATAAAGGTTGGGCCGATACCGGGATTATTGTTTACGTTTGGGTCATATTACCCGACTGTGGTGTCTTTGGAAGACATAACGTATGTGGTGCACCATTGCCCGTGCAGTCATAAGTACACGAGCCGCCCATAAATCCTAAAAAAGAAATAAAAATAATTAACAACACATGGGGCTGTATCCAGACACTTTGAATATATGGAGTGCCAGCCGAGGTTCGTCTGAACTACGGAGATGTATTAGGATATTATTTGCCATTTTTTCCAATTTTACACCTGAAAATGACAAATTTCTAATGAAAAGGGGGGATGCCAACCCCCTGTACTCCCCTTGGATCCGCTACTTAACAAATGTAAATGAACAGTTTCTACTTTATCATTAGTAATCAAATAATTAAAAAAAATTTCAAAGAAGTAATAGTTGATACGCAAAGGGGATACCACTATTGCGTGAGTATTTACGGAATACGTTTTTATTTTACTGTTTTTATATTTTCAATACGTCCAATCTTTAATTAAGGTAAAAATATTAAGATTATCCATTTCATAAGAAAGGAAGTATTAGAAGCTACGTGCTAGGATGAACAATTTTTAATACAGAATGTATGCTAAATTGACAACTGTTTCATATTTTTGTCCGTTCGGAAGTACATTTTTATGTATTACAAAGATGTCTAAATTGTATTATCACAACGCATTGGTACTACTGGAAAATTATTTAACCTGGGAGCATAGACTAGGAATGGTAAGCATCCTCTACTTTTTTGGAAACACCCGACGAGTTGCTCATAAAATGTCAAGTACTGGGTACACGAAGGGATATATGAGGGAAAAACATTAAGATGACAAGCAAAAACAAAAACAAAAACAAAAACAAAAACAAAAAAACGCAAAGGATAAAAAAATACAAAGGATATTTGATTTCGGTTAGTAGAAAGGCAATTTTTTACTGATATATAGAAGTTGAATCATTCAAGGTTGTAATTAAATTTCCGGACGTACGGATTAAAAGTAGATTAAATGCACTTTTTATTAAAACTAATCTAAACAAACACGTCAGTCTATATCTTATTACGGATGAACTCTTTGAACGAAATCGCTTGTATCTGTATCATTATACATCTCTGACCGTAGAATTTAACATGCATGCATTTTGCTTCTTTTGTAGCCAATATTGCAGTTTATGTACAATGTATATAGTTTTATTGTTTGCTGTCTTAAAATTTTATTTTAACATGTAATTGCATTTTATTTCAAATTAAAGCTTGATAAGCTTTGGTGAAATTGAATATGACACAAACATATCACTGATTTCAAGCGTTATGTCCCTTACCCTTGTTCTACCTCCATAAATACATGTTTTTTACTGATATCCTCTCTCGCATTTTTTTAAACGTGTACATAATATTTCAAAACAATTTTTCCTTTTTCCGACGCAGTCGATGTACTGTAGTTTTGCTTTTTACACTTTGACCTTAAAGATGTTCTTCCGTGGAAACGCTAGTCACCTGATCGCAATCTGTTTCCCGATTGGCCAAATACTGATAACTTCGCCGCGTTCGAAAAAAATAAAACTGTATCGAAAATGTGTTACAACATGTATGTCCTAAATGAAATGTAGAAAATTATAAGTAGAAAGAACGAATTTTACTCCGTCATTATATTTTTTAAGATAGTATTTGTTATAAATTCTGTGCAACATTATTCGTTGTTTCTCGATAATTGTGATTTTGAGGACGGCTTGTGTATCGCTTATGTTACGATGAAGTACTTCCTAAGTAATATACTGCCAATAAGAGGTACATAAATTTTCAAGTTGAATTTGGTTATAATATATATAAAGTGTGTTGTTCTCAGGAAGAATTTTGACTGTCTGATCTTTATCTGCAAGGAATGTATCTTCAGTATATGTACTTACGTAATATTAATAACTCGGCCTGGTGTATGTTACGCACATGTACATTATGTTTTTTGTTTCATTTGTTGAATGCTTCTTAGTAATTTAAGACCCTGTTTCGATGTGTCATATTGTAGACAAATACTTTCTAATGATACTTCAGATAATACCAGGCAGGTTTAACCCATCGGAGGTAACATTGTTTTATGCCTTTTGCAGTTTAACGTTGACTGAATTTTTTTGTTCTTCATATTAAACAACATTATGAGGCATTTTATAATTTTTGTTAAAAAAAAGCTTTTAAGTGTAAGTGTTTGTAAGAATCAGGCAAACTGGGAAAAATCAGAAACATGCATGTCAAAATCCACCGATCTGACAATGTACATGTACATGTGATATCACTCAAGGATATTTTCTATATTTGAAAAGACCATTATTTCCCGATTGGCCAAATACTGATAACTTCGCCGCGTTCGAAAAAAAAAACTGTATCGAAAATGTGTTACAACATGTATGTCCTAAATGAAATGTAGAAGATTATAAGTGAAAAGAACAAATTTACTCCGTCATTATATTTTTTGAAGATAGTATTTGTTATAAATTCTACTGGAAAATGATTTAAAGGTGACTAAATATATTTTTTCGGTCAATGAAGAAGAAAACCTCAATCACGTGGGTGGTGCACACTAAATAACCTGCTACATAGGTTATTTTCAAAGAGTAATCCAGGGAACCAAGGTTATAGCGGTAATCAATAGAATGTAATCCAGGGACAAAGACCAGACATGGAAAACAGACATACACAACAAAGAACAAATAGTAACTAAAATCATACATACAAAGTAACAAAAGCAAATGAGCAACTCGGACTTTACTAAAAAATGGGAGCATGGACCAGGTGCATCGGTAGGATAAGCGTCCTCTGCTTTTCTAGAGACACCCGGCGAGTTCATAAAAAGTCATATCCGGGGTAGACGAAAGAGGAAAGGAAAACCATGACACGTTGAACTAATCAGTTTTCATGGCGTAGATGGATACACCGTAGCGATCCATGAGTTCATGATGACGACCATAAAACTTCTGTGGTGATGACTTCAATCTTGTAGCAACATGATCATGTTCCAGAAGCCTATTTGTTAGCAGTCTGCGTAGTTTCCGCAAGTTCTGGCATAACGTATGGGCCGTGCTATGAACACTCCATACGCAGGTGCAGAAGGGATGTTGCCACAGATGAAAGGTAAAATGACAATTCTGAATGAAAAGTCATCACGTTTGTCGTAAGATTTGGTTAATAGTTTTCCTTTATGATCAATTTCTAATTGTAGGTCAAGATATGAGGCTGACCTCACAGTGTCTGTAGCATCCTTGATCTCAAGTTCTTTCGGGTAGATGCGATGTATCAAATTCCCAAAATTAGGATTGTTTAAAGATAATACGTCATGTATATAGCGGAAACTGAGATTAAAGGATCTACCCAATCGATATTCTTTCTTTCGGATCAGATCAGTTATACAGTCAACCCCATAAGAGTGAAAGAATAGGTCAGCAAGTAGAGGAACACAATTTGTTACCATTTGAATGCCGACCGTTTGTTGAAAAACGCGTTCTGAAAATTCGAAATATGATTTGGAATTATTTTTGCACAAGGTATGAGGAATCTCTACTAAGAACTATATATTTGTATCTAGGTGTACCATCTTTTTTTTTTAAAAACAACGATGTATATTGTTTTTGAGTCATCATAGGTTTTAATGCTATTATATTCTGATAATAGTCTTGTACTGATTGTGTCCAAAAGATCTTTCAAATTATTCCGGATCCACATTGAATTTATACCATTACGGGAGTAACAAGTGTTGTGGTAGGACCGCAGACTCTCTTCGACAGATTTGAGTATAGAAGTTAAAAGTTTTGAAAGACGTTTTGTAGTAAATTTTGGAGATCCAGCTATGTAACGTTGTTTGTATGGATTCTGTAATTTAGGAATTCAGTACATAGCCGGTAAATCACAATCATCTTCCTTGGTTGAGAGACCAAAAGAGGATAGAACAGATTGATTGTTTCCCACAATCTCCTTATAGAGTGTGGTAGCAGTATAGGTCTTGTCACTGCTATTACTTTCTACGTCTATCTCTGATAATAAGCATTGGATGTAAAACGTATTGCATACAAAAACAATGTTGTTTTGGGCTTTGTCTGCTTGTACGACAACATATGTGTCATGTATAGTAGACAATGTGTTTGTTACATCGGGGTCTTTGAAAACTAATATAGCATTGGCACCTACTTAAATCTTTTATTCGTATCAAAATTAAAGACTCTGACAGAGAATCATGTTCTCGTTTTATCCATTTTCTTGCGTAGTCCTCAACGGCATCCATTAGAACTTTAATTATAATTCCAAGTTATGGAGCGTGGTACACAGTACTTGGGTCCATTAGAAAGGTATTGCAGTACCTAGTCTGCGTATCCAGTACTCCTCTCTTTCCCTACGATGGTTTTTCACTTAGAAAGGGACTGTTCGTAGGAAGGTAATTTTTTTTCTAAAATACGAACTTTCATAGAGAGGATTGAATGATCTTTTTCATTAAAATGTTGATAAAATGTCCGGAATTTGGTGGTATTAATTCCAGAACGATTACCGCATATTTGTTTATGTTTAATCATTCTTGTGTTTCCGAAATATACTAAACCCCATGAATTGCATACTAATCCATATATGAAGTTTGTTGACTTGCAACTTAAGTCATTGTGACTACTTGTATTGAAGGTTTTGTTTGTAAGGGAACTAGATAAGTAAGAGTCGGTTATGAGAATGTTGCACAATTTTTAATACCACATTTTGTTATAGTACACTCAGGTTCGTCATCGTTGTAGTCAAATATATCATTTAAAATGATGGAACATGGTTTGATTATTTTGAAATGGTCAGAATGTTTGTACTGGAATAGATGGAACTGCTTGAAAAAGCATGACAACGATATGTATATCTCATCTATTGTGTATAAAATTATTGCCATCATGAGAATGCCCGCTAATAATTAAGGAATGACAGTAATATTTTTTCAATCTATGGAGATATAACCTCCAAGTATATAATCTGAAGCATTCTTATATATAATTGAATTCAGAACTACTCCAATTAGCAGTTTTTTGTGCTGCAGGGTGGGTGATAGCTATTGTAGGGAGATGATAATTTGGGTATTTTTTGCATCTAGAACTTTCATGGCAGTTATGATGCACATTCTTGTACTATATTTCAAAGTGATTTTTGTAGTTCCTTTCCAACTTGACGTCAATTTTGAATTGTCCAGTGAATATGTGTAGAAACTGATTCTGCCTTGTCAGATATCTGTACATACCACTTATTGTCCTAAGATTTTTTAGGACCTGTTGACACTTCTTCAAAGCAATATTAACTAACTTAACACAATGCCAAATGTCATTCTGATTCATGGCTTCAGTATTTTCCCTGACATATTTATTGATGGATACGTTCCTGTCATGACAGTGTATATATACATTGACATCATGTTCGTGGAGGTATCGTAAACCATTTCTGTTCCAAGTTTTTTCATGTCTTTGAGAAACTGGGTCCATTGTTTTGGTTTTTTATTCACACCGAATTACTTTGCGGGTTTTCTTGTCCAATACAAAGAACATTTTGCATTTTTACGCCAGCAAGGCCTAGCATCCGTCATTATGTCTATCCCACTTTAGGAATCTTCATACGAAGCTACCTCTTGAAGTGAAGCTAATTCAATTGAATTGTCATATTCCTTTTGTATGTGTGCTACATAGGTATTGAAGAAAGTTATGCGTTTTTCATCAGAAATAATTCCTATTCCTGCACCTTTGACCAATCTGTTGTAGTCAGCCGGCAATATTCCGCTACAAAGTATTCCATGATTCATTCTGCTGTTTACTAAGTTCTCATTTGTTGGAGATGATGACCAAGAAAAAATATGTGTTCTCTCTTTGTTGTTGCATCTCAGGCAACGAACATGTCCCTTTGTTGACATCCTTGTAGATTTTAGTTTTTCATGACCGTGTCTAGTACGCCAATCAACTACATTTATAATCCTGTTTAATGAATCTTCTATAGTGAGGAATATCATTTGGTTTCAGTCTCTGATTTTTGATTTGATATATATTGGAGGATAGGGATCATCTTTTTGTTCATTTGTGCTTATCCTGCCGGTGCACCTGGTCCATGCTCCCAGTTTTTAGAAGAGTCCAATGTTGCTCATTTACTTTTGTTACTTTGTATGTATTCTTTTAGTTTCTATATGTTCTTTTTTGTGTATGCCTGTTTTTCTTTTCCGGTCTTTGTCTTGACATTCTTTTAATTTCCGCTAGAAGCTTGATTCACTTGATTACTCTTTGATTAATGCATGTTGCACTTTCGTTTCCACATATCAAATAAAGTTTCAATAACTGGCAGATTTCCCAAAGGTTTGTTTTATTTTTTGTATAGTCTTCAACATTGAGTCCTTATTCGAACCTTTTTCTCAGTATTAGTCATTTTCAATAAACTGACATAAACCATTTAAACTACCGGTAGGTTTCACTTAGAGGAAATATGTACTATAGAATGTTTAGGGGGATACACAATGTATTGTGAAAAGGTAAAATTATGACATGTTGGTTTTTGAATTAATTTATTTATATTTTAATTTAGGTTATGAAGAAAACTCATCCTTTGAACAGAGCTAACCCCATACCTTAATTAATAACATCATTGGAAATATTTAGCACGACCCTTACTTTAAAACATTGATTAGTTAGAAACAGATGTCATTCCCACCAATTATTTCTGAAGTAAACTTAAAAGGGGCATTTTCCAGTACATTCAGAGGACACTCCATGGGTGTCCCCAGTAAGATACTTTGACAGAAAAATAATGCAGACGTTCATAAAATTATTTTGTAATTGAAATGGTCGAAACTGAACTATAAAAGGTGATTTATAGGTTTTGTTTAAATTGATAAACTATGTATACAGAGTAATAAATGACTTACATAGCTTCAAAATCCTTCAGTTCCTTATAACCTGCGAGGAACAAACACAAAACAGTTTGCCCTATCATCTTTGTATATATTTGTGAAGTATCAGTCTTTCTAAAAATCAGACAAAAGGTGTCTGAAGTTTATATGAAAAGGTATTTATGTTGAAAATAGTGAAACTTCTGTTTTATCCTTAAAATACCACAAGTGCAAAAAGGTGTTATTTATTGTTGTACTCATAATAATTGGAATTTTAAAGAGGTTACCAGTAGAGAAAATTCTGCAGAAGAACTTGTTGAACATTATTTTATTGAACATGATGCAGAATCACCAAAATGTCTTCACTCTTTATGCCGTCCTTGTATCATAAATGAACAAAACCGGAAGAATGAAAACCACGCACTACATGAATAGAATACCTTTTTAAGAAAATATAAGTACAGACGTTTCTGGACAAATCTTGATCATATTTGTGTTTGGATTGACCCTAGACACATCTACAAAGGGATAGACCAAGACATAAACTAGTGTTCCATACAAGGGATTTAATTTCCAAATGTGTATCAAATTTGGTGAGACAGTGGTTTCCAAATCCAAATAATACGGTATACATGGGCCATAAATTGGATGAATCATGTGGTGTTTTAGTGTCAGTGATAAACTCATTGCTTAAAATCTTCCTGTTAACAATCAAAGTAGAATTTTTATTAAAAAAAAGTGTCAAGCGAAAATATACGTACATGTGTAAACTTTGATAAATAATTATAAAAAAAAACATTTAGTGATGAACTGCTTTGAAATGATGAAAATTGTAATTATTACTCTTACCTTTCTTTTAAACCATTTCTTTTTTAGCCAAGTTCTGAAGTTCTTTGAGTTTTTTCCTAGAGACTGAGTTGTTTCTTTAGCTGTCTCTGTTTTAGTGCCATCAGCAGCTGCTTTCTTCTTAGTATCCTTATCTGGGTCAGTCTTAGTCTTTTAAGAGATTTTTTGCAATAATATGCATAAGGGATGTGTTTAACAAACCTGTTACAACTTTACACAAATTAATGCAATTCCTTGTTGCTACAAGATTGAAGTCATCACTACATAAGTTTTATGGTCGTCATCATTAACTCGTGGATCGTTACCGTGTATCCATCTGCGCCGTGAAAACAAATTTCTTCAACGTGTCATACTTTTCCATTCCGCCTCCGTTTACCACGGACTTGACTTTTTTATGTGCAGCTCGGTGGTTCATTTGATTGGGACTTGGTTTCAGCTATGACAAAAGCTGAAAAAGATGCTGAAACTTTGTAACATTTCACGGTAATCTTCGATAAAACTATTTAACAATCAGCAGTTTGTCTTGTCCCATTTATTTCCCAAGTATTGTTTGTATTTTGTTTTTAGAAAATAAAAGATGTTTCTAGAAAAGCAGTGGACGCTTACCCTACCGGTGTACCTGGTCCATGCTTCCAGTTTTTAGTGGAGTCCGAGTTGCTCATTTGCTTTTGTTACTTTGTATGTATGATTTTTGTCACTTAATATTATTTGTTGTGTTTGTCTGTTTTCAATGTCTGGTTTTTGTCCGTGGATTACATTCTTTTGATTTCCTCTAGAATCTTGGTTCCCTTGATTTCTCTTAAGCTAAATTGTCATCCCGGTGGGACTGTAATCGTTTTGATATACTTACCATATTCATTTTTTTTATATATTTGATTGTTTCAAGAATCATGTGTTACTGACCAATTGAATGTCAATTTATTGTCAAATCAAATCCAAGCCCTGATCGCTTCCTTTTCTAAAGGATTTACACTTATTATATATTAGTGACTGATAACCACAATCCCATAAATTCGGCCAAGGAAGTGGATGTCAGTATTTCACAAATGCTTATGGACTAAAAGTACAAGAGTAATGTCGAAACATGCTACATGCTATTAAAGTTTATCTTTTCTCCACAACAATATGATTATTATAGTTACAATAATGTGCTGATATCATCTCAACTATTATCTGATGCTCAATGAATGTTACATTATCAAGTCAAATTTCTAACTAGATGAATAAGAAGAATCCTATTTGAGGATGTTTGGAAATTGGCAATTAAATATAACAAATAATGCTGAATTATTAGATTGTATCGGCTTAATACTCAGATGACAAAATGTCAGAAACATTTTATCGGACGGACCCAAGCGCCACAAAAAGTGAAAAAAATACTCAAGTCTTAAAATATTTTAAAATTCTATGGTAACTCTAATCAAAGTTGTTGAAATTAATGATTTCACAAACGTTAAGAATTTTCTTAGACTTCAGTAAGATTTGTGGCACTGAGGCCTGAACAGTCTGTCCCATATACATTTATTGTAAACTCGTTAATTTAAAAAAAATTACTAAGACATTATTTAGCGTTAAGACTATCTGATTCCAAAGTGACCAACCATATTATTATGTGTTAGATTGTGGTCCTCTTTTACCAGACTTGAACTTGTCCAAAATGTGTAGATGGATTGAAGCAAGCCCCACGCAGTGGCAGACGTTCGTTTCTTCTCTTACTTACCGCTGCAGACAGGCCTTTCGAAATTAACAGGCTTTATTCAAATCATACGTCGTTTGACAATCGGATAACTTCGCGCAAAATCATTCATTTTCTGAGAGGGCTGGCTGCAGCGTATACGGTGAATTTCGTACGACAGACGCTGTTCCGAGCTTGAGATGGAAGATGCATTGCAGGAAGCAAACGTTTCTCATAATCTCGTAATCAATTATTGATTAAAATTATTCGGGAAAAGGGAAATGAGTTATCCGATTGTCAAACGACGAATGATTTGAATAACCCCCTGAATTTCGAAACGCCTGTCTGCAGCGGTTTGTAAGAGAAGAAGCGAACGTCTTCCGCTGCGTGAAGCTTGCTTAATTGGGTGTACTAATACTGTTTCTGTTTTGAAATGCATCAATTACATCTATAAGAGTATTTACTTTTTTGTACTGATGTTATAGGCTGGTGCATTTGTTACCTTACACCATATTCGTTCTTTTTCTATTAATACATAAATACAACAGGATAATGTTCACTTGTTATCATTAATAACTGACATCTGTAGAGATACATTCACAAATCTAACCAGTTGATTTACATACAGCGCGAGTACCATTCAATTGATATTCAATAACAAGTAGCTTAAAAGTGAAAGACATATTTGGAACTCTGGTGTATGAAATAATTTGCCAAAACGTAGAGCTTATTCAATTAAAAATATTACGTTTATCCATGCAACTAAGATTCATCAAAATCAAACACTTGAAAAATACTGGATTTGATCTAATGTTTAAGGTGCGTCAGCGTATGACAACAATTAATACCACTAAGTCTTTAACCGGTGTTAACAAACACTTAATCGAGTTCCGAAAGGCCCAGATAACAAGGGTAACAAATCCATGGTAACAGTTTGTTTGTTTGTTTGTTGGAGTTTAACGTCCGAGCAGCAGTATTTCAGCTATATTCAGACAACATGGTAACAGAACGATGGTTCCTTTTGTAAATTTCGGCAGTGATAATTTGAATATATGAACCAGCTTTTCAAAACGCGTTTATAGGTAGCTACGCACTTCTATCATCGCCATTATTTTGTACAAGGGAAGTTTGATGTTAACGTAAACATTTTATGTGTCCACTGTTTTGTCAGTACCGGTTTGTTGCTGCTTTTGGCAGAGAAAATAAAGCAGTATTTGTTATTGTTTTGACCTCGTTAGAATTTTAGAAAAATCATTATAATCGAAATTGTATTTGCACAAATGAATAGTTATAGTGGAAAAAGTGGAGACAACAAGAACAAAATACCGTGAGCTGTCTATGGGCATTCGATAAATAGTAAGAAATTGAGCTACCCAATCAGGTTTGTGAAACCCGAAATATAACGATTCAGCGAAATGACATTACAATATTCCCTTGAAGACCTTTTCAAAACACGGATTAAATGCGAAAGTAAATTCTGAAGATTACATTTCTTTTGTATAAGAAAGCAAGATCATCGTTCTTAAGGTCCAGCGCCATCTTTCTATCTACAAGTTTTTTTTCCGACGCAGTCGGTAAAGTTTTGCTTTTTACCCATTGACCTTGAGGACGCTCTTCTATGGAAACGCAAGTCACCTGATCGCAATTCTGTTTCCCGATTGGCCAAATGCTGTTAACATAGTGGCGTTAAAAAAAGGTAAAAAATTTGAAATTGCGTTCGGAAAAAAAAATGTGTCGAAAATTTTAATTTGCGTGCCATGTGTTATTTTCTTGAAATAAATGTAGAAACTAAGAAGTAAAATAATACTGTGCAACCTTTTTTAATGTTAATATTTGTTCTATTTAGCCAAACACTGTTTAGATGGATCCCACTGAGATCAGATCTCAAAAACGGGTAGCAAAGTTACCATGTTCATAAGACGCTTACACTACCGGTGCACCTGGTCCAAGTTCCCAATGTTAAGTGGAGTCCGATTTGTTCATTTACTTTTGTTACTTTGTGTGTATACTTTTAGTTACTTTAAGTTCTTTGTTGTGTTTGTCGGTTTTTCATGTTTGGTCTTTGTCCCTGAATTACATTCTTTGATATTCGCTACAACCTTGGTTCCCTCGATTACTCTTTCAAATTTAAAATGTCCTGTGTATCTTTTAGATATTATTAAAATTGAATTTAATGGAGTCACTTTTTATCGAAAGTGTTATTAAAGGAAAAACCGTTATGACCCTTTTTTCATCTAAACAAATTTATGATAGGAAATATAATTGCATAAAATACCAGGATTTCTTCTAATTTGTGTTTGATATTTAATAATTTTACCTTAGTCATTAATGTGGCTTGTTGGAGGAAGTCAAATGGCCATAACAGTCACCGTTACTACAGTAAGGTCAAATGTAACTTTTCCACCAGCGTCAAACACCGTGTCAAGATCGTGAGAATCCTTATAGACATATTTTCTTATCAACTTGTTTATATATTCTAACGATATAGACAATCCTTCAAATCTAAGTAAAATTAGCAAAACGGGTTGATGTTTCTCTAGAACTGGTTTTATGCTGCAAATATATGTTTTCAATATATTTATTCTAATGTACATATATATGAATTTGCTCTTTTTGGAATTTCTCAGATTTGGAAGGTAAGATCTGAAGTACAGACATACAATATAAGACGAATCGCATAAAAAAGAAGAGTTTTCATGTCTTAAAAACTAATTAACAGAAATATATTGCTCTTTCATTTCCAAAATACTTGTATAATATTCGATTTAATTGTTTGTATTGAAAGTTATAATCATATCGTTTCTTCAAGAACTTAAGTATCTGTGTTTGTAAGAACCATGCAAAATCTGAAAAATGTGATACACCTCCAGAAAGGCTACATACTTTCATTTATTTTTAAATATGTTGTTTTATGGGTCTATATTATGAAATGTTTAATTATTCATTCCAATCTGTCTGCTGTTAGGAGACAATCACTATTGAAAATCCAATAGATTCTATTGTTTTTTTGTTTTTTTGTTTTGTTTTTGTTTGTTTTTGTTTTTGTTTTTGTTTTTTGTTTTTGTTTTTTTTTTTGGTTTGTTTAAGTTTACAGTGTTATCTACCTTTATTCTGAACTCTTCAGTGCATTCTATATAATTTGTATATGAAAAACGTAATGTTAATTTCTGTTTACAATGACAATTTAAACAAAATATCAAAAATAAAAAGACTTTTCACCCATGAATCACATTTTGCATAATTCTTAGCTGGAGTGCTACTTAAGTAGAAAACAACAAATTTATGTACATACTTGGATTTGAACTTTAGCATGGATGAGGTTTGTAACTAGATAGGATGTATTCGATGACATATTGAATCACAGTCTGTTTCCGTTGGTAAATTAAACTTTGTTGAAAATAAAGACAAAGAAATATGAAAATCGCATGCGCAATTTAAGAAGGTAGTCCTAGGACAAGGATATAACTCTTGAAATCAGTAATATGTTTGTATCATGTTAAATTTCGCCATAGCTATTAAGAATGAAATCATTCCAGGTTACTAAAATGCTTACATGATATTGATGTAAAATGCTGAAAACAAACGTTCCAATGAATTGTAAGAGTTGTATCCCTTACGCTGGGTCTTCCCCCTTAATAGCATGTATAATAAAAAAAAAAGAGATGTGGTATAATTACCAATGAGACAGTCATCCACTAAAGGCCAGAATACGAACAATTTTACAGGTCGCCAAACGGTCTTCAATGATGGGTACAAACCAAACCATAAAGCAAACAGTAAAAAGGCCCAAATCTAAGTAAAACTATTCATAAGAGACGAAAATCGACGTAATCTGTAGAAAAAATGTAAAAAGAATAACAATGGACAAAAAAAACAAAACAAAACAAAACCACTTGAAAATAGGTTTCTGGCTTGGTACAGGCATATTAAGTATGTTGCGGGCTAAAACATGTTTGTGAGCGTTCAAGCCTCCCCTGCGACAGTTGTGGGAAATACAAAAATCAAATAAAATCTAAAAATCTAAAAAAGGACAAACGGCAACAAGCTCTATATACCTCGAAAAATTATGCTTAAGCTAAAAATGCCAAAGGAAACTGATAAGCACACGTTGTGTATTAAAAAAAATATCAATAACAACACGTGCGATAGGATTAAGTCAAAATATATCCTAAAATGTCCAAGTAAACCAGTGTCGAGATAAAAAAAAAATGACGTTCGCATAATAATATTACGCGGGATTCGTTAAATTTGTTTTGTCCTGATAATTGCACTCACATAACTTCAAGATGTTGAATACGTAGAAGGAATACTGACAGGTAAACCAATTGGTGTAGCATGGACCAGGTGCACCGGTATGGTAATCCAATTGGTTTAGAAAACATATCTTGAAATATTGAAAAGGCAATACATGAAAGGGAAATCAAAGGAACAAGTGTTCGAAGAATAATCAAAATTATCATAATCTAACTTTATCGACAAAAGAAAAAAAGACACACACAACAACAAATGCGAAATTATCAAAATAACACACCTATATAAACTAAAGCAATTTAGTAACACAGGCTCCACTAAAATTGTGAACATAGGTCGCGTGCACTGGTAGATATTTCTACTTGTGTAGAAACAACAGCCGAGTTGCTCCTTAAATGTCTCGAACTGGGTAGATGATAAAGGAAAGGAAAACTATGAGAAATCCGTACCATAGATCCAATACATAAAATCTTCCAACCTACGATTGGTTAAATACAAAACGTCATCAATATATAGGAAACTACTATCAAATGATCTAAACAATCGGAGTCGGTATAGGGTTCTCCCGTTCAATGAGTTAAACGGTTATAACATACACTGATTCTCCTTGAAGATAATTTCAAATCCTCGATGGAAAACATGGAAAACAGACAAACACAACAAAGAACATATGGTAACTAAAATCATACAAAGTAACAAAATCAAATGAGCAACCCGGACTCCACTGAAAACTGGGAGCATGGACTAGGTGCACCGGTAAGGTAAACGTCCTCTGCTTTTCTAGAAACACCTTTTATTTTCTAAAAACAAAATACAAACAAGACAAACTGCTGATTGTTAAATAGTTTTATCGAAGATTACCGTGAAATGTTACAAAGTTTCAGCATCTTTTTCAGCTTTTGTCATAGCTGAAACCAAGTCCCAATCAAATGAAATAAATGTTTATACATGTATATAAAATACCTTCAAAATACACAGCATCACTTAAATATTGAAACAGAAC
This sequence comes from Perna viridis, assembly GCA_037379345.1. Taxonomy (NCBI): domain Eukaryota; kingdom Metazoa; phylum Mollusca; class Bivalvia; order Mytilida; family Mytilidae; genus Perna; species Perna viridis. The sequence continues at coordinate 27,541,312 of CM074523.1, forward strand.
GTTCGGCTAATGTCCTCACAAAACAACCTCTCTTATTATGAAAGCAGAGCGCCCACAATGAAACTTTCAACATAGTATTTTGTTACTCATATATCATTGTAATTGTCGCAAATATTTTTTTAAATAATTGTTCGGGAAAAGCTATACCTCAAATATTTCGTAATTTTCCAGTCTGCGAAATATAGGGGAATGGGCGATGGGAGAGTAATCATGGGGACCAAGGTTATAGCGGTAATCAAAAGAATGTAATCCAGGGACAAAGACCAGACGTGGAAAACAGGCATACACAACAAAGAACATAAAGTAACTAAAATCATACATACAAAGTAACAAAAGCAAATGAGCAACTCGGACTCCACTAAAAACTGGGAGCATGGACCAGGTGCACCGGTAGGGTAAGAGTCCTATGCTTTTCTGGAAACACCTGCCGAGTTGCTCATAAAAAGTCAAGTCCAGGGTAGACAAACGAGAAAAGGAAAACTATGACCCGTTGAATAAATCAGTTTTCATGGTGCTGACGGATACACCATAACGATCCACGAGTTCATGATGACGACCATAAAACGTCTGTAGTGATGACTTCAATCTTGTAGCAACATAACCCTGTTCCAGAAGCCTATTTGTTAAAGTTGTTAGCGGGATACAAAAACTTCGCATGGGGAATGGAAATTTCGAGTTGGCAGAAATTGAAAACCAATTTAAAAATATTTATTTGAATGACTTTTTTTAAGATTAGTTGTTTAAAAGCTGATGATTCAACACTAAAAGATTTATTTTGATGATGTATTGATTTAATGATAAATAGTACAATAGGAAGTTAATTGGAAATATGGTTGGAAAATGAGGAGGTAGTGTAAAATGGAGGATTATTCCATTCAAGAACTATTAACATCTATGCAAAGTGTCGCATATCATGAAAAGTAGACGTCAGTAAACGTAATAAAGAATTTCCTTCCTTCTCCGGTAAAATGTGTTATTGTAAAGGGCAATATTAATCACGTTTAATAGAACTTTTCCAAAACGTCTTTTTTCCCTGTTTCCGATCATAATATGTCACATACATTTAACTGCGGACAGAAAGGGAACGGAACTTTTGTCTATAGGCGACAATTACTAAACTGTAAACCCTTTAAGAATAGTCATATTTTCAATATATGAATTCAATTTTAATTTCTAAAGATCAGAGAAAAATATTTATTGATAGCGAGTACAGCTCAAAGTGAAAGCCACAGCAACAGCGGAGAGACCTACGGCAACATCCACGTGCAAGTTAGCAGGATGTAGAGTGATAAAAAATGCACCGTCCGGAAAGGGACATGTCTCGGAGAGAATTCAATAAGTGTGCCCAATAATTATTTTAAAAACTTAAACGATGTCTTGTACGTGTAATGATATAGTTAAAATAGCAACAGAGGATTTGAATTACGTGTACGTGCAATTTTCACTTTATGAGAAAGTCACATTACAATCAAGGTCATCCCAAACTCAGTTCTCAATGAATTATATTTCAAATATATATAAGATTCTACAATCTCTTTTCACTAAGCACTGCTTTTCTGTTCTGTTTTGTTCTGTTCTTCATATGCCATTTACAGTGTTACTGAAAATGTTGTGCACGTTTTAATCAATACCCACTCCATATTATATAAGACAGGTGATTGTGTGGGGTCAAGTTCTCCCTTTTTATCATAAAAAAGGACAATTGATGGTTTCCAAGAAAATAATGCTTTTTTAAACATTGAATGTTAAAGTCCTTCCAGGTAAAAATTCTTTGATTACAGCAAAAACCATTACCGTTTGTAAAACTCTCGTATCTAAACCGAAAATGTCGATCTTTTATCGTAAACTAGTCATTAATAATCTATTGTAAAAGATTAAATGTAAAAGTAAAGATTTGTACTCAACTCACAAAAACGATATGGTATGCATTCGCAAATTGGTGGCATACATTCGAAGCGTTACCGTAAATGCATCGCATTCATTCTTAATACATCGTTAGATATCTCCTATACTCGTAGCCAATCGGAAAGCATCTGCAATAATCACTTGTAAAAGTGTCATATTCGCATGAGATTGTGTTAATTTTACGAATCTTGCCAGTCCCTGAGCGCTGTAATGTGTGTCGGTGTGTAGGTGGGTGTGTTGTTTTCCTCAACTTCATTGTCATATGTAAGTGTTTTTATGCTACATTGTGTTAGGTTTAAGCCATTACGTTGGGTTTGGTGTATCTACATTGTCCCAATATTGATACTACTCAATGTTTTGGCTGATATTTCAAATATATGAAACCGTGATGAATCTTATATTCTACAAATATAAATGAAACAAATAAAATTAACCTTAAGGAGGTAGACCTAGGGTAAGGGGCACAACTCTTAAAAATCATTCAAACTTTTGTATTCAGCATTTTACATCAATCCTATGTAAGCATCTAATTAACTTGGATTCATTTTATTCTGCTTCAAACAAAAGCTTGAGAGACTTTGGTGAAATTGAATATGATACAAACATATCACTGATTTCATGAGTTATGTCCCTTACCCTAGGTCTACCTCCTTAAATTGGTCTTCAACTACCTAACCTCATAATAGGCTAGTATATGTACAAGATGAACAGGTCAACCAATATTGTCCATCAAATAGGATATACTACATGCGTTTCCAAATGCCGGTATTCAAATTATAAGCTTCTCTTTTCTCAAAGGTGTATTGAAATGAAAAGGAAACATATTTGTTCTGCCGACATGTAATGAAATTGTAAGGTATAAAAGGAGTAATTTAAACATGTAAATTATATATACAAAGAAGAATAACTACTGCTATTATGGACTGTACAGTTTTAAAAAGTAGTAAAATAATCCAATTGCATTTAATGCGAAACATTTTTTTATCTTATTTCTCTTTTATATGAACTTAAAATATCAGGATGTTCCATGTACATTTGTGTTACAGACATCACTTACAATTTTCAAAACAAAATGGTCATGATGTGAAAGTGCTGTGAAAAAAAATTAAATTGCAAAAAAAAAGATAAAAAACCGCATACTTTGAATTGCAATAATTAATTTCTGTCAAATTAAACCGGAAAATATATAACATTCAATCCAATGTCAATTTGTCTCCAGAAAAGGGTTGATCTTTATGATGTAATGTATGTTTACTGCGTGTATACAAATAGGTAAATCGATGTATATTGTGCATAGCGTTTCTTATATTTTAAGTATTTAAGGTGGTTGACCTAGGGTAAGGGACACAACTCTTACAAATCATTGGAACGTTTTTATTCAGTATTTAACATGTAAACATCAAAGTAACTTGGATTGATTTCATTCTGTTTCAAATGAAAGCTTTATAGGCACTGGTGAAATTGAATATAATAAAAACATATCACTGATTTTAAGAATAGACACTTTTGTGGTAAGTTGGTGAGCATGCTCAATATACACCTCCGCAAGGTAGAGCTTGGGTAGAACAAAAGAATTTTCCTCGCGGAAGTGTATATTGAGCATGCTCTACGCATGCTCATCGACTACCCCAAAGTTAGCACAAATGGGTCTATTTTGTCTCTAACCCTAGGTCCACCTCCTTAAATAATAATTACCCAATCATACTGATTCCACACTTAAAAGTATACAGAAAATTCTGTCGGAGCCAAACACCGTATAATCATAAAACCGGTATAAAGCAGACATTTTTATTTAAGTCCCTTTATATCAGATAAAATACATTTGAACCTTCGACAGCGAACACCTGTCTCACCAAACCAATTGAAAAATCCAAAAGGTATTCCGAGTAGACAAAATTCACAGTATAAGAATTTTGTTAGCATGTGTGTAGGTCAACAACATATAATTCCGCATTTTTTGTGTTGATGTTTCATTGTTAATACCTTGTGTATCGTAAATGTTTTATTTTTCCGACGGAGTCGGTGTAGTTTAGTTTTTTTTTCCCTTTGACCTTAAGGACGCTCTTCTATGGATACCTTAGTCACCTGATCGAAATTCTGTTTTCCGATTGGCCTAATACTGATAACTGAGTGGCATTCGAAAGAAAAATGTATCGAAACCATGCGCTAATTTTCTTGAATGAAATGTAGAAACTTAAAAGTAAAAAGAACAAAATCTTGTTTAAAGAAATTACTTGTTGAGACTTGTTTCTGTATACATCGACAATCAAACATTTTACCACATACTTGAAAATCATCTACGATACATATTTTTTGGAAATTACCCATTGACCTTTATTGAAATGCCACAGCTTTTGATGTAAAATCAAAGCGCTACTTTCTTACACGTGCACTCATCACCTATTAAAGATCTGGGATTTTATCCACGAGTATGAGAGATTCCATCTTTTGACGAGTTGAGGGCAGAATTTCCTACACGAGTGGATTAAAGATCTTCAATGGAGACTCGTATAAGGACCTATTACTTTCTTTACTTTCATGTAGTTCTTCATCCGTTATCATTCTTTCTATGTTGAGTTTTAAATGTAGTAGGAATCCGATATTCTCTTTTATTGTGTTTGGGTAAATTCAATTTTTTTCGGAATGATAATAGGATTATTAATTGGAATGAGTGAATAACCAATTGATTATCCTATTTATTATATAGATTTTCATCATTATTTCAAAAAAGTGAAATTACCGAATTTATTTCACAGTATGAATTATCGAAATTTATTACACTGGGACTATTCGATAAAACAATGCTATCTTTATAATAATAAGAAAACTTGTCTGAACCAGACTCTTTTTAAAAAAAATCCCTTTATATCGGTTTAAGTAGCAGTCTTTCTAAAAATGAAATTATTATTACAATATGATTCATGCATGTCAAAAACCCACCGCATTAAATTTAATTTCATTGCTAGACTTAGTCCAATCATGATTACATAACCAGTTTTTCATTTGGTTGTTGCACTTTTGAGAAAAAAAAATGATATTGATTGTACAGGAAATTAGCACTTAACAAGAGTTACATTGTAACGTTCTTGATTTAGTTTCATTTGTTTGATTTAAGGAGGTAGACCTAGGGTAAGGGACATAATTCATGAAATCAGTGATATGTTTGTATCATATTCAATTTCACCAAAGCCTCTTAAGCTTTCGTTTGAAGCAGAATAAAATGAATCCAAGTTAATTAGATGCTTACATAGGATTGATGTAAAATGCTGAATACAAACGTTCCAACGATTTTTAAGAGTTGTCTCCATTAGCCTAGGTCTACCTCCTTAAGTGGGAGATGAATGTGTAATTTTCTAAAATGTGCAGATCTGAATTCAAAAATAATAAACGTTATGTAAAAGTATAACACATGTAGACTGAGACAGCATAGTTTGTTTGGTGGATTTTTTATCAACATGAATCACTGTACCTTTGGCATTTTCTAAATGGAATGTGGACTGGTACTTAAATATATTTTACTGCCTCAACCGAGACAATTTTAAAGTCCAAAGAAAGTGTAACTGTCGTCCATAAAGCCTTAGCTTTAAGTCGCCCTTGATCTGACACATTTTTTCCTAAACAAATGTTTCTCGGAATCCCTATAACACTTACATTATTTTCCCAAAAATAATTATTTACCTATTGTCATTAGGTCTATTTTGTCAGCCGTTTTGTAGCCTTAAGTAAGGTATCTCTTGTCAATGACAAGTATTAACCAACACTAAGTAAATGGATCAAGGTTTTTACTCCTGTATGTTGTACACGTGTTTAAAGGCGTGATCTTACATCAGCAGTGCTAAAAAGATCTAATCCAAAATGGCTCGCGTTCAAAACCAAAACTATCGAAATATAAAGCCGAATTGAGCACAGAAAAGTTCTATCAAGTGTAATGCAGGAAATATTGAAAAGATTTAATAAAAAATCAAAACCATTTTTTTACAAATATCATTGACTAAAGAAGGTAGACATAGGGTAAGTGAAATAACTCTTAAAATCGGTAATATGTTTGTATTATATTCAATTTCACCAAAGCCTATCATGCTTTTATTTGAAACAGAATGAAATCATTCCAGATAAGTTCGATGAAAAATGTTGAATACAAACGTTCCAATTATTTGTACGAGTTGTATCCCTTACCCTACCTCCTTAAGTAATTGTTTTTCTATGCAGGTATAACCATGCATTGTGAAAGTTATCCTTCCACTAAACAGAGTTGTCAAATTAAACGATCAAAGGTCAACCAAAATTTATTTTGCGTGTCAACAATTTTCTGGATCGCTGACAACTTAAGGAGACAGACCTTTGGACAACTCTTAAAAAATAGAACATGGGGATAAAAAAACGTTGTTTTTTTTTTTTGCAAATACACGTATCTCAAAAACCATTTGGTATAGGACAATTCTGACAGGGTAAACGTATTCAGCACGATAAGAGCTACCTGATCAAAGGTTTACCATCAGAAAGCGGATCAGGCCAAATTTTCAAAATGACTGGTCGTCCCATGTAGTTATACTGGCCCCTGAAACAATTTTTTTGTCTTTTTTCACGTGAACAACTTTGAAAATCCTCTCCTCTGAAACTGTGCGACAAACTGTACCGAAAGTTGGCATAATTGTTTTTTATGGTATCCTGCATTAACTGATTGTTTAAAAAATATTCATGTTTTGAAAAATATGACCATAGTTCCTAAAAAATAGAACATAGGTATTTTGTCATCGTACTCTCAGTTGAATGGTGACGACAAAAGTTTTCAAAATGGCTGCCGTTTTCCTGCTAACTTTTGTACTTGCTTCGATTACAATGATATTTGGTTTGATAGGTATACATGGCCTCCGGAGTTAAATGCTGATGAAAATGTTGTATAGCCCTACTTTTACTTCATTTTATGTTCTTTCTTTTTAAATGTATACTGGGCTAATGTCCCCTCAGACAACATTTTGAATGCATTTTCAACATTCAACAATGCTTTAAGTACTCAATTGAACACACAGCATTCATCAATATATGCTCTGTTTTAGCAATATGTCACCAAACATGGTAACAATGCATGATACCTTTACTTACTTATTTAATAAGGCATTGTTTGCCAGGTGAACGATTCAGGCTCTTCTAGAGCCTCTTGTTTATTTTCAGTCTTATATATGTGATGTGTGATGAAAATTGAACATTAAATAAATAAAAACAGAAGTTAAAATATTACCCCGTTGTTTTATAGTACATTTATACTTTTTTTTCTTTATTAGACTAGAACAGAAACAAATATATCAGTTGTAGGTCAACCTTACTTGATACTTTCCAGGTGGAAAAGTGAAATTTGTGCATTAAGTTTCATTAATTATTTTCAGAAGTAGGCGTTATTTCCTAGCGGAACTAGTACTTCATCTTAAATTAAGACGAAAATATAAAACAGCGCCTAGTGCCAAATTTGGTTCTGTAATATAAGGTTGACAACTTTTTCGAAATTTCCAATAGGCTGCTTGAATATACAGGATACGTTACATTCAGTGTTTATAAAGTGATTGTCTGTGAGTATCACAGTACTAAGAAATAAATGGTAAAAATGTATTGTGTGCACTACTTTCATTTTTAAACACAAGTGAATTGGTTCTTAGTGAAACAAAATCATTTTATGGCAACAATCAGAAATGTATCATCGTTATAAACTAGTACAACTTGACAATTTAATTCGCACTCCAACTAAGAATCATGCAAAATGCGACTAATGGGTTAAAGTCTACATATTTTTATTTTTTGATATTTTGTTTCAATTGGCATGGTAAACAGAAATTAACATTCAGTTTTTCATATAATCCGTGTTCTTAGGAGATAAAAATTATATAGAATGCACTGTAGACTTCAAAATTAACAGGGATAACTCTGTAAATGACACTCAAATACAGTAGAATCCGTTTGATTTTCGATGTTGTTTATTTCCTAAGAGCAGGCAGATTTGAATGAATAATTACACAATTCATAATATAGACCCATAACACAACTTAATAACAAAAATAAAAATGTGTAGCCTTTTTTTGTGGTGTATCACATATTACAGAATCTGCATGATTCTTACAAAGACAACTACTTAAAATTTCAACAAGAACAAAAACAAATCATCTTGTTATATACGACATTATTCGGATAAGTATTTAACAACGTACTTTAGAAGAACTATTTTCCGTAGAGTATCAACGTTCATATTTCCATCAAATCACAAATTAAGATTTCCAATTAATATTAAAATTTCATATCAAACCCTGAGATATTCTAATGATGAACACCACACAATATATAATTCCACGAAATTTTGACAAACCACAAAATATGTTACCTAAAAATGAAAGTGCCTTCAAAGTATGATATTCACTGTGCATTTTCAAATTGGTCGTCAGCAGAACGACGTTTTCTGATCACATTCTTTTTTAGAGACTCTGCAAGGTCATTCAACTGTAGTGGACGAACGATGATTCGAGCCTTTGCCTTGTGGCTAGTGCCCATAATCCCCGTGATTTCGAACTGCTCATCTTTGATGGAAATTGTCTTGGTATGATGATAATATTGTCCTAATTTGTATTTTAAGACTGGCGAATTTCTCTCATAATACATTTGGTTGGTCCAATCTTTGTTGTGACTAGTTGTTCCGTTAGAAGTCAGACCAACAGCAAGCCAGTTAGTGTGGAAATCAAAATTATACGGACAGCTCCACATTACGACCGCTCTTCTGTTTGATGATGAAATCAACCATGAAGCCGTTCCAAATGTACCAGTAGCTGTATGTCCTGTTTTGTGGGCTATCTAAGATAAAATAGTAAAAAAATATATTATTTCATATCCAAAGGAAATACATGAAGTTTATAAAATTTGCTCCTTTTCGAGCAATTGTTATATGTGAAATAATACATTTTGTTCATTGTACCGGTGTTGGAAAGCCAACTTCCGCAACGTTTTTCAAATAAAACATAATTTAGTAATAGAATTTTAAACTTGTTCTGTCAGCAAATAAATTTAAAGTCTATAAATATAGTGATTTTTGTTCTAGTTGACTCCAAAACTGTTTAATTATTTTATAAAAACAATGAGAATATCCATTTTATACATACAAACGATTCTCTTTTCCCAGGTTGAACCGGAACAGGGGGGCTTTTGATAATCCCTTTATTTATCGATGCCTCCGGATACACTAATGGATACTTTGTCCAGTTCTCAATTTCCACAGTACATACAACATTGTACCCCGGTGCTCCAGCTAGGCTCTGTAGCATGGACGCGCCTGATGTTACAGCGCCAGCTGCAGCAGACGCAGTTGAAATTGCAACAGCCCAATCTATCGCACCATTCACACCCTGCAGTAACGCTGAAAATAAATATTGAACTACTTTTAAAACAATATTAAGTCTACCCGTACGGTAGTACTTCACAAAAAAAACTTAAACGGTCTTACATACAGAAATAATCAGAAAATTGACCCCTTCCTCTCGCCTAAAATTGCATTTGAACTCATATTATGAAAATTGATCATAAAAAATCCATATCAATAATTCGAAGTCGAATGAAATGAACCAAAAAAAAAAAAGAATATGGCAAATGGAAGTCGTTAAAAATATTTGCCATGGATAATATCGGTCAAGTCTTAAACCTGTGGGCTACACATCTTTATTAAATTATGATAAAGTGTTATTAATAACTAATTACAAATTAATGCAACCAACATTATTGCATTGATTCAAATAATGCATTTTAATGTGTTATCACAAAAAAGCAAATAATATTTCATCGTCTTTAACCAGTAAATATGAAGTATAATACGACATTTAAGCAAATGCAACACGAATAAAATTTAAGAAAAATCTTCTGAATTTAAAATTTCTTACCGTAGATGGTGCATGCTAACAGTACATGCATAGTGAATTACCTCCAGAAAGCTACTCCGTAAGGTAAAGTCTTCCTGCCAGACGGAAATAACAACCTATCAATTCAAAATGAATTTAATTGATTGATTGATCGGAGATGGAGATTTCCACATGAAATAAAAATCAGGAATATAATAGAGTCACTTTACAAAAACGGAAAGAAAAATGAAGTACATACATGCACACAATTTAGCCATTCTCCTACGGCGCCCCCAATGTCCATAGCGACTCATGGCTAAAGTCTATAGTACGCTTCACATAAAAGCCACGCTACCAAACTCTCATGCCCAATGTCCATAGCCTATAGTACGCTTCACATAAAAGCCAAACTACCGAACTCTCATGCCCAATGTCCATAGTATCTCATGGCTAAAGTCTTTAGTACGCTTCACATAAAAGCCACGTTACTAAACTCTCATGCCCAATGTCCATAGTATCTCATGACTAAACTCTACACCAGCTTCACATCAAAGCCACGCTGCCAAACTTTCATGCCCAATGTCCATAGTATTTCATGGCTCAAGTCTATAGTACGCTTCACATGAAAGCCACGCTACCACACTCTCATGCCCAATGTCCATAGTATCTCATAGCTAAACTCTATACTAGCTTCACATAAAAGCCACCCCTGAAGATGTACAGCAAACGGCAAAGAGAAATGGAATATACACACAAAAATGTAGTTTAAATTCACTTACTTGTTTTTATACTATAAAACGTGTATCGTTTCCATATGAATCTTTTAATCATCTATGCATAACTTTTTTTTTTAATTTACGGCGAAAATGGCAGTTTACTATACCATTAGATGCACATCATGATTTGGCATATCATCTTTTGAAATAAAATGGAAACATGACAAAAAATTAAACGATATTATCACAAAAACTGGTTTTTGTTGTTAATCCGTTACGGTATTGTATACTTACAGGTCTTGTAAAACTTCAATTGCAGAAGTACGGTCTACCTTCTTATACCTTTTCATATCGTCCAATCAAATTAGACGGTATAATGCCTAATGTTTATAATTAACGACTTAACACCTACCTTTTCATAAACCTTTGTTGTAAGGTACTTTCCAAGAAATGAAAGTTTACATAAATTGTAAAATACCGCTTATTTGTATTATATTTATTTGGTTTTCCCCAAGAAACGAAAATTTCTATAAACCGTGAAAAGATCGTGTTTTTATTACTTTATTCATCTTCTTCATATGATTTATACAAATCGTGTATTGTAAGCCATTTTCATATATCATAGGTCTGTTCATGAATCGTTTTAGTTTATTTTTTATATTTTTATTCTATTATTATTTTATGCCTATTTTTTTTTATTCAGAATCCACTTACAAAATTTTACAAATACTTATATATTTCTACACAAAAGATGAATTTGAATATAATAAAAAATAAATATTGCTTCACCATCGGCATGTTCAAATTGCCACATACTTGTATATATTGTATGTGGCAATTTGAACATGCCGATGATGAAGCAATATTTATTTTTTAATATATTCGAAATCATCTTTTGTGTAGAATTTTTTTATAACTATTCCTCTTTTATCAATGCTGAGACTTCAAACAAACAATACGAACATAAAACTATTTTTCAACAGATATCCCGAATAATCTGACAACATGCCTTAACCAGACACTTTTTAAAAGACATTTTGTTACAAGATTAAACACAGTTATTCCAGAATTTATCGATGTGTAAAATCGGACCATCCACTTACAAAACAAACAAAAGTCCAGTAAAGTTAAAGAGTGAATGGTCCGACTTTACATATCCATAAATTCTGAAAGAATAATCAAGAGAACCAAGATTCTAGCGGAAATCAAAAGAATGTTATCAAGGGACAAAGACCAGACATGGAAAACCGACACACAGAGCAAAGAACATAAAGTAACTAAAATCATACATACAAAGTAACAAAAGCAAATGAGCAACTCAGACTCCACTAAAAACTGGGAGCATGGACCAGGTGCATCGGTAGGGCAAGCGTCTTCTGCTTTTCTACAAACATCCTAAGAGTTGCTTATAAAAAGTCAAGTCCAGAAAAACAGTGTTTAATCCTTATAATTCCAATGCCTAAGTATCCTAAATACATTTTTTGTTTGTTTGGTTTGTTTTTGTAAGCTCTCATCTAGTGCAATTTACACCCGAAATTAACATTACAAATGCAGCTGGCTCTCATCCAGTGAAATTTACACTTGAAATTGACATTACAAATGGCGGCATTCAACCGCCAAAGTGACATGGTTGTCAATTCCAATATTCAAAGTATTTATGTGCTACTGATAACTGCATTCTTTCAAAAACTGTTTTGAATATACAATGCCTAAAATGAAAGGAATAAAGCAGGTAATACCGTTTCAAGCCTCTAAACGGCTCTATCTTTTGTCGAAGCGATGGTAGCCATGCTGTTTACGACATCATACATGGAATTTACACTTTTGTAAATCTGCCATCGCTGAGGTCGTAAAATGTGAACAACCAATCATAATGCACAAAAAGGCACATGCTAGTTACATTGGAATTATTGCAGAATATGTGTATTCAAACTTGTTTAACCGAACACCTGTCTATATAAACCGACTTATTCTAAAATTCCAAAAGGGGTTGATTTAGCCAGGTTTTACAGTATGCTGTTGGCAGTAAAATCGAATAGAAATATAACAAACTAGTGTAATACTCCTTTTCAATTGTTACTTTTTCCCACCATTTCAACATCACAGTGGGTGCCGTGTACTATAGGGTTTGTAAGACTCATTCTAGTTTCAGTTGCCCTTCCGGAACTTCCGATGTAGTATGTAGGTTACAGACCACCAATTCAACAAATGAGCATTTGGAACGTACGCAAAAATAGTCCTACGCAGAAATTACCCCTGTTCCTCATAGTGCTGTGAAAAAAGTTCTCATCTTATTTAAAAAATTTAAACAGTTTCTGAAAGGAAAAACATTTCTGTACATTTTATAGGTGCATTTTGCTTCTTGTGATGTGAGGCCTAATCTCCATAATGATTTTTAAATATACCCCTATCTTGTGAAAACACTGGGATTTCCCATGCTATTTATAGACCCTTCACTTCTGGTGACCAGTACTGCACTGCAAGTCTGCTAACCCCACATGCCATTCTGAGGATTGTGAGCTGACATATGTAGAATCATGCTGATATATAGTCCTCTGCAGGTTAAAGTTAAGGTAAAGTCCAGAGAAGCCATTGAATATTGTGAAATTAGCATAGAAGCCTATGGAAAGTGGAATTGGTGGTTTTTAGCCTGAAGATGAAGCCATGGCAAAATGAAAAATTTCTTGAAATAGCTTTAAACTACTTGAAGATCTTGTTAACTTTGCCATGAGAGGAATACACTACAAAAATCCTTCAAAATATGCATTTTTTTAAGTTATAGGTCCAAATTATGGAAAATTGGTCTTTTTGGTTGATTTTCATGTCCTATCTTGTAAAAAGTGTAGAAAATTTAGTAAAAATATCAAATATTAAACTTTGAGGGCTATATTTACCTAAATATGGTGGTAATAAGCACTTGAAATCAAGTTTTGTGTAGATTTGAGCAAAAATTAGGTTAGAAATGAGGAAAAACTCACTTTCATTACTGCGGTTAAGGCCATATCAGCATTCCCCTATGGCAACATGGAAAATCCATTACTGAGTACTTTTTTTGCTTTAGGTGCCGTTTACTGGTCATGTTTTAATGTGAAAACACTGTATTTACAAATTTAAAGCCAAATATATCACCTTTTGTGAAAATTTAAAGATTTAGGATTTTTGACATGTGATCAAGAAAAAGGGGGAGGCATGTCAGAAATAAATTTTTAAAAATAGACCAATTTCTCAGAAAATGATTACTTTTAAAACTATTTCTTCATTAATATTGTTAAAAAACAAGTTGTGATTGATATTTTTTATTTGAAAAGTCAGAAAAAGTTCTTTGCAAATATTTAATGCATTTAAGTATGGTAGAATATTGTCACTTTTTTGCTGGCACAACTTGGTTACCCTATATTTAAAAATCAAATATTTAAAAAAGTGCTTGTCACATTTCACTGAAACTTTGCAAATGCATTCAGTATGTGTGTAGGAAGAAACCTCTTTAGTTATTTATTTTTTCTAAGACAAAAAGTGACTCTTTAGGTTACAGACCACCAATTCAACAAATGAGCATTTGGAACGTACGCAAAAATAGTCCTACGCAGAAATTACCCCTGTTCCTCATAGTGCTGTAAAAAAAGTTCTCATCTTATTTAAAAAATTTAAACAGTTTCTGAAAGGAAAAACATTTCTGTACATTTTATAGGTGCATTTTGCTTCTTGTGATGTGAGGCCTAATCTCCATAATGATTTTTAAATATACCCCTATCTTGTGAAAACACTGGGATTTCCCATGCTATTTATAGACCCTTCACTTCTGGTGACCAGTACTGCACTGCAAGTCTGCTAACCCCACATGCCATTCTGAGGATTGTGAGCTGACATATGTAGAATCATGCTGATATATAGTCCTCTGCAGGTTAAAGTTAAGGTAAAGTCCAGAGAAGCCATTGAATATTGTGAAATTAGCATAGAAGCCTATGGAAAGTGGAATTGGTGGTTTTTAGCCTGAAGATGAAGCCATGGCAAAATGAAAAATTTCTTGAAATAGCTTTAAACTACTTGAAGATCTTGTTAACTTTGCCATGAGAGGAATACACTACAAAAATCCTTCAAAATATGCATTTTTTTAAGTTATAGGTCCAAATTATGGAAAATTGGTCTTTTTGGTTGATTTTCATGTCCTATCTTGTAAAAAGTGTAGAAAATTTAGTAAAAATATCAAATATTAAACTTTGAGGGCTGTATTGAAATCCGAAGATCGATTTGCATCTTATTGTTTACCTCCGGAAAATCGAAGCGCTGCACCGCCATGCATAATCTTATACTTTTTATACTTTTCTTAACATTTTGATTCCGCAGAACTAGATAATTGTCACTTTTTATCAGTATTTTTGCGCATATGTTAATGATAAATCTCCATGCATTTGAATGGTAGACGAGGACCCATTCTCATGAAACCACGGAGTCATGTGACGAGACTTACATACCCTGTAATTGAACGGTGATAAGTTTTCAACATACTGGATCCCTTTTCGCTAGATATGTTACATTTATCTGAATCCTAGTCCGAATGTTATATTTCTTTCTATATAAAAGCGGCCGATTTCTTAGAAATATGTTTTAGTGGTAAATATCAGATGTACTGATGCAAGTTATACAGTATGTATATTGTACATGTAGCTCTTTGCATATATGGTAAATTTAAAACTAACCCGGGTCGCTTTAACCCTGGTTAAACCATAAAGATGGGTCTTTATCAAAAATCAGGCAAGATTCATGCATGTCAAAAACCCCTCAATTCATGCTTACTTCTTATTTATAATCAATTACAGATCACATAGCCAGGGGCAGATTTAGGCGGGAGCGTGGCGGGCGTGCGCCCCCCCCCCCATAAAATTTGCAAAGTATGGGTTTTCATGGGTAGATTTAGGCGGTTTTAGGATGAAACTTTAATTTCTCGCTAATTTTACCACAAAAGTCGTCTACATTGCACCCACTCTCGAGGAATATTTCAAGAGTTTAGCCTCAATAAATTTTCATTGTGCGCCCCCCTTCTAAAATCCTGGGTCCACCCCTGATAGCCAGTCTAAGTCTGTCACTCTGTGTATGCACTTTAGAGATAAAAATTATTTACATATTACGACATTATGTATGGTGTATATATTAAAGAGACAACAACCTAACCGAGATAAAAAAAATCAGCCCAAAGCCACCCATTAATCTTCAAAGGAAATCCTCATACAAGTACCACAGGGCAGGCTGAACCACTGGCACTTTGTAAGTTATCATTCTTGATTTGCTTTGATTTAGTTGGTTTTAGTGGGATCGAGATGAATATATAAAGAGACTATGTATGGTGTATTTATCAAAGAGACAACAACCCTACCGGAATGAAAAATTCAGCCCAAGGCCACCATTAGTCTTAAAAGAACGACGAGAAAATTCTCATACCACAGGGCAGGCTGCAGCTGGCCCCAAAAGATCATCATACACAGTTACAGCGAAAGTTGCCCTAATATACTCAAGAACATCAAAATAAACTGAAGGTGAAAACGAAACAAGACATAAAAAGGCTAGAAATTCCTGACTTGGGACAGACGCAAAAATGCGGCGGGGTTAAAGAACTTTAGCGTTATCACAACCATGCCCCTTTAAAATCTGGCCACTGTGGAGAAAAATATTTCACAATAAAGCAAGCCTAAAATCAATTTAAAAAAGTCTGAGTCCCTTGTTACAACTGAGATAAAGAAACTGAATATAAATAACACATATGTACAAACTTGGAACTACTAGCAGTTAACTGACATGGCAACTCCAGACCATTTTAACCCTACAAGAAGTTATGTATGATTTTCTCAAACATACAGACACTATTTTTACATGAAGATATTGGCATACGTAGACCGAAAATACATCAAATACATCCTTTATTCGGTTGGTATTCTGCACAATGAATGAATCTTATCTATCAAATACAGTGTCTGAATTCTAAATGGACTGGTACTTAAACAAAACGTGATGCATTTCCGTGGATGTAATTGGTTGTGTACATGTTTTGTTCAGTAGTTCTAGAAATTCCGAAAAAAAACGAGGCGCTGATTTGCTACAGGGTGCCCGCTATGGTGTCGATCGGGTTTTCAGTGAACCCCTTTGATAGTCAATATAGGTCCAGGATATGCCCAAATGTAGATATTATGTAACAAAAATATATTCACTCGAGGTTAGTATCCTACGTTAGCTCCATTAAATGGTGAAAAGCATTTTGAGCATATAGCATACAAAAGAATGGATATGGTGAAACGCAACATATGCTTCAATCCATCAGCCAATATTTGGGTGTCCACGACCCGACTCAAACGTCCTTTAGTTTGAAATTGCGTTCACTAGCGTTTGGCACCCTCTTCTTGTTGGAAAACTTGTCATTTACATGTGTAAAATTGACAATTAATTACCAGTGATGTCCTATCACTCCCCTCCCCTTATCTGAGGAACCCTGACTGACACGCCTCCTCTTCAAAGTGTCTTTGTATATTAAATATTTAAATATCTGATTTTATCAATTATCAGCCTTATGTTAACAATGCTCATGTGCCCACGTGGGATAGGCA
The DNA here is from genome assembly GCA_037379345.1 of Perna viridis. Classification (NCBI taxonomy): domain Eukaryota; kingdom Metazoa; phylum Mollusca; class Bivalvia; order Mytilida; family Mytilidae; genus Perna; species Perna viridis. Next base: position 27,558,391 of record CM074523.1, read on the forward strand.
AGACATACATATGTATTTCTGTGCACTTGATAGCAGTTTAATTTAACTCCAGAATACATATAATTTATTATATGTCCCAGATATAATCACATTGTAACTAATTTTATATCATGGGCAATTCATCACACCCATACAAGCGTTTGACACCTTACAGATCTAGATGTTAGCATATGCATCAAAGAGATAAATATAAAAGTGAATCAGAAATTTTAACGTACATGCGGACGCAATACCTTAGTCATCCTGGACATTCGTCACAGGTGAGACAAAAACTCCATCATTCGGAATGTTTATTTCTGTCATATCCAAATATATATCTGCTTATTGTATTTTATGCAAGGTCATTGCTTGTTGAATAATACAATTATCCTGAACAATTAGATATCACATCAAAAGTGAAGTTACAATTCAAACATCGCATTTCTAAAGTAGCAGTCTTTATAAAAATCTGACAGTAGGTGATTCATGCATGTCAAAAACCCACCAAATCCACTTGTATTTCTTGTTCAGGAACAGCTATAGACCATATAACCGGTCTTCGTTTTTCATTTTCGTTTAAAATTTATATAGATTGGTCATAAAATAAGCACTTTGCAAGAGTCATCTTTCTTGATTTGGTTCAATTTGGTTGATTTTAGTGGGAGATTAAAGTGTAGTTTTCTTTAAATACAGATCTAAATACAGAAAGGACTATTGTCACATAAAAATATAGTATATATAGACCAAAAAAGCATCGTTTGTTCCATGCGTTTTTCTACACCATGAATCACTTTACCATAGGCTGTGTCTGAATTTTATGTAGACTGGTACTTAAATACTAGAGGCCCAAGAGAGCATGAATCGCTCACCTGTTTAACCATTTGCTTATTTGAAAAATTTGAGGAATGAGATAGGTTAAAATCAACTAAATTGTCAAATGCAGGAAATGCTTTTCATAGCATTTTCATGACCTGAACCATATTTTGCTAAAGGCAACAATTTTTAAATTTTTTTTAAAAACCTGTCTTATGACCCCTAAATTCCATTTTTAGTATGGGCAGCCATATCTATTCACAGATTAAAAATCACATCAGTCATTTTGAGCACAATACACTAAAGAACTATTATGCTTATTTTCATTCAATGATCTTAAATGTTTTTAGAGAGGAAGATTTTCAAAGTTGTACATGTGAAGAAAAAAAACAACAACAAAAAATGTTTCAGGGGTCGTAACTCCTACATTAGTCAATGAATGGTTTTGAAAATTTTGGCATAGGTCCTTCTCATGATGCTTAACAATTTTACCCATGCCAGAAATTTGGTAAAGGCAACGGTTTTTGAGTTATTTGCAAAAAACTGCCATCTGACCCCCATGTTCTATTTTTAGTAATGGCGGCCATGGTTTTTCATGAATCAACAATACCAATATTCATTTTGTGTGGGATTCCCTAAGGAACATATATGCCAACTTTCATTGAATTCTCTGCAATGGATTTTGAGAAGAAGATTTTCAAAATTGCACATGCGAAAATACAAAAAAAACTGTTTCAGGGGCCGTATCTCTTACATCATTTGACCAATCGTTTTGAAAATTTTGGTATTGGTCTGTCTCATGATGCAAAACAATATTACCCTGCCAAAAATTTGCTAAAGGCAACGGTTATTGAGTTATTTGCAAAAAACTGCCATCAGACCCCTATGTTCTATTTTTAGTAACGGCGGCAATGTTTTTCCATGAATCAATAATCCCAACAATCATTTTGTGTGGGATATCCTAAGGAACATAAATGCCAACTTTCATTGAATTTTGTGCAATGGATTTTGACAAGAAGATTTCCAAAGTTGCACATGCAAAAAATGCCAAAAAAAACTGTTTCAGGGGCTGTAACTCCTACATCAGTTGACCAATTGTTTTGAAAATTTTGGCATAAGTCCATCTCACGACGACAGACGCCAAGTGATGGCATAAGCTCACTTGGCTTTTGGCCAGGTGAGCTAAAAAAATGAAGTTCCATTTTTCTTTTATGTTATAATGATCAGGAAATATCAGTCATCTGTTTATAGTGCTGTCACCAATGCCATCTTTTCATTTTGATATTAAAAAATGTTTCACAATAAAAATCAAACAACTTCTCTCTGGTTGTACAAGGATAGATGCTACAGTGTACATATATTTGTAACAATTAATAGCTTTACGATAAGCAGCTTTCATGGTACACGGTGCATGAATAAATATCACACTAATAGAAGTAATGATAATCACATAACCCTCCACTCATTCAGCATATTGGAATTGCCTCGTACAAATCTGTCAACCAGCACCAGGTCTGTCTAAATTACCGTACAGCAAGTAATTTTTGCAGTGTGTTAAACTTTAGAATATTTTAGCGGTCTGTCTAATAACGCAAAAAATAAATTTAGTGAAATATTTACTCAAGGATTGAGTACTTTGTGCACCACTAAGTAACCGAAAAAATAATAAACACCAAAATTGTTCGTATACCTTTTCCTCTAAATATCACAACATTTTCCACCTGCCAAAATAACCTATTATAAAATGCCTCGGTGTCTAATTTGGTTCTGTATGTAGCTAAATTCAAGTTATTGTCATCAGTCAAGTTTCAACTTACTGCACCTTGCAATAATTCAGCCCTGGCAATGCTAGCAATAATTCCGCCCTTGGCAACGCCAGCAATAATTCAGCCCTGGCAACGCTAGCAATAATTCAGCCCTAGACAACACTAGCAGTAATTCAGCCCTTGGCAATGCTAGCAATAATCTGACCTTGACAACGCTAGCAATAATGTGACCTTGACTACAATAATTGTAATGATTTGAATATAATTTGGTATGCCACTTCATTTTATAAACCTTTATTTTGTCAGCAACTTTGATACCTGCCAGCTGTCAACTTCCTGTTTAAGGGATCATATATTGCACAAAAAAACGTGTGCAACGGCATCTTTAATTACCTTCAGATTTTAATATTAAATGCATCATATTGTAGTCCTGGTCCATTTTCAATCCAAGACTCACTTTTTGGATCAATTTTTAAAAGATATACACTGGTATTTCCGTGTCAAAACTGATAATACACCTTGAAGAACCCACCATTCTTCTATACAAAGGCAGATCTATAATTCTGTATTACTTCCTCTACAACATCAAATGCTGTATCAAAATCTTCCTGTAATGAAATAAAATTTTGAGGTATGAAGCTACTACACAGTACAGGGTTGTATCCAGATATTTTGAAAAAAGATATTAAGAAAAAAGGGAGTTTCCATGCTATTATTTGTTAATTTTCGTCAAAATTTTGCAGGACATAAATATCGGAACCATTCCCTGATCCACCACTGCAATGCACGTTTTATTCCGAAAACATTGCAACATGTTAGTTCATACATGTATTAGGGTATGCAAGGTCAATAAACCAATATGTATAATTCAGTAATAAAGAACCATAGTGAGCACTCATAAAACCCCTGTGCCAACATTTGCACATAAGAAGGTAGACCTAGGGTAAGGGACACAACTCTTACAAATCATTTGAACATTTGTATTCATCATTTTACATCAATCTAATGCATGAATTAAAGTAACTTGGACTGATTTCATTCTGTTTCAAGGGAAAGCTTGAAAGGCCTTTGTGAAATAGAACATGATACAAACATGTCACTGATTTAAAAAGTTATGTCCCTTATCTTAGGTCTACCTCCTTAAGAAAAGATTAGTACCTATATCCCAAAAAGTGGTCCTCCTTAACAAATGTCTATGAAAATTAATTCCATGCATGTTTTCATTGCTATCAAGCATTCACCAAACTCAGAAGAAAATTAGTGAAAAACAAATGAAGGAGCTATGCAGGCTCGCAGCCTAATTCAAGTCTATCTGTATGTAACCTTAAGAATATGATAATCACATTATACTCAATACATATGATATTCATATTTTGTACTTATATATCTCATTTGGGCATCATATCTATTTGAAAGAACAGTCTGTGACATAATAAGTATTAAATAAGAGAAATTAAAATTTCTTATGTTTCCCTGCTATCCAATAAAAAAATCAAATGCTTTGAAAAATCATTTTATATCCTACAATATCCAATGAAATACACCAATAAATCACTGGTTCAAATTAGACATTAAACTTTAAGACTTACCTCACTAACCCCATACTTGTTATACCAGTGAAGGTAAGCCTTGGCACTATATTTGACTCTTGACCTTTCATAAACAGTCTCTAGATACTCAACAATAGACTCTGAATTCGATGCTACAGTGAGAGAGGCTGTATCTCTTGGTCCAGCAGGGTTTGTTTTGGCTGCAAATGTGAAAGAAAAGTCCATGTGAGGCAATTCTCTCACATCAAAAACAAAACAGCAGGTGCATATAAGTGTTATTTGTCATTGTTAAATAATTTCAGTCATATTCATTCAGCAGTTTTGAGAAGGGTTTCTGATTGAAATGAGTAAAACAATCCGCTATCCGAGGCAATTACATTCACCTGTGTTAAAATAACATGTCTGCACTTCAAGAAGGAATACTTTAATGTTCCATTCTTGTGTCAAATGTCCATTGCAAATGTATTCCATTCCACAATGATGAACTTACCTGTTAATGCATCCATTGGGGACCCATTGCATTCCACAAAGAAGAACTTAACTGTTTACACATTCATTCGAAATGTATTCCATTCCACAAAGATTAACTTACCTGTTTGCACATCCTTTGGGAATAGATTCCATTCCACAAAGACAAACTTGCCTGTTTGCTTAACCACTGGGAATGGATTCCATTCAACAAAGATGAACTTGCCTGTTTGCATATCCATTCGGAATGGACTCCATTCCACAAAGACGAACTTGCCTGTTTACACATCCATTGGGAATAAATTCCATTCCACAAAGACGAATTTGCCTGTTTACACACATCCATTGGGACTGTATTCCATTCCAAAAGATGAACTTAATTGTCCACACATCCAATGGGGATGAATTCAATGCCACAAAAACAAACTTGCCTGTTTGCATATCCACTGGCAATGAATTCCATCCCACAAGACGAACTTACCTGTTTTCACATCCATTGGGAATGTATTCCATTCAACAAAGATGAACTGAATTGTCCACACATCCATTGGGGATGAATTCCATTCCACAAAAATGAATTGACCTGCATATCCATACATACATAGGGAACTTATTTTATTTTACTGTGTAGAGCTAACCCGCCCACATGTCCATAGAAAATGGATTTCAATCCAAAGAATTGAAATTAGCTGTCCACACATCCATATGGAATGGATTCCACTCCACAAAGATGGACTTACCTGTCCACACATCCACAGGGAATGGATTCCACTCCACGAAGATGGACTTACCTGTCCACACATCCATAAGGAATGGATTCCTCTCCACAAAGATGGACTTACCTGTCCACACATCAATAGGGAATGGATTCCATTCCACTGTGTTTAATGATTTCCTGAACTTTTTCTCCAGACCCTGTGTCATCTTTGGGTAGAAAGATTCAGTGCTGTCACCTCTGGCAACAACTACATTGCCAATACTGTGAAACTGTAGCTGGTTAAAGATTGATAATTCCAAAACAGTGCTTATTCAAACTAATAAAATGACCCCCCCCACTTTTCCACCAATACTACCACTATGTAAATATATAAATCTCAAATTTTGTTTCTATATGATACCCACAATAACATCGATCTCTTCTTAAAAAAGTAATGTCATGTTTTGATACTAATTATATTTGACTAGGGTCAAGTTTTATAAAAAAAAAAAAAACTTTAAGATTTCCTTAAATCCTCCCTCAACTCATAATTCTACCAATCAGATTCTGCATATCTGAAGTCATAAGGAATCAGAACATCGGTATAATACTTCCAATATATGGATATAAGTATTCACAGATTATTATTTCAGATTTTCTACTTTGTGTCACTTTATTACATGTGATGGAATCTGTCAAGTGTCAAATTGGGCAAAATTGGGCAATGTTAGTATCTGGGATCTTAGGCCATTCTGAGTGAGGAAGCAATTCTTTTGGTTTTTTATTGTCCAAAAAAAAGAGAGATAAGGATACTGTTTACATTATTCATGGTCAGCAAACTGAATTCGGTGGATTTTTGACATGCACGAATCACCTCCTGTCTGATTTTTTATGAAGACTGCTATTTAACTGATATTGTTATAAAAATTAGTAATGCAGTACCATCACTCAAAGACAACGATAAAACTAAGAATAAATATATTTCAAATTTGCCTTTGGTACTAATAGAATATTTTACAAAGATACAACTTTGCCTGTACTGTCATGTCTTCTCATTCCTTGACTGAGCAGCTTTCTGAGTCCTTCCCATGTCTGTTTACTAAAACAAGAGCACACAAAATTACAGGGTAGATCCAGACACTTTGAAAATGAGGGCGACCAGCCGGGGTTTCTCAGAAAAAAGAGTGTTGCTATGACATTATTTGCCATTTTTGACGATTTTATACATGAAAATGGCAAATTTTTCAATAAAAAAATGGGGGTGCTAACCCCCTACACCCCCTCTAGATCTGCCACTGAATTTCATGTTAATGGTAAAATTTCATACGAAAAGTTTTGATTATAAAACTAAACAAACAGACTACAACGTTCAAAAAATTATGAATTAAAAATCAGATTATAATAAAATCCTTACAAAGCAACCATTTAATTTTTGTAAGTGGGGTGCTCCCGTTTGCTGTATCTGAAACACTCGATCTACAACTTAAATTCTACAAAAAAAAAGACTTATACATACATTGTATCTGGACCTGCATCACTATAACATAATGTGGAAGTATTATTGTTTATGAGGTACCAATTTTTGTGGTTTTTATGGGTTTTATTAACTACGAAATTTTGTTTCCAACAAAAGAAGATTTCCCACTTGTTTGTACAATAAAGTTATCTAATCCACGAATTCAAGAATTTATGAATTAATTATTCCCTAAACTGTAAAAAAATGGTAACCATGAATAAAAGTACTTTGACAGTATTTGTCAGTACATACGACATACATACATACATGTACATAACAATTAAGCAAGTTAAAAAAACTACAGTGCCATTTGCAATGTTCTTATTATAGAATATACTAATGAAAAAGTGGCTATCTTCAACAGGTAAAAAAATCATAATAAATATTTGTCAAACTGGTAGTCATCAAGGTCTATCTCAGGCCCAATTTCTGAAATGATCATCCTAATATAGTTTCAAAATAAAAAAAATTAAGAATAGCTAGTTTAATGTAATAGAACATATAGATGAAGTCAATTTACTGGTAAAGCATTTTCAAAAGGAGAAAAAAGTAGATTGTTTTGTGAATTTCTTATATTTGCAAAGTATTTGTCTATAAATTTGTCTATTTCAATTATCTCCTCATTGAAATTAAACATCCAAATTTAACTCGTAGGTAGATACTGTCATAAGCAACTTATGGTATAACTATTTTGTTGTACTTTCATGCAATAAATCCCGTAAGAAAGTTTTACTTTCCAAGTATCAGACTGAAAGGAGACAAAAGTCCTCATAACAACAATCCAAATGCCCAACAGCAATATTTCAGCTATATTCAGGTGATGAACATGAAATGAATGATAAAATCAACATGAAATGATGATGAAATGAAAATGGGATGTGACACTAGGATAATTGGGTCAACAAATTTGATTGCAAGTGGAAATAGGGTAGGATGGGGCAATTTAGCCTTCTCTGGAGGAGCCCAATGGTTCCTACTCCGAACATGACAGAAGGGTTCTTTAACGTGCGAGGAACATGGCATCTTTCCTAACACATTGCACCACTATGATTTGCGGTGAGGTTTTCTGTATAATGGCCTGACGACCCAAACATAAAACATAACCAGGGTACCTCATTTCACCCCCTGGGGCACACAACCCAGTTACTCTGTCGGCAGAGCACCCTAGCCCCCGACCAGGGTTGTGAGCACTATTAAATCACCTTTTAGGACAAGCTTAGTGCTTCCGTGCGTCTCTTCTTTTTATGCCTGGACCCACACCGGACTCACCTGTTCTGTAAATAATTGTCAGTAAGGGTAGTCCTACAGCAAGTTTCAGTAACCAGGCTACCATAATTTAACCATTAATGGTGATCAAATTCATTGTTCTGTCAAATTGTTTACATTTTCACAACTTAGAAAACCAACAAAATGATTCTAAACATTCAAAAATTTCAACATCTATTTTCAAATCGTATACTTCAAACGTATTAATTTTCACGGATTCTGTCAAGTGAACCTATTCCTGGGTATCAATTTTAATGTATTAAAAAAATGACAAGCCTTATATAGTGTTAAAAATAAATTTCCCAGGTACTATTTATCGTAATTTTATGTTCACCACGAAAATAGCAAAAATTAGTACACCACAAAAAATGAATACTTTTATAGGTAGTAGCTTTCGGTTGGACTTCTCTGGCAAATAACCTTGTCCTCTTACAGGTAACACTTGTTTCATATTACCTTCTAGCTATGTGATGAATCTGTATGAACTTGTTGGCAGGTACAGGACAAGCGGATCTTATCATTTCCCATGGTTCCACTCCTATACTTGGTCCGCTGCAAAGACATCACTAGTGTTAATGCTGAATGAAAAGCTCTGCAAGCTAAAAGCACATCATAAGCCTGTCTATCTTTATTCTATGTATAAAGTCCAACTACTCCAAAAAGAATTAGATATACTGTTGACAATCTTACAAAGAGAATAGATTTTGTCAGTTCAGTAATATTGTTATTACCCTCCAATCGTATCGAGTCAAACCTTTAAATTGGATAATCTCCCCTTCAGTTACCTGAAATTAATCATCTTCTTTCATGCATATTTACACTTCCTAACCTTCCTATCAAATTTCATCAAAATCCATTTAGCAGTTTAAAAAGAGTTGTGCTAGCATGGTTTTAATATGTTCAGCCTTTCTTTAATATACAGAACAAGATGTTTACAAAATGCTGGAATTTTTAATCAACAACATATTTGTCCAGTGTGGTTGACGCGTTTTTCAACAAACGGTCAGCATTCCAATGGGTACTGGAACACCCTCTCAGATATAAGCATTAAAAGACTGATACCTAAAGGTTGCTTTCCTTCACAAGACAAACATACCCATCAAATATTACAGAATTCAAACTGTTTTTGAGTTACAGTACTATTTTAACATTGATTGACAGAGATTTCAAGAAAAATTAGTATACCACATTACAACAATCAGAAGTCAGCCTTGTTAAAGACCAAAAATAGAGGAGTGATTTGATTGATTGTGGTAAAACATCCCATGTCAAATATTTCATGTTTTTCAGTAAGAGAATGTTTGATAAATCAAACAAATTATACAGGAAGAAGATTACCTTGCTTAGTTCCTGTCTGACAAGCTGAGCAAGAATTTTATGCTTAGTTCCTGTCTAAGGAAGAATTTTAATGCCCTAGCTAACAGATGCAACAGCCTGCATGCAAACATGTCGCTCTACTCAGCCATTTTATTCTGACCAGAGGCAGAGGTAACTGCCGTCACTATATCTCTGATTTACTGCTTGATTGACAGAGAAGCAGTGACTTCCAATTAAAAAAATATGGAACGAAATTTGTGTTGGATCCATCCCATGATCTTCAGCACTTATATTAAACACACTACCACCACAATAACACCGAGATGAATGAAAAGGAGGTATAAGTATCTAAATAGGCTGAATAAAAGTATACTATCCTATTTACCTTTTAGATCTAAGTGTGTCTGTGGGAAGAAACATCCCTGTTAAGCCAGCTGCTATACTGTTATTCATTGTATCAAAAGACACTGTTTCTAATCTTCTCTGTAGTCTATCTAGAATATCATCATTGTGTGTCAGAACAACACAGTCTGTGTTACTACAAAACAATAGTTGATAAATATTTCAGCTTTTTCTGTTTAATTTTTAAAGTATTGTATTCTTACTACATACCAATGTCATGAAATTCTTCTCACTAGTTAGAGAGGGGTTGAGAAAATATAAAAAGACTTACAAATGATCAGAAATGTCAAAAACACTGCACTCTTGGTAACTTTGTTGCCAATTCAAGTTACTTAGATGCTTACATGATATTTATGTAAAATGGTTTATACAAACAAATTGATTACTAAAAGTTATGCCCCTTATCCTAGGTCTACCTCCTTAAAGAAGGCATACTGAAGGTCTGGACTTAGTCAGATTTACTTATCAGTTTTTGCTATAGGAACAAAGTATAAAATTGAAAAAACTTGTTCAATCAACCTTGAAGGAAAAATAAAACATACTTTTGAAGAAAAGACAAAGTGAGTAAAGCATTATAGTTCTGGAGTGGGCTCTCTCCTGATGCACATGGTGCCACGGTACTGGAAATCAGGTTATTCATGGGATATTCCTCCCTCATGGCCTCAGATAGTCTGGATCCAAGTCCTGTAATGTAAAACCTGCATTTATTGAGAGTAAAAAAAAACTGTGGCTGGACAGACATCTACATGTACCATTTCCATCTTCCTGCATTGCCTTGCGGCAGAGTCAATAATTGGTACATATAAATGCATTGTGAATGTATGAAGAGTAATTTATTCTTGAATTAAAGAGCAATCTCGAACATTAAAAAGTCAAATTTTAACAAAAACTAACTATATAGAATGTAATGTGCAGATATTACTTTTATTTTTTAAAAGCTTCCAGTGTTTTTAGATAAATGCATTTCACACTGTTGCATAAGCTTCTGGTAGCAACCGTTCAATTCTTAAGTCTAAAACCAAATTTTTAAAAGAAACTAAACCAGAAATTACATAAACAAATGATAGGTCCTAATGCAACAAAGTTTGCAACTGTATGAAAAGCTGAACTTAAAAAGCCTGGAAAACAATTACTACAACAAAAAATTGACAATAAAAAAATCACTAACCACACCCTTCCCAATTTAAATCAAATAATTATTTCCTTTGGAGATCATTGACTTACCTGATCCAGTTCCTCCAGTTAAACTGTGCATCATAATACACCCGCTATACATGTCGCACCTGTACAGGATAAAATGTATAACTATTAGATACATGGTTGGGTAAAAGCAGTTTCTAATTTGAAGCAATTTACCCACATCTTAATTTTATTTTTTTTCGAAATAATCCCAGCCCCCCCCCCCCCAATCCCCTGCGATATAAAAATGGTCCAAGCCTTACCTCTCAATTTCCTTCCTGATTTGTGTCATGGTATCCTCCAGAATGTGGTCCTCTCCATACTTCTTCAACCCATGATAACCTATATCACATTAAATGCTTGGTGAAATTTGATTTATTTACAGGCAAATAAATACAGTGATACATGTTTAAAGAGGTAGACCTAGGGTAAGGGACACAACTCTTACAAATCATTGGAACGTTTGTATTCAGCATCAATCTTATGTAAGAATCAAAGTAACTTGGATTGATTGCATTCTTTTTCAAATCATTGATATGTTTGTATCATATTCGATTTCACCAAAGCCTATCAAGCTTTCCCTAGGTCTTCCTCCTTAACAGGATATCCATGTAAAAATCAGGCAGATTCAATGATATGGGTGGCACAGGGTAAATATTATCCCACTAAATTTTTTGTTCCATTGTAATGTATATACCATATGTATGCCAAAAAGTATAAAGTTTGATTTAAATTGATATTAAATGGGTGATTAAGAAAATGATTTTAAACGTCACTAACAAAGCAACCAAATTTTGCATGAATCAAAGAGTTATCTCCCTTTTTTCAATGATTTTTTTTTTTTTTTTTTTAATGCTTTCCATGTAAATTTTTCTCTTTTATCAATGCATTTAATCAAAAACAAACATTCAGTTTAGAGAAAGGATGCATTCCTAATACAGTGTATGATTTCGGTGAAAGTTTTTTGAAAACAAAATTTGTCATGTGCCACCCACTGCCTGGTTCAGGCCTAGAAACCCTCTTAAACAAATCCAAATCAGGTTAACAGGTTATCCAATTATATATATACAGACAAGTAGTTACCAAGAGCCCAATTAGTTCCTCTTCCTCTTTTTCCACTTACTAAATTTCCTTCCCTGAAAACACAAAAAAGATCAAGGCAAGTTGGAACAAGAGTCAGATGCATATACCTATATTTTTATTACTGAAACATAGAATTAGAACATCTTCAGGGTTTCATCATATCAAATGCAAGAAGAGTACAGAAATGCCTATACTGTCCCAGGACCTTGCTCAAGGGTTAATATGCATCAAAGGCCTGGGTGTTTTATATGTATAATGAGAATAGGTAAGGTAAATATGTCAAGGAGACAAAAACCACACTGGGATGAAAATGTCAGCCCAAGCAAAGTTAGAAATAGTAGTCTGCCCGCCAGCCTAAGACTGGCTATTTCTTGGCAGGGCTGGCTAATTTAAGAAACAATTTATATAGCCATATAGTAAATATATTGAAAAATTGTATTCAGGGCTGGCTAGAATTTGAGTGAGTTTCCTACCCTGTTTTAATATTACTAGAAAGAGTTCCGTGACCTCATTTTTCATTTTGAAATAATGGAAATGATGTCAATTAAGCATTCTTTAAATAAAGTAATACATGTATAAATTTTTTCTTCCGGTATTTTAGAATTTTGTTACATATTGAAAAATCCCTACATATTCCGTATAAAATATAGTAAAATTTTGGCTTTATTATCTCTAAATCAAGTTCAGTGACCAAGTTATTTTTTTTTTTTGGTACATTATAATTCTTAAGTGTACTCAATCAAGGTCATCTTTGAGAAAAACTAGGAAAACTAGAAATATTTGGTATGATCTACCTGAAGTTTTGTCCCTAAGGAGGTAGACCTAGGGTAAGAGACATAACTCTTGAAATCAGTGATATGTTTGCAACATATTCCATTTCACCAAAGCCTATCAAGCTTTCATTTGAAATAGAATGAAATTATTCCAAGTTACTTTGATGCTTAGATGAAATTGATGTAAAATGCTTTACACAAACGTTCCAATGATTTGTAAAAATTATGTCCCATACCCTAGGTCTACCTCCTTAATTTGGGAGAATTTACCCATGTTTTGTCCTTAATTTGGGAGAATTTACCCATGTTTTGTCCCTAATTTGGGAGAATTTACACATTTTACACCTTTAATAACCCTACGATTTCTTTTTTATGCATGTGTTAATAGTAAAAAAATGTTTTGTTTGTGAAGTAAGCACACTTTTCAATAAATACTTTGAAAGTATTATTGTTCTTGGGGTACCAATTTTCGTGGATTTCGTGGGTTTGGTAAACCATGAAATTTGGTTCCCAACGAAAAGGAAATAAAAGGAATTCAAGACTCCATGAACTGACCATTTTCCCCTAATCCACAAAAATTGGTACCCACAAATAAAAGTACTTTCACAGTATTAAGCAATATCCATTCTGACTTGACCAAGTTTATTTTCAGGATCAAATTTGATAAAAACAAAATACACTCTTTATAAAGGATACATGTGAAAATTCAGAATTATTAATTTAATCCATTCCACCCTCTAGAAATATCAATAAGAAACAAAAAATCAAAGTCAGATTAGCCTTAAAAATACAGATCACTATAGAATCACCACTTTAGTTATAAAAACAAAGCTAATATTATTTGAAATTTTGACTTCTTTGAAAATAAATTCAGTTTTGAATTACAAATTCTATCAAATCATTTTCTAGGCATTTTCAGTTCTCATTATACATGTGGCTACTAATCTTGTGCATGACTCTGTATTTTCCCAATCTTGACAATACAGACTATTTCAGTTCAAGAAAATCTAGTCAAATGTTGCAAAACTGTATGCATTTATTCCTGTTGTGACCTGCAAGTTGGTCAAACAAGAAAAAAACTGTGATCAATGCTCACTAAATAGATACTTCCCACTCCCCCCTTTTATTACATGCACCTTTTGACCTCAAAACTGAGTAAGTCCATGTTTTGCTATGTGAAACCCCCATATATATTTGGATCAAAATCTAAAATAAGAAGCGTCCAATGGGAAAATGAAATAAGATTCTGTGAAAATTTCATTTAATTCCATTCAGTGATGGAAGAGGAATAAAAGATAAGATATGGGTCCCTGATTGTCTCCATATTCATATTAACTCCATTCAGTGGTGTATGAAGAGTGGCGGATAAGAGATTGCCCGAGGTATCACTATGTCTCCATATTCAAAAATGACAAAGTCCATGTTTTGCTGTGAAATGCCCAAATTGATTTGGATCAAAATTTAAATTATAACAAGCACAATTTGAATACATAATAAAGATTTGTGAAAGTCCCATTAAATTCCATTTATGGAATAAGTAATAAAGATTTTGTAAAAGTTTAATCAAAATCCATTCAGCCATGCACAACGAGTAATGGATCACAAACACTCCTATCACTACAAATGTATATACAATTTTTTTTTCAAATTAAACTTCAGTTTTTGTACCTTATTTTCAAGCCTTTGCAAGCTTTCTGTACAACTTTTGGTTCACTGTCAACATGGACACTTCTCTGTTTCTCATCAGCATGAATAAAGGTGTGCCTGTAAATAAAATAAAAATAAATATTCAGCCATGCATGACAAGTAATGGATAACAAACACCCCAAACACTACAAATGTATATACAAAAATACAAAATACATGTACATGTATCAAATGTAAACTCTCTAATCTATGCCAGTAAAGTCTTGTTATAACAAGAATAATCATACCATTTTCACAAAAAGTCAAAAGTTCCATTTTAAAAACAGAGTTGTCTTTCTTGCTATCGGCTTTGAAAAAAATACATCTAAAATTCAAGAAGTTTTCCTTTTAGTAGATTCCAGACAATTATTTGGACACCAACCAAATGACTTTTAACCCAACATCACTGTTTTTGTTATGTTTCTGTTTTGTTTCAAAGAGCCCATTACATGTACAACAACCCCCCCCCCCCACCGAAAATCAAATGGTTGCTGTGTTAGGCTTAGTCCCCAGGTGCATAGTTACAGAATATAAACCTTATTTTTCTCTACTTCATTGTAAGATTTGTTTCCCCTTCTAAATAATTGGATCCATTCCCTACAACAATCTTCTAGCGTTTATGAGCAGAAAGTACCACATAAATATGTAAAAATAAAATTGTTTTCCAACATTATGCACTTTTTTGCTATATTTTTATGACATACCAAGTACAAATCTGTAGTTACATAAGAGTTAGAAATAGTAGCCTGCCAGTGCCAGCCCACCACTGGATATTTTTTGGCAGGGCTGGCTAATTTTAGTAACAATTTATATAGCCATATAGCAAATATATTGAAAAATTGTATTCAGGACTGGCTAGAATTTGAGCGAGTTTCCTACCCTGGTTACATGTACATGATTGCAGAGTTCACAAATGTAACAATCAAACTAAACACCTACATGTACATGCATGTGTATAAATCTTTACTTAGATACATGTACAAATGTACTTGTAACGTAAATATAAATTTTCAAAAAAAGGAAAACTTTATTGATCCCTTGACTTAAAAATGTTCAGAAAAAGTTGCATGGTGCTATCTTCTTGGTCAATATAGTTCTCACTGGTCATTATAAAAGACTAAAAGTCCATAATTGATAAACTTATTTTGCAGGACAGCCTATCAGTGTTGTCGCAGGAAGTAGATGTAAAAAGCAAATTCACTGACTTGGCTAAAGAATCATGTTTGTAACTGGTCAGTCACCGAGTTGGCTATAGGGGTCAATCCTGATTCCTCAGTGGCAACGATACATGTATAACTTAGTGATTCAAATCATGCTCTCCTGTTATATACATTTCTGTACACATGTACCATACTCTACCCAACAGCAAAATGGAGATCATTCTCAATGAGAAATAAGCATATATGAAAAGTTTCTACAATGATAGGGACAGAGCCTCAGCGACATCCTATACAAGTACATTTTGTACATATAGATGCTCTGAAATATGATTGGCTCAAAATCATTCTGTTGGACATGACACACTTTGGAAGAGTAATCAAGGGAACCAAGGTTATAGTGGTAATCAAAAAAATGTAATCCAGGGACATAGACAAGAAATGGAAAATAGACATACACAACAAAGAATATGAAGTAACTAAAATCAAACATACAAAGTAACAAAAGCAAACTCAGACTCCACTAAAAACTGGAAATTAAAAATTGGAAATGACAGATGCAGATGGGAAATAACTGTTTGAACTTTCAACACAGACAAGTCACATACATTGTATGTTATAGGAAGTTTTGCATATTCCTGTTGGCCTAGACATCAGCATTGTAACAACATACAATGTAGATCAACTAGGAAGCCTGAGTAATATCCTTCAAATATAACTTGAACTGACCTCAAGGGTCAAGATCAACTTGTTGAGGCCAGTAGCCACCTGGACCACTAAACTATAAAATCAATTAACCCAGAAAAAGTTGGTAGCCCAGACTTTTTCAGATAAAATTAACCCCAGAAATTAAATTCCACATTTTACAAAATACATGTACCAGATGCAGAAATTAATAAGCAATTCTAAATAAGAAACCGACATCAGTTAAGAACGTATTCCATATTATAAGAACTGGTTACCGATAAAATTTAACTAGGGACACTACGTTTCCGATCGAATGGTAACCAGTTAAAACTCTGACCAAAAGTTTTGTTTACAATATTTTTTTTTGCAATTCGCCAGCTGGGCTACTGAAATAGATAAAAATGGACTCCCAGGCACATTTCTGGTCGGCTTTGGCGAGTGGGCGACCTTTAATCTTTTCCGATAATCTTTATTTAACAAACTAATCATTTTTTAGCTATTCTAGGGTTGTTTTAATATGATATTGACCAGTCATCCAGATTACAACATTTTGGTGCTTTAGAGCCATTACAAATCAAATGTTTTGTTTTAAGTACAAATATCTACATCTCTCATAGGCAAAGCTTAAAATTATACTGTATATCCACCGGTTACCTTATATGTTATCAATGAATCACACATGGTTAGGAATAATCCCCAAAGCCAAAGGGTTCAGGTTGGGAAAAGTCATAGCAGACTAGTATATTATATTTATAAGGTAAATAATTCAGGAATTTACACAGTACTTTCTTTATAATTACGTAACAGTTCTATGGCAAGCCGTTGTGGAATTTATTTACGCATAAAAAGTCTGATTAACACATAAATTTCATCATGTATCAGTATTGAAATGTTAGGTTTAAAAGGCGCAATCAAATAAAGATTCGTTGTAGCATAAGTTACCCTTCCACCACCGATGGATCAGAAAACGATTTCTTCCAAAATGATCTTCCAACTTGGTTTCCACACTGGCCTACATGCAGGAATACTGTTGACATTTTCAGTTACCAAGAACATCGTTGGCAATGGGAAATATATGTGTAGGGGAGTGAAGTTGTAGAAATTTACGTTGAACAGGTAAATTGATAATTCGACCCATGCACAATACGGACAAAATTATCACAAATGGTTAGGAAAAGTCATAGCAGACTAGTATATTATATTTATTAGGTACATGTAAATAATTCAGGGATTTACACATTACTTTCTTTATAATTACGTAACAGTTCTATGGCAAGCTATTGTGGAATTTATTCCCTGTTTTTTTTTTAATAAATGGGTAATAAATTCCATGCAACGGCTTAATTAATAAGCAAAGCCAGGCCCAAATTACATTTACAATTAATGTATCTCCAAATATCCACGCCTTTTTGCCATACATACTTGTGTTTGAAAAGTCGGAAAGAAGCCACATCACAAATATACATGTAATATTTGTCATTTTAAAACTGGACACAAAAGTTGTCCTATTTGTCAAGTGCCAAGTCTCGAAGGTTTTTGAGTATATTATACAGGCAGGGAGAAATATATGTATTCAAAGAGGGTGTTGAAGTACCGGAAAAAGATCTTGAAAGATTTCTGATAATAACAATGGTTCTATGGTTTCCAGCATTAGTTTGTTGATTTCATTTTCGACCATGAGGATGATTAGTCCTTGGATGGGTTTTAAAAAGACCCATAACATAAACATCACTGCACAGAGACTCGACAGGTTTTCGACAACTGCAGTAAATATATCCCTCATTCAACAACTTTCCCTTACTGTACAGTTTTAACTGCGTGTGTACTAAACGTTGAGCTAGCTATGTGTTTGTAAACTCCATAGCAGCTCCAGTTCCGTACCGTTGACATTCCTCCACTAATTCTGGAATGGCAAAAGTAGTGCTGGCATGGAAGGGACCAATGCTCCGGCGTTTGATGTGATTGATGGTAAGTGTTTCTAAATAATGCGTTTTTTCATCGGCATTAGGTAAGTCGAAATGGTTAATATATAAAATCCTGCATTGCAGGTCTTTAGCATCATACCGATGTTTGTTCGTTCTGTTGCACAACGTGTTTGTTTTTTTTTTCTCACCAACATACATGTACATGTACAAGATACTCTTTTCTGTGTAAAGTAAATGACGTTTTCAGTAGAACAGCCCAGAGGGTCAAAAGATTTGGTAGTCCTCGCTCCTGAGTAATCAAGGGAACCAAGTTTATAGGGGTAATCAAAAGAATGAAATCCAGGGACAAAGACCAGATATGGAAAACAGACACACACAACAAAGAACATAAAATAACCAAAATGATACATACAAAGTAACAAAATGAGCAACTCGGACTCCACTATAAAAAAACTGGGTCAAAAGATTTGATTCAGTGTGTTTTGCCACTTATATTACTTTTAAATTCCGGAAAAGCAATATGCACGTTACAGGTTTTAAATGTAATATGTTTCAAAAGTTCAAAAGATTTATAGAACATGGTTTTATTATCTGGTAGGAATCATAAGATCATAAGACAACGAACAATTTATATTAAAAAAAATCGAAAAAAATAATCCAAATTCGAGTATCCCCTTACTTGATATAACACCAACAGATATATCACCCGATATATTAACCCTCGACGTAATACAATGTATCAGCCCTATTCACTAACCAGAATCATCCCGTCCCTTTCCGTCTCCGTTTCTCTTCTGCTCACATTGACTTAATGGGGTGTCATAGGAATCACGATGAGTTAATGGGGTGTCATAGGAAATGTAATATAACGTCTAAATTATTTGGGTTATCTTTGTATTCAGATCTACCTTTTTTAGAAAACTCTACATTCCTCTCCCTCAGTAATCAACATGATAAAAAATCATGCACAATATATATAATTTGTGTCTCATAACTGCAACAATCTCATGACAATTTGAGACTGTTAACGTGGACTGTAACTGTTTCTGAATGAAAAATAAAAGTGAATTCGGTCTGTTTTTGACCAATCTGATTAAGAGTCGATCTCGCTGTGAGCCCTATTTTTTTCCGATATAGTGTAACAGAAAATTGGGAAAAATGAGATTGATTTTGACTTGCATGAATAAACCTCCAGTCTGACTTTTATAAAGACCGCTCCTTAATATCTCTAGTACCTATTTATTTTTTTAACTGACATAACTCTTTTATGGAATAAGAAGACAACATTAGATACATTCAGAAATCGGAATCTGGAATAATTTTTCAATGCATGAATCGATCTTGTTGTTAGGCCTGTCTGCACGGATTTTAGAAATACCTGTACCTGGGCTTAAAAAGATTTTATACAACTGTAACTTACCATCTGTTAAAAAAGACGGGTTTATAAATTTATGTTTTATGATTTAAAAACTACTAGTAGCTATATTTATATTACTTGGTCCAGTGATTCTAAAGAATTTATATGTCATTTATTTAATGCAAAAGGACTAGGTATATAAGCATTTCAACAATATACTGAACCGACCGAGTCCTATGGAACGCCATAACTGTCTTATCTGGTCAATTATACTTATAGGTACCAGTACTGCATTGCATATCCCTGAGCGGGTGTACGAAAACATGGATGCTATAAAAATGTAGTGCATTTCCTTTTTGCCTACAAACTTATGTTTTGTCAAAAGATATGAACAAGAAAAGCATCGTTGTTACAAGATTTTAAAAGAAAATCTAACATAATAACATAAAAATGTTACACTGGAAAGGTTGGTTTGATGAGTGCAAAACGAAAGTGAAAGTAGAGAAAATGGCTATTTATAGTTCAAGACTACTTTTCTGTCCGATCTTCGTGGACTCACCCTATTTTCCTTGCGGGAAATTGTTTTTTCACGTGTCCTTAGAAATGCTACATAAGTTAAAGTTTTATTGAATCAATTTACATATTTTTTATTAAATCCTAACAATATGCACTTCACTATATAAGTCTATGGGAAAATTAATACGATACTGAGACCTAAACGCGGTGCTGTTTTTTTTTTATATTCGGATGGAACGCCATATCTGTCTTATCTGGTCAATTATATTTATACGCGGTATGTCGTTCCATAGAATCCCATTCACCCCCTCAAATAAGTATGCAATGTGCATTTATCATAAACTTATTTCATAAAGAAAAACAAACGAGTCATTTAAGTCTGACAACTGTAAATACATGTTTTATTCAAACTGAAGTCCAGTAGGTCAATTCTATCGTGATACATATATACATGTACCAAACATATCACATAAAAAATTAGATAAAGTCTATCACTTTATTGATAATTCAATATTTCCACGATCAATGTCTTTAAAGACAAGAAGCTAAAAAAAAAATCACAATTATATAAAAAGGGGCGATCTCACAGAGGGGCGATCTCACAGAGGGGCGATCGTTACCAGAATAAATTTGGATAATAAAAAGTCGAGGATATTTAAATTAGGAATTATGTTAATACTTCTGATATTACCCTCAAATAAGACATAGAAACTAAGACTGCAATATAACAATAGTATATGCCGTACTTGCTTTCTTTTTGTGGTAGGTTATTTGTCTGTTATTCTTGAAGCATATTTATTCTTAAAACATATTTTTTGTTAAAGTATGGGAGGGACACAAAAGGGCGTGTCGTGGAATCCGACCAACTTCCCACTATGTCATTACGACTTAATAAGTCTATAGATTTGTATGATACTAAATACTTATCAACTGCATACATTTTGTAGATCTCCACAATGCAAGAGTAATCAAGGGAACCAAGATTCTAACGGAAAACAAAAGATTGTAAATCAGTCACCAAGGCCAGACATGGAAAACAGATACAAACACCAAAGAACACAATATAACCAAAATAATGCATACAAGTAAATGAGCAACTGGGACTCCACTAAAAACAGGGAGCATGGATCAAGTGAACCGGTAGGGTAAGAGTCATCTGCTTTTCTAGAAACACCCGCCGAGTTGCTCATAAGAAGTCAAGTTCCGGGTAGATTAAAGAAGATGAAAACTTTGGCACTTTGGACAAATCAGTTTTCATGGTGCAGAAGGATACATCGTAACAATCCACGAGTTTATTCATGATGACGACCATGAAATTTCTGTAGTGATGACTTCAATGTTGTAACAACATAACCCTGTTCCAGAAGCCTAATTGTAAGAAGTCTAGTGCGGTACAAAAAGTCTGTGTAGTTACGACAAGCTGTGGCATAACGTATGCGTTGTGATATAAAAACTTCATACGTAGGTGCTGAAGGGAAGTTGCCACAGATGAAAGGAAAGTTGACAATACGGAATGAAAAGTCATTGCGTTTGATGTTTAGTTTGTTTAATAGTTTTCATTTACCATCGATCTCTTAGTGTATGTCAAGATATGAGGCTGGCTTCACAGTGTATGTAGTATCCTTTAACTCAAGTTCTTTGGGGGGTAGACGCGATGTATAAAACCACCGAAACTGGAATTGTTTGACGATAATACATCACCTATATAGCGGAAACTGAGATAAAAGGATCTAGCTAAACGATGTTCCTTCCTTTGGATCAGATCAACTATAAAGTCAGCTTCAAAAGAGTGAATGAATTGATCAGCAAGTAGAGGAGCACAATTCGTTCCCATGGGAATGTCGACCGTTTTTTGAAAAACGTATCCACCACCCTGGACAAAAATGTTGTCGATATATAATTCCAGCATTTTGAAAACATCTTCTTCGGGATATTTGTAAGATGATTTGGAACCGTGTTTTACAAAGTATGAGAAATCTCTACCAAGAACTTCATACACATGATTGTATTTGTATCTTGGTGTATTGTCTATTTTTGGCGTAACAACGATGTATAATGTTTTTGAGTCGGGATTTTCACTGAGTATGGGGAATAGCAGTAAAGAGTTGAAAAATTATAGATTTTAATGTTATTGTATTCTGATAATACTTTAAATTGAAGCTACATTACAATGGATGTAAGGGATGGGTTGCCTCCGAGGATGCAATTTCCATTAACTAGACTACAAAAGATCGAAACAATCATATTTATAAGAATGACTTAATTAAACTAAAAATGTACGTTTGTGTACTCAAGAGGTTCTTTGGGTGTGAAAGCATCGCCAACGTTTTTGTTTTGTTTTTGTTTTTGTTTTGTTTTGTTTTGTTTTTATTGAAAAATACAATAAAGTAAATATCCTACTTTTCACAAAGTAAAAAGGTGCTCATTTATGATATTCCTTGATACTATGGGATCCACAGCGAACCATGCATATAGCTTCTTTGTTGCACCTCAACTCTCGTATACGTGCACTATGCGTAAACCCATTCCTCGACTTCCGTATTACAGCACGTAAAGCGACTTTTAAACTCATCGACTAGTACGTTTAGAATATACATTAGAGACTGTACCCCGAGGTTACATATATGACACAAATCGAAGTACATATCTGTTTAATAAAAATTAAATCCGGTTTTGGTATGATACGAGGACAATCAAACGGAACCGGAACTTTAAACCGTGCTCTTACTGAAACAAAATATTAGCATTTTATCATAGTTATTAATAATATAAAAGGAGGTGGTTCCCAAAATGATGATGTTGTACAGTTTTAACAAATACCTTTCAAGTATAATAATTAAATATTTGTTCCGTTTCCATGCTTACCATTATCACGCTATGTGAAAAATAGAAACTTTATAAACACATCTTACGTCTTTAAGTAGCACAATTGCCAATAACTCGCATTTTCGGCAATAGTACTACATGACCTGTACATGTTACTGAATTTTTACAATTCTTGAAGACTTGGTAAGTATTGAATAATTTACTCAAACATGAAAACATTATAAACCTGTTTAATATTGCATACTTAGTACATAAAATTATGAAGACACATTTGAATTGAAATGGACAAGACTAGCAATAGGGTATGTAAGTGTCGTTCTAGTTTCATTTTCGTTACCGGAATTTCCGATGTAGTCAAGAACGTATTGAAAACCGAAGACCGATTTGCATTTTATTGTTTACTTCCGGGTCCTCGAAACGCTGCGCTGTATATCAATGCAAAATCTTCTATTTTATGTTTTTTTCTTAACACATTTATCATGTAAAATAGATATTTGTCATTTTTATCGGTATTTTTTACAAAAAAAAAAAAAGATGTATACCTTTAACCCTGAACTCAACGCTCATAAATGACAAATTTCTATGATTTTGAGTGGTAGACTAGGACACATTCTCCTGAAAGCACGGAATCACATGACGAAAATTACATACCCTATACATTGGAACACATAATACAGCGGAACCCGTCTAAACTGAATCCTGAACAATCCAAAAAATTGTGGGGGGGGGGGAAATTGTGTAGATAAAATTTATATGAATCGAGTACACATGCAAATCGGGTGAAAATCACCGGCGTGACATTTCGATTCACATAAAGTTCGTGTGAACCCTCATAAGTTTTGTATGCTAAATTCATGTGAAAATCTTGTCAAAGAATTTTGGCTGTGTATAACACACCATATGGCTGTAAAAATCCGAGAAAATTTATGATTTCAACTTCTGTGAAGTGAAAGATATAAACAAACGGAGAACGTGCAAGTTTTCATGTACTTAAAACATTTTTATTTTGAGTTAACCACACTTTTGAAAATGTGGGTTTGGGGATTCCAGGCTGTTTCTTGCTCATTTTTTGGTGAAAAATTTGCACGAAATTAACCATTTTTTCCAACAAAGAGGGATGAGGGACGACCACACGGCCGGAACCCTACTTGGATCCGCCTCTGTTATATGTCCGATATCTGCTGTAACATTTTTGTATATTTAAGCCAGGACTTCGTATGTGACTTATTCTGTTTAAATTTATTCAAACATTTCGTTAAAATATTTCTGATGTTTCGTTTGACTTTGTTTTGAATTTGTTTTTGTTTTGTTTTTGTTGTTTTTTGTTTTGTTTTGTTTTCGACTTTGTTTACTGTATGACTGGTTGAAATACCATTGCATATAGAATAAGTACCTATTCGCGATCTTTTCGGACTTAGAGCAATGAACGCATACTCCGACACGTATTGGTATTCAATTCAACGAAATTTGCAGTCACTAGGGATTTGTGTTAAACAATCATTAATTTTACTTTACAGAGGGGGGTCACGCACTCTTATATCACGTGACCCTTCTTCCAAATACCATAACAAATTGGAGACGTCCAATTTTCACATCATTAAACTCTATAAATAGAGGATAAATATAGAGAAACTTTACTGACATAGAAATGATTATCATCTTTAATGATCGTAATACAGTTTTAATGGCCAGGACGTCAGCGATATCCCAAGGCGTTTACACTCCTATGAATTATACAGAAAAAGTATACAGTTGTAAATAAAAACAATAAAATATACGGATACGGAGGAAAATAAGTTTAAATTTGACATTCTGATATCGAAACACTATAAGGTAAGTTGCTTGACATTTGGTTTATAAAATATATACGATGTGGATTATGATGTATTTTATATAATAACTACAGATATTTCCTATTTTGTACCATCAAAGTGTAGATTACTGTCTGTCGGTCGGTGTGTCCGCTCATATCTCCTATGATAACTAAACATCGCCTGGAGGGATGGAAACATTTCTAGTACATTTTTTGCCCCCATGAACAGACTTTAAAGTTTTATAGTTCACTTCCTTAAAAATTCGCATGGGCGGATCCAGACACTTTGAAAAGGAGGGGTGCCAGCCGGGGTTTCTCAGTAAAAAGGGTGCTAGGACAATATTTGCCATTTTGTGAGTCAATATTTCACATAAAAATGACACATTTTCCAATAAAAAGGGGACGCCTTACCCCTGCGCCCCTCTGGATCCGCCACTGATTTAATTTTGATATTTCAGAGTTATAAAACAAAGAAAAGGGATAGGTCTTTTAATATTCCTGCCCTCCATCTATTTCTTTATTATTTTTTAACGAACACAACGCCACCACAGAACGTCGTGTTAAAGTGGTGTTTATAATTTGTACATGTATATCAGTTGAGGATCCAAGTCAAAGAAATGAAAAAGAAATTGAATTGACAAACGAGTAACAAGCAACATAAGCCATGGCACAGAAATCTAGATTAGCCTAAGCACCACAAAGACAGGAACAATTAGCATCTCTTAGACAGCTATGGTCAACCCAAGCTCCGAAACTGCATCTGACGTTCAAAATTCACTCTAGTAAAAGAGAAAACGAACGTCTGCCGTTGGCAGAGCTTGGGGTCAATCAGCACGACATATACATAGAATGAAGAAGGGGATTTTAATGACATTAAATCTTGTGTTTTTAAGAAAAAGACGTATTTAACGGCAATGTACTATTCAAATGATTTATAAAGCGCACGATGTGGCCATCCGATATTCATAATAAACGTAACATAAACATGTACTTTACAATGTAGCATAAAACTTATTGTGTGGAACCTTTCCGAAATGAACCCACTGGATCAGTTTAGACAGATGTTACGGGGCGCTGAATGGGACTTGATCTTTTTGTAATTCAATTTTGAGATAAAATTCCATTTTGTGAGACAAAATTCAATTCTGTGTCACAAAAGTCAATTCCTTGCCACAACATTCAATTCTGTGAGACAAAATTCAATTTTGTGTCACAAAAGTCAATTTTGTATGCAAATTAGTTTACTGAGTCCTTTGGATATGCAAATGAATTCAAAATGTTCAGCATCATGTACACGTGTATTACAAACTTAAAGCATTCACTGCAATACGGTGGATATGGTACGAACTGCACGTTTATAATTAAGCACATACGTGAAAGAAATATCGGATATTGTAATCGTATATATATAACCCACTGTATCACTTAATCTTGAATCAAAGATCATAGATCATTTGCGCATTTGTAAACAAAAGGGAAACGAAAGTTAGACACGTACTATATCGGTTTTTCATCTCGCCCGACCTGTTCCACTCAATCGAATTTCTTGTGTTATGCATCAATAGAATCGGAATGAAATGAGAAATCTATCTATATCTGGCAAAAAATCGTGTTTGTTTGTTTGTTGGGGTTTAACGTCCGAGCAGCAATATTTCAGCTATATTCAGACGATGAACATGAAATTGATGATAATATGAACATGAAATGATGATGAAATGAAAAAGGAATGGGACACAAGGACAATGGGGTCGACAAATTTTGATTGCCTCTGGAAATAGGGGGAGGTGGGTAGGGTCGGGCAATTTAGCCTCCTGTGGCGGAGCCCTATGGTTCCTACTCCGGGAGAATACCACAGTAGGGTTCTTTAACGTGCGAGGAACGTGGCATCTTTCCCAACATGGTGTACCACTATGGTTTGCGGTCAGGTTTTCCGTATTATAGCCTGACAACCCCAGCATGTAAGAAGCCAGGGGTACCCCATTCCACCACCTGGGGCACACATCCCAGTTGCTCTGTGGGCAGAGCGCCCTAGCCCCCGGCTAGGGTTCTGAGCACTATTTAGTCGCCTTTTACGACAAGCTTAGCGCTGCTGCAGGCCTATTCTTTTAACACCCGGACCTGCACGGGGCCAACAAATCGTGGGGGATAGTGGAACAAAATAATCTTTCCCCGACTTTGACAGATTAACAAATTTCACCGCACAACATACATGTATTGGGACAAATACATTAATACAAACTATCTCGTCAAATTTTAACAAATTTGGTTGCGATTAACAGGTCGGGCAAAAGCATTTTATGGTTGAGTTGAAAGATGTCAGGAAATTATCACGTGATTCACCAGGGAAAATCCCAATAAATCGAAAGTAGAAAAATCGCGTATTTTAAAACCCGTTTTATCAAACAAATATCACAGAAAACGAATAATAGCAATTTAAATAATTTCAAAACAGTTTTATTGTAGAATGCAACTTAAAAGATATTTTTTTAATTTCATTTAAATCGGCCTTAACCGTCCTGCGGTAATCGAAGTAATCTGAAACCTGCGTCTGCGAGACTCGCGGTTACCATATCCAATGAGAAACCGTCTTACAAAATCGCGATGAGAGAGAAAGCATTTGCATATCCAAATTATTCTGTAAACTAATTAGCATACAAAATAGACTTTTGTGACAAAATTTAAAATTTGTAGTATGTTATAAATTTTGTTAATCAGAATTCATTTTTGTTTAACAAAATTCACTTTTGTCTGTTCAAAATTGGATTATGAGTACAAAACCACAAGTGTCCCATTCGGCGCCCCGTAGATTTTCCGTTTATTGCTATTTTAAAATGGTCTGGTTTAGGCATATTTTCTGTTTAGGGAGGTTTCTCTGTACATAATTATATTTACGAATTAAAAATGTCTATTATTGACTTGGATCGTACAGTAACTGACCTTGTTACATTGATTGGACAAATCATCTGAAACCGATGTTGTCAACGTGTCTGTCCTCGTGAACGCTTTTCTACTATTAATGTTAAAATTATGGGATGAAACCGTAATAGCAAGTCGAGGTTTAAAATCAAATAAACTAAGACTTTGATGTTACTAAAATGCGGATACCGCGTCTTTTACCATACATGGGACTGTCGATGAAATTCAGATAGACAAAATAACACAGAATTGGAAATCAGACGACGTTTAATTTATCAATATGTTTTCTTCAGAGAATTTGGCAATGGCGTGTTACGTTGTGAAATCATATCAAGTTATACCAAATCAAGAAAACGCACTTGCCAATATGTACTGATATCATGTGAAACCATTCATTCATAAATTAGTTAATTACTTATATTTCATTTTATCAATATGTCAGTCGTAAACTGTCTACAAGTTCTTAAAAAACAAAAAACAACAACAAAATTCAACAACAACAACAACATTTAAAGATCTCATAATGCAATGGTTTTATGATATTAGTGAAAGAATGGTTAAACAATGATTGATTGATTGTTGGGGTTTAACGCCCGAGCAGCAGTATTTCAGCTATATTCAGGCGAAAATGGTTAAACAAGACTTAGTACGCACCACAGGAGGCTTGCAATTAAGTCCAGTCCATGAGTTGCCAATATTTCTACTAAAATTGCGTTTTTAACATTTTATCATTTACTAACCATGGCTAAACACTACAATAGGATATGGCTATGGATATTAAAATCGTTAAAGCAACATTTTACTAGTAGAAATATTTTCCATTTTATGAATTAAACTCATGAACTGAAGCCTCTGTAGTACGTGCATTCTAAAGAATTGAGCTAAACATCTGTTGAAATCTTAAAAGTGTTATAAACAACATATATTTGTACAGAGCTAAACATAAAAAAATCTATGTAACATGTCAGGAATGCAAAACATGCACTGAAAGTCAACTCGATTTTGAGGACGGGAAGGAGCGGGGCTTGGAATAATTTCAGTAAAATAATTCAACCTTATTTTTTGTGGACAAATATTTTCGTCTTGAAGATGGGAAAACATACATTTTGATCCTTCCAAATCATTGTGCTTGTACAAATATGTCATTAAATACATGTAATCTGATTCGATATATATGAAAAACAAATATTTTTAACTTTTTACATGGTGAAAAAAAATATTCCGATCCGAAGAAATCTCCGAAGCGCCGCCGCCCTCTTTTCCCTGGATCGTCCCAGTAAGTATTGATAAACTAGGTGGAAATCCATGCAACACAAAGCAAATATATTCATGTAAAGTTTGTCTGCATTTGTAATTTTCTTTTGAAAATCGTATATACTTCTTTCCTTGCAGGATGCTGCGGTCTACCTTATACATTTTACTGATAGAACATGGGACCAAAATGTGACAGAATTTTTGTAAGTTTTTATCAAAATTAAACAATTTCACTTTTTTTTTTTAGCTTTGAATCAAAGTTTATACGTTTGACTCTTCTTTGCTTATTCTTTTAGATACAAAGCAGTGGCGAATCCAGGAGCGGGTTGGGGTTAATTTTAGCCACACTTAATATGCATAAGTAGGAAATTATTTTGTTCATTTGGTGCATTTTCTGAGGTAAACATTGAACAATCATAACACGAAATGATTTGCTACTGCATAACAATAGGGAAACTGATAACTGGTGCTTATCCAGAGATATATAAAGAAATCGGACCGATCTCACGACTAGAATTTCATTTTAAGATATAAAAAAGTAAAATGTAAGGTTCCAGGCTATTGATAGTCCATTTGTTACATAAAATTACAAAACTTTCAAACAAAAAGAGAGGGTCAAACCCATGGAAACCTCTTTCCTTTCCGTGTCAGCTGTTGAATGTGGAGAAAGAAATTAAAGAACGGTTTTAAAACAAAGAATTACAAACTGTTAAGTCTTATTGAAACAGAAAAAATAACATAAGTTTTTGCAACTTTCCTTTGAAATTACAACAGCGAGTGGGACGCTTGATTTCACCTAACTGCATGGAGAGCAAAATTTAACGGTGCCCAGATAGAAAAAAGATAGCACAAAAGATAGTCTGCACTGTACTCTGCATGGCTCGTGCGAAAGCCGTGTAATAATTTGTGTCAAGGGAAACAGTGTGACTTGAATATACTTGTTCTTCTACTTGTTTCTATACTGTTCCAGATAAGCCTTACAGTTTTCTTTGTGCTGACAACCATTGCAGCTCTCGGAATCTTAATCTGGAGAGAGTTTTAGTAAGTTTCACTTTTTCATGTGCATACATGATTGTGCAAGTTGTTGGGCATCTAGACTTGCTACAAGAATATATGAAAAAGTTTATTGATTGCATGTATCCCTCTGATATCCCTCTCAAATTTACTAATTATTACGGGAGAGAAATTAGTAGTGGTGTTAATCAGAGCGAGATTTTCCGTGTCATAATATACATGATAAAGAGGGACTTGTAGCAAGTCTATTGGGCAACAATTACTTCCGTTTTTAGGAGATATTTGAAGTGATTACAATTACATTGTACATTGTATGTGTTTGTATAGTTGTAGTATGCGTATGTACGCAATTCAGTTCAAAGATGTTTACTCCAATTAAAAGGCCCACAAGAGGCAAGATGATGGTTCATACATTTTGTACAGTGAGACCTGTTTACACTGAACCCCTTTGGAATAAAAAGGTTTTATTCTGGTAAGGGATAAGTTTGGTTCACAAAGACCCGAGAGTTTGAGGTTCGATTCGAAACTTACAGAAACTCATATGAGTGGACTCCGTAAGATGTCTGGTTTACACAGGTTTCTGTTTTTTAGAGTTCGTTTCAGACAGGTTTATTGTATACAATTACCCAATAGGCAATTTGCTTGATTGGTAGATTGCCAACACGCATGACGTAACAAACACAATACGTATATACGAAAAATAAGGGTAAACAACAATATTACCGGACAATGATCCGATTCATAATCAAAGTCAAGTCCAAAATAAATATTACACCACCAGAGCAGCTGGTACCTCAATGGTCCTGACTTGGCACAGGCATTTCAAACGATATAGTGAGTTAATCTAGGTTTTACAGCGCACTTAAACCCCCTCTTCCATCGCGGAGTGAGTATACCAATGGTGATTAAATAGAATGGTTTTGGGCTGTAATCGGTTAATCAGCGGTCACTTCAGCACAAAGAACAATTTACAAAAAAAAACAATCACTACTCATTAGTTTGGAAGATACTGGGCATTTTTCTACCAAAGAATTTGGTAAGAGACCTTTTGAGATGCATAAGCAAAATAAACAGCTAATCAAGATATGGACATTGACAGCATACATGTATATCATAACCTAATAGCAGATGATATGAAGTCTTGGTATATTCTCATGATTAATCTACATGTACCAACATAGATGAATATTTTTGTTCTCACTATTAAATCTAACTTTCACTTAGAGAAAGTTTTACAAAAGGATATTTTTTTCAAGAATGGAGCTAATAAGATACATCAACACTTTTCTATCTCACTGCAGTCACGTGTCAATGAAGTGTTTTTGTTTCTGATTGGTTCATTCTCTGTATTTTATCTCTTCATATTACATGTATGACATGGGGAGAAAGCTACATGTACGACAAGCACTTCTGTGTAAACTGTCAATATATATTTTGCTGCTCGTCCTTTTGGTGTTTTTTTTCATTTATGCATGTAACAATGGAAGGGTGGATCCTGATATTCTAAAAGAGATTTCTTATTATTATTTGATAATTTTTGCCATTTGTTTTTGTATAAAATTAACAAACTAAAAAAAAATTAAGCAACGTAATCAAAATTCTAAGTGGAACTTTCTATAAGAATACGACAGTTCGTGAATCGTGGTGGAAAAAATGCACAAGTATTTGAATGAAATCCTATTCAAAATATCATATGAAACGTGGAAATGGCATTTATTCTTTTTTTAAGTCTCTGCATTGCAATTTCACCACCAAAGGGAGATAACTCACTTTCCCAAATTTTGATCTCTTTATTCTGCACCCTACGACACTTCTTAGACAAAGGAATTGTCAATTTGTCTTCAATAGGCCATAATGTATTTACTTTGTCAAATTCTTGTATTTTTTAAATAAGAATATTTAAGTTTTTCCATTTCTTAAGTTTCTTACAGATTTCAGCACTTTATTATAATTTCAGTGTACACCGTCAGCAAATTATCGACGTCGACGACACATCAAGCAAAATTACACCTGAAAATCTCATCCGAGTATACCCATCTATATTCCACATCTATGATAATTTAATGCGTTATGAATATCTCGTTCTGAAGGGAGCGAACGAGTTAATACCAGTCAACGAAACTCATGATGATGGACGGTCGTGTGCATTCTTATGTTACAGTTATAACAAGACGTCATTTGGTCGGAAGAAAAGATCACTGTCAACATCAAATACTGTTCATCATGCTTGTTGTATATCGTAAGTGTTTGTACATGTAGGCATGATATACACTAACGATGTTATTTAATTTTGAAATCTTTTTAATTGCAAAAGTTAGAAACCATTTGTTGTGTTCGAGAAGTATAGAACATATATCGGTTTTCCATTTAGTAAAATACTGTTCTACGTCAGTGACGGAGCCAATAATTTTCAAAGTGTGTGTGTGTGTGTGTGTGTGTGTGTGTGTGTGTGTGTGTGTGTGTGTGTGTGTGTGTGTGTGTGTGTGTGTGTGTGTGTGTGTGTGTGTGTGTGTGTGTGTGTGTGTGTGTGTGTGTGTTAAAAGTTTATCCGTTAGAGTGAATAATCTACCGCAATTTTGAGCATTTATTGGGGTGACCCCCTTTTGGATCTGTCTATGTTGGGGGAAAGCTAAAAGGTTTTCCGTTTGAGTAAAAAATCTACTGCAATTTTGAGCATTTTTTTGGGTGAGCCCCCACCCCTTTTGGACCCGTCTATACATGTATATATGTGATTGCCTTAAGCATTTTCCCTTTTTCGAAAGGAAAAATGCGTTTGTATTGGTTTGATTTCGTTTTTCTTAATCAATTAAGGAGGTAGACATAGAGTAAGGGACACAACTCTAACAAATCATTTGAACGTTTGTATTCAGTATTTCACATCAATCTCATGTAAGTATCTAAGTAACTTGGACACATTTAATTCTATTTCGGAGGAAAGCTTGATACGCTTTGGTGAAATTGAATATGGTACAAGCATATCACTGATTTCAAGAGTTATGCCCCTTATCCTAGGTCTACCCCTTTAAACGATAATTGATCTTTAAATCTGAAGTGTTCATGTGTTGGATTTGCATTAATGCTTATGTTTTTTCATAACGTTTAAAACATTTTCATTTTGTTGATAATTTCTCTAATTATTTTTAGGAATATCTGGTTTATGACGCCGGTAACAATGCACAATATCAACATGAGAGCTAGAGAAATAGTCCACGCTCCACCCATGCGTCAAATTTTTAAAGTTGATAATTGCAGGTCTGTGTATTAAACTAATTTTCCGAAGAATTTTTCGATACCTGTCTGCTGCACTTTGTTACGATTCATGAGTGAAATTACCCCTAGCTTGTTTTTTTAAGATTCTTTATTACCAATTCGGCACGTGAACCAGCTACGCAAAATAAGTTATTATAGAAAGAAACCATAATTAAAGCTGTGAGAAAGTTCATAAAGCTTTCAAAAAATATATCTTCGGAGCCATTAACGATAACATAATGTCAAAGGGGAATAATCCAAAGGTAAAACTTCATCAAGTGTATGGTGAACTATCATATCTTGATTATCGGTTACTAGTACCTGATCGTCGATAACCGGAATAAGCTCATTTGAGGAAATGTGCAGTAATTTGCAAAAAAAACCACTTCAAACAAAACTTAAATATATGCGGGAATTGATTTGGATCTATTACAGTATTCAAATACAGATTTTGCGTGAATTTCAAAGGGGGCGGATTGAAAATGTAATATATTGCAATTATCAACTACCGCTCGGCAAATATTTAATATTTTTACACCCCCTAACTAAACCTCCACGTGAATTACCTGAAAATGAGCTCTTCTTAAAGTTTCTTTCCAACCACTGTATTAGTATTTAAGAAAAAAAATCATTATTTTTTTTCATTTTTTGCAGCCAAGCGGTAGGGTGTATCGGGTGTACTTGTATGCACCAAATGGACTTAGTGTCCGCCGTGGTATATAAGTTTGGATATACAAAGAACACTGCTATCTACATGAGCGATGTTGAAATCGACCTCTTTTATTTGCCCGGATGCTGTAAATGTGTGAATGGACAAACAAACTAACGCAGCACTGGATACAAACTAAAAATTTGTGACGACACCACAATATGCAAAGATTTTGTACGTGTCGTTAAGTTTAAAATTTGTTTTCTTTACATGTTGATAATATAAATGTAATAAGGATATTATCTGAGCAGTGTTTTGCATTTGAGATTTTGTCAACATGAACTCGTGGATCGTTACGGTGTATTCAACCCCCACCCACCCCACCCCCCATGAAAACTGATTTGTTCAACATGTCACAGTTTTCTTTTCTTCTTTCGTCTACCCTGGACTTGACCTTTCATGAGCAACTCGGTAGGTGTTTTTAGAAAAGGAGGAGACGTTTACCTACCGGTACACCTGGTCCATGCAGCCTGTTTTAGTTGGGTCCGAGTGGCTCATTTACTTTTGTTACTTTGTATGTATTATTTTGGTTATTTTATGTTCTTTGCTTCCATGTCTAGTGTTTGTCCCTGAATTACCTTCTTTTGATTTCCGCTTGACTCCGACTTTTTGATCACATTCTGTTTTTGTTATTTCTTTGTATGTGTGTTTGTCCCGTTCTTAGATTTTGTGTGTGCTTTAATTGGCACACTCACCTGGTTAAATCAAGGATGGAGTCTGCGTGTAACCTTGATTAAAAAGCTATATCCACTACTTAAAAGCAGAAAGGCCCATTCAATATCACTCACAGAAGCTAAGATATTATCTGTTTCAGGCCAGTCTGACACAATCGCAATTCCAAATTCCGAAGTCATTTATTGGGCAAACATCCAGAATTAATTATCGCGCGCGCGCACACACACACACACTGATGGAGCAATTAAAGTGCGTACAAATTAGACAAAAAACGACTTACTAAAACAGCAATAAAACAGTATTTTACCATACTATTAATTCTGTCACCATTTGAGGTTTTTGAACAAATTGTACATGCAAAACATTAGCGATTTACTTTAGAAACTGATGTTAAAATGGCGTCGAATCAAACTGAGATTAAAGTACTATCAAACGTAGATTTCCACTCATGCGTAGCCTAAGATTCCTCTTCCGTGTCAAACAGAATGTAACCATGCGATGGAATTACAGATTTCCGCCATTCTGTACCATTTTTTTTTACTAGTCGCATATGAATTTACTTATGAGTTATAATAACTGTAACAAAAGACCCACTATGAAAAACATTCGTGCGGTGAAATGTAACTATGTGTTACCCAAAATAAATTATAAATACGTTTTCTTAAACTAGATAAATGTCTAGCAGTTTTAAGATCGGTTGTAATTAGGTTATGGAACGCATCGCTCTTACCAAAACAGTTTGTTGCTGCCCGACCATCAACCTCGCATATTATTTTTAAAATGTCTTGCCGCCATTGTCCATGTGGAACAGCCCATTCATGAAATATTTTGTTCGCATTTGCATGGAATTATTTTTGTAGATCGAACATATTCCCAAAATTATATTAGAAACTATTTCACGCTAGAATTATTTTACGGATATACGCCAGAGTTTTCAACATTACAGAAAAGAACACCAGGTTCAAAGAAGGATAAATCCAGTTTAATGCCGTGTTTTAATTTTTTTTTTTTTTTATTTTGCTTTAAATTCAATATATATGATTGACTTTTGTTTTAACTCCAATGTATATATACTCCTAGCTAAGTACCTCATCATTTTCTCTTGTCTTATATTTTTCAAGGGCGGATCAAAGGCCGCTCAAGATGGCCCATCACTTTATGAAATTGCTTTCTCTTTTTAATAGATACTGCTCAGAAAACAATATTTTATAGTTTAATAAATAATCAACAACATTCATTATTTGGGGTCCAGGTTTGGCTCCTTATTTTTTGTAAATCTATCAACCCCCACTGTTTAATTATTGCATTGTATATGTATATCATACATTTGTGAGGATTTTTGTCTTCCAGATTGCACAATTATTAGATGTTCAAACCGTGTTCTCATTTTAAATATCATTTCAATACATCATAATCTTTAAATTCTGTTTTTGAATTTATGACGTCACGTCTTATCCTTTTCATTTACACTTCATGTATACATTTGTGTAGTTCGCTCTACTTGATTTATAAACGTTGTGATTATGTTTTCATAACATGAGTTTTAATATAGTATTGTATTCATATTTTAAATTATTACATCGATCTAAAAGTTAGAAATATTGTATGTTAGAGATCAACAAACAATTGTAGTGGTTTGCATACGAAATCGGCGTCCTTATTTTTGTATGAGTGTCCTTGCCACTTACCAAATACAATCTTATCGCGATTTCCCTTGACTTCACTAAATATAATTTTAGATGATATGCTCGATAGTTTTACAGATCTCTTGGGAAAAATGAGCGCCCGTTTAGTAAATCTGGTCCTAAATTTTATTGCCGTGTCGTAAAATAGTTTGCTTTTCTGAAGTTATACATGTTTGTGTTGCGCGACGTACAAGGAATCATTATATGCTCGTCTCCAAATTTTTCCGCAAAATTTTCCAGTTACTTCGTTATTTTTATGACTGTTTTTATCCTATATCATTTTTACTTAATTGGAGAAATAACATAGTTTCAATTGGTATGGTTTATATTGGTTATGGTTGGATTTTGTTGATCTTGGACTATATATCAGAAGTAAGGGATGAATCGTGTTAATTTTGAAAGGGGTGCTCAATTTGAAATTAAAGAGCACTTGTATAGACTATAAAATTTCGTAAGCCTTATATATAAAAAAATGATATTTCATGGAGCAAATAAAAACAAATTTACTATACTCCCATGTCCCTAGTCAAATTATTTAACGGTTGCAGCCTGAAAAGACTTAATTTAATATCAAGTTAACCAACTGGCTTAAAAATGGTGTATTAGCAAAAACTACATTATTTACATCAAATTTACATTTAACTTTTTGTTCTGCTTCGAAAAAAAACCGGTTTTGTTTTTGTTGATTGTTTTTTCTTGCTTATTTTTGTTTTTGTTTTTATTTTTGTTTTTTGCTTAGAGAATAGATTAATCTTACATGCATCGGATACGAGTAACACAGGACAACAGTCACTATATGTATAAGCTTACTTTTTTTGGAACTTATTAAATTTCACCACTCCATGTACTCACCCATAATTATTTGCGTTTTCAGCGTAAGTATAAATTTTTACGTCGGCGTCGCTTGGTCTTTGATGATTATTTCTGTTGTATTCCTTTATTTGTTTTCTGTGTTCGTCTTTTGCTTTATGTATATTAGTTTGGTTTTCCCTTAAAGAGTTTACTGATTTTTCCATAAAATACGCTCCTTTCGAGAAACACAAACTAATCTAGTGCAATTTTGTTCTTTCATTTGTACTTGTACTGTTGACTACAAGTGCGTGTACATGTATGACTTGTTTTATTATTTCTAGTTTGTGTCTTTTTTACTCAATATCCTCCTGGTTTGTTTTGTTTTTTTTTCACTGCTTACGCATTTAATTTTGTAACGTTTTCTATACAGAAAATCCAATTTAAATAGAGAGAAAAAAATGCAGTAATTATTGTATTTTAATTTTCTTTTCTGACTCAGCAGAAATTACAATACATATAAACCCGTGTCAATGAATCCGGGAGAACAGGTCAAATTACTGAAGACAAATTCGTGAATGTAACCATAAATATACAAAATATAACAATAAATACACTAACAAAACACAATATATTCGTCCAGGAACCAAGAAATTGACATTCTGACATATTAAAAGTTGAATTGATAATTTGGTATCATTATACGTATATACTTACAATGCATCTAATAAAAAAAAATCCACAAAATTTGAAGGAGTATTTTTCTCAAGTTCGCTAAACAATATATATTATGATTTTTAAACTTATAACAATAAAATTAGAAACAATATATCCAAAAAGTTATATTCATAGTACAAGTCTGAAATTTTGCTTATTACACCGAGTGTTGAAGCAAATAATAGTCTTCCCAACTGCAGGATATATAACATCCATGAAAAACACAGAAAAAAAAGAAACATTATCAGTCAATATTGCTTCTTTTAACGGAAGTATATTTTTTCTTTTAAATGAAGTTCATTTTCTTGATTCCTTTTTTAGAAAAGTCATCTGCATAAAATTTTACAGATAAATAATTATTATTAGTGATTTCTCACTCATCAGACAAAATGATAATGTACATTGTACATGCACATGCGGAGAACATGTATAATCACAATATGACAATATTATATAGCACCAATATCACATACTTAAACTACATTTTATACGTTGTAACTTTAATTTTAAGACGACATCGTAAAAAGGGAGATAATATTGTTCGTTCGTTAATATCATGATAAAAAGACATAAAACATACTAAAAACCGTGAAAGAATCGGGTGCTACTGACGTTTGAACAGTTCCTGCTTCTAGCAAGACATCCGACTAGCTATGAAATGGGAAACAATCTGCTGTAGTAATACAAAGACTCGTCCATTCGACACAAGTTGTAAACTTTCTGGCAGTAGTAAATTAATATTTAGAAAATTAATCTATTGCATTAAATTTTCTATTCATTCTCAAAATAGGTCGGAGAACAAAAAAAAATGTCAAAACTTTAGAAAGAGAAAAAGTAGTAAACATTTAATAAAATGGAAAAAAAAACTTCAAGACTTATTAGCCATTACGTTTCTAAAACATTACAGTACGGTAGAATATTAATTATTTCGAATCCTGAGCCAAATATCATAATTTCAGTCTGAAAAATACATGTATAAAACCATTAATTTAACAATCAATTAACTGTAACTGTTAGAGAAACGTATAATTTAGATCAACATAACGTGCAGTTCCACAATTCAAAATTATCATTGATTTAAGCTGACAAAAACAAAAGGAGGTAAACGGGAAATATTTTCATAAGAAGAAAATACCTCAAAAAATGTGTCGATGTTCTTTTGTCAAAAATTAACATCATGAAAAAACAATAAAATACAAAATTCCATTGTTGACAGCACCGGAAAATTTTAATTATAATTTCGTTTTTAATAATCAATATTTTCGTTTAGAATTGGAAGTAGAATTCTACTCTCTTTAACTATGACATCCAATTACCAAACAGAAGCATCAATAACTATGACAAAACGTACTTTTTTTCCTTTCACCAATTCCACCATGAGAATCTATCAAATTTTAATGCTAGCTTAGACTTGGCACGGCCAATTGATTTAATATTTCGTCACAAGTAAAAAAACTCCTACATTTTGTTAAACAAATATTTGTATTTTATTTCATTTTCACCGTACAAAAGGTTTTTTGTGCAAGTTTGAGATATTTTCCGTATAATTCAAATTCATCCATTAAGCGTCTATTGTGAAAGAAGATTTTAAACAAATTTTCTGGCATGCACACGTACCCGGTGTAGTGAATTTAAGGGTTTTTAAGTTCATATTAATCGGTTTTCTTTCTTTTTTTGCATTCTAAAGGTAATTTGGGTTCTTAGAACTCATTTGTACTTATAGATTTTGCAAAGTTTTGACATCTTAACTTCGACTCCAGTATCTGGTACCCTTGTTTACTTTTCTGAGTGATATCCAGTTAAACAGGGTGCAAAGTTCTATCTCTGTTTATTTGAAATAGGTGTTTAAGTTGAATGAACTATTGACCATTATTTAATTATCAAAACTGGCCTTTACAGACTTGTTCGTGGATGATTGTTTGACTTGTGTAAATCTCTTAGCAAACACCATGTCCAAACATCCGCGCTTTAATGAACACACAAAGAAAAACTGGTGAATTAAATATTAGATATTTAACAATTAAATATAAAATCAAAATAAGCCAAGATCAGTGCCAAATTGACATCTGAAGGGGGATATCTATGAAAGGGGGATGAAACTCTGATAAAACACACAATTTACCATTTACACAATTGCCCAGCTATACTTGGCTGAGCGGCAACGGTTTTACTCCCGGGTATGACTGATTTGAAAGTTTGGTGTGTCTAGAATGGAAACTGTCATTTGCTTTCTTACAACAGAAATATTTTTGGAAAAACTTTTTCCAAGAGTCCACTGTCTTTCCGGTCCAAATCCAGAAACCGGAAGTGATTCCAACCACTAAGCACATAAAGTATTTTAACATAAATACGGAATAGTCAGGCTTGTAGTCACCAAATTTACACGAACAATTGTGAGATTTCTCCCATTTGTCTTTTAAATGCTGTTCGTAAAAATAGCACGCAATTACAATTGTAGCAGGCACTGTATAGAGAACGGTGAAGACTCCAATTCGAATCATCAAACGTTCTAATTTGTCAGTTTTTCCTTGTCCTTGTCTTTTAATTACACTTCTAATGCGGAATAATGAAACAAATCCAGCTATTAAGAACGAAGTCCCAAGAAGTAAATAAACAAACAAAGGGGCCAAGACAAAGGCCCTTAAATTATCTACATTCTGATTGCCAACATAACAAATTCCGGCGATAGGATCGCCATCTACAGAACTAATAGCGAGAACAATGATGGATTTTATAGAAGGTATCAGCCATGCCGCTAAATGGAAATATTGTGAGTAGCTGGCTATGGCCTCTTGTCCCCATTTAAGTCCTGCTGACAGGAACCATGTCAATGAAAGAATGACCCACCATATCGATGAGGCCATACCGAAAAAGTAAATAAGCAGAAAAACAACGGTACACAAAGCAGGGCCTGTAGTTTCATATCGTATCATTTTTCCATCGCAAGCAACTGCTGAATGTCCAACAGCAATACGAATAATATATCCTATGCTTACCATGAAATAACAAGCACTTAAAAATATTATGGGCCGTTCTGGGTATTTGAATCTCTGCATATCTACGCAGAATGTCATGATCGTCATTGCCGTCGACACTGCACAAAGAACCGACCAGAGTCCTACCCAGAACGTCGTGAAGGTGCGTTCATCGTCGGTAAGAAACGGACTTGTACAATTCATAGCACAGTTGGCAAACCCACCTGTGCCTACTTTCCCAAAAAGTTCACTTGTTTCATCCAGCTTGACCATGTTACATCCACAGTTTTTACACTGTTGTAAGATGCCATTAATATCAATATTGGTGCCAAAAGTTGGAATTCTGCCAGGGTTGATATTAGTTCCAGGCTTGATGTTTGTTCCAGTGCCTGGATTATAGTTAGTTTGAGTATTGCCCGGTTTGTTGCCTCCCGACTGCCCGGGATGTATGGGCTGTTGAGTTCTCGGAGGAAGTGGTGTAGACCGATCAGTTTGGTTTACGTCAATACAGAGTTGATTTTTATCACCGTATACGGGGAGATTGTTACAATTCATCCTTTCAGGCCAAGCAAATCCATACTGTGCCATTAGTGGAGCACATCCTGCTTTAGCCCGTTCACACACAGACCGACAGGCCGGTAGAGGCTTTTTATAGTTTGTGATACATAGTGGCGCATACATGCTGCACAAAAACAGTTTTAAGTCTGGTGAACACTGAATTTCCACCAAGGGCCAAAACTGATGTACTTCAAGACCGGCTTCCTCTTGTGTTTCATGATTAAACTGATTCGGGAAATGTGTGAGATTATAGCCTATACCTTTGCACATTGGAATTGTTATCTCCTGGCACATTCTATCATCTTCGTTTGCATTCACTGTCACAACATTTAGTCTGACGGAAAATAGCACACAAAACAATAAATAGACACTGCTGACAGACAGCAAATGTTTGTAGAATTCCATGTTTACAAATTCCAAATTTAGTTGTTTATATCACCAGACACTCCATTGAAAACATCGAAAAGAAAAGTTTTACCAAACGTTAGGTTCTTAGTCCAGAAAGTCTTATTTAGTGGGACTTTAATTCTTTCACTTTGGTTGTATTGTTGTATATAAAATCCTCTTATATCTCAAAATGTTCCACTAGAATTAAGTCCAAACATTGCCAATACTAAGATGCATTAAAATCTTTAGTTTAGGTGTTTAAATACTATACATATTGTTGTTTCACTATTTCAATTTAAACTCCAACGGCAGGTTTGTGTTCGCTTTTTTTAAATACCCCCTTTAATGGCTTATGT
Source organism: Perna viridis (assembly GCA_037379345.1). Classification (NCBI taxonomy): domain Eukaryota; kingdom Metazoa; phylum Mollusca; class Bivalvia; order Mytilida; family Mytilidae; genus Perna; species Perna viridis. The sequence continues at coordinate 27,600,451 of CM074523.1, forward strand.
CAAAACTTCAATTTGCACCAAACATGCCCTTCCAACCATGTCAAGACTACAATCTGGATTTGATGACTTTATCGCATAATCTCTGGTTTATAGAGGGTAGCAATATGAATTATTTTTAACAAAAAATGACATGACGGATGTCAATAATTTTGCTCGTGACCAATCAGATAGGTGTGTTGTACAAGTGTCACTAATTGTAAGCTCCGCCCATCAGATTGATAAATAAAGGAAAGATTTTTATCTACAGCCCGTTGGTTACGGCTTGTCAACCTTTTATAATGAAGTTGTAGATCACGTTTCCTGTGAAAATAAATAACGCAATAATAAAATAATGAAATAAAACAGTTTCTTGTCGATGTAACTTTGATAGCATTTTAACGGTATAGTTAGTACAACGTTATAAAACAATTTATTAGGCACAAAATTATTTTTAACCCTAATACGACAAACGACTCGATTTATACCATTGTAATTACAGATCTGCAATTTTGACCGGCTAAAATTTTTAAGCTATTAAGTTAAATGAAAATAAAACATATTTCCAAATCAAAAATGTCAACCTGGTTTTTGCTTTTACTTCTAAACAATTGTAAATTGCAGTAATACGTTTACTTGTTAGTTTATACTGAATGTAAACACTTCATGACATTATATACATTTGCGCAAACTCTCATCTGATTTAACGCTGCATGTGTTTGATAATACGAGACATTTCACCGCGGGTAAATAAGTGCTCCTATTTCTTCATATCATCCCGTTCTTGTATTTCTACAAGTCCGGGTCTACAATACCTTATTTAGTGTCATCTGAAGGGTCAGGTGTATTCGACTAATGAGCTGGGTTCCTGGTGTTTTAGTTTTTGTACTGTGGCGGTGGAATTTGTGAACAGACGGATTTGTAACCTAATTGGGAGAAATTTAACAAAACAATCAGACTTTGCTTGACAGAGCTCAGCAGGCCTTCCTTATTAAATTTTTAACCAGTGAAAACATTCTATTGTTCGGATGAAATGGCAGATATTTCGAGTGGGCAGAAATTTACAAACTCAAAAGCTTTATTATTCTACAAAAAGACAAGTGAATAAGAAGTCCTAATTACAGCGATAAAAATCTGATAATTAAATCAGCGAAAAATTCCGCGGACAGACGAAGGCGAGTCGAGCATGTTGGGAAAATTATACGACACTCTACTTCATCATTATAATATATCTCTATCAAGATCCCCGATGTACCTTCAAAGATACATCACTGTATAATTATTTCTTATGTAAGTAAGTAAGGTCGAATGGGCTGACAATTTTGACACTTTATTAGTGATAGATAGGACCTTGTTTTGGAGAATGTCGACTTTGGACAACCCTGCCCTGCAGTTCTGTTGATGTCACGAAATATATACAAGAAAAACTGCATTGCAATATAGACACAGAACTGTCAACTCTATATAATTACATCGATTTTACATTTACATTAACCACGGTTACTTGTAATTTAATCACTCTACCAAAACATGTTCATGTGTCAAAGAAAAAATATGTATAACATATAAAGTCAATTACTTCATGTACATGCAAGTTTATATTAAATAATAATACATTTCTGTAAACAAAAATATTAAAGATAACCAACAAAATTATGAAGTTACATGTAAGATGACGTTTTGTCTCAAGCTACGAACTGTTTCTGACACATGATTTATTTTCAAAATGTGTCACACATAAATCGAGGAAACTTGAAGCAAATCTTCACAGTTTTTAACAGTTTGTCAAAGTTGTGGGCAATTCTTCAAATTAATTAAACAATAATTGAGGCAATTATAAAACAAATTAGCTCCACGATTCACAGCTTTGCTACATAATTATTAGTCACAACCAAACAAAGTGCCACATTAACAAAAAATTATCAAGTTTAGAAAAAAAAAATATTTATCTAAATCCCATTTTTACAAACTGTAAATTAAGATTTAGTGAAGTGATACAAGTAGATAACTCATTATTAATTACATTAAGAGGAACAGGTTACAAAAGTGTCATTATCTAAAAACTGACCATTAATAAGCTAAATCCGATCATTAGTCAATCAGAATCTTTCCTGTAACAATGAAATAAAGGAAAGATTTTAGATCGTTATCACCAAGTGCCACAATTTGTATCTTTACATTTTAACATGATAATCTTAAGTGGATAATCCTGCGGTTATATGCCAACTGATAAGAGCAACACTTAAAACTGATCCTCCCCGCACTGCATTTATCGGTATTTAATCTTTCTATTATATAATAAACGCATTCAATAATTAGTTAAATTAAATACTCGTTTAATCTATAATTTTGGCAATTTATTTAGGTACTGCACCCCAAACATATGTGGTAAGTTTTGACACGAGGGTTGTTAAGTCCAAACCGCAATTTCTAAATAAAGATGAGCTAGCTTTGTTAGTAAAGCGAAATACTTATTCATTATTTACTTATTTTATTTCTGATGACTCAAACACACAGAATCTTAAAATTCATTTCTATTGTCTCAGTAAAACCAGGATACACACATATTTAAATAAAGCAACATGTCAATCCGTTTAAACAAAGAAGAGAAACGAACAGACCTGTACAAAAACAAAACACAAAGGCGGACAAAGACGCGGTGCATCGTGCATGCTCTTTATACATTTAAATTAGTTCCTAATATTACGGAAAGAACTTTTTTTAATGTTGGGCGTCTGGCTATTTAAAAAAATAAATAACATGGAAGTATGCCCCTCTAGTTGGAAAAATGCTTTCCACGCTTTCAAATTTGAGAAAATGTCGAAAGTAATTGAAAATCAAACTGTTTCCTATTCGTCGGTCTTTTGGCCTTCATATGAAGGAAGTATATCTGATGACCTTTGAATTGGCTCAAAAACGCAACATAGTCGATGTTGTTAGAATAACAAAAGACTTGACTGTGTCCCCTGTTTGAATTTTTTACATTATTGGGATATTTTATTATTGCAAAAAATTACTGATTTGAATGCACAATAACTAAAATTTACATTATTGAATTTTTTGACATTATTGATTCGCGATTTTTCTCTAAAAATTACTAAACCGTATTTTCGGACAGTATACCAAAATCGCGATGATTTATGAAAGCAATAATTTTGAAATTTAAAATAAACAACCAGGTCTCGAATATATTGTTAGTCCACTATGAACACGATATAGTGACACATCTGTACGAAATCATGTTTTGGATAAAATAACAGAATTTCTAAAATATGACTACATTTGGATTTGTCACAAATTCATGTTTTTGTCCCCTACATGTGACATGCACTACACGTACGACGTAGAGACCCGAGGCAGAGTACGCTATTCAACCACAAATCACGCAGTTAAATGATCTATACACGTGGAGACAACATGAAATTATTCTGGAGTTGAGCGAATACTCTACCGTCACTAGAAGACGAACGAGTTAAGCGGAATTTTTGTACAGTAAATACATATGAATTCAACAACTTTTAGAGATATCATTTTTCACCTAAACACTTAGTATTAAAAAATCAACAGTAGAACGATGTAGATGTCCATGCATTTGCAACATTGAAAATCTCGCATATGCAAAAAATAATGCAATTAAAGACATATTTCGATACTGAAGAGATAAACGAATGACTCCTGTATAATACTGTATTTGGAATGTTTTCATCCTTGCATAGCTGCGCCATATAACAAACGTCTCAGATTACTGTCGTATTACATTTACCCATGAATTATCCGTGCGTTCAGGGTATAAAACATGTACCGGAAGAGTAACCAAGGGAACCAAGATTTTAGCGGAAATAAAAAGAATGTAATCCAGGGAGAAAGACGAGACAGGAAAACAGACACACAAAACAAAAAAACATAAAATAACCAAAATAATACGTAAAAAGCAACAAAAAGTACATGACTCGTCTTTTGACCGGAAGTAATAGTAACCTTGACAACAGTGTTCACGTCTAGAAAAATAAAATTTACTGTTTCTAGTCCAACCCAAACAAGTTTTGATTATATTGACAGAAAACATTCCACTTGATGGATGCAAACGATTTAACTTCCATATATTAACTCAAACGCTCAATGCCTTTCCGGATATTCACAGGATCTCGAAATTCATAAAATTGGTGCCACACGATCCGGCCGTTTGTTGACACGGTTTACCGTATACAACTGAGATAAAATCATTAGCAATAGATCTATCTCTTCCGACAACACCATATGTTTATTATTAGGAAATTAAATTAATATTTGAACATTACTTAAAACTTAGCGAATGTTAGAGAACCAAAGAATTTCCACGACCTTTTGTTTGTTCATGCAAATTAAATGACATCGCAGAGAGTTTGCAATTGTGTCAGACCGGTTTTCTAAGTGGCAGAATTATAAATATTTGACATATACTGTAAGAACAGGACTTAAACAACTCCTAAAGAATTATAATATTGGGCATTTGAAAGCTATTAAAACGACAGCGTTCGATGTAACTTCGATAGATTTGAGTGTTACCATAAATATTATAAAGGGTCAATTATTTTTTAAGGATTTGTTTTCTAACAAGTTTGTGTCTGCGTATCCTAATGTTTTTATACTTATCTCTTTTCGTAGTTGAAATTTTCACGATGTACTGGTTAATTTGTATAAGCACTATGCCATTCAGTTGGATGTGAAGGCGCACTGAATGTTTTCGCGTCCCATAAAACAAGTATGGAGAAGCAAGTTAATGTAATTAATAATTAAACATTACAGTAATTGTCTATAAAAACCTAGTTTAAAGTACATTGGAATAAAAAACGTATTCCTGCAGTAAAATTAAGTTGGAGAATGCAAGTACTGTTTTTGTGTAATCTTGTATAACAACATCTTTCGTCATTTTGGAAATTCAAGTGAACAGTTCAAATAAAAAAGACTTCAGTTGATGGAAAGAATAAAGAAAATACAAAATACAATAAAAAGATATCATTACCTGTTGGATGTGGTGGTCCTGCAGGATGGTCACTCACGTTGAAGTGTAGATAGAGGATAAAATTTTATCAGTCTGATATCGGGTGTTTGCCAACTATTGAATAACCGCTTAAGATAGACGGATTAGTTCCATTTATGATAAATTGGTGGGAAAACACACACTGTTTAATACTGCACTTATAGGATTTTATTTAAATAGGAGATACTTCAACTAAATCTGGTCCATGATTTTAAATTTCAAGTAAACATGACCAAATATGTACTCGCGCTCCGTTCGGTACGCTTTTGTGATTTACGTATTACAACGGATTCAAAATTTGAAATGATAATTTAAAATGTTTTGCGGGGTGCAGCTTGATATGAACGTGGGCACCGATTCATGTACAACTGGGAAAAGAGAATAGGCACTCCTTTAAATTTATATCATGCAGAACTAAGATGTTTTATTTCCTAAATTAATGTCGCCCTTTTTGCTCCTAAATCTTAAATGGCTAAAATCACATCAGACAAATCAATCCCAGCTTCACGGTGGTCGTATGGCGCTGTATGGTACAGTTAAAAAAAATATACACATTGACTAAACTTTTTGAGGATATCGTGAAAATATTTGTTTCCGGTGCTTTTTTGGCACAATCGTACACGTACATGTCCAATGTACATGAAGTAGGGGTCACCAAATCGAAAAACTCTTCACTCTAAAGCCATAAGTTCGAACCTTTCATCACGTCAGCACAAGGAAGTGGCGACTGTGTAACTACATGCATCACCAATACCTATTACATGTATCTACTAAGGGTTCAAGCCAAGTGTCGGCGAAAAATCCTGAGGGCTGTAGTCAATGAATCCGGCAACACCAGGACCGGAAAAAAAGAATTGAAGAATTAGAGGGAGTGTTGACCGATCAATGAGGGGCACTCACGGTCACGTTTCAGTGATTTTCAGGCAATACTGTTACAACCAATTTAAAAAAACGAGAGGGCGCGTTGGATTCACCTTACAACACACTTGCTTCTTTACTTTACCTCATGATTTTATCGTTTACTCATATTAAACCGTAAGGCGGCGTTTAGACAGTCACACGGAAATTGAATTTATGAAATCGTTCAACAGAATTAGAGATAATTCTACTGAAGACGTCTTATAAAACTGTGTAATTAATTTCGATCTTACATTATTTTGCACTGAAGAGCATATTTTCATAATTCCTTAGTCACAGATTGTCAAAGAGGCGACGAAAAGGAATCATTTTCCTAAACTATGACGAATAAACGAAAATCTGGCTTCTTAGTAAACAACAAATGGCATATTTGGAAATCTACGGATTTTAAATCGTCGGAAAAATGACAGAGATCTAAAATTCAATTTTCCTTCAATTATTTACAAGTTAACCTGGGGTTCCCTCGTTGCATTCCTGCGACTTCCAGAAGTGAGAAATGCCTACGGATAATTCTATCCTTGTTATTACGGACGAGTCAGGGTGACTCATATAAAAACATCCAAACTGAAGCCATGATAATTAACTGAATCATACAGTGTTCAACACCATCATTGAGGAAAGTCTGTATTTGACAAAATATAGCCAATAGCACGTCGACAAACAGTCATTGAAGTAAAGGGCGGTAACTCGGTAATGAATTAACCGGAACAAGTTTTTAATAGTTTTCCTTGTTTTAATCAGGGGTGGATTCAGGCTGGGGCGTAGCCGGCGAGCGCCCCCTAAAATTAACTAAGCATGGGTTGTCATGGATAGAGTTAGGCGGTTTCAGGTTGAAACTTTAATTTCTCTTTAATTTTACCATAAAAGATACCTACATCGCTCCCACTCTGGAAGAATATTTCAAACATTTAACTTAAATTTTTTTTAACTATGCACCCCACAATCTGACACCCTGGACCCGCCCCTGTTAATAAATAGCACCTTAAACTCCCCCCCCCAAAAAAAAAAAAAAAAAAAAAAAGAGAAGACATTGGGAATTTCATTACTAAATATTTTTTGTTTAAGTCACTATGCATAATTTTGAATTAATGTATATCAAAACGTAGTCTAATTTTAAGCAATCTATGCAGGAAACAAGAATTTATCACTATTGGTGATTTGTGTAGTTCATCTTTCCAACCTTTGTAAAGAACTTAAGCATGACGAGGGGTAGAAAAAATAGTTTGCATTTTTGCAAAAGATGAATTTTAAACCACGGTTTTATTGCAAATCGACAAATATAACATCATCCTGAAATACATTAGGATTGTCAAAAGTCTCTCTGTAAAATATGTAAAATAAAAATAATAACTTTCTTTTATTATTATTGCCATATAAAAATAATATGAATTCAATTACTACAATTCAAATCAATGTGTAGCAGCTGGAGTAGCAATAACAAATCGAGGACTGACGGGAAGACATGACAAAAAGTTTCGTTGCAGTACATTTGTACATTAAATTTTACACCAGAAAGTACTAGTATCAGTCTTTATAAAAATCAGACAGGAGGTGTATCATGCGTGTCAAAAACATATCAAATTCTCTTTTATTTCTTTTTCTTTCTGAGGCGATGACCATTTGAATAGGAGTGTGGTCTGGAAGAACTTTGAAATAAGTATTTTCACTAGAGCCATTTTTTAAAATAAATATGACGTCTTGAAGATGACAGAAAAAAAAATATCCATCGAAACACTTCGACCCGTAGAATATCCTTAAACAAACACGAAAAAAAAAAAATTTCGTTCGATGTATGTGAAAGTAAATATTTCAACCGTTAACTTAAATTAATAAAATCATTCAACGTGCAGAAATTTTCCAAGCTCCCCCCCCAAAAAAAAAATCAAATGGTCGCCCCTTTACACATATATCCTGATATCTTAACATCGTTAAAATATACCGCATCAACATTTCACAATTAGAAAATTTAAAAAAAAAAAATAGAAAAAAGGCTTGTAGCGTCAAACTAAAATACGTCGGTAAATCGATTTAAATATATGCATAAACAAAGTTTAAGACGCATTCGAATGCCCAAAAGCAAAGTGCGGCACTTCCCCTGATAAAACATAAATACGAGATTTATAATGATAAATTATAAAAACATGATAACTCATTATTGACTATAACGATTATATCAATGTTTAATGATTAAATTTAAGGACTTTATTTGTCAATTTGAAACCGATAGATGTCAATTTAAAGAATAAAATATTTTCTTTGTGCCTTTAATTCAAACAAACAACTCGAGGGCAATGTCAATTTTAGCTGATTTAGACCAAAATATAAAAACATAAAATGTTGTTGTTTGTGAAGAAATGTCAGAAAAGGTTCTGTATTTATGTAAGATGATCGTTGATTTAAAGCCGATAATTAGGTTCCTGTTAAAAATGAAAACCTCACAATTAGGAGCATTACTGAGTAATTAGTTTCTTCAGTAGAAGCACAACCTAAGTCCATGGGATCAATAGAACGTGCTGGAAAATAATTACTGTCAGAAAATAACTACCTTCTCAACTCAGATTTCAACAATGAAATATAATGCCTTAAATAATCTCATCTTAAACTGTACTAAATGAAGTAACTGTTCGTACAAGACAAACGCCCTTATCACAGTTATATCCAAAATGACTAAGTCTAAGAAAAATGAAGAATCGCAAAATCATACACAAAAGGGTGTACTTCCAGATAAAATAATTAAGACTGATAATACACCTGTATATAAGTGATTCAATTTAACTTATCGCCTTGGTGCTGAACTTGAGTCATATGGACAGAATTTAAAGTTTATTTTTAGCTCATTAACCCCAAGTTACATGTAAATGTATCTGGTCCAAGGCTGAACTGAGCTCGAACAATTATTAAGTCCATTTTCAGATAATATTCAGTCATAAAGATAAGGATCAATATCTTTCCCATGGTTTAAAAATGTATATAATCAATTTAGTGGCGTAAAACTTAAGTTTGATTGTCTGTAATTCCCACCAGTCTTTTCATTCTACATGCATATGTTTCGTTTATAACAATAGCTTTATTAAAATGAAAGTATGCATTGTTGAAAACTTGATACTTTGTTTAAATTTTTATTACATGCCAGATTAAGCTGTACATGTTCCATTTTGTAGAATAAAATTATGATATACAGAAAATGTAAATCGGGAACAGATATAAACAGTCACATGTGTAAAAGATAAAACCCAAAAATACAGAGCGTAGGGTTAAAGCGTGCAAATTTTAAGGTTCCGTCCCAGTGTAGTTCCAAGAATAGAAATGGACTAAAATTATACTAATTCAATTTTTTAATACTTTCTATATAACAAGTGAACAGAAATATATGGCTTCACTCACTCTTATCAAAATTAAATTGTATTTTAAACTTTTAATCGGAACGAAGCGATTTTCCTACTTCCATTTCCGGTCCGTCTGCTTTGTTATATTTAAGCAGTTTTCTTCTCAATGGGACGAGGTGGGGGGGGGGGGGTGCTGGGACTTTATGTTGAGTTACAATTTTTTTTTCATTTGAATGATTTATTTTTGCCTGCTCATGGCTACTCATGGCTGAAGATGAAATAGTTTTTGCTCAAATTTGAAATTATTAATTTTTTTTCTTCAAAATAATTCCCCATCGGTATAAACGCGATTCAGTGATAGAACTGGAAAGAATGGGATCGTAAACGTAAGTCCATGCATACCGATGAATAGATAGTCAGTCAATATTTGTTTTAATTTTATGTTGTTTTGAATTCAAATTGTAATATCTGTCATTTTTAGGTAGTGATACTAACGAAACATTGGTAGTCCAACCTGGCTAACGATTGTATCTTGTTATTGACATGAACACCTTATGTTGGCCACTGTGCTGAAGAACCATTGATGTATTTGATAGCAGAGGAAATAAACATGATAGTAAGATGTGTATGACCAATTAAGCTTAAAACTGACCGCGATGTCTTAATTGCAAAAACAGTCCTTGTCAACACTTGCAGATTTGCTGAAGTATAATTTAATGTTTTCTTTAAAGGGGAAATTTTAGTAAAATACTGTCTTGCTTCGCATACGGGTACAAGTGCATATACCAGTTATCGTTCTTGTCATCGTGATATCACGAGCCCAGGAGGAATATTCTCATTGAAACTGTTGTACGAGAACACAGTTTTGCCAAGCTACATGCCATTGTTCGTGTAACTGGCAGCTGCTAATTCATCATATACTGGCAATTCAAACATTTGAGATTTTTGTTTTGCTGAGACAATTATATTCGAGCATTCGTCTTTATCAAAGCATTTTACCTGAATATTTTATAAATCCTTTGCTGCACGGATGAATGTATGAATGAGTAAATTCAAAGTATGTATGTAGATTTGTAAGATTCTGAGAAATAGATGGATAATTTGATACACCTTATTACACATATAGGTATGATGGAAATATTTTTTTCCCGAAGAATTCTTTCGGTATTTTGTTGGTTTAGAATTAAAACGGAGATTTCGAAGTTCTCTGAAATATCGCCATTGTCTCAACTTGCTGTGCAAATTCATTCGACGCAAGAAGATGGTGAGCTAGGAGAATAATTTGTGGTCTACCACGAATCTATAAATTTCGTATCTATGTAGATTGGCTGTGATACGCTATTTAAGTTAGAAGACATTACAGTGGGTTACAGACGGACGAACAGACAATTTTAAAACTAGTAAAATTAAATGTTTTCACTCTTCTCTTGGGTAAAATAGTGAATCTGAATTTAAAAGACGTCGACATAACAATAAATTGCCTCATGTTCAGGAACAGATTTTAGTAATAACTTCAATAATTTAAAATCTGTTATCGATTTTACTTTCATTGCTGTTTGTTTACGAATGTTTTGTTTCAGTCGAGTATTTTAATAGTTCAACCTTCATAACTTCATTTTTAGGAAACAAATATTATACATGTGTCTTAATATTTTTCGCACTTACTAAAATTTATTATTTTACTGAACGTGTCTAATACAAGTTTGAAAGAGCTGACATCCAAATGAACACATTCAGCAAATATTGACCGTACGAAAAACAAACATAGAAAATTAAACCATGATGACTAAGTAAATAAAGTCTTAACGAATCTGCGGAACATCTTTGTTTACTGAGATGACTTTAAACGGTTTTTTATTCACCTTACGAGAGCTGCATGCTGGGAGGAAAAAAGTTGACACGCTATTTGTTTAACATCTAAATCTGGATTGAGTTTTGAATTGCTGGCAGATTTTGTTTAGTTTGTTTACATAAAGCCTAATAATCTCTGCTGCAGAACTGCGGGCAACACACGAGGATTCATACCTCTTCAGTTGGAGAGGATCAAAGGAAAGGTTCGATCAGGACAATGCACGGTTATTCACCTACGGTATAAAAGAAGCAGAAAGGGGGGGAGGGCAATACAATTAACCAAATTTTAAAAAAAATATATCGTAACTTATGAAAAGTATAGTCAAGTGAAAGGGTGCAGTACTTTTGGCGTCCGGACTCGAGGATTCAAGGACTAATAACCCACACATTTTAGGCAATGATCATGACTTTTAACTAAACGCTTACTACATCATTAGCGGGCAAGACGGAAAACACCATTTTATGAAGCTTCATGTAGACTCGAAGGTTTTGTTCCGTATCTAAAAATATCACACCGTTCGAAATTTAAATTTTTTTTTTAAAAATCAAACACAGAGCACTAAGTCTGAACACAGAATATATGATTAAAAATTGATGTAAAGAAAAGCCATGTAATTATTACTTACAGTCAAACTTTATCGTTTCTACTCCTACAAAACTGATAGTAAATTCAAACAAGAAAGCTATAACTGGCTTTTTATCGAAAGAGCTTATTTCAGTGGAAGACATTCTCTTGTCAAAACATGGCAAATAAAGACGCATGATTATAAATAAACCGTTGATCCGATTATAGACTCCAATGTCTAATGCCACTATTATCTTGTTAGAAGGAGGTTGGCGGGAAAAGACTGCAATTAGAAATTGACATCGTTGATATTTTGCTTGATAAATTCTCGTCAATAATTGTCCATTACAGGACAGATATATCAAGACTTTGTTACAATGAGGCAAATTAAGTAAAGAATTAATATATAGTATAAAAGAAGATCTTAAGAGAAAATAATTGGTTTTTGTCATCATGTAGACTGTTTTAGCATCCTTTGGAACATCAAACAGTTTGCTTGGTGGTTGTTTAAATGGATAAACAACTCGGAACATTTCAGTTTTAACTTTTAAGTACCAGTCCACATAAAATTCAGACATAGCCAATAATAAAGTGATTCATGATCTATTAAAACCCACCAAACAAACGATGCATTTTCATTCTACATATGCTGTACTTTCACATAACGACAATCTTTTCTGCATTCATTTCTGCACTTTTTAGAAAATCATACATTTATCTCCCACTAAAACTAACAAGATGAAGCCAAATCAAGAACAATAACTCTTGTCAAGTGCAAATTTCATGTACACTCTATATATCTCATAAGCGAAACAACCAAATAAAAAATTAAGACTGATTATGTGATCAGTAACAAGAAATGAAACTGATTTTGGAGGGTTTTTGACATGCATGAATGACCTTATGTCTGATTTTTGGAAAAACTGCTACTTAAAGAATGCCCACTGCATGTAAAAAACAAGCAGGTCCTATGATGCGGGTAGCACTGGGTAAATTTTATACCACCATTTTTTTAGTACAATTTGATGTTTGACCCATTGTGTTGACGGAGAGAACAGTGCTTTTCTGTATCAAAAGTCAAAATGGATGACACAGATTATATTTTCAAATTCCATAAATCAAGTAAATCATGAATACATAATTAAAAATGTAATTTTCTTTAATTCAAATCCCTTGTAGTCTATGTATAATTTATTTTAAAAGTTTAACATTTCAGTAAATTACAAACCAACGCTCTTTGTTTAAAAAAAGTTTGTGATCTCTAAATAAATGAACAAAGTGTGGCATATGCCACCCGCTGCCTGGGTTCCCAGTGACTTCTTCTTGCGTGCTTTAGTTTCTTATTCTGGATGTATGAAAGATGCTATTGACACATGTTGTTCCAAATCCTAAACATTCAAAAAAATTATGATTCGCAAAGAATATAAAGGCGTCGAATGACAAGACATTATACTGAAGAACTTTGTAAAAATGAACAACACGCTCACAACATGACATTATTTGAATGATGGCCCTTCTGAATTAACAATTTAGACATTCTTGTCCTGGTTTTGAAATATATTTAATTGAAAGCCTGCAATAGAAGATTATTTTATAGACGAATCAAGAGCAGATTTTAAAAGTATGAAAGCTGAATAATTAAATAATAAATGATTAACTAAGTCATGTTCATCATTAAAGCATTGTTCTGTTTTTATTTGTAACGGCATTGTTCCTGCGTTGTAAGGCCACTTCAACTTAAGGAACCAGGAATAATTCATGTCGATCAATGTCTCGTGGAAATCGAATTTCATGGCATTCGTCAATATGATGAAAATCAAACCATTAATTCTTAACTGATGTCATTTAGAAAGCATTTCAATCGGCTTTGTGACACACACTACAGCAAATTAACGTAGAAATTAGGACTGACATTTTGTTCTGTCATCTGGATAGACAATGCACAGGAAGCCAGACGACACAGTAATGATGTCGTCTGCTCTTCAAAATGTCCACGCTGATATTAAACTTAATTACAACGCTCATTACTTCTCAAATGAAACTGTCCGAATTACTCGGGTAACTTTAGTAGGCGAACAATAAAAAGCAATGTCCAAGTCACGCAATTAACACCGGAAATGGGTGGTATGTCCTCTGGACAGGCATACCGGAAGTTCAAATCAGACGGCAATTAGATCTGTTAATGATCAAACGTGGCTAGTTTGTGCAAGATGTATACGAGTCGTTGATTTAGATACATGTAGAATAGCAAACCTCATGGTTCGTCGTACTATTTCTGTGATATATGTAGTCCACAATCTTCGAGTAGTGCTTTCATAGAACTGTGAATACTGAATATTTATATATATCAAAATATGTATCACATTTTGTATTAACCACAAGCCTCTATATCACCCTGAGGGCCACCGGCCCGCGAGGTTGATATAGGTCGAGGGTTGATACAGCATGTGGTACAGGTTTTGACATGTCATGTTCATTATATCATACATTTTAACCTTGCTTCAAGTATGGTCTGTAAAAATATACATTTGTAGGGTATGCGATATAGGTCTAGGGTGTAATATATGGTATGCGATATAGGTCTAGGGGAGTGAAATATGGTATGGGATATAGGTCTAGGATGTAATATATGGTATGCGATATAGGTCTAGGGTGTGATATATGGTATGTGATATAGGTCTAGAGGTGTGATATACATGTAGGGTATACGATATAGAGTAGACCATACAGGTTTTAAACAAACATTTATAATGTTTATACAAAAAAGTTATATTTATATTTTAATCTAAATATATGATATATAAATGTATCAATATCTCGGCAAAATCGACAAAATGACCTGATAAAGTAAGCAAGATAGTAGAGAAAACTCTGACTGAATGGTTAAATCAGTTAGCAATACCTCAGAAGAAAACAAAATCACCGACCAATACATCATTTATACCGTTGCAAAGGTCCTTGTTGAGTGAATAAAAACAACTTCTATGAAACAAACGCTGCATGAAATTTAAAACCAAACAAAAAGACATAACTGAACGAAAAGAAAAAAAAAGAAGATTGATCCTTATAAAGTTTCTTCAAAGAGGGATGATCAAAGATTCTAAAAAGGCAAAAACATTTTTTTGTTCAAAAGACCAACAAAATTGGCAAACTGATACATGTAATTGCAGTCTTAACTACTAGTAGAAATGGGTAAACTATCAGGTTTGGCATTTAGTTTCATAACGCATTGAATCTTTTTTCAAGAAGCCTCTAAAATTCATATTCATGACAAATCAAGTTTCTGGAAACTACTAATTTGTTAAAAAGCAGAATCTCAGAATATTCTAAAGGAAAATAAGGTAAATCTTTACAACATCATCCGAAAGAAAATCTATCATAAAAGTCAATTATGTATAAGAAGACACCAGGTGTGTTCGGAACGGGAAGCCATTTTTAGCGAGTAAAAAAATCCGTAGTTTATAGACGCCGGGAGAAATCTAGCATTCTATTTCAAAGGTTTAATCACCATCTTTGGATATGAGACCCAAAATTAATAACTTATTCGGTATTTATCTAATAGCTGACTGTCTGGAACGATATAGAATATTAACTTTCTTTAATAACACGATCACATATGTCCTTTATGAATAGTGCTAGATATATAATAGGTTTCTAGTAATTAATTTCTTAACTCCTGGTATATATTACCTACGGTCACATGAAAGAAAAGTAATTCTAGTTATTCCCGTTTCATTGAAACGAGGCCCATGACTTCAGGATGGTCAACCAGGAATTCCCCTAAGTAAGTTCGTCTGTACGTACATTTACATTTAAAGCCGAAGTGTGGTGTTTTCTTTTGTCCCTTTCGTGTTATCACATAATGATGCGCTGCGCCTGACAACTACAAACCAACGTCAATAAACAGCTTCTTATAGCGCAGCATGATATGACCGCCGTGGTCGAACCCTGAACAGTTGGGGCAATTGGGAGACACAATATTAGTTTTTGACACATTTAAGCATAGGGACTTACACAACATTATGGGCACAACAACTTGCTTGGACACTTTATTGCACAAAATTTGAAATTCAAATAAATATTTCAAAGATCAGATCCACACAAAAAGTCGCCCCTTTGACCCCTTATAACACAAAAACCATAAGAGAAATCTGAAATCTGATTCAAAAAGAAGGCAGAGATTTTCTTAAGAAATCCAATAAAATTATTGAAACCGAACCAAAACGTTTCAAGGGTTTTAATATATCACATATTTTTACCCTATTTGGTCCCTAATTCTAAAACGGCAGGGGCTACAAATCCAAAATTGAATAGGGACATTCCTTTAGTAGATAGTGAAATCATATCAAAATGTCATAACAACTGGTCAACCACAATTTCAGTTATCGCACGAAAACAAAGTATCTACAGGCGATGGTGAAGACATCGCCATGATACCAATATACATGTACGATCGCATTTGCTTTGATTATTTTTTTTTTATTTTTTGGGGGGATGTCCAAATTATGTACTCCTTTACTCTAAGGGTTAAAAAAAAAACAGAATTTCAAAACGAACAAATTGATACCTGAATAATAGAAATCGGATAAACAGTAAGTTTTTCCTGTCAATTCTAATGATAGCACCTATTTTCCCATTTTAACCCTCTATTTCGGAAAAGAGTGTGGCAAAAACCTCCAACAAGTATATGTTTTCTCTTGTCCTTAGGAACAATATGTTGATCAAGTTAACAAAGTTTTGTGGGTGTATAAATATGCAAAAAAAAAAAAAAAACTAGGATAACTATATATGTTATTATGTCAATAAAATAAAAAAAAGAAATATCTGCCGAAATATAAAAGTTCAGACGGAGGGACGACGAATCCATCGACACACTTGTATCTTCAATCCTTCCTGCTCTTAGGAGTGACTAAATGGCACAATTATGTAACAACCGTTCCAAAAATTTCCATAAATAAAATGAAACTTATATATGACATTTGTGTATATAAGCCGATTACTATTTTAAGCTGAAGGACAATGTTTTCGAAGAAACTCGAGAATGGCACATAAAGTTACTATATTAGAGGAAACCCGATAACAACATATAATTGGATAACAGTGCATTAGTCAATACTGTATATGACAAGCTCCATTTCATTTCCATTACAAAACTCTCTATGCCAGCTATTTGTAAATGTTACACAATAAAAACTATTAATATTACGGTAAATCGCGGTAGATCTATCCGTGGAGATGTTTATCTGGCCTACACCGAGTCAGACTATTGGGACCTATGTTCATTATAATCGATCAATCAATAGTCCAGAGTTTCACATGGAGGTCACAAATGTAAAGATTACGGTTTAAGTGACAGTGGCACATGTCATCAAGGATTTGGAAGGAATGTGGTATATTCAAAATATCGAAGTTCACTTTCTTTAGACACGCGAGATTATAATCGCTTACATATATGCGACTGATACCACCCATTGAATAATCAAAATGGGTACCAGGACATTTCTACTGATATCTCGAACCGCTGACATCAACAATATCTTTCATTGCAATGAATGTTTCCATTATTTTAAATTGATTTTTAATTTCAATAACTTTTTTACTAAGTTATACTTAAATACTCAGGTATAAAAGTGATAAATGTCCTATCGCAATACAGAAATTAAAACAATTTGAAAGATAATTCATTTTCCCGTATTTCTTAATATATACCATTTCAGTGTAATATTGCTTTATCAAAATATCAGTCTGGCAGTTTAAACCTTTTTCTGCTATTCAAATTTAAATAAAACAAACGGTCTAATGAAGTAATCAGATTCCCGCGTTACATAATAACTGCATGCAAAACAAGGTCTGTTAGATTGTTTACAAACTTTTTCTATTACTTAGTTTGCTCGACTGCTCACTATAATCCAAACGCATTGTTACACGTAATAACAAAGACATCAGCTCAACTTTATATCAACTCATTGTCAGATGATGTGGCCGACTGTTATCAAACAGTCAGATGGTCGGTCAGTGAGGTTGACGAAAATCAAGACTTATATACATTTACTGCGGGGTAGTTTTTGTGCATGTCCAATATACATTTCCACTTAAAAATTGGAAACATCCTTTGTTCTACCACAAGCGCTACCTATCGGAAGTACTTGTTACGCATGCTCATCGACTGCCCCGCAAATTGCGAAAAAAGGTCAATATTTGTTTTTTAGGAAAAAAAAACACCAACAACGCATTGTACTTAAACTAAAATCTAAATAAAATTGGAGTAAATTTAACTACATTATAAAGATAACGAACACATCTTTTCTAGTCGGCATGACATACATTTTTATAACAGCTTCAACGAATTTTTCGTAGTTCCCTCAGCGGGACTCGAACTCGAACCGCTATGACATCTATGGCAACACCGCCTGCACAAAGTCCAGCGCTCTAGACCACGCAACCAGCTAGGCTATATAATATACATGTATATAGCCTAGCTGGTCGCGTGGTCTAGGGCGCTGGATTTTGTGCAGACACTCCCCTTTTTATTGGAAAATTTGTCATTCTCATGTGTATAATTGACTAAAATAGCAAATGATGTCCCCCTTTTTAGGAACCCCAGCTGGCATCCCTCCTTTTCGAAGTGTCTGGATCCGCCTCTGATGTACAGTTGCCACTACATGCATAGAGCATGCTCAATGCACACTTCCACGAGGAACATTCTTTTGTTCTATCCAAGCTCTATCTCGCGGAAGCGTATATTGAGCATGCTCACCAACTTAACATAAAAGAGTCTATACTTTTTTTTAAACGACAGAAACAATTGATTATAACAAACACATCGCAAATTATTGTGCTACAAAGTATTGCCAAAACAAAATATTAGCACATATATGACTGCAGGGTTTCGTGTTCAAGGAAATCTCTTTAGAGTAAAGAAGACACTTACAACCATCTAACGGATTAGGTTTTTGTCTCAATCAAAACTGAAGTAGCCACGATAAAATGGCATAAGGAATAAACTTAATTTGTTGAAAAATTGATAACAAAAACATATCAATTAGGAACATTAACTACATGTAAAAGCATTCTTAGATCAGACTTTAAGTAGCACTCCAGCTAAGAATCATGCAAAAAGTGATACATGGTTGGAAAGCCTACACATTTTTATTTTGATATTTTTTTAAAATGCTTTAGTAAACAGAAATTAACATTTGGTTTTTCATATAACCCGTGCTCATAGGAGATAAAAATTATATAGAATGCACTGTAGATTTCAAAATTAAGGGAGATAACTCTGTATATGACACTCAAATACAATAGAATCTACTGGATTTTCAATGTTGATTATCTCCTAAGAGCAGACAGATCTGAATGAATAATTACACACCGCATAATATACACCCATAAAACAACTTAGTTACAAAATAAAAAAAAATGTTAAAAAAATGTAGCTTTTTTTGGGATGTAACACATTTTTCGGATTTTGCATGATTCTTACAAAGACAGCTACTTGATAGAGCAACACGTATAACGTTTTTGACTTTAAATCTAAGGAGGGTCTAATAGAAGAAAAAAAAAGTCGTCTACAAAATCCTGGATTAGCATTCGATCTCTTAAGATAGCAAAGTGTACTTAAGGTAGATCAAACCTATTACACGGATCGTTCTTTTCTGGCATCTTGCAAAATTATACAAAAGTATGTATTTTCAATGAGCAAGATGCACACAAATGTGTCTTTAAATTATTCAAAAAGATTTTTTGGAATAAACCTATCCCGACATAACTACTGAATCAAAATGATCATCGATCAATTATCAATGGAATAGTATTTGATTGTTTAGATCTATTAATCGATCACTTATCGATCGAACAATATACAACGATCAATGGACAATAAATAAATATCCTTCCTGTGTCTTAACTAGAACTGACATCGTGTAGGTAGCCCTTCTACAGGAGACACCAGGGGATTGTACTGTAAGGATGTTAATCCGTGACCAGAAAACAAAGATCTTTGAAAATCAGCATGCATTTGGAATATCCCTCCCATGTTTAAAGCAAAAAGGCTAGAATAATTGGTAACTTTAATACAATTAAAGGCTAGAATAATTGGTAACTTTAATACAATTAAAGTCGGTGCCATACTTATAAGGAAATGCATGTTGAACTGTTATATATGAAGCACATATATATGTATATGAATAATTATAATGTAAACAACATGGCAATTATTAAGGAGATAGACCTAGGGTAAGGGACATAACTCATGAAATCAGTAATATGTATCACAATCAATTTCACTAAAGAGCTGCAAGGTTTCATTTGAAACAGAATGAAATCAGTCCAAGTTACTTTGATGCTTACATGAAATTGATGTAAAATGCTGAATACAAACGTTCCAATGATTTGTAAGAGTTGTGTCCCTTACCTTAGGTCTACATCCATAAGTTGGGTGAAAATCTCCTTTTAAGGTAGATAAAAACATTGCTTTTAAAGGGGGGAATGTTCTATAGAAATGTAATAGGAATTGTAACTTTTTTATTATTACAAGAAAAAAATTGGGTGATCTCGAAATGAAGTTCAGTGAACTATGTTTTTTTTATCTAAAGCCTTACAGAATGCTTGTTCAAGGTCATCTCTGAGAAAAAAATTAGGATAATCCATCTAGTTAAGTAACAGTCTTTGTAAGAACCATGCACATTCTGTAATATGTGATACACCCTAAAAAAGGCTACATATTTTATTTTTGTAATTAAGTTGTTTTATGGGTCTATATTATGAAATGAGTAAATATTTATTCCAATCTGTCTGCTCTTAGCAGATAATTGACATTGAAAATCTTATAGATTTTATTGTATTCAGGCGCGTAGCTGAGGCCAAATTGAAGTGTAGGCAAAATTACGGCAGGGGGTCTGGGGGCCCCCAGCAGGTCCAGGGCGGAGCTCCGCGGAGATAGCGTTTTAGAGCATCATTTATGCCTCTCCTGGATGTATTTTATCTCCCAAAAAAAATTGGCAAAATTAAGTGCAGATAAAAGCTTTTTTGCCTAACGGCAGCTACGCGCCTGGTATTTTAGTGTCATATACAGAGTTTTCTCCCTTAATTTTGAAATCTACAGGGCATTCTATATAATTTTTCTAACCGTGTATTACATTTTGCATTATTCTTAGCTGGAGTGCTACTTAAGTATTAGATCTGTAAGGTAAAACAAATCAACAACAAAAATAAATATTATATATATATATATATATATATATATATATATATATATATATATGATAACTTATTTGGTCCTTTGAAATCACTAAAATGAGTATTGAGACACTATTTTAAGCGGGGAATGTCGTTTGGGATGTGACAAAAAAGAAAACATGTTTGTGGGGATTAAATGCAGGCCTACAGAATGGTGAAAACACGTGCCAAAAGTGTTTCATCTTGTGCGATAGAGTTAATTGGTCCACCGATTCCATTGCTTTAAACGGAAAATTGTTTTCGCTTGTCGAAAATCAGATTATTAGCAGACGTACTGGCTGTTTTATATTGTACAAATGGCGTGTCAAAATAGATTTTGTTTTTCGAAAATTTACACACTGACACAACCTATTTATATATGTAAAAATCTCATTATGTTTTTAGGTTTAAAACTTTTAGGGTTTAAATTTTCAACAGGTATGCGTGTTCATTTCACATAAGAAAAAGAAATTAAAAAGTGTTAAATAATAGTCGAAACGGTTAAATTGAGATTTACAATTTTTCTGACAACCTCGTCAAAGCAAAGCGATATTTCTTTACCCTGCATGGTCAGGTGCAGTTTTATTAAGTGTAAAACACTGAAAAATATTACATTTATCAATAAAGGGACATTTATTATCTTCACGTGTCTTTGTCAAATTCATTTAAAAGCAAAATTTTGAAAATAACTAAGGAATTCAAATATATATATATATAAACGATCGACATTCCAAGAACTCCACTAAAACCAATATTTACGAATCTGGTATTCACGTATGATGCAGTTGAAATTTTGAGACTGGCAAAACCAACTAGGCTTTCCTGAATGTGTTTTCAGGGGCGCGCGTGCTTCCATGCACACGCGTATTAAATACTCAGTCTATATTTTGTCAAATCAAGTTGATATTTTGATATTCTATGAAAACCACGAACCCAACAACTACAATTAATGCATTTGAAAAATGTTGAGTTATAGATTGTGTACGCTATATGAGCTCCAACGTTCTCAGTTGCCTATATACAACACACTTCGTCATAACAAAGACGTACCATGCACAAGTCATCGAAAATCATTTATAGATTTTCAAATATTTTCAACAACCAATTGTGTACCTTGCCTGTAACGTATAGAGGGCTTATAAATAAACCTCTGTGATTTAAAACGTTAAATAGTTGACATAATCTTTTGTTTTTGAAGGATGCACTCGACTTAAAGTGTTAGATCGAGTGGATTTCTATTTATCAGGAAAAAAATGTTTATGATTTTTTGTGCTATGGCAGTTTTATTGTCTTTCAATTATTACATTGCACTTTACAATTACATTACAGTTTTGATCAGACCCAACATCGTTATATACAACAATATTGTTTGTTTGTAATGAACCGAATATTTGGCCAAAAACAAGTCTAATTATCTTCACTCTAACAGGGCTTTATTCTTTTTTGAAAATTATTATCTTTTTTTGAATATTTGAAAACTGCCCTCTTTTTTGCAACTCTAGACTTAGTTGTGTAATTATTTCTATTTTGAAAATCTTTTATTTAGCGAGATGGAGAAATCACGGTTCGAATTTATTTTCGATTTCGGTATAGTTCAGTCAGTTTGACCTAGACACATGTAGATTTTAGGGATACTAGTTTTTGAGAATTTTAGTCATTGTTCACTCCAGAGAATTCAATGATTTACTACGTTTTCTATGTTGTAATAGTACTATATTATATTAATATTTCTCTTGGGTTCCATTGGGTTTCACTTCTTGATTAATTTTTTTTTCGGATACTTGAGTTTTGTTTATTTACCCTGCCACCTCTCCCGTTCCTTTGCAGTATAAATTAATTGATTAATTTATTGACAGTTGGAGGACTTTTTTCCAAATAAATATTATTTATGTATTGTATTCCTGATATTTATAATATGTTTTGTAGTTTACGAATTAATGATTTGAACGGCAATACAATGTACAAGTAAAGATGACGTTTGCTTTTATTTCAAGCTTAGAAAATTTTATAGAAAAACCTAAGCCCCTTGGTAGAACAGTGAAAACCTGAACAGGGGATTCTACTGCTTGCATGTAATCATATATGTACATTTCATTCTAAAACCCTAATCCTGAGTTATCTTCCCTTCCAAGTATTCAACAATGACAAGCTTCTACCACGCATGATGTATACCCATCTGTTTATATGAATCTTCATGAAAAGCAATTCGCCTTTTGCTGTAGAAAGATACACGAAGAGATGAAGTTAACTCTATATCTCCCACCCGACCAATGATAGAATGGTAATATAAAATACAACTTGAAATAGTTTAAACCATTCGCTAACTATTACAATACTGTTCTTCGTCATGTGATTCTTATCGCCTGAATATAGCTGAAATATTGCTGCTCGGGCGTTAAACCCCAACAAACAAACAAACAAACGTCATGTGATTCATACAATGTAGGACAACAGTTGAAACAGACGACGCATGCGTGGCATGCCTATACGGTTGAAATGGAAACTTAGAAATCTGCTATGTGGATCCAAAGTAAGCGACTCCTCTTGCATTGTATGCTCGAAACGTAAAAAAAACTTGACATCACTGGAGCATCCTTCTTTTTTTTTCGGAATTTCCGGATTTAGTAACTGTTAAACCATAGTGACGCGTACATGTAATTATTACACAAACGTCATGCTTGTTCTCTTAATCCAGAGTACAGTAATATACTTATTCAAAACTAAATTTAATGAAACGAATTTCGTGCGAAATGATTGGCGTGCGATGTGTAAATTTTTTTTTGAATTGTAGAACCGTCATATGTTGTTGATAACGCCTCTTTTGTTCATAGTGACATTTTTCTTATTTAATTCAGCGAGAATTTTTTAAAGTCATATCAGATAGGAACTCAAGATTTGTAGATAACTCGACAACATTGTAGGAAGGAATTTAACAAAGTTTAATAATGACGATACTGTCGAATTGCCATCTTGATAAAGTACTGAGATCAATGACTTGTTCCACATTTCAAATTTATGACATTGGTCTTTAAAGAAATTTAACAAAGAACATTTTCATTTCGAAATTAAAAGCTTTCCTATGTGAATTAAGTTGTCAAACAGTTCAATTCAAAACAGAAAAAAGTGAATTGTGTAATCTCTGACATTTTATTAGATATCAAAACTTTCGGATCAAGAGTTTTAAAGTCGTACCTGTTCAATATATAAAAAAAGTTGTTTTTAAACAAAAAGTAAAGCATGACTAAGAACGAAGTCTAATTTCGAAGTGCAGTTTTGACATGATAACAGTGGAATTATAGGGGATTATTTAAATGGTTTGTTTATTTATTTCTATACTTCCGCCGACTCGGTCACGGGGAAATTTGAAATTAAACCCAAAACGTACACAAATCAACATCAAGGTGACATGATGATGATGATGATGATGATGATCTCAAACCTGAGTTACCGGTCATTAATTTCTCTCCCTAAAAGACCGGTAACTCATAATAAGACTAAGCTGGGAATGCAAGATGATGATGACGACAATGGCGATGGTTATGTATAAACATGCAATTTTATTATGTATAGCATCACCATTTTTGTGGAAAAAATGAAAAATGTTCTTTTCATTTCATCCAGAGTGTTGAACTTTTGTGCGAGAAACTACTTGAAGCAGACAAAATTACCCAGTTTCAGATGACTTCGCTAATATATGATAAATCGACATAAAGTTTAACATGTCAAATGACACTCGGCTTTGTCAGGCTATCACCCCTTCTGACAAGTGTACAATGGAATCACCTGTTCGTCCGTATAATGACAGGGTCGAGTTGCACTTGTTTTAAAGGGGTGTTAGTATCAATTTTCTGCATAATTTATCAAATTCTTATTAATTTACCTATTTTACACCTGTGTGATAGTTATTTCTTTTAAAAGTAATCTGACATGATTTCTCCCTTGGATTTGAAAATGAATTGGATATTCGATCCTCGCTGAAGATCTTGGGATGGCACACCGCTGCTCAATGACAAGTCGTGAAAATTACCTCCCCTGAATGACATGATAATTAGTCGTATGGGTTATCGCCAAGCCTATTTTTAACATAACACCTAATATTTATTACAATTGAATTAATAAAAAAACTTAATATATTCGTCAGAAGAAAACGTATCAAGAAAAAATAACCTTTAAGGCTGAGGATTGGTTTGTTTGTTTAATAACGTATTTTGATACACAGGTTATAGATATTCCTAGATAAGAGACAAAATGTCGGAAGTTACTTAGTATAGAATTGTTCTCTTCAATAACATCGACAGCTGGACGCTCATATACGTCAGCTCAGTGCTTCGTAGAAAAAATCACGGATAAAAGTAAGGTTGAGACAAGAGGAAACAGCGGTGGGTCAGATTCCGGGGTTTGACCCCCACCTTCAGGGGCAGATTCAGGCAGGGCGTGGCGGGCGTGCCCCCTCCCCCCCAAAAAAAATTGCAAAGCTTGGGTTGTCAGGGGTAAATTTAGGCGGTTTTAGGTTGGAACTTTAATTTCTTGCTAATTTTACCACAAAAGATATCTAAAATGCGCCCACTCTAGAAGAATATTTCAAAAATTTAACCTAAAATAATTTTTGCCACGCTCCGCTCGGCGAAATTTAAAATGTGCGCCCCCTAATCTAAACTCCTGGATCCGCCCCATGACCTGTCGGATTTTTTCCCAAAATATGAAAATAAATGGTTAGATAACAGCGGAAAACCCCTTTTTTTACTGGAACCACGCTTTTTGAACACCCTTTTCAAATCCACCTTTAAGAAAACGAGTCAGTTCGGAGACTCAGAAATTACTACACGAATTTCCTTAATTCTATTACTTTCTTTTTAACCTTGCTGTCTTTCAGTTTTTATTTAATGATAGATTGTCTCTTCAGATAAGGAGTAGATATTAATCTTCTCAGTCAATAAATATAATGACTTTGACAGAGTTCTATTGTTCTATGACTGCGTGTCACTTCAAGTGAATTTTAATATATTGACCTTTGCTGACTAGGTCAATGAAACGAAAATTAAATTTGTAGAATTTGAAACGCCTAAAAACTATTTCCTGCTTTTAATACACGCAAGTCGGCAAAACAGAAAACTATACTATTGTCAAAAGTACTTTTTATGGTCCGAATTTATTGTTCGTATTATCTATGGGCCGAAGTGAAAAATCCGCCCATCGATAACTAATAAAATTGCATCATTGAGTAACTAAGTTCAATTTCTAACAAAGTTCATGTGAACAGAGACATTGACATTCAGTTAATAAATTTCAAAGAACAGTTTTAAATGCTCTTAATCTCAACCATTGGATTATGTAGCTGAAACAAATTTTCGCTTTTCTACGAATTTCAATCGATGAGACGATCGAGATCAGCATGAGGTAAATCTGCAACGAAACGATATGGTCTCGATTACTTTCAACCCCTTTTGCAAACGCACATTTGATTTAGATTAAAAACATCTGAATTAATCGCATGTTCATCAGATAATGTAGATAATGAAATAATGAACACGCAATGACCACCCAAGGATTATGGGAGATTTTTTGAACTTTTAAATGTTTAACAAAAGAAGGTAACATTTTTGAAAATTTTTTATTGTGAATAAACTTTAACGTATTACTGCACATGATGTTACGTCCGCTGATTGTGTTAACAGTCGGACATTTCTTTGCTAATGAAGTCTAGAAGTCATACACTATCTAAGCTTTTCATATCATGTATCCAGAAATCTTGGCTCCGCCACCAACAGCCGCCCATTAAGCTTAGAGTCAACAACGACCGTGCAAGACCAGAAAGATTGGTCAACACCCCACTTTCAGTGTTTTAATTGTCCATTAGAACAACAAAAGCTTTACGATGATGATGATGATGATTTATTTAGTTTTGTAATTACTGTAAATGTTTAATCACATTTGCCATTTGTCAATATGACATGATTAGCATGTTTTTTTCAGTCCTGAATATAACATATTTTAGAGTCGTATTCATTACCCACGATCGTACTAAAACATACATACATGTAACTAACAAAACCTGTACATCTTCAAGCAAATAGATGTATAAATATCATAAAACGTACCTTTAAATTGATTTCTAACAAGGTATAAATCCAGCTGAATAAGACCGACTTAGTCGCAATATTTTCACCAAATTCGGGAGGTTTTACTAACACCAGCTGAAAAGAAAAACATTTTTACATCGTTTAGTGTTACAACTCTCACACAAAGTTAAATAGTGTCGCTTATATAAATTGTAGCATATAAATCTGTAAATTAACACTTTACATACCGAGTATTGCGTAAATCTACACTTCACTGTAAAGATTGCATCGAATATGTACAGATTTTGTAATATCAGTTGTAATTCAAGATTGTGACACCTGTCAAATAAGCAGGTAAATTTAAATGTAAACAAAAGAGATTGTTTTTGGATATATAGCTACTGATAGAACTTGTGTGCAGTAATTGCTTTGTCATCCAATTTTGTTTTGGTTCTTTTTATCGATTTTGATTCTTCTAATTTCATATATATATCAAGGAAGTTTTTTATAGTGCATGTGTACGTTTACTGCTATACAATCGTGGCACTCAACTTCATGTGATATCTTGTTTAATAGAAAACAATGGATAGACATATTGACCGAGGCCAACCGCATTCTAGTTGAGATGAAATTTTATCGGAAAACACTTTTTGAAATTTTAAATTACTTATTTGCAGACTGAGTGGGACTGAAATAACTAATACATTGGTCTTCACGTATGAGCATCGTCGGGAGAAATTAAGTAGCAGCCTTTGTAAAAATCATGCAAATTCTGTAAAATGTGATATACCCCCAAATAAGATTTCACATTTTTTATTTTTGTTATCAAGTCGCTTCATATTATGTCTACATGAAGAAATGTATAAGTATTCATTCCAATCTGTCTGCTGTAAGGAGAATATTCATATTGGTCCCCTTGCTAATCTTTTGACACCTCATTTAAGCTAGATACGACTCTGACATAACATGTGATTAATTTTTTGACACAGCAAAGACGCGAATGAAGACCGTATGTATATTTTCGTGTAATTTGAAATGAACCATTATGTAATACCATACATGAAAATGGATAAAAAAAATTTCCAAATCTAAGCAAATTGGAATACTACACAAAAATGTATATATTCAGAAAATACTGCAAAGAATACAATAAGTATACTTTTGATGAATTGAACAAACTTTAAAGTTTTATTTCTCAGTTTCTGGCGTCAGTTTCACAAAAAGTCGTAAGTGTAAAATTGATCATAAGTTATGACGTAAGAATGCTTTTTTTCTCTTATGACGTCATTACTTACGATCAATTTTACACTTACGACTTTTTGTGAAACTGTCGCCTGGCACCTTTGAACCCTGTCTTTGTAAGAATCATGCAAAATATGAAAAATGTGATACACCCCAAAAAAGGCTACATATGTTTATTTTTATAATTAAATAATTTTATAGATTCTATTGTATTTGAGTGTCATTTACAGAGTTATCTCCTTTAATTTTGAAATATACTGTGCATTCTATATAATTTTTCAAAAGTCCAAAATTAGGACTATAAATGCACGTACTGATTCAGCATATAAACGTATTCAGATCAATATATTATATGTAGTTATTGTTAAAACCAAAATATTACATTTGATTTGGGACAGTACTTTAGACCAACTTAAAAACTGCCCCCCCCCAAAAAAAAAAAATAAAAATAAAAATAAAAAATTAGCATCTTTAGAAAAAAAAACACGTTTATCAAAGTATTCCATGAAGTTAAAAACTTTGAATTTTACCATTGCAGTTGGAATTGGTCAAGAAATAAGCAATTTATACAATGTTCAGCCGAACCGATAAAGGCATTCAATCAACTGAAAAAATGCTATTCGAATACTCATTACGGCATGCAGGGTTGGATCTAGATATTTTTGAAAACGGGGGCGGGGTGCCAGCGGAGGTCCATCAGAAATAAAGGGGGTGCTAGGACATTATTTTACACTTTACACATGAATGTGACAAATTTTCCAATAAAAAGGGGAGTGCCAACCCCTACACCCCCACTTGCATGATCTAGACAACTACAATATTTAATTATGTGACAAGAACAACTATTGATATTAAGAAAAGTGCATGCAGACAAACGTTATCTCTTCTATAGAAACAATGTACGAACTTTCGATATTTTCGGGAATCTTGGTTAACGCTCCCAATTAATAAACATTCGGAATGGTTCTTTGTGTATAGTCACTCACACAAGGACACGTGCATGCCTTGACGAGTTTTTATTCGTGCCAAGACGTATTAATATGTTTTCTATTTGTTCATCTTGGTTCTATTTCCACCCTATAGATGACAGGTCCTTAATCATGAACTGTCAACGGATCCAATTTGGTTTTAAACTTATTCATAAGATTTTTTATGCTTTAGAACATGATAATCATTTAATTTGTATATTCGTTGGTTTTGTACTTAAAACTTAAGCGTACTTCGTGTCACCACTTTTCGGACAGGAGATTCCAATTCATAAAGAAAAAAATATTAAGTACTTCACTGTCCAAGAATCAGGCAAAGTATCTGTAAGGTGTATCACATGAAGAAAACAAAATGCAGAGATTTGATTGCACAATCGAAATATTTTACCACATAACCTCAGAAAAAAAAACATTAAATTGTTAGTGAAGTTTGCCTTTTTTAGGATTTAAGTTGAAATGCACTATGAAAAATTGGCGGGAAAATTTTCTCGCATTTCTCCTTAATATATACAAATGTAAGCAGTCAAAAATATCTACGTCGCAGATGCTTCTGGATAAATTAAATAGCTTTTCAGTGGTTTTATAGATTTATTGAATGTATTTGAGGCCAACAAAACCAAATTGAGAATTACTTGTATGATGTGCGGTCCATTGCCTGATTATTACACAGAATGGTACTAAAAAGGGACGAGGTAGATCTCTCTTTTTTATTACATTTGTATATGATACGGAAATTATGTAATAAATTATTACTTCTGTCGATTGGTAGAATAAAGTATTAAGAGGGCGTACATGCAAAAACCAGGCAATGTTTGGCACATGATAAATTTTGTTTTTAAAAGAAAAAAATCATCGATTTCATACCACGAATGTATCTTTTCTCAAAGTTGAATGTTAGTTTTTTTAATAACATCAGCGGTTAAAGACAAATAACATAGACATTGAATTTTAGCAAAATTAGGTTGTATTGTTAGTGAATTTTAAAATTAATTTCTAAGCCGTCCACTGTCGATTTAATAAAACTTTATACTTTTTAACATACATATGATATATAATACATTACATTTGTTAGAACAAAAAAATCAGTGAGATAAAATTTACCCTGTGCCACCTATATCTGCTTGCTCTTTACATTGACAACTTCTTAACACTGAATTTCGTTCTTGAATAGAGTTTTGCGACGAAGGGTCAAATAAAACTTTTTATCCTAGACATATCCTGTCTCCAGTTTATTTTATTCATCAGCCACTTCACGACATTTGAAATCGGATCAAATTGCTCGTCTTAATTTTCAAACTTTGAAGAGTGGTCCCTCCACATTAAATGATGAAGCTGTTTCCATATATAGTAACTCTATTTACAACTTTCGGGGTCATTTTAATGTTGTTTATTTCCTGAAAGATGAACCATATTTGTACACTACTGAAGTCCATTATTTCGACATAAATCTGTGTACATGTTTTTTTTTAAATCTGATTCAAATTAAATTTACTTTACATGTGCTTTTGGGCAAGCTGTCTCTAAAAAATACAAAGGTGTTTACCCTACCGGTGCACCTGGTAAATATTTCCAGTTTTGGTGGCGTCCAGGATGCATATTTATTCATTAGTAGCGTGAGTGTAGTTTCTTTTCATTAGTTAATATGTCTATATATCCAAAGAAAGATAATTAGAGTAGGCAACCCAATACAGATGGTAGCGATAAAGGTAGCACGGTACTATTTATTTCCCATAGGCGAAAATATTGAAACTTTTGAAAAATTCACACCTTTAAAACAATGACGGAGCTATAAACTGACTTTTTTTCCAGTAATATCTTCATTTTTCTAACTAAAATTGCGATCAAAGTCATAGCAAAACCGTCTCGATTCTTTGGTGTTTTAAGCATATGATGTGTGGGGTCAAAGTTCCTCCCCCTTTTTCTGCGAATGACACATAAGTTTTAAAAAAAATCATAATATTCATATAAAAGGGTTTTCCAAAAAAATGTAATGCAATTTTTTAAAAGTATAATAATGTTAGAGCCTGGAATTAAAAAAAAAACACATTTTGGGTATCAGCACAGTTTGTCCAATCACTGCGTCCGGAAGTATTACTTAAGTAGGGTACACAAAAGGCCAACCTTTATAATGAGAAATAGTACCGTTCTACCTAAAAGTCAGCTTTGACATGCTTATTTTGTCTTTATTTTTGTCCTTAAAAGGACACAAAATCATGGTATTTGACGGGGAATCTGCAAAACAATAGTTTTTTCTTTTAGTTTGAATTTTGGTCTCCCTATTTATTTCAAACTTGATCTTTGCCGACTCTTACTCTAATCTGAAGTATTGTATCTGTAATTGGTCATAAATCTTTAACTGCATCGTGTATACATGTATATGTTCAGAGCCGATAAGAACTCCATAATGTTCCTCTGTTATAAGTTACAAAAAAAAATTGAGGAATATTTTATTTCAACTACTCCGTATAGAACATGTTCAACTAGCCAAATCATTTTATATACCACTGAAAACAAAATTCGGGAACCATGTGAAATACTATTTCAATTCAAATCGTCTCCAGCCGTGAGCAAGTGGAAACGACAAAGTTCATCTGCACAACAGTGTACGTAAGTCGAGTGTTGACATGAGTGATGACAGGGATATAACGAACATGTAACGACTGATTATTAATTAATTCATCAAAGACGTTGTCATGTATGTGACAGAACCAATTATCACCAGTGCCATGTGGTATTAATGTTTTCCTCAAGAAGTTGTGTAATATTAAAAAAATGTACACCTAAATCTGTCGAGGTCTGATCTAAATATAAAGTTCCCATCGGTTTCATCTGAACATATTCATGCATACGCGATGCAGTTAAAGAGTAATTGCCAATGACGGACACAAGACTTCAGATTAGAGTGGGAGTCAGCAAAGATCAAATTTGAAAGAAAAAGGGAGACCAACATTCAACCTAAAAGAAACACATTGTGCCATTACTACCTACTAAGTTTCGTGAAATTCAGTCCAGTAGATTGAGAGAAAATGCAGACCAGAGATGTACTTGAATAAGGAAACTAACTTTTAAGGTTCCAGTTTCCAAAATACAAGTTTTTTGGTAATATGTACATGTACTTACTACACACTAAATGCTGCTCGGTAGTAAGGGGTATTGTGATGACAAAAAGAGGACTGTCAAATGAACAGACGGACACGCCAGAAACATTATTTCTTCGACAACATTGTCACGTGGGGTATAATAACATGAGTATTTAGTAAGCAAAATATGATTACTTAGATCGAAAATTAATATGAGTCAGATATTCAAAACAGACAATCGCAAAGCTTCAGGTTGATTGGCGGGCTTTTTCCTCGGACTTACGGTAGGACGTGTGAGTAACGGCGTACAGTGACCATTGAAGATACAAATAAAAAAAAAAAAACCTAGTAATATTGTTTAAAAAATGTTAAGCCTTATTTAATGCAGTCATATATCTCTATAAAACACAGAACAAACATAAATGAAGTATCAACAATTTTATTTAACCAAGATTATAGGTCTTTGTGTAACTTCAGACTTCTAACATGGAGAACGGACTAATATTTCAAGCTAACGAACCAGAAAATTGCAAAAAATTAAAAAAATAAAAGAACTAATAAACTTTCATGTATAAATGCACGTACACACAAAAGAATGATTTCAAACATCACAGTAATATTTCTTTAACTATTTATAGCGCATACAATGATGATGATCAGGAGACAGAGTTGTTGTTCCATTGATTAAATGACAGTCGCTTGAAAGAGAAATCAAGGGAACCAAGATTCTAGTGGAAATCAAAAGAATGTAATCCAGGGACAAAGAACAGACATGGAAAACAGAAAAACACAAACAAACACAACAAAGAACTTTAAGTAACTAAAATAAACAAACTAACAAAAGTAAATGGGCAACTCGGACGACTCCACTAAAAACAGGGAGCACGGATCAGTTGAACCACCGGGTAGTGTAAGCGTCCTTGAACTGCCTTGGATAGTTAACTTGACGATTGACAAGATTTTACCTTTCTATGAGATATAGATTAAAATATTCATGAAATATCCTTGTTATTTGCCCAGACAAATACTTAAGACATCAAGTCAGGTAGTGGTCATTTAATCAAGAGATGACTTACTCTATCTCCTAAACATTTTCATTGTATGCGCTGTAAATTTTCTAAACAATAAATAACGTTTCTGTAGACAGTATTGTACTGATTTGTGTTGATAATGTATCATAGACATTGCCTGGTTTCTGTTTTTGACAAATGAGAGCATTAATCAGACAAATTAACGTTATCAGTAAAATTCCATGTTATACAAAAACAGATGCCGTAAAACCAGGAGAATTAGCAGTTTTAAGTACCCTCGTTTAAACAGATGTCACAATATTTATGTCTGGATAATTGTACAAGATTCTTACACTGTCAAATAAGATCTAAAGGTGCTTTATTGACGCCACAGAGCTTTCTCTGACCAAAGACCACCCGTCTTTTGGTTTATAGATGAAATATGTCATACACGTGGTTTTTGTTACATAAATACTCTTGAAAATATAAACATTGATAATTATGTTGTCTTTGGTTCAAAAACGTATTCGATACAACTGAGAATTTTTTTAAGTCTAATAATTTAAGTTTAATAATATGCTTCCATCTCTTTATTGAACGGCATTGTTCTGAGGTAGAATTATCATAAATTTGTCTTGGCTGTTGGCTGACAAATCCTGACAATACGGAGGAAATGTTATACATGTATGCTGCCTCTACATTTCTTTCATGAAGGAGGTATATATTGTACATGGTAAGCAAAATTCAAACAGAAGACATCTACACAGAACACTACATACAGGCCATTTATTAATTAGAGAAGACATCTGGGCAATATAGGTCATTCAAACGATTTGATAAATGTACAATGT
The DNA here is from genome assembly GCA_037379345.1 of Perna viridis. Classification (NCBI taxonomy): domain Eukaryota; kingdom Metazoa; phylum Mollusca; class Bivalvia; order Mytilida; family Mytilidae; genus Perna; species Perna viridis. The sequence continues at coordinate 27,634,551 of CM074523.1, forward strand.
ACTTATGTCTCGTTATAAATAATTACACAAGACTCTTACATTCTGAGTAGGCTTTACTGACGCCACATAGCTTTCCCTGACCAGAGACCACCCGTCTGGTGGTTTGTAAATGCAATAAGTCATACACGTGGTTTTGTTTTAAAGATTTACTTTAAAATGTTGTATTTGGTTTAATGACTCTTTTATTTAAGATTTTGATCTTTATTTGTACAAATTTAGGCTTTAAGTCTTTGTATATTTTCGTTCAACGTACTAAAAATTGGTACGAAAATCCAGACTCAGAATTGAAGTGAGTTACTAGTAGTTGAATCGCCAAGAAGTTTTTAAGTGTCAGACCTTTCTAGAATCAGGCAGTAGGTGAAACATGGTGTGAAAAAAACCATCATTTTACTTTGATAGTGTAATTTAATTATTTGCACCGTCAGATTAAAGAGTAACAAATATGATTTCCATATCATGTTGGACCATTGAGTTACAATTTCATCGAAATGCACTTAAAATGAACACTTCAAGGACAGATAACTTTGTCAAAAACTTATTTTTTATAAGATTCTATTGAAAAATTTCTGAGCAAATTCAATGATGCAGAAATCAAATAATGGTCTTTTCTAAGAAAGCATCCTTGAGTGATATTTTATTGTCAGATCAGTGGGGTTTTGACATGCAGGTTTCTTATTTTTCCCATTTTGCCTGATTCGTACGAACACTTACACTTAAATGAGTTGCATTTTTTTCTTCATTTTCTTGAAATTACAAATTATAAGTAATTCAGAATTTTATTGGAAAATAGAAAAGGTCGTTCAAGCTTAGACCTACTGTTCATATACGTTTTCACTTAGTTTTATAATTAAATTTATCAGTCAAAGCTGACAGTCTATATATATATTTGTTTCTTTCTAAACCCCTCTGTCAGGGACGTAATGTCAAAGGAGAATCTGAATTGTTTAACGCAAATAAGATACGCTAAGGTCATGGTTGATCCAGAATGGTTTACGGCTATCTTAACAAGGAATTAACGACTCCTTAATGAAATAAATGGTTCAAATGTCTACCAAGTCGCAAAACTTGCAGTTTTATCAATTTTTTAATTAAAGTAGATATCAATGACTCGATATGAATATATAAGTACTGTAAATTCATGTGAGATGGCGTATCATAAATTACGTGATATCGTTTTAAAATGACAAGATGAAAAATGCATTCCATTAAGACTTCAGCAATAGGCGAGACATTTCCACCCATTGTTGATATTTAAATGCAACGGCACTGAAGGTGTTCGTCATGAAGTTGTTTGTCTTATTCAACAAAAACGAAAAAAAAAGAAAGAAAAGAAAAAAGAAAAAGAAAAAGTGTTCCTGTGAATGTACTGATACTATTCGTGGGTACCAATTTTCTAGAATTAGGGGAAAATGTTAATTTACCGATTCTTAAATTAATAAATTTGACAACTCCATCATTCAATTGTATTGGAAATTCTCTTTTCTTTCGGAACCAAATTTCGTGGTTTATTAAATCCACGAAAGCTAACGAAATTGATAACCCAAGAACGAATATAATTTAATTTACTCTAGGTGGTTATGTAAAAAGAAATTATCCATTTTCCATCTTTCATCTACATAAAACAAAACACTGAGATCGAGTTTCTGTCTTTATTTTTTTAGAAACTGTAAGAGATTTTTTATTAATTCATAGAGCATTCTTTGTTTTACTCCCAAACAGTGAAATATGGTTCGTCGAGTATGATTTTATTGTAGACTAGTAGAATTTTAATTACATGCATGGCTTCCAGTTTCAAATAATTAAAATATGTTGTTATAAACTTGGGGGAAAACAACTGTCAAAATTAAGTTTTCAGAGGTTTGTTGAAGAAATTGTCGTTTCAAATTTAGTAATTTTTTTAATTGTCAATGGATGCCAAGTAGCAAGCATAAAAGGTCACAATGAGGCCAGCAGAATCATGTAGAATGTATAAATGTATATACTACACAAGATAATAACTGGCAATGGAACTCGTAACAGCTTTCTAAAAAAAATGTTCTGGTCTAAAAATTTTACTATTTCACCATAGGACAACATTTCCTAAAGGACCGCCTTCGTTAACTTTGGTTCTCCTTATTTTGGTAAAATTATTTTTGTCAGAAGTTATGACCGGACTGCACCAAATAAACAAACATCGAGTTAAACCAAACTACTTCTTCTATCTCATAAATAATAAAATTTTGGCTTACCTATTTATCTTTTTAGATATACACTCGATCAAGAAGCAGTAACTCCATGTTTTGAAATGTAAGCCTCTAGTGAACGCATGCTTCAAATTGCCGTGTAATCAGTTTACTCCTCCTAACCTCAGTGGGGCACCCATGATAAAGACATTAACTGTATTATCTATCTATAGTTAATTGCTCGTATGACATGCTCGTAATAACAACAGCAGGGTATACACCAGTTTATATTCTTTATCTTCAATTTTACAAAATATTTCACAGTAAAGTGGAATTAGGTGCTTTGTAATGTAAGTGTAACGTAGAATGATAACAGGAGGAATTTCTGCGTTATCAACAACCAAGGTTTTATCAGAATTTCTTTTAATTTGTTTTAGTTTATATTTCTAGCTATCACAATTTACTTGTTTATAGAAATGCATTAAGGAGGTAGACATAGGGTAAGGGACACAACTCTTACAAATCATTGGAACGTTTGTATTCTGCATTTTACATCATGTATGCATCAAAGTAAACTTGGATTGATTTCATTCTGTTTCAAATAAAAGCTTGATAGGCTTTGGTGATATTGAATATGATACAATCATATCACTGATTTCACGAGCTGTGTACCTTATCCTAGGTCTCCCTCCATAAATCATTCGGTCATTTGTTCAATCATTTAATATTGGTTGTTAAAACAGCGGTCTCTGAACGCGTACATCAATAACTCAATTTAGCCATATCATATGCACGTCAATATTACTCTTTTCTACAAAAACTTTGATTTCGAGGTATAAAAATAAGAAAAGGACTTTTCGATAAAAATGTTATCCAAATCCGTTGAGAAATTTAAGAGAGCTCTCACACGCACAGACAGACTGGCAATCTAAAATACGGACGCTTAAAGCATTTCTATGGATCACCCTTTCCTTCGACGGGGGTAAACATAGTTTAAAAGCACACCCTTTCATATGAACCAGTCATCCGCATGCCACAATAGTCTTAGAAGTAGTCAAAACAAACATGTATATGTTGTGCGTTTAAAGATACAAGTTACTATTAAATAATGGACAGTATTACCTGCAACCTACCAGAGGCACATTCACACAAGCAAAGGAAAAACGGTATAACCTGAAGGATTAAAGTACATTGTAACAGTTGTAGGCAATGACCATATTACTCATTCAATGGCTATATGAAGAACCGCATAAACGGACGCTCGTTCATCAAACATACTCATTCGGGAAGCGATTTCAAGGGTGTCCATCCTTTTTGCTGGGGATATACATGTAATATACAGTACAGTTAACATTGCATTTATTTCATCCAAAACAAAAATTGATACAAGCTTATTATGTAGTGACCAGTCGATGACAATTTTACTAGGAAGTCCTTTCAAGAGTTTTAATAACACCATTATCGGATTTCTCAATAATTAAGTATTTTGAAAAGGGGGGGGGGTTCCAGGCTATTATTTGTTCTTTTTTTGCCCAAAAGTTGGCACGTAATTGAAAAAAAATCAAACAAAAGGGGGGTGGACTCCCAACCCCCTTGATCTGCCACTTTAAGTGCATGTATCGTACCTCTAAGTATCAATGTGGCTCTATCCAGCCAATAACAGAAACACTAAATTTGTCCAACCGGATGTTGACAGTTATATTCAAGACCGTTCATCTTATGATAATTGAGGCTTTTGGCCACAAAGCTTTCAGATTAGTAACCATGACACTTGTTTGTATCTAAGCAATAAAAGATCGACTGACCAGAATACATGCTAAATCAACACGACCCTGTATTACCGGACATTCATTTATAAACAATAAACCATTAGTTACATTAGTAGTTTGGCACTAACGGACTTCCACAGATGGCTTCCATTACCAATACAAGACTGTCATAATTTGTTTATAATTCAGGAATCGTAGAAAGTAATGATTAGATGTAATATATTATGTTACTATCATTTTGCCTCTTCGCAGTTGGTGAAACATAAAATACTAATTAACAGAACATTCTACAGTAATCATATGCTTAGTTTTCAGAGATCGTGCTAAGAGGATGAAGACAGGTTCCTGCTGTTACTATGTTTATTTTTCATAAAAAATGGGGTTCAGATCGGTCTTGGTAATAACTATGGAATAGATGTTTTTAATCAAGTTTTTTTCATATATTTACCGCATAACTAGTGTCTGTAGTCTATTCGTACAGAAATTAGTAGTGTAGTTGTGACGCTATTAGAGAGGTTGATCACATAGACTTTCTGTGTCATATATATAATAATGAGGGACTTAAAGGTTGAACGAGCCCCTTTTCCAAGAAGTGAAGACTTTCCCAAACACAGCATATTTGAAAATAAAACCAACATAAAACCGTCAAAAATATATTGAAACACCAGGGGCGGATTCAGGCGGGGGCGTGGCGGGCGTGCCACTAGAATATTTAAAAAAAAAATTAACCAAAAAAAAAAAATAACTTGTGTCCCCCCCCCACAATCTAAAATCCTCGATCCGCTCCTGAACACATACGTACAAACACAAAGTTATACAAAGCTACAAACAGATATATGTAGCTATAAACACGTGGCTACGAAGTTCACTTCAAGCTTTTAGATAACATTTCATTTATCAATATAGAGTAAATTTACCAGAAATAAAGCGCAGCTTAAATTTATTTGCACTTATGAGGATATATTGTGGCGAATCCAGAAATGAAAAAAATGCATGTTGACTAGCCTAAAGAGTCACTTAAGTGATTTTATATTATTACTGTAATCAACCAAACTTTTTCGAGCATACGATGTAAGGGTTGGTCCATTCCTTTTAATGCTGTGAAAGTACTATTATTCGTGGGGTGCCAATTTTCGAGGTATTCGTGGGTAAGCCAAACCACGAAATTTGGTTACAAACGAAAAAATTTCAATTGATGTATATACTTAAAACAGAAAAGCCGCGAATTAAAGATCCACGAATATATGTTTCTTCCCTAATCAACGAAACGAAAATTGGTATCCACGAATAAAAGTTCTTTCACAGTACTTAACAGTCAAATGTAATACACAGCCCTATCATACATTTATGCAAGTTACAATTAAAATTTGACTTATTAGACCCTCCACTGTTAAGACATATTTTTTACGTTTGCAGAGGGGTAGCTACAATTTACATGTACAAGATATTTGTTGAAAAATAGACCAACAAGTATTATGTACAAAACCCCCTTTTTCCCATGTGAAGTTCACATGTTCAGTTGCCCATAACTGGGATTTGTTTCCTGTATAACGAATCACGCATGTCCATAACTAATTAATTAGTACTAATGTTTTGTACATGTACAGATACATTTACTTAAATTGTCTTATTAGTAATAGTACATTACATTAGCATGTCTCTCTATTTACATTAACGTGGAAAAGTTGTCTTTTTCACTGACTAAACTTTTCAATTTGTAACCCCATGAACGCTGAAATATAACCCGTGTAGTCTAGAGCCAAACAACACTTACCAAGTTCTCGATATCCAAACCACAATACAACAACCTGATGTACAAAAGCCTTGGACGACATAATGGTCAAAGTGATTTATGTGGTATCCAAGGATGACACTTGAAATTTACATCGTTGTCAGTTTCACATGGCCTAGTCATTTACATGTAAACAATGCACTGTGATTTTTCATTTGTAATTGTAAAATGTCACAGACTGAAGATAATATATGTGTACTTACATTATATTTCAGATTTTTTATTTCTATCTCGGTTTGGCAACCACATCTATGGTGAGAATTTGTTTTGTTTACTTGAAGAAAATTATTTTGTGCCTCGTAAAAACACGATATACTATACATGTATCCTATTAATATCTTAATTATCTACGTTATAAATAAAGAGACTGTCCAGGTAGAAACCAGGCAAATTATTTGATATGGCCGAAATAAACATTCCATTTTTTTGTTTGTTCAAATGCTATTTTCCCAGTATGTTATTCCCAATATGTATTAAAAAAATGAACGACTAAGAACGTGTGTTCAAAATTTCCTCACATAAATAGATCAAAGAGTTATTTCCCTTCATTTTAAAATTTCTAGACCTTTCGTTTTTACCACTTCAGTAAATTACAAACCAACATCATTTTTTTTTTTTTAAAGAAACCCATTATGGATGAGCATCTTTTTGAGATGAGAAAATACGGCATGTGTCACCCACTGCCTGGGCACCGCTCAAGTACATTTCATACTTTTATTATCTTATTATATCAACCACTTTGACTTATGATCCAACTTAGTAGCCATCTTCAATCTTTGTTTTTATGTGATTCTTTACTAAAGCATGTAGATGCTTTTTCAATCTCTGAAAAACTTTATCTGAAAAGTGTAACCTAGAAATTCTGCATTTCATTATGCATAGATCCCTTTCAGATATATCAAACCTCAATATATCCCCTGTAAAGTATAGACTTATATAGAAAACAGACAGAAAGTTATACTTAAAGCGCCAAAGCAATTAAGAGAAGTTTCATATCTGACAGATTTATGGTCTGCATCTGACGAATCCATCCATATTAAGTTAAATAACGCGTGTACATTATGTCCAAAATTAATTTTTGTAAGGATTTTTGCACCTGCCGCTTGAAATATTTTCAAGCTGAATTTAATGTTTCACAGTAAAGTTACAAATAGGCCATTAGACACATGGAATTAATTACGTGGGCTCTTAGTTGATAATTGGAACTTCAGCTTTACATGCATTTTTCATTTAAGCTGACGATTAGTAAAAAAAAATTCCGAAAGAAAGCTTCCTACATCTAAATTCATCGGCCTTTTTACATTTTAAACTCAGTTGAAATCCTGACAAAATATCTCTGGTATCCACACCGAAACTCATTACGATGTTTTCACACCAGAGGAACATATTAAAAGGACTGGTAATGATTCATTTTCATAGCAGCCGATAAGTGCTATCTTCCATCGCGATAAAACCCTGATGCTTCGCAAGCATCCTCGTATTTACATGTGTTGATCTGAGCAAGATAAAGAGAGATAAACTTATCTACTACTAAACGAATGCATGGCATCGCTTCCTATATAATCAACGCTAAAATGTTACATCTCATTCAGAACAACGAAGCAATGAATAAAAAATAGAGAAACTTGTATAAAATAGCATGAAATATGACAGAAAAACTGTTGCAATTTGGATGGAATGATAGACGCTTAATGGCTTATACCTTTTATCACGTATACAAGTACAATCAGGTTTTCTATAAAAAAAAAATGGGGAACCAGTGCAGTTATGAAAATTTTAAGGCTATAAAATCAACACTTCAAGGCCTAAAGTAAATGTAGCCTTTCGTAAGTAGTTTTAAAATGCTTAGAATGACGTACATGTATATATATATATATATATATATATATATATGTTTGTTGTTAATGCCATTACAAACAATGAAACTTATCTTTCTTATAATTTGACACAAAATATGAAAGCGACAATTAGGAGCTGTCAACGTAAAAATCAGGCAGATCCTATGATATGGGTTGCACATGGTAAATTTCAATCCACTGATTGTTTGTACCTATTTAATGTATAAACTACATACATTTCAAATACATGTAGTATAGAGTTTGTTTTGAATCAACAATGGATGCCCCAGAAAATTATTTTAAAATTCACTTACAGAGCAAACAAATTGTGCTCAAATTAAAGACTTGTATTCCTATTTTCAATGTTTTCTATGTAATTCATTTTTCTTAACCGTTGCAGTTAATCAAAACTCGACATTCAACTTTGATAATAGATGCATTTGCGAAATGAAATAGATGAAAACTTTTTGAAAACAAAATTTGTCATATGCCACCCTTGCCTGTTTTTTTTTTTATTGCGTGGACGCCCTCTTAAAAGAGACCTATTATATTGTAATACATTTGTACTCTGCATGAATATTACCTATTTATTCATTAAGCCTGTGTATAGAAAACATCATGACTTTTGTACTCAAACCTGAGTTTGTAAAATACCACTACGACTTTTAATAATTTCAGAGTAGGCTAGCTAACATCCAAAGTACTTCTTAAGGTGTGCAAATTGTAAAAGAAAAATATTAGAAATTGTTTAGAAAGACTAAGGATCTTGATCTAGAAATAGAGGGGTTTCTTACTAAATACATGTACAACGATAAAGCAACTAAGCCTGTCTAGAAGGCAGTTATTACGTAAGATAACTTGATAACTTGACCCAGTACTTGTATCTCTATACTGATGCCGTCCGCCTATATACATAATAAAATTCTATTTACATTAGTTTTGACAATAAGAATTATTGTTCCCTATAACATCTTTCGCATTTATTTTGATTGCAACTAATTGCAGTTTATTTATATGAGTTTACACACGATGCTGTCCGCCTATGCATGTACAATTCGGAATGAAATTTTAACTTAAAAAGAATAAAACGCATAGAAAATCATTTTCAAGGCGGTTCTAGAGATTTTGAAAAGGAATGTTCGGGCTGTATTATTTTCATTTTATCCAAATTGTGCACGAAAATAGCATAATATTCCAACGAAGTGAAGGTCGAACACCTCCTCTCTAGATCCGCCAATGATGTACTTGTATATTCGGTACTAATCTAGACTTAAATAAATAGAAAAAAATTAGTCTTGTGATCACTAATACACTCCCATTCCATTGTTTATTGGATTTCGATGTCCTCCAAATGAACAATAAACACAATGTTTTACACCATAATTGGGTGGTCAAAACAAAAACTTGATTCAGTTGATCGAATTTCAATGAAAAAGGGGGTCACTATATAACTAACGCATCTAGTGGGAAAATAGTCTGGACTCACGTAAAATATATAGATACTATTCGAATAAGAATCTATTGCAAGCTTTATAAACAGTTTCAGTGTGATTAAGTCGTGAAGTTATACTGTACGATATAAATATATATATCATATTTAGATTAAAATAAAACTTTTTTGCATATGCATTATAAGTATTTGTTCAAACCCTATATCGTCTACCCTATATCGTGTACCCTATATCGCATACCTTATATCACTCCTTTTACAGACCATACTTGAAGCAAGGTTAAAAAATATGATATAATGAACATGACATGTCAAAATCTGTATCGCATGCTGTATCAACCCTCGACCCATATCACCTCGCGGGCCGGTGTGATATTATAGGAGTCTCACGGTTGATACAGCAATCGATACAGATTTTGACATGTAATATTCAGTATGTATCTTGGGATTATTTGAATATATAAGACCAGGTCGAAATTCGACAGAAAAACTACCAAAGGAATTTTGTCGATTGTCATATATGATCTCTAAATACATGTAAATCTCTATTCCTTGAAGGTAACTATATTACTCGCCGTAATAGTAAGATACATGTATCTAATACTCGAGGCACGTCTTAATACAAACTTAAGTAAGACCCCAGTGATTTTGACTACGTATTGAGCTAGTCAAAAGTACGTTGTATGCAGCGTACTGGAGTCAAAAATAAGTCATCGAACAATACAACGTTGCACGCGCATAGAATGCAGATATTATATCTTAAGCCGTTTTTATGAACATATGCTTAAAATGATACAGTTTGATAAGTTTTGCCAACATGCACTAAGGATACATTTTTGCCAAGATGCCCCGGGTAAATGTTCTCTTTGTCAAAAAATCTGAAAACGGTCCAAAATGCAAATTTGTGCCCAGAAAAACCTATACAATGTACCACTATCATACTGAAGGATCGGATCCATCATCAACAACGATAACCTGATTATGAAAATAATTTTAGTTTATATAATCTAAATTCTACAAAATTGCAAGGATTGACAGACGAGCGAGGTTAAATGGTTTATCATAGAAGTAAAATTTACGAAAATATCCGTTCACCAAAATAAAAGGAATTTCAAGAACTCGACAACAACATAATACAACTGTCAAAAAGAGGATATTGGTTTGAACTAAGGAACCGCATCAGTGGAAAACCCGGATGAATTGGACAACAATATTTTGGCTGTAAACAGATAAAACACATACAAAAAAAAAAAAAAGAAAAGAAAAAAGAAAATAAACAAAGAAAGAGAAAAAGAAAAAGAACAACACCAATACATCTTTAAAAGAGCTGAATTTTTGTTCTATGTTCAATAGTTTGTTTTTGTTTTTTCCAGGTCCAAGTTGAAAATTGGATGGATATTCAAAATTATTTTGTGTTTTAGTTTTTTCTTAAACGCCTATGTAAGAGAGAAACGGAAATGAATCTTCTGTACTTTCCCCTTTGGGATTGATTTTGATAATGTCATTGCTTTCTCTGGCTGATTGTTAAATCATTCTTCAGCAATTCCCGATTTCACATGTCAATGGAAATCATTTAATGGAAAATTTAGTTGACTAACGTTTTTAAACATGGTAAATGAAATCAAACGAGCAAACAATGATTTGTCACAGACGTTAGACGGAAAATTGAAAAATGCATCAACATTGCCCTAAACTTGGCAGAAAGTGAAGACAGTGTCAGTGTATCAATTAACGATAATTGGAGGGGGGATTGAGCAACACATTTCACCTGTTAGAAGGTGAACAGGGTGATCTTCATTTAATGGCGGCAGATCAAATGAGGCGGAAACAAATCACTTTATTTAATTTGATTATATTACGGTTTGTTTAAGAAACGATCAATCTTCAATCTGCAGCTTAATTTGTTCAAATGCAGATGTTGGAAAATACGAAACTGCGTCTAATCAAGCCGAGGATCAATCTATCTTGCATGTTACATAGAATTAATTCATCATTCAATTTCATATACACATGTACTTTAATTACAATTAACAGTGCACGTGCTATTTACTAGCACTTTCTGCATCTTTAAAATTGTCGTAATTTTTAACTATTATACAAACATACACATGTATGTGGTGACACGAAACGGTCTTAGTCAAGGATGAATTTTCAACCATAGTCCCTTCAATTGGAAGTATGAAGTAGATATGAAGTATCTAGCTCAGAAAGGCTTTCGTGTTATTCAAGTTCAGTTTATAAACGTTACAAAAGTGGGTGACATGTGCATTTCTAAATCCCATAAAATTCACTACTATATCCAACTCAGAAACTGTTTCAGTCCACATAACCAGTCTTAGTTAACCTTTCGGTCGTTGCGCTTTTGAGATAAAACAAATGTATTGTATATTGTATTAGAAATTGGGACTTGGCAAGAGTGATCGTCTTGGGTTTATTAAAATTAAGGGGGGGGGTTAGGAATGAATGCATAGTTTCCTTAAAAATAGATCTTTTATCACATAAAAAGGACTACAGTTACCGAAAAGTCTGAAAAAGTATCGTTTGTTCGTAATTATATCAACGGTACCGGGATTCTAGAGCAAGTCACCCGATTTTAGAGCAAATCGCATTCGGACCTTTTCCGATGTAGTTATAGCAAGCCAAAATCAGTAGAATATTTAGTATCTTTTATTTTCGAATGACAAAATCTAGCACTATTCTGTTGAACACAGTGCATAGTAAGCTGAAATAGACCCCTTTGTGCTAACTGTGGGATAGTCGATGAGCATGCGTAGAGCATGCTCACTATACACTTCCGCGAGGAAAATTCTTTTGTTCTACCCAAGCCATACCTCGCAGAAATGCACATTGAGCATGCTCACCTACTTACCACAAAAGGGTCTATTATTATTAAGTAATTGATTCAGTCTGGTCATGTCAAATGTTTTATTTAAGACAATCAAACTTTTTTTTCAATAATTACATATATTTTATAATAAATTCTGCAAAATACTTTTGTAGCTGAATTTGAAAAAGTGAAAAACAGAAAACGCGATCGTCATCTTGTTTGTTGGAAAACATAGTGAGATCAAGTCACTAACAAGAAGCCATACAAACCTTATTTTCAATTTCCTCAAATTTCTTTCGGAGAATAAATAAGCATTTTATTAGCTGATTTATTATAAAGCTTCCGTTAAGCCAGGTTTTACTGTAATTCAGTACTTATAAATGGTTATACAGGACGGTATAAATGGACATTTTTTTGCAATTGTTTTCGACAAGCAGTTTTCTTAACGCAGACGGTAAGACGACGAGGGCATGACAACAACACAACGTGACACCCAAAATGTCTGCTTTGCACGAAGACGAAAGAAACTGCACGCACATGTCTTTCCGTTTACTTCACAATCGTAATTCTCGTGGTTTTTTTTATAGTTCGTTTTGTTTTGTTTTGTTTTTTGCTTTCTTAATATCGGAAGAGTGATAAATTGTAGCGCTCAACTAAATTCCATGAATGTATTAAGATGAACGCGTGTCGAGCTTTTCGTTTTCCTTAAAATAATGCCGGTGACAATTACGTAATACTAAGTCCATGATGCCAGCGCCCGAAAAAAACATGTTGCTTAATTAAAATTATATCGGTGTATATAACCATGCATGTACTGTAGTAAGGAGGAGATAACCCAGACATTTATTTAATAAGAGCACCTGTCTAAAAATATTTGAAAGGGGGTTTCATGTGCTCATTTTTACTATCATTTTTTTTTTTAAAAATATAGCGAATGCAAAAAGTTTCCTACAAAAGAAAGTCAGCAGGCTCTAAAGTGATGAGGGATAAAATTCGGCAAGAGTTAAATTATATTTTTATTTTGATAGTCTAATTAGAAATTCTTTTAGTTTATTTAGGTATCACGCATTTTCAGTATTAATCATTACAGACAGGTGATCAGGGGAGGTAATTTGTCAAAACCAAGTTAAGACTTAATTCAAGCATTCCATTGCATTCCAGTTTTTTTTATGCGCCTAACAACAGATTGACATGAGTATCACGATGCGAAGATTATGGTTGAGAAGCGAGCGTCTTTATACCTACTATACTGAAACGGCTCTCGTTTTTATTAGCATTGCAAATGATTTACTCCAACATTTTTTCTGTAAATGAGTTTTTTTTTTGTATAAGTAAAAGAGCAACAAGTACTTTATATATACTACAGTATATTGTTCTAGCCTCGGTAACGACTGCACAGTCGATAGTAATATCCATTTTCTTTTATTTTTATTTGGCAGTTGCTCATTTACTTTTGTAACTAAGTATGTATTATTTTGAGTTCTTTGTTGTGTGTGTTTGTTTTCCATGTCTGCATAGTCCTTGGACTATACTCTTTTAATTTCCGCTAGAATCTTGGTCCCTTTGATTACTCTTTGCAAAAAAATGCAAATTTTACTTTTTCAAATGGTTGTAAACAAAAACAAACCATTTGTTTTCGACTATTTCTGTTGTTTTCTTTTTAAATCATACGAAAGGGTGCCCATACAGAACTAAATAATGTATCAATGAGTCAACTAAGTTTCAGATTACACTTTCACCAAAAAACTCTGATATTCATTCACAATTTCTCAAAAGCTATGAATATATTGCAATTTTCTAGAGCCTTTTTGATAGACACTAAAAGCTCCGATTCCCTGAAATGAAGTAGCTTTGGATGAATTATTACAAGTTTCATAGCAAATTAGTCAACCTAAGAGTTTGAATGGCATACATGCAAAAAATTTAAAGTTAGAAAAAGTATAAAAGTTGTACCTTACCAAATTTTCACACTGGAACAATCAAAACAATAGAGAAAAGATTCAATATATAAGATTTCCATCGACAACAAATTGGCTCCGTATACTCTGATAACGGACTATCTTATACTTGAAACTGACATTGATAAACAAGTCGCAGGAGCGTTTGTTGATAAGCAAGTCACACAGACGCTTTACGCCCATGACGTTACATCTTCTGTTTAGTTTCTCAAAGAACCGGTCGTCCTCGCGAAATCTGAGCTTTAGTGTCTGTTTTTTGTTAATTGTCTTGATAACTCTTGAAATTTATTTATAATTTTGTTCTCGTAAAAACAGGTGAATACTTGGGGACCTATCAATCGCTGCCTTATGCCAAGTAAATATAATACTAGTTGATGACTTTCGCACCAACATATTTATCGAAAACACGGAGAATCGAAGCAGATTTTGCGTGTTATACATGTATATTGAGTTTCCAATGAAACAAAAAAGTAAGACAAAAGAAACAAAAGTAAATGAGCAACCAATAAAAACTGGGAACACGAATCAGGTGCATTGGCAGTGTACGTGTCCTCTGCATTTCCAGAAACATCCGCCGAGTGGCTCATAAAAATCCCATATTTAGCATTAAAAAGTATATTGTACTTTGGATAATGTTTAAGAATCTGTGCAGATGTAAAGATAGTGACGGACGGACAGACAGATAAATAAAATATATATGGGGTTTCCATTGATGGTGTATAGCACTTAAAACATTAAACGCATTTTAAACAAAAAATGGCAAGCTTTCAAATACGATAAATGGATCATACCATGAAATTTTGGGATCCCTCGTTATATGTATTGAACTCGCAATACACAGGGGAAAAATGCAATATAATGTTTTTCATATGTTCATATGTTTTTAAAAATATGATAAACACATGTTTTTCTAATGTGAAAACATATATGAAAAACATACGTTTGGAAGTGAAGAAAAAGGCTCCTGAAAAACATGTTTATAAATAAAAAAAATAAACTTCACCGTATGATTTCCGATAAAAGAATGTGAAGATAATTAAAAGTTGGAAAAAAAACTTTATTAGCACATTATCATATACAATAGTGTTAAAATTTCCTTTGTATAGATACACGATATCATAATATTGACGTATTGGACTAGTCAATAAAGGTACTGATTGCGTATTGTTTTCCTCGGCTACGCCTCAGTCTGATATGGCTAGGCTCGGTCCAATAACTCAGCCAATATAGAAAACCTTGTGCAATAATACTATAATATCATAAAAGTCGAATATCAGTATGGCATAGTTATCGTAAGGAGAAGAATCGCTGTCGTCCATAGAACTACGAGAATAAGATATGCAAGCCTCATAAACACCGATTAATAAATCTATGCTGATAAACTTAAGACGAGGTATAATAACTGTTCAAGGGGAATCAATTTTCGTGGATCCGACAGACTAAACTTACCAAAGTAATGAAACTTTTCTGATAAAAACTTTAGAGTTTCTACAAAAATCTACGAGCGAAAACTTAAACAAACCTCGTAAAAGTAATGAATAATAGTACACCGCATTGGCGTATAAAATAGTTAAACCTGTCTAAACCAAACCCTGAATATGACAATCCAAAGACTTGTCTAAACCTGACACTTCTAAAAGTCTCTTAGTATTAGTATGAATTCAAAAATATTTTGAAGCATGGCTAACCAACTACTTGTCTTAAGGAGGTAGACCTAGGGTAAAGGACACAACTCTTACAAATCATTGGAACGTTTGTATTCGCCACGACAATCTCATGTAAGCATCAAAGTAACTTGGATTGATTTCATTCTGTTTCAAAGGAAAGCTTGAAAGGCTTTGGTGATATTGAATATAATACAAACATATCACTAATTTCAAGAGTTATGTCCCTTACCCTAGGTCAACCACCTTAACTACCACAAAATTTACAGTCAAAACGGGGTTCGGTTTAAACAGATTTCACTTTACAAAGGGAACAATTATAAACCTGAACTCAATCATGCGTGATTCAATGTTGTTATCGTGTTATTCATACCGATGAATTTTAGACATGCTTCTGTAGCATGCCTACAGTATATATATATACTGCTGTTGTTGATATGTAACACATGCACATTATTTGCATGTGTCGTCTTTCATCTAACTCAGTTATCTTATCATTCCAGATAAACCTGTTGAAAGCAACCAGCATATTGTCCTCCATCTTGTCTGGCAGTGGCATACCGGAAAATATTGGCTTGGTTCATGGGGTTGGTTTATGGGTGTGGCCAGAGAGTTAACTAGAGTCAACTTCTCCACCCAAACTTCAAGCCCACTGGTTCCAATATGCCTCAGTCTCTGATTAGTTCTGAAATCTATAGATTCATTATATTTTCTAATTTGTCATAAGATAAAAGAAAACAACTCGTTAAAGTTGATTAATCACTCAGATAAATATGATACTACCCAAGATCATTTATAACGGTGTAGAAAATATGTGATGCGAGATAATGCAGGAATATCTGGTATGTGTTAGTGTAAGATATAATGTCTAACTCACTAATCTTGTTAATTTATAGTCAATACTTTCAGTGCAGCTATACCGCCCTTACATACATCAAGAGCATATTACAATGTAAGACAAGAAAAAAAAGGGATTATTTTGTTTTTATTTTTCTTTGCAATTTTAATGTTACTAGTATCTATTTTGTTTTGCATCTATACGGTTTTTTGGTTGTTGTTTTGTTTTGTTTTTTATAGTAGAAACCGCAGTGACTTACAGGAATAGTTGTATGAAAATTATTCGCGTAAGTATTTAAAAATACATGTATAAATGCGTAATACAAATTTAAAAATCTGGGCATATTGCATTTGTGCGTAAAAGTTCGCCATAAAACTGTATATTAAATAAACAAAGGGGCCCATCTTCCCGACTCATCTGCTCATAGAAATGGTTGTGAAATTTTCCACGAATTTTTAAAAATAACATTGGAATATTGCGTGCATGTTTGTTTCCCTTATCGCATGGTTTTGAATTTTGTGCATGTTCTGTTCTTTTTTTTTCTAAAAGGTCTAATTACCTTTTTAATGCAAGTTCGTCAATGTTTACATGTATGCACACTATATATAAGGTTATTGCATGAATATTGGTGAATATCATAGCCCGAACATATATATTGCACGAGCGTGCGAGTGCAATATGATACTCCGAAGGCCAATCGTTTTTATTATATAATAGGAATCAAGTGTACCTGAATTATTTTAAGCTGAGGTGGGATTTTTACACTTTGTATATTGTGCTTTTAATCACTTCATTTTATCTTTGTTTTTAATTCAAACATGATCAATAAACTTTGATTACCATTCGGTCATGTAAACTATCAGAGGAGTCGACATCGATTGGCTATAATGATTCTTTACTTTCTCGGTTGGTTATAATTAGCGTTGAACTTTAAATTAAAATGTACAGCTATCGAAAAGGAATCATTGCCAGAGTAAGTCGTTTTAAGTTGGATACCAGCCATTTGTACACCATATTTAAAGAGTAATCAAGGGAACCAAGGTTCTTGCGGAAGTCAAAAGAATGTAATCCAGGGACAAGGACCAGACATGGAAAACAGATATAACAAAGAAGATGAAATAACCAAAATAATACATACAAATTAAGTAAAAAAGTAAATGAGCAACTCGTACTCAACTAAAAACTCGGAGCATGGACCAGGTGCACCGGTAGGCTAAGCGACCTCTGCTTGAAAAAGTCAAGTCCAGGGTAGACGAAAGAAGAAGGAAAGCTATACCACGTTGAATAAATCAGTTTTCATGGTGCAAATGGATACACCATGAGGATTCACGAGTTCATGATGACGACCATAAAATTTCTGTCCCTTATGTAAAGTTTACGGTTGTATACTTTTTCTGCTGATTTCTGATTTTGTCAACGGCCAGTATTTGATTTACTTTGGTTTTTTTATTTTTCTAGCCGTTCTACTCTGTACAAGAGATAGGCGATGCCTGTCCAGTTTCGCCATTTTATTTTGTGCGATATGAAAATTGACATTAGGAACGTCTCTATATTAGTCCCGGAATATAAACCTTAAAAATAGAGCAAGAAACGGAGTAAAATATAGACGAATGATGTTCTATTGAATTGAATTGACAAAAAAATATATTTCTATATAATAATATCTGTTATGTTTAAAGTTTTTTGTATTGCAAATAAATTGGCACTTGTAATATGTACGTATAGTTCAAATTGTGGGCTGAAAAAAAAAAAAAAAAAAAAAAACGTTTTGTGACTTTTGTGTTTATTTTTAACAAAATACAAAATTGACATAGAGTATATGTACTGTTTCCTAATAGAGTTACAGAAATGTATCATGTTTAGTATATCACGACATCGCTTTGGTGGTCACGTGGTAGTGTTCTCGCCTAAAGTATGGGGGGGGGGGGCAAGTCACACCAAAGACTTTAAAATTGGTAGCCATTGCTTCTTCGCCAAGTAAGCGGCAAATAGGAGATAGATTGATGATGACGACTAGTAGCTCTTAGTCAAAATAATGCATCCACGTGGGGTCATATACCTATTCGTTTTGGCTCCTAAGTACCAGTTCATATAAAATTCAGACACTGCCTATGATAAAGTGATTCATGGTGTAGAGAAACCCACCAAACAATTATTTTTGGTCTACAAATGCTATACTTTTACAAAACATCAATCCTTTATGTATCCAGATCTGTCCTTTTGAAAAAAATAATGCCTTTATCTCCAAACAGTCAACCAAATCAAACAAAATCAGGAACGGTAACTCTTGCAACGTGCCATTTAATGTACAATCGTAGTAATTTTTATTTCAAAAGCGAAACACCCAAATGAAAAAATAAGACTGGTTATGTGACCAGTGACTTTCTGAACAAGGACTGAAACTGAATTCAGCAAATGACATATTTCCGCATAGACACAATCTTTTATAAAAGATCGTTCCATTTCGCCGCTGTTAAAATTTGGAATGAACTACCAGCAACCATAAATTACTTTATAACTCTTTATATTTATTAAAAGAAATTATTGTTTCAACACTTTTTCACAATCGTGCGAAATGTTAATGAGTAATTTGTCTCGTAAATGTATGGAACCTAATGTTAATATTGAGAACATAACTTAGTGTAGGTTTAAACTGGTCTGGAGTTGGTATGTCAGTTAACTGCTTGAATTTCTTTGTTTGGTATTTGTGTAACGAATAATCAGTTTCTTTATTTCTGTTTCAACAAGAGACTCAGACCTTTTTGAATTGATTTTTAGATGTGTTTAATTGTGTAATATTTTTCCAGTGGTCAGATTTAAAAGGGGGAGGGTTGTGATACGTCAAAGTACTCTAACCCCGCCGCATTTTTTCCGCCCGTTCCAAATCAGGATTTTTTGGCCTTCATGTGTATTGTTCTGCTTACACTTTCAATTTACCTTTATGTTGCTGGAGTACATGTATATAGGGGCAAAAATTTCGCTGTACCTGTGTATAATGTTGTTTTGGGGCCAGCTACAGCCTGCCCTGTGGTTTTGAGGGTTTCCTCGTCGTTCACTGAAGACCCACGGGTAGCCTTGAGCTTACATTTTCATCCCGATGGGGTTGATGTCTCTTTGACATATTCACCATATCCATTCTCGTTATATTGTTTAAATTTTGTCAGTGTTTTAGAGGTCCCAAGTGAAAATTAAAGTTACCTATTCTTATCTATCTCTTTAAATAAAGAATGTTTTTACTTACTTTTCGTCCTGAACTGCCATAGTACGTAAAAACGCAATCAATCAATCAATCAATCAATCAATCAAACGAACCAGTATGTGTTATGGACTATCTTTAAAAGTATGTCGCATTAATAAAGGAGAAATGTATGTGTAGCTTCAGCGGGAATCTATTAAATATACTGAAACAAAACAGATTTTATAGTCATAACCGGATTTATTTTTAGCATTTTTTATCCCACTGAGCGTCAACGCAAGTGCACATGACGTTGTCGTTAAAATCGCTGATTTTTCTTTTAATTCTCAGAAGCATGCCAGTAACTCTTTCTAGGAAATAACAGACAGTAAGAATTGAAAAGTGTAAAAAGGTTATCTTTAACATTTTCAACATACAAATACACGGATATCAATCGTTACATGTAATATTTAGGCAGAAATTTAATTATATCGCTGTAAATTAAAAGTTTTCAATGCTACAAAAACACGGCATGTGATGGTTTATTTTTAATTAAGAGTTGGTAGGAACAAAACTCTTTTGTAATTGTAGTGATCATATCAAATCAATAAACATCTTGACACATAAAATTAAACATTTTAAAAGTACTAATAATACGGTATTTACACCATGTCTTACAATTGCACCTCTTACAATAGGGTATGTAGGTCTCGTCACGTGACTCCGTGGTTTCGTAAGAATGGATCCTACTCTACCATTCAAATGTATGGAGATTCGTCATTAACATAGCATTGAGTTCCATATTAAAAGCGAAGTATCTTTTTGGGGTAAAAATACTGATTAAAAATGACAAATATCTAGTTCCAAGGGATAAAAATGTTAGGAATAGTATAAAATAGATTTTGCATTGTGAAGCAGCGTTTGGATTTTCCCAAAGTACACAATAAAATGCAGATCGGTCTTCGGATTTCAATACGTTCTACACCAGAAATTCCGGAAGGGAAACTGAAACAAGAAAGACACTTACAAATCCTATTGCAATAGGAAAAAAAAACCCTGCCCATCTCTCAAAGACATCTAAATCACAACCTTTTTCTAACTACAATCAACATTATCAGCTGCATTCAATTTGACACCTTCTGTAACTTCGATCTTTGCCCTAATCATGTACCCTTTGACCTTGTCCCGGCTAGCACTCCTCCTGATCAAAGTGTCTGAATCCGAGCCAGCCAACAATGATACTCACACCTTTGTCCATTGAAAATAGTTATCTGCTTATTTTTTTGAATTTTTTTTTACCCTTACAAATATGCGACTTTGAACATTTCTTCGCATGCGTAAGAACTGTAGAAAAATCTAGCAGTATACAAGAAGCATGTACAAAACATATAGAAGGAAGACATGTAAATTTGAATTTGGCGTTTTTTGTTTTTGTTTTTTGTTTTTGTTTTTTATCAGGAGGAGTGCTAGCCGGGATTACTGAGAAAAAGGGGGTTGCTAGGACATTATTTGTCTTTTTCTTATTTTTTCACATGAAAATGACAAATTTTCCATTAAAAGGCGGTGCCAACCCCCTGCGCCCCTCTGGATTCGCCACTGATTTGTATTGCTGTTTACATTGAAGATATGGCTAATACTTCACAGTTAAATCTGGTCTACCAGTATCTGATTGAACAGTTCTCAGCCGGTTAACTGCTGTATATAGAAGCATGTAATTTATATGATCCAGTTTTTTTGCCAAATTAATGAGGTTGAAATGAAATAGAAATACTTAAAAAATTGAAAATTTTATGTAAAGGAACATCAGTTTTAAAGAGGTAGACCTAGAATAATATTAAATTTCACTAAAGCCTTTCAAGCTTTACTTTGAAACAGAATGAAATCGGCCCAAGTTACTTTGATGCTTACATGAAATTGATGTAAAATGCTGAATACAAACATTCCAGTGATTTGTTAGTTATGTCCCTTACCCTGTGTCTACCTCCTTAAATGAAAAGACATACTAAGTTACGATATGTGATGCTCTGCATAAAAAAAAATGTGTAGAACTGCTTAACTAGCAAATAAATCACATGCACGTGTACAATTGGATGTATATTTTTTTTGCTTTTTTTATCATTGAAAATTGTAATTTGAAAATGCACGTTTCTTTTGAACTTTGCGCCTTTTATAGGCTATAGCATTCAAATCATTTTATATAATAGATATATTTGAAAGAAACATACAGTAATATGAAAGCCGTATTAATCAATATCATATATATTTCAATTTAATCTTCAACTTGGGAAAGAATGCTTCCCATTGGAAATTTAAAAATCTCCTTGGGAAAATGTTTTTCCTATTGGAAGTATTTTGTTCCAATGTTGCACTTGATGGGTATACGTGGCGTTGCAATTTCAAATTCGATATTCCAATTGGAATACAAATTTTCCTATCGGAATAAATTTTCCCATTTTATGTTTCATGAAAATTTTTAAAAAGGATTTTACTTATATCACTATAAGAATATTTGATTTTTTTCCAATCTCATTGTGCACAATCTGATGTATGATACATTATGTTAACTCTAAAAATGGCGATTTGGGGATTTGCAAAAAATAGAATTGGAAATTTGAACTAGAAAGAGTTTTAGGAGGTAGACCTAGGGTAAGGGACACAAATCTTAGATATCATTGGAACGTTTGTATTCAGCATTGTACATCAATGTCATGTAAGCATCAACGTAACTTGGAGTGATTTCATTCTGTTTTAAAATAAAAGCTTGATAGGCTTTGGTGAAATTGAATACGAAACGAACATAACACTGATTGTAAAAAATATGTCCCTTACCCTAGGTCAACCTCCTTAACCTTAACATCATAATAGACATACACAGGTATCCGTAACGCTATAATTAGAAAAATATACATGAAAATCTTAGAATTTTTATTCTCTACTGTTTTATGATATTTATATTTGCATGGAGAAATTCACTCAACAAAACGATACCCCCATCCCCACCCCACCCCAGGAATTGTGCATATTAAGTCAATATCATTTTTATTTTTATTTTTTTTTCTTTAAAATAAAAGCAACCAACAACAAAAAAACCAACCAAAAACCCTAAAATGGGCTTAATACATCTCTATCGTACAAAATTTGTTTATATACAAAGGGAGATAAAACAAAATATAGCAAAAATTTTTTCACGAAGTATTTGTATAAAAAAACAATGTTGCTTATTGCATGATTTGTTCATCATTTAGTTTTTTTTCCTTAATCTCTGTTTACAGTACACGTGCAGTTTAATTTCCAAAGTTTTCTTTTGTCCCTGATTCAGTAAGTGTCTGTTTTCTGGGCTTAACCCTTGAATAAAAATGGAAATAATTTCTGTATTCTTCATTTAAGTCATCAAAAATAATATCTATCTTATAAGTCATGATTAGCTGAAATTATATCCACAATCATTATGACATTTTCTAACTGGAGACAAAGCAAAGGCGTATATTAAAATTCAATTAATTAGATATAATATTGTGAAACGCCAACAAGGGAACACGGACGATGGCACGTTTTGTCTACAAAACATCTGATATGAAAACAAAATGATTGTAGGCCATTTCAAATAAAGGTAAAAAAATCGAAGAGATGATGAAGTCATTTGCTGTAATAGGAAAGTTATAAGAATCAGCAATTCTCCTGTGGAGTCCTTTTTCTGTGACTTCCATGTTTCGTCTCTTTACATGATTATCATTAGAACCATTGGTACTGATAGATCCCTTGACGCTTCTATTTTGTGCTGATAATTAAATCCTTATATAACATAATTATATGTTTTAGCACATGCCTTTGTAAGATCTCTAAAGGTGGGTGCATGGTATTTCATCTTCTTTTACTTAAATGTATTCAGAACATCAAAAACACTTTCCGATGAAAGACAGTGGCAATATGAAAAATGTGGTTTAATCACTAGTTACGTAGTGTTTTTCTTATTTGTCTGAGTTACAGGTCCTAGGCTAATCATAATTAATGAAACCTTTATTAATTACTACAGGCTTTGACTGTTATTTTATGTACCGTAAACTGCTGAAACTCGTTTTAAAATAAAAATGTACACTATGTAGTATGTATAAAGATTTTCTCTACTTATGCTTGTCTTTAGAGCAAGGTTTCATTGCATGTTGCCATGAAGACATTTGTAACCTCCGAAGTCACCCTAAAGGTCTACTGTTACATATTTTTTTATATGCAGCTTATAAAGGGCGAGATGAAAGGTCAATCATGTTACATATTAAGCCTCTAGAGGTACTCGAATATGCTAATAAGCCCGGGCCAATACGGGGAAAATCCGAATTGACCTTGCAGATTCTTGTATTGGCCTTATAGGATAGCATTATTGATGTGACAATTTTATCCGTATTTATTCAAATATACTCTAGGTAATTGATAATTGGTTATCGTGTAACAGTTGTCTTTACATGAAATAATTTAATGAGGTAGACCTAGGGTAAGGGATACAACCCTTACAAATCATTGGAACGTTTGAATTCAGCAATTTTACATCAATGTCATGTAAGCATCAAAGTGAATTGGATTGATTTCATTCTGTGTCAAATGAAAGTTTGATACGCTTTGGTGAAATTGAATACGATACAAACATATCATTGACTTCATGAGTTATGTCCCTTGCCCTTAAAAGCTATTCGTGATTTGTTACCTTTACAAATATTGCTTGATTTTGATATTAAAACGATATATTGAATATCGGACATATCTACACGTTTTTTTGTACATTACAACGTTTACACTTAACCCATTTTTCATTCTGGACGTTTTTTAAAATTATTACATCTTATGCAAAAATGATTCGCAACTACTATTTTGATTTCTTTTATTTATGCCATATAAACATATAAACTTTAGTTTTTTTTATAGCAGCAATTTCTGAAAAACAAATGAGGGTGCTTCATTTATATATATTAGTGAAACACACACACACGTTAACAAACAAATAACAAAGAAAGGCTTTACATTAATCTAATAAATATATAAAAAATGTTAATTTTCGTTAATAGTAAGTGGGAAAGAAAAAACATACGAAATTGATTTTAAACACTTTGAGACGCTAATAATTTTTTTTAACTCCGAAAATAGATACCCATGAAAATATCAACTTTACAGAATCCGCGAAAATAAGCAACCGTGAAAAATAATTCGTTTTCAGTATGTGAAACTTGATAGCCTCCTTTGAGTGACCAGAACAGTAGTATGACGATAATTGAGCACTAGTGTGTAAACCGTAACACATGTATATGTAGACACCGTTTTTCTGATATGTAACCAGGATTTGGGTTATGTTTAAATCTTGTTATAAACCAACGAAAAATCAAAATAGCACAGATTGAAAGCAAAAGTTACACACACACAAAAAAAACTGTTCCACCAGGGTTCTGTCGATATTGCTTCCATTTTGAAAACGGTTTATCTACCTTCTTACAGACTATGTTTTGTTTAGGCTAACTAATCTATTACACAATCGGTTATATCTATGTCACTATATTGTTCTATTTACAATCAGCTGCCTGCAATTACAAAAAAGGAGACAAGAAATTGGATATACTCGATAGGAATAAAATGATTACTCGCCCTTTAAATCCTAGTTTGTTGAAGATGTCCCCCCTTTCTGGTTGTTTGTAATTGTTATTCTACCCCGGACTTGACTATTTATGAGCGGGTGTTTCTTGAAAAGCATAGGACGCTTACCCTACCGGTGCATCTGGTTCATGCTCCTAGTTTTTAGTGGAGTCCGAGTTGCTCATTTGCTTTTGTTACTTTGTATGTATGATTTTAGTTACTTCATGTTCTTTGTTGTGTTTGTCTGTTTTCCATGTCTGGTCTTTGTCCCCGGATTACATTCTTTTGACTATCTCTATAATTTTGGTTACCTTGATTACTCGTTTTATTTACCTGATCAATCTGGAAAATCCATTCAGCTGAAGTAATTTCTGCAACGAGGGAAATCTGACTGATTTGTGGAATACCAGCAGCTGGAGTTAATGTAAGAGACCTGTTGACGCCTATTACTTGACCACTTCCTGCATCTACTGTAATTCCATTCCAGGTTATCCAATAGTTTTTGAAAGAAGCACAGTCATCAAAAAGGTATGGGTGCTTGGCTATTGAATTTCCAGTATTTGTCTTATACATTATCATTGACTCCATGCCATTCTTTACTCCAAAACTTATCCAAAACTCATAGTGGTCAAAGCTCCAAAACCCAATTATTACTTTGTTGCATGCTTTTACTTTGAAAGACAATAAACCTTCTTTTATTGAGCTACTTAAGGCTGGTACAAATATTTTCTGGTCACCTATTATAAATGATTATAGTGTATATCGGGTAAACATAAAAGTATATGTCTTCAATACAGACCTGGCAAGTAGTGCTTACAAATATTACTATAGTACTTTGAGAACCGATTTGTTCAACTTGTCATTGTTTTCACTCCCTCTCTTGTCTTCCCCTGACTTGACTTTTTATGATCAAAGTGGCGTGTTTTTCTAGAAAAGCAGAGGACGCTTACCCTAATAAATATAATGAAATAAAATTATTAATATGAAGGAAATAGCAAAAGAGCAATTTGAAAGTAATCTTGACAATTTCATTGTGGAAAATGCAGGAAATTACAAAACCTATTGGAAAATAATGAAAATGCTACTGAAATCAGGAAAAGCTACTAATAACACCCTCCCAGTACATGATATAATAAATGATTTCAATTTAAGGAGGTAGACCTAGGGTAAGGGACACCATTCCTAAAAATCATTGGAACTTTTGTATTCAGCATTTTACATCAATCTTATGTACGCATCTAATTAACTTAGATTCATTCTATTATGTTTCAAATGAAAGCTTGAGAGGCTTTGGTGAAATTGAATATGATACAAATGTACAAATATATCATTGATTTCATGAGTTATGTCCCTTACCCTAGACCTACCTCTTTAAATGAAATGACATATTCAGATGAAACGAAATGTACGCTTCTGATTTTTTGTACTATTTTATTAATGGATGACGAAAGTCATTTGTTGCCAGACTTCGTCAGCAGAACAATATAAAAGATAATTATATTTTTTATATCAGGATTGAAGAGCAAGAAGTTAACGACATTATCCTATCTCTAAAACCTAACAAAGCATCGGTATTATTAGTCACAAAATGTTTAAATCGTGTCTTGAAAAAATTGCAACCCCCTTGAAAAATTATTTTTAACAAATCATTAGAGCTCTGCAAATTTCCATCTAGCTGTAAGATGGCTAATGAGATACTCATATTTCAAAAGGGTGATTTCTCGTTACCGTCTAACTACAGACCTATTTCATTAATTAGCCCTGTTAGTAAAATAATGGAATGAATTGTGTTTAAAAATATTTATAACCACTTTCGTGAAAACAAGTTAATTTATAGCTATCAGTCTGAGTTTAAGCCGAAACATTCCACCGTTCATCAGTTGGTAGAAATGAATAACTACATTTTTAATACTTCAGAGAAAACAGATATAAACAGCTTTGTTTTCTTTTTTAAACGGCTTTCAACAAAGGATAGCACAAAGAATTAATGTATAAATTAAAATCTTATGTAATTCGAGAAGATATTCTGAAATGGTTACAAAGCTATCTGAATGATAGGAAATAAAACGTCGTTTTTAGTTCATCAGCCTCGTCAGAAAGCAATCTCTCATTAGGTGTGCCTCAAGGTTCAGTACTTGGACCTCTCTTATTTGATGCTTTCATTATCACTATAGCTGATAATCTTAGCTCTTTGTGCGGCTTTTTTTACAGAAGTTGACATATCATTTAACTACTCTAATTACGGTAGTGAGCAAATAACAACGGTCATTAGTCGTGATTTAAATGAGTTGAATAAATGGGTAAAAAACAGCTCATGACTTTAAATGCAGAAAAAAACTGAGATTATGCTATTCACTAATATCGAAATACCGATGTTTATATTTTCTGTAAATAGAGTTGAAATTACAATCTAAAATTCATCATCAACACCTAGTAATCAAAAGAATGTAATCCAGGGACAAAGACCAGATATGGAAAACAGACATACACAACGAAAAACATAAAATAACTAAAATAATACATACAAAATAACAAAAGCAAATGAGCAACTCGGACATCATTAAAAACTGGGAGCATGGACCAGGTGCACCGGTAGGGTAAGCGGCCTCTGCTTTTCTAGAAATACCCACCGGTTGTTCATATAAAAGTCAAGTCCGTGGCAGACGAAAGAGGAAAGGAAAACTATGAGACGTTGAACAAATCAGTTTTCATGGCGCATATGGATACACCGTACCGATCCACGAGTTCATGATGACGACCATAAAACTTGTAGCAACATAACCCTGTTCCAGAAGCCTATTTGTTAGAATTCTAGCGCGATACAAAAAATTCTGTGTAGTTTCGGCAAGCTCTAGCATAACGTATGAGTTGTTATATGAACACTCCATAAGCAGGTGCTGAAGGGATGTTGCCATAGATGAAAGGAAAATTGACAATTCTGAATGAAAAATCATTATGTTTATCATAAAGTTTGGTAAATAGTTTTCCTTTATTATCAATGTCTAAGTGTAGGTCAAGATATGAGGCTGACATCACAGTGTCTGTAGTATCCTTTATCTCAAGTTCTTTGGGGTAGATGCAATGTATCAAATCCCCAATATTAGAATTATTTGAAAATAATACGTCATCTATATAGCGGAAACTGAGATTACAGGATCTAGCTATACGATATTCTTTCTTCCAGATCAGACCAGCTATAAAGTCAGCCTCATAAGAGTGAAGGAAAAGGTCAGCACGTAGAGGAGCACAATTTGTTCCCATTGGAATGTCGACCGTTTGTTGAAAAACGCGTCCACCATACTTGACAAATATGTTGTCGATTACAAATTCCAGCATTTTGTAAACATCTTCTTCTGTATATTTGGAAGATGATTTGAAATTATTTCCTACAAAGTATGAGGAATCTCTACCAAGAACTATATATTTGTATCTAGGTGTACCATCTTTTTTGGAAAAACAACTATGTATAATGTTTTTAAGTTGGGATTTTAACTGAGTATGGGGAATATAATTACACAGTGTTGAAAAATCATATGTTTTAATGATATCATATTCTGATAATAATCTTGAATTGATTGTCTCCAAAAGATGTTTCGAATTTTTTAGGATCTACATCGAAATGATACACTCCGGGATTAAAAAGTATT
This sequence comes from Perna viridis, assembly GCA_037379345.1. NCBI lineage: Eukaryota > Metazoa > Mollusca > Bivalvia > Mytilida > Mytilidae > Perna > Perna viridis. The sequence continues at coordinate 27,663,284 of CM074523.1, forward strand.
GTGGTAGGACTGCAGACCCTCTTTGACAGCTGTGAGTATAGAAGTTAAAAGTCTTAAAAGTGGTTTGGTGGTACATTCCGGAGATCCAGCTATGTAATGTTGTTTGTATGGATTCTTGTGTAGTTTAGGAATCCAGTATATAGACGGTTAATCACAATCATCGTCCTTGGTAGATAGACCAAAAAGGATAGCACAGATTTATGGTCTTCTTTGGAGAGTGTGGTAACAGTATAAGTCTTATCACAGCTATTATTTTCTACGTCTACCTCTGATAATAAACATAGGATGTAAAACGTTTTGCAGATAAAAAACAATGTTGTTGTGGGCTTTGTCTGCTGGTACGACAACATATTTGTCACGTATAGTTGACAATGTTTTTGCTAAATCGGGGTCTTTGAAAACTGATGTAGCATTGACTCATAGAAGAACGTCGAAAATGTAGAGAATTACAAATGCCCCTTAATATCGAACGAAAGCATGCTCCTAAATATTTGTGTAATATTATTCCACCTAAGGTACAATCTATTTCGAACTATCCACTGCGAAACGGAGAGGACATTTCATTGTCGTAATGTAGACTTCTGCTACAAGGGAATCTTTCAACTATTATGGATCAATCTCGACATTACAAATAAGAGAGATTGATTCAGTATCCAAATTTGAGTCAGTTTTAACCAGGAATAAAGATCGATCCATTGTACCAAAACATTTTTCATACGGGTCTAGAAAGCTAAATATACTGACAACCGAATTAAGATATTCTGTATCTTTTCTATTAAGACCTGTCCCGAGTAAATATCATCACAGATCCGCTATGAAGACGTGGAACTAACATTGAAGATGTTCACAACTACCTATTTCATATTTCTTTATATGTAGTCCAAAGACAAACTCTGTGGTACTTATCACTTAACGCAGACATTTTGCTATCTGGAAGCCAAAAATTAACATATTCAGAAAACATTAGTTTTTTTCAGCATGTTTTTCAGTACAGAAAAGTGTGTGATAGATTTATTGTTGTATTATTTGTAAATGACGCTGATATTTTTTTTTTAGTTTTTTGCTGTGATAAAGATCGCCACCACCACATTAACATTACTCATATGTATATAAATGCACTTACCAAGTCTTATACATTTATATATGATACCACTGAACGTATCGCCAATTTAATATTTGTATACATACTGCGTGTTAGAATAATTTTCCTGAGCACTAAACCATCAGAAGAAAAAATCACTGAAGGATTTAAGCAGGAATACAGTCGACACCATCCACTCTGTTGGGTAAAAGTTCCATATAGGCATTTAACATCCCTGTTACAATGTGTACTGCATTCTATTACCGATCGTACATGGACTGATTGGAAATGCGATTCACCAACGACTACTTTTTGTTTCTCCACAGAAAAAAATATTTCCACGCATTCTATTGTTCTACAGCAAATCGCTGGGAAACAAATTAAAACAACCCAAGTATTATACATTCTAATGATTCTTCTATCTTCTCTAAATCGGCATTTGTCTATACCTGCATTTATACCTTTATATCCATTCTGGTTCGTTAAAGTGTTCAGCCAATCCACTGTCTTATAAGTGAAGCGAATATAAAATAATGTGAAATTGTAATACTGGTAATTGGTAAAATTATGATTCACTTGTGTTTGTAACAAAAATGCATAAATGAGATTTTGAAATACATGAATTTTCTATTGTGCATTTGAATACAGTTATAATATTGCACACATACTTATTTATGATTTTACTGACCAATAGTCTTACTCAGACGTGTCATTCTATTTGCAATTTGAGGACGCCTACCCTTCTGGTGCACCTGTTCCATCATCCTAGTTTTTAGTGGAGTCTGAGTTGCTCATTACTTTTGTTACTTTGTATGTATTATTTTAATAACTTTATGTTCATTGTTGAGTTTGTCTGTTTTCCATGTCTGGTATTTGTCCCTGGATTACATTCTTTTGATTTCCGCTATAATCTTGGTTCCCTTGATTACTCTTGAAATCCATTCAGCCGAAGTAATTTCTGCAACGATGGAAATCTGACTGATTTGTGGAATACCAGCAGCTGGAGTTAATGTAAGAGACCTGTTGAAGCCAATAACTTGACCACTTCCTGCATCTACTGTAATTCCATTCCAGGCTAGTAGAGGACGCTTACCCTTCTGTTGCATCTGCTGCACTCCCAGTTTTCAGTGGAGTACTATTCGCTAGTTTACTTACGTGTCTTTGTCCTTATTATTGTGGTTATACCACATTCTTTGTATTGTGTGTCTACATTGTCTAGTCGTTGGATTGTGTCCTTTTTGATTAACGTCCGAATCCTTGTTTCATTGATTTGCCTTTGATTTTCATATGATTGAATGACAAGTTTATCAGAAAATCATTTGCTAAGGTAACCGCTTATTTCTACATTAAGGAGGTAGAACTAGGGTAAGGGACACAATACTTGCAAATCATTGGAACGCGTGTATTCATCATTATACATTAATCTCGGGTAATTTTGACTGATTTCATTCTGTTTTAAATGAAAGCTTGATAGACTTTGGTGAAATTGAATGTGGTACAAACATACCACTGATTTCACTGGACTTATGCCCCTTACCATAGGTCTACCTCATTGAGTACTTTAGTTGGACTTCGTTTTTCGTCCTATTTTCGCTTTTTGATGTTTATAACATTTTACATATGTAAAAAAAATTAAATTGTGATGTTTAAAATGTAAAAGATGAATGAACTGGAGATAACAATATCATTTACATCGTAATGTTGACGTTTTAAAGGATCGGGCAACGGGTTTAACTCAATCGGTTTTTAGTAAGGACTTTAATATATAAAGATAAGACAAATATGACTGAGTGTTATCACTGAGCATTCATCATTCTTGATGGTTTCGGGCGTAATAGATATGTACACAATCTCTTAACTATTCTTCTTTTTCCATGCTTAATGTATATTGACCTGTTATTAGGATTTGGAAGTTTCAAATCGTCTGAGAAAGAAGCATACATTCTAGATTGATTTTTAATCCTGGGCTCAACTCATTAGAAAGAATGCAGGAAATCATCAATGATATGTTTCTATAAATTTGATTATCTTTGAGTGAACGAGAAAATATCATAGATTAAAGTTTTTAGATGAAGTGCAGAAGAGTTGATAAAATCGTTAGATCTTGTTCTGAACAATTAAAATTAGTTTTAAGAACGTACTAAGAATTAAAGCATTTTCTACAAAACATGTACTAGTAAATCAAATTAGTATGTGTACCCGAGGACTAACAACACAAACACAACCAAATGCCGTCGACATACGAATTTTCACGACTGTTAATTCTTCCGCATTCTGTCAACTGAACATTTTAGGTATATATTTGTTTTTCGGCTTTGGAAAAACGCTGAAAGTGATTCAAAGTCTTTTAATTTCGTGGGTACTCATTTTTAGCTTTTCTACGTCTGACACCAACATAGCGAAAAGTAGACACGTTTACATTGATTGTATGAATAACCCACGATTCGATAACTATTTCCAAAGCATGTTCCTCACTGTGAATCTTGACCTACCCTTGAAATCGACGGAGAAAAAAAATCAACAACAAAACTAATAGACATACTAAATGGTTTTGCATTCCAAATAACCATCATTCCAAATAGCCATCATCCCAAATAGCCTTTATTTTAGTAGTAACTCAATCAATTTCTATTTTTTTATGTTGACTTTATAAGGAAAGTTTTGCAAGATCACTTTATGTAATCTCGGTATAGTTATATGTTTGGTTGATACGAAGGCGAATTATATTTACCTTTCAAGACATGCTTCCGGTTTGAAAAATATAATGTCAAATGACCAAGTGTAACAGGATTTGAATCGCTACTTTTCTATATAAAAAAGAAGGGTGGTATAACATTCCAAAACCTGATAGGTTAGGCTCTTTTTGCGACGAGAATATAGGCGACGAATACCATGTGTTTTTTATTTGTGTAAATATAAATAAGGATATGTGGTATGATTGCCAATAGGATCATTCACCAAATTTCAAGCAACGAACAATTAAACTGGTCGCCAAAATGTATTACTATGAGTATCTCAATATATCAATCGCATCAAAATAAGTGGATTACTCACACATAGCAATTTGGATGCGTTTAAAAGGTTATCTGCTATGTTATGATAGATTTATCACTTTTGCTCTCTGTGTCTGTATTTATGTCTGTATTTATTATTTCTCATTTCTGTTCTGTATGTTATATTGATTGACATCATATATAACAGATCTGTGTTTGAGTCTAAATGAAATCTGCAAGCTGGATGTATTTTTTCTTCTCATCCTGCTCCATTCCATTCCGCAATTCATACGTTGTTCGATAGCATGTCGGTGTTACAAGTACTTTAAAGAAAAATTATCGTCAAGACTTGTACATATAAGCATTTCTATCATGATTTACATACCCCGAGATAGGACTCATCATTTTAAAATTTTTGTAACCTATTTGTCGATCGTTAAAATGATATTAACTTTCTGTTGATCATACATACTATTTAAATATCGATTTGGTTTGTTTTTTTATTGAATTAGATAACAACTTTAAATAATTGAAAATAATGCATATGATTCAATAACATCATATTCATAATTATTATTTCTGTATTCAGATCTGTACTTTAGAGAAAATTATAGTTTTCTCCCACTAAAACCTACCAAATCAAACAAAATAAAAAACGATGACTTTTGCAAAGTGCCAATTCATGTACAATCTTTATAATTTTTATCTTAAAAACGCAACACGCAAATGGAAAGCTATGGCTTGTTATGTGATCAGTAACTGTTTCTGAATATGAAACAAAATTGAATTCGGAGAGTTTTTGACAATCATGAATCACCTCCTCTCTGATTTTTATAAAGACTGATACTTAATTTAGTTTTGTATATAGGACATTCTATGTATTTGGTTATAATGCTGCTGATTAAAGAATTTAACAGAATATCGCTGTGTGCAGTATTCACATGATTTTATATAGGTATTTGAAATATATTATATCACCAATTTGTTTTCAGGTTCTGAAATATGTTATATCACCAATATGTGTTCAGATGCTGAAATATATTATACCACCAATTTGTTTTCAGGTTCTGAAATATATTATATCACCAATCTGTTTTCAGGTGCTTAAATATTTTATGTTTGTTTGTTTGTTTGTTGGGGTTTAACATCCGCGCAGCAATATTTCAGCTACATTCAGACGATGAACATGAAATTGATGATAAAATGAACATGAAATGATGATGAAATGAAAAAGGGATGGGACACAAGGACAATGGGGTCGACAAATTTTGATTGCCACTGGAAATAGGGAGAGGTGGGTAGGGTCGGGCAATTTAGCCTCCTGTGGCGGAGCCCTATGGTTCCTACTCCGGGAGAATACCACAGTAGGGTTCTTTAACGTGCGAGGAACGTGGCATCTTTCCCAACACTGTGCACCACTATGCTTTACGGTCAGGTTTTCCGTATTATAGCCTGACAACCCCAGCATGTAACACGCCAGGGGTACCCCATTCCACCACCTGGGGCACACATCCCAGTTGCTCTGTGGGCAGAGCGCCCTAGCCCCCGGCTAGGGTTCTGAGCACTATTTAGTCGCCTTTTACGACAAGCTTAGCGCTGCTGCAGGCCTATTCTTTTAACACCCGGACCTGCACGGGGCCTGAAATATTTTATATCACCAATTTGTTTTCAGATGATGAAATATATTATACCACCAATTTGTTTTCAGGTGCTGAAATATATTATATCACCAATTTGATTTCAGATGCTGAAATATATTATATTAGCAATTTGTTTTCAGATGCTGATAGTGAATAAAAACAATCCGGAAACCTAAAAGGATCAAATACCAAACAGAATAACTCAGCAAACACATCACACAACACGAATAACTAAAAGAAGAAGTAGGAAAACGAAACGCTGGAAACTCACAGAAAAGTCGGCTGACCTTAAGGTAGGTAGTCAATTTAAAAAGAAAAAAAAGAAGTGTTGAATTGTTTTTATTCGCTTTTTGCAATCAAGTAAGCGTTTAGTGAATCGTAGAGCCAAAACAATAAGAATAGACAAAACACGTGTAATATAAATATTATAGTTGTTTAGTTAACGCTTTATATTAATGTTTGTGAAATTGTTATGACTTTCCAAGAACGGCAAACAAGTCGTAGCCAATACGATGGATCGGTTTGGGGCTAAGAATGGATCATGTCTTTTAAATGCACTTCTTAAAGCCTACTAATGCATTAATAATCGATAAAACCAATTGTATCCTTTTGACTTCAATATTTCAGTAGCTATTTATACATTGTAAATAGCAATATTTCTGAAATAAAATTGAAAGCAGAGGCAAAGTACTCTTTCATAGTCGGAACCAATTACAGAATACGTAACATATTAGTTTTAAACCTACTACGTATATATTAATGTGGTAGGGAATACACAGTGGCTGTCTTTCACTTGTTTTTGCAATTCGAATCTACTGACATATTCATTTCAATACTTTTAGAAAGCAAAAAGTGTATATTTTCATCAAAGATAACAATTTTCAGCTTATTGAAAGTCATTACAGTAAATGCGTTTAATATAAAAAAAATAAGTACTTAATTAATGTTGATTAAATAAGCAGGAGCTAGAGTATACAGGCAAATATGCCACACATGAGAATCGTATGGTTTGCATCATATGATTATCATTTAAATCGAGCACCATATGATAATCATGTGTTTCGGTTTACATATGATCACATATTTATCATATGATAATCATATGTTTTTCCCAAACATATGATTGTCATATGTTTTAAAGTCAAAATTAACTTATGAGAATATGTTAAATATCATATAATTGTCATATGATTACCATATGGTTATCATATGTGGCACATTTGGCTGTGTAAGTATAAGTAGATGTAAGTGACTTAAGGTTTGAAGGTATGTTTCAACAGCAATATACAAAATAATGTCAAATCATAATTCAAATTATAACCTAACCTGATTGCTCTAGACAAATACATTCAGTCGAACTTACAGGCACAATTACTTAATATACATTGCAATCTAATTAAAATTAGACCTATCAATTGTTCCAATAAGTCTCTGCATATAAGATCTAACTGCACTCCATTCTACTTTCTGTTCATATGACTGTTTCAGAATTCTCTTGTGTTTTTCATTTGAATCATGACAGATGCATTCTGATTGGCTGATGAATACGTCATCTGAACAGATGTGAACTTTCTTACTACAAGCTTTATTTATGGAATACTATGCCTGTATGAATTAAAAATATGTAAGCATGTTTAATTTTTAACTTTATAACCATATTTTTCATACAGAAATCAATCATATTCAAAACATCTAAATTTAACCATAAAAACTTTCTTCCGTTAGTCATATGAATAAAGATACTCAACGTTGTATAATATGACATGAACAACTTTCATCCCAGAGTTATATGATTAAAGATGCTCAAGATTTTATAACATGACATGAAGACATGAAACTTGATTTCTTAAGGGTAAAGACTCATATTTTTTTCCAAACTTGATAGCTTAATATATAAGGTAGTTGTAGCCCCCCATACGAACTTAAGATATTTAGCAGTTTCGTAGGATTTACAAAATGTTTTACTTGAAAGTACGATTGACAGTACTTTGACAAGCAATGTCTAGATTTTACTTTTACAGAAATCTTAACGATTTCTGATAACATACTGCTTAATGTTTTAATAAAACGATTAAAGTAAATGCATATTTAGGAATAAACAGCATTAACAAAATCGCCATTGAATGCAATTAATTTAATATCGGCAACAAAAAAGCCCTCAGACCTATAAACCGAATTATTCAATCCCTGTCCGTTTCTGATCACATCACAGGGTTACGGTTGCATCGGAAATGATCCGGAAAATATGATCAATTACACACAATAATTTACGCAATGAAATTTCACTTCCTCGTATTCACCTCTTCTTTAAATCGTCGCACGACTACACACAAACACACACACTTATCTTCTAAGTTACGGATATAATAATTTATAATCGATCTTATTAAATATCCCTCTCAATTCAACGAATGACATTACCAATTCATATAAATTTGTGTACGTTTGACAATCCAGGAAGAATATCACCATCCTAAATAGATTTGCATTACAAAATGTTTATTATAATTTCAGCGATATTTACAGGCTTGTATTTGTAGCTTATATAATTTTACAAAGTGAAAATAAGCGCATAGCTATATGGTCACAGTGACTTTGTGTGGTTGTGTATGCAAGAAATCTTGTTTGAATTTTCTTGATGTCGACAACTAATATGGGGGAAGATAAATCAAAACGTGTTCTACACGACGTATCGGAACGTGTTAAAACCGTAATAGTTGGAGATTATTGTGTCGGAAAGACTTCACTGGCTCAGAGATTTGCTAGGAATGAGTTCAGGGAGAAATATAAAAGCACAGTAGCAGGTATAATACATGTATCTACATATTTTGTTGGATGATGTCCTATGATTAAATGTAATAAATACATTACCATTGAAACGTTTCTATTTCATTAGTTGCTGGAATTATAAGAAGATAAGGCATAATAATATAACCTTTGTAATAAGTTTGTTGCATAGGGGATTTGATTTAGCCGTTACAGATAAAAGTGTGTCAATTGAAAACGTTTTGTTGCACGTTGGTCCGTTATTAGTTATAGCAAGCGTAATTTCATTGTAGTATTTGGGCCTTCATTACAGAAGGTAAAAAGTCATTTTATTCTTCCAATGTCGTTTGTTGCATTAGGGCCCATAATTTCTCCACTATGTGTATTTTCTTAATTATCTTTCTAATTATTTTGCTACATTGTGATTCTGTTTATATGTAGAAGGTTCATTATCATTGTATCATTGGTTATTTGTCCGTCGAATGATAGCAATTGTAGTATGACGATAATGTTTGTAATTTAGAAAAAAATGCACATATTTTACATATTATTCAATAACCATAAATGAAATTGTAACTGTCGTGGCACAATTAAAAAGCTGAGACATTTGGCTTCCTAATGACACCTATATATGTGAATTAACTTTAGTAGAAACTTGACGTATAAAAAATAAACATTTTTGATTTTTGCATCAACGAGTTGTAAAAAGTGAAAAAGAGCAAAAAAAGATTTTTTTTGACACATATGATACTTTTAAATCATATTGGAGTCGATAAGTTGGGGAAGGGTGCAAAGGGGATTATCTCAGCCCACCAACTCTATACTTTGGTATTTATTTTTACATGATTAATCCTTTGTCAGATGTATAGTACCATTGCTTTCTTTGTAAGTATTGTTACATGTGGATCTATGATAAAGAAGAACTGCGTTGAACATCGCAGTTTAATTTCTCTGAACAGAGTGGGGATATGGTTCTCTTTTTGGTAATTGTGGTTTCTCTGGTGTAGATACCATTCCTTTGTATCAGATGGAGTGCTAGGCCTCCCTCGTGGATATTCTTGCCTTCGAAAGCAAAGTAGTGTTTTGTTTTGTTTTTGTTTTCCTGCATTCATACCAAATGATATTTATTACTCTATGTTAAAGCAAACATGACATTTAAAATTTCGCACGTGCAAAGAAACTGTGTCTTAAAGCTGTAATTCTCATAAGTGTCGAGTTATTATTGAAATATTGTAATGATAAGTACTTAAAATTTAAATGGAAAATGTCAAATTGAAATTGACTTTCGAAGAACCCGTGTGTGAACAAAATCAGTTATCGGAAACAAAAAACAACAAAAAAAAAAAAGAAACAAACAAATAAACCGGAGGTATTCATCAGTAAGGCAATTCAAGGACATTACAATTTGATTCATGGCCAAATCTCAAAACAGAAAACATGGACAATCAACACACGCGATTTAGACACCAGTTGTAATGAGTTGTTAATCCAGTAAAACGTGAAATTTGATTGCAAACATGCCATCAATTTCTATTTTCAGCTAGCTTTTTTGCACAATCTATAGAGATCGATGGGAAGAAAATAATCTTTCAGATATGGGATACAGCAGGACAAGAGAGATATAGAAGTCTAATTCCAATGTATCTTCGTGGTTCCAGAGTGGCTTTTGTTGTATATGATATATCAAATCAAGTAGGTGAAGATTAAACATATTGATAGTAAAAACAAAGGGACCACACTTCAAAACAAAAATAAAAAGCATACAGATACATTATGTTGCAAAGAAGAAAATACCAAACCAAAACAAAACAAAAACAAAACAGAAAAAAAACTATAATGCATTGATATCTTTAGCCGAGAACCAGTGAAACGATCGGGTAATCAATGAATTATCAATAAATACCTTATTTTAAAAATCTATATTATAATTTATATTTAACACCCATGACTAATTACTTTGGGATATTTTTAATTGTTCGTTTTATTTAATTGACAAAAAGCACTAAAAGTCATGTTTTAAAAAATAAAAATAATAGTTAAACTATGTTTTTTTTAGGAATCCTTTAAAAATTTAAAATTCTGGACAAATTATCTAAAAGAAAATGGGCCAACAGAAATGCAGTTGGCAATACTGGGTAACAAATCTGATCTTCAATATAACAGAGAAGTTCCGTTAACGGTATGCTCTAATTGTAGACAAGACATTTTAACATTATCAATATCTCATCTGTTTTGATTACTGATTTAACCGTTGTTTATCTTGTACTGTTAGTATTGGAAGAAAACAGCAACAGTTAACTGGAATGAAAGCCTGAGGCTTCACGTGCTATTAAACCTGGTTTAACACACCATTTCCAGCGGAAATGCCTGTACCTGTCAGGACAATTTGGTTATTTTCAACTTTTCGGTTTTGGCCTTGAACTTTGCTTCTTTTGACTATTTACGGAGCTTTTTCCTGATTTGTTCAAAGCAGAGGACGCTTACCCTACCGGTGCACCTGGTCCATGCTCCCAGTTTTTAGTGGTCCGAGTTGCTCATTTGCTTTTGTTACTTTGTATGTATGATTTTAGTTACTTTATGTTCTTTGTTGTGTATGTCTGTTTTCCATGTCTGGTCTATGTCCCTGGATTACATTCTTTGATTACCGCTATAACCTTGGTTTCCTTGAGTACTAGTGCAACATGTCAATAGCTTAACTTTCCTCTTTCGTCTACAATTAACTTGACTTTTTATGAGCAACTCGGCGGATGTTTCAAGAAAAGCAGAGAACGTTACCGCACCTGTGCACCTGGTCCATGCTCCCAGTTTTTAGTGGAGTCCGAGTTCTTCTTCATTTACTTTTATTACTTTGTAAGTATCATTTTGGTTGCTTTATGTTCTTTGTTGTGTTTGTCTGTTTTCCATTTTATTTAGCTACCATTCAAAACTAAAAGTTGACCAGTGTTGAACGAAAAAAACAATTAAAAACACAATATCAAACTAACGAAAAAACAAACAGTTTTCTGTTCAATTTGGAAATTAATGAAATCTTAAGTATTTCAACATGATTTGTGTTTGTTTTCTCCAGGAAGCAAAAGAGTTCGCGATAGATATTGGAGCTTATTTTTTGGAAGTTTCTGCAAAATCGGGAGAAAATGTTCAAAAATTATTTATCGACACCGGTAAGACAGGAACCTATTAGTATAGATATCAAAAGCAAGACAAATGCATGACGTTTTTGTGACAAAATAGAACAGTAAAATACTCAAAATGAGAATTAGTCGAAGTGTCTGTAAACTTTCACCACGTTTGGGTTGTTGTCTCTTTGACCTTTCATTCTAGATATATGTATCTTAAATTTGATATATGCCTTTGAAACTTAGTGCGAACTACAATACTAAAAATATAATCACAGTTTCAACTATTATAAAAATAGGAGATGTGGTATGATTGTCAATGAGACAGTTATCCATCATATACCAAGCAACAAACAATAAAACGTCTACAGGGCACCCTTCGGTATTCAATCATTGGCAAAACCCATACCATAAAGCATAATGTAAAAGCTTATAATTTCTGATAAAGTCTTAAACGCCACTAAGGTTGTTTAAAAATCATTTTACCTCATTTGGGAATATTTAAACAATACAAATGTCCTTCTGGTAGGGTTATCCAATTGTATATTCAATGCTTTGTTTCTGACCGCTTGTTTAATTGTTTAAATGTAAGTGTTTGTAAGATTCAGGCAAAATGGGAAAAATCAAAAACACGCAAGTCAAAATCTCACCGATCTGACAATGTAATCACTCAAGGATACGTTCTCTATTTGAAAAAAAAAAACATTATTTTATCTCTCCATCACTGGCTGTGTGAAGAAATTTTAATAGAATCTTAGAAAAATTAGATTTTTGACAGATTATCTGCCCTTGAAATGTTCATTTTCAGTGTATTTCAATGAAATTGTAACTGAATTGTCCAGCATGATATAAGAAATCTTGTCTGTTTTCCTTGATTCTGATGGTACAAATAGTCAAATTACACTTTCAAAATTATGGTTTGTTTTCATACCATGTTTCATCCACTGCCTGATTCTTACAGGGATTGACACTTAAGTGATATGGGTTTAATTAATTTAAAGTATCTAACCGTTTTTTAAAAAAAATAGACAAACGTTAAAACGACGCTTTGAAAATCTATACACGCAAAAAACATGGTATCTTTTCTTACCAACATGTTCAAATGAATAGGTCTAAAGCGATTCACTTCGTCCAGAACTTGTTTAATGTATTATAAGAGTTGCATTCGAAGTGAATGTTTTGTAAAATTACAAAGGCTTAATAAATGTGTTTTCTATCGAGCTTTAATCTAGCAAATATATATAGCAATTGTATGTAGAATTAAGAATATGATCAGTGAATCAAAATCTTTATTATTAATTTTCAGGAAAGTCTTTGCTTACGGGTCTGAGTATGGAGAAGATGTTGTTAAGCCGCTCAATTAAGCTGGACTCAAGAGCAAAAAAGCATAGATCTAACTGTTGTTCTGGTATAGGCCACAGAGAATCTGACAGTTCAAAGTCAAATAATCACGAAAACTATGAAACTCTAAATACTAATCAATTTCAGAGCAAACCTACCCGCGACAATGTCCTTTATCAATTGGATCACGTTTTTCCACTTAGCCAATAATACGACAACCATATCTCTTACAATGGTTTAATAAAATGTGATTACGGGTTTTTTTGGTGTTGTTATTGTTTTGGGGTATAAACACTTAATACACCTGTCTCTTTGTTCAGTTTTCACATGTCCTTTATTTCGATTCTTTTCAATCTTAATATCTTTAAAACGTTCACTGTCTCGAATATGAAAATCAAAATATAAATAGTTATATAATAAGGTTTTCAGATAGAGTTCTATTCTCGTAGTAGACACGTTGCTTTATTTGGTATTTCATTCAAACAATAGGTGTGATTGATTTTGGAATGTTAATATTGATGATAATTGATGATAATCTATCAGGCTTTCCAATGGCCATTGTTTCGTACACAAAATCGTATCAAAATAATTCTTCTTTGTTGACCAACATTTTCATGCTTTAACCAACATGTAAAGATACTTCAAGGATCATATAAATACCATATTAAGATATTATTCGATGTTTAATATGACGCTTATTGCATATGTTAGCCCTTAACAGGTGTTCAGATGCCTTGCTACAAACAAATAGGCAAAGTACAGATCTGTCTTAAACCAAGCAGAACCTTATGATTAGTGATTCAAGCATTTCTTAATCCCAAATATTGTTTTGTTGGAAATCCTTCATTAGACCACATAGAAACTGTAAAAAAAAATATTAAAGTGCAAATGAAAGTATTAACTTTTAAAATTAGGTTACATTCTACCACAGAAAAGTATGGAAAAATTTACCGTCAGAATTTTTATACTAAAACAGTCAAAAACTATCACAAAATATATGGCAGATCCGAGGAAATCAACATATGAAAAACTGTTTTAGGACGTAAAAATATATTTGAACAGTTTCATTGATTGTCTTGAGATATGATGAATCACTCCCTGCCTGGTTTTAACAAAGAACCATTCTTAAGATGTCTTATTACAATCGACTGTATTAATTGGTAAAACCTCCCCGAAAACTTCCCGAAATTCAAATCCAGTGTAATGGATTACTCCAAAACGTTCGACATCTTTAAATATTTGTTGCCAGAAGCACTTAAAATAGTTCTTGAATCGGATACGTATTTCCATTAGATGTTACATGTATGTATGTTTAATCTACTAATATGGTATAGTATTGGATGATTACTAATTTATGTTTAATGAAACCTGTCTAAATCGGACCCCTTATGGACTTGAATTGATTCGGTTTAGAGAGGTGTTTTGTTCACCAAGGTTCATTTTTAAATGGTATTAAAAGACTTGAAGCGGCAAGGTCAAATGTATTTATATACATATCTCAAAAGTCGGAAACTTACTTTATGATTCTCTTGTTCTCCAGCCTTATTTTGTCATTTCACCTTTATTTCCTTTTCATGTCGCATGATATTAGTTTGTTTTGTACAATTTGGTATTTTTTAAGGCCGTATTATCGGTTGTTGCTTTTGTTATTTTGTATGTGTTCCTTAGTTTAACTTTGTCAATTGGATTTTCAGTCGCATTTAGTCTTATCATTCTTCATTTCACCTTTTACCAATTGAACAGAGCAACAACAACAAAAAAACAAGATAAAACAAAACAAAACAAACAAAAACAAACAAAAACAAAAAACAAAACAATAAAATTTGAGCGTACGTGTATTTCACTGCTATTAGGCTAATTGCTCTAAATTTGTCTTTATAGAACATTGTTGTAGATACATTTCAAATACATCAAAAACTTTATGTATCAATTTAAGGTCAAAGTGTAGGATAACAGGAAGTGGTACATTGTACATTGTATGTTATTTCAGAAATATACACTTATATGTATGTGATACAAGGCAAGGAAATAATGTATTGGTATTTCGGTTTCAGTGCGAATTTGTTTACCGATAACTAACAATAAACGGAAAAAAGAAAACTAAAATATAAAAAAACATTTTCTGACAGAGTGGGTGTGTACAGATTACTTACAACAAATAAGTTTATTCTATATATTCCAATACAAAGAAGGCATTAACACTTGAATAAACCCGTTTACTCTATTCTAACAAAAAGTGACGGAATACTGTTATACCAAACAACGTGTGGATACATTGTCGTACTCAAGAATCAACATACCATACTGGTCTTCAGTACTTATATATACATTACTATATAACGGGAAAAAAGAATGTATGAAAGTTATTGTCCGATTTTAGAGTTCTGTTAATCGATCGATTCTAAATCTCAAGTAAGTACTTTATATATAAAGTAACTGACGATATACAAATTTCCAATATTTGTTTCATTTTCACAAGGAAATGGCGCTTATACACAAATGTACCAAAGACCGGTTGTGCCAAGATTTGACATTTTGCAGTTCTAAGTTTCAAGTTTTCTTTTTTCTTTTTTTTTTTTTTGTTTTGTTTTTTTGTTTTTTTTTAATTTTTTAAAAAGTTTCAAATGTACAAAAATAAGAATGTTTGTTAAGACCTTAACTGTTACTGAATAATCTCTCCTAACAAGTAGGCGTCTGGAACAGGGTAGGTTGCTACAAGATTGAAGTCATTACTACAGAAGTTTTATGGTCGCCTTCATGAACTAGTGGATCGTTATGGTGTATTCATCGGCGCCATGAAAACTGATTTGTTCAACGTGTCATAGTTTTCCTTTCCTCTTTCGACTACCCCGGACTTAACTATTTATGAACAACTCGGTCTATCTAGTTTTCAGTTGAAACAGAATGAAATCAGTCAAAATTACTCTGATGCTTACATGAGATTGATGTAAACTAGTACACACAAACGTTCCAGTGATTTGTAAGAATGTCTACTTCCTTAAATGCGTTTGAAATAGGTTTTTAAGTCGTTTTTATCATTCCAAATTTGTATTTGTTGTATCAGCATGGAAAACGGACCACTGATAAAGGCTAAAGTCGTTGTTGTTGGTGATGGTGGAGTAGGAAAGACGTCTCTTGCCGTCAGATTTACAGACGATTCATTTTCCGATCATTACAAGCAAACTGTTGGTGGTAAGTTTCGTTCCAGATATTTCAAGTTCTAGATGCCCCATAAACGGAAATACACGACACTTTACAATAAAACAAATATTTTAATGTGATCTTGATATTTTTTGTTAACAGTTCGATGTTATAGACAATGTTCCAAAAATATGATTTATCAGCCTATTTGTGCATTGAGAACTATAGGTCATTGTTAAAAAAATATGGGATATGCTCATGATATTCATTCTGAATATAGACTATAAGAAAATTATATTGTCTAGCGCTCGATTCTTATTGAATATCTTGAAATTCTGTCACTGGTCGTTAAACTTATTTTCTCCGTTTTTCAATAAGGACATTAGGGTTTCATTTTTTTCGTGAGGTAGAACAAGGAAAAAAGACACGATTTGTTATATTAAAGAAATTATTTTTAAGCAAAACCTCTTTTTCGCAAAAGTTTTTCTAGATATATTTTGTCGAGATGGTTTCTTAATTTCCATATAGCTGTCAATGAAAATACATCCGTCCCATATTGCTATGTTACGCTCTAGTTTGATTAAAACAGATGTTTAAGATGCTGTCCATGTAGAAACCAGGCAGTTTCTATGATATGGTTGGCACATGGTGAATCTCATCCCACTGAATTTTTTGTCCAACTATAGTGTTAATGACATATGTATCTCAAATATTCAAAGATTTTTTTTAAAGTCGACCATGGTTGGCTCGGAAAAATGATTTTAAAGTTCCCTAAAAAAAACAACAAGCTTTTGCTCTAAATAAAGAGTTATCTCCCTTTTGAAAGAATTTCAATACTTCCTATGTATTTGTTTCTTTTTAATCGGAACAGGTAATCAATACCCAACATTTAAAATTGATCAAGGATGTGTTTGTAAGTAATGAAAATGGGTGAGAATGTTTTGAAAACAACATTTGTCATGTTCCAGTTCTGTCCTTTTTCATAGGCATCTTAACCGTGATTTTATATACCCTTTGTAGCAAGTTTTTGTAGTAGATCATTGATAGTAAAAGACACGACAATTTTATTTCAAATTTGGGACACGGCCGGTCAAGAGAGATTTCGAAGTCTAGTTCCAATGTATCTACGAGACGCTGTTGTGGCTTTGGTTGTGTATGACATTAGCGATAAGGTGTGTAAACATTAAGGCAGTAGACCTAGGGTAAGGGACACAACTCTTACAAATCATTGGAACGTTTGTGTTTACTATTTTGCATCAATTTCATGTAGGCATCAAAGTAACTTGGACCGATTTCATTTCGTTTCAAAAGAAACCTTGAAGGACTTTGGTGAAATTGAATATGATACAAACATATCATTATTTAATGAGTTGTGTCTCTTACCCTATGTCTACCTCCTTAATGTCAGCTGTTTTTGTTTATTTGTTTAAGCATATAGTTTCATGAGAATCAGGTAAAATGGGAAAAATTAGAAACATGCATGTAAGAAACCCACCGATCTAACAATATAATTTCACTCAGGAATGCTTTCTCTATTTGAAAAGATCATCATTTGATATCTGCATCACCGAATTTGCTCAGAAGTAGATTGTTAGAAATGTTCATTTTCAGTGCATTTGAATGAAATTTGAACTCACTTTACCAAAATGATATGACACGGAGTAATCAAGGGAACCAAGGTTATAGCGGTAATCAACAGAATGTAATCCAGAGACAAAGACCAGACATTGAAAAAAGAAATACACAACAAAGAACATAAAGTAACTAAAATCATACATACAAAGTAACAAAAGCTAATGAGCATCTCGGACTGGCATTGGGGCATAGAACAGGCGCACCGGTAGGGAGAGCGGCCTCTGCTTTTCTAGAAACACCCAACGAGTTGCTCATAAAAAGTCAAGTCCGGGGTAGACGAAAGAGGAAATTAAACCTATGACCAGTTAAACAAATCAGTTTTCACAGCGCAGATGGATACACCGTAACGATCCATGAGTTCATGATGACGTCTATAAAATTTTTGAAGTGATGACTTTAATCTTGTAGCAACATAACCCTGTTCAAGAAGCCTATTTGTTAGAATTCTAGCGCGATACAAAAAGTCTGCGTAGTTTCGGCAAGCTTTGGCATAACGTATGAGTTGTGATATGAACACTCCATGTGCAGGTGCTGAAGGGATGTTGCCACAGATGAAAGGAAAGTTAACAATTTTGAATGAAGTCATCACGTTTGTCGTAAAGTTTGGTCAATGATTTTCCTTTACCGTCAATTTCTAAGTGAAGGTCAAGATATGAGGCTGACTTCACAGTGTCTGTAGTATCCTTTATCTCACGTTCTTTGGGGTAAAAAATAATCAGTAACAATAACAATGATAAAAACACATCAACTGTTAGTGCATCATACATTTTGGAAACAGGGAGATTTAATTGTCAAGTGGACTCTATGAATCTAATGAATACTTTTTTGTAAGAGAGATAATGTCTAGTCCAAGGGTACCAGTATAGGAGTGATGGTCACAACTGGGTCGTTTGCCTATATTCACCATTATCTTGATCGTCTTCCTCTCACTTCTCCTTAAAAGCTTGAGTTCCTAAAAATTACAGTAAATTGACCTTACGCGTGCATTATATGCTAACAGTAATTGGTGGGTCAGTCATACGTTCTTTAATTTAGTTATTTTTTCTGCTTCCCATTTATTTTCTATTTAGTTAATCTTGACCTCCCAAAAATATCATTTGACGTTTGAACAAATGATGTATGAAATGACCCATTTTATAGTACTTACATTATAATAGAGTTACAACTGCAAATTCCAAAAATACAACCTGTACAATGTTTCAATATTAGTGTACATAGAAATTCATTAACATAAACATGATCTTTATTTCTAATTGATTTCTTCTTTTTTAGAGAACTTACCATGATGTCGACGATTGGATAAAACAACTTCAACAATATGGTCCAGATAACCTTAAATGCGCACTTATTGGAAATAAAAACGACCTTGAAGATCATTTCAGAGACGTGACGACGGAGGTACATGTATATCACAATCAGTGGTCGATTCAGAAATCAAATGTCATTAGTGTAACATTTGCCGTAAGTCATGACGTCACGATAATATTTTTTCAATGACTAAATAATATCCAACGAATTTTACACTTACTATTTGAATAGGCTCCTATAGAAAGAACGATTTAGTAAATAGAATTTTATGCAAAACAGAGAAAAATTGTTATACAGCGTTTCGAGTAGCCGGAAGTAAACAATTAAAATACAGATCGGTCTTCGATTTTCAATACGTTATATGTCGGAAATTGCGGTAAAGAAACTTAAACTAGAACGAGACTTACATACCTTACAAGCATTGTCTGAATCATATATAGACTGGTACTTAAAGCAACACAGTATAATGGTCATACCAACATTAGACAAAAGCAATGCCTTATTATAATTTGGCGGACATTCTTTTGTTTCGAAATCGTTTAGAAAAGAGAGATGTTCCATTATATTATTTCGTTTTCATTTTAGGAAGGAGCTTCACTGGCAGACAGTCACAACTTATATTTTGCTGAAACATCTGCAAAAACAGGGTATGGTGTAGTTGAAGTTTTCAATGATATAGGTTTGTATTCAAAGTAACTTGGACTAACTTTGATTCTCTTTCAAATGAAAGCTTGATACGCTTTAGGTAAAATTGAATATGATACAAACATATCACTGATTTCAAGAGTTATGTCCCTTACCCTAGGTCTACTTCCTTAAAGACTGCATCCTTCTATAAAAAATAATGCTCAATAGTACAAAGATTTTTTAAATCAAATGGATAAACAGTAAATGGATCAATATATAATTTTAAATTCCGTCAGAAAGCAACCAAATTTTCCACAAAATGAAAGAGTAGTCTCCCTTTCCAATGAATTTTAATGTTTTCGGTGATATTATTTCTTTTTAACTGTAGCAGTTTATCAAACATCAACATTCAACTTTGAGATATGATGCATTTGTTCTTGTAGATTGCATGATTCTATACTCCAGGTACATCGCTAGTGTCAGGACCTAGAAAAGACGAACGTCAACGTCCACGTTCTACTATACCAATCTGCGATTCCATTGTAAATAGGAGAGCGCCAAGGAAATGTTGTAACACCTCTTGATACAGAGTGACTTTGCTGCAAACAGGAATGACGGAAGAAAATGTTGTGCTACTTCTTGATACAAGAGTGATATTTCCCATTTATATTGACAGCTCAAAAATAATAAAGACTAAAAATAACAGTAAAGTATTATCGTAGGGCATCAAACTTTGGGGAACTGATTAGTTTTTTTATAGTTGCCTGTAAGCATTTTGATTAAAATTTAGTTGTACATACATTTTTGTTTTGTAATTCATTAATGTAAGTTCGAAAAGATGGAATTTATAATGTAATTGATTTATTCAGGGGTTCAATATATGCGAACGGGGCTTTGAAAAACATTGCAATTCAATATTGGATTAGTTTAAGATCCGCAATTAAGAAATTAACTACAAGTTTTAACTATTTCAGACATTTATGAAGCTTTTACTGTCTAAGTGATTTTGAAAAGATTGTAAGATTACCTCGTCATGACTAACCCTATACTTACGTTTGTCTAGACAATGATGTTTATAGCATACTAATCTTCGGACTTGAGATTGCGATTCCACTGCGTATGTCATGAAGACTTTTATAACCTCTAAAATCCCCCTTTAGGGATACAAATTTTATTACATGCAGCTCATAAAGGGTGAGATGAAAGGTCAACTATTTGCATTAAAATGTACATCATGCGTTGATGATACATATTTTTCGTTGATCATTTCGATTTTTAAATTTTTTTTAATCATTGGAAGCAATCACATTTCATTATTTTATGTTTTAAACTAACACATTCAACCAATTGTTTTCTCAAAATTGTGCAGTTTTTATCTTGTTTTTTTTATTATTTTTTACAAATCGTCTGCAACTCTTTGATAATTCGTTTAATGTATTATGAAGTCCCGAAAATTTCTAACGTTTCACATTACGTTGAAGTCAAGAAGAATTTCAGCACGACACGGCTGGGAACCCGGCTAGTATGCTAAATGATATTGGCTTTGGTTTTTCATATTGTCTGGGTTAAATATTTCATACTGTAAAGGCAATTTAGGTGGAATTAAAAACAATATTATATAGCTAATTTATAATACGTTTATAATATTCAAACAAATATAAGTAACTACCGTTTCAAATGGAATTCCTTACTGCACAAAGAATAATCAAGTGAACCAAGGTTATAGCGGTAATCAAAAGAATGTAATCCAGTAACAAAAACCAGACATAGAAAATAGACAATGAACATGGAGAAACTAAAAGCATACATACAAAGTAACAAAAGCAAATGAGCAACTCCGACTCCACTAAAAACTGGCATCATGGGCCAGGTGCACCGGTAGGGTAATCGTCCTGCTTGGCTTCTTATTTAAAGTCCTGGTACATATTAACGGAAAACTTCAAAACATTGTTTTCATCGTTTCCACCTTATTAAGATAAACTATTTTATGTTGATATGACGAAAAAATCGTTCAACCAACTTGTTACCATAGTAACTGTAAATGCTGTAGTTAAAAGTCTTGTCGAGATACGAAAAGACTGCCTTATCAAGGAAGTGTTCAATAATATAATTTCAGATGTAAAACACTTTCTGATTGGATAAAATATTTTGTCATTCATCTCATAGACTAAATTTTGTAATGTGATTGTGACGTCATCAACCTTTTTATAAGTCATTTCTTAAATAAAACAAAAACACACAATGATATTTAACAAAAATAAAATGTTCAACAAAGTAATGTGTGAGTACTCTTTTGGTACATGACATGATATCATATGTTACATAATGACAGACTTAAGGAGGTAGACCTAGGGTAAGAGACACAATCTTAAAAATCATTAGAACGTTTGTATGCAGCATTTTACATCAATCTCACGTAAGCATCGAACTAACTTTGATTGATTTCATTCTATTTCAAATGAAAGCTTGATAGGCATTGGTGAAATTGAATATGATACAAACATATCACTGATTTCAAGAGTTGTTTCCCTTACCATAGGTCTACCTCCTTAAGTCTAATGTACTAGATAGTGAGCTCTGTACTTGTTATACGTCTTACCTGTTCTGATACCATGTTTCTATATTCTATGCGTGAAACAGAGAATGTTTTTTCTGTATTTAAAAACAAGTACTACATTTAAAAAAATATAGCCGGCGCAGTAAAATTTGTTCTTTCTACACTTCATTCAGGAATTACACATGCATGGCACGCAATTTAAATTTCGATACAGTTTTTTTTTCTAACGACACTGAATGAGCAGTATCTGGCCAATCGGGAAACAATTGCGATCAGGTGACTCGCGTTTTCATGGAAGAGCGTCTTTGAGGTCAAAGGGTAAAGAGCGAAACTATACCGACTGCGTCAAAAAACTAGAATGTTCTACAATGGAAATGTTTGAGTACTGTTTTGGTACATTATTGTTTTGACATGATGTCATGTGTTACATAATTACAGGCTTAAGACTATAATGTATTAGATAGTGAAGTGTATATTAGTAATGTCTGATACCATGTTTCTATATTTCAATGCGTGAAACAGAGGATGTTTTTTTTTTGTATTAAGTAAAAAATAAACAAAGCGATGTTTCTTTGAAAACATAAATGAACTTTTACACATTGTTTTACATTGTTTCTACATAAGTTTGGGATTTTACCCCAAAGTAAGTAAGTAAGTAAGTAATCTTTATCTAGAGTGCGTGTATACATGTATGTACGATCATACATTACAACCATGAGCTCTGATGAGCTTTTTAACCGACTATCAAATACATCAGCACAATAAACATACATTCATGCTAACACTTTCACAAGAATATAAAGTAGTATGATGAGAAAATAAAACAAAATGCAACATTAAAACAACTAAAAAATAAAAGCAAAATAAAGCATAACCAAAAAAGCACATATAATATGAAGCAAGCAAACGCAAGAAATTAACTCAGACATGAGACAGCAAAGGTTGATACAAACATTACGGTGACATTTTTGCTCCCCCAACCACACACCAATCATTTATATAAACTATAAATTGATCGAAGGAGGTCACAGTTGTGGCCTCATTCGAAAGCAAATTCCATGTACTGCCTCATATCTAAAGCATTTCTTACCGTAGGCTGTGGTTTTTGGTCGGGGTTCCTCCGCTGTGTTTGCATACTTGAAATTACAGTTACTATTTCAAACAGTTACTACATCTTGCAAAAATATTAGACATTGTTTGTTGATAATTTTGAAGGTCTCCAGGGAAATTGTGTGCAACTATCTTGTCTTTAGAGATGGTAATTTTAACTGTTCCAAAAGTGAATTATAAGAAACAACTAAAACGGAGCGCACACTCTTGTATCTTCTCAATTTTTGAAGTATTTTGCTATAGAAGTGCCAAGTTAAACCACAATAGCTAAAATTTGACATTTAAAACAATAATATATAGTGAGCTTCCCGAGCTCCTCTAAATTCCAGAGAACTTGGGATAAAGGACATTACCGACACAATAGAGTCAGCCTCATGTCTTGACCTACATTTAGAGATCGGAGGAAGACGACATAAAGTGTATCATGAACAAACCTTACGATCATTACCCTGATGACTTCTCATTCCGTATTGTTAATTTTCTATTCATCTGTGGCAACGTATCTTCAACACATTCGAATGGGGTTTTCGTATCAAAACTCATACGTTAATCCAGAGCTTATCGTAGCTACTCGAATATTTTGTACCGTGCCGTGCTAGACTTAGGCTTCTGGAACAGGGTTATATTGCTACAAGGTACATCAGTTTTATGGTTGTCATCATGAGTTTGTAGATCCTTATGGCGTATCCATTTGCATCAAGGGAACCAATTTGTTCAGTGTGTCATAGTTTTCCTTTCCTCTTTCGTCTATTCTCATTTTATTTCTGAGAATTTTATGTTTCTAGAAAAGCAGAGGAGGACCCTTAACCTGTCGGTGCACCTGGTTCGTGTCGTGATCCAAGAGCTTTCAGTGTAGTCTAGCCTGCTCATTTACTATTTCTTTGTATGTGTACGTGTTTTTGTTTTTGTTTTTGTCTTTTTCGTTATTTCATATTATTCTTTGTCGTGTTTACTTACACAATTTTTTACCTAACAAACTAACTCCCCTTTTTATAATACTTTATAAGGATAAAAGTGTCCCAAAAGTAAAAGTGTCAATATAACAAAACTTAAAATCTCTGAAATGAAATGTCAAAAATGTATACAAAAACACTCAATAATAGGGTAAATTCTTCCTATCATATGTGACACAATTTTTATGGGTGTCTTCTAGCTATTCCAACATTTTGAAATTACATATTCTACCTATTCCAACATGCAGAGAACAATAGATGTTGTTATAGCCTAATATGTTGTTACAATAATTAGTAATTAATTAGTTTTTCAGGTAAAATTTACCTGAGAATTAAATATGAAAAATTACTGTTTATAAATTTTCCTACAAAATAAATTTTGAGTGAAAATGAATTAAATTCTAATAATATAAGAAAATGAGGAATATGTTTTATTATTCACCCGACAACCATGTTTGTAGACTACGAAACAGCAGTACACAATGCCGCTTACGCAGTATTCCCTGGCATCAACATCAAAGGTTGTTTCTTCCACTACACCCAGTGTATATGGAGAAATGCACAGAAACATGGCCTTCAAACTGCATACAAACATGATGAGTATGTCCACCAACTAGTTCGTTGAACCTGAACATGGAGTGGTACTTGATAATTAACCAATAGATAATAACACTAATAATCAAGGGAACCGAGGTTATAGCGGTAATCAAAAGAATGTAATCCACGGACAAAGACCAGACACGGAAAACAGACATACACAACAAAAAACATAAAGTAAATAAAATCATACCTACAAAGTAACAAAAGTAAATGAACAACCCTGACTCCACTAAAAACTGGGAGCATGGACCAGGTGCACCGGTAGGGTAAGCGTCCTCTCTTTTTCCAGACTAACTTATGTCAAAATCTTATCCTTATTATCTTATTGCTTTAAATTTTAGAAAATATTAAGAAAATATGGGAAAAATAGAAATGTTGTATTAGAAATGTTTGTTTAATATTTAAGGGACAACTAGACAATCCGTTTATATATAAAAGATTAATCTAGGAGACAAAGATTCTAGGGAAACAAAAATATTATCAAGGGACAAAAATCAGACATGGAAAATAGACACAAACAAGAAATTGTCCGAATTTGTACGTATCAATTTTGTTATACTTGTACTTTATTATTTGTGTTTTCCATGTCTGGTCTTTGTCCCCGGATTACATTCTTTAGATTTATGGTAGAATCTTGGTTTCATAGATTACTTTTTATATAGAAAAGCCACAAGATTGCTGTGTCTACCGTTTCATTAAATTCTTGTCTACATGTCTAGCATAGAGTTATTAGTAATATGTATTGTAGCAAAGAAATTTATATCTCGTAACCTGTTTTGAAATATGTTCTCGAAAACTATCACATAGTTTAAAGAGTAATCAAGGGAACCAAGTTTCTGGCAGAAATCAAAAGAATATACATATCTCAGAAAACAAGTACAGCAGGAAATCACTTCTGGACACTTTAATCCGCAAATATGAGGGTATTTAACCGTCTTATGCAATGATGTGTAATGTTTGGTTGCAAATACTCACATCTTTTTTATTACTTCCTGAACACGATACACTTATATATACATATCATGAGTTTCAACTTTTTGGAAATGAATATTTATATCATTGACTGAAACTTTGACTGTAATCGGAAATTACAGTTTGACAGAATCACATGTGCTTTATTTTCACTTTCATTTTAATATTGTATGTCACTGCAAACGGTAAGTTTAATACATCATTAAAATAGTTTATGTCTTTCTATCTTATTTCATCCTCAATATTGTATATATACATACATATATATCTTATTTAAACAGATTGAGAAGGAAAAAATCTTGTGTTGTGTCATAGATTAAGTACGCTTATCTATTTGTACACAAACGTTCAAATATTGTGACCGTAATCGACTTCACTAGTCCCTGTCCAAAGCTTCTTGTTGATACATGTTTTAATAACCAATATAACTATTCATTCATTCATTCATTCTGTAAATAAATCTAACCCTTCGTCCATTCATTCATTCATTCATTCTGTAAATAAACCTGACCCTTCATTCATTCATTCATTCATTCTGTAAATAACTCTGACCCTTTTATATTGCGATGGTATAGTGTCAGGGAGTTGTAATTAACCTAGATTTGCTGTTTTCACATTTCCACAATGCGCACGATAAATTCATTATAAATTCTCGTCACCCGTGTCAACATGTGTGGTTATTTTTATCAGGCTGAGATAGAGCATACAAGTACTGATTTCATATGGTTTTAAAAATATCATACAATCATATCAATAAATATAAAATATATGGTCTCTTTTAATGTTACATTTGAGATTTAAGTGAATAAATGACAGGGTTTTCCGTTGCCGTTTACACCTCTCAAGATACCTATGTATAAACTGAACAAGATACATTGCTTTTATCATCGGGGCTTTTCCAAATTAACATTTTAACTTAAATACACCGTCGAATGTACCTTCAATTTGCATATCTATTCATAGTTTTACAACAAATATTACACTTGTCGCTTAGTTAACAATGCATTAAACTATAAATATGCAAGACAAGATATGGTTTTAAACATTATGCATTTACATATTTAAATGTATCTTATTACAGTTGTGTCTGAAGTACCTTTTATGTATATTTACACATTTTATGAAAATGAAATGACTTACTTATATGATTCAGATAAAACTTCCACCCACTCTATTTTTAGACTGAAAAGTCCAATACTTTTACATTTTTAGATAATGAATTACCACTTCTTTATTGGATTTATCTTTTCATATCTTTTAAAAACGTAAAAATAACAGGTAAGACACGAATGAATGTAGATTTAGGTAATATATAGACAAAAACTTATATATACTTGAAATGAAAATTATAAATGAAAGATGTTTGGAATCGGAGTAGAACGTGGGGTTTCGTCGTGCATCTTCATCGGATTCGCGCCGAATTCGTATTTCGTTTTTTTTTATTTCTAGTCAATATACTGTTATTGTCTTTAAACTGTAACCCTAATTATTTTTTAAAACAAGTTTAATTCTTATACGACGTGTTAATTATATTTTCCCCACCAGTGGCCCCGAAAGTAATGCTGCGATAAACAGGTACAATTTATTATACCTCAGTATATGAACATGAATACAAAATTGTCTACAGTAAAATTGCTATTTTTCTCCTTTTTCAGTGTTTGACTATTGAGCAGTCCATAGTTTTCAGACTATTGACCGGCAATGTCAACCGCTTTCGCGGATTTTTAATTCCGTCACCGGATTGGACAAAAGTTTTATATTTATTCGGAACGCTCGGACTTCACCCTCTCTTAATGAAAACCCCGAAATTATCACGTCTGCTCGTTTTGTCTGCTGAATCACAAATGGCAAGGTTTGCCTCCTTAACTTATTGTTATTCCATAACGTTATTCAATAATATTGTTAACTCTTTATTGTTTTTATTTTTCTCAATACTGCATACTGGCGCCCTCTTCTTTAATGTTTGCGAGACAATATTCAAATGTGTACATTGTTGCTGTTCTTTCTCTTACAGTCGCCATGTAATTGATGTTGAAGGCTACTTTCTGCAAATTCAAACTCCTATGAATTACTAGTGAAAAGGTCAATGAGACATTCAGATTAAAATATTGCAAAAAGATGCATAATTTTCTGGGTTTTGAACATTTTGAGGTGATGAGGGGAAAATATCAGTGACATTCAAATTGAAAATATTGTAAAAAAAACATTTATCTGGGTTATCATTTTGAGATGATCATTCAACTATGAACAATGGAGGGATATGGAGTAAATGTATTACAAGTCTAATGTTTTCGGTATAATAAAATACTTATAGACTGGGTATTCGGGAAAAAGCAAGTTTATTGTTCTCCATGACTGTGACTATTGCCCGAGGCGTTTCCCTCATATTCCAGTTAATAAGTATATAGTGGTTCAT
Source organism: Perna viridis (assembly GCA_037379345.1). Lineage (NCBI taxonomy): Eukaryota > Metazoa > Mollusca > Bivalvia > Mytilida > Mytilidae > Perna > Perna viridis. The sequence goes on from CM074523.1 coordinate 27,691,540, forward strand.
GCAAGGATAAGAAAGTAGGCGGAGCCACAGTGGCATATACTCTCAGTGACCGCATATCATCAATATACAAAAGGTCATTGCATATTGTTGCAGTATAAATATGTATATGCATCTCGGAATGTGACAACTCTATCGCTACTCTGCCACATCGGATCATGTTTTGGAGATAATTCTAATGCGTCTGAAGACGTTCTAACGATGTTAAACTATGCAATTTGAATTTGCATAGTCAAGCATCGTAGGGAACTCGAACAGCTAATCTTCATCAAATAAAGATTTAACCTCCTCGCATACATATCCGCTTTACAATTGAATTATAATTTGAATGTACAATAACATGAGATTGATACATCTAACTTGTAGCCAACAGGATCAAACCACTTATATTTTTACTTAGTAAACACCTCGTTCATAACGCTAACTTATATAAGTTATGATGCAAACCGAAATGAACAATAGAATTCAATAATTTGCGAAATTGTCGTATGATTTGCAAAAGAGCCAATGGTAATGCAGATGAGGGACATCTTTTAATTTGTGCCTTTTTTCGTTCTATAGTTAAATTAGTAATATAATTGGTGTTTATTTCTGTTTAGAGCGTTGTATGTCTATATATTACCCATGATGCATCATAAGATCATTCTGTTTCTTTAAAATGGATGTTACAAATCGTTATAGTTTGCATTTTGTTTAAATACTAGGTGACAAAATGAAATTTTATGAAAATACGCCATGACATCTAATGATTCTTCCATCAAACTAAAAGTTGTTTTACTCGGGGATGCCTCAGTGGGTAAAACCTCGATAGCCTTACGGTATGTCAAGAACAGATTTGCTGATACTTACTCCTCAACCATAGCAGGTATGTTATGTCCATAAAAATTTTGGTTAAAGATACATGTATTTTTTGTGACAGTTTCATGATTCATAAACTCAAAAATAGTAATTGACAGTGTAAGAAACAAATACACATGTAATTATATTGAAGTCGGTCTCGTTGTATTTCCAGAATCAAAAGTAATTTAGGTTCTCCTATATCTTAATTGTTGTTTTCAAAGTTATTCACAATTCTCGTTGACCAGGACACTTTTTTAGCATACTTGATGTAGACGGGATCTACTGCATTAATAAAGTTGAATGTTAATAATATATTTCAAGGGGTAATAAATGTGGTTTGCAACTTTACTTTCCTGAGGTCACATGCATTCTGTAACTGTAATAGTGTCCACTCTTGTATGCTTGGTTATATGTTTATGAATTGTCAAATCTTTGTTGTATTCAGGAAGTTTTTGCAGTCGGTCTTTGTACATTTCAAATAAGAAGGTAATATTCCAGTTGTGGGACACTGCAGGTACAGAGAGATTCCGAAGTATCGTTCCTTTCTATCTACGAGATGCAGATGTTGCCTTAATAACCTATGATATAACAGAAAAGGTAATAATTAGGCAATATGTTTTTGTAGCAATTTATTAAAATAAAGAAGTTACATTACACGCAAGGACAATTACAGTTTTAACAGTGAAAAGCCTTGATGGTTATAATAACAGATATGTGTCATGTTTAAATAGGACACAACGAAATTAAAATTGAATTGGAATTCCTGAAATAAGTAGGCTGATAGCATAAGTAGTCTTCATCCTTAAAATAAAACGTCCAGATTCTAATGTACTTTGTATGTAGCAATATTTACTGCGCGGTTACAGCTTCACAATTATCTGTTTAAGCATAAGCTCAATTCGTTTTTAATACATTATGATAAAATCATTTTGTGGATGCTACATTAGATCTTAAAATAGACAGAAATAGGTAGTGCTGCTCCTGTTAACACGTCATGAATAATTAAAGATGAGCGTTAGTAGCCTCCCTGTTTTGTATATAACGAAGTGGCAAATTTAATGGCGCTAAGCTATAAATGTAGATGTCATATTACAACCAAAAATATGACATCTTGAGTGAAATATGCATCATGTTCATTTATCCCGTTATGACAAATATACAACTGTTTTTATTTGTTCATTATAATCTTAAAGTAACTAACCCATTGTATATGATTAAAAGTAAAATTTATCGTGACTAGAAATGCATATTACAAAAAAGGAATAGTGTTGAAGCACGCAAATTGAGGGATACTCAGAATCAGGGAGAGGATCAATTTCCATACAGCGGCAGTCGTTCATTTTCTCCCTTACTAACCGCTGCAGACGGGCCTTTCGAAGTTCTCTGACATAATTCAAGTCAAACGTTTTCCCAAATTTGCAAGATTCTTGCACTTTTAGAGGGTTGGTTGCAGTATCTGGAGAGAATTTGGAACGTCATATGTTGTTGCGGAGCTTGGGGATGACAGACTGTAATTATGGCATACCTTACATGTTTGTGCAAGTAACTCCCAATCAATTTATATTTTCAGAGCTCATTTGAAAATCTCCAGGAATGGATACGTCTGTTACAAGAAAGAGGTCCTGACAACATTAAATGTGCTGTCGTTGGTAATAAGTCCGATCTAAATGAGAAACGGCGTGTTACCATTCAGGTATAGTAATAACAAGTTTATCCTTATTTAAGCAGTAGGAAAATTAAAACCCCAAATGTATGTAAACGCAATTATAAAATAACATTTTGTAAAAGTACCAAGTCAGTCTTTTCAAATATCTACCTCTTAGAAAATTAGAACTAGGGAAGTTTGCTCAAAACTTTAAGTAAACAATGATTTTCTTCTATATTTAAGGAAGCACGGAGGTTTGCCGATGCTACCAATTTATACTTTCTTGAGACATCTGCAAAAACAGGCGACAACATACAGAAATTATTTTTTGATATTGGTAAGTTAAATACTCTTAAGAGTGTTAAGAGTTCATATTAATGGCTTATATAGTTACTGGAAAATATATCAGAGAAATGGACATTTTCTCGTAGTGGATTAGCATTAATATTCCATAGGCGTATAATAAAGAGGAAACATTTTAGAATTACAATTTTACGGATAGTAGTACATGTATTACTTTTAGAGCTGAAGCCAGAAAACGTGTTCTTTGTTGTTTGTGTCTGTTTTCCATGTCTGGTCTTTGTCCCTGGATTGCGTTCTTTTGATTACCGCCATAACCTTGGTTCCTTTGGTTACCCTTACTACTGTTGTCCTCAAACTTGTTCTATCTCAATTGATATAGTAACAACGGTATAAGTTGATTAAAAAGCTTTTCTATGCAACTATTTGCTACGTGTCAGTCGATAGATTTCTATATGTTTTCTTGGTGAAATCTTTTTCAAATGATAATTTAATTCTTCCCGAATCGCGTTTCCTCGTCACAATTATATTTCATTTAATATTCTTCTATAAAATCAGAGGAGTTTACCCTACTGGTGCACCTGATCCATGCTCTCAGTTTTTAGTGGAGTCCGAGATGCACATTTACTTTTGTTACTTTGTATGTATTATTTTGGTTATTTTATGTTCTTTGCTGTATGTGTCTGTTTTCCATGTCTGGTCTTTGTCCCTAGATTACATTCTTTTGATTTCCGCTAGAATCTTGGTTCCCTCAATTACTCTGAACGCATAGAATCGAGTCTTACTTCAATGTAGAACAAAATAAAACAGTCATTACTTCTGTTCTAGGTTCAACATTCACAGAAAAGTCAGTTTCACGTGCTAATTCTGTGGTTCAAGAAACGACAGAAAATTCAACAGTAAAAAAGTCAGTTACACGTCCTACTTCGGTGGTCCAAATAACGAGAGAAAATTCAATAATGACCTCTGGTAGTTTTAAAGATACACCGAAAACAGGTTGTTGCTCTTGAGAACTTAAAAGCCATCAGCTTAATTAGATAAACGAAGATCTGTAATCCTAAGACATCACAAAAATGGCAGTTCATAGAATATAGGTACATTGAATTGCCTAAAGACATATTGTGTGTAAACTTGGCCATGCATTTATTTACACAAAACTTAAAGAATTTCAAAGTGTGCATTTAAGGCAGGGAGTAAATATTCTTTAAACATTTTTGTACATAAATGTGTAATCATTTATAGGTTATATTTTGACTAAAACATCTCTTTTTGTATGACGACTTTTCACATTGAACACAAATAATGTCTCATGCATATGATCACGACCGACCTACATTGTATTATATGTAGCGCAGTCAGTCTTTCCCATGTGGAAAAAATATCAATGAATTTCTTATATAATTTTCAAGTAGAATAGATAATTTATTGATGATATAATACAACGGAGATCATTTAGCAAAGATTTTATGAGGTATTTTGGGATATTTAAATAGATGTAACATGTCTTTAAAGGGTACGAACAAAATGTAAATTGTCTTTCAAACAGTACTCTGCCTCTTATAGAACTAGTGCACAGAAAGGTTGGGTAAATGTGTTAAGATGTAGATGCATAGATTGATTTCTTGTCAAATATATTGCCTGTTTCCAAGAAGATGGAACGGTACCATGTAGACAAACCATAGATAAATGCATTGATAAAAGAAAACGCCGTTAGTGCAAGGTAATACCTGGTATTCACCACAGTTTCTGATTTAAACGTCGACTTTCTACAATAAGTATTTGGTGCATCCTTCACCAAAAAGGAGTATTCAAAGATGATATGTGGGGGAATTTACAAATAACACAATGAAACACATAGTCCCTGCATAACAAACCCCACTCAAACTTTTTTTTAATAAATAACCAAAGACGTGTATCTTCCTTAAATTGTTAAAGAACAGAAACTGGTACCGGTTTAAGGAGGTAGACCTAGGGTAAGGGACACAACTCTTGAAATCAGTGATATGTTTGTATCATATTCAATTCTACTAAAGCCTATCAAGCTTTCATTTGAAACAGAATGAAATCAATCCAAGTTACTTTGATGCTTACATGATATTGAAGTAAAATGCTGAATACAAACGTTCCAATGATTTTTAAGAGTTGAGTCCCTTACCCTAGGTCTACGCCCTTAAATGATTCTTTGCCAAGGTAACCACGTCCGTACACGAATCATAAACCATCTAATAGTGGAACTTGCAAACTCGCAATGATTTGAAGCAAAAAAGTCGATCTGGTTTTGTTTGATATAAGATTTGTCTCCTATCACTTAACCCGGATCTGGAGCACCTGATGACACTAGTGCATTTGTTTATTTGTTTTGTTCGTTTCTTTTTGTTCTGTATTTTTGTGTTGTCTTGTTTTATATTCCTTTATATATATATAGTTTAATCTATTCTGTTCACTATACATCGTATACATAGATCCTCTTTTTCTTGTTTTCACGATCAGGCCATGTACTTGAATTTGGTTTCTCTGTATTATCCTATATTTGACATTTCGGTGTTTTTTTGCTGATATTTTATCTTATCTAATATTTAGTTCGTATTTATTTTGGTTGTATTTCTTCTAAATTTGGCTCTGTTTTTTGTGTTGCTAATTTATTAAAATCAAAATAATGAAAGCCTTTAGAAGAACGCAAACGGTTCACGATTACATGTACGTTAAAGATTAAATTTTCAAAAACCAAGTGGAGACAGTCATAGAAATACGTAAATCCGTTGGTTAATGTTGAAAACAATCTTAATCAAGGTGTCATTCTTTTTCTTTTCGGAATTTGGATATTGAAGAAAGACTATGTTGCTACAAGGTATTTTGATGTAATAGTCTTCCATACAATTGGTCCTTCTCTTTAAGTCTCTGTACGGCGGGGTTACGGTCTTGCTGCAGCTGTCCACGTAGCATTACGTTCTCTCTTGATACCCGCGATATCGATTCTTTCAACTTCAGATTTTCCAAATAAATTTCGTCGTAGTTCTTGCCCTGATACCTGAAAGAAACATAATGTCGTTATGGGAAAAAATGCAAATCTGAAACTTGTCAATAAATCAAAATATCGGATTCTTTCCTCTCTTGTTCGTCCTTTCCAAACAGTTATCATATAGAGAAGTTCCGCTAATTGTTTCGTGTTCATCACAAATCCCACATCACATCAACCAAAATAATTGTGGATGTTTGGAACAGCCTACCAAGAAATATAATCGAATCATAAGACAGTCAATGCTTTCAAAAGTCAATGAAACGAACAATATCAAATTATTACCAGATACATGTATATCCCAACTGGAAGAAAACCAAACTGTTTCAAGTTTTGTATGAAAATGAGATACATTAAGGTTATTCTCTTCACCTTTGTAACTGTTTTGATAATCTAATATATTCTTCTCACCCTTCTAATTCTTTTGATAAACGAGAATTTTCCTCAGTAGATTTTGTCAAAAGTTTCTGCATCATTGCCAATTCTTTGTCTTTATCTTGTAAAACTTTCTTCAGATATTGTGCTTGATGGCTGCTCACAGCCGATGATAGCCGAACGCGATCGGAAGTCTTCGGCCTGTCAAAGCTAAAATGTTTGGACCTTTCCCGTGCCGCTCCAATCGGGTTAGGTGGTTGCCAGACGGCTCCATTATTTTTACTGGTTTCAAAGGGACCATTGATAAATGTCTGGTTCTTAATTGTTGCCTACGAAAGTTAGGAAAATGTTTAATGTTACTATATATACATATATCATACAATTATAGAAAGTAACATATACCTTAATCTAGTGAAATAATCCGTCAGTGTTCTTAGTAACAAAAACAAGGAGATCAGAGTTGGAACGGGGACAGGATATTCATGGTTCTTTCACAAAGACTTATAACATAAATAAGACAAGAAGACACACAGACGCTAAAGAATAAATGAGCAACACGGACTCCACAAAAAGCTGGGATTGTGGACAACGCGAGTTGGTAGAGCCAATCGCCTTTTGTTGTTGTAGAAACACTTGAATAGAATGTTTTCAAACCTGGATCAAAGCAAAAGAGATTTACTACGATCTGGAAACATATTTTATAATATAGTAATATATGTACATGTATAAGATTATTTAGCTACAGTAAAGGGGAAGTAATGCGTTATAAATTATACATGTACATGTAGGTTAAAGTATTAACGGTAAATGACCATAGACATACTTTGATATTACAGCATAAGACACGAAGTGCACGTGTATGTTTTCCTGTTCTGTTTGGCGCTAATACCATGAATATGTAATTCTTTCTATAACTTGTAGGTATTAATTTTAAAAATCTCAAACATATATAATGTGCATTTAAATTGTTATATCATTTTTTTCCTTACTTGCATATTTATATCATGTAAGTCTGGTGATCTTGGAAAACTCATTGTGTTTCTCTGAAAATAAATAATGAAACTAAATCAGTCTATCGTAGTGAGAGATGTTATAGAGTCCTGTCTACTCTGATAGTAGGTTTCGTATCCCTAGACTTTAGGTACCCTATCAGTTTACACGATTCTTGCATTGCTCGTGTGCTACTCTGATTTTACATTTTCTTTAGTTTATTTTTTAAGGTTTTGTTCTGCTTTTTTCAATTTTGGTTAAAAATTCGTCCAAATGTTCAGCCATGCTGGTTCGATAAAAGGATGTTCTGTCTTCATTAGTGGTTCTTGTGTCATTTGCATGTACAAGGTTTCGATTTCTTGATTTCTACCATTTCATTTAAATTCCATAAGCATGAACAATTGGATATACAGTAAAACCTGTCTAAACCAAACAATGGAAAATCCGGAACCCTGTCTAAATCAGACACATTTCAAGTTTTTTTTTATCAATTCAAGTGTATTTTGATCCTTGGTAAACCGAACGCCTGTCTAAACAGAACTAATTTAAATTTTTAAAAGAGGTTTGGTTTAGACAGGTTCCACTGTACAATCTATCATGAATCATTCCGATCTATCTATTTGGAAAAAAGGAAGTTGCAGATACATTACATAAAAAGATGGTTTTGTTTGTTTTTATTCTGTCTTGTTTTGTTTTACAACGTATTTACCTCAGGGCTAGTATACCGACAAGCAAACCAAGAGGTATTTTATAGGAATTTCAAGGGGGGTCATGAAGTCTTCTGCCTCTGGTAAATGTCAAATGATATTTTAAACATTAGCTCCTTATATATCTTCCACTGACTTTTTCTGTAATGATTTCGAGATGAAGACGGACATACATGTATGCATGTCAATAGACATTATAAAGTACTATTTGCCTTAATCTGATTTTTTTTCAATTTCGAATGTTTGTTCACTATTTCCAAGTTGTCTGCTGAGCTTGCAGCATTATACAAGGCTAGAAATGAATGGTTTCGCTCCAATGTCAATACTGTTTGACAATGTTAGTAATTAATGTGTCTTCGTGTCGTTTTTTTTTCACTTTCAGTTTATTTTGAAGAAGTGTCGTCATTGTTACCATGGAATATATTACGTTTGTTGTCGGGGGATTTTCTGAGCTAATTTCAAGGTGTGTTTACACATATAGATCCTTTTGATGGGCACACTCAGTTTACACTTCCGCAAGGTATGACTTCGGTAGAATAAAAGAATTTTCCTTGCGGAAGTGTATATTGAGCATGCTCCACCCATGCTCATCGACTATCCCACATTTAGCACAAAAGGGTGTATTGAAGACTTTTGGGTGATCTTAGGTAGAACAAAAGAATTTTCCTCGCGGAAGTGTATATTAAGTATGCTCCACGCATGCTCATCGACTATCCCACAGTTAGCACAAAAGGGTCTATTAGTGTTCTTTTTTTCTGTTGTTACTCTAATTTTATCATACAAACTTACCGTTGCTTTTACTAGTGATGCTACGTCTATTCTTGGTCTGGTTGCTGCATTCTTTATACCAAGGAACTAAAAGAACAAAAAAGAGAACGGCTATCTGCGTGTATCAAAATCAGAAAACAAATTACAAGTATATAATTAACAGTTATTCTGCAACTAAGCTTTCTACTATACAAATAACGTAAAGCTTTATTCCTCCACTGCATAACATCGTCTCCCGGTTACCTTTATAGTTATGAGCAACGTCAAAAACAGGAAACAGGTAACTAGTTTAAAGGTGCCCTCGCCGATCGCCGCGCTCAAAGATAATTATTTGGACAAATTTTGTATGTTTTATTTATGTGGTTGTAGGATAAAAAATACATGAATATTGTCGAAACATCGGTTTATTTATTTGCACTCGCTTCGAAGCAGTCAGATTAGCTAGGGAACCCTTGCGACCTGACTCGTCAAATAAATTTGGTATTTTTCGGCAATATACGTTAACTGTATATAAATTACTGACATGAATACTTAAAGTGCACAAATTAATTGTTATCGAAATTGTATAGTTTCGTATTTCTATCAGATGCAAGAAATGTAATGGTTTTAGGTTTAAGCAACAAATACATGGTAGAAATATGCATTTTAGACATGCCTGTATTTTTAACATTACAAAAAATGTAAAACAAAAAATAAGCATTGGCTGTTTCAGCAAAACTTTATTTGTGAAAAAGATTCTGCTTAAGATCGCCGACCATACCATAACAGCTCCTCTAGCTTTTGCCCATTTTGAATGAGTTTCTTTCTGTGGTCCTATCCAACCTCTTGCCTTTGGGTCAAATATAGCTCTATGCAACTGCTAAATTAAGAAGTGGTACATGTGTAATAAAACAAGACACATATATGTAACTTGTAACAAGTAGTAATAGAAATATTGTGGCCTTAAGATTAACAATAACTTAAAAAGTATAAGCGAAAGTAGTAAAAATGGCAGGTTCTCATATTCTTGAGCCATTTGTATGAGTGAAATTTGAGGGAATTTGAGATTTTTAGAAACAGTGCAAAAGAAAAGATATACCTTGTATATTTAAGTGACTAAACTTATCACATTTTTTAAACTATGTTGTACGCTGGGTTTCTGGCAATGATTCTGTTCGACATGCAACAAATATGGAGTGTCAAGATGTACACCGGAAGCTCAAGCTTAAAATCTCTGTTTTGATTAACTGGGCAAAAAGATGCAGAAAGAAGAAGAGCTTAAAGAAGTATTCATTACCTGTGTGCGAATTCACTGAGGTTTCCACCAACCCTGTCAGTCAAAAAGGCACATAGGTTTTTGTTTGTTTATTAACTAAAACCTTATCTCAAACTCTCAACGAAATGTAAAGAGTTGACATGTATTGAATATAACTTTATCAAACTTTTATTAGATTTGAATAAATTCGGAATGTTAATTCATCGATCTCCAAATTTTCTTCATTGTGTAAATGTCAATCAAGAATTGAATCAACCTAACGAATATTTATATCGTATCATACATGATTTACAATTGTCTTTTAGAATTATGAGTATTTTGCATCTTCATCCACAAAAAAATGAAGGAATAAAAGAAAAAGGATAACTTGTTTTTTTATCTATAAAATGAATAAATGATCAACATCAGTGATATTAATTTCTGTTACGTTCTTCTATATTTTTAATTCAAGCACGCAGAGATACGTATCACATATCGTTTGTATCAACGCATGAAACATTCGGCTGAACAAGTACATCTATTACAATGCCATATCTGCTAATTGACTCAGTTTTTGGCGGGCATCGCACTTAAAATGATAGAATCCATCTTCACTTACGAACAACAAACACCAATTTAATTTCATCATCTCGGCAAAAACGACACACTACGGAACAAAATTTGTTGTATTTCATATTAATTAAAAGTTAATCACCATTTCAAATGTTACCCATAAATCAACAGAACAACTTGCAATTTAAATTTGCAATTAGGCACAATGAAATAAGAGATATAGACTTTTGGTGTTCATCTTCATCTTGTGTGGAGAAAGCGAGAGACTTTTGATGTGATATTTGTGCATATAACGCCTTCTCATTTCTTTGCGAAGTATGATGACCCAACATGTCAATTAGAAGCAGTAACTAAACTGAAAAACCATATACTAATTCTAATAATAATAATATACCCGATACTAATATAAACATCATTCTTCCTTCACATGCGTGCATATTAATCCCATTGGTTTAAATATAAAAAAAACTTCCATCTGTTATAAAACTAATATTGTCAATGTGTTCCACTGTATTAAGCTAAATAATTGGGACATTGTTTTAAAAATACATAAGCGATAATGTTCGTATAAATATGAAATTTAAAAATATCTCAGTCCTGGGAATCATACAACACCGTGATTTTCTATTTCAATTGCACTTTTTCCAGTTAAGTCAAGGGACAAATGTACTGATTGTTGAATGTCCAGAAATATTAACTTATAATAAAAAGTACTGAACAGTAAATGCGGATGAAACTATTTAACTCTACAGTCTTTACTTGCTACTCACGTAGGGCAACATACCAGATTTAGAAGTTGACTTACTTTAAGTCAGAGGATTTTATTTTTTATCATAGTCCCTTTAGTCCTTTTGGGGATCCTTATTTCACTGTATTATCTTATATTACTCTACTATAATACCGTACCTGTCTGTTTTTAGTCTGGTCAATAATCTGCCGAGCAGATTTTCCACCGATGGATTTTGATCTCATTTTACTGGGCATGATTGTTGCTGTCAGTCTGTTGTCTGTAAGTAATGATCAGATTGACAGAAAATCTTCATTCAAATTAAAACTACTGCATACTGTACAATGCACATGCATTTATACGTTTTGTGGGGGTGGTACGGAGCACGTAAAATGATTTTGGATGATTTTGGTCATTTGCACGAAACATGGTTAATAAGGAGCCTGTAACACGATAACACAAGATATAAAAAGGCCCAAAACTGGAGCACGAAAATAACCCTTTACCACCCACATGAATGTTAAAAAAAATCTGTTAAAAAATCTGCAAAAAGGTTGTATATTTATTCATTTACATACGTTCTATTGTATTTTACCGGACTGAAGTAGAAATACAATGTGTACATAATATGTACATAATGACTAAAAGAGTTAAGGAAAACACTTGTCTAGGAGTACAGTGTCTACTAGACAGGCGTATAACTACAATGTAAATATTATATTCATATTTATGAATGTATAATACCTCTCGTTTAAGAGTAAAAGTAAATCTCTCATCACTCCTGGTTTTTTTTAATAACAGAAAATCAAGAGCATATCTAAAAACTGGAAGCAATGGAAGGTCGGCTTTTAAAAATTTGATTTTAATTATAGACGACATTTGAGAACACATGTCCAGTGCATTTTCCTGAGAAACGAGTAATCCTCTCAAGTTCAGTATCGCACTCCTTTATTTCCTTTTTTAAAATCGTAACATGAAAAGGCAAACTCACCTATCACATAAGTTTTCAGTTTTATCACGTACTCAGATTTCCCGTCATTCCTCGACTAGCTGTTCTCTTCTTATCTGAACCTTTATGAGTTAAAAAGTTTCATCAAATTTATGATTCAAAGCCACTAATGTTTACAAACGCCATCGATTAGAACCAGCTTACATTCATGTCATATGTTTTAATTGATTTCTACAGAAAATATTAATACTAAAATACTTTATACAAACATATTAGCTTTAGATAGAGAAGCGTGCATTGAGCGTCTTTCTTTAACCAGGTCGAAGTATTAGGTTTTGAAATAATATTCCTTGCACCAAGAGTATAATTATAGACTGGGTGCTGTGATGGTGTATATAGATGTACTTGGCTGTACACACATTAAATAATATGATAAATGCACTGACTTCAGTATGAATTTTAAATACAATTGAAATGCAAAAAAAAAAAAAAAAAACACAGAGACTAGACGACAATATCGTAAACCCGGGCGCTCTCAAAGGTTATTGCATGTTTTGTTTTGTTTTGTTTTGTTTTGCAAGTTTTTTTTTAATTTGAAATATCGAGAATCACGTACATTTATGATTACTTAGTACATGTACTTGTATAACAGAACTCAAGTTGCTTTGCGAAGGTTATTACAATATTTTTAATTGTTTAAAGGAAGGAACTCTTAATAATTTCACTTTACCAAAGAAAACAAGAATGGAATATTAAAAAAACGATTTGTTAACAGTGACTTAGATGTTGGTATAAGATATATACAAGCATGTCAGTGCATGTGCACTTCGTTTGATTTGAAATTTACCCGATTATGCATCAGTTAAATTAAATGGGTCTTTTCTTTTTTAAATCTATTCTGTTTTAAATTGCCTATAAATATAATAAACGACAGTTTCCAAATACAACAACGAAAAAAGTGTCTGTTGCAGCGATTCCCCCTTTTTATACATTCGACGAACTCCGTTGGTTTCCGGACAAATTTACGGAAACTAACGACATAACGCGAAGAATACCGAGTGCCTCCCATCCGCCATGTTGTTTCTCATGTCGCCGGCTGAGTCACTTCCTGCATTGAACTTTTAGTCAAAACACCAGAAAACACCTCACATTCTCGAATAAAATGGCTGGCCGACTACCCGCAGTTGTTGTGGACTGCGGAACCGGGTATGCATAGGCCATAAATCCATTAATCCCATAATCCCTACCCAAAACCGTACAGGTAGAAAGATGGGCGGTTTTTGGTGCAATACACATGTAAATATGTATTTCAGTATCTATTTCCTGCTTTTTGAAAAGGAACACGAACAAATTTAAACTTTTTCTTCCTTGTGTGCAGACACAAGTCTGTTCACGTGGTTTGGGTTTTCAATTAAGCCTGCTAAGCCTAAGAGGGTTATGAATATGCATAACCTACAGGAAGCTACGTTTATGACTAAAAACTCATAAACTTGTTTACTAAGTGTCACTTCCTCCAGGACATCAAGGACTATCTTATTTCAGCCATCTTTACTATTGTCCAAGATATTTTTGGGCGTGTGAGATTGAGTTATGTCAGTGGGAAAGTATTATGGGGCTACAGGCACCCCAGCTGTTATTATTGACACAGGAACAGGGTTTGTATGTTTTGCTTGATTAAGGAAGTGTTACTTTCATCAAACCAGGAAATGATTTGCTCCTTTTTCATACAGAGATCAGCCTATGAAATTGTAATTATACACTTCAATTTTTATAGTGGTTGGGTCAAATGGAATTCAAGGACTTTTAATGTTTTCAAAATGTGACTATCTTCATTCTACAATGGATCCTAGTCTTAAGTTTTACACACCCTACACTGTATAAATGGTGTACATTATATGTACATTCCAGGGTTTAACACTAACTTTTTTTAGCTAGCCTAGGTATCCCAAAGTACTACATGTATCTGATCAATAAATTAGGTAGTCCTCAAAGTAATCTTGTGGCCCTGTCTTTAGGCGTAGTAAGATTTTAAGAATAAATTTAGCCCAAAGGACTACCCAATAAAATTTCTGGGTAGTCCTCTCTTAAACTAAGGTGGCACAGGACTACCAGATTACTGTTAGTGTCAAACCCTGGATTTTTCCAGAGGAAGCCTCAATTTCTGAAAAATCGTAGAACACTGTATTTTACGTAAGAAAAATTAATTACTAGGCCAAGATACATTCATGTATGTATTTGTCTTATTATTAAATAAGTTAGATTGAAAGTTTCCATAAAAGAAATTTAGCATGCCTCTATTTTGCAGAAACAGCTGTGAAAATGAAAGCTTCACAGCTTTTTATACAATAATTTGCTTAACAAATGATTTTCCTGTCATGGCTATTTTGAAATATTTCGTGTTAAGTTGTTCACCCTAAACTTGTAACTGTATAGTACGTGTAATTTTTACCTTTTGAGGCTTTAAACTTATGAAAAATGTATGTTGGTGAAAACCAGACCATTAACATGAGGCCAAAAAGGGCAATTGGTTGTTATATGCCTGTCATGCATGTGAAATTCTGTTATTCACAATTTGCGCAATGCATCCACAAATTTTGGTCGTTTCTTTTTAATGATGTGAGGAGTCCCTTTCAGATTTTTATAAATTTCCATTCTTTTGTGTTTTGAGTAATGGGATTTGATTGGACTTAAGTCTTACAAAAATTATAATTTTCTGTTTTTGGACTACAAAATGTATAACTCGATAATGCTAGATTATTTATTTAAAATTTAATGAAGTCGTCATGACCTTAATGTGATGGTGTAAATGTGTCCAACACAATAGGATTACAATCACGAATGCTTAATTCTTTCTTGTAGACCACAAAGTTATACTACATGTTGCATACATTTGTATATACACAGTCCTTTATTTCAAAATTCTCAACAACTAGCCTGAATAATTGAGGACTGTATAGAATTCTATGAAGTCTGAAACAAGAAATACATCACATATATACATATCATTTCACTAGCCCTAGGCGAGCACTGTATGAATATTGATGTTTAGAGAAATAAAGTACAGTCGAACTTCACTCGCTTGAACTCGGATGGCTCGAACACCCGGGATTTCTCAAACACAATTCAAAGTACCAAATTTTCTCCTATATAATCAATATAAGTAACCTTGGATTTCTTGAACTTCGATTTCTCGAACACTCGAACTGACTAGTCGGTCCGTGTGGTAATAAATCTTGGAGAATAACCCTCACTAACTCGAACTCGTCATCTTGGGTAATAAAAGGTGTGAAAAACTGAAACCCTATCATTAATCAGTGTCATTTTAGTTAATTACAGGTAAAATTTAAGTCATCACTAATTAGGTAGTTTTGATCTTTAACATAACACTGATTGAAGTGCGAGAATGTTCCGAAGTCCATATGATAAAAGCATGATAGAAAATCGGATGAAAACAAATTATTGACCAAGGAACTCGAACTCTGAACGTTTTTAAAAGCGAACACAGCATTTTTAATGTCCACAAATCAACATAATGTTCCGAAAGCGAACGAAAAAGATCTATGAACTAACAAAACTTCGTAGGAAGTAGGCAATTTCTAATGATAAAGTTGAACTTGGACCGACACCGAAAAAAATCCGGAAATATACGAACTTCAATTTCTCGAACTCCTGATAACTCGAACACATTTCAACGGTCCCTTGGAGTTCGAGCTACCGAGGTTTGACTGTATTTGATATGGCAAAGCAAATTAAAGGGTAAAAAATTCAATTTTCAAAGTGTGCCTGTCCATTTTGAGGCAGCTTAATTACATGTATATGTACCATTGCTATTCTAGAAACAGAACCAGAAAAATGTTCAAAAATGACTTCACGTCTTAAGGGTATTGTTTATTTATTTATAGGTACACCAAGATGGGGTATGCTGGTAACACAGAACCACAGTTTATTGTACCTTCAGCAATTGCTGTTAAAGAATCGGCCTCAGTTGGAGACAAGGCTATTCAAAGACTTGGTAAAGGGGTGGAAGATTTAGATTTCTTTATTGGTGATGAAGCTTTGAATGCTACGTCTTACAGTGTTAAGGTAATATAGTGTATGAAATGAAATGATTGTATCCATACGAACTGTTCTTTTCAACTGCCAGCCATCACTTGAATCACCGAATTAGCAACAGCAGTGTTGACAGTATTTTTTCTCAACAGCTACATGCATTAAAACTTTTAATTTGTCTTAATGCCAGATTACTGTTTAAAATGTCATTAGATGACAAAAACCCATAAAACTGACAAAAACAACATCTGTTAAAGTGTTCTGCTTTCGTATACCATATTCTTCCGTGTATACCACACACTTTTTTCAATTTTTTTTTTGTTCCAGGAGGGGGGTACGTGGTATACACCAAAACACCAAAACAATGAGTTTCTAGATTTTTTTTCTGGAGGCATAATTTTCAGGTCTGTAATTTTCGGGAATCAGAACCGAAGTCGTCAACTAAAGAAAACATTGAGCCATTTTGTATTTTTGAGATCAGTTTTATGTGAAATAAATAAAGTTTTACTGCTATTTAATGCATTTCATAGTTTATACAAAAAAATACAACTTGCTTCTTATTGTTCTTTTAAAACAAGTCATCTAATTATAACTTCTTCACCTGTGTGCGGTGGAGAGTTAAATACACAATACTGGGTGTGCAAACCTGTCCTCGGACCCATTGTCATTTAATTATCAAATAACAAAAGATCAATTTAAAAGGTGAAACAATAATTTAATCTGCTTAATGAACTGATTCCAGATGTCAAGTATCAATACACAACTTGGCAAATTAAAACATCTTTTTTTGTAAACGGTCGGACTTGACGTCATTGTTTTAGTAAAATACCTGATTTACATTCGAACAGGAAATGTAACCATTTCAGCCGACTCGGATCCAATACATCGCTATATAAACTATTTTAATTAATAAGTGGCTTGCAAATGCAAGGAAACATAGAAAAAAAGTCCTTAACTGTTTTCTGTTTTAAACTAAAATCTGATAACTTTTTTAGTGGCCAGTACGACATGGTATCATTGAAGATTGGGATTTAATGGAAAGATACATGGAACAAGTTATATTTAAATACCTCAGAGCTGAACCAGAGGATCATTACTTTTTGTTGGTAAGTGGTAAATAGAGATGGACACTAACAGTAGTCTGGTAGTCCTGTGCCAGCCTAATTTTGGAGAGGACTACTTAAAAAAAATTTCATGGTAGTCCTATGGGCTATCTAAATTTTGCTTTATTTTTCACAAAATCTTAGGAGAGAATTGTCATTACCGTCTGTGGACTACCTGTTTTACCACTGAAGTAGTCCTGTTGACCACCAAACGAATGAATTTAGTGTCAAACCCTGGGTATTGCAGTGATTCCACTAGATAAAATGGATAGAAGGGGACAATTTTGGATGAAGGGCACTTAAGTGTACTAAACCATAATGATAAGTATACCTCAGAGATTTAAGGCAAAATAATGATTCAATGCTATTATTATTTGATTTTTTGCTTGGTTCAAGTGCATTAAGGGTGTTCCATTAAAAGATACGAAGAACTCAAGGAAAGCATTTTTTTTCACCAGGGGAGCCACCCATAAAAGTTCTATTGATGTTTTGTATCAGTATTAAACTTCATATTTTATCAAAAGACCTGAACACCCACCCATATACAAAGTATTAAAGTGTATCCCCCTCATATGTTTAACTGAAATAGCCCTAAACATTTCAACATATGAAGAACTCCCAAGAGTTTTCATTTAGGAAAAAATGCTGTTGTTATTGGACTTTGTTTTACATATTCTTGGATGACAGAAGTTAACCAAGAAAAATGCTGCAACCCTCTCTTTTAGTATGCACAGACACTGCAGGTATGGAAATTAGCGGGGGTCCAGTAGCCCATGCCCCTAAATTTTGACCTAGGCTAATGAATTTTTTTAATCAGTAGCCCAGCTGCTATATTATAAATTGAAAATAGCTCTGGGTTAGCAGAATTATTAGTTTGGCTACTGGATTCTGCTTTTTTAAGGGCCACTATACAAGTATTTTCAATTTCTGTCCCTGCATTGTATTGTCAAAAACCATATTCCATAAACACAAACTGTTTGAAAGTTTTAGCTAAGTCCTATGACCTCTTAATTTTCCCACCCCAACTAGTAGTCAAAGTGAATGTGATTGTATTTATGCAGTATTCTAGGATTTAAAAAAAATAGGTTCACAC
This sequence comes from Perna viridis, assembly GCA_037379345.1. Taxonomy (NCBI): domain Eukaryota; kingdom Metazoa; phylum Mollusca; class Bivalvia; order Mytilida; family Mytilidae; genus Perna; species Perna viridis. Next base: position 27,709,907 of record CM074523.1, read on the forward strand.
GGAAAAAATCTAAATGAAGAATAACTTTCCCACAATTAAAGTCTGCTTTCTGAAGTAAAGAAAACAAGTCCTATTTGAAATCCAAGTATTTTCCTTCCCAAAGGGAAAAGGAAATATAGTAAAGGACTTTACCACAACAAAATTTCACTTGTCCTGTGAAATGGGACTGTATTATTGTTTAAGCTAAGTAGCAAATGAGGCAAAGCAATAACATTCTACCTTACTTGCTGGTTAAGTATATTCAAACCAGGAAGTAAAATTTAATTTTCGCTGTTAACAAAATTTATATAGTGTGAATTGAATATTGTTTTTTTTGGGTTTTTTTTTTACAAGATTGTGGTAAAGACATTTTAAATGTCTATTGCCATGCAATGATGGATAAATTCAATAATTGCATGGTGCGTAGAAGATTAAAGATATCTTAAGTAATTTGCTACTAACCCGGATTTTTTTCAATTGTAGACAGAGCCTCCATTGAATACACCTGAGAATAGAGAATACACAGCAGAAATTATGTTTGAATCTTTTAACGTACCTGGACTTTACATAGCTGTACAGGTAATTACAAGGTTATGGTGAAGACAAGAAATTCTATTCATACACAGATTTCTTGGTACAAAATATGAATATTAATAGGTTTATTGGAGTCTCTAGTTTTATCATAAGGAATTGATGTCAGATATCTCTTGCAAGTGGAAAAGTTTGAAGATAAATAATGTATTTAAAGCAGAGGACGCTTACCCTACCGGTGCACCTGGTCCATGCTCCCAGTTTTTAGTGAAGTCCAAGTTGCTCATTTGCTTTTTTTGCTTTATATGTTATGATTTTGGTTACTTTATGTTCTTTGTTGTATATGTCTGTTTTCAATGTCTGGTCCTTGTCCCTGGATTGCATTCTTTTGATTACCGCTATAACCCTGGTTCCCTTGATTACTCTTTCATTAATACTTTGGTAAGAGGCCTTTTCTTTAATGAACACTAATACACTACTGTCAATACAAATTTTAATTTCTCCACTCTCCACCGTGGAAATATTTTTAGTGGAGTCACAGTGTCTCCACTCTCCACAGTGGAATTAACATTTAAAAAATTGTCTGTAATTAACTTCTCCTGTCTTTATGCAAAGGTATATTTAATGGATCTAGCATTTTAATAACATTTCAGTATGGCACAGAAAAACTTTTGAAATTGAGCAAATTTAATTTTATCCTTGTTTTTGCTTTGGTGGAGTTAAAGTGAAGGGCATGAGTGACTCCTTTATGAAGAGTGGAGAAATTAAAATTTTGGTTGACAGTACTGTACTATTTACATGCGAATACATGTACATGTACACATATCGGAAAAAAGTCATCATTTTCTGAAACTGTGTCATTACAATTGCAAAGCATAGTTACTTATGAAATGTTAAAATCAATGTTCCATGGGTCACATCTCCATGAATTTTTTTTCAATTTCCGAAGAGAACAAAATTTCTTGACTAGTGTCTAAACATGAAAATTTTTGAACTCACAAATAAAGATTGAAACTGATTCATTGACAAATATAGCAACTACAATAATACAATTAATTTGTGTTCACGGTAGATAAGAAAAGGATTTATTTTGGCAACAGAAAGATGAAACTTCTGTTAATTTTTCTGAAATGACAGAATCCAAAATTATATCTTCAGTCAATACATTTATCAATATAATAAAGTCAGTATTCTAAGATTATTCTTCAAGCTTCTGGACAGAAAAATGATAGTTAATATTTTAAACTTATGTAAGATATTCATTGAACAATGAAATGTAATTTTTTAAACCACTATCCAGAGTTTGCAAAAATTGTCAGCCCCGACTGTCAAAACTTCATTATTATTTTGTTAGGACCAGCTATATTGGTGAATTTTGCAATAGACTCTAAAAAATTTTAGGTGGGATGGGCTGGATCTCATGAGGGACCACTTAGGGCATATTAGTTTTTGCGAACTCTGACTATCAAATAGAAAGCAGTAAAAGCAGTAGACCTTGGGTAAGGGAGGTAATTCAGCTTGAAAGGATTTTAGTCACTAGTGTTTGAATGACTCATAATATGTCAGCTTCAAATAGATATTGATGTTAAAGGGACATAACTCCAAGAAAGGGTTCAACTTCTAGAACAAAGATGCCAGCCCCAGTAACTTTGCTCTTTTAAAGTATTAATTAAAGATTTAAAATGGATAGGTTGAGAAATATATTTTTATAAGGTGGGAAAACGTTTGAAATTGAAATGATGCTTTCTACTGCAAACCTTTTGATAAAATATTCATATTGAAACATAAAAATAATCTCTGTCATGAGACAGTACGGCTAACCAATAACCTTGCCAGTTTTATAACTCTTAACCTTTAAGAGATAAGAAATATACTTTCTGTTTTAAAATTTCTTATAAGACTTCAAACTTTCTGTTTTCATTTTGTTGCTTTGTTCAGAATATACAGGTATGACTCTCTTCAGCATTGAACTATGTTTAGCATATAAGTTTGTCCCTACATGCAGAAGTATGAATATTTTTGTAACATTAATTTGCAAGCACGTAGACTCAAGCTGTGCCAGACCATGCTCTTTCATCAATATAAGTCATCATAATTCGATATTTGGTAACCTTATTGAATATTTTAGCCATAATGATTAGTTATTTATAAAATATATTACAATGCCTTACAATCATTAAAACATTAAAAAACTACACGATGAATTTTTCAAAAAAAAACTGTCTATTGATTTGCATACGCATAGTCCATATAATATAAGTTTTGTACAAAAATTGAATTATGGATTTTTGAACAATAAAGGTTTTTATATAAGCAAATAGCTGAATATTATTCCCCTTTTTTGTTATTTTGGTAAATTAAAAGCCTAGTATCTCATCTACGAAATGGATAGAAGAAATTCCATGTTAAATCTGATATATTAATCCCTTTGAAGTGAATTTGACCTACTATTAAGTTATTTATTGAAATATATTGTCAAAATGACCCTAAAATACCAGATATGGTTCAGTTTGGCCAAGGATTCAGATTTCTCAAAATAGCAATATTTTAGTCTTCATTGTTCAATATCTGCGCAGTGAATTTTCTTAAACATTGACAAATGATGCACCACAGTTAGTGTAATATCATGTACAAATAAAAAAAAAAAATTGAATTATGGGAAAATTTTGGGGGTACCCCAGGTCTACTACCTTAAATGTTGACTTGTTGCCAGGACAAGTATAACTTATATTTGGAGCAAGGGAAAGTTAAATTGTAGATCATGTGATTCAAATTGAGACACAATTCCTCACAGTTTTGTTTTGTAAACTATTTCATAGGAAAATAAAATTACTACAATATTGCCTGACAAAAACACAAACTGTATTTTATTGCCTGACAGGGTCAGTTTTTAGAAATACTATCATGAACAAAGTCCTGCAACTACTACGTCTCTTTCCTTGATTTTCAGGCTGTTTTAGCATTAGCTGCATCCTGGACATCACGACAAGTAGGGGAGAGAACCCTAACAGGAACTGTAATTGATTCTGGTGATGGTGTTACACACGTTATTCCTGTGGTGAGTATGAAATTAAGAAGATATTGTATCAAAAAGAACAATAGCAAGTTTATTTTATTTTTTTCAAGAATATCTAATTCTTGCTCTGTGTAATCTGCCATGGAATATTCAACCACATATGACCAAGGCACAGAGACTTTTCTAGTCATACTTTCCATCTGAATTAAATTTTTGCATAAAATGCTGTATTTCTTAAGAGAGTTGTGTATTTTATTTCATTTTTGTTCAGTTTCTTATTATTAAACTTGTGTAGGACAAATGCAATGATTAAATTCCTTTAAAATCAAAGGAAATATAGTTGAGGTTATGTTATTGCATGAAATAAATTGAAATATAGATAAAGTACAGCAATAGATGGGAGATAGCTGTGAAATCATAGCGCTTAATCTTTTTTTTTTTTGATTTTGCGATAATGTTAAGAAAATACAAATAAATAGTTAGAGCTACGTTTCGCAGCTAGATGGGAGATAACTAAGGTATTTTAAAGAGGAAGACTTAGGGTAAGGGACTTAACTCTTACAAATCATTGGAACATTTGTAGTCAACATTTTTTATCAATCTCATATAATCATCAAAGTAACATTCTACTGATTCATTCTGTTTCAAATGAAAGCTTGATAGGCTTTGGTGAAATTGAGTATGATACAAATATATCTCTGATTTCAAGAGTTATGCCCCTTATACCAGGTCTATCTCCTTATTGTAGGGGATGAATAGAAGTCTCTTTCAGTATAAATCATTTTGAATCTTATTTCAGGCTGAAGGTTATGTGATAGGGAGCTGTATCAAACACATTCCCATTGCTGGGAGAGATATTACATATTTCATACAGCAGTTGTTACGAGAGAGAGAAGTTGGCATTCCTCCAGAACAATCATTAGAAACTGCTAAAGCCATAAAAGTAGGTATAGAAAATGGATTGGGTGTAGGTTGTGATTTTTTTCCGCAAGAATCTTGGATCTTGATTTCTCTTTCATTTTCCATAGATTATTTAAAAAAATTCCCAGTTATGGGTCTTAACTATTGAAAACATCGTGTTACAGATGTATTGCATGCTTCAGGAACAATATTATTAATTTCCCATTTATAAATTTAAAACACTGAAATTGAAGAAACACTAGGTAATTTTTATCAGAAATACAAGTTTTATAAATAAAGTTTCTTTCATGAACATGATGCATCAAGTTCATGTGAAAATGCATTTGTATATCATTTTAAGGAGGTAGACCTAAGATAAGGGACATCACTCTTGAAATCAGTGATACACGTATGTTTGTATCATATCCAATTTCACCAAACTCTTTCAAACTTTCCTTTGAAACAGAATGAAATCAGTCCAAGTTTCTTTGATGCTTACATGAGATTGATGTAAAATGCTGAATATGAACGTTCCAATGATTTGTAGGAGTTGTGTCCCTTACCCTTGGTCTACGCCCTTAAATGATTCTTTGCCAAGATAACCACGTCCGTACACGAATCATAAACCACCTAATAGTGGAACTTGCAAACTTGCAATGATTTGAAGCAAAAAAGTCTTAGTGGTCGATCTGGTTTTGTTTGATATAAGATTTGTCTCCTATCACTTAACCCGGATCTGGAGCACCTGATGACACTAGTGCATTTGTTTATTTGTTTGTTCCTTAAAGTGAGTAATGAGGTGATTTTCAACCAACAAAAATTAGTTTCTTTTTTCTTTTTTTTTTTTATTCAAAGTTGCTTACATTAATGGTTTTAAATTTAAAAAAATTCCTGAAGAATCCAATTGATTCTATAATGAAATTTTTAAAGAATATTTAGTTTAATCAGATCTAATTTACTTCCACTTTAAGTGCAATATCCACATTTTACCATTATGTTTCTTTAATGCAGTTACTTCCAATGTTGCCTTTTCCCCCTTAGTTTGTTAGGCCTTGTAGAATTAGGTCTGTATTATATGTCTATTATCTTTGTAATCTTTTCAGGAAAGATATTCCTATGTATGTCCTGATATAGCAAAAGAATTTGCCAAATATGACACAGATCCAGCCAAATGGATGAAAAAGTTTGAAGGCATGAACAGTATAACCAAACAAAAGTTTAGTGTTGATGTAGGATATGAAAGATTCCTCGGGCCAGAAATCTTCTTCCATCCAGAGGTAGGCTTTAGTGAGGCTTTCAATACAACTTCTTTCTTTGAACATTTTATTTGTGGAGTATCAAATTTCAGCAATTAAGGTAGTAAATTGAAGGTTCTTTTAGCAAGCTTTAAAATAAGGTCATTTAACTGATAAAAGATATCCGATACCTTCATTTTGTACTATATTTTAAGTACTTTTCCGTCTAAGAATCAGGCAAAATGTGTATGAAGTGTGGCATATATCCATTATCCAATAATGTATTTATACCTCATAACCTCAAGAAATTACTGTCAAAGTGTTGTAAAGTTTGCCTTTTAAGATATTAATAGGTCAAGTTTAGTTGAAATGCACTATAGATGGAAAAAGGGCAGGAAAATTTTCCTGAACTTTTTCCTTATACAAGCAATAAAAAAAATATCTTTGTCACCAATGCTTCAGGATAAATAAATAGCTTTTCAGTTGTTTTCTAGATATATTGGAATATGTTTGAGGCAAAAAAGACCAAGTTGAGAAAAATGATGTGCCACTCATTGCCCGATTCTTACAGAGAATGGTACTTAAAAAGACACTTCTTATCTAATTTCATAAAAACAATGAAATTTACATGTATAATTCCATTTCCATTGTGTGTAACATCAAATGTCAAATGGAAAATCACCATGTTACAATGATGTTACAATATAATTCAAAATATAACGAAAAAAATTGAATGAGAGATAATTAGTATGTACAAAATGGATCAAGAGATGGTTAAATTCACTGGAAATTAGAGAAAATGCCGAACTTGTGCTTCTGTATATTGGCACAGGTACATATATGATATCATTTTATACATTCTGATTAAGGTTGAGTGCGTAACACCAGGGGTTTCATTAATTTTTCAGGCAGGAGGTACTTTACAGAAAGTAGGAGGTACCAAATAATTTTGGCAAGGGGTCTGGGAGCCACTTAAGGCCCCCAGTGGGTCCAGGGGAATGCCTTGGTGGGGGTCCAGAAGCTCCTGGATGTTAGGTCTTTTTGAGATTTAAATTTTGACTTGAAAATATGGGATTAAGTCTGCAATATTTGCTTCAGTTTTGTTTAAAATATATGAATTTGAAATTAAGATATACATTTGTATGATGAATCAGAACTTATTCAGTCTCAAAACACTGAAATCCAGGATCTCCCCATGATTCCCACCTGATTCATTTCTTGACTAATACTGATAAACTTTGTTGACTGTTTAATACTATACCATTTTGTATGACATTTTGATAAATGTCTTATTTTGTTCTTAGACTTAGGCTTTTATTTACTTGTTACAAAATTTGAACACTAACACTTGTAAATCAAAGCATAGGAACAAAACTAAACATACATTTAATGAAATTCCATAACGTGTGGTGGTTCCTAGTGCTGATTTATTTTCATAATAAAACTTTGTTATTGTTTATTGCCTAATATTACTGTGACATGAAGAGCAATTGCAAGTGTCTAAGTGTGAAATTTTGGTCTAAAAATCATAGTCTGGTAAGAAATTCTTTGCTTCTGAAAAAGAACAAGGCTGGCAGTTTTAGTCTGGTTGACTTTTAGATGGACAGAATTTTTTAACATTGCAATATATTTATTTTCATTATTATCTATAGCAGTGTTGAATCTTGGATCCAATATTTTTTTATATTCTTTTGAGCAAAGGCCAGACATGTTCTTTTCAAACTTAGGATTGCTAGAATATTTTTACCAAAACTCCCCCTCCCCGCCAAATCGAATGGTCGTCCCTTAAATCACATTCTGTAAAAGTTTGTTTCACGTGTTGACTCGTTGTCAACACTAAAAATTTCTACACTCGTCTGCACAAATCACAACAAATATCAGGAAAAATGACGGAGATGGGGCAATTCCAAATAGGAACAGCATTTTGTTTGACATTGTTAAGTCACCACATGTTTTCTATAAATGGACACTACGTTAAAACGTCGTAGGTTAAAGCGCTTTGGCGATTAGGTTCCGACGCGGACCTTGACGAAGACATCAATACAAACAATAATAAACACTAAAGATCTCAATTTTGGAGACATACCCATAGCCTGATAGATGAAATGATCTTGGATATCTATTTACTAGATTTTTTCTCATGATTTTTTTTTTTTTGCTTTTATTTTATTCTGCTGGTAAAAGTACCGGCCGCCAACTCTTAAAGCACTGTAAACTGATAATTTTCTTCTCTATTTATGATTTTTATTTTGATTTCAATGTTTAATTTCCTCTCAGCATGGTTTTATTCATATATAAAGCCTTTGTAGAATGTTTTTGAAATATGTCATAAATTTTTAGAATGGTGATATTCGAAAAAATTATTTTGCCAAGTCTGAAATAACTAATATTGATACATAGCCAGCATCAGCCATTGTCTTTACCTCTAAATATGATTTTACATATCGCATTTGTCTCCAATACATGTTTTGTTTTTTTGTTGTTGTTTTATTCAGTATTTTACTTTTTTTGTAGTTTTCAAATCCAGACTTTATAACTCCAATATCAGAAGTAGTTGATACAGTTATACAGAACTGTCCTATAGATGTCAGAAGAGGCCTTTATAAGGTGTGTAGTACATTTAGGACTTAATTATGCCCCAGCAATTAAAAGTTGGGGTTGGGCTTTAGGACTATTGTAATTCCATATAGTTACATGTATGTGTTTTATTTTGCCCCCCACCCAATTAAAAGTTGGTGTGGGCGGCATATTGTTTTACCCTCATCCTTCTATCCTGCACTATAACTCAAAAGTGTTTGCAAAAATTAAGTTTTAACTTTTAGACAGTTAATATAAGCTCCTTTTCAATTTTTATGAATTTGTAAGTTTTTGAGTGAATGGACTTGTTTTTACAAATGTGGGGTGATTTTTTTTGTTTTTAGAGGATTTTTTCAAATGTGAGGTGATTTTCAGTTTTCTATATATATATCAAAAACCATTGCAGTAATGTCAGTGAAATTTTGGTGAAATGTTCTACTTTCCTTTCTGTTTTTGTCAACTTCTGATGACAGGATTTAGAAATATTGGACTTATTTATAAAAATGGGGTTGGACTTGGCAGTTTTCCGACTATAACTCTAAAAAAATCATTAAACTTTGGACAATAGTTAATTTCTTTTGATGCTAACTCAATTTTCACTCGTTATAATATTTCTGATTTTCCATTTTCAAGTTATGAAACTTTTTTCATAGAAAAGGGGAGATTTTCCTTATTTGCACGATAACTTGAAAATTCTTTCAGCAATTTCCATGAAACTTTGTAGAAATGTTTATTTCTATAAATGTAAGGTGTGTTTGGATTTCAATATATTTTGATTATGCATTTTATAGTTATGGGACTTCATTCATTCAAAAAATTGGCAATTTCCCGTTTTTGTACCTTAAAACACTTCCACAGAAGGTTATGACACCGTGAAGTATTGTTTTCCCTTGAGTTAGGCTTCTAATTTTTAATCATCTTACTCATCAGAAACAAATTTTTGGATCTATAGAAATCCCATTGTCTGTCTGTCTGCCAATTTAATCATTTATAATATAAAGAGAAAAGATATGATGAGTATGTCAAAAAGGCAACACCCCCCCTCCCCATCAGGATGAAAATTGTCAGCTCAAGACTACCCATTGATCTTCAATGAACAACAAGGAAAGTACATGAATTTAAGTTATTTGACTATTTCCATTCTATTAAAACCATATTCTGTGTCAAATATTTAATTATATTCAAATTCAGGGCTGTATAAAGCTTGAATTATGTAGCCATATTTGTTCCATCTGCTCAGGATTCGACCTCTGCATGTGTATTTAGCAGCACTCTGCAAAGAATTTTATCAACTGTACAAAATCCTTTGATAAATTATTGCCTTTGAAGACTATGCATATTCATGTACAGTAAAGACCTTGTGTATTTGTTAATGTAGTATGGCGTGACGGTATAGAAAATTACATAAAATACAAGTATACCTATAAGGTCTGGAATACTAAAGATAACTCATCAACTACATGGGCAGAAATAGAAAGACCCTTTCAAGTCTTAAGCTTTGCTGATGTGTTACAATGTACATGTATTTACTTCAGGGATAAAATTACTGTATGGCTTCTTAGATCTGGGCTACCACACTTTTGGGTAAAATTTAGTTGAACATATCGAAAATATTAAACAAAAATGTTGTCTACCAGCTTGTATTTTTACCCCTGTACTTCTCAGATTTTTAAATGTATTTTTAATTTTCATTCAGAATGTTGTTTTATCTGGTGGATCAACCATGTTCAAAGATTTCGGTAGAAAGTTACAGAGAGATGTGAAGCGACAAGTCGACGCAAGATTAAAAATTAGTGAAGAATTAAGTCAAGGCAGAATCAAGGTTTGTTTAAAAAATTTTCGTGCAACTTTTGAGGAGTGGAGTGTTATCCATCTCAATAGAGGCATTTTAGCACATTAAAACACAAATTTGAAGGTACATCATACAAGCATTAACACCTAATTAGGGAAAATTGCCTATTCCCAACCTAAATGGTCTGAGGCAACAAAAATCGGTTGAAGACGTTATGTAACATACTGAATTTCAAAACACTTGGATATGAACAGAGTCAGTCACTTTGCATGGTTACATCAGTTATGGTCGTACTTTTGGAGCAGCCTACCATGTCATAATTTACTTTGACCAGTAAATATTAACAATTGATGAGCCCTGTGTTGGTTAAGAATAAGCAGAACTCAGTTTGTCTAAATGTTGACCAGTGATGAAATGCTCAGCTACCAGAACTTATAAAGTGCCAATTTCAAACTGAGTGTTGTCAGGCTATATTCGATTTAAAGGGAAAACCTGATTATGGACCATTGTGGGCCAGCATATTTGAAAAGTGCCATGTTTTGTGCATCATTCTTGTTTTAACCTCAACATCCCATTTAAATAATGTATATGCACGAAATATTTACATTCTGGTTTCAACCTGAACATCCTTATAATGTATGAAATATTTACAATGTTGAACAATTAAAAATCAATCAATCTATTGTGAAGATATAATTAAATTTGCTGCAAAAAAAAGTACAAGTCTTACAAATAAAGATTGAAACAGTTCTCTTAAATTTAGAACATAGGGATGAGGATAAATAAATAGATTAAGAGAATTTAAGATCAAATATTAAAGTAATAATAGGATAATTAATTGGAAAGAGTGATCCCAAAACACAATCACGAGGTCATGAGTACCAAAGAATGCCTTTATTCAACGAGTATGTGTGGACCAGGCACAAGTTCAATCTTAATGCATTCATGGCACAAATGATCATTTTTTGGTTATCATATTTTGGTGTGTATTATGCTCACATTTTTACATAGAAATCATTTTCAGAACATGGGGGTGCAGATTATACATCAGTACATAAGAATTGGCCACGAAATTTAAGATTTCAGTACATTAAAAAAACATTGCGTAATGTAAACAAACAAACCAGAAGTGAAATGTTACTGAAAGAAATTTTATCTAATCATCAAATACATCTTTTAAGTATTAAATTTTTAGTGATATTTCCTTCAAGTCATGTTCAAATGACTTAATAACATGTTTTAAACAAAGATTGTACAATATTTCCTTTTGATAAAACATGGTTGGAGATCAAAATGAAACAACTAAAAACCAAAAAGTAACTAATTCCTTTTTTGTCAAACCCTCCTTATCATATGCTTTTACAGCTGAAAATCATTATTCTGATACTTATTTTGATTGTTTCTTACAGTTTTCTTTGTTAAAAGTATGTTTTTAAATTAAAAATTGTGAAATTTGAGTTACAACCAAAACCGGAAATGCCTGATTTTCCCGACTTTTGATTTTGTTTTATAAGCCATTTCATACATCTTGTGTCAATTTTATCATGCTTCAAAATAAAAATTATCCAATTTACATGATGTTTTAGTCTGCATAAAAGTTTCTTTCCTTCACATAGGAAATACAGCATCAAGGTTAATAAATTGACTGATCAATTCACAAAAAAATTTACAAAATACTGATTTTTTTGTGTCTTACAAAATTTTACTGCAGCCTAAGTCTAAAAAGGTTTTTTTCACACGTTTAGACCTTCAAAATTGCACTGTGCACAATACATAAATGTGCACTATACACACCAAAATACGTTATTCACGATAACTAAATGATTATCCTATTTATTATATAGATTTCCTCCATTATTTCGTTGCTATTTTCAACACAAATTTTGCATTTATGTGAACAGTGGATTAATATTTGTGTTGCGACGTTTTGCTGAGAGAAGGTCTTGTAGTGAAATTACTGAATTTCACAGTGTGAACAATTCAGTACATCACTACTATCAGTAAAATAAATTCTCTTAATGTAGAAAAAGTTTGATATTAATGTTGGATAATTTTATATTTTAGCCAAAGCCAATAGATGTTCAAGTTATCACACATCACATGCAGAGGTATGCCGTATGGTTTGGTGGTAGTATGCTGGCATCTACAGTAAGTTATAACCATACATTCTGAGTCTTCCCTAGGCTACAGAAAAAAAATAATCAAAAAAGGGTGTGACTGACTGAGATAGGTTTTTATCAATCAAGTACTAATTTTCTGTATTTAAACAGTTATTTTGTTCAGTACAATGTAGTATCACAAATTTATATCTCCCATTATAACAGTTTTATCAATGAATCTCAAAAATTAGTAACACATATAGAGGTATAAAATTGGTATGAATAAACTTGACTTTTTTATTCAATGAAAAAGATGAATTGAGTTCTTCCCCCTGCAGTCAACTTACTTTGTACATAATTGGAGTCTTCTTCAAACATGATGCTTTTCTGCCTCACCAATCAAATTTGTATTACTAATAGATTTATTTAAAAATTCATTGACTGTAAAGTGGGTCAAATCATTATGAAAATTTGGGTCTCATCTTCAACGGAAATCACAGAAAAAAAATTGGACAGCTTACACCGAAACAACCATGATTAACTCACAGTAAATTAGCTTGATAAATGTGATAAGGTAGTGCTGAGAGAATATTTGTTCGAAACATATTTTAGTGTCCCTTTGTCACATTTCTGAATATAGCTGAAATATTGCTGCTCGGACGTTAAACCCCAACAAACAAACAAACACATTTCTTGTTGAAGTTTTCCTAGGCCAAAATATTTTTATGTGTTTTTCCTATTACATTTTTGAAAGAAAAAGTGTTTGCATGTGAGACTTTTTTTTTTTATTCTAATATTTTTTTATTTGTTTAAGTCTGCAAGAACCATTCTAACTTGGAAATAGTGCTTTTTGAAAAATGATAAAAAAAGCTTATAGGTACACTATTTTTGCCTTAAAAAATAGGGTGGGCAGGGTATTAGGAAACACTTCTTTTTTTACTTGGCCTTCTACTTTACTTAATACCTTTTTTTAAAATTTCAGCCGGAATTTTATAAAGTGTGCCATACCAAGGCAGATTATGACGAGTATGGACCAAGTATTTGTAGACATAACCCTGTGTTTGGTACCATGCAATAATAATATCACTGCTAGGACTTATATTAAAATTGGACAGATCAAAGGCGCAGATATTCTGGCCGACCAAAACCTTCGATATTGTTATTGATGGATATACCACTTGTTTTCTGTTGGACCGATCAAAAGCTTGCACATTGTTAAATGTAGTCGAGGAATTACTGGCCACAAAACTCGGATGAGAATTTTAACTGATATTTTGAAATGCAGTTGAATCTATAATTATTGTTGAAGAAAAAACTCTTGGCTTAGTATCTTTTATAGGGAGAGGAGACTTAATTTCATATGGTTTATTTTCTCTCAATATTCATAAAGTTAAATTGTTTATTTCACTTTGAATTGAAATCCTTTATCAATTTTCAACAAATTTTTTTCACAGATACAGTATGACTTGAATATATCAATCACCTTTGTAAACCGGACACTTTTTTCAAGTTCCTTTTCATTGATTTTTAACTATTTTGAAGCTTGCTTAACAAAACACCTTCAAATATCAAATTCTTATGTCCAAAAGGGGTTTTAGGTTTGGCAAAATTTACTGTATTGAATCCCACTTTTTATACAGTATTGACAAAGTAAAATGTACTCACTGATCCCAATTTATTTTTTATTCAATTGTGTGTTATAGATGATTACTTGGAGTTTTACATTGTAAGGAAGAGCTGTTCTCTATTATTAGCAGATAAAGTATTTATATTGAATATCACAGTAGGTTTTGTTAGGTTAATTTTAGTCATACTCTCAGCAGCTCCTTTTCTATATCATTGATTACCATTTCATTATGATTTTATTAAAGGACATTGTATGTGTATGCACCAAATGAGCCCTATCATTTACCATTTATTTTATATGAACTGGGTAATTCAAAAAATGACATGTCTATATACCTGAGTGAAAGTTATGAGAACTTATTAAGTAAAGGTAATTTCCATAGCCAGATGTTCCTTTTAGTTATTATGAGATGAAATATTTCATCATTTATTCATTTTTTTTTCATATAGTACATGAACACATTATGAAATGGCTTGAGTTTTTGATTGTTAAATTTGATTGAACCATTGAAATAGGAGGAGGTGCATGTAGATAAAAGTTGGTGCATTGTATTATGTCTTTATTGTGCATATTGTAATTCAGATTTTGTAGACTGTACTTAAATAGTTGGACAGGCTGAAGGCTGATATTCCCTCCAGTTTAAGCATGCTTTATATAATGTAGCTTAAAAACTGCCAAAATGTTTTGGTAGAAAATTCCTTCTTATGGGGGTCAAAGAAGTAGTTTTATCAACCTCAGTCCTCATTGATAATAGGTGTTTTATATTGTTTATTTATTGCCGAGAATGCCATGTTGAAAATGGATTGCTGTCTCTACCTGATCTTAAAGACAAAACAAAAGAGATAATTTGCAGACATTTTTTTTTTTTTTTGCTTTTTTTCAAATTTGGATTTTACCATTTTGTTTCTTTCTTACTGTATGTTAACTTCTGATTTCACCAATTTAAGCTTTTTGTCCCCAGTTGCAACATGGAGCAGGGACATAGAAATGCTGGTGTGTGTCCAAAGCTTGTGGACGCAACTCCTCAGAAATGGCTGAACGGAATTTGACCAAATTCTGTAGGATTGTTTGTCACCATATGTAGTTCACCATACTTAACTGCTATTTTGATTCGACAATTTTTATGTGAGTTATGGGACTTTGTTCATTTTTCACATAATTCGCAATAGGAACACATTGTGGATGCAACTCCTCAGAAACCTCTGAACGGAATTTAACCAAATTTTGTAAGATTGTTTGTCACTATATGTAGTTCATTATACATAACTGCCATTTTGATTCATCAATTTTTATGGGAGTTATGGGACTTCGTTCATTTTTCACCTTCTTTTTTTGCGGATTTTTTTTTTTGTTGTATGAAGAATTCTTAACCTAACTTAATTTGATTCATTATGATACATTGACCTTGAATCGCCACATGGACTTATGAAAGCTCATAAGTTTTGAATCTGCTATTTATACAAGTGTCAAACATTTGTAATTCAACTCTTTCTACAGTGGCAGGGGACATATGCCTACGCGTAGCATTCTTGTTTTATTGGCTTCATAGTATTATGTCTGAATTTAAAATTTAAAAGATTTAACAAATTTGAAATCTCTTTTGTGGTGGCTTCAGTAGATAAAGTAATTTTTTTGGCTTCATTCAGATACATGCTATTTATTTCATTATACACATAGTTACATTATTACAAATATAAAGGGGAAAAATTAAAAACAAAGCCTATTTGATTGGGTGCATATTTCAATTGAAAACACTTTGTTATCCATTGCTTGTCAATTGTATGTTTGCATTAGTTTGTATATGTATGTGTATGTGTGTGTGTGTGTGTGTGCGTGCGCACATGTGAAGATCAAATCAGCTATGCTTCTCGCCATTCAAGGTTTTAAACTTTTTCCTTAATACATGTATTTATGTTGATATTGAAACTTTTCTTTCAAAATGTGGTGACTTTTCAGAAAGAGTTTTTGATTTGTTGCAGTGGTTTTGTAAGACTGTATTTTTGTATGATTTGATGTTATTACAACTGTACATGTATACTGGGGTAAGATGAGGACTTGTTAGAATATACTGTTTTGATAATTGGTCGTTAAGCTTCCATGATATTAAATATTTATTGATATATTTGATGGAACCATAAAATGATTGAATTGAAATGATTAGAATTGATTAATAGTTATTACCAGGAAAAGTATATATTTCTTAAGTATTTATTTCTCTATTCTATCTTTCTCATAATACTGGTTCTCGGTCAGCTTCCTTGCCATGGAACCAGATAACTTATGTGTACTGATTTTGTTGAAGTTCAAAGGGTTTTTGTATTTATGAGGTACTTAAGATAATATTTGTTTCATTTTAAATCTTGCAGAGAAATCATGTCTGTCTAAAGCTCAAACTTGTTGATGATACTGCATGTTTACAGATTTAGTAGAAAAGTTCAGATTACCCCTATTTTGTAACCTACTGAGTGCCAAAATATTAAGTGGCTAAATCTTCCAAGTAAAACTTTGAATCAGACATAGTCAACAGTGGCAGATCCAGTGGAAAGTTCCAGTTATCAGGACACCCCCTCTTTTTAGAAAATTAAAAAATTTTGGCAGTAATTGGCAAATACATGTAATATCTTTAAACCACATTTTTCTTAAGTTCTGGATCTGCCACTTCTCAATCAAAATTAATTCATCAAAGTTTCGTAGTTATACAAATTGGAAACAAACTTCATAGAATCAGTCTAATACAATGTCCAAGGTACGTTGGTGATTTACAGTTCAAATGAATGCTTTTTTCATTCCAATGGTGCTTTCTGCATTTCAATGACAGGTATTTAGATGAACCAGAGTATTAGAGAGAGGTCGGATTATGCAATTTTATATTCAAATTCAATTGTAAATCATGAAAATAATGTAATTATAATACACTTTTTAATTAAAACTATAAAATATGTATTGTTTTGGTATTATTATCAGGCGTGGATCCAAGGACTGGCGTACCGGGTGTAGGCCCCCTCCCCCTAAATTGATAAAAAAAAAAATTTTTTCACCACAAATTTGACCCCATAACATTTTTTGCCGTGCTTTGCACAGCATTTAATTCTATTAACGCTCCCCCCTGAACCTCAAATCCTGGATCCGCCCCTGATTATGGAATGGTGCGAGTGAGATATATATGAACTGGTACAGCTGTTTAGTTTCTCCGCTTTGATGGCAATTATCTTGTGATGGGATATATTCCAGGTAATACTTGTGTATGCCCCATAAATTATAATTGATAAATTTGTATCAGTAGGATGTTTGTAGACAACACGTGTATGCTCTTCAATCTTGGAAAGCAGTATTAATGTACATGTATGAAATTAGGTCGGTGGTTGAAAGTTGATCATTAGGTTGTTTTAGGTTATTTGTGTTTAGATCAAGACTTCTTCATTGTTTAGGTATCGATAATCCATGCACCTGAAATTGTAAAAATCATTTGATTACATCTAGCCAGTCATTTAAGAAGAGAAGGAGAACTGAATATTCAATGAAGGAAAAGTATGTTTTGCCAAAAACAATAAATTTGATTTTTTGCTCGTATATTAAAATTGATTTTTGGATTAGCATACATGTATAAGATAAGCAGATGGTCTTAAGTTGATAAACTATTGTAGAATATTAATAATTAATCCATGTAGTATATACCATGTATACAATCAATATGTGTTGTTCACCTACTTAGGTTGATAAGTTATTGTGGGATTTATTATATGGAAGATATATGGGCACACATTTCGTAAGTTAATGTAATTTAAATAATTTTATTTGGTGTTGATAAAATCCATAGATTTTTACGTTTGTGGTAATGGCGGTGCAGCAATTTTCTGTTGTCTGAACTTATATTTCGCAGTTCATTGGCACGTTTCCGAACTGTGCCGTTTATCATTTTTCTTCCAAATTTTGACATCAAGTAGGGTTAAGATCAGATGTTCATATGTCCGAATTTGTCGCTGAAACTTCATTACTACTGTTGATGCAAATCTCTTAAAAACATACGAGAAAATAGTCACATAACTGATGAAAGAGTAATCTAGGGAACCAAGGTTATAGCGGTAATCCAGGGACAAAGACCAGACATGGAAAACAGACATACACAACAAAGAACATAAAGTAAAATCATACATACAAAATAACAAAAGCAAATGAGCAACTCGGACTCCACTAAAAACTGGGAGCATTTAATGCTAAAATATTAAAACACTTAGGATTTCTCTATTTTTTTCTGAACTATTTGGACTATATTGTTTTCTTTCCTAATATATGAGACAGCGTTTGTTCGAGAGATTTTTATACAACCTCAAAAAAAAAAAGAATTGCCGTCACGTAATGGTATGGCGCCGACGTCGTCGGTAAACACTTGGTTTTCGTGTGATCACTTTATTGTTTGTAGGTTGATTTTATAACAAGGTTCAAAACCACAAAAAAAATGTTGGTATCGATTTTGGGGTTTATTTAGAATTATGGACCAAAAACAATATCGTCTGGATATAGCTGAAATATTGCTGCTCGGACGTTAAACCCCAACAAACAAACAAACAAACAAACCAAAAACAATAATTTAACTATATTTATAGCTCCAGTAAAAGTATAGGAATGTTTATTCACAATACTCTTTTCCACAATGGACAGACTGGTATTGATATGGGGGGTTAACACTTGGAACATTTTTGGAAGCGGATTCAGAAATTTGCAATTTCATGATATCCAGACAATAACTTGACTATTATTGAAAGGATAGCTTTTAAATTGTACAAGGTTTCGTACCATCAAATGAAGGCTGGGATTAATATTGGGGTTAAGACGAATATTTGGGGAATAGGGAGCCAAAAAGGGCCTGAAACAAGTGTTTTCCTTATGTCCGGACATTGACTTCTCATAAATTTTACTACTAAGTGCCATACGATTAAAGGTAGTCTGGAATTGATTTTTTGAGCCAAGTAAGAATAAGGAGTCAGAAACAAGATTTTTTTAATTCCTGAATAATAATTTGAGAAATGGGAATAATCGCTTTAAAATTGTACCGCAATTGCCAAACCCGTAAAGGGAGGTTTGGATTGATTTTGGAGTTTTCAACTTCAACCATTTCAGAACTAAAGGCAAAAAAGTGACCGCTTCAGTTCTGGTCAATTTCTTATCTTGTGTCAAATATATCTGATCAAAATTCCAGCTATATCAAGTTGGAATGGTGTGTCCATGCTCACTCAACTGTTAAGGGTTCGACCAGTGCGGTCGTATTAAGCTGCGCCCTGCGAAGCATTTTATTTAGGCGTGTCGCACTTCCTTTTATTTACATGATTCTTGTATAAACATGTACTGATATAAAAATAGTTCAACTTTTCTTGCGTGATTTGCACCTAAAAATGAATAATTTGAAAGCAGAAATATTGTGTTTATGAGCGCGAGCGCTGCATGGTCCGTCGGCAATTAAGGCAAACTTTGTCCACTGTCTTTTCTCGGTCGCATGGCGATGCCTTAAAATTGAAGTTACAATATTAGGATTAGGGATTAATCCGTAAGCCGTATTTACTTAAATAAGCTTCCGGAATCGACCGAAATTTAACCGAGAATGTTACCTTTTGAGCTCAATGTACATGCAGCTAAAGTACACCTTAAGTCTTTCCAACAGTTATACATAGATCTTATTGTGTTATTTAAATTTAAGTTTTAAACTGACCTTAATATTTAAGAACACACTCATATACAAAATAAAACGTGTTTTTGTTCTACCTGTAGGTATATAGTACGAGAAAACAAAAACAACAAATATTATTCCCCCTTATTATATCGGATACTCTGGACACAATGCGTGAATGAAACGAAATGGTAAGATTCTTTTAGAAAATCTTTGATCGTGAATTCAGAATGAGAGCTGAGGCTTGAATTTTTCATGAAATCTGGTTGTGTTTTAAACTAAACGGATGCTATGCTCACTACTACATGTAACTACATGTAACTGCCTGTTGTGCGTGCATATATAGGTTGTCAGTAGAATTAAGTTCTCCATAATAAAAACCAGATGTGTATTTAATTACTTAAACAAATATTGAAATTTCCTTTTTGTTCGCAGATTTCTTACATTTACGTACAGTAATTTGAACGCGTGACGTATAGATCATATATTAACTATCTGCCATCTGGGAATCATGCAAAGCTTTAGTAATTAAATGATTAATTTGAAAAAAAAAATATGCGAAAATTATAGTAAAATATGCTGAAAAAAAGTAAGTCATCACCTCTAAATATATGCCATTGACTTAAGACGAAAACTTCGAATCACTCTGAAGAAATGAAAGTATGTGGTTTTTCACTCCCTGCAGGATTTTTAGGTGGAAAGGTGCTTAATTTGTCCTACGACAAACTTTTTCTATTTATGCTCTTACGCAACCATAATGAAATTGAATTTATTTACATGTATATGAAATGTTAATAAAGCACGTTTCATTGTGTATCAAGTATTTGTCAGATGAATTAATCAAAGGTTTCAAAAATACGACACATAACTGTATTATTATTACAACAAAATTATTCATGTAATTACAAAAAAAAAAAAAATTTAAAATCCCAAAAATAAATTCAACTTCAGATTTTGAGTCCGCAGTGTCTGACTATGATTTATGCAATAAAGCGGATATTATTATATTATCTATAATATATAATAGTACGTGCAATCTGAGAGGGATCCAGGGAAATATGAAGGTCGGAATCCCCTTTTGTTTTGAAATTTTGTAGAATTTTGGCAAAATTTGACAAAATTAAGCAAATCATATCCTTGAACCTCACCCTTGATATATTTCTAGACCGGAACTCCTTTTTGTAAAGTCCTGGGTCCTTTCTTGTTCAATTCTCTACCGGAAGTCCTTTTTGTAAAGTCCTGGGTCCTTTCTTCTTCAATTCTCTACCGGAAGTCCTTTTTGTAAAGTCTTGGGTCCTTTCTTGTTCAATTCTCTACCGGAACTCCTTTTTGTAAAGTCCTGGGTCCTTTCTTCTTCAATTCTAGACCGGAACTCCTTTTTGTAAAGTCCTGGGTCCTTTCTTCTTCAATTCTCTACCGGAACTCCTTTTTGTAAAGTCCTGGGTCCTTTCTTCTTCAATTCTCTACCGGAAGTCCTTTTTGTAAAGTCCTGGGTCATTTCTCTATTACAGCAAAGTTAATAAAAAATGAAAGAAGACAAAAAAAATGTTCTTTATGATATTTCACGTACTTCATTGCATTGTAGCACTATATCATATGAAAAGAACTCGTCATTTCTCGTAAAATCATTATCAAAGAAGGCAAAAAAACATCGATCGCAAGCCTAATATATATACTTACAACAATGTTGACCCTGTTGATTGGTGAAACAAAAACAGTAAAAATAATTTAAATTCGTTTCAGGTTTTATGACAGATTATATATGGCACGAGTTATACATGGTTAAACGACATGAGGAACGGAACGCGTCGGCTGTCGATTATCGTGGTATTTTTTCTCCTGATAGGCTATCATTTCATTTTTCACGAAAACCAACAGATCTGTCAAAGCTCGAAAGAAAACTCTGACAAAATTAGCCGAACTACCGCCAGGAATGATCTGCTAGAGACTTTCATTAGAAAACGCAAGGAACCAACAAAATCAGCGACCATTTTAAAGCACGATTTATTCAGTGGTTATGAAAAACTAAGCTTTAAAGAGTTGGAGAATAACTATATTCCAAATCATGTTTACTATATGTGGTGTTATAACCGCACAATAGAATTCCGACAATATCTTTCTATTCTTGCCACATGGAAACTCTTCCGACCAGACGATATAACACTATTTACCAAATATAATATCAAGGATACGAACGAGCACTACAATACGTGGCTGACAGAGCTACTACAGACCATTCCAAGCTTTAGAGTGGAGACACTTCCGCCCTCTGATGAGAATGATGATAAGGGATGTGGCATATTGGTTGCTATGGACATTCTCCATAGTGACGGTGGGATATACTTTGCAGATGATTTATTCCCGCTAAAATCTCTGCGTTTTATTCGTAAGAATGGATTTAGCGTTGCTGTCTTGAAAAACACATCAGACGTCAGCTTTTTGGCATCAACACGTCGCAATGAACGCCTGAAATCGTTCAAAAAATTGTATAAATTCTCACAGATCAACCCAACTTCAGTGTCTGGTCTTCACTTCTGTGATAAACTAAATAATATCAATGCAACATCATTTTACAGTGCACTTTGTATACATGTCAATAAAGTACAACCAGTGCAGATAATGCATCCAAACACAACATTTGGCAGGCTTGCCAGAACTGTTCTCTACGGCCGTTCAGACCCAATTCAAGCACACCCTTTATTACCTGGAGAGATTCCAAAAATATTTCACCTTGTTTGGTACGGGAGAAAGCTTATGGATTTGATGATGTACCTTAGTTTAAGGAGTATTCTTGGAGTTGTGAAACCAGATAAGGTTTATATCCATGGCGATGGACAACTGTATGGAAGCTATTTAAATGAACTGAAGAAAGATCCACGTGTGATATTTGTATACCGAGAATTGCCCACTCACATATATGGACACCAGCTTTTATACACTCAACATCGAAGCGATATAATTCGAGCAGACGTTTTACTTAAATATGGCGGGGTTTATAGTGACTGGGATGTTCTATGGCTTAACCCAATTGATGATTTGATTTCAAAAGGATTTGATTCCATTTTGAATCTAGATCATATGCCTCGGCCTGGTTTTCCCGATTCTATCAATTTAGGAGTTTTGATGTCAAAACCAGGAGCTCATTTCATAAAATACTGGCAAGATTCATTATTGAACTATAAATCTCGCGATTTCTTCTACAACGCTATAGAACTCCCGTACAAAATGTACGAGAGACACCCAGAGACCGTCCATATAGAACCCCGGCTACAAGTAATGTGTTACTATCTCAAGTGTCATCCGATATTTCATCCCCGGTTCCGGAATTTTAACGAAGCCCAGCCATTTAATTGGACTACCGATGTTTACTCTATCCACTTTACGTTTCCGGACCCGCCAGAGTACGCCAACATGACGGCATTACTGGCGGGTTCGGGGATGTTTGCTGATATAGCCAAATTTATACTAAATAAACCTTTATAGTATTCACTTTTTATAATAGTTTTTTTGTGTGTGTCCGAAGTTCATTGTTTATGGCTCATACATGGTTTTCTTATGCATATACGAAACAACTATATTTGGTATTTCTTAAAGGATTAAATTATTATTTATTATAGCTATAGTCGTTTATTATCTTTATCTGGTAAAACAATACTAGTAGTTCATTTTACAATATGTACTTTTTGTTTGGCGGTTTGATATTACTCATGCATATAATGGTTCTGAGCTCGATGAAGATTCGACATTTGTCAATGGAACTGTTTTGTTTATGCTTAGTCGTGTTCACACGATTTCACCTGCCCTTGTTTCCTTTTTAGTACATACCAGTTCATATACATTTCAGACACTGCCAATAGAGTATGTAAGTCTCGTCATGTGATCCCGTGGTTTCACGAGAATGGGTCCTAGTTTACCATGCAAAAGCATGGGGATTGTCATCTAGAGAGCGTTGAGTTCAGTGTTAAGGGCAAAAATCTTTCTGTGTGAAAATACTGATAAAAATGACAAATAACTATTTCTGCATGATAAATGTAGTAAGAAAAAACATAACCTGGAAGATTTTGCATTGTTATACAGCGTTTCGAGTATTCGGAAGTAAACAATACAATGCAGATCGGTCTTCGGTTTTCAATACGTTATACATCGGAAATTCCAGTAAAGAAAATGAAACTAGAACGAGACATATACCTATGGTAGAGGGGATTCACTATGGAGTGTTCAATAATTTATCCTTAAATGACTGAAGATACTATAGGTTCAAATCATTTGAAGATAGGTTCAATTCATTAAAGATAAGTGCAATTTAATACAACGTATCTTCAATAATTTAAAGACGGTGGCGGATCCAGAGGGGGTGCAGGGGGTTGGCATTCCTTTTTTATTGGAAAATTGTATCATTTTCATGGCAAATAATGTCCTAGCACTCCCACCCCCCTTTTCTGATGAACCTCGACTTGCACCCCCTTTCAAAGTGTTTTCATCCGCCCTGAAAGATAGGTAAAATTATTTGAGTAGATGTAATTTTGCATGGCGTTCCATTATTCAAGGTGTAGAAAAACCCATCGAACAAACGATGTTTCATTAGTTTTCAGATGTTATATTTTTATGAAACAAGTCATTTTTGTAAATCACATCTGAGAAAATTATACATAATTCATCTCACACCAAAACTAAACAAATCAAAGAAAATCAAGAACGACAACTCTTGCAAATTCTAATTTCATGTACGATCTATAATCTTTTTTTTATCTCAAAAGTGTAACAACCGAATGAAAATCTATGACTGGTTGTGTGGTCTGTACGGGTTTTTAATAGGGAATGAAATTGAATTCATGCATAAATTATTACCTCCTTTCTGATTTTATAAAAACTGCAACTTAAACCTAAAAGCGTGAATTCAGTTCATGTATGTGTCAAATGCGTTCACAAGTAGGATAAAATATATGTCAGTTTCTAAAATAAGCATGTTCCAGTATATTGTATATATATGTGTTGATGAGATATTTTATGTAATACAAAACTAATGGACGAGTGTCCATACGCATACAATGAACACAGAGTTTACGTGGTGGATTAAAAAAAATAGAAAGAGCGTTGCGGTTTCGGAAATATGCAGTATTTAGAGACACATCGTTAAATTACTAATCCAGTCTTACAACTATTATAAACCCAAAATATTGTCTGATCTAACGTTGCATCAGTATCATTTGTTAACACAAATCTTGCGACCAATTATAACACCTGATGGGGATGTATTTCATGCACCTGGTACATGTACTATTCCGTGATGTCTCTAAATTTATTTATATACTTCATATAATTATACAAAAAGGTGTATGTTTTTTGTGTACTAAGCATTTAACCTAGAGAAAAGGTACACACAAAATGCAATCTAATTAAAACTAGATCTTGTGATTTGTCCACTACGTTCCCGCATTCAAGAATGCGGGAACGTAGTGGACAAATTACAAGATCAAGAATGCGGGAACGTAGTGGACAAATTACAAGATCTAGTTTTAATTAGATTGACACAAAATGATAAGAATAAAAAAAATCGGGTCTGGATACATAGAAAATGGAAGAAAATTCAACATGCTTCTACCATTAATACACATTAATGGTCTTTTGCATGGAATTCTTTGTTTACATGTCATAACTTATGTGTTAATGATGTTTCTAGAAAAGCAGAGCACGCTTACCCTGCGGTGCACCTGGCCCATGCTCCCAGTTTTCAGATGAGTTCGGGTTGCGCATTTACATTTGTTTCTTCTTTTTGGTAATTTAGGTTAGTGGCGTGTCCCTATTTACTTGTTTTAGTCGTTTTATTATCCCAGGATCACGTTCTTATCCTGGTTCCCATGATGTCGATCCATTTCATCGGGGAAAAATTATGACTATCGGTTGCAATGCTATTCTATTTTACTATCGTGAAAACTGCAACTTAAATGCACGTACATGTATATGTATATATGTATATATGTATGGCATCATACACAATCTATAATATTTAGATAGATTTTTTGCTCTTTCAAGCCCTGTGCAGGTCCGGGTGTCAGAAGAATAGACCTGCAGCAGCGCTAAGCTTGTCGTAAAAGGCGACTAAATAGTGCTCAGAAAAGGGAGATGGGAGTCCCACAGAGCAACTGTTATGTGTGTCCCAGGTGGTGGAATGGGGTACCCCTGGCGTGTTACATGCTGGGGTTGTCAGGCTATAATAAGGAAAACCTGACCGCAAACCATAGTGGTGCACCGTGTTGGGAAAGATGCCACGTTCCTCGCACGTTAAAGAACCCTGCTGTGGTATTCTCCCGGAGTAGGAACCTTTGCGCTCCGCCACAGGAGGCTAAATTGCTCGACCCTACCCATCCCCTCCTTTTTCTAGCGGCAACCGAAATTTTTCGACCCTATTGTCCTTGTGTCCCATATCCTTTGTTTCTTTTCATCATCATTCATGTTCATTTAATTTATCATCCATTTCATGTTCATCGTCTGAACATAGCTGAAATATTGCTGCTCGGACGTTAAACTCCAACAATCAATCAATCAATTGCTCTTTTAAGATAAAAAAAATCTTTCTAAATAGATTATGTATGAAAATTGCCCTTTCGGTCTTTGCAAGAGTTGTACTTGAATTGATTATTTAAGTAGGAGATCAGATGAAATAAAGTACGGCCAGTTTTCTAAAAAATACTGATCTGAATACAGAGAGGACTATATATGATATAAAAAAAAAAATTGCATCGTCTACATTTTGTATCTTTTCTAACCATAGGCAGTGTCTCAATTTTATAGACTGCAGCTGGTACTTAAGTTTATCCCTCACTTAGTATTGGATTTTTTTTGCATGAAATCTGGACGTTTTACAAATTATACCATCAAGACATTTCTTGCCTCGCTTCGCTCGGCTTATATTTTAAATGCACCCTCTCCCAACCTGAAATCCTGGACCAGCCCTTGAAATAAGTAATCTGAGCATATTGAAATGGAGTTATCTCTCTTATACAATATAATCAAGAAAGAGAATTATGGACAAACATCCAATGTACCGAATTGTCCCTTTTGTAAGCAAAGCGCACCTTTGACTGAGAATTTTTCTTTCCGACTACGTCACGCTTTCATTTTCTCAAAATTAGAAGCTGTCCACGTCAACATGGTAAGTTAACGTTTACAACCACTCTATCCAGTAAACAACATATTCGAAATGTGAAAATTATCTACCTTTTCAGTTTTGCTTCGTTTGTTTTCCCATAGTGCCTTCATTTGTTTGATTTGGTGTGGTGAATGAAATACAAATGTACACGTAATAAATAATTGAACCGGCTGATAATGTATGCATATGTTTACATGAAAGCCGTGCTCCTGAATTGGTTAATTTGACAATTTCAATTTTCAACTTCAAACATCCAGTACTGTAGACAAATACTGTAGATTTGAAATAAGATTTGACAAAATATAATCAAATTGAAATGGCATATTTTGACCTGGCTTTTTCTTATACATGTACATGTATGTGCAGCAAGAAAAGGTGATGATTTCTGCCATACCTAAAGATTGTTTAGGGGTCTGATATTGCCTTTGGTCATTGGCTGTGAAGACGTCTTCCAGAGGTCTTAGGGAGGGCAAGCTCCGAAACGTAGCTCTTAAGTATTTTTTGGTATTTTTTAAGCAGCAGATCGCAAAATCAAATAAAAAAAACAAGTGCTACGATATCACAGCTAAGGGAGGGCTGGCGTGCTTTATCATGACTATTTTCTGACTTTTATGACTTACATAAAAATGAAATTCATTCTGAATGAAGACTATAGTAAAAATAGAGGGGAACATAATTCCAACTTCACTGTAGAAGTTATTACATATCTTTTAAAGTCTAAACCAACACTTGTTTTCAGAACGTCTTCAGTTTATACTTGTAACTTTAGACATACTGAAGCTAATGCATGAACTATTTGTACATGTATAGGGCAGTTTGGCACATGAATTTTTAAAGACAATACCCAGGCTTTTAATTAAGAGGCGATACCAGGTACTTTTACCCTTCTAAGCTACTGAAAAGTACAAATGTACTTCCTGAATTTTAAAATTTCATATATGTTTATAAAAGTAAATGATGAAAAGTACTTCCTACAAAACCAAAGGTACCTGCATTGCAAAAAAATAATGAAACCCCTGAATACCATATTAGCTTTTTGGCTTGAGTATAAAACATGATTTTCCTCAGTCTTAAAGCAGAATTCTGATTTTTTAAAGTTGGATATTACTGTTTCAATTCTTTTACATGTAATAATGATTTTTCTTATTTCCCGTTTGTTTGCTGACCTTGTAAAATCTGGCATATGTTAATGAGTTTTACATTAGAAAGGCCATCTGAATTAAATTTTCTGATAAGCACCAAAAGATTGTAATGCATGAACATATACTTTAATATAGGACATTTTTCTAAAAAAAAAATGTACATTCCATATAAGGCCCCCAAAATATGTCTGTTTCCTGCTACCATACAATGTACATGTACATTCAATGTGTGTTATATGGTAGCAGGAAATGATTTTTACCTACATTTTTGTACATGTACCCTAGTTTTTTGTGCCTACCCTGAACATTTTATTGCTATTTTGGCTCAAGCATTGTTAAGGTCTAAATTGTTTCCCCATTAACTCAATATAAACTTTTATTTTGAAAAATAAAATTATTTACCTACAAGTACCTACATGTACATGTACCTACGTTTTCTTGCTGGTAACAGAAATCAAGATTATTCAGGGCTTTCATTACGAGGCGGTACATGTACCAGGTACTTATACCCTTCTAAGCCACTGAAAGGTACCTTCATTATTTTATAAAAGAAAGTGATGAACCCCCCTACAAAAGAAATGGTACCTGAATTGCAAAAATAAATGAAATCCCTGAATGTTTTCTTTTTTTTTTTGCCTAATTTTGGGGGGAAAATGTGGGACTGTATATTGTATATTTTCAAAGAGCAGGTGGAATGAGAAAAAAAAAAGATTTTTTGGTTGACAGCAGAACTACACATTTTTAAAGGAATTGAAGAAGAACAAAAAATACGTTTTTTATTTTTATCTTCTATTTAAGCCTGCCCCAGCAAGTGCAACCTCAGTAGGAGCTGGACGTAGTCCATCATCCAAAACAGTATCCCCTCGATCTGGAGGAGGATCAACAACAAGACAAAGGTATGTTAACATCAATATGTGTTTTAAAATATTGTTAAATTGTATATGATGATGAAGATTACTTTGAAAAGAAATCATTTGCGTTACTTTAACACTGGCCAATGAATGATAGTAGAAAGAATCAGAAATGCTTCTTCAATTTGCTAGGTTCTTACAGACCTGATTTTCTGCCACCTTAAGGCGGAATTCGGCTTGGTCAAATCCAGAATTTACCATTACGGTTCTTTGACTCCATAAAGTCAGGTCTGTTTTTAGTGCAGTGAAGTTCAAGCTCATATTTTCAGTATTTACACTTTAAAACAATACCAAGACTATTAAAATTGTGACTTTTGTATATCAATTTGCATTTAAGTTTTTTTTTAGTAGTTATATCTCAGCTGGAGGTTATGATATTTGTATACATTGTATCAATCACTTCCATTTGTTCATTACACTTTTCTGTAACATATTTCGGTATCTATTAGACGGAATTCTTAGATATTTGGTATATTACTTTTGCAAGATGAATTGTACTGGGTCCTTTCCAGATTCCTCACTTATCTAAATGTACATGTACATGTTTACAGTAAATGGTTGAGTGGGAGTATTTTTACATTGTAGCAGGACGTAGTGTGCAACATCTTGTTAGTAAGTGCATGTCTTCAAGTTTCTTTGCAGGTCTTGAGAGTTAGAAATTTACTTGAAATTATAAATGAACAAGAAGATACATGTACTGACAATTTATACATAATCAGCTGTTAACAATGGCAAAAAAAAATAATGATTTGTTCTAGTTATAAAATGACTATCAATATTTCCACCTCAAGCCTTCCTTCTTATCTTTTTCAGAAAGACCACAAGCTCAGCAGGAGGAAGAAGTAAAACTGTAGCAGGAGGTGGAAGCAGCAGTGCTGGCATGTGGAGATTTTATACAGAAGATTCACCAGGAATTAAAGTGTGAGTACGCCATTTTAAAAATTGCAAATGGAAATTGAAAAGTTTCTAGATACCTGATTAAAATCTGACAAGATACACTAGATGTTATCTTCATCACTTTACAGATAAATTATTGCTCAAAACTACGAACCGTGTGTCATTATTAGTGTAAACTTCAACAACATTACAGACAAAAATAGCAATAACTATATGGCTTTTGTCTTCTTCATTTATTGATTGTCTCCCTTGAGTTTGTTGAGTGTTTAATAATAATATAAGTCTTTTTTCTTGTAATGATTTGTCAGTCTGTCTGTTTTCCTACAAATTTACTCAAAGAATTTCACTTTCTAACAGTTCCAGTGTTAATTGTTTAAACTAACATACATGTGTCTGTGTTGGTGTAGGTTTTTTTTTTTTAAAGATTTGCTTTATTTTATTCCAGGGGACCAGTACCTGTATTAGTGATCAGTCTAATCTTCATTGCTTCAGTGTTCATGCTACATATATGGGGAAAATACACCCGAGGATAAACTGATCACACAATCTTTCATCACATATTTTTTACATTTATTCACCATTGGAAAAAAGGTCAAGTGAATAGACTCATTGAACTGTAAACATTTTACAAAATTAACTGTTGATGGCTGTTTTGTTGATGATATTTAACAGCGATGTTTTAAGCAGCATTTTTAATGATGTTGAATTTCTTTGTACGTGTATATAGATTAATTTAAATAACTCCACCATTTGAAACTCTTGAAGTTTTTGCATGAAAATATATAAACTATAAACCTCTATTTATTTAATGCAATTATGCATATCAACAAACAATTCTTATTACTTCTTAATTGGTAAAAGTTTTTATAAAAATTATAATACTGCAATACACACATGAAACCCAAGTGACATTCCAGCTTCAACCGTACTTATATTTTTATGGATGATAAACTTCATGTGAGGTGTAATACAGATAGATTGATATATTTAAGGTTACTGGTTGTTCTGTTTTGATATGTATGAGTATTATGTTGTTGTACGACTACTTCCTGTATGCTAGTCAGATTGACTATGACAATAGAATAAAATAAAAATATTTATCTAAAATTTAGTTTTTTTCTTGTCAACATCACTAGAATGTGGCCTTGTTTACCATTTGATGTAACTTGGGTTACAAATGTCTATATTTGGTATGCATTAGAACCATTTTTTCATGAAATCAAAATAAATTGTAATATTGAAAATTTCAGTGACAGTTTCAAATGGTCCCATGATTTTAACGACTATTTCATTTGAAATATTTGTTTTGATTTGAAAGATAAGAAATGCTTATGCATTTTTAGCTCACCTTGCCACAGGCCATGTGAGCTATTACCATCACTTGGCGTCTGTTGTCATCGTCCGTTGTTGTTCACAATTATACAAAACTCTTCTCCTCTGACACTACTGAACCAATTGAAACAAAACTTGGTATGAATGTTCCTTGGGGTACCTTGCATAGAACTGATGTGGGGATTTTTGATCTGTTGAAAAACATGGCCGTTGTTACTAAAAATAGAATATAGGGGTCAGACAGTAGTCTTTTGCATTTATCTCGAAAACCGTTAGGTTAAGCTAAATTCTGACTGGGAAAAAGTGTTCAGCATGATGAGAATTATCTCTGGTCAAATTTTGGCTTTGATTTGTTAAGCCATGTTGGAGTTATTGCCCTTTATCAACGATTTTTGTTATTTTTGATGTTATTTCTTTCAAAAATCTTCTCTGACTCGACTTGACTAATTGAAACCAAACATGCTATGAATGTTCCTTTGGGTATCGTGCATAGAACTGATGTGGGGATTTTTGATCTGTTGAAAAATATGGCCGCCGTTTCTGTAAATAGAACATAGGGGTCAGACAGTAGTTTTTTGCATTTATCTCCTAAACTGTTAGGTTATGCTAATTTCTGACATGGGTAAAATGTTCAGCATGGTGAGATCTATCTGGTCAAATTTTGGCTTTAATCTGTTAAGCCATGTTGGAGTTACTGCCCTTTATCAACGATTTTTGTTATTTTTGATGTTATTTCTTTCAAAAATCTTCTCTGACATTATTTGATCAATTGGAACCAAACTTGGTGTGAATGTTCCTTGGGGTATCCTGCATAGAACTGATGTGGGGATATTTGATCAGTCGAAAAACGTGGCTGCTGTTACTTAAAATAAAACATAGGAAACAGACAATAGTTTTTTTGCATATATCTCTAAAACCGTTAGGTTAAGCTACATTCTTCCAATAGCTGAAATGATCCTTTTTATTAGGACTACAATAGTCTTAAGGGATAAAAGTTGTCAGACGACTCCTTGTAAGAGTTATTGCCCTTAAAGGTAAAAAATGACTTTTTTTTTTTACAGTTTTCAGTCAATATCTTGAAAACTATGATAGATTAAAAGAAACATTCAGTTATTGAAATGGTCCTTGTGTTAAGTCCTACCAAAGACCTCTTGAGTCAAAATTGTTGGACAACTTCTTGTAAAATTTATTGCCTTTGAAAGGCAAAATCCAACCTGGTGAGCGATTCAGGCTGCTGGGAGCCTCTTGTTTTGTGAAAGTTCTATTTTAGATAAACACAAAACATACTAAACCTTTGTGTATCACATCTGCAAATTACGCTATACAGATTGTGAATACCTCCGTAGTACCTTTGTTAAAATTTCAGAAAGTTCAGGATTTTACGGATCATTACCATAGAATACTGTGAAAAATACGGATTGTCATCAAGTAGTATAAACAGATCTGCATGAACATCTATACATGAGCATCTGTATATGCGATAGAGTGATGACTGGTTGGTTGACTTGGGGAGTCTGAATCATTAGTAAGAATAGGGGAAATGCATACATGCATGCTGTTGCTTCTCTGAGGTAGCATAATAGATTCAGCTCAGTGTGTCAGAGTAGTACAAAGCAGGCTTTGTTCCATTGGCCAAACATTCCCCTAAAAAGCCTTCAATATTTGCCATTTATTAATGCTACGAATGCACACAACTGTCTCGGGAGTTATACATTTATGCATGGAATGTGTATTTATCATATTACTGTTTCCTGTTAAAAATGGCATGATTTCTATAGATAAACATCGGTCATTCATCATGGAAATCTGCTGTTGAATGCTGTTGATTGTGATGTGATGCTATTGCAAAAAATAATCACGTGATTACAGTAATTAAAAAGGAAGAAAAGATCATTCAATTAGTCAATTAGAGGACGCTTACCCTACCGGTGCACCTGGTCCATGCTCCCAGTTTTTAGTGGAGTCCGAGTTGCTCATTTACTTTTGTTACTTTGTATGTATGATTTTAGTTACTTTATGTTCTTTGTTGTGTGTGTCTGTTTTCCATGTCTGGTCTTTGTCCCTGGATTACATTCTTTTGATTACCGCTATAACCTTGGTTCTCTTGATTACTCTGACAAAATAAACAAACTAGAGGAAAACATCTAAACCTTCATAAGGAGGGAGGGGGTTGAGTTTCCCAACCCCTTGGATCCACCTATGTTGATCACATTGAAGTTGAACATTTTATACACATTTTGAATGGACAAGACAAAATGTGCACGCACTTATCCTGGTAAATGGGGTTATCACCCTTCATACACATTTTTTTAAAAGTAAAATTATTTAGCCAAAAAGAGATCTAGACATAACAGCATACATGTAGGTTTAAGTCCCATTTTATTTGGGGGTTTGCCATTAGTAACTAGAAAACATACAAAACTGAAACACATTAAATTGAAACAAAAAACAGGACGACAAACAAGCTATCGTCTTGAACGAATAGCTATAAGTGTACACGCCCAACAATATGTCCAGGAAAAAAAACCTGAAAATGAACACAATAAAGAATAAAAAAAAAAAAAAACAATAAAAAGAGGCTTGGATATAGGGCCGGATCAAAAGATTTTTAATGTGTTAACACATTTATGTTATATAAAATAATACGTCAACAACACATTTAAACTGACGGAATATAATAATTATCATATTCTGATATTTCCTTTAGGCACAAATAAAATTAATTAGTAGATTTCATCTCTCGCCCCCACAAAATTGACAAAAACTGAAAAAGATTGGGACGGGGATTTCAAAATCAGGATTTTTTCGCATCAGTTTCTAGTATTGAGATACCTTTCATTTCCTGGTGACTGAAATTTTGCATGTTTCTTCTGATGTGGCAATATTTTAAGAACATATCTATACTTCAATTAGCTAAAATCAGATTAGCAAATATCTGGTAAAAAATTAAAACAAAAAGACAAACAGTGTTCTCCCTAAGATTTACAGATATCATTCTACTACCCCAAAATAAGAATTATTCTGTATAATACAAAAATCTTCATTTCTTGGTGACTGAAATTATGCATGATTCTTCTGATGTGGCTATATTTTAAGAATATATCTACTTCAAATAGCTAAAATTAGATTAGCAAATATCTGGTAAGAAATAGAAAATAAAATCCTCCTATCCTGAGAAATACTTGGCCTTATATGCAGTTGAATGATCTAGAATACGTTGGCTCCATAAAACCACGTCTGGTGGGGGACTGGTGCGGATTCATATGGTAGGTCTGAGGACCAAGCTTACGCCCCCCTAAACGGAGATTTTTTACATGATATCAGATTAATTTTTCACAGTTGTTATCATGAATTTTCAACTTATCACCTTGAATTTTCAAATTCGTGTTTCAAAAAAAAAAAAAAAAATTGAAAAAGAGTTGCCGAAATAGGCTTCTGCCAACATGTATATGTACTCTTCTATTAATCTTGCCAACTGGTATCCCGGCTTCACTTTGAGTTGTGACATGAAAAAAACATAGCAATATATACCAGTATGTGTGATTCGTCTGAAATAATTAATTATTGATTTTCACGTGTTTAGTTTACGTCCGTCGGACTGATTATGACATACTTTTTGTACAATACTTAAAAGACGCTTTCACCGATTCTTATGGAACTTAAACTGACTTATTTTTTCTCTTTTTTCTGGAGTGTCCTAGCTTTCCACAGATTCATATTTTTTTATAATATATTTTTGAGTTGTAAGGCTTTCTCACGAAGATTGGTCGATTCACGATTTTCAGACCATAGCTAAAATAAATGCATGCTTCAAGCGGCATCTATTATTTGGCGGATTGGTTATTTCTATTTTTTTGAGCTCCATTTCGATATTAATGGTTTTCCACTACTGTATCTTTTGCGTTATTATGTTTTTTTTTACACGAGAATTGGGCAATCCGCGATTTCGGACTACTAAGCCAGAGCGCTATCCATGGATCTTAGGTGTACTAATTGATATGAGCCGCAGCACAATTTTGATCAATTAATCAACTCAGTTATATACTTAATGAACTACTGATTTATTATAACAGCCTAATGCATGTCTTTTTTGTCATAGGACTTTATTCATAAAAAGTAAATGTGCATGTGTATCTTGGGTTGATAAGCATATAAGTTATTAATTTGTTTCTAGAGCAGTGATTTAAAGCAACACTAGTTATTCATTAATATTATAGAATACTATAAAGGCGGGGTTGAAAGGGACGGGCGTACGAAGCGTTGGCGGCACAACTCTCTATTGAAACATTCGGCCACCTCACACCCAAAATACATACTTGAATGTTGACTATTTGTTAATATATGATTACAAATTGTAGAGATAAATGATGTTTCGTGTCCAAACTATGAGTGAAATATATAATTCAAGAGTCACTATGGTACTATAATCACTTTTTTAGGAATATTACAATGTCCCTCAGCTAAGAACAGTAACCAACTAAAGTCAATCTTAAAAATTAACATTTTCTATGCCCTTCACACTTTGTAAGCTAAGATTAATGTGAACAATAAAATTAAGGAGGTAGATCTAGGGTAAGGGAAATAACTCTTGAAATCAGTGGTATGTTTGTACCACATTTAATTCACCAAAGCTGATCAAGCTTTCATTTGAAACAGAATGAAATAAATCCAAGTTACTTTGATGTTTACATGAGATTGATGTAAAATACTGAATTCAAACGTTCCAATGATTTTTAAGGGTTGTGTCCCTTACCTTAGGTCTATCTCCTTATGTTTTGGTTTTGATAAGTTGCGATGTTGTTGCAATAATTCATGGATACAATATTTGAAAAGTGATATTTTTTGTCAAAAAACCTAGATCGTGTGTTTTATTTTGGTTATGGTGCATTTCGTCTCGAAAGTATGACGTCAAAAGGTGTTGTAATGTTATTTCGACTTTTCTATGAACAGTGATTTCAGATCGTTTATTAAGTCCTGTGTGTATTTGTGCAGGAATGGTAATAAGAAGATTAAGTAGCGGATTTAGATGGGGTGCAAGGGGTTGGAATCCCCTTTTTATTGGACAATTTGCCATTTTCATGTGTAAAATTGACAAAAAATGCAAATGATTAATGTCCTATCACCACTTTTTCCTGAGGAACATCGGCAAGCACCTATCCTTTTCAAATTTGTGTCAAGATAACTGCCAGATTATAAAACCAATCCGATAAACACAAGACAGTTATTATATGTGACCTCGATAACATCTCCGAACGGCAAATCCCTTTGAAGTTAGACTGTACACTTCAATAAAGAAGAAACCCAGTATCAATATATATAGTTTTCTAGAAATACCTTACGTTCCACCGAGTTGATAAAGTGCTTAATGAATACAGTAAAATTACAACTTCTCATTAAACTTTTAATTAAAATAAAAACAAACAAATGAATCTAGTCTGTACTCATGTTGGATGCACGTGTATTCCGGATTAATTATAATTACAAGCCTACTGTGTTGTACACGATTACGTATAAATGTATGGAATGCCAACGGGGTCACAATTCTTAATCCGTAAATTGTTAAATTGTAACTCCTTCATTTGTAAATTGGCAATTTGAAATCCGTAAGTTGTTAATTTGTAACTTCTTGATTTGTAAATTGTCTATTTGAAATTCGTAAATTATCAATTTGTAACTTGTGTGTAACTTTCCATTTTGTACATTGAAAATCTGTATTTGCAACTTTGAAATACAACTTTTCTAACTCCGAAATTCTTCATTTGCAACTCCTCACTTCGTAATGCGTTTTCCGAGACTGGTAAATCATGAAAATATTCTTTCTTTGTAACTTTCGACAGATGGCGCTCGGGATTGGAAGACAAAATGCGGCACTGCTTTCTGCTGTCCAGAACGGAAATTAAACCGGTTGGTCTTAAAACAGGACGGGCATTATTTTGTCTATACCTTTGGCTTCACTCAGTGGAATTAAAAAAAATTGAAGTGATTTCTAAAGAATAACAAAAGTGATTTAAATTGGTTGAATTTTTTTTTTAGAAAATATCAACAATAAAATAAAGACGAACTTTATCTGAAAAAAATGCCGATAAAAAGGGGGACATGTCAAAAAAAAGTTTCCTTATTCTTAAAGCTTGTAGTAATATAATAGGCACATTTTAATTGAAAATTATTTCATTTGGAGTCAGTTAGGTGCGAAAATCTTGACAGGACGGACTGATTCTGTTACGTGATTTGTGTCGTTTTTTACGGGGGTGCGGTAACAAAACACCAAAAACTTGAAAGTTATTTCATGTCTGTCAAAAGTCCTTAAAATATTTTTAAAGCTAAACTTTTTGCTACATTTTGATATGTATGTTTTTGAAATATGTCCAGAAATAAATTCAAAATTTTGACAGGACGAACTCTCTCCAACATGAAATTTTTAATTGGGTATCGGATGTGGGAACAAAACAAAGGTATTTTTTTCTAAATTATAAATGTCTGTCAAAAAATATTTACATATTCTTAAAGTCTGTATTCAACAGTATATTTAAATATTTAATTTTGAGAACGTTAAAGGAGAACATCTTGACAGGTGACAGGACGGACCCTTTCTGTTTCGTAATTTGTGCATTTTTTTACGGGGATATGGTAACAATACATAAAATATCTGAAATTTATATAATGTTCATCAAAAATCCCCACATCATTTCTATGCAGGATACGTAAGGGGAAATTTACAAGTTTGGTTCCAATTGGTCATGTAGTGTCAGTGGAGCTAGAAGAATTTTGAAAAAAAAAGTGTTAACGACGACGGACATCACGGAACAAGTGATGGCAATAGCGACTTCTCGTCAAAATCCCAGAAACTCATTTACATTCTTATTCAATTGATTATGGTTTACATGCGATTACAAACACCGTTCAACTCTGTACAAGTGGTTTTACTGGGGGTCTCCATAATCAATACCGAAAACGATATATGAGAGAACATTTAATTTCATGTTTGGAAAGGGGAGAGTTCAGAATGTTTACTAATTCACAAATGGGTCAGGTAGGTAAAATGAAATAAAAAACTGCAACTGTAGAAATGAATTGAGATTGTGGTGAGGCCGATGGTATTGGGGACATGATAGGGTATGACTATAAAATAAGGTTAAGAGATATAATATAGTGTTTGCAAACACAAATCTTGTGCAGATGCTGAACATGAGAAAGCCTGGTATGTACTAAACAAAGCCTACTTAAATATACATCAAACAATTACACCACACAATTAACAGACGCTGTTAACTCAGTTAATCTTTTAACACAACATGTCATTTTAATTAGCTTGTAACCAAATTAACTCAATAACAACCGATACATTACAATTGCAAACTTCTTTGTTACATTTGCGAACTTTTTGAAAATATGCACCTTTACAAAGCTTTTAGCCATGCCTCTGGGTTGAAAGTAGGATAACAAGTAGGATATATAGCACTATTGAATTTATTGAAATACGAAAACAAAGAAATATGAATATAGCCAAAGAAATGTGAAAGGGTGATTACTGAGCGAAATTCAAAGCGGATCACACCACATATCTGAACTGTTATATAAATATTTATATAAAATAGTA
The DNA here is from genome assembly GCA_037379345.1 of Perna viridis. Taxonomy (NCBI): domain Eukaryota; kingdom Metazoa; phylum Mollusca; class Bivalvia; order Mytilida; family Mytilidae; genus Perna; species Perna viridis. Next base: position 27,748,354 of record CM074523.1, read on the forward strand.
CGTAGGTTGAGATAACCCCCCGCGCACCCCCTACTTATCAATCAAAATATCATTTGTAGGTACCCTTATACCTCCCATTTCAGAATATTTTTGTCGCCAAAAAATTCGCTGAAGCATTTTTGTATTTTTCGGCTACTTTTTATACGTCGTTGAAGCAAAAATCAATTTTTTGAGTATTTTGATTCTACGAAATTCGTCTTTCTTTAAAACGTAGTAAACTTGCATATGTCTGTATCATCATGTAGCCCAATGTCCCAGCTGTACAATGGTACCAATACCGTTGCAGTTACACTTAGCGTTTAGGGGAAAAATGAATAAAATGTACCCCTACCCCGCCAAAAAATTGCATAGATTGACATATATTGATATATTTTTCAATGCTCCTAGAGTATTTATATGTCATTAAAAAACGATTTATTTGGTATTTTCTGTTTAGTATTATCACAATTTATACTTCTGTGGTTCTTTTGATAAATTTTGCAGATTTTCTTAGTCAGAATTTATCCAAAAATACATAAAATGGAATTCTCGAATTTTCCGTAAAAGTCAGATAAATTCTACTCTACAAGTTATTGCTGAAGTGAAACGTCCCAAATTTGGTATCATTCGATAAATAATTTTATTTTCTACATAAATAAACCATAAACAAACTAATTTTCAGCAGATTTAAAAAAAAAATGGTAAAAATATTACCCCTACCCCTAGAAAACAGAAAATACCAAATAAGCCATTTTTTTTACCGAAGCATAAATACTCTAGGGGTTTTGACATTGAAAAATATGCCAACTTTAGCGATTTTTCGGCGGGGTAGGGGTACATTATTTTCATTTTATAAGTGTTACCGGTATCTAAAAATCACCATGAAGTGGATGAGTTGGGGGGGGGGTGCACGGTGGACCCTCCCAGCTCATGGACTAAAAGTCTATACAAAATTTTATATTTCATATCATTGGTTTCACAAATGTTAAGTTTACAAACGGTTCGCAAACGTAGGACCAAGAAGTTCGCAAATGTAATATATGCTCCCCAACCCACAACAGTTAAAACACAACTGACAATGTCATAATAGTAAAAAAATTAAAAACAAAATTTAAATAAATAAAAATAATAAAAATAAATAAAGCAAGTTCAAAGGAAAGTCAAAACTGACAATTTATTTTAGAAAGGAATACATAACAACTACGTATAATATAGTTCTAGGTCTATTTATGACGATAAATGAAGACTTCATACTGTCAAGACTTTCAATTTATCTCTAATTCAATTTCAAATATCTATACATCAAAATGTAGAAAAAAGTATAAGCTTTAAGAATATGATGAATATTTTTGACAGACATTAAACAAATTTCTGATATTTTATGTATTGTTACCGCACCCCCGTAAATAAAACGACACAAATAACGTAACAAAATAAGTCCGTCCTGTCAAGATTTTCCCACCTAACTGACTCAAAATGAAATAATTTTTATATCAAAATGTGCCTATTACTATCAGCTTTAAGAATAAGTAAACATTATTTGACAGACGTAACACATTTTATCAATAATGAACTTTATTCATCGACACGTCCCCCTTTTATCGCCATTTTCTTGTCAGAAAAAGTTCGTCCTGTCAAGATTTCCGCTTTAATGTTTTGATATTATAAAAAAAAAACAAAAAAAACCAACCAAACAAACAAACAAACAAAAACAAAAACGAACGGAAAAAACAACTTATAACCAATTTAAAGCACTTTTATTACTCTTTAGAAATCACTTTAAATTTTTGAATATCACAGAAACTAAAGTTACAGCCAAAAAGTATTAAAAAATTCTCGACCTTTTTAAGACCAAACAGTTCAATTTCCGTTCTGGACAGCAGGCCGCATGTTGTCTTCCAATCCCGAGCGCCATCTGTCGTCATAATGATCGTTAACATATAATGCAACTAAGCATAATTTAACATTTCACGAATCGACTTGTTTCACGTCACAAAACTTCAGATTACGGACTACCAATTGTCAATCTTACGTGGTTTATTACATTGTCAAATGAAGAATGACAAAGGACGATTTGTCCACGATTCCAAAGAAAGTTTAAAATGACGAGTTACAAATTAAGAATATTTGATGATTTACAAGTCTCGAAAAACGCATTTCGAAGTGAGAAGTTGCAAATGAAGATTTTCAAAGTTGTATATACAGATTTTCAATGTACAAAATGGAAAGTTACACACTTACAAGTTACAAATCGACAATTTACGAATTTCAATTTGACAATTTACGAATCAAGAAGTTACAAATTAACAATTTACAGATTAATAATTTTGACCCTGTTGGCATTCCATATAAATATACAACTGTCTCAGCTGGATGTGAGTTTACCTATTGTATATTGTACTATAATGTTTTGTGTATATTTCAAATTGTTATGTTGTCGTTCACAATGGAAGAGAAATTCGCGTTTCGTCGTTATATCACAAACTATAATTTTATAGGAAAGCATTTTAGATGTGTACATAATAAATCCCATTATTTCAAACATAGTTCCCTCCCTTTCTACTTAAGAAAAACTTACAATTCAAACATTTTGTTGAGTATTACCAAGTTGAACCTCATTTAACATAATATTTGATCTATCTACATGATAACAAATGAATCTGGACCATTTATTTTGTATGAAAGCGACCAACAGTTTGGCCAGTCTGTGAGCCAGAGATTGTAATGATAATCCCATATTTGCTTCAAAGCCTTGCCAAATTGAGGTCCATTAGTGTTGGCCATTTCAGCCAACTCTACTATCCAGTCCAACCAGCCATACCGATCGACAATACAAGAAATGCCCTTTGCTACCATTTCCGCTCTCTCGTTAATGGACGGAAGATTAGCGGTGCCATCCAGAACAGCACGGATAAATAAAGCCTGATATTCGCTGGTGGGAAAATCTGGAGATTCTCTCGGTAAACCCATAAACAACAAAGTTGAGTAATCAACTGGTAGTATGCTTTGGTAAATGTTGCATATATTGTTATCCTTTCCAAGTTTTATCATTCCTTTTGGGAGGAAAGGGAAGTCAAATTTGTATCCTGTACAATAAACAACAGAATCAATCGGTATATCTTCTCCGTTTTCTAAAACGACGGAGTTTTCTTTGAATCGTTTGAACGACGAAGTCTTCTCAGTGATCCCTTTTGGCAGTTTTGTCGCCACAGGCTTTCCACGGTGACACATGTAGACCTGATACAAATTAGGAAAAGATTATGCTTTGTTTAAAGCAACAATTATTTCATCTAAGAAAAAGAAAAAAAAAATCGGATTAGATGAAACGTTACGTCTATCATATCATTGGCGTAATTTTGTTATGTGACCTTGTCATGAATATTTACTTATTGAAATTTTATACTAAAATTAAGTTATAAGGAACTTTATTTTTTTTTGTCTATTTGAAATATAAACCTTAATGTGAACCACATAACTGAGGTTAATATTTCTTCATAGACAGGTTTCAGGTTTTGCCGTCATGTCTTCCGCACTCCAAGGAGTTAAATATATATATATGAATTCTTGCGTCACTACAGGAGTTTTTCACAGATAAAAAAGCCCAATATTCATGCTTATTTAACTATTATTCTACAGTTGACGAAATTAAAACATTACAAGGAGCGAAAATATGGATTGTTTTTGCAACTGTATCAAATATCAAAATAATTCATAGAGATCTTAGTTCCTAATATTTTACTATGGACGGGAAATCTATCACCATCATTCTAGATAAAATAATCGACTTATACGGACATTTTCTGGTAAAACAAGTGATTACCTTGAGGCTTCTTAAAAAATCTTTTCGGTTGAACTATGTTAAATAAATTGCTTTTTAGTTCTAGAATAATTAAATCACCTGCTTTGCATGCTTTGATAGATCAGACGAAATGTCGATCGCAGAGTAGCTTCGACCTAGAACAGCAACAGTCTGACCTTCAAACAATTCTGGGTGGCGGTAACGAATACTGTGGATCATGTGACCGGAAAACTCATTTTCCCCTTCCACTTCAGGTAAGTTTGGGACTGAACAATTTCTGAAATATACAAAATAGAAGGTTATGACCGCTGAATATGCTGCACCGGTTTGTAAACATTTTAAATCATTTTCGAAATTTGTTATTTCGATACGAAAATTTGGCCATTTAAGTCCTGAGAACATTATACTTCGACATTTTCATTGTTATCAACAATCCTTGTCTTTTTAATTATAATTGTTTTCTCACCACAAATAATTCAAGCTCACTGCACAACAAAGAGGAAAGAAAACCGTACCCATTACTGACTATTACAGCGTCGAATTCCTCTGTATGAAGGTCGGACTTTCTGCGGACATCACTGTAGGTAACCAACCATTTTGTTTTGTTCTCCCTTTGATGAACGGGCTTAACCTCCTTCACTTCACTGTTAAACTGAAGATAATATTAATATTAAATGTGTCTGCTACTAGAAATTCAACACCATATTTATACCATATGTCAGACATCTGAAATGACCAGACGCACATACATGTAGATGTTTTATCGATCACAAACCTTAGAATATTCCGTTAATGCCTTTGGAATAAATATAATTAATTTATGTTCAATGACGCAAAAAATGTAAGAAATAATGATTGAAACAAATAAACAGACATACAAGTATTTGAAATCAAACTCTCAAAAACCTCAATAACGATATACATGTACATCTAATATAATTATATCGAGATAACGAAATAAACATATCGATATAACGAAATAATTATATCGATATAACGAATTAATTTTATCGATATAACGAAATAATTATATTGAGATAACGAAATAAATACATCGTGATTACTATATAGATATCGAGATAACGATATGAATATACTGAAATAACGATTTGAATATATCAAATATAATTCTATTTTTTTAAGATCCCCTATGGGCTTCCGTACTATTATGATTTACTGCACATAAACCAATTTATTTTTGCGGATACTTCCTTTTTGTGCGAATTAGGAAGCAACTTTCACAGCTTCTTAATTTCGCAAAAAAAAACTCTATTAAGATCTATTGTGTAATAAAGATACCTTTTTGGATTTATAGTCTATACATTTTAATTTTACTTATAAAGTTGCTTAACGAGTCTATATTAAAAGAATAGAAAATAAAATTCACGTGTTAACTGCTGTTAACTATAACATTTCAAACATAATTTTAATGATAAAAATATGTGGTATTCCCAACATTGTATCACATTTTGAAAATGTTTGCATTTTTTAAAAATAATGAACCCAAAGGAACTTCAAAAAGTGCCTGGTTTAGACGGGTTTTCGAATTCGTTCGGTTTAACCAGGTTAAAATACGTTAAAATTAACAGAAATGAACTTCAAAAAGTATCTGGTTTAGACAGGTTTTCGGATTCGTTCGGTTTACCCAGGTTACAATACATTAAAATTAACACAAATGAACTTCAAAAAGTATCTGGTTTAGACAGGATTAGACAAATTTAGACGGGTTTTCGGAATATTTAGGGTTCTGTTTAGACATGTTACACTGTTTAATTGAAACTTTCACATTATACAATACTAAGATTTCTTTTATTTTCACAATGAGAATACTGGATTTTTGTTTTATTGTATCAGTTAATTCATTTTGTCAAACATTTGGACCAGTTTGTACTGTCGTCAACCTCATCCTATTTTAAACAACTGAAACACGCAATATATAATTCATTACACTACTATAATACTACTATACTATAATAGGTAAAGTATCATTTTTAAACTACACTCAGTTTTTCTATTTGTTTACGAAAACGGTGAACATGGCTTAATAATATGACCAAGGTTTACGTAACCCCTTTTAAGTAGCACCCCAGCGAAGGATCATGCAAAATGTGATTCATGGGTAAAAAGCCTACATATTTTTATTTTTGATATATGTTTGAAATGTCATTGTAAACAGAAATTAACATGTGGTTTTTCATATAACCCGTGCTCTTAGGAGATAAAAATTATATAGAATGCACTGTAGATTTCAAAATTAAGGGAGATTACGCTGTAAATGACGCTCAAATATAATAGATTCTACTGGATTTTCAATGTTGATTGTCTTCTAAGAGCAGACAGATTTGACGGAATAATTACACATTTCATAGTATAGACCCATAAAACAATTTGATTACAAAAATAAAATTATGTAGCCTTTTTTTGGGTGTATCACATTTTTCAGATTTTGCATGATTCTTACAAAGACAGCTACTCAAATACCCACAAACAAATATATTTTAAATTTAAATCACCTTGATATATTGTCGGAGACCACATCTGTCCACTATAGATTTTATATAAGCCAGTATATCTCTGTGAGACGGGAAAGATTTGAAACCATCAACAGGGAATCCTGGTACCTCCATTAGCTGCTTTGGTATATTGGTCCTGAAAGGCAAAAATAAATAAATAAATAAATAAATACATACATACAAACAAATAAAAAGATGTTTCTCAACAAAGGCACTGAAAAACGATTTAAGATACTGTTGATATTCCATTCTTTATACTTAAGAAAATAAACAACACAAAACGCAATAATTAGTTACATATGGAGTCGGACGAAAGTAATGTACATTAGAATTTGTGTGCTAGTACATTTAAGAATAGAATCAAAGAACAATGAAGAACCTGTTGAAATATTCTCATTTAAATAGCACTCCAGACAAGAATCATGCCAAAATATATTTCTTTGATACAAAATTTCCTCATATAATCGTGAATTTTAAAACGTCGATGAACCCTTTTAAGTCTCAGAAAAATTATCAATGGATAATAATAGAGAATTTGCATTGTCTTATAATGAAGTTAAGTACATGAATTATTGAGTTCATTTATACAAATTTATATCAACTATAAAATGATATAATGATATAATATATGTTGTCAATGAAACAAACGTGGTTTTCTTGTAGATACAACTATCAGTTTAAAGAATTAATATACCACGTAAAATATTGTTAATAACTGTCATTTTTCTCCTTTGAATAAGTAACTGAAACTGTCAGAAAATGAAGGATAATTTATTAACAGCAAGGTCGAAAAATCAGCAAATATCGAAACATTAAAAAAGTAGATCACTTTAGAGACATGATAATTCAAATACACGACTAAAAACCCAGAAAGGAAACAGAGACTACCTTCATACATAACGTCGAAGACTGCAGGATAGAATACAACTCTAAAACTGAAGATCGAAGTTTCTAAATGTTTGTCATGCAGTTAATAGTTTTATTCGAAAGTCATGTGACTTCTGAGTCTTATAACCATCTGATGTCAATAAAAAGGATTTCCGGTTGATAACCGCCTTAAAAGTACTTCCACCGCGAAAGAAGTTTGGCGGAAGAATTTTAAACTGTATTAAATTTATTATTATTATATAAATACATTGCCCGTTTTTACAATATACGATTGAAACTATATTTTACACGATTGATTGTCAAAGAAAAATTCAAATACATATATAGAAGTTTGAACTGTATTTTATCAATGCCTTTGATATCCATATATGGATTTCACATGAATGGATACGTTAGAAACTAAAAAAAATGGTTGTGAAGATTACACATTGAGGAACAAAAGAAAAACGGAATGAAACGGAACAAAAAAGGAAAGAAAAAGAGATTTGAAGAGGAAATCATCAGTATTGTGCAGATGCGTAGTTCTAGTAGTGGTGAAAGCGCTAATCCCGTTTTAGATAATTAATCTTTTAGGAAATACAAAAAGAACAAATTACCATCGGCGCATTATAAGTTTTTTTTTTTAAATATCTACATGTATAAATATCTCATGACTTCCGAGGTTCATCGCCATTGGCGCTTTGATTATACTATAAATTTTTAAACCTTGTCCAATAATCATGTAAATAATCATTCTTGAATTACATTGCTCAACGACCACTACCTTTTCTTTATTCCTTCCAATACAATATTCATTGCAAATTCTATTTTTAGATCAGTGTTAAATTTATCATTCTACCACCATATGGTTCTTCGACCAAGGAAAGCGAACATACGAGCATACTAAAGTGCCTATAAAAAGGAGCTTATCAAAGAGGGGAAGTCATGTACGAAACATCATTGCGATTGAATGTATTGACAACGACAAAAAAAAAAGAAAAACAAACAAAAAAAAAAAACAAACAAAAAAACAAAAAAAAAAAAAAAACAAAAATAATAAAATTACCACAGAGACAAGCAGCACTAACCTAACAAACAAAAAAACAAAAAAACAAAAACAAAAAAAAAAAAAAAAAAAAAAAAAAAAAAAAACCAAAAAGCGTGAAGTCGATTGATGTGAAAATTGGGCAAATACTGCATTTTGGCAATCACCTACCGTGCTGCTTGGTGAAGGTCATATCCGGTTTTACAGAGCCTGGGCCTTTGACATATGAAGTTTATCAGTATCTCAGATATGCTAAACGATTATTTAGACCATGGTGTCGAAATTTATAAATAAATACTAATAAATGAACAATTAGTTTAGTGGAATGACATCGTATTGAACAAAAACTGCTGAAAAAAGTACATTTTGATATTGTTTTTTACATCCAGAACTATGATAAGCTATGTAATAGTGAATGTATTAACAGTAATAAGTTGTTAATTTGGTATAGACACCATTTCCTTACAAAAAGATGTCTGGAAAGTGACAAAAAAGTACAAAATTGACAGAATATCTGAATTCAGTAAACTTCAACCCATTAGTTTGTCCTACTAATGCAAGAGTTTTAAGAAGTCTTAATGTTTTCTTATTTGTGATGGATTCAATTTATGGATTCACAATTAAATCTTTCAACACTTTATGAGTCATTTATGTTGTATTTTAGGCTAATGAAACCCTAGTCCAAATTTGACAGAATATCTGAATTCCTTAAATGAACCAGGATAATATTAAATCAGGTTCTTGTAGGGGAGTAGATCAAGATTCAGAATAAAAACAATACAAAATGTGATTCATGGTCGGAAAGCCTACATATTTATATTTTTGATGTTTTGCTTAAAATGCTGTAGTGAACAGAAATCAAAATGCTGTTTTTCATATAATCCTTGTTCATAAGAGATATAGATTATATAGAATGCACTGTAGAATTTAAAGTTAAGGTTGGAGAGCTAAACGTTTGCATTTAATTACACTGGACATGTAAAAAATAATTTTATTGTGTCCTACTTTAAATTATTGTAGACAGCTGATGTTATTGGTTTTCCAAAGTCCGTGTTTACTGTTTGATCGGTGTAAAGCCAGACTCCTCCAACTTCATAGTTCCTTTCAAAACATACCAGTTGGAAGTTTTTGTCTTCTGACAACTTTCTCAATGCCGATACTCCCATAATACCAGCCCCTATTACAGCAACACGTTTTGGTTTAGTCAACATTTTGATAAGTTTCTGAAAAAAAAATTACATAAAAATGATACATGGCAAAATCTGTTATACATGTTATACATTGATGTGACGTCATAATACTTAATACTGCTAAAACAGTTCAAGCCTTTATCGGGTATACAAAACGTCTGTATTTACTACTTAAGTAACAGTCTTTCTAAAAATCAGACAAAAGGTGATTCATGCATGTCAAAAACCCACCGAATTCAGTTTTATTTCTTCTTCAGAAACAGTTTACTAATCACACAACCAGTCTTAGCTTTTCATTTGGTTGTTGCGGTTTTGTGATAAAAATCATATAGATTTAACATGAAATTTGAACTGTGCAAGAGTTATTGTTCTTGATTAGGTTTCATTTGGTTGATTTTAGTGGGAGGTAAATGTGTGAGTTTCTAAAAAATGCATATCTGAATGCAAAAATGATTATCTTTATGTGAATGTGTAGCATATGTAGACTGGAAAAGCGTTGTTTGTTCCGTGGATTTTTCTACACCATGAATCACCTGTATCATAGGCAGTGTCTGAATTTTATATGGATTGGTACTTAATATATGATGAAAAATTGTAATGACTTTACATGGCAACTGTTATTAGATTTAATTTTGGTAATTTGCTATGATAAATGTACATTTATACATTTTAGTATCGATCGCGTAACACTATTTTCCAGTCACTTTGGTTTTGATCCTTCATATCGAATTACTCAATTGAGCATTTCATACCTGTAATGATATTTATATTTTCTTAGTAAATTCTTGGCGCAATTCAATGCGCTGTGTTCACAGTTTTATACCATTGCTTTTATTTTCCTCTAGAGAGCAGTTAGTTTAATCTGCATTATAATAAATTCATTACAATTATTTTACGCAACTACCTTATTTTCCAAATAAAAATGAGCCGAAAGTTTTTCATTATTTTGATTTACCATTTCATTGTCAAATCTAAGCTCGTTTACAAAGATAATGTCAAAAATGCACGATCTGCTCCACTTTCACACATGGACACAATACGTTGAATATCAAAGTCCAATATGGGGGAAAATTGATATACTTTACAAAGGAACGACTCCAGGTTGAACATGATGATACAACGCCCCTGTAACTATTCAGACATTTAAAACAATTTTCAATGGTTTATACATCGTTCACAAATCGGTTAACCTGTCTGACCCCAATTTATATCATATTCTTTTTATCACAATTTGCAGTGTTATTAAAAAAAAAAGAAACAAACTGAAGGCGTCATTCCATGCTTCAATCCTTGTATTGCACATATTGCACAGGTTAGAACTCATTGGAGATGGATTTGATTCCCTTTTCAAAAGTTTTGGTTATGAATATTTCTTGCTTAGAATCAATTCCGGTTCATGTGTATTTGATTCTAAAGGGGATGATGAGAGTTTAACGCCTGAATCAAGTGTACAGCATATTGCAATTTTTAATATTAATATGATTGTCTTTAACACATCGTTCACTGAATGTTTGTGCCAATCGATAACGTATTTGTGTATTTTTAATACCGTACCGTTTATGTCAAAGTATGCATATTTTGTAATGGTGTTTAAATTTATAATTTAAAAGGGTGTCATGCAAAACTAGGCGGTGGTTGGCACATGACAAATTTTGTTTTAGGATATTTTCACCTTTTTCACCAATGCATCCTTTTTCAAAGTTGAATGTTGGTATTTAATTAACTGCGATGATTAATTGATGAGAAATAAATTACATAGAAAGCATTAAAATTTCATTAAAATTTGGTTGCTTTGTTAAAAACTCCTTGACGAGCCATCCATTGTCGATTTAAAGCGAACGTTATGCTATTGAACATAATATGATGTACATTACATTGGAACAAAATATTTTGTGGGATAAAATTGACCATGTGCCACCCATATCATAGGATCTGCCTGATTTTTTTTACATGGAAAACCTTTTGAATTTTAAATGAAATTCGAAATAGTATGATGTCAGTTAATTCAAAATTGAAACTAACAATCAAATTAGCTTTGGCATTGTAATCTAACTGATTTCAACAAAAGAGTAATCAAGGGAACCAAGATTCTAGCGGAAATCAAAAGAATATAATCCAGGAACAAAGACCAGACATAGAAAACAGACAAACACAACAACGAACATAAAGCAATCAAAATAGCACATACATAGTAACTGAAGTAAATTAGCAACTCGCACTCCACTAAAAAAATAGGAGCATGGACCAGGTGCACCTGTAGGGTAAGCGTCCTCTGCTTTTCTAGAATATGAATTCAGAAATTATGCGCGCGTTTTAACCATATTGTTAAAGACAACATTCAAAAATGAAAACTAAAATTCAAACTCCTCTAATTTAAAATAAATATCACTATTATATACTTAGACGTTTAATTCAAATTCGCCTGGTTATGGTCCATAAGTAAAGCGGTAGATAAACTAATAGAACTGTCAATATAGAAAAAAATATTTGAATTAAAACTCGATTAAATAGAAATACTAGGAATAAAAAGTTTTCTTAACAATCATTCCCTATACACAGTCAAATTTAATACAATGTTGCAAAGACAGAAGTACACAATACTTTTTTTGTATTTATTTTTATTGCTAAAAACCCTTTATTCAAAATTTTACTTAATTCTTACCCTACAAATATCATATAAATGCATTAAAACTGTAAAATCTAATAATCTTACCACATATAGGTCTATGTGCGTTTCCTTACAAAGAGCTACACTCTTGTCATATATCCCCACTTTTCAACCTTTGTGCACCATTGTTCCGATTTCTAGACACATATTCCGGATTCTGATTGACTGCAGTAAAAAATGTTTTTATCCAATCAAATTGCGAATGATATCAATGATTAGGGCGTTACCAGTGTTTGGAATTCATACAAATTTGTTTGGTTCTTACCAAATGACCTGACGATCCATTTATCTGAAGTTTGAAACTGAATATGACAAAGAGCTTAGATTTGAGCGTCTGCAGTTAGGAACACCATAAAATACGTAAATCACGTGCCATGACTTTAAAAAGCTGAATAAAACTGCAAAGTGTAAAAGATGCATTAGTTCAGTTTTTTTTAACTTTTTTAATTCACTGTACGTGATGTACGTATATTTAGTGTTTTTTATAATAAATCAAAAGAAGATGTCATACAAGACAACAATAAATACCACTTAGTATAATGTATCCTTTGATTCAGTATCCTTATTATCGACAGTGTTTACGAAGTTTCCATGCCATGTTACAAATGCGAAATAATTTTAAAAAGAATGATCAATTGAAGTGTACAGAAAACAAGAATGCTATATGAACTTTGGCATATATCTAGACCAGTACTGAACACTTGGTCTCCTTAATCTCTACGTTTAACCTTTGAATTTTATGGTTCAGGTACTCATTTAAATTATTTAGAATAATTGATACGGTCTTTTTTATTTCAAATGTCACTTGAAATCTAATTTTTGGGTTTCGTTTCTGAAGAAGATAAGTACATTGGTCAGTGTAATTATATATCAAAATCTCCAAATAAATTGATAGATTATCTTATGGTGCATAGAATTGAAATGAAATTACTGTGTGTTCAACAGGAGTATGAGTGCAAATAAAACAAAACAAAACCCACCAACACAAAAGCCAAATTTATTTTTGAAAATAGTTTCAATATATATTTCATGGGGTTAAAAGCTATGTCATTAACAACTGTTCACACACACAACACGCATCGTTAAATAGTGTCATTTGCATTGTGTTGATATCATTGTGTTTGATCATGATAATGGTGCACATCATTTTTAACCCCTGCGTACATTTGCAGGCATGCATGCTAGAAGTTGAACCAGTTTTGAGATATATTATTTGAACTTTTAACTAAGTACGTTGACGTAAAACGAGTCAAGGGGGATACAATTTAAGTATAGTGAGACCTGTCTTTACCGAATTTTTTATTGGACCAAAATTTGTTCGATTTAGAAAGGAGTTCAATTTACCCTGGTTAAAAGTACATTAAAATCGATACAAAGGGACTTTAATAAAGTGGCTGTTTTTTTTATTATTCATGGTTAGGTTTAGGCAGGATTTACTGTATACTGTACAGTTTAAGAAGTGGAAATGTTTCACTACTTCAGTTATATCATGGTTTATAGCTTTTTGGCTTTTGACCGTACTACTCCAACAAAAGTCGAAAGTAGCCTGATCAAAGGACACTTAAACGAGTCCCAAGTCAAGGATAGAAGCATCATATCTTCTGTTTTGTTTTATTTTGTAGAAACATAGAGAAATAAGTAGTACTTCAGCTAAGCATCATGCAAAATATAATTCATGAATGGGAAGCTAACATATTTTTATTTTTTTAATTTCGTTTAAAATGCCATAGTACACAGAAAATAACGTGGCATTTCATAGAAACTGTGTACTAATTTTATTCTGTTTCAATTGAAAGCTTGATAGGCTCTGGTGAAATAACATATCGCTAATCTCAAGAGTTATGTCCCATACCCTAGGTCTACTTCCTTAAGATAAAATTTTAGGATAAAAAACATATATGTACATCTCCGAAAAGAAACTTTGTTCTTTTATACCTACTGTACAACAGTCAAAATCGCTCTAGACCTACTCCCGATCCTGCTATTTTTAAAGCTTATACAGATCATATTTTTTTTGTATAAACAGGGGCAGTTAAAGAAGGCTATGTTTTTTAATTCTTGGTCCATATTTAAAACGATTTTACAATGTAACTGGATTATATTTAAAATAGTACATTTATACTTATGGATACATTAAAAATTTTTATCGTCTTAAATATAGCCATTGGAAAATGTTAGTATTTTATTACAGTTAACCTGTCTATATCTACATTTAATAACTCGAAAACCTGTTTGAACCAGACGAATCAACCCAAATCAACCCAAGTTACTTTGATGCTTACATGAGATTGATGTAAAATGCTGAAGACAAACGTTCCAATGATTTGTAACAGATGTTTTCCTTACCTAAGGTCAACCTCCTTAAACTGAAGGCAGCAGAGCGTCAATAAACGAAAACTCTATGCGGTAACCAAATTCAACAACTTTGCCTTATTTATCTCATTCTAAATCCACAGGACAAGATAAATATCGGCTTTATAGTTATTTCTTTCATAATTTGTTTTTCACTTTTGAAATATATGAATTATTTTTCGAATTTTAAGACACCATCCTTCATCTTCGTTTTTTTTTATAATCATGCCTTGATCAGCTTTAAAAATTGCTTAGGGGAATTTCTTTGAATTAACATGGTCGACTGTCTACTGACCAAATGTTTTGTATTATATCGTTTTAGAAAATGATATTTCAAGGTTTAAGATGGTCCAACTATATGTCGCAATCCTGCATTTCATGGCTATGTTGATAAGGTTAATGTTTTACTGTGTGTGTGGAATGTGTTTAATGAAATATTACCGCTCCCAATATTTTGTTTAACAAAATTGTTTCATCCATCAAGGAATCTTTAATAAAATATGTTGAGGAACAAAAACATAAGCAAGCAAATCCAAAAGCACATTAAGCATGACATTTTCCAATACTCTTTGTAATATTTACAGACACTGATGCGTGTTATATGTAAGCAGCTCACTCATTCATAATAGCGTATCAGTGTTACCATAGGAGAACCATTTCATTTATAGCCTTTTGAATTATTAAATAAGTTTTAATATATGAAAGGATGTCAAGGAGACGTAAAACACATTTATATCTTATTCATGGATAACATGTCCCAATTAGGTATACCATTCGCGGGGTCGTCACTACAGGCGATAAAAATTTCTAAAAAAAATCATAAGTTCATATAGATCAATTCCCCTTTAAGTCGGAATAATTTTACACCAGTAAAGAAAGTAGACAATAATAAAATCGAAGTCTTTGGATTGGGGTTGTCATCAAATTATCTAAAATTTAATGTTCTCAATTTTAGATAGCTGTAAACTAATGAGTTGTTATCTACAAAGTAAATGAGTAACTCTAACGCCACTAAAGTTATTCCAATTAGTACATTTTATTATCAGTTTTTTTACTTCAATATAGTTGCAGAAATTCTGCAAGAATGTATCGTATAGTTTAAGTAGCAGTCTTTGTAAGAATCATGCAAAATCTGAAATAGTCCAAAAAAGGGCTACAAATTTTTATTTTTGTAATTAAGTTGTTTTATGTGTCTATATTATGAAATGTATAATTATTCATTCCAATTATTCTGCTCTTAGGAGATAATCTACATTGAAAATCCAATAGATTGTATTGTATTCGAGTGTCATTTATTGACTTATCTCCCTTAATTATATGGCAATATTGTAAGAATCATGCAAAATTTGAAATATGTGATACAGGTTTAAGATGGTCCAACTATATGTCGCAATCCTGCATTTCATGGCTATGTTTATAAGGTTAATGTTTTACTGTGTGTGTGGAATGTGTTTAATGAAATATTACCGCTCCCAATATTTTGTTTAACAAAATTGTTTTATCCATCAAGGAATCTTTAATAAAATATGTTGAGGAACAAAAACATAAGCAAGCAAATCCAAAAGCACATTAAGCATGACATTTTCCAATACCCTTTGCAATATTTACAGTCAGTGATGCGTGTTATATGTAAGCAGCTCACTCATTCATAATAGCGTATCAATGTTACCATAGGAGAACCATTTCATTTATAGCCTTTTGAATTATTAAATAAGTTTTAATATATGAAAGGATGTCAAGGAGACGTAAAACACATTTATATCTTATTCATGGATAACATGTCCCAAATAGGTATACAATTCGCGGGGTCGCCACTACAGGCGATAAAAATTTCTAAAAAAAATCATAAGTTCATATAGATCAATTCCCCTTTAAGTCGGAATAATTTTACACCAGTAAAGAAAGTCGACAATAATAAAATCGAAGTCTTTGGATTGGGGTTGTCATCAAATTATCTAAAATTTAATGTTCTCAATTTTAGATAGCTGTAAACTAATGAGTTGTTATCTACAAAGTAAATGAGTAACTCTAACACCACTAAAGTTATTCCAATTAGTACATTTTATTATCAGTTATTTTACTTCAATATAGTTGCAGAAATTCTGCAAGAATGTATCGTATAGTTTAAGTAGCAGTCTTTGTAAGAATCATGCAAAATCTGAAATAGTACAAAAAAGGGCTACAAATTTTTATTTTTGTAATTAAGTTGTTTTATGTGTCTATATTATGAAATGTATAATTATTCATTCCAATTATTCTGCTCTTAGGAGATAATCTACATTGAAAATCCAATAGATTGTATTGTATTCGAGTGTCATTTATTGACTTATCTCCCTTAATTATATGGCAATATTGTAAGAATCATGCAAAATTTGAAATATGTGATACAGGTTTAAGATGGTCCAACTATATGTCGCAATCCTGCATTTCATGGCTATGTTTATAAGGTTAATGTTTTACTGTGTGTGTGGAATGTGTTTAATGAAATATTACCGCTCCCAATATTTTGTTTAACAAAATTGTTTTATCCATCAAGGAATCTTTAATAAAATATGTTGAGGAACAAAAACATAAGCAAGCAAATCCAAAAGCACATTAAGCATGACATTTTCCAATACCCTTTGCAATATTTACAGTCAGTGATGCGTGTTATATGTAAGCAGCTCACTCATTCATAATAGCGTATCAATGTTACCATAGGAGAACCATTTCATTTATAGCCTTTTGAATTATTAAATAAGTTTTAATATATGAAAGGATGTCAAGGAGACGTAAAACACATTTATATCTTATTCATGGATAACATGTCCCAAATAGGTATACCATTCGCGGGGTCGCCACTACAGGCGATAAAAATTTCTAAAAAAAATCATAAGTTCATATAGATCAATTCCCCTTTAAGTCGGAATAATTTTACACCAGTAAAGAAAGTAGACAATAATTAAATCGAAGTCTTTGGATTGGGGTTGTCATCAAATTATCTAAAATTTAATGTTCTCAATTTTAGATAGCTGTAAACTAATGAGTTGTTATCTACAAAGTAAATGAGTAACTCTAACACCACTAAAGTTATTCCAATTAGTACATTTTATTATCAGTTATTTTATATTCAATATAGTTGCAGAAATTCTGCAAGAATGTATCGTATAGTTTAAGTAGCAGTCTTTGTAAGTATCATGCAAAATCTGAAATAGTACAAAAAAGGGCTACAAATTTTTATTTTTGTAATTAAGTTGTTTTATGTGTCTATATTATGAAATGTATAATTATTCATTCCAATTATTCTGCTCTTAGGAGATAATCTACATTGAAAATCCAATAGATTGTATTGTATTCGAGTGTCATTTATTGACTTATCTCCCTTAATTATATGGCAATATTGTAAGAATCATGCAAAATTTGAAATATGTGTTACAGCCCAAAGCGGGCTACATATTTTTATTTTTGTAATTAAGTTGTTTTATGTGTCTATATTATGAAATGTATAATTATTCATTCCAATTAGTCTGCTCTTAGGAGATAATCTACACTGAAAATCCAATAGATTCTATTGTATTTGAGTGTCATTTATTGACTTATTTCCCTTAATTTTGAAATCTTCAGTACATTCTATATATTTTTATCTTCTAAGAACACGAATTATATGAAAAATCGAATGTTAATTTCTTTTTAATATGGCAATCTAAACATAATAGCAGAAAAAAAAAGATATGAAGGTTTTTCGTCCATGAATCACATTTTGCATGATTCTTAGCTGGACTGCTACTTATATTATTTATTAGTAGTGCTACCGTAATTGAAAAAAAAAACAACATGCAACTATGATTTTAGTAGGATCTTTAAATAAAGCTTCATATATCTACCATAAGCTACTTATTCTTGCTAATTTTGCAAGCAAGGAAAATCGCGAGAATAAATCGCCGAGAATCAGTTCCTTCATTATGGTATAAATTTAAAACAATGTGCTAGTTACGAAAATTATAGCAGGGAAAAAAATAAGTCGGCTAACAGCATTTTCTTCAAGGTAATGTACAAGAGGCAACAATTGCTTTTTTTAAATTATGAATTAATGGCAATGGCAGATATATAATATGTCAAAGCACCTATATAAACATTTCTGTACACAAATACAAAATCAAAGAAATTCATTAAGATTTCATTACGAAATGCAATTACCACAATCACGCATTTGCTTCGTTTACCAACATAAAAGGTACAAAAGGTATAAAACCATGACATAAGCTGAACAATATTCTCATTTACCTATTAAACATCTTGATGTTTTTTTAAGTAATAAAAATTATGAATAATGTCCACAATCTGCATCATTTTTATCTAAAAAACGCAACAACTAAATGAAAAATTAAAAATTGTTTTGTGATCAGTTACTGTTTCTGAACAAGAAATGAAACTGAATTCGGTGGGTTTTTGACAAGCATGAATCACCTTCTGTCTGATTTTTAGAAAGGCTGCTACTTAAAATCACTTCCTATGGCCTTCCTGTTAATTAACTTTTTTCACCTTTATCAAAGCTTTGAATTTCAATCCATTGATAAACGACACTGCTATATTTAATGATCATTATGTGTAAGGAGCAGGAAATGGGTAGCACATCATAATTCTGAATTTGGTTTTTTTTTTGCCTCAAATATATTAAATATATATAGAAAACAACTGAAAAGTTATTTCAATTTATCCTGAAACATCTGTGACATGTTTGGACTGCTTATATAAGGAAAAAGTTCAGGAACATTTTCCCACCTTTTTTCCATAGTGAATTTCACACCTTGCCCGATTATTAGACGGAGAAATACTTGAATAAGTCAGATAATATCCAAAGTTTCGGTAAGTTGACAGTGGAACAAATATTAAATTCTTTTAACAGTCCTATTAAAAAAATATATATCGTCAAAGACAAATGTTATGTTTTGCTATTAACTTGACTACACATTATAAAACATCATTGAAATATTATTTAAGTCGACTAAAGCTACAAAATGATTTTATTATTTTATAGAATATGTTGCATATTATCATTTATTTGGAATTTTTCAACTTCCATTTAGTGCATATCCCAAAGAAAAACAGAAATGGTTAATTTTTAAAAACTTGAAAGTGTAAATATTTTGATGATCTTCAATTGTCATCATGAATCTAGATTTAGTCTTCTTTGCATTGAATTAAGTACATATATTTTTAGAAAAAAAATACTACTTGTAGTTAAGAGGTAATTGAAAATGTTATTGAATACATTTATAGAGGCCATTTTGTTTTTGATGATACAAGGTTTTAGGCAATATATTTGAAAATCAGTAATTTAAATAAAAAGGAAAAGAAATTATGCTTAAATTCTAAAGTAATTATATACTTATTAGAAAATATTATATAGTATTTATAATACAATGTTAATTAATAGGGTGGTTTATAGTGAATAAATATTGAAATTTCTAGATATTTTCACACACTGTGTATGATATCATTGTATTTTTAATATAGTATTGAATTAAAATAAAAAAATGCATAATCATGTACATGAAGGCAAGATATCTATATCTGTTTGGAATAATCATGGGTTGGGTAATAAAATGAACAATGATTGTTTCATAGAAAAATGTCCAAATGCCTTACTTGGACAACCTGGACAACCGCGAAACCAAAAGCACATTGATGATTCTACAAATCTGAATAATGTTGCAAAAATATATTCATGAAATTACCTCATAGATAAAAAGACATAACAAGACAAAACATGTAATATTCGCTGCATAGAATTCTTAGCGGTAGATATGTTAGTGACTCATTAGATTATTTCACATGGTTTAAGTAGTGTAAATTATGCCATTGGTTGTATTTTTCCGTATCTACCCGAAACACCTATCCATAAGGACTCCATTTTATAAAGAACTTGTTTGTGCCTACCTTAACATAAACAGTGTAAGACTTGAATTTGGGAGTATGAAAGAGTTCCTCCATAAAACATTACTGACATGTTCTTTAAATCAGAATCCAAACTTGACAACAGTCAGTTTGCTGTTGACAATTACAGCCTATGGAGAGCGGACAAAGACTGTCATGGAGGAGGGGTCATTGTCTACATGAGATCAAGTCTTGCTGGGGACAAGAAATCAGATCTGGCTTTCAAATATATAGAATCTATAACTGTTGAAGTAATAAGTCAGTCTAGCAGATCCTGTTTTGCTTGGTTATATAAACCACCAAGTATGACCAATGATAATCTCGGTAAAGACTTTAACGAGACTTGCAAAAATCCCCCTTTTGTTTAAAGTAAATGTCTTTCTTGTCGGTTACAAACTTTGATTTGCTTGATGAAAACAAAAGTGAACATCTGAAAGATATTTGCGATATCTATGACTTAAGAAATTATGTTAAGATACTAATCTGTTTCAAAGGTACAGCTAAACCAAGCCTATTGGATGTGATTCTCACAAATAAACCAAAACTAAAAAAGAAAATTGAATTCCAGCTCAGGTTTAGATTATTTTCACAACTGCATTGCATTTCAAGTAAACGGCACTATTAGTCAACATAAAACAAAAACAAAGATGTGCGGAAGAATTAAAGAATTTGACAGTAACAATTTTACAAATGATATTATGTGTTTTAAAATGTAAAAATGTAAATCATGCTGATTTTACAATTTGGGATTATGAAAGAGTTTAATGATTTTACAGATTTTACAATTTAATGATTTTACTCCACAAGAATCCATACAAACAACGTTTCATATAGCTGGATCTGCAAAATGTACCACGAAACCTCTTTCAAAACTTTTAACTTCTACACTCACAACTATCATAGAGGGCCTGCCGTCCTACCACAACTACTCCCGTAGTGGTATTAATTCAATGTGGATCCTGAAAAATTCGAAAGATCTTTTGAAGACAATCAGTTCAAGACTATTATACGAATATAATAGCATTAAAACCTATGATTTTTTAACACTGTATACTTCTATTCCCCATACTCAGTTAAAATCCCGACTTAAAAACATTATACATCGTACGTTAAAGGATGGTACACCAAGATACAAATATAAAGTTTTTGGTATAGATTCCTCATACTTTGTAAGAAATAATTCCAAATCATCTTCCAAATATACAGAGGAAGATATTTACAAAATGTTGGAATTTTAATCGACAACATATTTGTCCAGTATGGTGGACGTGTTTTTCAACAAACGGTCATAATTCCAATGGGAACAAATTCTGCTCCTTTACTTGCTGACATATTCCTTTACTCTTATGAGGCTGACTTTATAGCTGATCTGATCCGAAAGAAAGAATATCGTTTGGCTGGATCCTTTAATCTCAGTTTCCGCTATACAGATGACGTATTACCTTTAAACAATCCTAATTTCGGGGATTTGATACATCGCATCTACCCAAAAGAACTTGAGATAAAGGATACTACAGACACTGTGAAGTCAGCCTCATATCTTGACCTACGCTTAGAAATCGTGATGACTTTTCATTCAGAATTGTCAACTTTCCTTTCATCTGTGGCAACATCCCTTCAGCACCTGCGTATGGAGTGTTCATATCACAACTCATACGTTATGCCAGAGCTTGCCGAAACCACGCAGACTTTTTGTATCGCGCTAGAACTCTAACAAATAGGCTTCTGGAACTGGGTTATGTTGCTACAAGATTAAATTCATTACTGCAGAAGTTTTATGGTCGTCATCACGAACTCATGGATCGTTATGGTATATCCATCTGCACCATGAGAACTGATTTATTCAACGGGTCATGGTTTTCCTTTCCTTGTTTGTCTACCCCGGACTTGACTTTTTATGAGCAAATCGACGGGTGTTTCTAGAAAAGCAGAGGACGCTTATTCTACCGGTGCACCTGGTCCATGCTCCCAGTTTTTAGTGGAGGGCAGTTACTCATTTGCTTTTGTTACTTTGTATGTATGATTTTAGTTATTTAATGTTCTTTGTTGTGTATGTCTGTTTTCCATGTCTGGTCTTTGTCTCTGGATTACATTCTTTTGATTACCGCTATAACCGTGGTTCCCTTGATTACTCTTTCATATTAATAAAATTAAATCAAACCCTGAAAAATTTCAGGCCATTGCTCTGGATAAATAAAAACAACAATCTACAATTAAATTTTGACCTTCGTAGTTTGATGTGAACATCCAATGTGACAAAGAAGTCAAGTTACTTGGTGTAACATTTGATTTTATTCTAGATTTAAATAATCAAATTCCAAATATGTGCAGGAAATCAGCAGGACAACTTAATCCAAATATGTGCAGGAAATCAGCAGGACAACTTAATCCAAATATGTGCAGGAAATCAGCAACTTAATGTTTTTAAGGGTATCGGCCTTCAATTAAACCGTCTTAGATAGATTACTATTTACTTATTTATTCTTAATGATGTCAGATTTTAGTTTTTGTCTGCTTAAAACGATAGCACTCAGAGTCAAGCACTAAAAAAGTTCAAAAAAGAGCTCTTAGTTTCATTTATCAGGAAAAAATTCTCCTTATGAAATGTTGCTAGAAAAAAAAATCGATACTCCCATCCCTTAAAATCAGACGCTTGAGAACAATAAGCATTGCAACTTTTAAGATCATTGATAATGAAAGTCCAATATTTTTACAAAATCTTGTATCAGTTAAGAATAATTCTTATAACTTCATGAATACCAACACCGGAGAAATACCCAGAGTAACAACCACCACGTATGGTCTGAAATAATTTAGATATTCAGCACTAAAGATTCGGAATAGTCTCCCGGATGAACTAAAAAAAGCAGACAAATATAAATCAATAAAGACCCTCAAGGTCCCACCCGCTCGTGTATTATCTGTAAATCATAGGGGTTGAATATCTATACACATTATTCTTGCTTTCATTTGTTTTGTTCAGCTTTCGTTTGCTTTTTCTGCTGAATGTATATGTTTTTCTTTTCATGCTGCTTTAGTTTCAACTGTTTTATGTGTGTATTTTGATAGTGCTGTATATGTTTTACCCTATGCCTTGTGTACTTACACAATTTTATGTTTGTATATGTCTGCAACCCTGTATGCCATATTTATTGATATTTGGCATGATGTTTGGGTACAAAATAACAGATAAAATATCGAAATTGGTCTTCTTCCTATCCATCAAATACACGACGTCCGAAACATATTTTGACTTAAGCTTACGTCGCGCTTTAAATCCTGAGAGCTTGTTTACATGTCAATTGAAACTCATGAATGGAGAAAATATTTTGTAAGAACGATATCAAAAAGCGACGACATAAGAGATGTTTTGGTCGAGGGTATCAGCAGATATAAATATAAATAATCAGCACAGCGTAGGCTACACACTACACCAAAACAAGATTTCACAGAGAATTGATTTGTTGTTTATTAAAAAAAAAAATAGACAATTAAAGTACCTAGTGAGCTCGTCCTTACATCATATGGCTATAAATTCTTAACAAACAGTCGAAACTGTAAATATTAAAAATTCAGAGTATGGGAACTGATTCCGTAAATGTACAGTAGCCATCACTGACCAATGGCGCATTTATCCTGAAATAAAAAAAAATAAATTAAAAAAAAAAAAAGAAGACGCCAAAATTTTAAAAACAATCAATGACCAAAAATGAGATAAAGAAACCTTCATGTAATAATATCTTTTTATGAACATAATATTCAATGTACTGAGAGTGCGCGTTCGTAAAACGATTGTATTCGGTATAGTTGACCCTTGTTATCTGATGAATTGTGGGTAACTCATACGATGTTTACATGGTCAACCGGGAAATTTAAGGTTATATTAAAAGAAAAACGTTTTTATAACCAACACCTGACATTACCTAATTTAACAGATACCTACGTGTATATATCATTATTTTTCAAAACAAGTTTCCATAATGAGGCTGCAGTCTTGCATGCCACAGAATGACAAAAAAAATGATGGAATTGCTAAAGTTTAGAGCAAACAAAAGTAGTTTAACCAAGGTTAATCTAACGTTAACCAACCGTATGAATTCCGCGAATATTAAATATATATATATATATATATATATATATATATATATATATATATATATATATATATAACGTCTCAGAATGTGACGACTCTGCTCGCTACACTGCTCCATCGGATCAAATTGATACAGGGAAGATAACGTAAACTTATAGAAGGGTCTGAGAAATTCCCAACAATGTTCTGAGACGTTGTATAATATTGATTTGTTGTGACATGCATCATTAATTTGATCCTCTATCCTACATAATAACACCTAGATGAACTGTCCCGTACTACCATACATCCTGTACTAAATTACAGCCCTAGATTAATCCTACGAGAGGAATGACCCGGCCAACGAAAGCTATATTTTTATATAGCCTAGCTGGCCGAATGGTCTAGGGCGCTGGACCTAGTGCAGGCGGTGTTGCCATAGATGTCACAGGAGTTCGAGTCCCGCGGAGGGAACGACCAAAATTTTGCTTCGCAAATTTGACAGTTCCAACATCGTTGGGAATTTCTCAGACCCTTATATATATATCAAAACTGGTTTGATAATTTTGAAAGATAGTGTGTTTACTAGAAATGAAAAGCTGGACTAAAGCACATAACATTCCTCCCCTTTTTAAAACAAACACAGTATTAAACCTGAGTAAAATGTTAAGGTATTCAGATAATAAACAAAATGTTTGAGTTATCATAAGATTGAAAGCTAATGGTACACATGAAGTAAACTACAATACCTCTCTCCTGGACAGGCGTTGAAAAACTTTTAATGAACTAACAGACAGATAGACAAAGTTACCACTAGAGGGCACTCACATCCACTAAGTCACAAATATATATGTACCGGCAAGGCTTTCATTAATGTGCTATAACAGACACAGCATCATTTCATCTCAAGAGCAAACAGCATCTGAAATACATGAACATGTGCAAAACAATGATAATTGATACAGGTCATGTAACATGTGTAAGCTAATAATTAAGTTCAACCTATTCAGTATTGAACAAAGTTATGACAATGCATATTTGTATAAACAAAACTTTCAAAAGATTATGTTTTCTCATAAAATCTCTTTTTCCTTAGCATGCTTAGTATGTTCATGATATACATGTTCACATATGTACATGTATATGGTGATTAAAATTTGATTAAGATGCAGTATTAACAAAAAAGATAACTTGTTTATCTCAATCTGCTATCTTCCAAATATACCGGTAACATAATGTATGTTCAGGTACAGGTGTACTACATACATGTTATCAACTTTGTTTTTCTCAAGCGATCAAATAATACTGGAGGTAGTGTTCACAAAATCTATTTATAGAATAATGGTTTGATTATCACATTTCATATTCCATGGTTCTTTGAAATCGATGTCGTTACTAAAACAACCTTAAGTAATTTGTGGTTTTCTTTTGTGGCGCTGATTCTTGGTAACCGTTGCTTTTAATTATTTCTGCTTTCAAGTTGTTGTTTTCTTTTTACGTTTTTATGTTGATTTTGTTTTATTTTAATTTGATTTGTAGAATTATTCTTCGTAGTGTTATCGCAATTAAGAACTTCTCTGTCTAAGAATCAGGCGAAATGTGAATAAGTTGTGGCACATGGAGAAAAAAAATACAGAGATTTTATTGCATTAGACACAAGGGCTTGCGCCCACTATCAAACGTAGCCCCACTAGTGTAGGTTAAATACTAATGGGGCTACGTATTTGATAGTGGGAGCAAGCCCTTGAGGTTTAAACAATTACTTATAATGCATATACAAAAAAGTTATATTTTAGTATAAATATATGATATAAATATATAAATATGTTCAAACCACACCAAAGTATAGCCTTGTTTACAAGATTTATAATGGTTTTTTATAGATCTTTACTTTGGTCGGAGATGCTGCGAGCAAAATTTTAAACTACGACTGCATTTTATTTATATACGAAAAAGCTTTAAGTGGTTAATTATCAAACGGTCAGGAAGATCCTGCTATAAAGTTCATGGTCGAAAAATACAAGTAAGTACAGCTGGAAATACGCTGCAATGAAGCTAAAATAAATGATTAAAAATCAAGTGTCGAACGGCCGGTAGTGCGCTTTTATAAATTTATTGAAAGAAACATTCACGTGCATACTAGTTTTAAAGGTTCGCTAATGAAAAAAAAACAAAAAAAAAAAAAAAAAAAACACATGCATTATAGATAACACAAAATTGTCTTTCACATACGAAGTACTCAGTCGAAGAATGTTTATCTCAAAACCAAATTACGTAAAGCTTTTCTTAAGATCGTGCAAAAAAAGATCGTATAGACGAAACATGTAACAGTGCACTGACAGGTATGTGGTATACTAGTACATGTACATGTACGAATTCAGCTAACTGTACAATCAGTGAAACAAAATAGGACTACAGCGTTTTGATAATGAATCTCGAATTGAAATTTTCCTCAAATCCTTCCTGAACTGAAATTTCGACCAATCATGTCCCTTGAAAATGAAGATTTGTGGGAAAACCCTAAGGTTTGAAGAAAATCTGTCCTTTTTTTTTTGGTGAAACACAGGCCTGGGCAGCCTCACATTTCCCGCGTTTCTTAGTGTATTCTTTATTAGACATCTTTACAAATGTAACTTCATATGTATCAACCATGATACAATCAAATGAAATGGTGCTTGATGTTGTTTTTTTTTATTTGAAAGAAATTACTATGTATTTGTTTTGCCCTGAACATGATAAAAAAATGTCAATATCTAAGACATTCCTCACTGAAATGTTTTCTTTCACTGTTTAATAATACATTAAATTAAGCGCTGAAACATTGCTACATTTTTGTAACTGCATCTTTAAAATGTATTTAACAAACAAGCACAAGTCAAATAAAAAAAAAGTTTTACAGCTAAGCCTTCTATATAACATCAAAAACAAAAGTGTAAACAACATATTTAAGAATAAATCTGCAATTGTCAAAAACAAGATTATTTGAAGTCTGAAATTCATATAGTTCTGTTCCTAAATACATTATCGTGTGAGATAGAATGACAACTGGTTGGCTCGAATAATTTGTCCGAGAAGGATGACATGCCTACATGTACAAAATTTAGGCTGTTGCTTCAGTGAGCTAGCACAATAAAGATTCGGTTTAGTTCGTCGGACTAGTACAAAAGTGGGTCTGTTTGATTGGTCAGTCGTTATCGTCATGATTTTTATGAAATATATGTCATAGAACGTTACACTAATCAATCACTCAATGTTTGTTATGCGCCCCGTTTTAAGTTTTCCGTGTATATATACAATTGATAAATTCCGTGTTTTGAGGAAATAAATTTTAATCTCTATTGAGACGCGACTGTGAATTAACGATGAGTGTAAAACACTAGATGCGTATAATTATTTTCTTTTTTATTGATATTTTTTCAGACACGCCTTGAGTTCAGGGTCATGTGCCGTGGAACCTAAGACTGACACCGTCGACGTAAGCGTACGGACTGTCATCGGTATTATCATTGTTGTGGTCGTCATCGCACTTTTCCTCAGCATGCTTTACTGGTAATTTTTGGATACGCCATTCGATTAATACGTGCACATTGAGAAAGATCTGTTTCAGCTGGTTTGTGGCAAAAACGAACGGTGGCGATGGTTTGCCTCAAGTATACATGTGTAGCATGGTTACATGCTAGTTTTTAGACGATACATGTACATCTTGTACATGTATACATGTATTCACTCCTTGAGACGTTTAGGTTTCCCGCACGCACAATACCCAAACGCATGATAAACGAACGCTCCGATCGTGCGTTTATCGTCCGTTTAGGCTAAAAACCACTAATTCAACTTCCCATAGGCTTCTATGCTAATTTCACAATATTCAATGGCTTCTCTGGACTTTACCTTAACTTTAACCTGCAGATGACTATATATCAGCATGATTCTACATATGTCAGCTCACAATCCTCAGAATGGCATGTGGGGTTAGCAGACTTGCAGTGCAGTACTGGTCACCGGAAGTGAAGGGTCTATAAATAGCATGGGAAATCCCAGTGTTTTCACAAGATAGGGGTATATTTAAAATTCATTATGGAGATTAGGCTTCACATCACAAGAAGCAAAATGCACCTATAAAATGTACAGAAATGTTTTTCCTTTCAGAAACTGTTTAAATTTTTTAAATAAGATGAGAACTTTTTTCACAGCACTATGAGGAACAGGGGTAATTTCTGCGTAGGACTATTTTTGCGTACGTTCCAAATGCTCATTGGTTGAATTGGTGGTCTGTAACCTTTAAACGAACGCAAAACGACGTAAAAACGCACGATAAACGATGCACGAACGCTAAAATGGGAAACATGAACTTCTCAAGGAGTGTATTTCCTATCTGGTTCTGAAAGTACAGTGAAACCTGTCTAAAATGAACCCTGAATAAAAAAAAATGTGTAAATCATAATTTGAATGTAATTTAAATTTTCACCTGTCTAATCCGTAAATAAATATGTTTCCGGTTTAAACAGGTTCCACTGTATATAGGCTAAAAACCACTAATTCCACTTTCCATAGGCTTCTATGCTAATTTCACAATATTCAATGGCTTCTCTGGACTTTACCTTAACTTTAACCTGCAGAGGACTATATATCAGCATGATTCTACATATGTCAGCTCACAATCCTCAGAATGGCATGTGGGGTTAGCAGACTTGCAGTGCAGTACTGGTCACCGGAAGTGAAGGGTCTATAAATAGCATGGGAAATCCCATTGTTTTCACAAGATAGGGGTATATTTAAAAATCATTATGGAGATTAGGCTTCACATCACAAGAAGCAAAATGCACCTATAAAATGTACAAAAATGTTTTTCCTTTCAGAAACTGTTTAAATTTTTTAAATAAGATGAGAACTTTTTTCACAGCACTATGAGGAACAGGGGTAATTTCTGCGTAGGACTATTTTTGCGTACGTTCCAAATGCTCATTGGTTGAATTGGTGGTCTGTAACCTAAAGGGTCACTTTTTGTCTTAGAAAAAATTAATAACTATACAGGTATCTTCCTACACACATACTGAATGCATCTGCAAAGTTTCAGTGAAATGTGACAAGCACTTTTTTAAATATTTGATTTTTAAATATAGGGTAACCAAGTTGTGCGAGCAAAAAAGTGACAATATTCTACCATACTGAAATGCATTAAATATTTGCAAAGAACTTTTTCTGACTTTTCAAATAAAAAATATCAACCACAACTTGTTTTTTAACAATATTAATGAAGAAATAGTTTTAAAAGTAATCATTTTCTGAGAAATTGGTCTATTTTTAAAAATTTATTTCTGACATGCCTCCCCCTTTTTCTTGATCACATGTCAAAAACCCTAAATCTTTAAATTTTCACAAAAGGTGATATATTTGGCTTTAAATTTGTAAATACAGTGTTTTCACATTAAAACATGACCAGTAAAGGGCACCTAAAGCAAAAAAAGTGCTCAATAATGGATTTTCCATGTTGCCATAGGGGAATGCTTATATGGCCTTAACCGCAGTAATGAAAGTGAGTTTTTCCTCATTTCTAACCTAATTTTTGCTCAAATCTACACAAAACTTGATTTCAAGTGCTTATTACTACCATATTTAGGTAAATATAGCCCTCAAAGTTTAATATTTGATATTTTTACTAAATTTTCTACACTTTTTACAAGATAGGACATAAAAATCAGCCAAAAAGACCAATTTTCCATAATTTGGACCTATAACTTAAAAAAATGCATATTTTGAAGGATTTTTGTAGTGTATTCCTGTCATGGCAAAGTTAACAAGATCTTCAAGTAGTTTAAAGCTATTTCAAGAAACTTTTCATTTTGCCATGGCTTCAACTTAAGGCTAAAAACCACTAATTCAACTTCCCATAGGCTTCTATGCTAATTTCACAATATTCAATGGCTTCTCTGGACTTTACCTTAACTTTAACCTGCAGATGACTATATATCAGCATGATTCTACATATGTCAGCTCACAATCCTCAGAATGGCATGTGGGGTTAGCAGACTTGCAGTGCAGTACTGGTCACCGGAAGTGAAGGGTCTATAAATAGCATGGGAAATCCCAGTGTTTTCACAAGATAGGGGTATATTTAAAATTCATTATGGAGATTAGGCTTCACATCACAAGAAGCAAAATGCACCTATAAAATGTACAGAAATGTTTTTCCTTTCAGAAACTGTTTAAATTTTTTAAATAAGATGAGAACTTTTTTCACAGCACTATGAGGAACAGGGGTAATTTCTGCGTAGGACTATTTTTGCGTACGTTCCAAATGCTCATTGGTTGAATTGGTGGTCTGTAACCTTTAAACGAACGCAAAACGACGTAAAAACGCACGATAAACGATGCACGAACGCTAAAATGGGAAACATGAACTTCTCAAGGAGTGTATTTCCTATCTGGTTCTGAAAGTACAGTGAAACCTGTCTAAAATGAACCCTGAATAAAAAAAAATGTGTAAATCATAATTTGAATGTAATTTAAATTTTCACCTGTCTAATCCGTAAATAAATATGTTTCCGGTTTAAACAGGTTCCACTGTATATAGGCTAAAAACCACTAATTCCACTTTCCATAGGCTTCTATGCTAATTTCACAATATTCAATGGCTTCTCTGGACTTTACCTTAACTTTAACCTGCAGAGGACTATATATCAGCATGATTCTACATATGTCAGCTCACAATCCTCAGAATGGCATGTGGGGTTAGCAGACTTGCAGTGCAGTACTGGTCACCGGAAGTGAAGGGTCTATAAATAGCATGGGAAATCCCAGTGTTTTCACAAGATAGGGGTATATTTAAAAATCATTATGGAGATTAGGCTTCACATCACAAGAAGCAAAATGCACCTATAAAATGTACAGAAATGTTTTTCCTTTCAGAAACTGTTTAAATTTTTTAAATAAGATGAGAACTTTTTTCACAGCACTATGAGGAACAGGGGTAATTTCTGCGTAGGACTATTTTTGCGTACGTTCCAAATGTTCATTGGTTGAATTGGTGGTCTGTAACCTAAAATTGTATTTATTGTCAACTGGTTGAGGTTCTAATGAATTAATATAGCAGAAATGAAAATGTTGATCCAAGTAGGCCCAGAAAAAAATACTGTACGTCTGTTAAAGGTTAGTACACTAACCTCACCTATCCTCTTCGACCCCAATGCTACGACATAATGCCGCAACAAGTTCCCTCCATTTCCCTCTGTCTTGTTTCAGGCTGTATCTAATTAAGATCTTGAAGCTTGCCTAGGACTGTTCTCCTCCAGGTGGCACAGGTGATATCCATCGAAGGCCAACTTTTGGTAGGCGTTCATTTGGCCAAGTCTTATGAAGCGTCTCTGTTTTAGTTCAGTAACGGTTACCCTATTTTTCTGTCTATATTGGTTAGCACATTTTATTGGCATTTTTTTTATTTTTTATTTTTTATTTTTTTTATGTAAAGCCGCTTTACTCTTTTTTTCACTTGAGCATTATTAAAGTCATTACATGTACCTACCTACACTATTTTGTTCAACCAATATACATGTAACCTTAAACAAACATTTTTTTCTTGGCCTTAAAGAAGCAGTATTGAGCCAGGAAATTTATAGGGACGATACCAACAGCGCCGTTGGATGGTACGATAAAAAATAAATATGTATTTACTGTATCGGCACTGTTGTCTTCTTTGGTAGATATCTGTTTGTTTTTCAGTTCTATTCAAGAATGATACTTAGAGGGTAGTCGTGGGAAAATATCGGTCAATTTTACACGTACATTTGTACATGTATATATCTCAGAATTCATTCAACATTATATTTACATTGATGATTTCGGATTTCCCATATCCATCATCCATATATCATTCTGATCACAGAATGTATATAATTTATGCATCGATGTCGTTTGTTTCTTTATCAAATACAAATTCTCAAGCTGGTGTAAGTAAGCTTCAATGTTTAGCTTCAATAATTTTCTTGAAAGAAAAGAAGCTCAATTCTTTATTTTGTCATTTTGATATAATGACGATTTTCTCTCTATTAACAGGGGCGGATCTGGACACTTTGAAAAGGAGAGGTACCAGCCGGGTTTCTCAGTAACAGGGGTGGGGGTGCTAGGACATTATTTGCCATTTTTGTTGTCAATTTTGCACATGAAAATGAAAAAATTTCCAGAAAAGAGGGCCACTCCCTTTACCCCCTCTGGATCCGCCACTGCCATTAACTATCCCAGATTTATAGAATGGCTTCCATCCATTTGTCCACCAGAGCTAGATATTTAAGACTTAGAGTCTAATGAAACAATGTACGGACCTTCAACTCGAATTTTAACGACAGTAGTAATATCAGTACGAAAGTATATGACAAATGAGAAGATTGTTGCCTAAGAGACAAGCTTTTGGCCCAAAATACGCCTCATACGCTACCTGCATGAAATTTTTTTTTCAATATCCAGATCTAATTCTCTGTCTCTGACAATCTAGTTTACATGATAATATCTTCAATATGTCTTATGTGCTGTTTTGACTACTAATTTTTTGCGACTATTTTCACCAGTTGCTCGGATTTCAATGATTTTTTGGTTACAATAGGAAACATTGTGTTCTAAGTTGAATGGTGGTGACGATAGTTTGTCTTGGCGATCATTTTCCGGCTATGTTTTATACTTGATTTGACTTCAACGATACTTGGTTTATATATTATAAACATGGTCTCCTGAGTTGAATGGTGATGATGGAAATGTTGTATAACAATATTTAAGCTTTAATCTATGTTCTTTACTGAGCTAATGCCCCCTCAGACCTGGTGGAATAACAAGGCATAGGGGACCCCTGCTCATCTTTTTTTTTCAGAGGTTCTAAAACACTTTGAAGGCATTTCCAACATTTAACAGTAAGGTTTAAAAATTAAAAAAAATATATATACTGTGTCGTATATCGTTATGGTGTATCCATCTGCTACATGAAAACTGATTTATTCAACGGGTCATAGTTTTCCTTTCCTGGTTTGTCTACCCCAGACTTGACTTTTTATGTGCAACTCGGCGTTTGTTTAGTGCATGCATAGGTAGGTCGGGGACGTACATCGACTGCTAATTTTGATGCTTTATGTGTACCATCTACGCAAGAAAAAGAAATCTTAAACCGTGCCGGTCTTGGAGTGAAAAAAATTTCATTGAATTGCGATGACGACGGGGTAACTGTCACCCAGAAATTGGCATCAAACACCGAAAAAAAAATGGCGATACTGAAAGGTTTCCAAAACTGAAACGTGCAGGTAGATTCAAGCTCTTACGAACATCTCAAAACTGTAGGACATTAGCAGTTCTAAACTGTAATTGGTCAGTAAAAGAAATCAGGGCTATAATAAGTGCTCAGAAATATACAAGGCCTGTGCAAAATAATTTAAGTACTCTACCAGATACTGATGACAACGACAAATGCCTGGTGATAAGAAACGAAAAATGCCAGTTTTGTGATATAGAGTTGAAATACGCACTCTTCGAACACATGTAGAAATGTGCACACCAAAAGTAGAGTGCCCTTCTGAAAACGAAGAAATCACGAACGCAACTATAACCACACCTGTTGCTATATTGTCTAGTGAACAGTCTAATTCAAGTTATACAGAGCTCCCTGATCTGAGGTTTCTAGATGTTATTACAAATTCTCCATCGCTACCAACTCCATTTTTCTCTTCTATTGCTGACGAGCAAATGTCTTCAAATGAATCCGCTAATAACGTCAACGCTGTTGTACAAGAATGTATTGACTATTGCACCAATGAAAGCATTCATTGGAAATTGTCACTGGGAGGCCTTTGGAGGTGCAATCTCTGTCGGAGGAGTTAAAAAAAGACACGAATTTCATAAGCATCGACCGGGATAATATTACTGCAACACCCTTCGAAGAGATAGGGACTATTGAAGATTTGAGAGTAACTTTAGAAGTTGGACTCTATGGAGAGGTACATTGTTTAGGAATTTTTTTTCGTAAAAACAAAAGATAAATGAAATGATACTACGAGTAAGTGACAACCATTTTCTTTCCTTTGATCAACGTCATATAAGTTTTTAAACTTGTTTTTGATAAAGGTAAATCCATCATGGATTTAAAAAAATATGAAGTCGGTGAATACAAATGCTTATAGAGTCAATAATTGAATTATTTATGGACCATGGTATAACAGATCTTAACTTTTCAATTTTTTGAACTTTTCTACCATATAGCACATTTCATAAGCATATATTTACGTACATACATGTACCTCCAAATCACTGTCACATTATCTATATTAGTAATTATTATCACTATATCCCGCTGTGGCTGATATGTGTTTAACTCTTTTCTGGGTTTTAAAGGAATTAGCCACGATAGTGCTAATACATGTATGTATTATTTATTTCTCTCATTTTTAGAACCACCACTAACTATACAATACACTTACAAGAAGGTAACACTCTTTCCTGATCAGTTCCTGTTGCTTATTTCGTTAATTTACATCAATACTAATTCTTTTTAAGTACTTTCATTTTAGTTGCTTGGAGATTTTTCCCGTTGGATATTCCATATTTGCACATGCATCTACGTAATGATCAATTTATCACACAATTTTAATGTTTCCTCTTTTCAGAATGAGGCTCCATGTCTGGTGTGAAATTGGTCCAGTATCATGCATGCATGTTATTTCCTTGACAATTACGAAAATGCATAAGAATTACTTCAATTAATAAAGTACATGCACATGTATCTGTTATCTTTTATAGCTTCCAATAGATGTAGGAGGGCCGAGAAAAGAGTTTTTCGGCCTTTTACTACAAAAAATCAAAAAGAAGTATTTTGACTTTGGTTTGAGGGAATTGCTGACTGACGACTATGTCACTGTGGGAAAAAATATTTAGTAAGTATATCCTTGTATTTTTTGTGCTCTGAAATACACGGACATTATATGTAATTGTCCTGTCAAGGTTTGCTTTAGTGGTTGGTTTGGCCTAAGTGATGGTATTTTGTATGCCCTTATCGCAGTATTGAAAGGATATATACATGTAGTTTTACCCTTTAACAGTTATTCTGTATATACGTACTGTTTTGATGATATTTTATGTTTATCTCCATGTGCATTTATTTATTATGAAATATGACAAACTTAGGGAAAGTTTACGTTCATGAACCGCAAATGGATAATGGACACTTGTAAACTGGCCTGAAGTTTGCCATGCATGCGTAACTTGGTCAAAAATAAATTTAACACATTTACTGTGAAGAATGGCTCATCTTTTGGATGTAACAAACAAATTGGATTTTTATTAAGCCACTGTAATATACATTGCTCCTTTTGCACGTTGATGGCTAAGGTAAAATTAGGACAATGCATGTCTTGTAGACACACTGTATTGTTTGAATCGGTATGTTGTTTGTTTCTCATTTGAGTTTTAATAGCGTTAATTTTAATGTAAACTTAGTAGTTAAATGTATAAATTTGATAAAACATTGACTTCTAACAAGGTATTATGTACATGTAGTAGGCTATATCCTTTGTTACAGTTTTATTGGGTCTTATTCGTGATATTTACGAAGTCAAGAAAACAAAATAGTTCTCCACAGATGGCGAGAATGTTTTACACGTAACCTATGGCTAATAAATGCATGTCAAACTAATGCAACTGATCCACATTCCAAAACGGATGCCTTTCCGATATTAGAAAATCTATGCTTCAATTTGAATAGAAGCAATCGGAACTTTATTTTGGATGTATTTTCTCGTTTGTATAATGTCGCCGTCGTGGGCGTCTTTCTAACGTTTTTGTTTATTTAGGATACAACTTGAGTAAACCTTAAGCAATCTTTTTGAAATTTTAACACAATGTTCCTAAGAACATGTCGAGGTTTCAGTTTTTGCCCCCATCCTTTTAGAAATTAATGAGCTACAATGCGTGTTATCATTATGATTGACAGGAAAAGTTTTATTTTTTATCCGATTTTTAGCTCACGTTGCCCAAAAAAGCCATATGAACTATTGCCAACACTTGGTGTCCGTCGTTGTCGATAACATGTTTTCAAAACTCTCCTCCTAGCTGACATTACTTGACCGATTAGAACTAAACTTGGTATAAATGTTCCTTACGGTGTTCTGCATAGATCTGATGAGGGGATATTTGATCCCTCAAAAAACATAGCCGCTGTTTCTATAAATTGAAAGTTGTTTAAGGAGGCAGTGCAAAGAAATGTCAGTCGGTTGACCTGCATCAGTTCCTTAGTAATGTCCAAATAGATGCACATACACAGGACATGTACATTTATTATAAAATAATTGTTAACTGTGCACAGCCAGTGAAACAAAATATCTTCGCTGCAACTACTTTACAGGAATGTTTGCCATCCTCACAGTTCTACGGGGATGACAACCCTCCCCACAGTTCTACGGGGATGACAACCCTCCTCACAGTTCTACGGGGATGACAAAATTGTTTTACATGTAACTAACAGTGTTTTTTTTGACTTGTGCAGCTGGAAGAAGGGGTACTCTGTCGTTGGAACGTATTCTTGAATTTTCTACTGCTACAGATAAAGAGCCATTACTAGGATTTGAAATTCAACCTTCTTTAACATTTGTTGAGTGTGCTGAAACCTTCCTAGATGTAGAATAAGCCACAATCAGTGGGCAGAGAATATATGACGTTTAGCGACTTTGAATACTTTAGTCTTTGATTTCTTTAATGAAGAAGAGGAAGAAAGTTATATCAAATCACGGGAGTTTCCTACCACTTGCACTATCAAGTGGGGTTGCATATTTGACACTGGGAACATGCCTGAGATCAACCCAAAACAGTGATTATTCCGTGTTTGTCAGTAACCCACTTTAATGTTCATATTGAATTCGTAAATGTGTTTTTATAATCTGTCTGCCCGTGGCACTGGCAGAAACATGTCAATAAAATGCACGATTATTATTTTTTTCTTTTTTAAATATAGAGAACTCAACACTTTCTGCCATAACCTTCAGCACAAATACAAGAAGCTAAATATAACAAAATATTACCCTTCAATAAAATGCTTAGTTAAAGTCAAATCACATGGTGATTTTTGTGACCCTTTTATAATAAACTACTCAAGTCAAACTTACAGCACGATGACATTTACTTGGGGTGGAACTAATACTAGACAATGTATTATAGAGTTTACACCCAGTGTTCAGTACCATTTGATACAGATTGTCAGTACAGATTGTTCAGTACCATTTGATAAGGATTGTCAGTACAGATTGTTCAGTACCATTTGATAAGGATTGTCAGTACAGATTGTTCAGTACCATTTGATAAGGATTGTCAGTACAGATTGTTCAGTACCATTTGATAAGGATTGTCAGTACAGATTGTTCAGTACCATTTGATAAGGATTGTCAGTACAGATTGTTCAGTACCATTTGATAAGGATTGTCAGTACAGATTGTTCAGTACCATTTGATACAGATTGTCAGTACAGATTGTTCAATACCATTTAATAAAGATTTGTCAGTACAGCTTCACATAATGTGACGAATTTTAAACACATACGCAGGAACTATAGAACATTAAAAAAGAATGAAAGGCTTGATTCTACAGCATGAGCCATGACATTCTGTTCTTTTCCCTTGCAACCATTTGCGAAATGTTGTTTCTTGTTGTGTTGAGCTGAGATGGAATGTGTTAATACATTAAAATTGTATTGGGGATTACTAAAAAATTCAGTGTTTGTTTTATTCAGACGAATTAATTCGACTGATGTTTGTCTAATAATGTAAAATAATGAAATAACAAATGAGCCATTCTATAGCGGCAACATGGGACGCTATTGTCATGATAAAGCTATATTTTGATGTACAAGATACCGTCATCTTCCATGAAACAAAACAAATCATAGAAAAAAGACAAAACTCCTTTATAAACGTCCCTCCACAACCGTTCGATTCTTTGGTTATGTGTACTCTTACCCGTTATCATTCCCGAAGGTCCCCTATTAGGATCATATAGTCAGCTACTCTGATATTTTCTAGGCCCTTGTCTGATCTTGTGAGAAAAGGTAACCCAAAGTGATTAACGCCAACAAGAAAGCATTCTAGGATTGTGTCAGATGTATTGTTGTCTGTACATTTTAAGAATGTTATCATTCGACTGAAACCATCAATTTCTCCTACTACCACAAGATGTCATTTGATGAGTTTGTGGTTTGTGTCTATATGCCATAGGTGATTGGCCCCACTTACATTGTATATTATTCGTTTCAGCTTATTTTTCGGTCTTTCTTTCGAGAACACCCTGATTATTCAACCGATGAATACTATCTCTGAATAGTCATCGAGGTATTTTACACCTTTAAGACCTAACATCCGTCTCAACATTTTTTCACCACAGTTTGGATAAGATGACATAATATCGTTCATTATGACATCTAATGCATTATCTGAATATCAGAAAATTCTCTTCTGCCTAGTCCATATAAGCGCATTCTCCGATTCACCGTACTCTGCGACGTTGAAAGAAGTTTTGCAATATCGGATATCAAGAAGCCGCTTTCAATCAGATTTTCCAAAGCATCTTTTGGTATATGGTATTTTGGCGCTCCGCTTTGCTTTCGTTCTTTATGTGGTTGCTGAGATCCATATTTGATACATTCGTTCCTCGGTCTAACCATATTACACGTGTTTAAAATTCCAAGTAACCGAAAGTCGGATGAAGAGTGCATACATATCATATCCGGGGTTATTTTCTCACTGTCAAAATTCTGTATCAAATGACACATATCAAGTTTATCCAAAACGCGCTCCATATTGTTCAAACTAAATAAAGACCTAATTTGAAATTGGGAAATTATATTTGTATAAAGAGAGAATATTAATTTGAATATTGCAGACTTTCACGTGAAAAGCATGAACAGGAAGCAAGTAAAACAGCACATACAACACCCCTCCCCCCTCTCTGTGGTTTACACGACAGTTCCACTCAAATAAACCGAGGATTGCACCATGGCGACGTACCTTTTTATTTATGTCCTGTTCCTCTAGTATTCCCTAAATAACATCACGGCTCCTAAGAATTAATCAAAGTACATTTACCAAACATATTAAATCTACGACTTTGTCTTTGTCGAATTTAGCTCTTCACTGACTGATAGCTACTTAAATTTACCAGTTGTACAATTCATTTTGAGTGAATAAGCCTTAACGTTATAAGAAGCTAAATTTACGTAAATTTTGTAAAAATGAACATATTTTTCATACGTTTTGAGTTTGTAATTCAATGATTATACTCATCACGGCGCAAAAGTGATTTGATGTGAGATGTTTGAAGTTGACGACAAAACAATTCAGTTAAAAATTCATGAATTGAACTTTTCTCTTTGAGTATGAAGCTAAATATAAAAAAAGAAAAGAAAGTATTCTTTTCATATCATTTACAGAATATTCCAAAAATATGATTCATAATTCCGTGATCTCATGTTGACAGTTCATACTACAAATTCAACACGATTCCGTCTCAGTTTTATACCATTCTTTTTTCGGTCATCATTTACCGGTCGAACTTGACAGTGTTGAATTGTCATCCGTATACATTAACCTTACATGTACATGAAATAGGACCACATTATTAATATTAGATTTCACGTTTAATAAAGTATTGTAGCGATGTAAAAACGTCACTTTACCTGCTCTACCTCAAGTTAAGAAAAAGAAAACTCAACTTTACATGTATCAGTTTCAACGGCATATACCACATTGTCAATGATTTGATCTGACAAATGGCCACAGCCTTGTATAAAATGAACTTGACAATTTGAAGTTTGCAAATAGCGTTTAGTACTTATAACGTATCGTTAATCTGATTCAACCGAATATCTCTATATTTCTATTTAACATCATGATATTTCAACTTTATACTTCAATGTATAATTTGGACTATTGTCATTCACCAGTATATGACAGCTACGGCGTTCCATATGATAAAAAGACAAAGTTGCGGTCTCGACGGGATGAATGGAATAATGATATACGAATTATTTTCGTATAAAACCTGGATGGGGTAAGGGTGAATCGATGTTAATTAGACACACATTGATGATAGACAAAACTATACCTTAATTATTGATGTAATATTGTAAAGAATAAAATGATAATAAAAATTAATTTTAATTTTGAAATATGCATAATCTGTGTTCATTATGCAAAAACGTAGGGGCCAATGTGAATGGAGAATGGGAAAGGGGTAATGAGTGATGGCTGTGGAAAGACTACCCCACAGAGGAGCTGTATCTACACTTTGTATCTCACTGGCCGGATCCACGGACCCCCTTCTGCTGGAAAAGTTTGTTTATTTTGTGTAAAACTTGAGGGAAATACATGTAATCAAATGATGGCATTAACCACCCCTTTAAAACTGTCTGTATCAGTTCCTGCAGAAATAAATGTACGTTATATATTTTAACGACAAATCATATTTAAGGTTGCACTATACAGATGAGATTGAGGTACACTGTATCATGCACAAAATTTTGTAAAACTTGACAATAAATGATGAAACTTGATGGAAATACTGATTCTGGGTAGAAGTAAAGCATTTGTACATAAATAGATGCATGCCGAATCGGGTTCTCCTTCCTGCACCAACTGACTGGTTTTTTTTTTAAACCGTAATGTTTATAAATTATACGGAACGTTATTAACCAACTACCCAAAATACGTTAAAATATGACAAAAACTGACCAATTAAACTGACCAACTGTAATGCATGTACAGTATCATGCGATACAAATGTACATGTACAAGTATATAAATTATCTTTTAATGACAAGTATGAAATACCATTTAAACATCAGTTGTCAATTACTACAGTAACACAATTTTGTTTTAATCACAGATTTATACTTCTGTTGGAAAAGCGACACATGTCATTTTATCGTCCGACTGTATTCATTTCATATACGAAATGACTAGAGATTTTTACCTCTCCAGTGACCAGTTCGGAGAAGGCGTTAAGTTTATGGTTAATAAATGTAGGTAAGAAGTACGTAATGTATTTGCGCATTTCTCGTGCATATGATTAACGTTAAACTACGATGTATAGGAAAACGCTTCTTGTGCTGTAAAGTAGAGGAAAATATAAAGATTCTCCGTTTGAATTATTTCTTCTCTCGAGATGGTAAAATTAAAAGTTTCAACATGCGAGTTTTAACGAACATGATCAAATCTTGATTTTATCATAGAGACTAGAAGAATAATTTAAATCAAAGATAGACTGAAGAAGATTAGTCAGAAATCTGCAAAAAACTCAGAAATGTGGAATGGCGAGTAAACTCTCGCAGAAATTTTATCACCAACCGCTTGTTCTATCGCCGGCTTGGACTGGGAGAAAAAAAAGGTGGGATGTGTTTTCCAACATGTAGTCCACATTTCTTTAACTTTATATGGTACCCTCAAGTACATATACATGTAGATGTAAACGGTTTTTGTGATAATGACTTATTGATATTGGATATGCATAAAAAGTGCTAAGATGTGAGTCATTTTCTCAAATTTCAAATGTTAAATATCAGCCTTCGTAAGTTCTGTAATACTTGATAACTGAAAAAAGCTACACACTTTTATTTCATACAGTTGCTTTATGGGT
Organism: Perna viridis; assembly: GCA_037379345.1. NCBI lineage: Eukaryota > Metazoa > Mollusca > Bivalvia > Mytilida > Mytilidae > Perna > Perna viridis. The sequence continues at coordinate 27,790,398 of CM074523.1, forward strand.
CTTTATGATGAAATGTATTATTATTCATTCCAATTTGTCTGGTCTTAAGATATAATTCACATCGAAAATCCAATAGTTCTTACTGTATTTCAATGTTATAAACTGAGTTATCTCCCTTAATTTTGAATTCTACAGTACTTTTTATATACATGTAATTTATATTTCCTTATACTAAAAGGGTTATATGAAAAGCCACGTGTTAATTTCTGTTTACCAGAACATTTTCAACAAGATATCAAAAATATCAAAATTGTAGGCTTTCAAAGCATGTATCACATTTTGCAAAATTCTTAGCTGTAGTGCTCCCTATTTACGCAGAATTAGAAAACAAATTTTCATTTAATACTGTATATAGAAATGTTTAAATATAGGATTTTAATATAGTGAAAAAAAAAACTATTACATTTTATTGTTAACGGTACACGGGGGGTAACTGTAATTTCCAGAGAAAATTTTGTCTGCAGATTCATTTGTCAAATTAAAATTGAGACCAGCGAGTCCAGCGTAAATTACTACGCATGTACATGTACCTCGTGTTGGGTTTGTCTTGGTGTTCTAATTTATCATACATTAATTTGAAACTTAAATTTCTGAAATAGAGATGTTTGAAATTTTAAAAGTTGTACTTGTAAAATAAATGTCTTCTTTTAAAATTTCGTTACAGGCACGCTTTGACCTCAGGATCATGTGATATTGGTTTGGACGACGACGACACTACCAAATGGGTAGTAGTTGGAGCTTTCGTAGCATTTGGGGTCTTATTTTTCACCGGTTTTATCCTGTTCTGTAAATTTATCAAGGGAGTAAGCGGCGGAGGACCATTCGGGCATAATCATACTGGTTGTGGAGGAGGTGACGGCGGAGGTGGTGGTGGCGGTGGCGGCGGCGGTGGGGATGGTGGCGGAGGTGGCGTGGGCGGCGAACTTTGATTTGGGATTAAATACTAAAAATGTCAATATATAGCGTAGGATCAAGGCTTCACACATTGACAGGCTATGATGGTGGTGACTGCTATATCGTAGTGAGGGATGAAATGAAAATTAAATAAAAGACACCCATTGATCAGGTCAGACTGGAAGGTTTAGGGCGGGAGGTTTTGATTGGGAGGTAGAAATGTAGTTGTTAAATCGTCCATTACCATGCTGGTTGGCGAGGGCATGACAGTGAACGAAACGGCGATTGGGGGATATATATTTTAAAGGAGTAGCACATGTGTAAAATAGATCTCCAAAATGTGCTTGACTCTTATCTTAGTAATATGATTTTACAAAAAAATATATATATAGATATATGCATAGAAGTCGTATAGATAAGTTAATAGATTTATATACATGTAAAGTGGCGAGGACGGTTCTAAAATACATGTACATGTACACTTCATTGTACATCTATCTGTAAATTGATTCTTGTGTAAATATAATTATACCTAGTAAGCTTAGTAATTGTCTGTTCATTAACATGTAATTACATTGTATTTACACATTAAAAACTAATCAGAATACATTTTTTAAAATTACTCTTCAATGTTTTTTTGGAAATAGTCTCATACTGTAAATTATTGCGATGTTTATGAATATTGCAAAACAGGCCAGTGAGGGCCACTTGAAAAGAATATATGATGTCGTATGTAGAAATTACGACCTACTATGCCGTAAATTGCGACATACGACGTCGTAATTACGGCATAACTTTATCGTTATTACCACATAACCTTTTTTCAAGTGGTCCTAACCGGCTTCCGTTGCCAAGTTCTCTCATGTACATTGACCATATAAAGTATCGATGGGCGTTGAATCAACGCGGATATCCATGCTACATGAACCTCAAAAATGTTTCAGTGAAAATGACACGTCGAGATTAGATATTGTTCTGGATGTGTAATGCATTTTCTTTATACAAATGTATGTATATGACTGATAATATTGCAATTCTAGTTTGTAAATTTACATGTAAATTTCATACTTGCACGACATTAATACACGTGTACTTAGTCTAATAAATGTTTCATTATGTTAAACTTTGTACATTTTGTTAAAAAAATATCAGTTGAACTCAAACTTATAACAAAGGCGGATCCAGAATTTTATTTGGGGGAATTCCAAAAAAAAACTTTGAATTCATTGAGATGTTTTAACGCTTATACCCTATCATAAATTGACTCATCGTTCGATCCCACGTACGCATCATTTCCGAACAAAGGTGCAGAGGTATTTTAACTCTAGAAACACCTTTCCGTATCCGCCTTCATGTGCTGAAAATATTTAAGGTAAATCGTCTTAATTTTTTGTTTGGTAGTTTACTTTTTGTAGCTCTTCATTTTCTTCTAGGTTTTGATGGATATTTGCATTGCATTTGTCTCTGTGGAAACTTCTGGTTCACGACATTAACATTACAATATTTTTTTTAATAAAAAACTGTCATCAAATCTGTGGCGTTTCCAGAGAGATGGAAATGTTTATATTGGATCAAATTTGGGCAAAATAAGCAAAATTATAGCCTGGTCCCCTTTTTTAAAAATTTCCGATTGGTCCCAACGTCATCAATTCAAAAATGTCAATAATATAAATCCTAAAATCAACAGCCTCTTATCTACCAAATACGAAGAAAGTTCAAGATTTAATTAGTAGTTTTTGTAAGAATCGTGCAAGTTTTGTAATATGTAATTCACCTGCAAATATGCTACATATTTTTTATTTTTGTCATTAAGTTGCTTTATAGGTCTATATGATGAAATGTACAATTATTCATTCAAATCTGTCTGCTCTTAGGAAATAATCCACATTGAAAATCCAACAGTTTCTATTGTTTTTAGTGTCATTATAGAGTTATCTCCTTTAATTTTGAATTTTACAGGACATTCTACATAACTTTTATCCCATAAGAACAAGGGTTCTATGAAAATCCACATTTTAATTTCTGTTTATTACTAGTATAACATTTTGAACAAAATATCAAAAATAAAAATTATGTAGGCTTTCCAACCATAAATCATATTTTGCATGATTCGTGTCTGGAGTGCTACTAAAAAGTGAATCCTTTGAACAAAAAAAAAAATCTCGAAAAAGGAAAACAAACTCGGCATCGATAACACAAATTGTTGAAAATACTTATTTTGAAAACTTGTCTTGTTCACCTATGCCATGATAGAATTCATACATACTCACCCCTTTTTTGTTCGAAGATTTTGTTCATTTCGGACCAAATTTGGGCAAAATTATAACCTAAAATCCTTTTTTTAATTTCTGGATCGGACTCTAGGACATAATTCAAAAATACTAATCGTATAAATATCAATATTTGCAAATTTCAGTAAGTCGTAAACGTGTTTCATGGAGTAATCTCTAATCAGCAGCATCAAGTACCAAATGCTTAGGATGTACAAGATTCAAAAGTAAATTGTTAACAAGAAGACTTGGTACCAAAAACTAAAACAATACCGACATAGGAAGCCAAATCACGTACCCATACAGTTCTATCAGAGAATGTCAAAGGAGCTTCATGTAATGGTTGTTTTCATGATCATATTTACGGAATGTAAGCCATTTTAGCAAGTTTTTCAAAGGGACATAACCCACCGACAACCTGCTCAGGGTAGTTAAGGTGGTCTCATTATCGTATTAATTTTCTGATAGACTTCTATAGTGAAGTGCATATTTTTAGGATTAAAAATATGTAAATTGATTGAATAAAACCTTCACTTATGTTGCATTTCTAAGGATATGTGAAAAAAATAATTTCCCGCAAAGAAAATAGGGTGAGTCCACGAAGATCGGACAGAAAAGTAGTCTTGAACTATGAATAGCCATTTTCCCTACTTTCACTTTCGTTTTGCACTCATCAAACCAACCATTCCAGTGGAACATGTTTATGTTATTATGTTAGATTTTCTTTTAAAAAAAGTTCTTTATCTTACAGTGTGATGTTTGCTCTATGTTATAAGTCATTGTTCATATCTTTTGACGAAACATTAGTTTGTAGAGAGGCAAAAAGAAAATGCACTATATTTTACAGCATCCATGTTTTGAAGTACACGAACTACACAAACCGAAACGTCCTGCGTGATAATCCCAAAAGATCCATATAACCAATACCTTAAAAATATTTGGCGTTAAAAGTACTTTTAGAAAAGTGCTATGCCCAGGATTATTAACAAGCTTTAATATTTCATTTTTTGATAAAATTCTTTGAAAAAATCGAAAATTTTGACTTCCCCGCTGTTCAATTCGCTCAGCAAACTTTATACTTGGTTGATATCCGTAGGCATAGCAGTTTTTTAATTGCCATATTATCGAGGATTATTGAAACATGAGGAAAGAGATAATCTGTAGGGCTTATTACCAAGGACTTTTTACTTTTATGCATCAAGGTGGCAAAAATCCGTCCTTTCATATTTTGCCAAGCGCACATGTGGTCAGTTTCTAACATCGGATCTCGATATGGAATAACTACGTTGTATGACATAGTAGCATATCCGGCGTATTTCTTCAATATGTTGAAATAAATGTTCACTTTTTTAAAATACCTAATTTTTAATATAAACTCATTAAAAAACGAAGGCAGAAATCAAAGTACTCATGTACTGAATCAATATGTCGCTTGTTTGAAAATTTACTTTAGAATAAAAAAAAGGATAAGATATACATAAGAAACCGGGATCAACGCATCAAAACACAAATTTGTTGTATTAATATATTAATAATATGATAAAAGCGAAATCTTTTAATGCTCCCGAAGAAACATTAATTAAAACAACTTTGATAATTTTTGTCAGCTCTGATTTGATATATTATACTTATAACTTTCAAATATGGTCAATATTGTAATGATATATATCCTAAAGCATTATACTAATCGGACATTGGATTATGGCACGATCATATTGAATATATCGTTAAAAAGCATATGAGCGACTAAACATAATTAGAAACTCAAATTCTCAGTCGATAGATATAATTTGTAGAGAATATATATGAGTTTTATTCCACCTATTTTGGAATATGGAGATGTAATCTGGGATTTTAACAACCAGTCCCTCATCGATAAAGTTTAAAACTTTCAACTGGACGTCGCAAGAATTGTAACTGGGGCTACAAAACTTACCTCAATCGATAGAATATACATGTATAAGGAGATGGTTGGGAAAAACTTTCCGTAAGACGAGAACGGCATAGATTACTATTACTTCAAAAGATTTTGACAAATAATACACCGGCTTATCTACGTAATATCATACCGAACTTATAAATCACAGATCGGCATACCCAAAAACACGCGTCAATCTCGGGATATAACTGAGATTCGTACTCACACAAATTTGTATTCAGAATATTTCGTACCGTCCGCCATTAAATTATGGAATAAATTGCCTCATTGTATACGTGATTCCAGATCTTTAAACGTGTTTAAAGATCACTTACGAAGCTTTAAAAAATGTCCTCTGCCTATTATCATAGCGGATCAAGAATTGGACAGATTTTATATAGTATACTGCGAATGAATTGTAGTTCTTTAAATGAACATCTTTTTTCCCGCAACCTTGTGAATTCACCGAATTGCGTTTGCGGAAGAAGTGAATCAATATCTCATTTCTTATTACATTGTGATAGATATCGAGAACTTTGCAATGAGACTCTATTTTCCATAAAGTTACTAGTTATGTTAAATACCGATATTTTACTATTTGGCTCTGATCAGTTGCCCGATGATCGAAATAAGCCAGTTTTTATCAAGGTGCAGAAATTTATTCTAAAGAGTAAGAGATTTATTAGCTGAATTGCAACTTGATTAATTTCATTTTCTTCCGAATTGAACTCTTCACCATTTCCTTTTACACAATTTGTTAACAGATTAGATTATGTTATCAAGAGCATGCAATCCTTGTATTACATTCCTGTCAATATCGCAGGTGATGGACATGTAAAAGCCTTGAAGCTTGTTTCAGATTCTGTCACATATATAATTGTTTATTATTAAATGACGTGATTTTTTTGCTAAATAAACATGTTTAAACTATGGTATGATGTGTCTATTGGCCGAAAAGTCAGGCATTCATAAGGAATTATTTGTTGGAATGGTCGGAAATGGCTTTGGGTCGAATTGTCCGGCACGGGTTTGCATTATTGTTTTTATAATATGCGAAACGTGTTAAAGATTTCTTTTATTCAATTTACTTTCGCTTCATTCTGTTTCATTTTGTATCGTTTAATTACGTTTTTGTTAGGAGTTGCTTCATTTTACCGCATTGTTTCGTTTCGATTCTTTTTTTTGGGATTATTTTCGTTTCATTTTGTTTCGTTTTCGTTTCGCAATTTTTTTATGACAGAGAATTATGTGTAATATTGATTACGTAATTTTCGTAAACATCTGGCGCCATACTGCAGGCTTTTATGACCAACCCTATCTTGGAAAAGCTATAATTCGATTTGTATTTAATTATCGTAACTAGCGATTATTTTCTGAGACTGGTTTCGCTCCCAATCACATATATACAAGTATACACAAATGAAGCTGCCATTATGCTGTTTTTCAGCTCCTGGAAATGAAGGTACAAACTGGATATTGATGCTATTTCTTGGCATAAGTATACAGAAACAAGTTGATAATACAACCATAAACGCTCCCTCCGGGAGCGTACTAACATTAAACCCACTGATTAAATTTCATCATGCTACTCAGCATAAATGACACTAATTTAGTCTTTAAAATAGTACGCAAAAGTTCACGTGGCATCGAAACAGTGCACAATTTTGTGTTTTGTTCAAAGTCGATAGTGTTTACATGGTACACTTTACACTCGTGGACAGCTACATTATCACATATAATACAAGTTACGTCTAGTTTTGAAATAACATAACGTTTCTTAAAATGAGGCCAAATAACGAAAGTAAACGACTGATGTAGTCATGTAAATACATGTAGATAGAATGAACAACTGGTACTGATAAGAGGTAAGACATCAAGTGCTTTTAATTGAAATCTTATTAATTCAAACCGAATAATATGCTATTCCAGGGGTGGACCCAGGTTTTTATATATGGCGGGGGCGGGGGGGGGGGGTGGGGGGGGGCGCACAGTTAAAATTTCTGAAATATTCTTTTAGAGTGGGTCCAATATAGATATCTTTTGTGGTAAAATTAGCGAGAAATTAAACTTTCAAGCTAAAACCGCCTAAACCTACCCTTGACAATCCATTCTTTGCAATTTTTTTTTGGGGGGGGGGCACGCCCGCCACGCCCCCGCCTGAATCCGCCCCTGTGCTATTCAGATTAACAGGTTTTTTGTTTATCTGGGTAAAACATGCGGAAACTAATTTGATATTTTTTTAAATATATGGATCTAAAAAAAAACTTTTTTATACTGAGCTTGGCAAAAAATGGGTTTTTCAAATATGTACATACATGTTTACATGTACATGTATTATAAACTGTGTCTTTATTATTTATTGTTATTTGTTTGAACTTACTTAACTTTGGAAATATTGGCACTGTAATAAACAAATTCACAGTAACCAGGCAGATTGTCAAATAATAGAATTAAAGCTGTAAACATCCTTGGCATTTGTTCTTTACATTAAGATAGTGAATTATAAATGTTGGTAGCAATGTGATAATCATCCAGGTAGTCATATACAACTATTAGTTAACTGGAGGATGTCGTCCAGCTTGTAACTGTTAGGTAACTGGAGACCATCATCCAGCTTGTAACAGTTAAGTAACTGGAGACCATCGTCCAGCTGGTAACTGTTAGGTAAGTGGAGGACATCGTCCAGCTTGTAACTGTTAGGTAAGTGAAGGACATCGTCCAGCTGGTAACTGTTAGGTAACCAGAGGACATCGTGCAGCTGGTATTTATTAGGTAACTGGAGGACACCGTTCAGCTTGTAGCATCAAATAAACTTCTAAGACCCGGTTAAGTTCGCTGTTTTATATAAAAAAAACTACAGACGTTTTATGTCCCTCAACACAATTTGTGTGACAGATACAATGCATGAAGTCTCTAACTCACAGTGAGCATAGGGTTTGTAAGTCTCGTTCTAGTTTCAGTTTTCCTTCCGGAATTTTAGATGTAGAACGTATTGAAATCCGAAGGCCGGTCTGCATTTTATTGTTCACTTCCGGGAAATGAAAAAGCTGTATCACTATGCAAAATCTTCTATTTCTATGTTTTTCTTAACATTTTTATTCAGTAGAACTAGATATTTGTCATTTTTTATCAGTATTTTTTCACAAAAATATATTTTGCTTTTAACATTGAACTCAATGCTATGTTAATGACGAATCTCTATGCATTTGAATGGGAGATGAGGACCCATTCTCATGAAATCACGGAGTCACGTGACGAGACTTACATACCCTATTGACAAGATATTTTCAGTTAGATTTTACCCTTTGAAACACCTTACGTCACATTCGTTTTTAGCGGAAGTTTATATTTCAAGAGATTCAGGTTTTGTGTACTGTATTTCTTTAAGTTTTTAAGCAATTGTATGGTGTTCTGTTTTTTATCCATTTGTATTTATAAGAGTTTGTCTCTTCATTTCCTGTTCTAATATATGCCCGCACTTTCTATGTGTGTTACATACTAATTGTTAGTCAGTCTGATATAAGCCCGGACTTTTTATGTGTGTTACATACTAAGTGTCACAGCCTGACTGATAAAAGCCAGGACTTTCCATGTGTGTTACTTATTCATTATTATAGTCTGGCTGATATTAACCCTGTCTTTCTATGTGTGTTACCATCTGTTATAACAGACTGACTGATATAAGCCTGGACTTTCTATGTGTGTTACATACTAATTGGTATAGTATGACTGATATAAGACTGGACTTTCTATGTGTGTTACCTACTAATTGTTACAATCTGACTGATATAAGCCAGGACTTTCAATTTGTGTTACCCTCTAATTATTACAGTCTGGCTGATATGAACCCGAATTTTGTATGTGTTACCTTCTGTTGTAACAGTCTGACTAATATAAGCCCGGCCTTTTCTATGTTTGTTACATACTAATGTTTACAGTCTGACTGATATACGACTGGACTTTCTATGTGTGTTACCTACTAATTGTTACAGTCTGACTTATATAAGCCTGGACTTTCTATGTGTATACATTAAAAGTTGTACTAACTTTTACTGTTTGGCTGATATAAGCCAGGACTTTCTATGTATTACGTACTAATAGTAACAGTCAGGACTTGTAATGTGTGTTACATGTACCAACTAATTTTTCAGTCTGCCTGATAATAGCCCGGGTTTTCTTTGTGTGTTACATACTAACTGTTACAGTTTGAATGGTATAAACCTCCAGGTCTTTTTATGTGTTACCTTTAAATTGCTACAGTCTGACTGATATAAGCCTGGACTTTCTGTGTGTTACATACTAATAGTTACAGTCTGACTGATATACGCCAGGATTTCTATGTGTGTTACATATCAACTGTTAGAGTCTGACTGATATTAACCTGGACTTTCTATGTGTTTCCATTAATTGTTACAATCTGACTGATATAAGCCGGTTACCGGCACTGTTATAAGCCATGACTTTCTGTGTGTTACCTACTAATTGTTACAGTCTGACTGATATAAGCCTGGACTATCTCTGTGTGTGTCATATTAAATGTTATTGTCGGACTGATATAAACCAGGAGTTTCTATGCGTGTTGTATATTATAATTACACTCTGACTGATATAAACCTGGACTATCTTTGTGTGTAACCTACTCTTAAAATCTGACTAATATAAGCCCGGCCTTTCTATGTGTGTTACCTTCTGATTGTTACAGTCCGACTGATATAAGCCTGTACTTTCTATGCATGTTACCTACTTATTTTCAGTCTGACTGATATAAGACTGGACTTTCTATGTTTGTTACCTTCTGATTATTACAGTCTGACTGATATAAGCCTGTACTTTCTATGCATGTTACCTACTAATTTTCAGTCTGACTGATATAAGACTGGACTTTCTATGTGTGTTAACTTCTGATTGTTACAGTCTGACTGATATTAGCCTGTATTTTCTATGAATGTTACCTACTAATTTCCAGTCTGATATAAGACTGGACTTTCTGTGTGTTACCTACTAATTATTGCAATCTGACTGACTGATATAAGCCCAGACTTTCTACATTGTATGTGTGTTACCTACTAATTTTTACAGTCTGACCAATACATGACGACCTTTTATGTGTTACATACTAATTGTTACAATCTGACTGGTATAAGCCCAGACTTTCTATGTGTGTTATATTCTTATTGTCAGGAAGACTGATATTAGACTGGAGTCAATGCTGTTGATGTTTTCAATGCTTTGTGTTTACAATTTAACCTGTTTCAACTGAAGCCTATTTGAACCTAAAAAAAACCGTTTTTTTTTCAGACAGGTATTTGGATTACTAAGTGTCTAAATACATTTTAACACGAGTGTCTGGTTTAGACAGGTTTCCTGATTATTTGAATTCAGTTTACATGGTTTAGACAGGTGTTTGGACTATTCTGGTTCTGTTTAAACACCAGAGGGAAAGCAGAGGTAGGTCAAAGGTAACATGGCAGCATACCACTTTGTCAAAAATAAGCTAACTTGATCACTCACGGTGAAGCTTACTGGAGATGGCCAAATGCCATATAGCGTTAAGGGCAGTAAGTATACCGGTAAAAACTGTTTTATACTTGATCCAATCAACAAACCTAACAGTTAAACGTGCTAGCCCATAGAAGTAACAAAAGAATGTAATCAAGTGACAAAAACCAGACATGGAAAACAGACAATCACAACAAAGAACATAAAGTAACTAAAATAATACACACTAAGTAACAAAAGTAAATAAGCAACTCGGACGCCACTAAAAACTTGAAGTATCGACCAGGTGCACAGGTAGGGTAGCAATCCTCTGCTTTTCTAGAAAAACCCTGCTGAATTGTTCATAAAAAGTCAAGTCCAGGGTAGATGAAAAAGGAAAGGAAAACTATGACACATTGAACAAATCAGTTTTCATGGTGCCAATGGATATATAGTACATGCAAAACTGCCAATCAGAAAACATTGATCCCATAATCACTCTTACTCAAGGCAAGGATATTGAATTTGCCCCTGAAGGCATACAAATACGAAAAAATGTATATAGTTTCATAAAATATTTTATTTTTTATACAACAGTAGTCAGTATTTAGAGCCAATTACAAAAGTTATTTAAGAATTGGCAATAATAAAAAATTTTGTCTATTGAAAAATAACATAAAGTTTCCATGTGCATATTGTTTACGAAGTGCAATAAACAAAATATGCACATGGGAAATTTATGTTATTTTTCCATAGACAAAGTTTTTATCATAGCCAATTCTTATAAATTAAATTTAAAGCATATTTTTATCTTTAAACATGAGAAAAATAGCTCTGAATATAACTGAATAGGGGCATTGTCAATATTTTTTTATCTATTGAGATATAACAAAATTATTTTAACCAATCAGATTACAGTATTTATCTCAAATTAATTTGTATAAAATTAATTTGAACTAGAAGTAAAATTCAGAATATTTGAAAAATTCAAGAGCAATAACTCTTCTCTTAAAATTTAAAGAAAATAACAATTAGACCAATGATTAAATGTCTTCACAAAGTTTTTGAATTAATAATTTTGAATGGAAACTTCATACATTATCAAATTTAAACTGCCATACCGGCATTTGTAAGTTATTGTCACAGTGACTTTAAATAGGAGTCCATGCAAAGAACCAGGCAGTTGGTGGCACATGACAAATTTTGTTTTCAATAAATTTTCTTCCATTACATGTCACAAATGTATCCTTTCTCAAAATAAACCAGTTAGTTAGATAAACTGCAATAGCTGAAGAGAAACAAATTACATGTACATAGAAAGCATTGAAATTTGTTAAAAAAAGTAGACAAATCTTTATTTCATGCAAAAATTGGTTCCTTTGTTAGGAATTTTTAAAGTCATTTCCTAAGCAATTCAGTGTAGATTTCAAAAAATCTCACGGACATTCATAGGATACAAACATTGAGCCACCAATATCATATGACATAAGATCTGCCTGGGTTTTACATAGTCAGCCTCTTATAACTTAAGGGGACGACATTTGATTCCGAAGGAAGGGGGGGGGGGTTGAGATGTCAGTTTTTGATAATAAACATGACCACTTCTACATAATGTACTAAGCTGAAAATAAGTTACCCAGCTTAATTGATAATGTAAATAAATATTCTGACTCAATCAATCTGGTTTATTGTAAGGACAAAAATATATATATTGGCCTTATTGAAAGGTACATGTATTAAATAATCTGTCCTTTGAGCTCATGAAATAAATAAGTTGCCCTGCAACCTTTTGCAAATAAATATTCTGACTACTCAAAATGTGCACCCAACCCCTTTCCAGAATCAAATGGTCATCCCCTAAACTTGTTTTCCATTACAATCACAAACAAAACTTTATGTATACAAATTAATGACCTTTATTTAATAAGTGTAATAGTTATTTCACTCTTTAAACATATCATAACAAATAACAATAAATAAAAAAGACACAGTTTATAATATATGTACATGTAAACATGTATGTACATATTTGAAAAACCCATTTATTGCCAAGCTCAGTATAAAAAAGTTCTTGCTATACAAAGTCCATCTACACAAAAAATCAATGAACATCATAGTCCAGCCTTTCATCTAAAAACTCAAAAAGCCACAACAGATGATTTCCATGAATTGGCAAAGTCTATCAAAATATATCCAGTGGTTAATAACAAAATTCATATTAAGTCCATCCATATAGATTAATTCATATCAGACTTGTGCATCATAAACATCATGTCTCATCTTTGATGATGATGAAAATGAAATATTAGGTTTGTCATTAGCATTATGAATATCCATATCTATCATGATGAAATGTGTTGGCCTCGTCCCCAATGGAAAAATCTAAATTTACCAAGTGTGTAAAATCCACCATCCAGCAGGCCTTGTCCATCAAGATAAATTAATATTGTCCTTGTCCATCAAGAGAAAAAAATTCCAAATCATTCTACATGCACCAATCAAACTACATGTACAATGTACATGTTATATTCTTGTTAGTCATAAAACTACTACATGTAACTGGCATTGTTCATCACACGCATCATTCAACACAAGATTTTCCTATTAAATTGTCAAATTTCATTAGATTTGAACTAATTATAAAATACAGGTATAAGTGTTAACATAATTACAGTGGCGGATCCAGGGTTTCAGGGTGTACCCCCCTTCCCATCCCCTGATCTTTTTTTTTAAATTCTTCCAATCTACGGACCTTAATGAGCAAATAATAACTCCCCTTTTCAATTTCTCTCCATCCGCCCCTGTTAGTGCTAAATATATAAAAAATAAATACACATACATACATGTACATTGTATATACTGACAACAACTGACAAAAAAAATCAACATTTTATATGTAAATCAATGAATTTGAGATATTTCTATATATTACTGAAGTTGCAAGTACATATGATCACTGTTGAGGGTAACTTAATGTCCTTAGTAGTATGTGTATCTTTCAATAATATACACTACATGCAATTCATATTTCAAGAAAAAAAAAAAAAAAAAAAAACAGAAATAAATCAATCTTTTAAAAAAAAAAATCCATTTTAGTCAAAGCAATGAAGACTTACATGTATAAGGAAATCACATGTTGCCAAAAAAATTCTATTAAATTAATTCAAATCATGACTGAAAAACGCTACATGTACACAAAAAATGTACATTACATGACTGTACTTCTTTTTATTATTGTTTTAAAGAAAGTTACTTTTAAAGACCTACATGTAAATACTGGGTATGAATAAATCACTAATACATGTACTTAATTTATACCACATTCATATTTTGATGTTGTACATGTATGGTGTTAGACATTTACACAAAGTAATACTAGTATTAGAATTTTTGATTCTATAAAAATATTTTAATGTGCTAATTTTTCACAGTCCTTTGCTTCAAAATTCTCAACAACTAGCTGGAACAATAGAGGACTGTGTAAGATTCAACTAGCCCAAAACAAGAAATGTACATATCATTTCAATAGCCCGGCTAAAAGCGATTTCAGTTTGTAAACAAGAAAAATCCATTTATTTAGAAACATGAAAATGCAAGTATATACAACAAAAAGCTAAAATTATTTTCAATGATGACACATCTACTAGATACATGTACATGTATTTGACAATCTTGATGAAGACCAACACTGATTGATCAAAAAATGTAAAATAATTTTTAAAAAATCATTTATTTCACACTGTACTCAATATGAAATTACTGTACTATTTCAAAGATTTGTTAGTAAGTTACTAATGATCAAATTTTTGTAATTTTGTTCCAGGATAAAAGTAGAAAATTCTGTCAGATATTGTTAAGATTTCTGAAAATGAAGTCAAAAATTAAAACATGATTCTTTTCTTTTAATCAAGTTAATTATCACATGAACAAATGTATGTTTATGTCTGACAATTAAGAAAAATGTAGAAATGTCTGATATTATTAAAATTTCTTTTGGAAAACAAACCTTACATGTAAAAAATAAAACATGTTTTCTTAACTTTAAATCAAATTAATCTCAATAATTTGTTTATCTCAGTGTTGGTGCTCCATCAAAAGTAAATATCCTGACCACCCTCGCCTGATCAACAACAGTGAGATGATGGTTCACTTTATCATAATGTACACACCGAGGGCCTAACAACCCATCATCTCCACTGACTACAACTTCATGTTTATCTCCATCCCTTGAAATTAGTAATAAATTATGTTTCCCATTATCACACACAAAAATATTGTTCCTTTCATCCATTGACAATCCTAGAAGCAGTGATATTCCACAAGGCCCTGACATCGTATTCTGACCCTTGAATGTGAAGATAACTCTGAGGTCAGAATCTAGGACAGTAACTGTGTTGTTGTTGTAGCTAGGACAGGTATAACATGTCATATTCTGTTGCCATCTGTGTCTATATATGAACCACCATAAACAGTCTGGTCATCATGGAGTTTGTCTATTTTTTTTGTATTTATATTAATTTTTCGGATCCCTACCTCAGGTACACAGAAGTATAAATGTCCATCACTATGTGTAATTCCAGTGACTTCACTCTTTATCTGAAGTGGTTTAATAATTTTACTCCTGTCTACATCTATGATGGAGATTGTTTCTGGGCCAGGATTAGAAACAGCAACATGGTTCTCATTGATGACTGTTACATCGCATACTGCTACTCCTCCTCCATTAAATCTGACTGATGATTTGTGTTGACCATTACTGTGTAGTATGTTTACTACACCTTTGTCCTCATCAGTCAACACCAGGAGTCCATTAGGCAGCGTACAACAACCACGACACCAACCTTGACGTACTGTAAACTGTTGTGTCAGTTGTCTGGGGAATCTTGTCTTCACCTCCGCCTGACCTATGTTTGGTTTGTTTATGTCTATATATGTTGTTTGTTTTTCTCTTGATACTTTAATGTCACACAGAGTTTTTATTCCAAAAATTGTGTCGTCTGCTGTGATGTTTTCATTCATTCTATGTCTTATTATCCATGGCTCCTTTTTCCGATAATTTGTGTAAGATTTCTTCTGATTCTTGAACTGCTCTCTCCATTTGTTTTGTTGCAATAAATGTTTGGAAATTTGATGCATGTTTCTTAATGAGTTCCTCCTGTCCCAATAATTCACCAAGTTTATTTTTATTTGATTCCAGGATTTTTGTGGTGGCTTTGATTTCATTTACATTTTCATTGACAACTGACTCTAAATCTGATAATGTTTTGTATTCTAGTTTCTTAATTCGATCAATAAGTCTTTGTGTTCTCTTTTTCACCTCTGTTGATAGTTTTTTCTTTTTTTCCTGTAGGTTTTTCATATTGTCTTCCCTATGACGGATCGCATTCACGAAGATTTCTTGAGTCGATTTCATATCTCTCCAAATATCTTCAAAAACTGCTGAAGATTTTACTTTATGGATGACATCGTCTATATCTAGGGTATCATCACATTTTTTATGTGACTTCAGCAAATACTTTTTGCAAATGGGGCAGTCATGAGACCTACAGTAATATTGATATTTTTGCTCGTGTTCTTTGCAGTCGAGTTGATTTTTGTGGATAAAAGATGGCAATTTTAGGTAATCTTCGTACGGTATGGTGCTATGGTCCTTTGTTGCTTTTTGTACTCTGTGGTGCTCACTACATGTTGAACATAGGGATTCCTCACATTGTGGACACCATTCTTCAGGATTGCTGGTCTTTTCTAGTAACAGGCAGATGCTGCAGCTTTCAGATGCCATTTTTCTGTAATATAAATAGAGAACTATAGGACTTAAATTCTTACTGCTTAAAATCAGTAACATATAGTTTAGTATAATCCCTTTTTGGATTTGGCATTGGTTATATTTTTTTGTATTGACGGTGGTGGTCAAATCCAAAATAAATATCTCCAGCACCGAATAAAAAAAAACATAAAACTTGTTACCAAATGTATTTTTTATTGACTTTTGAATGAGTTTAGACCTTTCATACAGTGCGTTAACCCTAACGGAGCATAGTGTGGGAGGTGTTAAATTATCATATCTAGGTTAATCTCATACTGATGATCAAAACACTAAGTCTCTAGACCTAATTTTGGTTAAGTACATGTATATCAAACCCCTGTTCTTCGTTACAAAAACTAATCCAAAGCTCCAAAGGTGTGATTACACAGGACTCTGGTTAAAATCAGTTACATACAGCTGAGCTGCGAAATGATCTATTATTTTGTGATTTGGCAGTGGGGATACATGTATTTTTTTTGGTTTTGTTTTGACGGCGGTGGATTAAGCTTATTACCAATTTTTTTTATCAACTTTAGAATGACTTTATATAAACCTTTCATCTTTCAACTACCATAGACTTTTTATGAGCAACTGGGTGGGTGTTTCTAGAAAAGCAGAGGACACTTAACCTACTTTGTATGTATTATTTTAGTTACATGTACTGCATGTTTTTTTGTGTATGTCTGTTTTCCATGTACATGTATTGTTTTTTGTCCCTGTATTACTTTCTTTTGATTACTGCTAGAATCTTGGTTCCCTTGATTACTATTCATACAGTGGGTTAACCCTCATGGTGCTGAGTGGTCAAAATACTAAGCCCCTTGACCTGACTTAGCAGTTACATACATCACAGTCGTTTGAATTTTAGTGACAAATAGCAATATTCGACTCTTTTCTTGCTATTTGTCACTAAAATTCAAATGAGTGTGCGCACATGTATATTAAGCCCGTTTTTCGTTAAAAAAAATCCAGTTGTGATTGCATAGGTTAAACCTACTCCAGCAATGCCAGAGGCCATCTGCCAAGCTATTTTCTGACGATGCCATTCGTTGGGGTATGGGGGAACGGAATTCCAACTTCTTAAGTTGTAGGAGTAAGGTTATACCTCTCGGGAATCTCAATTTAAGTACTGTCATGTCTAATCCCTTTTGGGATCGGTGGTGGTCAAAACAAAATAGATCTCCTGCACCGAATCCCAAAAGGGATTATTGTCATGTCTTAGTTTGGCACAACCGTATATATCAAGTTTGAAAATCAACACAGTTATTGAGGGACAATATGTTTGTATGACTTACAGACATGCAGCACAGTCAAGGATTTAAATCAGCGGTGGTCCTGCACCTTTCAGACCGACGCGGAGTTTCTGTTTCACTGATGATGACGTATGTTTGCGGGTCTCATTAATTGGCGACAAGAGGTGACAAAAAACGTCAAGAAACAACAAGTCAAATAGCGCAAAGAAAATTTTGTTTTCATTTAAATAGAGACATACCATTGTTTATTTATATGTTTGATTTAAAGCAAAAACAATAAAACAAAAAAACAAAAAAAAAACAAAAAAAACAAAAAAAAAAACAAAAAAAATAGGGATATATTGTTTTAAAAACCATGAAAAGAATATTTTTCAGGTAAAAATGTGTAGATAAAAGGTTGTTTGAAATATTCCAAAATGATAGTAGCATCCGGAAGATTTTTTTCATTAAAGAAAAATAATAAAAAAAAGAAACAGATAAATCAACAAAGTTATGGGAAAACTGACTTCAAAATATGTTAAGAAGATTCAATTCTCCCATTTTTTTTAAGAATAAGGCATATCGCTCAACTTGGTATTTTTTTTTTGCAGTTTTCAGATCTCTCTAGTTAATGACCCATTTTATCATATATTTTGAACTAATTTCTTCTATAACAATGCATGTTGCTATATTTTTTTCTTACATTAAAGAAAATATATAAACAGCTGCGCTTTAAAGCGCATGATACGCCCGTTGTCCTTATGTTTTTAATGAATTTATTTGATCAACTAGAACTGTGAATACCCCCGCCCCCAGAAAAGTAAATAAAAATGCTCCAAAAATTTGGCACTATCAAGGCTATCTCAATATTAACTAAGTTTGTTGTCTTGATTTTTCACCCATACATTTCTATCTTGTTTAAAACACACTTTTCTGACAAGGTTACCAAGTACCTTTTATATTTATTAGTCGATCATTAACAAATGGTCTGTTTTAAACAATTTCCAACGAATAATATTTCGTTGGCCGTTTCCGGTCTTTTTTAAAGAGTAAAACTTCATAACACGGAAACGTAAAATTTGACATTTATACAAAACGAAAGGGAGCCTACGTCAATAGCAAACTCCGAGGCAGCTCCAGTTCCGTACCGTTGACGTTCCTCCACTAATCACTGCATTCGGCTTTTTTCGTTTGTCGAACTTCGCCGAAGTGACCTCCAAGTTGAACTCGGGTTGCCAGTGAAGCCAACATGGCTGACGACGTTACAGGCAATACATCCTAGCTTTAATATTACGATTTTGATTGTATGCAAGAAATGTAAAGTGTTACGAATGTTTGACGGTGACGAATATTCGTTTTATAAAAATCTTTAAAAAAAATCAATTATACAGATAAGCGTTCTTGATTGAATACAGCACATGAAGCATCGTCTGCTCGACTCTAATGCAATAAATAGTAGTCCCGCCAGTGTTAAATTCAATGCCAATTTATAATTCAGTTTTTTGTCATTTAATTTTATTATATTTTTTCTTCGTATGACAGATATTATGCAGCAGGCGGGTAGCTATTATTTACTTGATTGTAAGTATATAAGCTTGTATGGTAGACTGATTTTTATAAGAAAATATGGCCTAGTGAGAACCTGTTGAAAGTCTTTAATTTTTTTTTACTTTGTTCTGCCAAGTTTATAATATGGCTAAAAATTATTGCAAAACCTTTGATATGAACATACTTGTATTGATTTCTACAAAATGTAAATCAGTGGCAGATCTAAAGGGTAGCAACTGGCCCCCTATCATTTTAGCAAGCATGAAATCAAGCTTCGCTCTGCATTGAATTAAATTTACATCCATCTATTAGAAGTCCTGGATCCACCCTTGTTTATTTACTATTGATAATGAACTTAAAAGTAAATTGTGTCTTGACAGATTGTCCTAATTTTGACTAGAAAGTCATGTAAGAGTATGTAGTTGGTCACAACCTTGAATAGCAGCATGTGACCAATTTTTGTAATGTTTCTCTGTTTTAGATACTATAGGAGACAGGAGTGATGAATATTTCTTGAATGACTTCATAATAGACATCAATTTGTAAGCTAAATTTACATGTTCATATCAAAATAATGAAGTAAATGTTCAAAGCTGAATATACAGAATTAGTTTGATTTGTTTGTACAATGTGTTATGTTTCTTAGATGTTACTCTTCTTAAACGAAGGAAATAAAGACATATACAAATGTATTCACGTATATTGTCTGTTGATCTGCAGTCCACTATTAACATACTCCTAAATGAAAGTAAGATTTTGATTACAAGTGAATTCTTCGCTTCTGAAATAGAATTCTTTACAATTGAAGGAAGAATGATTCAAATTTCTCAACTGTTTTATCATTTATCTTGATTTGAACCAAGTTAAATATTTTTTTCGATTGCTTCAACTCAAAAGAATACAACAGCGAATATTTCCTTTTTACATCAGCCTGCATTCGACATGCAAAGTAAAGAGGGTTGAACAGGTCTTGTATTTCGAAATATTTGTAGAACAGTCTTATAATATTACACTTTGAAAGCTTTAAGAGCAGAATGTGTACAATATTGAAATTAATATAGTAATGTAAGTGTACATTTTTTTGTAGGTTTCAAGGATCTAAAGGTAACACAAAGAATGGAATGATGATTGAATTAGCTGTTGAGTTATTTCGTTTTGACACCAATTGACATTTCAATGTTGTTTTTTTTTTGTGAATGCAATGCTTATGTTATGTTAATGAATGAAATGGATGTAAATTTAGTTTTCTTTGTGAAGGCAATTGCCATACTTTACAGATTAATTGTAAAATGAAGAAAGTCAAAGTGTAATTAAATCAGGACTTAATATTTACTTGAATCTTTAAATTCTGATTGCCATTAGACCACATAATATGAATTTTACTAGAATCAAAGTGGGGCCTAATTCCTAAATAAATGGTTCCAGTAACAATCTCTAAAATCACTAACGTTGGGCTTTACACATCAAGGTTTAGACAAGAAAAAAACCATGAAATAAACTCAAAAACAAACTCATTAGTCTTAAAACATAATTCTCTAATAACACATTTGAATTTGGGAATGCATTGTAATGCCCTTTCTACATTTTTACTCAAATCGCCTGCACTGAGTCAAGTTTCCTAGACCAGACTAATTGACCAGCTTACGGAGGTAGACCTAGGTTAAGGGACATAACTCATGAAATCAGTAATATGTTTGTATCACATTCAATTTCACTAAAATCTTTCAAGCTTTCATTTGAAACAGAATGAAATCAGTCCAAGTTACTTTGACGCTTACGTGAGATTGTTATGAAACGGTGAATAGAATCGTTCCTATGATTTTTAAGAGATGTGTCCTTTACCCTAGGTCTACCTCCATAAAATATAGATCCAATTTAAGTCAAGTTATTGTCTGCACAGTTTCTGGCCCATCACAATATTTCCTTCCAAGACTGTTATATAAATAATTCTATAGAATGCTTACCAGTACATGTTTCAGGTCCACAAAATCAATACCAACCTTTCTTGTTTGAACAAATATTCAAGTAATTGCACGAAGACAAAGTATCCACAGATGACGAAAGTGCTATACCATCAGAAATGCAATTTTTCTCCCCATCATATAAAAAGTATATGAGCAATCTTGCTCTACTGAAAACTGGGAGCATAGACCCTGTACACTAACGTCATCACTATATGTAATCCATCATTTTCGGTTTCTGTAATTAAATTCTACAGAAAATATGGTGTAACAGTCTCACAAAATAAATTAAGAAATCCATATGAATGTTAAAAATTTATATTCTTGATTTTATAGCATTACAAAAAACTTAAGTAGCACCCCAGCTAAGGATCATGCAAAATGTGATTCATAGGTAAAAAGCTTACATTTTTATTTTTGATATTTTGTTTGAAATGTCATAGTAAACAGAAATTAGCATGTGGTTTTTCATATATTCTGTGCTCTTAGGAGATAAAAATTATATAGAATGCACTGTAGATTTCAAAATTAAGGGAGATAACTCTGTAAATGACGCTGAAATACAATAGAACCTACTGAATTTCCAATGTCGATTAACTCCTAAGAGCAGGCAGATTTTAATGAATAATTACACATTTCATAGTATAGACCCATAAAACAACTTCATTACAAAAATAAAAATATGTAGCCTTTTTTGGGGTGTATCACATTTTTCAGATTTTGCATGACTCTTACAAAGACAGCTTCTTAACATTTAACCCGATGGTCAAGGTCATCTGCAAGAAAAAAAATGGCCCTACATTAATAATTATAAAACCGAAAACAGGTCTTAACCTGCATCATAGTCATATATTTTTCTGCACGTTAATACAATGTATAAACACTATGCAAGTTAAAGAAAACTGTGTGTTACAAATCATGTTAAGTATCTACAACAACATTTATTGTATAAAAAAATAGCTAACTTCATGAGGTAAAACTCAAAATATTATTCATACTACAAAGGCGTTTCACAGTGCATGGGAAATTATAAATTGTACAGCACACTTTAATTACATGTAACAGGTCATACAAAATAACCTGCAGCCATTTTCACAAATAATTGTAAGTGTGGAATCAATTGTAAGTTTTAACATCACAATACATTCCTTCATTTTTCTCTCAGAACTTACCATTGATTTTACACATACTCATTTTTGTGAAATTGACAGCTGCTTTGGAACAACTTACACTTATATTGTAAGATTCATCACCATCTTTTGATAAATACAGGCTTTTCCCTTTTTGACTGCTGACAAACCTATGCACTTTGGAATAATACACAGAATGGCTGGACATAGATAATTCAAATTAAAACTCATTTCTATCTAGACATATTAAAAAAGTAACTTGTTTTTGCTGTGCATTTTTCATTTATTATGCAGATAGTGCCAAACTGAACAAAGTTGGGGTAGTGATTTGAGATGTCATCACACATTAATCCTCTATTCAAATAACTGTGCTGATCAATAGAAGAAAAATATTCAACCATACACAATACTGTTAAAGTACTTGTATTTGTGGTTTCCAATTTTCATGGTTCAGGGGAAAATGATAAGTTCATAAATCATTGATTTCATGGATTTGAGAATTGTCAATGGAAAATGTCCTTTTTGTTGGGAACCAAAACCATGAAAATTGGTACCCCACGAACAATAATACTTTCACGGTAGTTGATTTAAGCTGTGAGAATGAGCTGACCACATCAAGAGAAACTCATGTGTTTATTTTGTTGACATTGAACTAGAGGTCTGCACGACACAAATGCTTCCACTTGCAGTACAATTTTTTGAAGTTCAATGGGCATTATTACATACAAAAAAAATAAATAAACCAGAACAGAACTCAACATAAGCGTGTTTAGACACAATATAGTATAAAATTTGAAAATTCGGACCAAAAAACAAAAGTAAAATTAACTTTTGCTAGAGTTAAATAGTTAAATTCTACAAAAAGCTATTTTTCTTTAAAATCCACAACAGTTGAAGCAATAAACCCCTAAAAATCAATACCAATAAAAATGTTATATGAATAAAAAGTATAAGTAAACAAGTTAACCCATGTACACCACATTTTTAAGAAAAACCCTTTTGTTAATAGTTTTGCAATCAATGCATGATAAAAACACAGATCTTGAACTCAGTTCATTTGGGACAAGTAAATAAACAGTATTGATTTTTAGTAAAGGTAAGTAAATTCACTGAAATTTCCTAAGTCTAAGGGATGTGACTTCGGAAAAAACATTCAATGGTGACCAAAGTGAAACGTAATCTTCAACTTCTCATAGCAAGGCTACATACAAAATATACAATCAACTGATAAAAGCACTACAAAAAAGTGTAGAAAACTGAAATTTTCTAAGTCCAAGGGCTGTAACTTCTGTAAAAATCATTCAAAGGTAACCAAAGTTGACCTTAATCTGTAACTCTTCATAATAAGGCCACACACCAAAAACAAACTTATTTGGTAAACGCATAACAAAAAAAGTGCGGAAAACATGAACGAACGGATACACAGCATTTGGGACCCCTCGAGACGCGTCTTGTTAAACAATAACTGCTTTCTATCAATATAGCACAAATAATAAATTCAGATGAAATAGAAAAAAAATTGTCTGTTTAAAGAGTGCCAAGCAAAGAACTTTGCGTTTGATCCTTAAAACTAAAATAAAAAAAAAATTAAAAAATGTAAATTTCATAGTAAGAAAAACACATGCAGGTATATTTATAAGAAATTTGATTATAAAGAATGCAAAATCTGACCAAAAACCTACAAAAACTATATGACCCTCTGTCATATACAGAGCTTTTCAAACATGAAAAAACCTATACTCAAGTTATCATAAATATAAAAAAGTTGACAGATAGCAATAATGACGAAGACGTGATATTACCTTATTTTTTCATCTTTGTCATAAAAAAAAATTTGCTTGTGATTTTTAACAAACAACACTAACTTGTGAAATACTGTGGTTCATATTAATTAAGACTTACCAATAAAAAATCTATTTAGAATACTAAAAATTAATATACATACCTGGAATTGGTATTCAACATAATAACCTACAAATTGATTTGATGTTGCCTAAGACAAAAATTATAACAATTTGTTCAAATTACCAATTTATTAGACAGGTAATAAATCAAATATAATCATACTATACAAGCAAATGAAAATCAATTTGTCAAAAAGTGACATTGAAGTACAACACATAATAATAATAGCAATATTAAGTTGTATATGAATTTTGATACATCTGTTGGGGAACTATGACTCCCATCTTATACCCCCAATCATAAGTAAAATATCAGGCAAGTCCAAATTTTCTTTTTAAATGAATAAATTCAATGCTGTTGCTACTTTTTTGTTCATGGGTACATTTAAACTGTAACAAATACTTATGTTCATTGGGCCTATTGTTGCAGCTGTGACACTGATGTAGATAAGCTGCAGATATCACAAGTACAGGTAAGTTTACAAATAGAACAACACTCGCATCCTTTCATACCAGAAGACTTTTTAAATCCAAATACATTTAACATATTCTCCCTTAGACAAGTCTTACAATTACAATAACTAATCAATTCTGGTGTAATGCCAGGTAAGTTTTTAGAAACATCACCTTTCCCATAATACAATATGGCCATTCCTGCCTGTCCTCGTCGACCACATCTCCCAATTTCTTGAAGATATTGAGAAAAATTGTTACTTCCTTTTGTAGTTTTCTCAAAAACAAAAGACACACTTAGTTAATTTTAATATCCCAAATAGGAATATCCATTTCAATTTTAGGATCAACTAAAGTTTAAATGTGAATCAAAACCACGAAACTACAAAATTGGAGGCACAAATACCAAAAGACAGAAAATAAGAAAACTGTAAACAAATAGAGGCTCCGTTGATGGTCTCCATTTAACCATACTTTTCAGATGATATACCATTATAAATTAAAGCATACATAGATGAAAAGTATCAGTTGATGGAGTGTTGCAATGTACATAGTGCTATTAATACTCTTTTTCAATAAAATACACTTTCAATAAGATGAAAATGTAGATTCTTCCAAACAACAAACATCAAACACTTTAAAACTTTGATTTACTCACCATTTTTCAAAAACATGACACTCGTCAATGAAGACAGCTTTAACATTCCTTACAAAACCAGCACACTGTAGCAATTTTATACCATTTGGATTTGAAAAAAGTGATTCAGGGTGACAGTAAATTACCCTGAATTTGCCATACATCATACCCTGAACATCACAGTTACAGACATTGTCACAAACATTGCAACTGACACTGCCAACCATGTCAATTTTACAAGCTGGAATACATCTAAAACATATAATTAAAATAATATGAGTCAAATTGCAAATTTTATTTACATGTCTATGTAATTGATACAAACCCAACTTGAATTACTGGACACATATCAAAACATTCTGTTTTGCTACATGTACATGCAACTTGTTCCTACTCTACATCATACTAGGATACATCTATGCAGATAACATAATTTGGTTGACTGATGATTGTAGTGTAGTGTGTTACTTGCAATTCAATACTGTGTAGACATTTATACATGTACCTAGCAACATGTGAGCTCTATGTTTATTACTGTATGAATCTTAATTTCCCTTCAGATTCCCAATTATAATTATGAAAAGAGATGTATAATACTAAAAAGAAATAACAGGCGAAATAGTTAAAAATTACGATTCAATAAAAACAACTTTTCTATTTCTTTATCGTTCTAAAAAAAAAAAACCATCCATTTGTGATACTTGGATACACATACAATGTACATTTGTAAGTTATAAGTCATAAAAAATGTGTTAATTTTCAAATCATTGATACTTAAGTTCTGTCATGGGTTGGAGTCAAATATTATAGTAATATTATACTATTGTGTAAGGTTTTCCATAGCTTAGTTATTGGTCTGAGGCTAGTATTATTGGAATGAGACGTAGACTAAGTTCAATATGGTAAGCTGAGGACCAATAACTCATCCAATATGGATGACCTTATGCAATTATACCTTTACAGACTAATTAGTCCAATACGTCATATTGTCCTAAGCGAATATGGCTAAATCAAGTATTGGCCACTTTTATTTTTTGTATTAAATTGTCTGTTTTGATCATATTTAGGCTAATATTTGAACGTTAATCAATTACACATATTATTAAATAATCTGTAAAATCAGCCCTAACATGCTAACATGGATCTGATAAATAAGTTTCAAGTTACTCATAATGACTTCTGGACCACTACAGCCTATCTGGAATCAATACATTGTTCAATACAGAATTGGTCTATGACACTTCATTACAATGATTAAGATAATAGGAAATAGGCAGCATTCATTTCTAGTGAGCATGAGACAGTCAAAATTTACTTGATATGGGGTCACTTTAAAATCTACAAAATACAATGTACAAATAACAATATGAAACTTTCTTTTCTCCACTGTTCAGTTGATATCCTCTGGGTGTTCAAGAACCAAACCAATCTTGGAAAAATATTGTCATGATTGAGTTGTCATCAAAACAAAGCTTTCAAAGATAGGAAAGGCAATCATTGAGTTCGTTGTGCTGAAATTCTGTCATGTACATTTGTTTTTACATCCAAAGTTACATTTTGTATGTGTAAAATATTCCCACCATCCATTGGGGACTGTAATATTTCCGGATTCTGTACAAATTATGAATCATGGAAATATTAGCTGAAAAAATGATCAGACCCACTAAAGGAATGTGATAGGGGCTAACATGGGGTAAAAGTCTACTAGGTTGTCATACTCCAAAATAAGTGAACTTGTAGCCTTAAGTTTAAACACCTCAACAGCATGCAGAGCATTTTTAATAATGTATATTTAGCTATATTTAAATTCAAACTTTTTCTAATAATTTACAAAAATGACATTTATTAAATTCTTTGCTTTGATGTAATTTTCACAAATTATGTTACAACTGAATAAATATTGACAGATTGTAATGATCATGAATACGAGGAACAGTAACATGAAGATAAAAACAATAGTCTTTTTCACTTACTTGAAAAACAAAATTGATTTCCAATACACTTCACAGCGCATTCAACATTAAACAGTTAAAACTTTAAACCAAAAGTTTATACATGTATTATCGAATGGGAAAAAGTGCTCTCATTTCCAGGGGCAGATTCAGGCAAGGGCAGCATGGGTGGTTAGGGGTAGATTTTGGTGGTTTTAGGATGAAGCTTAAATTTCTCGCTAATTTTACCACTAAAGTAAAAGATATCTAGATTGCATCCACTCTAGAGGAATATTTCAAGAGTTTAACCTAAAAAAATTTGAACTGTACACTCTACTCCCATCTAAAATCCTGGATCCACCCCTGATTTCATATAGAAGTGGCACATTTTAAGCTGATTTGAGCTTGATTGGGAGGGGGGTTAACTGAACTGGTAAAAGGGTACAGCCTACAGCCTGTACAGGTGTGTGGCCCGAAAAATTTTTACCCCCCCCAAGTGGGTTGCCCTTGTTATAGGGGTCTGTATTAGGTAATGAGCATTCCCACAGTTTATCTAGTTTCGTATGTACATATGTAATACAAGGTTTTCAACATTACCTTGTTTTTAAAGATGCTAACTGGTCATTTTGTATGATGTTCAGGGGTGTAACAACCAAAGAAGCAGCATTGGAATCACTAACTACAAATGGAAAAGCCTGATAAATCAGACTTTTCCCATACCCAACAGGTAAATTTAAAATCAAATCCCCCTCTTCTTCGAGAAGATACTGAAGTGCATCCCTCTGTAATTCTTTCAGATGCACACCGAAGTGGCGGAAAACAACTTCATCCATTTTAACCTTGAGACCGACGTACTAAGTCGTGAATGTGAAACAAGTCACACAAAATGTAGTTCTTTATTCGCTACGACAATATTACACTAAAACATAAAAATACATATCAAGACAAAGCATTTCAAATCAACAAAGTACCAAAAATATTTTGATACAAGATGGTACACAAGTTCATCCGATTTGTTCTGCGTAGGAAAACGTGTTCGATTTGAACACAAATTTCTTCAAGCCGGTGGCAGTGGTATTCTGGAAGGGCAAAAGTAGTGCAGGCCTGGAAGAGACCAATGCTCCGGACTTTGCGTCAATAGAAATGCACAATTCACCAAAGTTTCAATTAAGTTGGTGAAAGCGTTTTCGAGCTATTGTCCGAAAACTTGAAAAACTCCCTTTTAAAGTAAAAAAATCATAAGACGGGAACGAAAAATCTGAAATTAATAAAATTCGAAAGGGAACTTATGTCAATAGATATGAATGATTCACCAAAGTTTCATAAAAGTTGGTGAAAGTTCTTTTGAGTTATTGTCTGAAAACTTGAAAATACCCCCTTTTTTCAAGGAAAAAAATTCATAACAAGGAAACGAAAAATCTGAAATTTATAAAAATCGAAAAGGAGCTTACGTCAATAAATATGAACAATTCGCCAACGTTTCATTAAGTTTGTGAAAGCGTTTTTACTCGGAAGTCACGTCAGTGGTTTGAGAATGACAAAAGGGCTTCCGGCAGATAACTTCAAGGACGGAAATGCTTTCTTCAAATTAATGCGTGATTTTCTTTTAAACTTAGAATATTTTACCGATATCCCAAATGAATGATATTTTAAACATTTTAAGTGTTAATTTTAAGCTAAATATTGTCGCTGGTAAATCGAGACGCCAAGCTATTTTTGCGCTTGGCCGCGTAGTAATTTCAAAGAAGATAGTTAAGCCAATAAAATTTAATTGGAGTTATCTCTCTTTGGGTGGTGTTGGATTTTAACTACGCTCCGTGAATGGTATTATAATCATTAAAATCATAATCATAAATCATTTTATCAAGAAGGGTCACAATCAACATCATCAGCTGCCTTTTTTCAAGTATAGGTTTCAAGAACGTAAACAAATGCAAAAATCTTATTTTCACGATATTAGTGTACATCTTTGTTTTGTTTTGCTGCAGGTTGCAAGGGAAATATGGATTCAACACCAAAACATTCTCAAACCTGAGTCCATGTCATGACCAGCACTCTAGTACATTGCTTAAAAAATAAACATAGGGAAACTATCTTGCAGGTTGCACGCCAAGCGACTACCGAGTTTCAGCACTTCCGGTGCTTTGATTGAGTTGTTGTCCGAAGTGTGGACGACGGACGGACGAACAACGGTATACCATAATACGTCCCATCTTTGATGGGCGTATATAAATCACCTTTTCTTTGAATCATACCACTGAATGTTGAATCCAATTTCCTTTTGTCACTTTTTCCATTGTAATATCACATAAAACATTTTCCCCTATTTTTATCAATTTGAAAGAGCAATCAAGGGAACCATCGTTATAGCGGTAATCAAAAGAATGTAATCTAGGAAAAAAGACCAGACATGAAAAACAGGTCAAATTGAAAAAAAAAAAGTTTTTTTTTAAATCTTAAATTTGTATCAGTTGACTCCCATTTTGTTTTCTAAATTTTTCTAAAAATAATTAACTCATTTGTTTCTACAATTATCTGATATTTCCTATGTCACTTTATTTTGCCTTTAACTGAAATAAATCTTGTCGCTTTTCTGGACATCTTGACCTCTCGTCCCTACTTGGCACCTCTTGTCACTAATTAATGAGGCCGAACATCAGCTTCAAATTTTCAGTTCTAGAAAACTTAAACTATAAATTTCTGTGTGAAACAATTTGTTATAGTTTGCCAAACAATGTGATATTGGTGTTATCCCACTTGTCCTGCATTTGTTAATTACAGGTAAAATATAGGTGAAAATTTGTACAACTTTGAACAACTTTATTCAGAAAAACACTCAGCCGTAGTTCATGCTACGGAACAGGAGCGAATATATATATACAGTTTACAATGGAAACGAAATGAGTAGACAACAGACAATATTTTTAAATACACAAAAACAAAATACACTAATTCATTGTCACACAAATGTATTGAAATTCAAAAGTACATTTAGCCTTATCATCACCGGAAATTATACCACGTGGTTTGTATTTTACAACACGTTTATAAGAGAAAGTCAAACTCTCATATAGGTTTAACTGATTAATGTGACAATATGTGTACTAGTATACAATTTAAAAAAATATATGTATATATGGGATTACTGTGTGCCTACAAAAGTTTTGCAACTTTTGCGATGAAGATAGAAAGGTTAGTCAATAAATTTGTGTTACAATACATTATCATTCCATACAATTTATTAACATTCGGATTGGCTGTATAGTAACCTGGAATATACTTATTTCTAAGTTCGGTTACAAGATCATGATTGCACAAAGCAACATAATGAAACTCATCCCCCAGACCTGTTCGACATAAAGTGCAGACCCGTTCATGTTGTGGTGTTCCGTACCATCTTCCTGTTTCCATAGGAAATTTTATATTGCATGTTTGAAGTTTACATATAAATGTTCTGTGATATTTTTTGAGTCTCAGTAAGTATGGCTCGAGACGAAACTCAATTTTAAACTTCGAATAAAAATTTCCTCTGGACGAAGCATCAATATCAGAATACCATTTCTGTATGAACTGGTCTTGTAAGATCTGTTTCACATGAAGTTTAAGAAAATTGATATTAACATTCCCTTGTATATTCCAAATTTCACTACAACCAATATCATCAAAAATTGATTTTATGTAACATATCCATTTGAAAGATCGATCACCGTTTTCATACATATTGAACATAAGATTATACAATTTACCAGATAATTTATACATATAACATATCATTTTAAGCTTGATGCTGATTTCAATAGGGTATCGTCCTAACTCTCCATACACCATAAAATTTGGAGTAGATGAACGGAGATTTAGGATTTTCTTGCAAAATTGAAGTTGAATTTTTTCTATATTTGACTTATTTTCAAAGCCCCATATTTCTGAAGAATAGGTTAAAATAGGGGCTACTAATGAGTCAAATAATTTCAATTGCAAATCTATGGGAATACTTATGTTATTTACCTTGTAATAAAGAGCATAAAGAGCTTTTTGTGCCTGCTCTACGTGTTTGTTTCTGGACTTATAAAAATTACCATTATAATTGAATATAAGACCCAGATAAGTGGGAGGTATGTAGTTATTAATTACCAGTTAATTGCTTGTTTATCGCAACAAATGATCAAAAGGAGCTATCTATAGTCTGTTTTAAATTGTGTGAAAAGGTAGCCACATTCAAAAGGTAAAGTCTGTAAAATATATAAATAAAAGTCAAAAACTTCCTTTAAAATTTATATATTTTGCATTTTGGTTTACGTTTTGTATGGAGTTACCATTATAATGCTATTTTTTTCTTTGTAAACATGTAGGTTGCAAAAAATTACGCAAAATATATCTAAATATTTTATTTCGTACATAAATATAACAATGAAAATAACAAATGTTTACATTTGCACTACAAATATCATTTATAAGTACTAATACATCACATTGTTTTCATGAAATGTTCATTGTCACACAAAATGTTCATTATCACCTAACCAAGATGTATCAGACGAGAGGCGGCGTCAGCATACTGCACTACTGTCATCTCATTGTTGTGAAGTCTTTGTTTGAATT
The DNA here is from genome assembly GCA_037379345.1 of Perna viridis. NCBI lineage: Eukaryota > Metazoa > Mollusca > Bivalvia > Mytilida > Mytilidae > Perna > Perna viridis. The sequence continues at coordinate 27,822,159 of CM074523.1, forward strand.
GTTGTAGTCTGGTGTCTATATTGCGGTACTTTCTGCGTTTTCGTGCTGGTAGTCCTCCAGTGGCAATCTGAATGATGTTTACTTCATTGACAGCTTGAATCTGTTTGATGTGTTTGATGAACAAGTAGATGTTTGGATGAGCAGTTTGTATCTGTTTCTTTATCTTTGAGTGCCATCCTTCCAAGTGATTTGTTGTTCTTGGTCCATCATGACTGAAGTGGTTCCATATGTGGCGGTCTGACTCTACCCATTGTTTGGTTACATAGTCGGTAAACGGAGTCGTGTCCATGTTCACATCGGCATTGTCTAGCTTGTTCAAGGCATTGAAACATACATCTTCTACACTTTCTTGCGGTACAAGTGGTAATACAGCTGCTCTGCGTACTAGTGTTGTGATAGCGTCAATGTCTCTGTATGCAATCTGTAGGCCAGTGTGTTGAGTCTTTCTCCAGATACATTGTGTAAAGTGGAAAAAAACAACCTCTTAGTGTAGCACCAGGAAATACAGTCTTAGAGGCATTAATAGTTGCAGTTTCAAAATCCACCACTAGAGTTGTTGGTTGAAGCTGAAGTCCAATCTCTGTACATTTGGCTTTCACAATGTTGAAGAATCTGGTGTAACTTTTGATCATATATATATAATATCTTATAACATTTATTTATGTAATAATTTTTTTTATTTTGATATTTACAGTAAGTTTTTTAAATAACAAAAATAAATTATTATACATTATTTTTTTGTACATTAGTTAATACATTTTTTTTTAAATTATTAAATATCATTTTGCCTTTTTTGTTGTACTTTAGATACAGATTTATTGCCAATTAATGGAAAAGACTATAACACTACCAACACTTTATAAAAACATAATTATCTAATTAGTCCAAAAAAATTGCAGGACAAGTGGGATGCATGTTTTTTTACAAATGTAGGACAACGGGGTATATTGAGTCACGATCGATAATATAGCTACTTGTTGCAGTTTGTGTTAATGCATCCAGGTACAATTATAACACAGTGTGTCAGAAGTACCTGTAAAGTCCGAAACGCACTCAAAATAACATCAAACGAAACGAAAAACGAAATCAAAAGAAACAAAATATAATTTTTAAACGCAAAATAAACCACTTTGTTACAAAAGGCTAGCATAACCCCAAAAGCAATCCTGACGTATCATCCACTGTATCATGTATTTTTATGACGGTTACCGTCTCGTAACATCGGAAGCTCGGAGATGGCAAATAAAAATGAAAGTCTGCATAGACGACGGCATGGACATTTTGATAATGCGTTTTTCGGGCATTGTGTCATTTGTTTGTCTGGTGTTATTGCTTTTTGCAATATTAATCATTCGATTTGGCTATTTCGGTCATAATTGTAGGAATTATATCACAGGGGCTTCCTCCCACTATCAAATATGCAGCCCGACTGTATATTTTAAGAAGTATTTGGTGGTGATACCTGTGTTTATTTATTAGGTTGTTTGCAGGGCATCAATAAGAAATAATTATGTTTGATTTTACTCCAGGGGACGAGTTGAAGCGAGTTACACCAAAATCTAGGATCCCCCTTTTCTTGTTATATACTATTCAGACTGCATATGAGTTAGTGGGAGCAAGTCCCTGTGATAATATTATAATACTTTTATATCGTTTATATTAATGTATGTGTCTCTTGTACTAGGTCCCTAGAAACTGAGCGCTTTCAAATGACACATAGGTGTCTATGAAATAACTTGTAGCACTTGAGTATGAACCTTAATTTTCAACTGAGAAATGTAGATTGTTGAGTGTAACACGTGTAACACGTCGATAAACATAATTGTGACCTGAAAATTTAAAAACTGGGAATGGTCAACTAGTAGTTTATAATTCAATTATGCATCATATCGGAGATTTTTAATGTCCATCGTAATCAGAATGGTGAATTTAAAAATAAAACGATGAGTTTAATATTATTTATAACAATAAGCTTATGTTAAGATACGTTTGAATTCGATTCCCGTACTTTCCTTTTATTCCATACTTTTGCAATACGACGATTTTTTGGGGCGTAAAAACGATCGATATAAATTGATTCAGTACATGAGTACTTTGATTCTACACCATGAATCACCTCTACCATTGGCAGTGTCTGAATTCCACGTGGACTGGTACTTGAATATACATGTATTAATACTTGTTATATATGGATGTAACGTGTGTACATGTGGCTGACCTCATTTTGTATTGATATTTAAAAAAAAAAACAACAAAAAACAAACTAGTCTTAGACTTAAAGTTTGACCTTTGACATATTTATCAACAATTATGAAATAATAAATTATGGACAATATAGGAAGATGGTACAATGAACTGAAGTGAAAGCTGAATGGAAAAGTAAATCTTACCCTTTACTGGTCAGTATTCCCAATTAGTACGAAATTAACTTCTATGAACGTCAGCGAGGAAAACGCCCTGTTGGTATGGTATGGAATGTTATCTTTTTACTTACTGATAGAACTCCCAGATTATACACGATTGATTGACTTTTAAGTGGTATTATTTAAACAGTTAAATAAGTGTGAATGTTTTAATATCGTGAAATTCTTAATAGCATAGCGTTATCTTTGGAATGCCAACGGGGTCAAAATTCTTAATCCGTAAACTGTTGATTTGTAACTTCTTGATTTGTAAATTGTCAATGTGAAATTCGTAAATTATCAATTTGTAACTTGTGTGTAACTTTCCATTTTGTACATTGCAAATCTGTATATACAACTTTGAAAATCTTCATTTACAACTTCTCACTTCGTGATGCGTTTTCCGAGACTTGTAAATCATCAAATATTCTTAATTTGTAACTCGTCATTTTAAACTTATTTTGGAATCGTGGACAAATCGTCCTTCGTCATTCTTCATTTGACAATGTAATAAACCACGTAAGATTGACATTTGGTAGTTCGTAATCTGAAGTTTTGTGACGTGAAACATGTCGATTCGTGAAATGTTACATTATGCTTAGTTGCATTATATGTGGACGATCATTATGACGACAGATGGCGCTCGGGATTGGAAGACAAAATGCGGCGCTGCTGTCCGGAACGGAAATTGAACCGGTTAGTCTTAAAACAGGACGACCATTTTTTGATACTTTATTGGCTTTAACTTTAGTTTCACTCAGTGTAATTCAAAAATTTAAAGTGATTTCTAAAGAATAATAAAAGTGCTTTAAAATGGTTATAAGTTGTTTTTTTTTTTTTTTTTTTTTTTTTTTTTTTTTAAATATCAAAACAATAAAGCGAAAATCTTGACAGGACGAACATTTTTTTTGACAAGAAAATTGCGATAAAAAGGGCGACACACCGATGAATAAAGTTCATCATTGATCAAATGTGTTACGTCTGTCAAATTATGTTTAGTTAATCTTAAAACTTATAGTAATAGGCACATTTTGATATAAAAACTATTTCATTTTCAGTCAGTTAGGTGGGAAAACCGTGACAGGACGGACTTATTCTGTTACGTGATTTGTGTCGTTTTTTTACGGGAGTGCGGTAACAATACATAAAATATCTGGAATTTATGTAATGTCTGTCAAAAATATTCATCATATTTTTAAAGCTTATACTTTATTTTACATTTTGATGTGTAGATATTTGAAATTGAATTAGAGATAAATTGAAAATCTTGACATGACGAACTTATTTCGGGAAAATCTTCATTGTCAATTGTGTTTTAACTGTTGTGGGTTGGGAAACATTACATTTGCGAACTTTTTAGTCCTTCGTTTGCGAACCATTGTAAACTTAACATTTGTGAACCAAATGATATAAAATATAAAATTTTGTATAGACTTTTAGTCCATGGGCTGGGAGAGTCCACCGTGTACCCCCCACTTATCAACTTCATGGTGATTTTTAGATACCTTTATACTTCCCATTACCGACTCAATTTGTCGCCAAAGAATATTCTCCGATTCTTTTTCAGTATCAGCCTGTATTTGTACCCCACTGGGTCAAAAAGCCAAGTTTTTGTGACTCAGTTGTTTGATCGTCTAAGTCTTCCTAGGATAGCACGTGTGAACAAACTAAACATGTTTAGGTATTATCATGTAACCCAATGTCGCAGCTTTCAAGTGATACCCATACAGTTGCGGTAAAATGAAAATATGTACCCCTACACCACCGAAAAATCGATTAAATGGGTATATTTGTCAATGTCAAAACCCCCAGAGTATTTATGCTTCAGTAAAATATGGCTTATTTGGTATTTTCTGTCTAGCATTATCATAATTTATAATTCCGGAGTACTTTTGGTGAATTTTGCCGATTTTTGTAGTCAGAGTTTATCCAAAAATAAAAGAAAATGGGATTTTCGAATTTTCCGTAAAAGTCAGATAACTTCTACTCTTTAAGTTATTGCTCAACTGAAACGTCCCAAATTTGGTATCATTCGATAGATAATTTTATTTTCCACATAAATAAACCACAAAAAAACTAATTTTCAAGATTTGTTTTCTTCAAAAAATGGTAAAATTATTACCCCTACCCCTAGAAAACTGGTCACAGTATCAAACAGAATTCACATTCACACCATACCAAGAGTGTAATACTCATATTTTAAGCATTCATAATTAAGACGCGTATTTATTGAACAATCTTTTTGACTGTTATTTTGTTGGGGAGAACTCGCTCATGGTAGAGTCTGGTGGAGTGGTGGTGTTATGTCTAGCATACATGTAGTTTTGTTTTGTGTTCGTGGCCCATCGGACACTGCATGCTCTCGAGGCTGGCCAGGTAAATAAAGGTATCAAGTTGTTTACTCTTTATTAAAGATCTAGAATTCGCCGATTCAAGAGTTTAGCCTACAACACCAGGGGCGGATTAAGGCCGGGCGTAGCGGGCGTGCGCCCCCTAAAACTTGCAAAGCATGGGTTGTCAGGGGTAGATTTAGGCGGTGTTATGTTGAAACTTTAATATCTCGCTAGTTTTACCACAAAAGATATCTACATTGTACCCACTCCTGAAGAATATTTCATAGAATTAACCTCAAAAATTTTAACTGTGCGCCCCTAATCTAAAATCCTGGATCCGCCCCTGAACATAGATAAGAAAAAGAATTGAATATCTTGTTCCTATTATAAAAGCACAGCAATTTCAGTTTTTCGATATATATTCGATAAGGATGGATCCAGGATTTCAAGTTGGTTGGGGGGGGGGGGGGGGGTGCGTACTTGTAATTAGAATTAAAGACCAAGCGAAGCGAGGCAAGCAAAAATAATTTCATGCGAAAAAAAAGTTTACTCTTCTTTAGTGGGCCTACGGCTGATGCGCATTTTCCTATTGCGTATATATAGGATTTTTATTGTCGACATAAAATAATTCAAAATTGATTTTCACAGTCGGATTTCAAAAAGATTTCTTGACATATGCACTAAGGGCGGAATTCGTGTTAAAACTTTGTTCTTTCATTTTTGTGCAGACAAAACTGTAGGTATAACCAAGGAAAGTTGAATCATAAATGGTTTTCGATATCTGGAATTTTAACGGCTTGGATTTTAGTCTTCAATTTTTAAGATTTTGAAAGGGGCGAATTGCACACTTTCGCCAGTATTTTCACGAAAATGACAAAAGTATCCAACGAAAGGTTGTTTCTAACCCCACTGCATATACTGGGACCAATATTACATGTTTTTGCCTACGCTTTTTCGCCCTTTCCATTGGGGATTTTAATTGAGTCCAAGTTTGCCGTTCTCACATTCATATCAAAGAAGCCAAAAAGGTTTCAGATATGAAAAAGAACAAGTTACTATGCCCCAATTCACCTGCCTCTCGAAAGGCCCCACACCCCTGATCAAAATATACCCGAAAACATGAATAGTACTGTAGGCATCCTCACTAAGGCCTAGAAAATTTATTTGTCAGTTTAATGTTTCACTGGAAGAAAAAATAGGGTAGATATAGGTAGATTAAATTATGGACACTTATGGTAGGATGTCTCGACTTTAATAGTGCTCAACTGAAAATTGACAACTTAGCATCATTTCATAAAAAAAAATGTGCTTGAGTAGAGAAAAAATAGCACAGGTAGGGTAACCTTTAAAAGACGTATGTTTTCTGTGGTCTAAGAGAACAACCCATTACGCAAGCTTAACCCTGATAATGTCGTCCTCTAGAAAGAATCAGACATTATTTAATTTCCCTTAATGCTGCATTGCCTTCCAATTTGATATCAAAATTTCATTAAGGGGTTTAGAAAAAAATTGCTCTTATGCATGTAAAACCGTTATGGTAGATTATCTCCCTTTGCAGGTTTGAAGAATTATTTTCTTCTTATACACTTCTATTTAAGATCTGTTATCCAGACTATAATGCCTAACTTCATTAGAAATGTTTTTGAAATCCATTGACTACTTGAGAAATTTTACTTGTGGTGCTTACAACCGGAAGTTGGACAGACATTGGATAATTAATAATCTACAGAAAAGCAACTTAAACCAATCATAATTTAATGAGATGACTTCATTATGGTTGCCTTGTAAGATAAGTTACTTTCATAAAATTATATAAAATTTTTTTTCAATAAAAGTTCAGTCTTTTAATACTTTTCCATTGTTCTAACAATCCAATGGTTCCAGCTTATTTTGATCCTTATGACTGCTGTCAACCTACAAATAAATAGCAGTGCACTCATTAAACTAGGATTTAAATAGTTCAGTTATTATAATACAAATTTATGATACATATACATACACTCTCTAAAGTAAGATACAAATATCCTTTTGTACTCTTTATATCCTAAAACCCTGTAACGATATTTTTGTTTTTCTCTCAACATTATATAGATTAAATTGTATTTCAATATAGATGAACAACACATGAACATGAATACACAATATTTGTTTACTTAACAGTGAGAAATGATGAGCCTTTGGCAGGCATTTATAACAGGAAAAACCAATTGACTTTTGAAATACAAACACACCAATATATATATATATATAGCAAATGATGTGAACAAACATTGATATAATGTGCTAAACAAAATAAACCTTGAACTCAAATTATGTCCCTTTGCAATATAAGCCACATCCTTGATTTGATGATGCAATTTAAAATCTCAGTGTTAAACTAAAAGTTAAATATTGTTGTCAAGTTAGCCTATATTCTAGATACTAAGTTTTAGGCAATCAATAAAAAAAAGCAGAAAGTGGAAAAGTCAGAAGTAATTGTATACACTATACACTAAAACTGGAAACACAATTTTAATATGTAGGGTTTGAAAAAAATTTATTCTGCATAAAAACAAAATTTTTATCACTTCTGCATCTGAATTTGCAAACACAGTGTAAGTATGCACTTAATTCAAAAGGGAGGCATACACATACATGTACAGTGTATTCAGTGAATCATATTATAGTATAAAAATATATGTCTAAATATTTTACTGAAGTAGCATAATATACCTTAAATTAGGGAATATTGAGATTTTTTTATTTTGCAAAAATGTGACTAGAACATTCAGGTACTAAATCTATGACTTACATGTTGTATTTATCATAAAGCGTTCTCTACAAGGGTAATAATGCTGCTTGGTTTTCAGACCAATGTAACTGGTATCTATGGAAACTTTAAATAATCTGCTGAAAAAAACATACAAAGAATATTTTAGAAATACAGTTAGATTCAGCATATTGAAGATTTCAAAGAACTCAATGTGTTAGAAATCAAAACAAAGTTTGATTTTATCTCTTTAACATATATGAGAACCAAATTAAAAACAGGGTCTCAATTTTTAATTTGAAAAACAGGCTATAAACCTGTCTATCATAGAGTGTAAAACTTTTTGCAGGCTACAGATTGAAAATACTTTCCACTAAACATTTTATATTTTATAGCGAAAGCTATATTTTTATATAGCCTAGCTGGCCGAGTGGTCTAGGGCGCTGGACTTCGTGCATATTCAACTATCGTGAGGCCTTTACTGCCTTTCCTCACTACTAAAACAAAATATGTTATCGTCCTTGCGGACAAAGCTTCAAAAACATTGTATTTGTTAGTAAAGCCCATTACCTCTATCATTATCCTCTATTATTATGGACTTGGACATTAATAGCAACATCTTAGGTAATGCTACAAAAGGACCGTACTACTTTTGACAAAGATGGAAATACTAAACAACAATAAGCCCTTCATGTCTTCTCTCAACATCAAAACAAAATGTGAGGACTTACCATTCATGTTCTTCTATTTGGTGTTTTCATCTTAAATTAAAAAAAAGGAAATACCTTTTACAGTCAGTGATATGCAATATCCATTTTATAAAGATCAATTCTATGTATTGTTTCTATCCAGACGTAATGTTTACATTTTTACGTTTTGTACATATAAAATGTAAACTATTTTCTTTTTCTCAAAACCGATCCTTATGTGCAGAAGATTAATGGTACAGAAAAGCCCAACGAACAAACGATGCTTAGCCATATACACATCTGTATTAAACTTAAATCCATCTTAAATATTGTAGAAAACCATGCATTCATGACTGTCCATTCCTTTATATTACTCTTTCATATACTCAGTTGGAATACCGACTCAAGAGCTTTATACATCATTGTCACTCTACAACAGCGGAGCTCCTAGTTACAGATACATAGGAATTTTAATGGATACATCTACCCTAAAACCTGAGATAAAGGACCCTAAAGAAATTATGAAGTCAGCCTCATAGTTTGACCTTCACTTAGAAACCGATTTAAAATGAAAACCCATGACTTAACTATACAACAAAAGCGATGATTTTCAACTTTCCATCATCTGTGGCGATATGCCTGCATCACCTGGGTATTAGTTTTTATTACAACTCATAAATAAAGTCAGAACTTGCCGAAAATATGCAGACCCCTTGTTTCATGCTTACAATTACCTTCTTGAACAGTATAATGTAGCTACAAAATTACAGTTTTCACTACAAAAAGTTTCTTTGTCGTCCTCATAAACTCTTGGATCGTTTTGTATATCCATCTTACCGTGAAAACTGATTTTTGCCCGTTTACATCATTTCTCTTTCGTCTGCCCTGGACAATACATTTAATTAGTAACTTGGCGGGAGTTTCGATAAGAACAGAAATAACTTACTCTACCTGTGCACCTTATCTATGCTCATAGATTTAGTGGAGCCCAAGCTCATTTACTTTCGTTTATACGTATTATTTTGGTTATTAAATGTTCTTTATTGTATGTGTATATCGTCCCTGCCTTGTCCTCATCCTTGGGGAATGTATTCTTTTGATTTCCAATCGAGTCATAGTTCCCTCGGTTACTCTTTTTTCTCCAATCTAAGTCAACCGAATCAAAAACACTTACTATAGAGTATGTGAGTCTTGTCACGTGACTGATGTTTCATGAGAATGGGTCCTTGTCTACATTCAAATGTAAGGAGAGTCGTCATTAACGTATCATTAGGTTCAATATTAAAAGCACAATATCTTTTTGTGGAAAAATACTGATAAAAAAATGACAAATATCTACTATTACAGGACAAAAATGATGAGAAAAGCATAAAATAGAAGATTTTGCATTGTGATGCAGCGTATTGATTTATCGGAAGTAAGCAATAAAATACAATTCGGTCTTCGGATTTCAATACGTTTTATATCGAAGATTTCGGAAGGGAAACTGAAACTAGAACGAGACTTACAAACACTATTGCAAAGTGTCAATTTCAGGTACAATTTATTTAATTTGTGCAACTTCATGGAAACTGCGACTGATTAAGTGGACTGTAACATTTCTGAACAATGAATAAATGACTTAAGTGAAACATATGCAGCTTGATTTATTAAAAGACTGCTACTCAACTGTTAAACGGTTTTTCTTTTTTTTTCTTTTTTTTTTTTTTTTTTGTAAAGATTAATTTTCTGTATTTGATGATGCCTTCTTTTTTGTTGACATGTTAAGTCTTTGTAAGAGTTATCCATTTGGTTATGGTACCAAAGAGACATGTAACTATATTTATTTTATTAATTATATGTAACATTATATGTTCTACATGAACAAATATATTATCTAGAATCTTGGTTTCCTTGATTTCTCTTTTCTTTCACCTAGAATCAGTTTGGAATGTCTAGAGATGAAAACAATGACGTTGCTATCTAGATTTTGTACATTTCTTCATGAACTGTTCTATGACCAATCAGCTAGTGGCTGTATGACCTTGACCAATTATATAAAGGTATGAGTAATAAAACATGATACAATTGATACAGTTAATATTCTGTAGAAAAGTAGCCTTAGAAAAAGTAGTCATAATGTATAATGTTCAGGTTACTGAACGACAACAAAGTCAGACCCCTTTATCTTATACATAAGCGACCAACAACTAGCCCAGTCCTTTAACCAAAGATTGAAATGATAGTCCCAGATTTTCATCAAGGCCTTTGTAGATCGGGGACTTTCAAATCCAGAAATTGTAGCCAGGTCTTCAATCCATACTAACCAATTAGTTCTATCAACAGCCCAAGAAACACCACGAGATACCATTTCTTTTATCTCCTCGACTGGTGGCAGTTTAGCAGTGCCATCCAAAACGGCGCGAATAAATAATGCCTGATAGTCACTAGCTGGGAAGTAAGGAATTTCTCTGGGCAAACCCATGAAAAATAGAGTAGAATAATCAACAGGCATCACACTCTGGTATAGGTTGCTGACGATGTTATCTTCTCTCAGTTTAATCATTCCTTTAGGGAGAAATGAAAAGTCGTATTTATACCCTGTACAATAAACAACAGAATCAATTTGAATTTCCTCTCCATTTTCCAGAATGACAGAATTTTCTGTAAATCTTTTCAAAGTCGATACTTTTTCTGTTATTCTGTTTGGAAGACTTGTCGTTAATGGTTCTCCTCGGTGGCACACATATACCTAAGATAAAAGGTTATATTATTTTCAATTTTGTGTGAGGGCTATAGTTAAACAATTTTTAAAAACCTGAAACTGCATGTCAAAAAACAATCTTTTGATTTATTTACTGCCTCAATAGTTCTCTGTTCTTACTAGTATATTTATTGTCATTTTTCTATGGCTTTCTGAAGTCAGTATATTTGAATACATTTCTAAAATACTCTCATTGTTTCACTCAGTGTAATCTGCTGCCCATTTCATAGTATGAAATAACAATCCATTTCATGTCGGTTTCCATGCAAATACATCTGACATTTAGTATCTAAACCAACACTAACAAATAGTATGATGATTGAAAAGTATATAAATCAAAACATTCCTTTGTTGCTTAAGTCATAATGCCTTTACTTGAATAATATTTCGAAGTGTATAGATGCGCATACTATGGCCAAACAAAACAAAACGATCTATTCATTTGACATGTATAGATTGAAATAGGTTTGACAAAGACTGGTCAATACACAGTTAGTATTTCAGTTTTGTCAACGTACTATTGTTTCATGTACATTGATTTCGTTGTTTATATACTTATCAACTCCTTTTTAAATTTTAGAAAAAAAAGATTATTATGATCTTTATAAAATTTTAAGTCAAATATTTGAAAGCAATTTCAATTAGATATCAATTATACAATAGTAAAATGTACCCCTTCTTGTTCAAGGCGGAAGACCGAGGGTAAGGCACACCATTCTTACAAATCATTGGAGGATTTGTATTCAGCATTTCCATCAATCTCATGTAAGCGTCAAAGTAACTTGGTTTCAAATGAAAGCTTAATAGGCTTTGGTGAAGTTGAATATGATACAAACATATCACTGATTTCAAGAGGTATTCCCTTACTCCAGGTATGCCTCCTTAATTTGATAAAATTATTTAGTCTTACTGGGCATTCACAACCACACGGAATGTGTAACCAAGGAAATCAGACTCCGTGCAAATTTTCGGTCATGAAGAAAAGCATAATATCATTTTACTTAAGTTCCTTACTAACATATTGTTACCCGGTCATTATGAAGATTTAACCAAAAAAAACCAGTCAGTATTACCGTCATAAAATTGATAGAATACCTGCTTTGCATGTTTAGCCAGGTCAGCGGCTATATCTATCGCTGAGTACCTCTGACCTAATACAGCTACAGTTTGCCCTGCGTAAAATTCTGGATGCCGATACCGGATGCTATGAATCACGTGGCCAGAAAATAAATTCTCTCCTTCCACCTGAGGATAATTTGGGATAGAACAATTCCTGTAATGCATAAAATGTTAATGAATAAACACCAAAATAATTATATAGTAACACTCTGTTGCTCTATAATGATATACACCTACTTTTAGCTGTTGCAGATTTACATGGTTTGAAAGAGAACATGCATTCTTTCACAAGAAAATTTGGCACAGGAAGATCGAACATTTCTTGGCAATGTATGATAATTGATCGAGAAAACGGGTGATTGATTAAAGAAAAAAGAGTCAATTGGCAGCTTTTTGTGGTTTCATACATTGTAGGTGAAATGTAATATTTCTCTAACTCGGTGGAACTTCGTGAATTTGACCTTCGAGTGTCTTGTTCCGCACTATATTAGATTCTTATATAGTCAGGATACCTTAAAGTTTTAAGTATTAGTCTGTGTAAGAATCATGCACATTCTGTAAAATGTGATACACCTAAAAAAGACTACATATTTTTATTCTTGTTATTAACTTGCTTTATAGATCTATATGATGGAATATACAATTATTTATTCCAATCTGTCTGCTCATAGGAAATAATTTATATTGAAAATTAAATAGACGAACAAGAGTTATATGAAATGCCACGTGTTACTTCCTGTTTACTATGACATTTTAAACAACATATCAAAAATAAAAATGTGTAGGCTTTCCAACCAGGAATCACATTTTGCATGATTCTTATGTGGAGTTCTACTTAAGGTATAACTATAGAAGAAAAGTTTTCCATTTGTTTACTGCAACATACTTTTAAGATTAGAATAAAGTAACCCAGAAGACACAAAATAAACAGAGAACAATAGGTTCTTACATGAGTGAAGACTAAAAATAGAGAAGTCTTTCACGGCTTTGAGAAATTCTAGGATTTTCCTAGAGTGGATCGTAGCAGACGGATTAAAAAGATCAAAATTTTCTCAAACGCGCATGACCTCGTCCTACACGGGTCGTTTCAACTCGCAAAGGCCGATGTCCGGTAGAATGCGTGTTTTTTGCATTTCTTTACATCTACAATTTTTATTTGCAGACATAAATATATTAGTTATATTTTCATATCATATTTTCTAATGTTCCGCCGCAGTAAAACATAATTTTATAGTCTCCAAAATTCCAAAAGTGAAGCACGTTTAGATAGCTTAAGATATACATGGAACTACGGTACGCTCGTAACGGACTGACCTAGTGATTAAACCTGCATACGTTTCTTGCAGAATACTACTAACATGATTAACTGCGTAAAGAATCTAAAACAAACAGCTCGCTGTTTCTAATTTGTCAACATGTAAAAAAGAGGGCACTAATATACCTGAATAAATTAATTTCAGAAGTCTATTTGAAATAACCTCAGTTTCCGTGGTGCACGCTTAAAGATAGTCATACCTTAAATGGAAAACTTACACAAATGATTTTGAAATATCTGGTCAAAACAAGTGTTCAATGATATAAATGTTTAGATATTTTATATTTTTTTTAATGCAACATATTATGAGACAGTTAGATAATGTTATTATTATAACGTTTTTTGTTGTTGTATGCCTGTTTAATTTGTTCTAAAACGTTTGCTTAGATATCCATCATCCCTTAGGAACCCCAGCCCTAGGACGTTAGTACAATTGACAATTCGTTTCTGCTGATAGGTTAACCTAACAAATCAACCTTTCGATTGGTCGGAATATACATACCCATTACCGACAATAACAGCGTCGAATTCTTCTGAATGAGTGTCGGATCGTTTTCTTACATCACCATACGTAACCAGCCATTTTGTTGTGTTGTCGTTCGGGTTTAAGGGCTTCACCTCAATCACCTCTGTACAAAACTGAAAAAAAAACAAAACTCTACAGGAGGAATACATTTGAAATATTAGTAGTAAAGTTTGAATGTTATGATTAAAAATGATTCTATCATAGGACACTTTAGCATCATATGGGCAATAAATGTATAAATAGACATTTATACAACCTTGACTATATTTTTTAGTATTTTATTACTGTTATTTGACAGTTTATGACATTCGGCGATTATTATAATTTACAACTGTACAAATCACCTGACAAGAGTGTGTTAATACAATTTGTAATACAATTCTGAATGATCAATATACTAATTATTGTGGGTCAAAATACGCGCAAATTTGATAGGAAAAATATTAGCATACATTGTAATTAATATTTCTTATCTAACCATTCATTATAACATACGCTGGATTGTGATAAGCTGTTGGAAGGTGGGTGCTGAATGTGTGACGGTACCAAGTGCAACCTATATATGTGATGGGTAATTAACATTAATACAATGTTCTAATGTTCATTTTGTACCTCATACATCCTAGATATGGATTATATCTAATTTCTTGATTATGTCAGTGTTGCTGTCCAATGTCGATTATACTTAAAGTTCGAGATAATGGCATCCGGAAAACTCAAGAACACACAGTTTGTTTTGAACATGATTATTTTTTTTTTTTTGGAATATTTGAACCAATTACCATTAAAATGCTTTACGTATTTACTGAAATGATCGAATAAATCAGACCTAAAATTCTGATTGGAGGAGGGATTAGAGGGAAACAAATTTAAGGTTATTTCTTATGAAATAGACAAAAACACTGTTTTTTAAATACGGAAGGAGCTCACAAAAGAATACACCCGCTTTTCTCCACATATGAGCTATAAAGACAAGATATGAACAACGAAGTCAGAAAGGAAGTAAATGTATAGTTTTATATCGGAACCCACACTACACACTATATAAAGTTACTGTCTTAATATAAAGTGCTTAGTAATTGCAAAGTAAACTGCAACGGAAAGGCCCGGACGGACGATCAACCGAATGGACGGACATCAATATCTATATATACCCGTAAATTTTCAAAGCTGAATACATTTATCATTTGTATACATGCTACAGTACAGTGATGCCGTACCTTGATGTATTGTCTAAGATCACATCTATCTACAATGTGGTTAATATAGGCTAATATATCTCTGTGTGAAGGGAAAGATTTAAAGCTATCAGTAGGGAATCCTGTTAGCTCCATCAGCTGTTTCGGTATATTAGTCCTACAAAGAGTAAAATAACACCTTTTATTTACTGGCGTATCAGAAATTGTTTTCAAATACGAAATGGAGAGCTGATATCTATATCTTATCACCATTATAATTATAGTTTCTATTATTAATGTTATCTTTTATTTATTTTTTTCAAAGATTTTTCTAGCAATCAGAAAGCCGAATAATTTTTGAAAATGGATAATTTTTAATATAAATCGTATTTAGAATAACAAGTACTGTATTATAGGCCAGTACATAATTATATATTTTTATAGACCGTCTCTTTTCACGAGATTGACTGCCTCGCATGAGCTTGTAAAGCAAACAGCGAGTGAAAATGACAAAAATGATAATTTGTATCAGTATTTTATTAATGATGATGATTTTTTTTACATACTTAAAATAAAGCTATCTATCTGGGAGACTCATCACAAAACAATTCGTAAAATATTGTCATCGGCTCCTAGTTTGATATTGAGCCAAGTAACACATTAATCAACCTCTGAAAAACGCTTATTGATGCGATCGTAGTTTATTGAGTAATCAACCGAAAGTAATGTAAATTGTTATTATTTAATATTCGCCAGTTTTTTCTGTTATATTTGTTAATGCCAATGTATTTGTTAATCGACAGTTACCTCAGGTTACTGTAGACTGCTGATGTAACTGGTTTGCCAAAATCAGTCTTCTTCGTTTGGTCTGTATAAAGCCAAAGCCCACCGACATCATAATTCCTTTCAAAACACACCATTTGGAACTTTTCATCTTCAGACAACCGCCTTAGTGCCGCTATCCCCATGATACCAGCTCCCAGAATAGCAACCTTTTTTGGGCTTGTTAACATTTTCAAATTATCGATGTTTTTTTTCCTAAAATGAAATCACTTAAGGAATTAATTATCATTTTATCACTATTTTACCACAGACTGGCCATTTATGTTGCACTGTTTTACCCAGAGCGATACCAAGGGGATAGATAACGACAAATGATACTGATAAACTGAGTTTCAGAGATGTATAGGTTTTTTAAGTCTCGTTATAGTTTCACTTCCCCTTCCGGAATTTCCGATGTAGAACGTATTGAAAGCCGGAGACCGATCTGTACTTTAATATTTACTTTCGGGAAATAGAAACGCTGCATCACAATGCAAATTCTTCTATTTTATGTTTTCCTTAACATTTTTATCATACAGAACTAGGTATTTTACATTTTTTTATCAGTTTGTTTTACACATAAGGATATTTTGCTTTTAATATTGAATCCAATTGTATGTTAATGTAGAATTTTCATGCATTTGAATGGTAGATTAGGATCCATTAGATTACAGTACATTCTATATAATTTTTTATCTCCTTAGAACAAGGGTTATATGAAAAGCAAAAAAGGATAGTTTCTGTTTATTATAACATTTGAACAAGATATCAAAATATAAAAATATGTAGAAGTCCCAAACGTGAATTACATTTTGCATGATTCTTAGCTGGAGTGCTACTGAAATACTCACGTGGATAAAGAAATGGAATACATTCTGTACTTGATAATTTTATAAACTAGTATTTAAATCTAAAATAACTCGCTTGAATAGCGTTAAGGGACATGTTTAAGTTAAACAAGCACTATCCGTCTGCCTTCCTAATGTATCTGTATCTGAGGACGATTCATGAGGCGATACGCATTATATAATCTTGACTTTTATAGATGAGCAAACACTGCACAACATATTTTAATATACATTTCTTTGTAGATCTGACAATTCGAGACTGTCCCTAGCAAAATCCCGGTTTTATACATTAATATATATAACTTTGCCAAGTTTTAACAAGCTGGTATTGATTTTCAGATCAGTCAAAAGAATGTTTTGATAGGTGTGAAAAAACCCCCAATAAAATCGCATATCTTATAGTTAAATTAAACTTACTTCACTGAAAACACTTGTAAACGATTTTAGTCAAATCAATTTTAATGTGGAATGTATTATGCCTTTTTCAAATAAAACATGTTTAACCGTAGTGTATAAAAAATAATTATTGATGCGACAAATACTCCTCTTAACGGCCGATCAATACATTTACCATAGGGATAACTTTTGATGTTGCTCTTTAAAAAAAAATAAATGTTTTTTTTATAGAAATGGAACAAACAAATCTTACTAAATAAGACAATTTGTTATTTTTTTTTAATACCGTTCAAATTCTGGTTCCCTTGATTTCCTTTTCGTATCATTTGAATGATTTTAAGATTTGACGTTCAATTTTTCCGTTGAAATTAATAGCAAAGAAATTAGTGGCGAAACTATGCGCCACACGAAAAAAATATATAACTTACCTGAATATAAATGATCACTATAATTTATCGTGCTCCATGCAACGTATTTATAGTAAACCGCATCTCAATACATAACATATAGTAATTGACTGACGATAAAGTTAAATCCAGCCAATTAAATTTCTTTTGAGAAAGTATGATTGGACGGTTTGGTTCACTTCAGTTTAGTGGTCGTCATCATGAAATCGTGGACCATTATGCTTAATCCATCTGCACCATGAGAATCGATTTATTTGCAGTGTGGTATATTTCCTTTTTTCTTGTGTTTACACCAGAATTTACTTTGTATGAGCATCTCGGTGGGTGTTCCCTAGAAAAGCAACGCTTATCTTATATTCTATTGATTTCTGTTCGAATTTTGGTTCCCGTGATTACTCCGTAACATGGATGAAAATCAAACACTAGAAACATACTTCAAATTGATGAAGGTAATTATGTATGAGTTATAAACGGGGTTTACACTCACCGTAATCAAATCGATTTTTTCGGCGACAAAAACTTTCTCGATTTTTGCAAGCCTATCAAATCGAAAATCAATACCCTGCAAAAAGGTGGGGTGGTAGTTCCTGATCAGACATGGTACTGCAATTGATTTTTTTCTTCATAAATATACGCGAAAAATATTGTATCCACGAACTTTTTCATTCTTTAAAACCGCAAATGTTTACTGGAGCGAGAAATAGTTGGTTTACAGTAATACATATTTTAGTGCATTAGGCTTTTTGCCAAGTGAAATTTATATTAAATAAAACTTTTATTTCAATTCCTGTTATAATGTAAAATAATAGAAATTTGGAAACACCTTAAGAAAGTAAAAACAGTGGAAAAATAATAGGCGACGATTAAAAATTACAAGTTCTTTTCCTACTTCTTTGTCCGAGCATTTTGTATAGTGCACCATCGTAACTGAACGAAAGCTCCATGCACGGTGAGTATCAATAACCGAAAGGTAAGAAAATAATGTAAATGGAGCATACTGTACAATATATTCAAAACGGTTTTCAATTTTTATTTAGCTAATGAGAATCATGGGAAATTTTTTAACGATGTTTTTAAAAACAGTGAATCTATATTCGGTATGTAGTTAAGTTGAAGTAATTTTATTAGTGATTTGGTAGTAAAGTTCATACAGAACCTTCTGGAAGAGTAATCAAGGGAACCAAGATTCTAGCGGAAACCATAAGAAGGTTATCCAGGGACAAAGACCAGATATGAAAAACAGATTCACACAACAAAGAACATAAAGTAACCAAAATAATACGTACGAAGCGACAAAAGTAACTGAACACCAAAAACTCGGAGCATGGACCAGGTGCACCGGGTGAAATAAGCGTCCTATGCCTTTCTAGAAATCTAGAAAAAAAGGTATTTGAGTGGACGATGCAATAGAATGTGGCACAAAAAGGGATATCGTCCTCAAATATAAATTATTCTGTATCCAAAAGACTTTTGTTGCCACTTGGAGAGAGATTATATAAAACATTCTGAAACATTCTAGACAACACAATGAAGGTACAAAACTACGTGCTTTTTCATAATCAATAAATTACTATGCAAACTACTTAAAACGATCTTGCTTTATTTATATTTGACATATTTTATTTTATTCTTAACATCTAACCTTAAGATTTCACCGAATATAAGTTATCCTAAAAGTCACATATCTTAATATTATGAATTATTCAGGCCCTGAATGCAGACCATATTCGAGGTTTTGGTTGACATATTTCTAGTTTACAGTGACCGCGTTTCATTTTTCAAAAACAAGGTACATTGACCAAAATGTAGGACAAATCTGTCATACAGTTGTTTGTGTGTCTCCAGATGGGAATCTTAGCACACTCACGTCTGGTATGGTTGTTGTGTACGTCTGTTTTCCATGACTGATCTTTGTCCCTAGATTGCATTCTTTTGATTACCGCTATAACCTTGGTTTCCTTGATTACTCTTTGTTTTTATCATAGCTAGGTCTCAAATTCTTAAAAATAGTAACTGTAAATTAGTGCTGTGAAAGTCATCAAAAATATTTTTTTACCTTTTGGTAGAAAAAATGTTTCAGCTATTTTTTTATACTTATCTTTTTGTTTTGAAGAGATACCTTTATACTTAAAGGTTCCAATTAAAAATGATTAAGGGTAACACAGGGTCATAAATAACAAATTTCGTTAAAACCAATTTATTCAAAGAACGTCAGAAGAGGCTTTAGATTTGGATTGGCACCAATAGCTTATTTCACTTTTCTGTTAGTAGATACGCAATTTGTACTGAATCCGCTTTCCTACTTTGAAATAATTGTCATTTCAAACATTAATGTGTCTTATTGTTTGATATCAAATCTTTACCTCATTCCATGACACAAGTACGTGAAACTGTATTATTTCTTCATGATCTATATGTCCCCCAGTTTTATAGCACTAATACATGGAATACTATAATTTCATTATTATCTGCTTTCATTAATGTTTCAATATGGTTTTGTAAGTCTCGTTTCAGTTTCCCTTCCGGAATTTCTGATTTTGAACGTATTGAAATCCGAAGACCAATCTCCATTTTATTGTTTACTTCCGGGAAATCGAAACGCTGCAATCACAATGCAAAATCTTCTATTTTATGCTTTTCTTAACATTTTTATTATGTAGAACTAGATATTTGTCATTTTTAATCAGTATGTATACACACAAAAAAATTTGCTTTTAATACTGAACCCATTGATGTGTTAATGACGAATCTCCATGCATTTGAATTGGTAGATGAGGACCCATTCTCTTAAAAAACTTACATACCCTATTATCTTCCATAGTGTTATGTATATTTTGGTTCCTTGATGTGCTCATACAAAATGGCATCAATATATTACGCAATGCGAGTGTAGTATTTTGATAAAAATAGCTTTTCTATAAATCGTATGTTAATGTTACAATTCTGAATTTAGGCCGATATTTGTTTTGGCTGCAATATATAAATAACATATAGCTAAGAGGGCGATAGAGTTGTTTGTTACACCGAGAAAATCGTTGTCGTCTGAGGCGTAGCCGAGTGTGTCAATGCATTTCAAGAGATAACAAACTTTCTATCGATCTCTAAGCTATATATTATTTATTTTATTATACTGAATGTTCCATTTTCATTCATTTCAAAGTAAGTCCTTACAATCAGTTTTGTATGTTTGTCTTTTTTCTTTATTTTCTTCTTTATAATTGTTTTATTTTCCTTCAAGTTTGCATTCATTTGAAACTGTATCGGTGGTGGACCATTTTCCTGCTCACAAACATAAGTGTCAATAAAATAGGTTTTTGTGTATATAATTATTTAATCCAACTGTCACGTGAGTTTTTACGAGGCATAATTAAAAACAAATAAACATACGAACAAAAAACAAAAATAAAGGTCGTCAAGAATGAAGTGTATTCACATGTTACAGCAATGACATACATTCTCATTTTAAAACTTTCATTTCCAGTTCCAGCCTCGGTTACTTTTTAATTTGACAATACAGTAAGAAATGTTTGGGTACAGATTCGTAGTAGATTTAGTAAAATAAATACGTCTATTAATCGATGTTATATCAGTTATTAATATGGACTTCTCCTTTAAACGCAAAACTCGCTAAATTTGAACTGGTACCTATTTTGTTTTCCGGAACCAGATTAGTTTTCTACGCAAGGGTGATAGACAAAACACTATCACCCTCTGAGCCATGTGATAGACCAGAAAATTACCCTCGTAGTGAACCAATCCAAGTTCAGCAAATTGACATAAGGTATAATAATTACAAATATCAAATAAATATACGTTTGACATTTTATTATAATTACCAATGCCTACATTTGATTATTTTTTGTTATGATAACCCTACGTGTGCCATTTTGTTTTTGTTTTTTTTAATTTTAACCCTTCGTGTTCATTTTATTTTTACAACCTTTGCCTATATACGTCATTGTGTTATGATAACATATGCAAATAAATGCCATTGTGCTGTAATAATCTATGCCGAAGTTTGCGTTTGTGCTGTTCTGACATATGCTGAAGAGTGCAATTTTGTTACTATAATGTTATCATACCAAATTTCTAAGTTGTGCCTTTGTGTTATCAAAGCAAAAGGAATTGTTGCATACACAGGCAAAATTATTTCACATGATTTTCACATGAATTTCACATAATTTTCACCTGAATTGAGCAAGTAAACTAAGTGACAGAGTTCACGTGGAATTCGGGTGAATGGAGCCTTCACGTGAAATTCACACGAAATGTTCACATGAAATTCGTGTTAAGTGAATTTCACATGAAAATCATGGGAATTTCATGGGAATTTCACATGAATTTCATGTGAAGCTCGATTCACATTAATTTCATGTGAAAAAATATTTGCCTGTGTATGTTATCTGTAAAAGAAGTACAGATCCGTAATGTAGTGTTTATTTGTTTCAAATAATCGCGAGGTTTATTTTTCATTTTTAAAGTGATAAAAATGTAGACATAATCGAGGGGATATAAAACTGAAATTATTTTCAAACAAAAGTTTTACGTCTTACTGTGATGTAAAAAAATGCAGTTATAATAAAATATTCAATGTCGGATTATTCAATGATATAACGTCATCTTGTATGGGGACAGCACTTAGTTAGGCTTGTTTTCCATTAACCGGTAAGAACCAACTTTCTCTATTTCTACTTCAACTGAGACGAACCATAGGATACGAACCATTCATGGAACACGAATCTATGGTTCAAGTGGAACCAACCGTATAAGGAAAGTACCCCAAGTCTTTTATTAGCTGTTTATCCATGGTTTTCGTCGTGCACAAAAACGACGAAGTAATATAAAAGGTGCAAAAAGAAGAAATACTGGAAAAGACAACAAGACACACCAAAAAAAAAAAAAAGAAACACGCAAAGACCAATACAAGAACACACAAGAACTTAACAAATTAACACATTATCCGAACATCACGATTCATGTAAAAACCTCGGTAGAACTCTCGGGTGCTCTGGACAAATGAGCATGATATTAGAAAGACATCCATTGCGGTGCTTTTGTTTTCATTTCTAGTTCGGTGAAGAGGCAAATTATTCAGGATAATGGGGTCGCCGATCATTTTCAAAATGGATTATATAGATTTGAATTGAGGTCATAGTGATGACTGTAAAAACAATATCTGATAAATCAAGTTGACTTTGGTTTCAAAAGGCGTACAAAAAGAAGACATTCATCGTTTTTTAACTGTGATTCGAAAAATAACCGTGCTTAAGTAGTCTTTTCTGGTCTTTATCACACATTAAGGGTGCCTTTTTATATGGTATCCTTTTGAGTGTATATGTACACGATGATTCAGAAATGTTAAGAACCTAATAAGGTTAAAATATTTGGTTGATAAAGATATGAATAGATAATTTATTTGATATAACTTGTTTTGACATCATTAATACTTAAAGTTGCGTGTTCTCTAAACATTATTCAATAATGATTAATATAAATTCAGCAGACTGCGTGTAAACTTTATCTTTTTAACTGATCGGTAGGCTGATAAATTCAAAAGTCGTTTTAACTGGTTTAATTTATAATTGCAATACTATCCCCGTTTAAGAGGTCCAGAGAGGAAACAAATTCAATACACATACATATGGAAATGAAGTACAATATAAGTAGTTTTCTTAGAGTATCTTAAAGTATCCGACCCATAATATACCACGTGAATGCAAATTTAGGGAAGTCGATGTTTTGCGCATATCTCGTTCGCTCCCCTCATTTGTAATGAAACTACAGATTAGTCTTAAATAGATATTTCTTGGTTTAAATCACACTATGATGTGGAAAACTGTAAGATATTGGCGATTTATAAATTTATGAAATAAAACTGACGTTGGGATAAAAGAGGGTTGTTCTCCACAAACATCAACCCTGAAAATGAATTTAAGTATATGGAAAGGCTAGAAACTGTTGAAATTGATCAACATTGTGTAAGTGGAGGTCATTTTTGTTCAGAAGGTTCGACAGGATGTCTCTTTGTCACGGGATAAAAAAACTTCTGGGTACATCTAAAATCAATGCAAGACGTTTTGGCCAAACTACCACCTCGTCCACAGTCACACATAGCCATAGTTATCTAAAAGTATATTTCTTTCATCTGTGGCAACATCCCTTCAGCGCATGCGTATGGAGTGTTCATATCACAGCTCATACGTTATGCCAGAGATTGCGTAGAAAAGAGACATAGAAAATAATAGCAGTGATAAGACCTATACTGCTACCACTCTCTCCAAAGAAGAGATTGTGGAAAACCATAAATCTGTGCTATCCTCTTTTGGTCGATGATTTGATTTACCGTCTATGTACTGGATTCCTAAACTTCACAAGAATCCATACAAACAACGTTTCATAGCTGGATCTGCAAAATGTACCACCAAACCTCTTTCAAAACTTTTAACTTCTATACTCACAACTGTGAAAGAGGGTCTGCAGTCCTACCACAACACTTGATACTCTCGTAGTGGTATTAATTCAATGTGGATCCTGAAAAATTCGAAAGATCTCTTGGAGACAATCAGTTCAAGACTATTATCTAGATATAATAGCATTAAAACCCCATACTCAGTTAAAATCCCGACTTAAAACATTATACATCGTTGTTTTTCCAAAAAAACATGGTACACCTAGATACAAATATATAGTTCTTGGTAGAGATCCCTCATACTTTGTAAGAAATAATTCCAAATCATCTTCCAAACAGACAGAGGAAGATGTTTACAAAATTTTTAATCGACAACATATTTGTCCAGTGTGGTGGACGTGTTTTTCAACAAACGGTCGGCATTCCAAAGGGAACAAATTGTGCTCCTTTATTTGTTGACCTATTTCTTCACTCTTATGAGGCTGACTTTATAGATGATTTGATCAGAAAGACAGAATATCGCTTGGCTAGATCTTTTAATCTCAGTTTCCGCTCTATAGATGACGTATTATCTTTAAACAATCCTAATTTCGGGGATTGGATACATCGCATCTACCCAAAAGAACTTGAGATAAAGTATACTACAGACACTGTGAAGTCAGCCTCATATCTTGATCTACACTTAGAAATCGATGGTAAAGGAAAACTATTGACCAAACTTTACGACAAACATGATGAATTTTCATTCAGAATTGTCAACTTTCCTTTCATCTGTGGCAACATCCCTTCGGCTCCTGCGTATGGAGTGTTCATATCACAACTCATACGTTATGCCAGAGCTTGCATATAACTATGCAGACTTTCTTGTATCGCGCTAGAACTCTAACAAAGAGGCTTCTGGATTAGGGTTATGTTGCTACAAGATTGAAGTCATCACTTAAGAAGTTTTATGGTCGTCTTCATGAACTCGTGGATCGTTATGGTGTATCCATCAGCACCATGAAAACTGATTTATTCAACGGGTCATAGTTTTCCTTTCCTCGTTTGCCTACCCCGGACTTGACTTTTTTATGAGCAACAAGCGGGTGTTTCTAGAAAACCAGAGGACGCTTACCCTACCCGTGGTCAATGCTCCCATTGAATATAGTCCGAGTTGCACATTTACTTTTGTTACTTTGTATGTGTATTTTCCCGCATTTCGCTAGAATAGCGGGAAAATATTGTATTGTCAATTCGAGGTTAATCACATGATATGTGGCCGGACCAATGGTAATTGATTTTCTGGTGGGTTTGTGTTGTCATTCTCTAGCCACCTTTCGCAGTGACTAGTTCAAATTTCGATAGTTTTATATAGAGGTATAACTTTACTTGTAAAATAAAGTTCACACATATCAAGATGTCAGTTCAGGTTTTCACGCTGAACTCCTAGACGGTCTGTCGTAAGGTAATTTTTGCCATGAAAACACCGGTTTCAGGGGACATTTTTTTTTCCTAAAAAGGTTTTATCTCTGGTTGTTCCTGGGCGTGCTTTGGCCGTTGGAATTGGGTTGGAGAACTTTATTATTTTTTTTACATAAGTATATTAGATATTAATGATGTGACTGTTATTATATTAATACAATTCGGCGTCCATCTTGTACGGTTGGCTGGTCGGCAAATTAATATTGTTCTAATTTGTTTTTTAGCCCATTTATATATACGAGTATGACTTTACATTTAAAGTGTTAAAGACGTATTGCTTTGAAACAATAATAATAATTGGTTTTAAAAGTGCAATTGCATAAGTAGAACGCAAAAAAAATGGATAAAGAATTGGTGAAAAACCAATAATTACTAAATTGCTTAAAACTATTGAGAGAGAAAACACCAGTTTATATTTAAGAAACAACAGAGATAATTTAGTTGAAAGCTATAAGGGTGGCAAGATCCAAAAAATGCTATTACTTTATTAGGACTCATATACTTTATATTATTTATAATATACCTGAATTACTTGCAATTTTGCTCTATGTAGTTATTATTCCATTTGTTTCTAGAAAAGCAGAGGAAGCTATCCTACCCGTGCACCTGCTCCATGCTCCCAGTTTTTAGTGGAGTCCGAGTTGCTCATTTGTTTTTGTTACTTTGTATGTATGATTTTAGATACTTTATGTTCTTTGTTATGTCTGTTTTCCATGTCTGGTCTTTGTCCCAGGACCGCTATAACCTTGGTTCCCTTTTTACCCCTTCGATAAACAGCAATACAATTTTTTTCGTAATAAACTTTAAGCAAAGATCGAATTAAGAAAACTGTCAATTTATTCGAATTTTTGATTCAATAATATTGATTAAGTTTATGTATAATATGTCCGGGTTATTTCATAAATAAATTTTCAAAATTCCCCTTGTAAGTTTAAAGAATGTGACTTCTGTAAAAACAAAATTATTTTTTTTAAATGAATTTTTAAATTTATTATTTCTAGCATAGAACTGAAGTTAAATTTAATTACAGGTCTATGTCTAATGATATTTCTAATTTTCTACTTAAGGAGGTAAACCTAGGGTACGGGACATAACTCTTTAAATCAGTGATATGTTTATATCATATTCAATTTCACCAAAGCCTTTAAAGCTTCCACTCGAAACAGAATGAAATCAGTCCAAGTTACTTAGATGCTTACATGAGATTGTTGTAAAATGGTAAATACAAATGTTTCAATGATTTGAAAGAGTTGTGTCCCATGCCCTAGGTCTACCGCCTTAAATGAAGCTTGAAAATTAATGAAATTAATCTAATATGACGTCCATAACAAGCTTTTGAGACCACAACTGTAGCATGAGCAGCACAAGACTTAATGGGCGTGGCTTGTCTGTGTGTAAATTAATGTCCACCTAAATCTTATAAATAGACACACGTAACATTCCGATGTGTATGAGCTGTTTTCATTCATTTCAGTAGCATGAATAAACAACAATTTCATATTTAATAAAAATATTAAACGTTATGAAATTTTATATTATACTCCGTAAAAATCACTTACACATATATTCGATAGCATTTGACACGTGCACCTGCGCCAGCATGTATGAAAATAAATAATAGCAATCGTCAATGAATGAAACATTGTACCTATTCATGTGTGAACACTGTGACCTTATAATGCAAACGACTATCACCAGATCTAACATCGTTCTACCATAATTTGCCCTTTCCTTCATTATAAAAATAAAATTAAAGCAAAGTTTCATTATCAACCATTTCATCTGACATAGATAGCGTAAAATGTACCAATTATGGACAAATATGGCGGTTACCGTAATAGGTCACGAAAATGTAAAAAGTACCATAATTGTCATTTGATTCTGGAGCCTTTTAATTTTTGATTTGATATTTACATAAACAGTATCTTGTGTTATGGTTGTGAAATATGGGGTTTCTCTAAAACTCAAAACGTTGAAAAGAAACAGATTTTTGTAAAAAGCTGTTGGGTGTAAGGCAGTGTACAAGCAATGTAATTATGAACATGGAAGGTATCCTCTAATTTTCATAAGAATGTATAGAATATTGAAATAGTGGTTAGATTCTTGTCTGTTAATAACTGTATTCTTAAAGGCTATTATATTGACCAGTTCATGTATTTTAGTGACAATATGAATAGTAACCTAGGTACCTATTGTTAAAAATGGGTTTGAATGATTTATATATAATGAATATATGATCAGGCAAAACAATTTTCGGACGAACAGCTGATTACTTCAACTTAGTGTTCTCTGTATTAATACATTGGCAACAGTGTTTGCATTCAAAGCTACTTAACAAAACATGCAAATTTTAAAGTGTATTTAACCAGGTTGAGGTTGTCATCACATAATTTATTTGTTGAAGTATGGCGTTACCCTGGTGTAAAAAGATCAGATAGGAAATGTGCATTCTGCAAATTTCAGTTTGTACTAGATACATAACATGAACATTTGGATTGTAAATAGCCACTTGTGACAATAATACCAAAGATTGTTTTCTTTCTTGTTGATAACTCCCCTTAGGTTCAGTGAGATTATGTCTTTTCTATTGTTTTTAAAAGGGTATAAAACTTGAATTAATCCATGGACAAAGACCAGACATGAAAAACAGACACCCACAACAAAGTACATGAAAATCATACCTACAAAGTAAAAAAATAAAAATGAGCATTTCAGACTCCATTAAAAACTGTGATCATGGACCAGGTGCACCGGTAGGGTAAGCGTCCTCTGCTTTTATGTATACTGTAAACGTAATTTTTCAACATGTACATGTGTATCATAATATAAAACTACTTTTCAAGAAACTAAAACACAACAAACAGTAAGATCTTATAACTTAAATCAATGTGACTGAAATCTAGTACATAATGTATTTATCAACTTATTGACTACATATACTGAATACAAACAAGAAACTTATCATGTCTGGAGATTTGTTACTGTCATTTATTTTTCAGCACTTGAATATATTGAATATGTATGTATATAAATGCTTAACGAAGTAAAACAAACTACATGAATGTTAATTACAAATTGCCCAAAATATTTTTTTAAAGATGTACCCGTAAAAACACCCATTGGAATACATACAATTTTTGTATCTTAATTTAAGGAATTTATAGGTAGGCTTGGTTTTTTTCTTAAATAATCCCATGCATGTACAAATTGTACATGCATTATATATGGTCTGAATCAATAATCAGTCAAAAGCTCACTTATTGATGGAAATATGAAATGATATATTCAAATATAACAAAGATTGTGTGACAATTTCATTTAATTTCATTTACCTATAGCAGTTTTCTGAGAGAGTAATCAAGGGAACCAAGATTATAACGATAATCAAAAGAATGTAATCCAGGGACAAAGACCAGACATGGAAAACAGACATACACAACAAAGAACATAAAGTAATTTAAAAAAATACTTACAAAGTAACAAAATCAAATGAACAACTCGGATTCCACTAAAAACTGGGAGCATGGACCAGGTGCACTGATAGGATAAGCATCCTCTGCTTTTCTAGAAACACCCGCCGAGGTGTTGGCGTTAGACCGACACACTGCATGATCAATACACATGTGTATTCATACTTATCAAAAAGGGAGGATATAAAAAAATATTGAAATAGACCTACACTGGCTGTTATACTGCCTGTTGGGGATGTATTTTCATTCTAAATTTCCATTTTTAAAGCTGGTTTTGCAAATTTGGAAAAACCCACACATACATGTACCAATTTTTAAAACATTTTTTTCATTTTGATTTTATTTTACAAGTTATATTAACTCACACAAATTCACAGTTTACAATATATTTAGTTGCAGAGTTTACAGTGTAGTATGCTTCATTTGCATCAAGTTCACAAAAAATCCCATCCATTTTTTCATTTTCCTTGGTTTACTACACTATGTTTTTTTTTTTTGCTTTACTGGAAGTCTCCATCATCTTTATAGGGCACTTAGATATATGTAAGAGACTCTTCGTTTTCCTGCACAGAAATCCAATCATTTGTGCAAAATGTATGTCTCCCACACTAGTTTGGTTAACTGCTACTGTTTACATTGAGACTAACTTTTTATATACATGTATGAGTAGGGTGAAGCATAATGCCCAGTTTGCTGTATACATGTATATGTCATTTTAGGGGCTAGTCCAATGTATACTTTTGTTCTGGAATTCTTGAACCACACAATGTAGGCCCATGTTTACATTTTTCTCTAATTTGTTTTGTAATTTGTAATTTAATTTGTAAAATTTACGGTTGATTTGCTACAAAGTATAATACATTGTAGCTTATCATGACAGCTGATTATAAACAGATTGTATAATTAAAACCTATAAAGAGATAAACTTATGGTTCATGTCCTGAAATAAAATAAGTCAAGTGGATAACGACTTATCTTGAATATTATGATGGAATTTTAAATCATTATAAATCGTGCAATAATTTTCACATGAACCAGCTTTAAGTGGCATTTTCCCTTCAATATGATATTTCCCATTTAAAATCACCTCTCCTTAGTATATATAGCTTTCTGAAGTACTAAATCACTGAAGAAATTATGTGAAAGTGCAATTGAGTGCAAAGTTGTCATGAATATGTTTCATGACCTACATTTTTACATGTAGACAAACAACCCCTATTGCTCGCAGGAGTATGGCAGTTCATAGATTTGATTCCTGGCTCAGACACACCAGAATATGAAATAGGTAGTCACTGCTACTCCGTCAAGCATGTTCCAAAAAGGAGATTGAACTATGAATGATTGACTGAGAAACAGAATAACAGAGTGGGCTAACATGTCTACCTGCAGGCTGTTGCTACTTTCAGCTCTTCCAAGCTAATCGTGTCATCAAGCCCCATTCAGGGCCAATCGGATTGGTCGAACATTCTCTTTCTGAGATGCATGAATTAAAGGAGGATAATTAATCACAATCAATTTCTCAATCAACCAAAACATAGAAATGGACACGTGCATATGAAAAGCAAACAATCAACTTCAATATGACTTGACTACACAAGACCCATTTCAGACGGAGCCTCATCCTCTAAGTACTACCACTCTTTGTGGTAATGAGGCACGTGCTTTAATGTAATGTTTTGTAGCCCACCATGGCATGACCATGTAGAATAAAATTTGCTGTATAAGATTTTGACTTTGAATAGCATACATTTTCAAACAGTAATTTATACAGGATGAAGTCCTCATAGTGGTACCCAATAACAGTAGAATCGGACACTAGGTCATTGACTTTGGCGCCTCCAATTAGCGCGACGCTCAGATAGCTGCAAAATCATGGCTACTACCGTGTTTTATATTTTGTGTTTTGAACAGTCGCAAATAGTAAATATAAAAATGAATAAATAAGCAACCTCGATGGCAACATGCTCGCAGCTAGGGGCTACGACAGATACAATTCAGCTCACATATTATCAAAGGTTTATCAAATTGTGAAGAAAAATAAAGATTGAAGATGATGTTAAACTGTAAAAGGCATGCATTTCTATTAAATTCAATACATTCTACTTCGTGCTCTTACAGGTTTCACTTGCTTCATATTATACATGTATTTTTAATCTAACTTACCATTATCAACTCCTACAATGTGCCAGTGGTAGAACAAGTTTTCCCTGGTCTCATTTCTCCTTCAATGCAGTAGATGCAGAAACATTTTACAGAGTAATTATACATTGTATTCCAAAGTAGTCTTTAGGTTTATGGCTGATCTTAAGACCAACAACATCTTTGTTAGGACAAATCGTAAGAAGTAGGAAAAGGCCTTCATGCATGGATGGACTAGGAATGATTGACACTTTCTTATATGCTCGAGAGTGTCTGTCCTGCGTGTTGAAATTGTTTTTGCTCCCTGATATGCGAATCAAGATATTTTACACAAAGTCCAAAATATGAACGTCTTAGCGTAATGGGGCTACCATTTTGCATTGAACTGTTTTACCTCACAATGTAAGAGTGTAAAGTGTTGGTACCAAAAAGGGAAAACGGTTTATTTTCTACCATATAGAGAGTTTAACGGTAATTAGTCAGCACAACAAAAATAAAATACTAGGTATAGCTTTATCTAAATAATTTGCTGACACTCATGACCAGAAATGATTGTTACAAAAAAGTAGTTAGATCGGAAATAATTTGCTACATAGTTATTGCAACGTTAATTTAGGGCTATTTCAAGTTATTTTTATAACATATTATAACATATTTTAAACCCAAATATGCAAATTAGCACATAGAGATAAAAAGTTTGTTCACCCAAATCACAAGATTTTTCTGAAAATAATCCATCCATTCTATGCTTCCTTTCATGGTAAAGAGTAATCAAGGGAACCAAGGTTATAGCGGTAATCAAAAGAATGTAATCCAGGGACAAAGACCAGACACGGAAAACAGACATACACAACAAAGAACATAAAGTAACTAAAATCATACATACAAAGTAACAAAAGTAAATGAGTAACTCGGACTCCACTAAAAACTGGGAGCATGGACCAGGTGAACCGGTAGGGTAAGCGTCCTCTGCTTTTCTAGAAACACCCGCCGAGTTGCTCATAAAAAGTCAAGTCCGGGGTAGACAAACGAGGAAAGGAAAACTATGACCCGTTGAATAAATCAGTTTTAATGGAGCTGATGGATACACCATAACGATCCACGAGTTCATGATAACGGCCATAAAACTTCTGTAGTGATGACTTCAATCTTGTAGCAACATAACTCTGTTCCAGAAGCCTATTTGTTAGAGTTCTAGCGCGATACAAAAGTCTGGGTAGTTTCGGCAAGCTCTGGCATAACGTATGAGTTGTGATATGAACACTCCATACGCAGAAGCCGAAGGGATGTTGCCACAGATGAAAGGAAAGTTGATACTAATTGAACCACAGCTAATATTTTGCATCGTTTCCTTAGCAAAATGTCAATTATTCTTTCAAATAAATGTAACGCAAAATAGATTTTATCATTGCTTTTCACATATATGTTGCTAGCTTGTGAAAATAACAAACACAAACCTAAAATTTTGTCATTTAATTTTGTCAGTTTTCGATCGATGTTTTTCACTGCTTTTTATGCTATTCAAAACTTCTTTTAAAATTATAGCAAAGTAACAGAAGACAGTACGGCAGAAAATTTCACTTATTCCAAACACATGTACATTTAAAATCTATCACAATTTTTTGGATTTGCGAATACAGCAGTAATAAGTATTATTCTATATTGCCTGGTTTTCTCCTCGTAGAATGACAATTGTATGATTGGGTGTTAAAACCTGTGGCCGACACGACTATGGTCGAGAAGGACTATGGCGGAAAGATACTGTAGTTGGAGGGAAAAAGACTTGGTTTCGATCAATTGTGCTAGTATTGGTGGATGAACATAGGCACAGCTGATATTTTATTTTTCACTGTTGGTAATTTTTCTCCGTTTTCGAATTTAAACATGGAAATTGTTGGAAGGGACTCAGTGCTGTGAGACGGCAAGGCCAGAAGGTCAAGGAGGAAAACATTTGCATGCAGAATGACCGGGATATGCCCAACCATAAGCCTAATGAGGTGGAAATCCCATCAAGCCGGAGGGGCCCTTCCAAGAAAGTTTGAACCGTAGGGCGGATCTGCACAGGAATAAAAAGGGAGGGGCAGGAAGAGATACGGGATGGCTGTACGATGGGAGAAATGTCAAGATGACACATATAGGGAAGGTAGGGGATATGTGGTTAGAGGTCGGCCTCAGGGTGGAAGATATTATAGAGATGAATTATACAGATCTAGTGAGACCCTACTCAGGTCGGACAAGCACGGCACCTCAGAGTAAAGATGTTGAGGGAGAGGATAATAGGGGAAGAGGAACCTGCAAGAGTGTCACAATCCCAAAGGCCCTGAAATAAAATAGAAAATCTAATTATCAGGTCTTTCATGCAACATTTTCCCGGTACTCAGAGGTAAATGACTGGTCATTCCTGTAGTGCATGGGTCAGCTGAGCTGGACCCTTGAATAGAGGGCCAGTAAATACTACGCACATCTGGTGGCGCGACACCAAAACATGGCCTATGTTTATTTAGTTTGGACGATAGAGAAAAAAATTGTTTTCAACGAGCTCCCAGAGACAGCTGAAGTGCAATTTAGCAATGCCCGAAAAGGCCCTGTGGAATTCCTCGAAGACTGGGCAGACGGAGTATTTACTCTTGCCACAAAGGCATTCAGGTCCATCCCAGAACTCCATATGTATCAGAAGGAGGTGTGCTTCAAATATTCGCCCCACCAGTATAGAAGAACTGCAGAAGGGGGAAAGCAAATCATGCTCATTGAAAACATTAGATGGGCCGCCTGGAATGGAGTCTTGAGGGGATAATTGAAAAGTTTATGAGACATCATTAGTATGGCTAGTCCACCGAGGCCCATGTGCTTCCCCAAGCCCTAAAGGAAGCAAGTGTTTTTACTGCCAGCAGGAAGGCCACTTTAAGAGGGAATGTTCAAATAAAAAGCCTGAATCCCCAAAGCTGAATATTATTAGTTTCTCAGACAAGCCAATAAACAGCAATGGGTCGGTTCACGAAGCCTGATCCCGACCCCAGAACCAAAGGGTTTCACCTGTAGAAATGAAGTTAGGTCTTACAGTATACAGAAGGGGCAGGGGTGGATTCTAAAGAAGTAAACCCAGCCTGAAGCTAATTTATACAACCGTCGGTGACAAATGTCTTCAGAAAGGCTTGGAGCCCATGAGGGTAGTCACCAAGTTAACTACCACTCAAAGCCGAGACAAATTCGCTTGGTTGAATTGCACTTAATAGTTTCTCGAAAAAGGGCCAAGTCCCTGACATAAGTTAAAAAAAGCCCAACTTATTGCACAGCAAGAGGTTCCACGGAGAGCTGCCGCAAGCTTGTTATGACAGGCCTTCGTCATCACAGTCTGTTATCAAAACGAGGTGTGCGGGTGTCTCGCTCTGTCAGTTCTAAAGTAGATGGAACACTCAGCTCTACTTTAACCGTAGGTGACCAAGGACACAAGCATTTAACCAGCCCAATGCAGGGTATTTCCGATCATTTGTACAGGTACAGCGGGTACAAAGAAATATTTCCAGGGGACCTAACTAGTGCCACCTCAATTTGAGAAAAAGGGTATGTTTCTGATTTGAAAGAAAACAGTAAGTCAGATCAGGAAGTATGAAATTAACAGCAAATAATGGTGTCAACGACTGCAACTGGATGAAGTGGGGCAAAGATAAGGAGCATAAGGGAACCCCCCAACTCCCCAGAACACGGAGGAGGTCTTCATAAGCCCAAAAGGGGAAAGGGAGTAGGTCATGAAACTGTATGGAACAGGGCAGACACACCTTGAAATTGAAGAGGTGTGGGATGGAAGCAGGAGGAGTCTGTGGTGAACCTTGTAGGAAACAGAGGGGAGACTATACCACTCCGATATATACATGGAGGGAATGTGTTAAGAATCCCAGTTTAAATTCAGGGACTGAGGGTGACAGCCATAGTGGACACTGCTCCGGAAGTCACTTATAATGAAGTAGAAAAGCATTTCATTTGAGCAACAGCATGTAGGGACATTTTCCCATTTCTTTTAGGCAAACCCTATTATGAAAGTTTGAGAAAAGATCTTGAAGCCACTAAGATAGATGAACACAAATGTGATCCCCCAATGCAACCAGATACGAATTTTCAGAATAATTTGATTAGGGACGGGTCCAATGAAAAAAGACTCATAGCCATCAAATGTGATGAAGACACAGAATATTCCCCAATACATTCAATATTCCCATTCACAACAATGAACGGCCTCATGGACGGGTCCCATGATAAGGGCCTTATGTCCATCAAACGTGATGAACACACAGGAGACCTCCAAAATTGCCGCTAGGTTTGCTTAATCAGGGATGGGTGGTATCCAGGGAAAAAGGTCTAAAGCAGAGCACACTGGGGGACCCCCAAATATCACATGAGATGCACAATCAGAAAGATGAGGCGATAAACACTCTCCAAAAATCAAGTAAAGTGCCACTTGTTTCCGACAATATATTAAAATTTCTTGTACATGTAATTTTCAGCATACTGAGAAAGTTACTATTACTGTTCCAAGCTTTGAAATTGGGTTTTACCATACATGTTAACGTTCCTGGAGTTAATATTTAGGTCAGAAAATAATAACTGGTGTGATATTGAAACTTGAAAAGCCGCATCAAGTAGGCAAATAAGGTACAAATGTAAGGATCCCTATTGTATGTGGGTGCAATCCTGGTTAAAACGAGTCACTCAGTCCTGCAATACTAGGTCCATTGGGCAATACAACTGCCCTAAGTTTTCAAACTGAGGCATTTACTTAGAGCCCCAAGCAATTGTAAATAACCGCATCATTGTAAATAAAATGCATTGTTTTGTTTCGTTTTTGTTTTTTTTGCATTCTGGTTGACTCACATTTTCTCCAATAGTCCGACCCCAGAACTTTTATGATAAAAGGAGGGATAGTGTTGTGTTACTTGGAAAATTAATGTAAGCATGTATCATATGCACACCTTGTTTTGAAATTTACGATATAATACCCACCAAAATATGTTTTTTTAATATGATGTTTTCTTTCACATTTTTCGTCTTTTAGATATTTTCATTGTCACACATATACAGTGTTCATGTCAATTTGTTTTCCTTATGGATTGGCAACTGTACACAGAAGAAAATAGAATGTTGATTGTCATATAAGATATAACAATTACATTTAACATACCATAGCAAAATTACTCTTTATAGCTACAAAAATACTACAGCATGTTTTCTCATTTGAAATAAATACACAAATTCAATCACAGTGAATTCATTTTATTATTTTTTTCTAGGAAGACAAAATGTCATCCCACATATTACCTTGATAGCTCTGAAGAATGTGAAAGTAGGAGCCAGTATTAATGTTATGTGATGCCAAGAATACTAACATCACCTGGCGCTGAAGAAATAAATGGCATTATTTGGGACGGAAAGAATCTTAGAGTCAAAGGAAAAGTGGTTACAGCAGTGAATGTTTGTAAGTTTGTAAACTTTTTTATGGCTCCGGAATATAATAATGTGGTCCTGGTAGCTCATAATGCAAAGAAAGTTTAACTTTCGTGGTCTGTCATCAGCAACTGAGATTTCAAATTTGTTCAATCTTCTCCACAAAGCTGTATTTCTTGTATTGAATTTTTGTATTTATTCTGTTCCTGTCATGAAGTCCAAAATTCATTAAATTCTAGAAATACTCTCAATCTTATTTGGCAGAACAGATTTGTAAGAAAAGCTACAATGCGCACAATGCACAGGATGATGTGTCAATGATACGTGAAATCTTAAGACAAGCAAATGTTTCCCCAGAGGATCTTTTAAAATATTCATACCCATCTGCTGATCATTCACTACAAGAAACTTTCAATAGGACTAAGATAAGAAATTTACCCATCTTTCATTTTCACTGCAGAGCAAAAGTTTGTGAACGCAACTCCTCTGTAGGATTGTTAGTCACCATATGTTATTGATCACAATGTTTTTCGATTTGACAAATTTGAAAGGAGTTATGGGTCTTGGTTGTATTTGTACATTCTTCGCTATAGGAACACTTGCTTGACCGATTGTTCAGCTTCATTATTCAACTTGGTACTACCTGCTTACCGAATAAATGGATAAATTTGTGCATTTTGTAGCATGCAAGTGTTGCCAAGTTATCGTAGGTTTTTTTTTTTTAATGATACATTTAATAAAATTTGAAGATAACTTAATAAGCAACAAGTTTCAAGTACATGTACTTTAGGAAAATATATATTATTGGTCTTTAGAAGAATCCAGTTGTCCCGTAGATAACTACAATCTAAGGCATTGGCTGTTTTGTTAGCTTGGGATCTTTTTGAAAAAAACACGCCAAATTATGGAGAACATTTTTTTACTCATTCATTGAAGAAAAATAAAAGATTCTGTATTTTCCCCATTTTCTAACAAGGCAGATTTTAAAATAAAGATATGGATTTCAGTTGTTGCTGAAATATAAATGTGAAACTGCACTTGTGAGAAAAAATTCTTACCCCACATCTAATCCAAAATGGTCGATGTCTGTGGGTGTTCATTTGTATGCTGCTATAAAAATGTTATGTTTTTGCCTGAAATTACTATTGAATAATGATATAGTTAAATAAATATTTATTTGGCTTTGGTATTGTCTCATTTATGAAAAAGAAAAAGTCTTTAGCATTTTCAACAAATAAATGACCTCAAGAGATAATTTTGAATCGCAAGGAAGAAATTGTCATTCCTAAAAATCTGGTCCTGAATTCGCACATGTGTATATCTATGGTTTGAGAAAGTTATACATGTGCATCTAAATGCACACTTGCAATTCGTGCAAGAATGTGAATTCCAAAATAACTAGTGTTGGAGGTTAGACTCTACCTAATGACTTGTCACTACATGTATTCATTGTTTGTTATTAAGCATACAGTATTTCCCCCATCATTTGGATAAGGTATAAGCATCGGATGATATTTCTCAGGTGCCAAATTGTCAATAGTAAAGATCAGTTGATCAAATTATTTGGAAAAAAATACATACCTTTGAGGATTGAGCAGTAAAAGGAAATTGTTATCTAACCTTAACCTTAATCTTTTGGTTGCTAAATGTCTGTTATGTCACTATCAAATTTGTATGCATACTTTCAGTATAATAAAATGCTAACAGATAAACTGAAATTAGACATGAAAAACATGTATGATTGATCGCCAGTCTACACCTGACGACAATGACCTTGACATAAGGGTTCTTAATTTATAGAAATATTTTTAGTAACAATTTCTCAAAATAAAACAACCGATACCTATGAAAACATCATTAGTGTTCTCTTTGAGGTGTATAGTAGTATATTATGTTAAAGAGGTTACTGTCATTTTACCATCTTTCTGTCATAAAGATTGCGGATTATGACTTCCATAAAAAAATGCTCATCATATTTATATTTAATGCAATTCTCAAATTATAAACAAAGTGGACCAGTATAATTCCGATTTACAAATCCTTGATTCCCCTGCGGCGTTGCCTTCTGTTTCATTCGGAGTTCACCTTATTCAGGTAGTGTAACTAGACTTAAACATCCACATTTATGCGCGAGTTGGGTCAAAGTTCAAAGTTCGTACATCTACATACATGTCGTATAACAGTGTTTTGTCTTCATTATGTCATCTTGAAATTTGGTGATACCTATTCAAATATTTTTAAACACAGAAAGTAGATCATGCATTTGGTTCAGACGAAATGCGATCGTTTAAGAACTCAATAAGGACATATAAACTAACAAAAGGAAAAGAAAAATAACAAAAAGAAAGGTGAAAACAAATTTAGCCGGTTACAAATCCCTTTCTTCTTCCAGGCTGGGAATAAAATCATCCTTCCAAAAAGCGGATGGAAGATAATATTTTACGTAACAATGTAAATACTAAA
The DNA here is from genome assembly GCA_037379345.1 of Perna viridis. Lineage (NCBI taxonomy): Eukaryota > Metazoa > Mollusca > Bivalvia > Mytilida > Mytilidae > Perna > Perna viridis. The sequence continues at coordinate 27,861,064 of CM074523.1, forward strand.
TATAACTAATAGCGCTTTGTGACACTGTAATTATACGTATAATGATCTATAAAAATCATGAAATGGTCCTCAATGATGAAAATGTCTTCGACATGATAGTATCAATGGCACATTAGAGAACGTTTATAAAAGATGGAATTTCTTCCCAAAAGCTTGGATTGGAAGTAAATGACAATTATTGCAAATGTTTTTTTCGTTCGTTTGTTTTTTTTCGGATTCTGAATTACATATAAATAGTTTAACCACTGGTTACCAATCTAAGTTAAGAGGAAGGCATATAAACGACGTATAAAGGCTTCTTCAAAATTCTTCAAATGAAAGATAATATGATGTCACAGTTAAATAGCATCTCTCCTATGCCGTCAAACAAATATTCAGAAACAGTTATTGGATCAAGAACGGTTAAAAAGGTACGTTTCATCATCAAATGTAAAAAGGATTGTAGTGGGTAATTCATATGCAACATTGCTATGAGTATTCCACTGTGCGAAAGCACACTTAGTGATTCTATTACTGTTCTTGTAGTAAGACGCCTTGGTGGCAAAAAAATCTTTTCCCTCCCTGTTCCTGCTCGATGTTAAGTCTTATATATACTCCTCCAAACAAAGTGGTGATGGATTTTGTAATACCATCAAAAAGGTGTCCATCCATCAGTCCGTCCATCTATTCTTCCTCTGTCGGTTTCCAAGTAATAATTTGACAACGAATCAATGATTATTTTAAATATTTGTACAGTTGATAGAAACCACAAAATATAGGTCAAGTCCTATTTTCAAGCAAGTCGAAGTGTTTTTTCTTTTAGTTTGACCGCACGTTGATAGCATTTCCTTAAAACAGAACTGAGTCATTAGATACTTTTTTTCAAAACAGGTATAGACATAGTGGACATCTGAATTGATACATTTTGAAGAACACTTTACTACTTATTAAAAACATAAAAGGCCCTTTTATCCAATAAAATACACATTGAATGAACTCGGCACGGAATTTGGTTTTATTCCTGCTGATAAAACATCAAATAATATAGTTGTTATTTGACTTAAATTACATGTTGAAATTATACAAAAACATATTACAAATTTACTTACATTCAAACTGATCAAATTTTAAGAAAGTGAAATTATGACCAAGCAAACTCTTGGCTACCTCGTCACAAGCTGAGCTTAGTAGTATGAATGTTCCTTCTTTGTACTTGCCTCACCAACTTAACAAATCACCTTATAAATATAAATGTATTTCCTCTTCAAGTCATTGCTTAAAAATCAGACTTTATATCTTACTTATTGTTTCGCTCGATATCATAAACATCAATCAAAAATTTGTGTAGCAATGCTTAAAAAGAGTGGAATTATCTTTTTTTAATTGTTAAAAGCTGATAAATTACATGACCATGTGGGTTTTTTTTTAATCTAATCAAAAGTTTCATTTTTTACCCTTTACTGTGTTCTTTCACATAACCTAAAAAACATAATAAAAATCATATCTTATCAAATGATCCTTTGATCAATCGGAATGTGAATATATATAATTGACTACGTAAATTTGACTTCTACTGATATGAGTCCTGTTAGACAACATTTTCGTCCGCTTTGGGGGATTCCGTTTATCGTCAAGTTATTGGAATTATCATGGGGATAAACTGTGCACTTCTTATTACGGACCTCTGTATTGTTACGAATCACAATTTTCGGCTAGAATACATAAAGACTCTGCCAAGCAATATTTGGTAGAATGCCTCAGTAGTACATGTACCTTCAGATATTTGGACAGTCAAATAGCAATCATGGGGTTGTCTCATTGACATATTCACCATATCAATTCTCAATATATTGTTATAGGAAAACAGATCACCTACGATAAAACCATACAGTCTTGTTATGGTATGTTAAAAATATTCCAATCTTCTGATTTTCCTCCATGTATAATATAATTTGAAGCATTAAAAAGTTGACCTTTTCCAGCGACTCATCCTAAGTGGTATATTGGAAGTGACCATCTTGAGACCAATATACAGACCTTTTTTCCTCACAAGGTGAAATATTTTATACTTTCTGAGAGGGTGTTTTCTTTGTTTTACTTGTATTTGATCTAAACGTACTTCCTTTTATTTTTACGTATCTATTGTTCATTTACTGCACTGTTTGAATACTGATTTTACCCATTTTGATAAGTGACATTTTTTTGCTTCCGGTTCATGTCAAATACACCAAAAATAACTGACCGTAAGCATATCAAGCACTCTATATATTCTAATTTAATCCACTTTTTCCAACGGAAATACACGTACCAAGTCAGGACCATTGCAGTGGTTTTTTTCAGGTTTTTATTTTGGTTAACCATTTGTTATGATGACTTTCCTATAGGTCTCAGACTATTCGTTTTGATTATTGCCTAGATGTTTTCAGTTTAGTAATTTTGTTATTACCTTTCATGTTCGTTTTCTTTTCATAGAAAGGTAAGAGGAACAGTCTCTTCAGAACCATATACCTCCACTTTGGAGTAGTCCTAGTCCTAAAGTACTACTAAACTTAGGTGAATAATTCAATAAGGGACATAATAATCATGGGCTAAAACAGTAAAAGAAATGAGAAAAGCAATTCAAAATTTAAGCTAAACAAAAAAGTTTAACAAAGAACATGTATAAACTTCCTTTTTGTTCTTTCATATGACAAGAAAATGTATCGAGATTTGCTCTCCAATATATTCCCTACTAAAACTGTTCCCCCCGATCACAATGAAACTTTGAAAATTTGAATAAAGTCCTGCTCATGGTTTCCCATGTCAGAATGCCATGCTGGAACTAAGTACATGAATTTTTTATCATTAGACTAACATGCGGGAACTAAGCTCATAAATTTTCATGTCAGCCTACTGACGGACTTAAATTAATGTTAACTATCTGGTGGACGGTTATGTTACTCGGAGATTTTGAAAATGGTAGAGGGGTTTCCAGACAATAGTAAATGCCCAAATTTTGCATCAACGCAATTTCTGACAAAGTTTTGGACCGTCAAGGATTCACCATTGCAACTCGGCGAGTGTTTCTAGAAAAGCAGAGGACGCTTACCCTACCGGTGCACCTGGTCCATGCTCCCAGTTTTTAGTGGTGTCCAAGTTGTTCATTTGCTTTTTTTACTTCGTATGTATGATTTTAATTACTCTATGTTCTTTGTTGTGTATGTCTGTTTTTCATGTCGTGTCTTTGTCCCTGGATTACATTCTTTTGATTACGCTATAATCTTGGTTCCCTTGATTACTCTTACAGTACATCAAGGTTTAAGATGCTAAATTCTCCGTCCTGATTAGAATCCGTGGTGGTGCGGATAATTGCACTTTCTTCCTACCCCTCCACACGAAGTGGCGAGGTAGGAACTACATTCTACAAACCATACATGTTACTATTAGGTTTTTGGGACATGACTTTCTATCTTATTTGTTAAAATATGAACGAACCCTGGGTAGGTCTTTGTAAAGGTAGTCTACTGAAATATGGGAAGTCTAAGATTTAAATGATCTTTAAATGTTTTGTAAAGCACTTGACGTTGCGTTTGATTATAATTAGATACTTTAGGTAACATTTGATAGTCAGTTCAAGGTAAATGGCTGCAATATCATATGTCCATTACGTAATTAACATAGAAAACTGAGTAGATGGGTACAATTTCTATTAAAAAAATTCACTCTAGAAATAAACTAGTGATCTTTTACATTTCACATCTTTGTGTGTGGGCTGCTTTTTAATCAAAAATTGATATCTGTTATTGTACATTTATCAAATAACAATTTGTAATAATTTTTTTTTTTTTTTTGCCTTGCTTTCTTTAGAAGTCAGCATTGATTATATATTAATACTGATTTTTGCAAGTATAATTTTTTGATTAACATTCTCAGATTTTTACCACTGACGATTTGGATTAATATTGAATAGGAAGAAGACATAACTCTTTGTAGAGTTAAACTGGTCTTGAGCTGGCTTGACAGTAACCTGCTAGTTGTCTTTTAATGGTGCATATGCGAAACATTATAGTAAGTTTCTTTATTTCCCCAACTAACGGCTATAACTGATCAATCACAGCGTTGGTTCTGATAACAAAACAACAATTTCCTTTTTATCGAGAATTTTCCTTTTTTTAATCATAGTTTTGTTTCTTTTTTTTTTTTATTTTTGCACGTAAACATAAATTACGTATTAACACTGATGTTTAAATACTGATTGTTGCAAGTATATTTTTCGATTTTGCGAGAACAATATTAGTTATGACATTGTTTTACCACAGACACAAGCCGCTGGTAAAATTAACAAACACGAAAAATTGAAATTGCAAGCGTATGTTTGTTTATATATCGAATTATTAGTAAAAAGCTGAATTGTTAAACCTTTCGAGCCAATTCCGGTTTCGCTAGTCATGAAAGTGCCGAAGTTCTCACTTGTTTTTTTTTTTTTTTTTAATTTACAGTAATATGAGTATGACACAGCCTACGATCAATCAATGCATTTATACATTTTTCTTACATAAGTTAAATCACTGAAAAAAGGACTTTACCAGAAAGGGGCGAGATAGGATATGTAAACGGTTGTCCATTTTAAAAAAAAATCAGACTGCAGGATCTACGTAATGTGGTGAATAATTTTAATTTATTTTTCTTTGTTTTGAGTTGCATATTTTGATTTCAAACAAATTTCAAAGCGACTTTTATTTTGAATTAACTTTCCTGGACCATTTCTGCGGGTCTGTCTGATACATTTTCCGGTCTGACTGAACATCTATCGTTAGCCTTCCATGCCCGGTATAAAGTCAAGTACATCATATTAATTGAACTTATTCCCATGGCACTTCAGACTTTATTATTGTAGTTATGAAAAAAATGTAAGAATGCAAATATGTAGCGAAAGACAGGTAATACAGATAACTTTTCAATTAAAGTACAGGTAAAATACATAACAATTTTGAATTGAAGTACGGGTAAAATACGGACCAGTTTTAAAATGAAAACCCTTATTGACAAAGAGTAAAGAACAAATCAATTTTGAATTGACGTACAGGTAAAATATAGATCAAAAGATTAATGTACATTTGATATTAAAAAGTGTTAATGAGTCCCTTAAGGAAAGAGGGGAATACTTGGTATGCAGAATGGGTCCTGCAATATCTTAAAAATGCAATGACAATATCAGAAGTATCAATTTACTACATTCTCATTACAAAGCAAGTCTTACTGAGCCTACCTCATTTTTGTACAGACCTGTGCCCATAATTCCTTATATTTTGATTTGCAGACTCTTTTAGCGAGTTTTTGTTAAAGATCATGATAAAAAGAAAACGTTTATTGTAATCACTTCTGTTTGTACATAAAGAGGAGTGGTTGATTATTTTATTCTCCTATATTTCATATATTCATCCAAAATTACAAATTACAATTGCACACGCCTATTGCAGAACCTCAAAATAAACGATGCTTAACCACCTGACTTTTATAGCCAAACTTCTCCTTTGAGATATGGTCCTTACGGTAACGTCATTACGGTAGATTTAGTGACGGTCCTTGCTTGAAGTCTCAAATACCGTAAACAAGCTCCATAAACTGAAATTGTGACTTTAAAATTCTTATGAATGATGTGGAGCACTTTGTCAGAAAATGGGTGAAACGAGATCAAAAGCACCTTGATTCGCTGTCAAAGTGGATGAAAGCTGTTAGGTCATAAGTATTAAAGCGTTTTAGAGTAGGACAATAAGTGTCAATGCTACCTCCGTTTTCAAAGATCTTGAGGTATCCGAAGAATTATCGACTTTACATGACAAGTATGATGTATCAGCATTGTTTTTGTCTGCGATGCATTACATCCAATGCTTATTATAGGTGATGGATGTTAGCAATAGTAGCAGTAAAAAGACTTATACTGCTAATACACTGTACAAAGACAGGATTGTTGAAAACCGTAAATCCGCTCCATCCTAGCTTTACAAAAGGCAATGATCGAGATTGTGCGTTCATGTTTTTAACCTCAAACCTCCACAATAACCCATAGCACCGCTTTATAGCTGGATCCGAAAAATGTTTTAACAAACCTTTTTGGCAATTATAAATGTTCATACTTACAGCTGTCACTGTCTTACCTCATTTGTTAGTCCTGTTGTGCTATCACTTCCAAGAGAATACTTGTAAATTCAAATGAACGCTGATTTTTCAACTCTTCTACATTTCCCATTCTCAGATGAAATCCAGACTCAATAACATTATACACCGTTGTCACTGTCACAGTGGAATACTTAGATACAAATACTTAGTACACGGTAGAGATTATAGATACTGTGTAGAAAAAAAAATCAAATCTTCTAAAAATACCTAACAAGATCATATCAAAATGCTGGAATTAATTATCTTTTACATATTCATCCAGTGTGTTATTCAACAGGCAGTCGCTATTCCAATACCTAACCAAATCCTTCATTCCTATGAGGCTGATTTTCAGGTGATATTCAAAGCAAGAAAATCGATTAGCCATATCCTTTGAAAATCCTAGTTTCCGCTATAATATGACGTTTTGTCGTTATTTAATGCAAGATTGCAAGATAATGACGTTTTATTCATTGCATTTACCATTTTAGAACTTGATATAAAGGACACTACAGACATTACTAAGTCATCCTGATATCTTGGCCTTATTTCAGTGACCGATGGAAAGGTAAAACTCGATACAATTTCGATGCATTTCCATTCCGTATCGTAAATTTTCCTTTCATTTGAGACATTCAGCACATCTGTGTAGAGTTGTCATATCACAACTGTTTGCAAGAGTTTATCGAAACTACGCGGACATAGTTTTACCGTGCTAGACGTCTTACAATTAGGCTTTGGGAAAAGACTAGAGTTATGTTGTTACAAGATGAAAGTCGTCACTATAGAAGATTTATGGTATTCGTCATCATTAACTCTTGGACCGTTACGGTGTATCCATCCGCCACATGAAAACTGATTTGTTCAACGTGTCATAATTTTCCTTTCCTCTTTCACCTACCCTGGGCATGACTTTCTATGAGCAACTCGGCAGGTGTTTCTAGAAAAGCAGAGGACGCTTACCCTACCTGGTCCATGCTCCCAGTTTTAAGTGGAGTCCGAGAAGCTCATTTACTTTTGTTACTTTATATGTATTATCTTAGTTATTTTATTTTATTTTTTTTTGTGTGTGTGTCTGTTTTCTATGTCTGTTTTCCATGTCTGGTCTTTGTCCTTGCATTACATTCTTTTGATTTCCGCTGGAATCTTGATTACTCTTTAAAGCTCTAAAATAATATCCATCAAACCATTTTACTTGATACAGTCAGTATTAAGTGTTAGTTCCTAGAACAATCAGGCAACGGGAAAAATTTGGAACTATGGAATATTAATAATCACTCGTATTATTTAACTATCTACAGCAATCAACACCATAAAAAACGATTTATTCACCTTGACATACTTAAAAGCTCGTAGAACCACTGTCATGGTAAAAACGTGATAAACACATGCAACACATAGGCTGCGTCTACTCAAGTATATGAAGAAAGTAATCCCGGAAACAGCATTGTTGTAACACGTGCTGGTCATTTATGTCATTATTCATTCCCGAGCGATACAATGGGACATAAAAATAGCAAGCCCGTGGTAAAACAATGACAAAATGGAGATTCCTTGATTTATTTCTTAACTACCCTTTCGAATACCTCTTCTCTTGATTTACCTTACAAAAATAGTATATACAACTACATTATTTAGTGTAATGTTACAGCAAACCTTTTGCTTCCGCGTTGTTGTATGTGAACCAGAAATCTAAGACTTAATTACAAGGAAAAGGACACAACATAAAATGAGAAATTATCAAAATAACACGTACAAAGAAATGAAAGTAATTGAGCAACAAGGACTGAATTATCAAATCTTTGATTTAAAACCAAAAAGCTGTGTTATTGACGATTTATACATAAAACATCATTTAAACACAAACAAACTTATAAATTCAAGAACAAAATTTGAATTCTGTTCATATGGCGTTGTTTAGAGGGATAACTACATATTCCTTTCGTCGTTTGTCTACCCCGGAGTTGACTTTTTATGAGCAACTCGGTGGGTGTTTCTAGAAAAGCAGAAGACACTTACCCTACCGATGTACCTGATCCATGCTCCCAGTTTTTAGTGGAGTCCGAGTTGCTCATTTGCTTTTGTTACTTCGTATGTATGATTTTAGTTTTACTTTATGTTCTTTGTTGTGTATGTCTGTTTTCCATGTCTGGTCTTTATCCCTGAATTGCATTATTTTGATTACCGCTATAACCTTGGTTCCCTTGCTTACTCTTTTACAGCAAAAATGTTTTCAAAGAAAGAGGAAAAGAAAAGGATCACGTTGAACAGATCAGTTTTCATGGCGCAGATGGATACACCGTAACGATCCACGAGTTCATGATGACGACCATAAAACTTCTGCAGTGACGACTTCATTTTTGTAGCAATATAACCCTGTTCCAGAGCCTATTTGTTAGAATTGTAGGGCAATACAAAAGTCTGCTTAGTTCCGGCAAGCTCTGGCATAATGTATGAGTTGTGATATGAACACTTCATAAGCAGGTGCTGAAGGCATGTTGCCACAGATGAAAGGAAAATTGACAATTCTGAATGAAAAGTCATCACCTTTGTTATCAAGTTTGGTCAATAGTTTTCATTTACCATCGATTTCTAAGTGTAGGTCAATATATGAGGCTGACTTCACAGTATGTGTAGTATCCTTTATCTGAAGTTCTTTGGGGGCAGATGTGATGTATCAAATCCTCAAAATTAGGATTATTTAAAAATAATACCTCATCTATATAGCGGAAACTGAGATCTGGCTAAATGATATTAAGGAATAGGTCAGCAAGTAGAGGAGCACAGTTTGTTCCCATTGAAATGCCAACCGTTTGCTGAAAAACGCGTCCACCACACTGGACAAATATGTTGTGGAATAAAACTTCAAACATTTTGTAAACATCTTCTCCTGTATATTTGGAAGATGATTCGAAATTATTTCTTACAAAGTATGAGGAATCTCTGCCAATTAATGAATTCAATTTTTTTTCTAGAAATTTATTAACCTGACATTTGTTTGAAGAATGTGACACTTCTTTTTAAATGCCATCTATGACATGATTTGTGTTAAGTTTTACTCAATGTGACACAAGCATTTAATTTAACACAAAAGTTATATGTCTTAATTGTCGTATTTTTAAGAACCACAGAGCTACAAGAAAGTCGGTTGTGTCCGTGGTCTTCATTTTCTTTTTTATGTCCATGAAATATCTCTTTCTGGTCTTTTAGGATAACCTAAAAATTATAACAACATATACACGTAGGCTTGATTTGAGTATGAATTAAAAGTATCAAATTTCATGATGTGACTACATACTGCATATATACGGCATAGCGTGTAATTTTGGCGTATTTTAGTGGTCTGTCTAGAAACGCCAAAATGAATTCCGCAAAATAATTACTCTGAGCTATGATACTTATTATGCCCTGAAATCGCCAAATTTTAATTTTTCTCCCACAAAAATAATCCGCTATCACATATATATATATATACATATATATTATCTGGATTTGAATCAATTCAGATATATATAAGTATGTGAACCTAAATATTGATGACGAATAATTAATATTTGCGTGATTGAGCACACCCAAATATTTAAATCATGGTCAAACAGGGTTATATGTTTGCTTAAAAAAATCATGAACTTTATTGTGACATGTTTATTATATTCTTAAACTTCAAAATATGTCTCTCTGATCCCAAAGAGTGGATGGTTTTGAATTAAGACGGGAAACATATGTTAAAGAAATAAAAAAAAAAAAAAACGCCGATCTAGTCAAATACGCCAAAAAGAGACACAGTAGCTCTAACTCTAAACTGCAGACGTTTATTGGAAAGACTATTATTTTCATATTTTCTATCTTTGTGGTGCTACCTGTTAAACCACCTTTTTTAATTGCAAATAATGAGAGATTCATAATCAAATCGAAGAGTTGTCATTGTCATGGTGAAAACAAACTTTCGGAAATATTCTTTGGTTACTGCCGATGTGTCATGGTCAGATCACGCGCATTTTGACACCGTTTTTTTTCAGAACGTGCAGGCAACTTAAAAAAATATACCAAATGAGAAACCTGATAAACAAAAACTATTGGATTTTACAGCATATTAGCAGTAAAAAATGACTCTTAACTGCAGCAACTACAGTAACTACATACAAACATTTAATTTAGCGAGTTTTTATTTGTTTCTCATACGAACAACTTTGAAAATTGTATTTTCTTAACTATGATGCACATGGTCGAACATGGTCCAAAAGTTACCTATGTGTCCAGTAGGTCAGGTGTAATAATAGAAAATGATGCATATGTTTTAAGAATGTATATGCATGGTACATTTGTAAAAATCCTTTTTATAATCTAATTACAGTAACGGATAATTTATTTACACAAAAATGAAACAGACATATTACAACACTACGACCACTACAAAATATTACTACTTACCTTTAGGCCATGGTGTGTTTGAAAGGTATTGACGTGATGGATCCTTTCTATCCAAACTGTTAAACAGGAAAATACTGTCATTCGCAAACATAGATCCTTGAGGTCTGTCACTGATATAAAATGGATGTGAAATAAGTTGATTTTCATTTTACAATCTTCATTCATAACAAATGATGCAAAACGTTTTAATGTGCAAATAAACCTAGAGAAAAAAACCTTAAATCTTACTTAAATTTTGACTTTTCTTTATACAATATTGCAGGTTTGCCCCCGTGCTGTAGAACAAGTTGTCCAAGTCAATTACGTTAATATCCGCATTTTTACTTTTTATGCTGACTAATAATTGGGAAAAGACAGTAACATGTGAAATTATTCTTAATTGACATAATACAATCAATTAAAATGTTTATAAAAGTTGTCTTTTAATAACAAAATTCCAACTAAAACATTGAGACAATTATTTAACAACAAAATAAGAATAGGAGGATACTTCAGGCGGAAATCAACATGTATTGAGATTTTGTACTATCAATTTAACACGTTGTGATAGTTACAATGTAATACTGGCAGACGTCATGTATCTGACCACGGTCATGAAATGTTGGCCATTCATGAGAATTTGTGTCGTTGTATTACTTTTCAGTTTAATTTTGTCATTCACCTATTAATGTGGATTTATTACTTTTGTTGTCGGGGGCTTTTCAGAGCTTACTTCAAACTGTGTTTTGACTTGTTGAAATTTTTTGTGATCTCTGAAGTATTTGTTATTTTATATTTATGTTATACGCTGGTGCATTTTTCACCATGTTCATATGGTCGTCCTGTTTGAATTTATATCGTAATAACTTACAACATCATAGTTAAGTTTTCAAGGGTTAAAAGAAAAAAAAACATTGATTTATTATGTTGTGGTATTCAAATTTTGCAGCTGGTCACATAAACCGATTTCAAATATTTGGTGGCAGTTAGCGTAGTTTTTTTATCGATTAATGTGAGAAGATGCATTTTCTAATCGTTTAACTCAACCTATTTTTGGTGAATGCTTAAATTGCATTAAAACATACCTTAGATCAGCTTCAGAGCTTAGCGGTGTAACTTTTTTTGGTTTCTTTATTAACAAACAAATACTAAGTACAACGACGGTAAGTAGTATTGGAAGTCCAATAGAAAGACCAAGTATCAGGAAAAAAATATCTAAAAGGTGAACTTTTAATTAGTTTTAAGAACAAAGAAAACAAATAGTTCACCAATATTTTATAAAACTTTAAGATATCCATATGAATTATTTTAAAAGCATGTGTTATCACTATAATTATTTCAAAAGATGTTACATCTTTATATCATTGTAACAGTTACATAAAGTAACATTGATATCAGAAACATTTTGTTATAATGTTCAATACTATCTGAAGTAAAAACAAATAGCTGAAAACAATTTAATTCAAAATGCAAATTGATATTTTAAGGTGAATGTTTTATGGCATTAGCAATGCAAGTACCTTTAGACAGTGTATCTTCAGTTCGTTGAGTAGTTATTTGGACGCCTGTTGTATTATCTATTGATGAAAATTTCAATCTTTGATTACTAGTATTTCAAAAGGATAACATTTTCACATTTACGTTGGAAAATTACATGATAATCATTTTTTACTGTATCGAGGAAATTTCATAGACAATCACTTTATATTTTTGTTTTTTCGTCTTTCTATCTTTCATATCCTTTGTCACAATCTTTTAAAAAATCCTAAATGTAATTGTCATTTCATGCTATCTATACGCAGTATATTTCTTCATGCATCAAACAGCTATGGCTTTTTTCAGGTTTGTATACTTTGTTAAAATATGATAATAAAGAACTCATGACATATTTACCTTGACACGTTTTATTTACTAGGACATATCCGTTATTACAACCTCCGCATCTATAACCCTGACCCTCTGTTATTGTTAAGGAAGGTGAAAGGCCAGTGCAGTACCGATGATTTCCACAGGGATAATCGTCGCATTCATTTACACTCTCTTCACAGTCGTCGCCTGTGACAACATGGTTGAGGAAAATGAAAGTGTATTTTATCATCTTGATTTTATTATTAAAACTTACTTAACTGGATTTAAATGATAATGATGAAAATAAATGTATGTTCAAACATGCTACGTGCTAAGAACGAAAAAAAAACATCAATTTCAAAACGCATTTCTAAAAAAATGATACTGAATTATTTAGAAAAAAAAAGATTCTGTATTTGAATGAGTGAGGCATCATCAATTATTCAATGACATTCGACGTCACAGCGTATGTTGTATTTGAATTAAAAATCCATATTGGAAGTAAGCATACCAGTGAAACCAATATTGCAGTTGCATGCAGCTATTTTGAAATATTCGTATGTCTGGTTCCGAATAGTGTTGTAATCACATGTTCCCTGGTTAGTACACCCACTGCACAACACAACATGTACTTCTATAGGTTCAGCTGTTAGATTGTGTTCATCTACCACGGTCACGCTATCAAAATAAAATTCGTGATATTTATTCTTGTGTGCTTTTTTCATGTAAGTGAATACATATTCTTTCCGGTATCGCCATTCTGACGTCAGAAAAATCAAAAGAGAGTTACTTCCCATAGCAAAAAAATATCCCTCAAAATGCCTTAATACCCTTGCGAATACATATTCCGTACTGGTAATAAACAAACAACAACCACAAAATAAGAAACACAAATGAATACATATACAGTAAACTCAAAAACATATCAATACTTTTAATTCCATATATTACTTACTTTTTTTTCTGTTTATTGGTCGATCAAGATATTTACAAAAGGGTTGCTTGAATATTTTTTTTTCTCATAATTTGTGAGAATATTCGGAATGAACTCATATGTAAAGACTTAAAGACCGGTCCCATCAACAATAAATTATTCACATAATTTGCTCAGGTACAAGACTTTCTGGTATCCATGTCAAAACAAACAATTCCCCATCACGCGACTTGTTCAAACCGGAGTTGGGTTCAGATATGAGGACAAACTCGACATTATCTGTTTGACTTGTCACATTGTAGGAAAGCGTCACAGGCATGTCCACTTCTGCTTGCACAGTTGTGTTTCCATTGATGATCGGTGCTTCATATCCTGTTATATTTACGATTGCATTAATTCATATGTTTATGCTGTCAGCCTTACCAATATAAATATAGCTTGGTTGTAGCCCTACGTCATAAAAATGTATACTAAAAGATATTTTTGACAACTGTCAATCTGATAATTAAAAATTTCAATACAGAATTGGAAATTATACAGGCAAGTGTCAGTGTATTTCGAGGAAACTTTAAATATAAAGTAGTATTTTTAGCATGTTAATAGATAAAACAATGAATTAAGCATCTATAACACGCTTAAATTAACTGAATGACAAGAAATTCTTCATAGGTGTTTGACTCATATGTCTTGAATAATCTCACGGCATGGTTTAATACAGGAAGCTAGGTTTGTATTTCCAATGTAAGGATTGAGTTTTGTTATATTTAAAACACACACCTCTGGCTAGGAGACACAACATACCTAGTGTAATAACGTCCTCCTGGTTCGATAGATCAGTCTGTAGTGTAGCCAAAGCAAACTGCTCATCCCCTGTTGCTATATAGTCGTACAAGCAAGGCTTATTTAATGAAGAATTACCACCACACGCAGTTATCTCTCGTTGCATAGTTGAAAGATCTATCTCATCCAAAAACACAGGAGTGAATTCAGGATCTCTGTAATCGTGTGTTGATTTTCCATTCGAGTATGTAAATAATGATGTTTCCGGAGTTACAGCCCCTGAACAATCGAAATGTTTTTGTTTATATAAATAACTGCAATTCGTACATGTTATGTTAATTCATCTTCTTACTATTTTCTATATTCTGGCGATATGTATTTTTACGATTTATCTAATAAAGAATGTGATCTTTATATGTATATCCGATCTTTAAAAGAAATAACATTTTTAACTGCTGTGCTGATCTTCCGGAAGTTTACAAACGTGATATTTCTATTATTGATAAAATGTTGATGATGAAATATTTTAACAAAATAATATGTCTCGTTACAAACATATATGGTTATGTGATAAAAGCAACCATGTCATACAAACACACATGTTTCGGTTACATAGGCAACCATGTCGTACAAAAATACATGTCTATGATACATATGCAACCATGCCATACAAAACTACATGTTTCGCTTACATGGGCAATCATGTCATAATTAAATATACATATATCTGCAATTATGTAATAATTTATTTTTTTTAATTATTGCAAGAGCTTTGCATCGTAAAACTCACATAAGTTTCCAAACGATTCATATAGGTCTCTTTCTGTTATGTTTGTGGGTATGGACGTTCTGTTTGGTAGTATCAAATCATTATTTGGATCCCCATCAAAGTTTCCCAGTAACCCTGATACCATGCCGTGGTAATCATCTGGCACCGTGATGCTGAAAATTAATTGTCTGTTTCCGACACTTATTTGTAATTCTATGTCTGTAAACAAAGAAAACAAAATGAAGGGATAAGAAAATAGCAATAGGAATATTGAAAATGCATCTATCATAAAATCATTAAAAAAACGTCGCTTCCATTGCAATTATGAAGTGTGTGTTTGTTGCTTTAGTTCATGCATGGTATAACATCAAAAAGAGTTGTTGAAGGCCTTTTCAACTATTTTACTTCGGATGCAAATTGCATGCAGGAAATGTTGGTCATTACTATTTACTATCTGTCGTTATATTACTTTTATTTTGATTTTGAAGAAATTGCATCTTTCTGTTTAATACGTTTGTTGTAATAGCCTTCTAGGGCTTACTTAAAGGTGTGATTACACTTTTTGAAGACCTGTTAGTGAGCTTTAAGGAGGTAGACTTAGAGTAAGGAACACAACCCTTGAAAATCATTGGAACGTTTGTATTCAGCATCTTACATCAATCTGATGGAAGCGTCAAAGTAACTTGGATTGATTTCATTCTGTTTCAAATGAAAGCTTAATAGGCATTGGTGGAATTAAATATGATAAAAACTTATCGCTAATTTCAAGAGGTGTGTCCCTTACCCTAGGTCTACCTCCTTAAAGTTCCACGCTGGTGTATTTGTTACGTTTCACCATATCCGTTCCATTTTCCGTAGAACTCCACAAATCACGAGTTTTCGCAAATTGAGGAGCTGATCATGACTTTATGAAAAATATTACGGACGTTTTCAATCAGAGATGTCAAAGCTTATACCAAGTTTCGGTTTATTTAAAAACCGGTTACCGTTAAAATACGCTAACACGATCGTAAGATTTGTAACAGACCGCTATGGTTCGGGTAACCAGTGAAAATTCTAATTGTTAAAACAACTGGGCTTTTTCGTGTCATCCCCGAATTGTTCATCTGTATGGAAGGTTCTGGAAATTCACCAAACTTGTAAATCTGCTACTCTTTTCAAAATTCTCTAATTATGCAAACAAGCAGTATCTTAGTGAAAATTTATATTTCACAAAAAGTTTCATCTACATTCCGACATAGATCGATTTCTTCTCTGTCTTTTAAAAGCAGTCGAAAATATCTACGTCACCAATGCTTCAGGATAAATTTAAATAGCTTTATAGTTGTTTTCTAAATGAATTTGAATATGTTTTAGGCAAACAAAAACCAAATGGAGATACATGATCAGCCACTCATTGCTTGATTCTTACACAGAATGGTACTTAATATTTGAAGTTAATATTAATATAGTCTAAGTTAACTTTCTTTCAAAATCGTAACTTCATTCTTGTCATTTTTTTGTTCAAAACGGACATACAGACATACCTGGCTCTGTAAACAAAATGGATAATGTAAGATTAGTAACCCTCCTTAAAATCAAGCTAGGAAGCATTTCCTGGAAATCGTCGGAAGTGTTATAAAATTGATCAGTGTAGTCGTCCCCGTTTGAACTGATTATCATGGCTGCAGTGGAAAATGTAATTGAATAAACTTGAAGTTCAAATCCATAAAGGAACCAGGAAGGTAATATGGTGACAGAAGTACATGTACTACATACAAATGCTTATCTTTGCTGATATACGCTTAGTGTATCTTTCAAACTACACTACATGCTGTTTTAGTGAAAAAAGATTGCTGAATCCTAAAAAGTAATATGTTTTTGTTTACAAGTTAATAAGACAAAAATATTACTTTAAATCCCAACATTATTTCTTGTATTATATGGATATGAATGCTAAATGCGTTTAAGCAACAATAAAATAGACCACAAAGATGTAAAGATTTTTCTTGATTCTCACGTGGACTAGAAACAATTATCAACATAAATGTGGTAATAATTGAAATACAATTTTATTTCCTTTCTCATTTTTACTAAGCATAGTGTTTTTTTTTTCTCTCTATAATTTGAATATTGAATACAGCTGTTAGTATCGAATTAAAATCATTCAAAATCATTTGAAACATTCAATATTTATCAAATAAATGTAATCTTTTTTGTAAGTGATTCACATTTAATATTTTTTTTTTCTCAGCCTGATTTTATTAAAGTAAACTTGAAATCTTGCAAAAATAACACTTTAAAAGTATTTCGAAATTTTAGGATCTTAAGAAGTTGTATCATGAAACACAATGTCCTTAAATTCCACTGCTAACGATTCAGTTTATTTTTTTTGCTAAAATAATGATGAATCATTTTGCTGGAGTTTCTACAAGGCGTTTTCTTGAGTCCCTGCAATGACTGTCTTATATACATTGTATAAAGTAAATATTTCGATAGAGTCCCAGTAATGAATGTCATCAATACATTTTGCCGAAGTCACTGTAGACATTCTGCTAGTTTCCCGACAATGAATGTTATGGATTCATTTTATTTGGAGTCACTGCAATGAGTGTCGTGATACATTTTCCTAGAATACCTGCAACGAGTGTCGTGTTTATAATGTTTTGTGATAGTTCCGAAACAAACATTTCAATGCAATATTATGTGTGAGGCATAAAACGAGAATTTCCGCAATAATACAAACTTACAATTATGACTGTTGGAAAGCTCAACTTGGAAAGTCGAGTTCGTGTGATCTTTTGCAACAAAAGCTGTAAAAACTGTAGCATTTCTAGGTGCATCATCAACATTCGGTCGACCCGTGCGACATTGAAGTTCAAATGTTACATTTGCATCGAAAATTCTTCCAAGTATAAACTCTCCCAATCCGTTGTATATATACCGGAAGTTGTCTAGGGTTGTAATGTGTGGGTCCCCCCACACAAAAGCTTAAACACAAAATCATTTAAAGCAATTTATTATATAGATAGCAGTGATTTACCGAATGTTCTCAGTGTCATTTTTTTTTATAATTCACACTGAACTAAATTCGGTAATTTCACTCTCGCGATTTCTTCCGCGTGACAACACGAATATCAATCCGCCGTTCACAAAACATTAAATTTATGTTGAAAATAACAATGAATAATGCAGGAAATCTATATAATAAATGGGATAATCAATTGGTTATCGTGAATAACCAAAATATGATCACTCATACCAAGAACACATTAAGATTTAACTCGTGCGCGGAACAATTCCACACACTCGTTTAATCTAGGCGTTCTTCGGCACTCATGAACATATTTTGGTCATTCACTCTTTCAATTAAATATCCTATTATTATTGTGACATGAATGTTTCTAAGAAGTTAACTAGACGAAAGAAATGTAGTGTAACAGTGTGCCCCCTTCTGGAACACGGGAACCGTTACTCAATCATGTTTAGGTGAATTTGTCTTTTATTTTATAAAATCCAATAAGTCATATCAAAAGGTTTCCAGCTTTCCAATTTTTGCCTTGATATGGCCTATTGTAATATGGGCTTTCCCTTTTGACTACTCGTTTTGATAAATATTTTTGAGTTTGTCTATCAGGTTATTAAATTTATTTATTGACACTCCAAATCATCCAGTTAAGTCATTATGACGGCCCAAGTTTTTTTTTTACGATGATTTTAAACTTTGACCCAGTAGTTTAGTTGTCAGTCCTTGATCTGTTCATAGGATATTTGCGTCATTTTCATGATATTCCAGAAAGAGCTGCAGGCATGTTGAAGTCATTGTTTTTTAATTGCAAAACTTTTGGCAATATGTGACTTCATGGATTTATAACTGCTTTGTTTTTTTTTTGTTTTTTGTTTTTGGTATTGTTTTGTTTTGTTTTTTGTGTTTTGTTTTGTTTTTTGTTTTGTTTTTGTTTTTGTTTTTGTTTTTTTTTTGCATTTATGCTTTGTTTGAACATGTTAAAGGTTACAATGGCTGCACTCTCTGAAGAATAATTTGGCGCAACAAATGTGCCAGTGTAAACTGTAAATGACTTCACCGTACATGTTAAGTGTCAGTTCCTAAAAGAATCATGGTTTGAAAAAAAAACCATCATTTATATAGAGTAATTGGACTATTTGCACTATCAGAGTCAAGGAAAACAGACAAGACTTTCCATATCAAGCTGCACCATTGAGTTACAATTTCATTGAAATGCACTGAAAATGAGCATTTCAAGGGCAGATAACTTTGTCAAAAACCATATTATTCTCAGATTCTATTGAACATTTTCTGAGTAAAGCCAGTGATGCAGATATCAAATACTGGTCCTTTCAAATAGAGAAAGCAACCTTGAGTGAAATTATATTGTTAGATAGGTTGGTTTTTGACATGCATGTTTCTGATTTTTCCCATTTTGTCTGATTCGTACAAATACTGACACTTAAAATCGATATTAGAAACACACGCAAGAGAAAATTACATAACATCATGAAAAATACTAATAATTACCTCGTCTACGACGTCTCCGGCGGGAACTAATTCCAGCTGGTCTCAGATACCTGTACAAATATGACAGTTGTGAATAAACGCAGTAAACCCTGGGTTCCATTGTGTCTCTGAGGAACTCCTGTGGCTGAAGGAACGGGTTCGCTGTTGATAGGCCGGTGACAAATGGGTAACCATTAATTATTGTCCCGAATCTTTTATGGTAGCAACAGACCTTCAAAAGTAAATAAAAGTATGATAAAAAAAATATGCAATAAACGAAATAATTTTGTTTTCAATTGCTATGTCACTTTTTTCGTTCTAAAGTAGTCTCACTTCAAAAATCATAAATAAAGGCCAAATGACGGCCTTAAAGAGCAAATTCATTTTTCAAACTTTCCAAAATATTGAGAGTGTATTAAGAGTAATCAAGGAAACCAAGGTTATAGCGGTAATCAAAAGAATGTAATCCAGGGACAAAGATCATACATGAAAAACAGCCATACACAACAAAGAACATAAACATGACTAAGTAACTAAAATCATACATATATTTTTGTACAAAATAACTAAAGCAAATGAGCAACTCAGACTCCACTAAAAACTGAGAGCATAGACCAGGTGCACTGGTAGGGTAAGCGTCCTCTGTTTTTATAGAAACGCCCTACGAGTTGATCATAAAAAGTCAAGTCCGGAGTAATCGAAAGAGGAAAGGAAAACTATGACACGTTGAACAAATCAGTTTTCATAGCGCTGATGGATACAACATAACGATCCACGAGTTTATGATGACGACCATAAAACTTCTGTAGTGATGACTTCAATTTTGTATCAATATAACCCTGTTCCCGAAGCCTATATTTTACAATTCTAGCGCGATATACAAAGTCTGAATAGTTTCGGCAAGCGCTGGCATAACGTATGAGTTGTGATTTGAACACTCCATACGCAAGTGATGAAGGGATGTTGCCACAAATGAAAGGAAAATTGACAATTCTGAATGAAATGCCATCACGTTAGTCGTAAAGTTTGGTCAATATTTTTACCGTCGAAGTGTAAGTCAAGATATGAGGCCGACTTCACAGTGTTTGTTGTATCCTTTATCTCAAGTTCTTTGGGGTAGATGGGATGCATCAAATCCCCGAAATTAGAATTGTTTAAAACAAATACGTCATCTATATAGCGGAAACTGAAATTAAAGGATCAAGCAAAACGATATTCTTTCTTTCGGATCAGATCAGCTATAAAGTCAGCCCCATAAGAATGAAAGAAAAGGTCAGCAAGTAGAGGAGCACAATTTGTTCCCTTTGGAATGCCAACCGTTTGTTGAAAAACGCGTGCAATACAATGGACAAATATGTTGTCGATTAAAAATTCCAGCATTTTGTAAACACCTTCTTCTGTATATTTGGAAGATATCTGGAATTATTAAGTATGAGGAATCTCTACCAAAAACTATGTATTTGTATCTAGGTGTACCATCTTTTTTGAAAAAACAACGATGTATAATGTTTTTAAGTCGGTATTTTAACTGAGTATGGGGAATAGAAAGCATACAGTGTTGAAAAAATCATAGGTGTTTATGCTATTATATTCTGATAATAGTCTTTCACTAATTGAC
Organism: Perna viridis; assembly: GCA_037379345.1. Lineage (NCBI taxonomy): Eukaryota > Metazoa > Mollusca > Bivalvia > Mytilida > Mytilidae > Perna > Perna viridis. The sequence continues at coordinate 27,882,035 of CM074523.1, forward strand.
TGATTTGTGCAGGCGGTGTTGCCATAGATGTCACAGTGGTACAAATTCGAGTTCCGCGAAGGAAATGACCAAACATTTGCACATGAAATTAATTTCTTACAGTTGATTTGTTGTTAATTAAAGTATTATTAGTATCTTATCAAAAATAAGGAGGACAATTCGAAAAAAAAATGTGAAGTAAACTTCTTTTAAAAATATAATGTGCGCAACCCTTTCTATGCTATTGTCGGTGAGTTAAAAATGGTGGTAATGGGAAATGTATGTACAGTAAGAAGTTTGGCAAACAGAGTTGTCACATTCTGAGACGCAAGTATAATATTGATTTGTTGTTAACTCGATCATCAATCCTACATAATGACACGTAGATGAGCTGTACCTGTCCTATCGTATATCAAGTACTACGTTACATCCCTAAATAAATCCTGCGAGTAGGAATGACCCCGTCAGCAAAAGCTATATTTTAAATATTGACTTGCTGGTCGAGTGGTCTAGGGTGCTGGGTTTTGTGCAGGCGGTGTTGCTATAGATTTTATAGCGGTACGAGTTCGAGTCCCGCGGAGGGAATTGTTCAAACCTTTCTATGCTTACATTATTTGCCCTGTTTCAATTTGATCAGATGGAACAGTGCAGCGAATAGAGTCGTCACATTCTGAGACATATATATAATATTAATTTGTTGTGTGTAGTAGTCTAGGGTGCTGGACTTTGCGCAGGCGGTGTTGCCAAAATTGTCACAGTGGTACGAGTTCGAGTCCCGCGCACAGAATGACCAAAAATTTGCATCGCAAATTTCACAGTTCTTATATGGTTGGGAATTTTCAGACCCTTCTATGTATATTTATATACATACACATCATTTTTTTTCCAGATGTTGTACGTGATCTTTTTTAATGGGTTTTACTTTCATGATTAATAAAGATTACAGCGTTCCATTATGTTTGTAAATATCTTCATTGGTGCCTACATATACATATCGAGTCTTTGGCTTAAAGAAAAATACGTTATGAAATGATGACACATTAATCTAAAAATTTTTCACTGAAAAAAATCAAAAGTTTCAAAACAGTTATGATAATACATACCCTGCTTATTCCAAATTGATAATTTGCATAGCACATCATTCTGTTGTCAAGTTCTAGACGTCTTATTCTGATAAATAATGGCCTAAATCTCAATAACGTCCTTTTATTGTATGTACATATGTGTCGCTGCAATTTTTGGGCCAAAAGGATAATTCGCCTGGTCGCTTGTTGTCTAGTAAACCAACTGAGACATTTTTGACTGAGAACATTGGTTGTTTTACAAATTGTTGCTGTTAGAGACATGAAATAAATGCCTTGGTCTCCTATAACACAAAACAAAATGAGTTAGGGGTCAGAGTATAAAATGGCGCGGTGAATAATGCAAACTGAAGGCCAGACATGTAAGTGTAAAATCTGCATTCGCTTTAAGGAATGTGCAACTTTACTTATACAAATACATTTCGTTTGTTATGTCGTCAGTAATGTAATATTTAAACTTTTTTTTATTAAATTTGACAATCCATAAATATGGCCGGAAAATTAATGTGAACAAAATGAAAAAAAGTATCTTTCATGAGATTCGGCGCCTGATATACATATTCGAATCGAGGACTGGATGACGTCATCGTTCAAAATTAGTTCAAACAGAATAATATATTTTGCCAAAAGAGAACAAACCTGCCTATAGGATAATGACAAAAAAAAACCTAATACAAAAATGATAGATTTATTTTAGCTACTGGTAGGTGTTATTTCTAGAAACCACACGCAAGGAGGTAGACTTAAGGTAAGTGACATAACTCCTGAAATCTGTGATATGTTTGTATCATATTCAATTTCAGCAAAGCCTATCAAGCTTTCATTTGAAACAGAATAAAATCAATCCAAGTTACTTTGATGACCACATTAGATTGATATAAAGGGCCTAAATGCAAACGTTCCAATGATTTGAAAGAGATGTGTCCCTTGCCGTATTGAATCAATAAAACAAACGAGGTGTTTACCGTTAAGGGTGTTCCCACGATTCCTTGCCATTCTGAAAGCATCTTTGGTAAACGAGTAGTTGCTTGATAAAAAATCGTCCTTGATTTTGTAACCAATAACAACATTTTGGTTTGACAGAGGATTAACAACATCAAAGTCCTTGTAATTAACAAAGGAGTAGGTACAACTACCATCTGTAGTTAGTACAATTTGGAAGGTGACTTCTTCCTGTGAAAAGAAAGTAATTATAAGACATTCCGCCCAATAAAATGGGCATATAACTGTTTGGATGATTCATTTACAAAGGCAAACATTTGTTAATTCAAAATTTATATGAATCAAACTTCACGTGAAATATGCTTATCATGAACTTTGTGTAAAAATTTGATTCCCATGAATTTGCACTTGCACACTTTCAAAACGTTCAGTAGCCAAATTCAGATGGGAATTATCGCAGATTCATGTCAAATTTCGAAAGAGAGCAATTGAAATTCATATGAACTGAAATGATTTCTGTGAGTTCAGTTTCATCTGACGAATACTATTCGTATATAACTTTACGTTCTGTACCAAAATCGATAAGAATTTATCCAATTGTTTTAAGGAGGTAGACCTAGGGTAAGGGACACAAATCTTACAAATCATTGGAACGCTTGTATTCAACATTTTACATCAATCTTATGTGAGCATCAAAGTAACTTGGATTGAATTTCACTCTGTTTCAAATGAAAGCTTGATAGGTTATGGTGAATTTGAATATGACAAGCATATCACTGATTTCAGGAGTTATGTCCCCTACCATAGGTCAACCTCCTTTGGTATATTGAAATTGGAATCTAATTTGCCACCTGATGTTTCAAAATTGGTATGATAACCGTTTGTGTTGTCAGTGCAAAACAAGTACATTGTTCAGAGCTTATTTTTCTGTCAAAAAATCATTTAATGTTTCAAAATAACAACATGAACAAGTTCGAGTAAGCCGTTTCAGTAGATGCGTCTACTAAATTGACAGAACACTCGACGTAAACGAAAATAGTTCGACGAAACTTGTCCTAACAGAACCTAATATGACAGAGCCTGAAGGAAGAGAGACATGATTTTTGATTATAAATCATTTATATTAACATAATATTTGTAACCTGTTTCTTAACATTAAATACATATATCATATACTGTGCAATATTTCCAATAAGCAGATTAACGCGATAGCAGGAGCGTATTAAGAAATTTTTAAGATTAAGGGAGTAGTACAGACAAATAGTAGGTCCATGCTATTATATGCTAGCTTGGTCTTTATTTTGCATAAAACAGCCATTTGAAATTTGTTCAACCAATTTGGTTCTATAATCCAAGGACACACGGGTCCGCCAATAATGGTAGTAATGGACGTTACATATTCAAAAACAGAAAATAATTAAATCTTTGCCTCTCACGTATTGCGTAGAGCGCTCGAATGATAAGGAGGAAGATTGTGTGCATGTCAAAACACTTTTTTAATCATTGATTATAAGAGTAAATTTCATATCTTGAAAAATTGTAACTAATTGGTTATGTGAAAGTATGGAATAAATCACACTATTATGAAGCAGATGATATGTTGACCCTTGTAAAGACCGCTTGCAGAATCTACATTGTCATTCAAAAGTAAAAAAAATTGTCACGTTTTAATAACAACCCAATTTTTTCAATTAAATAACAATCACAATCATACAAAAATTGTAAAATAATTTACAATTGCATTAAATTACTGTGGTAATTCAATTAACTTCTTTTTAAGTAGCACTCCAGCTAAGAATCATGCAACACGTGATACATGGTCGGAAAACCTACATATTTTTATTTTTGATATTTTGCTTAAAATGCTTTAGTAAAAAAAAAATAACATTTGGTTTTTCATATAACCTACGCTCATAGGAGATAAAAATTGTATAGAATGCACTGTAGAATTCAAACTTAAGGGAGATAACTCTGTAAATGACTCTCAAATACAGTAGAATTTATTGTATTTTCAATGTTGATTATCTCCTAAGAGCAGACATACTTGAATTAATAAGTACACATTTCATAATATAGGCCCATAAAACAACTTAATTACAAAAATAAAAATATGTAGCCTTTTTCGGGGTGTATCACTTTTTCAAATTTTTCATGATTCTTACAAAGACAGCTACTTAATTACTTTTGCTATATATTAAAAAAAATTAAAAACAAATTCAATACAACATTTATACAGACATCTGATAGTTACAATTTATAATCAGACCAATATCTAGAAAAAATTCAAATGTTATTATTACATTTGATCATCATATGTGCAAAAGTCTTTCAACAGACGTAAAAGACACTGGGTTACACAAATAACCCATTGCTAAATATCTGAAATATTCAAAGACTGACAGAAAAGTAACTTAGGTTGAACGAAATGGGGGACAATCAACAATAAAATGTTTGATCCCCTATCATAATCTCAGCGACACGTATTATTCGCAACTGAACGAAATGTAACTCGTTTTCAACCTAACGAATCAAAGGCCTATTTGAAAAGACGTCCCTTTTAATTCGATTTGATTTTTGATTATAAAGAAAATAGCTATACCCTTATGTGTGCATTATTTCTATTATAAGTCTAGTCATTACCTGTTAGCCGAACAACTAATCCCTGTCGGTACGTCCGTTCGTTTGTCAATTTAGTGGAATCTCTAGTACAACACAAAATTAATGTAGCTCAGTATCGCTTGATTCATAGGACGGACAAGAACATGAACGAAAGCTATATAGGTACTAAACATAATGCACGAATCTCTACTTACGTTGCTGTTAGTCAATCTGACTCTATACCAAGTTGCTACTAAAACCCATCTTGCTTCAAATCCAGTTTTACCGGTGAATATTTTCACTCGGTCTGAGACCTCCGCCAATACTAATCTGGATCGTGATGAATAATTATTTATATAATCCATTTGCGAATATGTATGATACCATAACCGACTCTTTCCGACGATGACAAGATCTGTCCAAAACGCTGCTATGATGTCCCGATTAGATAAGGCATTGAGTGGAATTGGATCAAAAGCCCTAAATCTGTTATCTAGACACAACAGTCCATTGGTAGAGATCTAAATATACAGTAAATTTCTAAACATTGCATATAAATGTGAAAAAGGGTAGAAAACCATAACTATGAATCATGAGTAATACATAAGGGAAAGTTCAGCCAGAAGAAAATATAGTCTTTACGCTAAATTTACATCAGAGAAACCACCAAATCACTTTTAAAACAAGGTGATCATTATGCGTCATGACAGTGATGTATCAATAAGTATTATTTTTGTTTAAAGGCATGGATTTCATGCTAGTTCCCATTATTTACGATTGAACGCTGAAAGAAATGGAATCCCAACCATAAGCTGATGTACAAAAGTGCCAATCATATGTATTGCAAATTACGATATGCTGTACACATGTTTCACGGAGTAACCTCTCATCATCAGCATCAGAATACATGTAACATATATACAAAGATCTAAATCCAAAAATTCTTTGTATACAAGAAGTACTCAAAGCTATTGGAATAGGAGACCACATCAGTCAAGCAGTTTTACCATGTGCAATATCATGATTAAAGCCTCAGTGTTTTAAGTATTTTGTAATTTATGTATCTAATACTGGAAAACTTGACAAATATGATAAATAAAATTTGATATATTTTGGGGTGATAGTCCGACTACTGAAATGGTGAATAAACTGGTTCCTGATCGCAATACTCAGTAGTTCCGGTAACCAGGATAACTGACACGTTAACTTTCTCGACATGGTTAGTTTGATTAATTAATACATCAACAAAAGCAGTAAAAATATTATACCAATAATCGATATGTCTTTAAGTAGATCAATTCTTTTACATTGATTTTCCAAAAAAAAAGGTTTTTTTTTTTCATCAACACGAAAACGTGAATCTCATTATACTTTTTCGTTGAGTATATTTGAAATTCACAAAAAATATTAACAAGTGAAATCATCGTGAAATTCAAAAGCAAATTTATCTGACCGACCCAACAAGAAAGTTCATTTTGTGTTCTGGATTTTAATGATTTGGCACACATTATAAGCTTAACTTATTTATTATAAAGTAGCCCCGCCCCCTCTTTATTCCTTTTTTTTTAAATCTAAACATAGATATAATAAACGCTGATTACAGTTATGTAGTGAAATACATATCCATCTGTAGGTAGTCCAGTGTAAACATATATACGAAGTGATGTTTTATCGTCTCCCATCAGTAAATTGTCTCCAAAGGCAAATCCGAAGTAAATAAAATCTGAAACGAATATATTTGTATCTTGAAAAATGACATAAAACATTTAGTGAGGAAGTACGTTAATCCGAGGATACCAATTTACGTGCAGTAAATAAGAAACACAAGATCGTGGATTCTTGAATTCGTGGTTTTGATGTTTTCAGTGTACATAGAGTATCAATGAAAATCTCCATTTATGTGTGAACAAAATTTGGTAGTTCGGCCTATCCACGAGAACCACAAAAATTGGTACGTAACGAACAACATGTACTTTGGCAGTATTTTTTTTTTTAAATTATACTTTAATACATAAAATGTCTAAAAAGCCTTAGATCTTTCGACCAGATTAAGCAGGTGATACACAGTATTCAAATAAGAAAATGATTTTAATTACATTCACAGATCCTAGAACAGTTCAATCATGTACTTGTTTTTACTAAACCCTCTATTGGAATTTGTTATACAGAGTGTATACAAAGCAAAACGGTTTTTTTTTTGGCAAAAGGGCAACATTTGTACAGCGTAAAATCTGAAAAAATGATAACAAAACATTTTCATTAAAAAAAAATCAAGTTTTCAATGATCATAACAAATAATGTTTAGTTACTTCTTATAAGTTAATATCTACCCGGACGATAAAACGTGTAACAGAGACTGTCATCTTAGAAAGTTTTTAGTCATATGGAAAATTCAAACGAGGGGAAATCCGATGTCAAAACAATGCCGGGAACACCATAAGGCCAAAAGAAGGGAAACAATCTCACATCAAAGTATTGACAAACAATTCAATTAAATCGTTTTGTAATCATGCGCTTTCATGACACGTACGTTTCTGTTAGTTGTGGTTAATACTGATGTAATAGATAAACGATTTATGTGGGTAGTTCTTTACGTTGAAAACAAACACTCTATACCGGTCAATAAATGCATGTTAATGTCTGTAATTTTTAAAACGAGGACTTAGTCTTTTTGAAATACATCAGGGTTCGAGCTTTCGTTAAATTCTCTTAGCCTAATGTAATCGGTGTAATTGCACAAATAACGGCACAGTGAATGCGTTGAGAAATAAAACACACACACACAAAACTGCAATGGGCACCAGAAGTTATGTAAAAGGAGGTAATAAATAAAAGCACAATGCACAAAGTCATTTCTACAAGGAGCTCAAATGAATATTCCCAATACATTTTTCGTTTAACAATTACATGTGCCGTTCATGACAAGGAATATAGAGGCTATATATTCTCGACAAAAAAAAGTATTTTAAACTATGAGACTTCAAAACAAAATATAAACCAAACACAAGACATTCAAGTTCCCTTTTTTTTTACATTAATTTAAAAAAATTAATTAAAAGAAAATAAAAATATATCTACAACACTTACCGAACGTCAAAGATACAGATGTAGATGTTGTGGGTTCAGTTGTTGCGTCCGTTGTAGTGGGCTCAGTTTTTGCTTCCGTCGTAGTTGGTCCATTTGTAGCTTCTGTTGCAGTGGATATAGTTGTTGCTTCAGTTGTAGTGGGTAAAGTTGTTGTTTCCGTTGGTTCAGTTTTAACAACCGTTGTAGTTGGTTCCGTTGTTACAACTGTAGTAATAGTTGATTCATTGGTTACAACGGTAGTAGTTGGTTTAGTGGTAACATCAGTTGTCGTTGTTTCAGAGATAACAACGTTAGTCGTTGGTTCAGTGGTTACAACAGTGGTAGTTGGTTCATTGGTAACATCAGTGGTTGTTGGTTCAGTTGTTATAACAGTAGTAGTTGCTTCAGTGGTTGCCTCTGCGGTTGTTGCTTTAGTTGTTATAACGGCAGTAGTTGGTTCAGTTGTTACAACAGTAGTAGTTGGTTCAGTGGTTACCTCTGTGGTTGTTGGTTCAGTTGTTATAACGGTAGTAGTTCGTTCAGTGGTTACCTCTGTGGTTGTTGCTTCAGTTGTTATAACAGCAGTAGTTGGTTCAGTTGTTACAACAGTAGTAGTTGGTTCAGTGGTTACCTCTGTGGTTGTTGGTTCAGTTGTTATAACGGTAGTAGTTCGTTCAGTGGTTACCTCTGTGGTTGTTGGTTCAGTTGTTATAACGGTAGTAGTTGGTTCTGTTGTTACAACAGTGGTTGTTGGTTCAGTGGTTACTACAGTAGAAGCTAGTTCAGTGGTTACAAAAGTGGTAGATGGTTCAGTTGTTACAACAGTGGTTGTTGGTTCAGTCGTTAAAACAGCGATACATGGCTCAGTTGTAACAACGGTAGTAGTTGCTTCAGTGGTTGCCTCTGTGGTTGTTGGTTCAGTTGTTATAACGGTAATAGTTCGTTCAGTGGTTACCTCTGTGGTTGTTGGTTCAGTTGTTATAACGGTAGTAGTTGGTTCAGTTGTTACAACTGCGGTTGTTGGTTCAGTGGTTACTACAGTAGAAGCTAGTTCAGTGGTTACAAAAGTGGTAGATGGTTCAGTTGTTACAACAGTAGTAGTTGGTTCAGTGGTTGCCTCTGTGGTTGTTGGTTCAGTTGTTATAACAGTAGTAGTTGCTTCAGTGGTTGCCTCTGTGGTTGTTGCTTCAGTAGTTATAACGGCAGTAGTTGGTTCAGTTGTTATAACAGTAGTAGTTGCTTCAGTGGTTGCCTCTGCGGTTGTTGCTTCAGTTGTTATAACAGCAGTAGTTGGTTCAGTTGTTACAACAGTAGTAGTTGGTTCAGTGGTTACCTCTGTGGTTGTTGGTTCAGTTGTTATAACGGTAGTAGTTCGTTCAGTGGTTACCTCTGTGGTTGTTGGTTCAGTTGTTATAACGGTAGTAGTTGGTTCTGTTGTTACAACAGTGGTTGTTGGTTCAGTGGTTACTACAGTAGAAGCTAGTTCAGTGGTTACAAAAGTGGTAGATGGTTCAGTTGTTACAACAGTGGTTGTTGGTTCAGTCGTTAAAACAGCGATACATGGCTCAGTTGTAACAACGGTAGTAGTTGCTTCAGTGGTTGCCTCTGTGGTTGTTGGTTCAGTTGTTATAACGGTAATAGTTCGTTCAGTGGTTACCTCTGTGGTTGTTGGTTCAGGTGTTATAACGGTAGTAGTTGGTTCAGTTGTTACAACTGCGGTTGTTGGTTCAGTGGTTACTACAGTAGAAGCTAGTTCAGTGGTTACAAAAGTGGTAGATGGTTCAGTTGTTACAACAGTAGTAGTTGGTTCAGTGGTTGCCTCTGTGGTTGTTGGTTCAGTTGTTATAACAGTAGTAGTTGCTTCAGTGGTTGCCTCTGTGGTTGTTGCTTCAGTAGTTATAACGGCAGTAGTTGGTTCAGTTGTTATAACAGTAGTAGTTGCTTCAGTGGTTGCCTCTGCGGTTGTTGCTTCAGTTGTTATAACGGCAGTAGTTGGTTCAGTTGTTACAACAGTAGTAGTTGGTTCAGTGGTTACCTCTGTGGTTGTTGGTTCAGTTGTTATAACGGTAGTAGTTCGTTCAGTGGTTACCTCTGTGGTTGTTGCTTCAGTTGTTATAACGGTAGTAGTTGGTTCAGTTGTTACAACAGTAGTAGTTGGTTCAGTGGTTACCTCTGTGGTTGTTGGTTCAGTTGTTATAACGGTAGTAGTTCGTTCAGTGGTTACCTCTGTGGTTGTTGGTTCAGTTGTTATAACGGTAGTAGTTGGTTCTGTTGTTACAACAGTGGTTGTTGGTTCAGTGGTTACTACAGTAGAAGCTAGTTCAGTGGTTACAAAAGTGGTAGATGGTTCAGTTGTTACAACAGTAGTAGTTGGTTCAGTAGTTACAACTGTGGTTGTTGGTTCAGTGATTACAAAAGTGGTAGATGGTTCAGTTGTTACAACAGTAGTAGTTAGTTCAGTTGTTACAACAGTAGTAGATGGTTCAGTGGTTGCAACAGTAGTAGTTGGTTCAGTTGTTACAACAGTGGTAGTTGGTTCAGTTGTTACAACATTAGTAGATGGTTCAGTGGTTGCAACAGTAGTAGTTGGTTCAGTGGTTACAACTGTGGTTGTTGGTACAGTTGTTACAACAGTGGTAGTTGGTTCAGTTGTTACAACAGCAGTAGATGGTTCTGTTGTAACATCAGTAGTAGTTGGTTCAGTGGTTACAACAGTAGTAGTTGGTTCAGTGTTAACATCAGTAGTCGTTGGTTCAGTGGTTACAACGGTAGTAGTTGGTTCAGTGGTTACAACGATAGTTGTTGGTGTTGTTGTTTCAGCGGTAGTAGTTGGTTCAGTGGTTACATCAGATGTTGATAGTTGTGTTGTGGCGTAAGTACTTACCGATTTAGTGGTTTCTTCAATGTCCTGTGTAGTCGTAAAGGCTATTGAAGATGTAGTTGTTGTAAGCGATTTGCAACTTGCACAGCAGTAGGTTAATCGCACGGCTTGATTATCGTCGCAAACACTAGGAAAATTATCTCGCATATCAGCGCATGATGCCCCACTTGTGAAAACTTTACCTGGCTGGTCTCCATGTAAACATGCTTCTGTTGAAAAAAAAGATTATTTCGTAAGGAGGTAGACAATGGGTAAGGGGCATAACTCTTGAAATCAGTAATATGTTGGTATCATATTCAATATTACCTAAGCCTTACAAGCCTTCATTTGAAACAGAATGAAAACAATCTAAGTTACTTTGATGCTTACATGATATTGATGTAAAGAGCCTACATGCAAATGTTCAAATGATTTCAGAGAATTGTGTCCCTTACCTTAGGTCTACCTCATTAAGCAGACGCACAAATAATGACTTCTTTAGACACGGTTGTGGAATACATAAGGCAAATATAAACCTAGATAGAATCAAACATCTTTAATTAAAATATAAAATTTAAAGATATCTAAAGCAAAATGTATGCATGTCTCTTGCGAACAGACAAAGTTAATATATTTATCGGGCTAATGTGGTGACGCAAACACTCTCACTGTACAACAGTACAACAAATGTACATATCAAAGAAATTGTACATGAATTAATTATGATTGCGTATTTCATATATATTTTATTGAAAAAAAAATAATCACCAGTATTCACTGCGTATATGAACGGTTGCTCGCAAAGGTTTTCCTGCCTTATCAGCTACACTATTTATTTACTAACATTTGTCTGTTACCACGATAAGAATCAGCAGTAATCATCATAGGCACTTATTGATACTCACCACCAGCATTTAGTCATTCAGCACCAATACTAGTTGATACAAATCATCCATTTATCTCACAACAACACTACTGATACTCAAAATGCATTCTTCAGTCCTTCTGCAGCTTTCAATGAAACTCATCATATTCAGCCTTTGGTCCTTCAGGATCACTCGTTGTTACTCACCATCAGCACTGGGGCTTCAGGATCACTGAATGATATTTTCGTTATCAGACTGTAGTCCTTCAGGATCACTCGTTTACACTCATCATCAGCCTGTGAAACTTCAGGATCACTCGTTGATAAACTTCATCAGCCTGTGGCGCATCAGGAGATTCAAGATCATTCGTTGATACCATCAGCCTGTCGTGATTCAGAAACACTCGTAGATACTCACAATCAGTCTGTCGCGCTTCAGAATCATTTGTTGGTACTCACTATTTAGTCTGCCGTGCTTCACGATGACTCGTTGATACTCATCATCAGCCTGTGAAGCCTTATGATCATTTGTTGATACTCACCATCAACCTGTGATGCTTCAGGATCACTCGTTGGTAATCACCATCAGCCTGTGGTGCTTCAGAATCATTCCTTGATACTCACCATTAGATTTTGTTGCATCAGGATTATTTCTTGATACCCACCATCAATCTTGAGTACTTCTTGGTCAATCGTTGATACTCACCATCAGTCTTGAGTACTTCTTGGTCAATCGTTGATACTCACCATCAGTCTTGAGTACTTCTTGGTCAATCGTTGATACTCACCATCAGTCTTGAGTACTTCTTGGTCAATCGTTGATACTCACCATCAGCCTCTGGGGCTTCAGGATCACTCGTACAGACTCCATTGATACACCACTAAAATTATATAATTGTAAATGTTGTCTTTGATAAAGGCAACAGCTGTTCGAGGACTAAATCCTGACATAAAAAAAATTTAGCACTGATTTGCATATTGTGTAAAAATCAAGGCAGGAAGGAAATGATTGTCCAAAGAAACATTAATCTGATTGTATAAAAACATTGATATTTTCAAACTTAATGACACATCACGGAAAAAAATCGAAAAAATGTTTTTAAATTATATTTGGCAGAACTGTACATGCACTTTAATTGTAATCTGCTTTATTTTATTTTTAGAACCCTTTTTTCGATAACATAATATCATATCATGTTTTAATGATTAGTCTTGTTAAATAAATAATATCATCAGAATGCTTAATGTTATGACTTTACTTTAAGTTGTTTTTTTATTTGAGAAGTTGCCTTTAAACCGTGAAACCAACCAGACGGTTCCGAGTGCAGACCTAGAAGGACCTTGTTTTTATATAAGACTGGCTATTCTAATTTCATATTTTACTCTTACCTTTCGGTTTCCACAAAGAGTCTTGTCATCTGCTTGGAAAGAATTACATAGTGATGTATTTGGTTTTAAGCAGTACATCATACCACAAATAGTTGAAAAATCTGCGTCAAAGAGACTCTAAAAACGAAATGTATATTAATATGTCGGACGAAAAATAAATGTTTAAATTGTGAAAATAAAACCAAACATTTGAACAATAGGACATGTTGATTACAATACTATCATAAAGAATATGCCCTTACTGTTAATAATTAAGTATATTAAGTATCTGTCTTTGTAAGAATCGTGCAAAATCTGAAAGAAGGCTACATATTTTTATTGTTGTAATTAAGTTGTTTTATGGGTCTATACTATGAAATGTGTAATTATTCATTCAAATTAAAAATACAGTAGATTCTATTGTATTTGAGCGCCATTTACAGAGTTATCTCCCTTAATTTTGAAATCTACAGTGCATTCTTTATTTTTTTTTCTCCTAAGAACACGGGTTATATGAAAAAACACATGTTTGTTTCTGTTTACTATGACATTTCAAACAAAATATCAAAAATAAAAATATTTAGGCTTTTTACCCACGAATCACATTTTGCATGATCCTTAGCTGGAGTCCTACTTAAATTACTGATATTTATATTTATATTATTTACTATACCCTGCATAAGCGTGAATCTGGGCTTTCCTGATTTCTTCTGCATTGCGAATCAACATCCGTCACCGGACTTATTGTTGTGGAACCAATGTCATCTATGTTTCTCGTACTGATGACTCCAGTCGTACTTAGACCAGGACTGGGTTCTATTATATCAACTGTTGAACCAGTATATGATATCGTTGATCCTTGTATTTTGGGGCTAGTGTTTGGGTCTGTCTGTCCAATGGTAGTCGTTTCAGTTATTTGCGTTGGCTGTGGACAAGATTGACAGCACTTAGATGATACATAGTCTTCATTACAGTAAGATTCACTGACGGCAATCAGCTGTGAACAGTTCTTGTCGATGTTACTATAAACTCGACCGACGTCATCTCCATACAAACAGTTTTCTAGATAGACAACATGTACAAGATTCAATTAAAATGTAAAATGAAGGACGATATGTCAATAAATAAAAACATTTCTTTATGATATAACCGGCTTTGAGTATTTATTTTATTGAAAATGTAAATAAATGACGGTGCACTGAAATGACAAAACTGATATTTACGAATTTTCAAAAAAAAGTTTTGTAGTTTCTTGAAGTCAATATGTGAAGACCTACAATATACACTGTTTTAGTAAGTTTTTGTGTTTGTTTTTTTTAATGCTTTGTTTTACTTGTTTTTACTTTTTCTCCTTGCCCTTCGTTTTACTTAAAATTCTATATGAAAATAGCACATGTATTACCATTTCCTGGCGGGGCATTTATATCATATGTACATATTCCACTAATACACCACTGAAATAAAATCAAAGTTATATTAGTGTTTATTACATCTATAAACAAGAACTTAAGTATTAGGTATTAATATATGACCATACACAATATATGATGGATGGAAGAGAAAACTAAAATTTTAACAAAAAAGGCAAAGACCGCAATCCGATTCTTATGGAGGAAAGATACACATCGGATATGAAAGGGGTACTTTATAACAACTAGAAGCAATACAAAAAATGTCAAACTTCAAAATACCTAACGAAAACTTTAATCAAAACTATTCCAAACAGAAACTTTTTCAAGAAGCCCAACGAAATTTTAAAAAACAAACAAATTACAATCAAAAACTTGAAGACAATTAAAAGATTCTCACATTAAACCGTAATTTTTTTTCTTCAAAAACACCATTCGGAAATAACTTTTTATATTTTGTAAAACACACCAGGTAGATCTTGTTATTATAAGTGATGAGGTTTAGATTGTAGGAGGATCCTTGTACGTTGTAATAAACATTGGTTGTTGTGTTAAATATCTTCTTTTGTTCCAAAAACAAGATTTTATCGTGCTCCGCTTAAACCCGCGATTGTTTGATATCAGAGACAAAATGTATGTTCACATTGTTACATCATAGTTCTTTCACTGGAAGTAGTTTTCAGTATTAAAACAATAGGTTTATATATATAATTTTACATCTACGCGATGGTGTCCACAAGTGTTGACACGTCTGTTTGGTTCATTACCTTTTTATTTCCACAATGAGTGCCGTCTCCAGCTATATTTGTATAACAACTTCCACTCCCGTCATCACAATAAAGAACATTACATATTGACGTGAAATCTCCGTCGTATTGACCCTGCAACATTGTGATATCTTAAGGTGGTAGACCTGGGGTAAGGGACATAACTCTTGTAATCAAGGATATGTTTGTATCATATTCAATTTAACCAAAGCCTATCAAGCTTTTACTTGAAACAGAATGAAATAAATCTATGTTACTCTGATGCTTACATGAGACTGATGAAAAATGCTGAATACCAATGTTTCAATGATTTTAGGAGCTGTATCCCTTACCTTAGGTCTACAACCTTAACTAATTTTAATAACGTTGAATATGTTATTAAACTATTCAGGCTAATATAAAGCATGGGAAATCAAGGAAACAAGGGGTCTATTCTTCAACTTGTCATTACAATTATCGTGTAATTAATTCCAATGAGTCATTAAAACCTAATTGAGTGATTAGTAAATCAAATGATTAAATTTTGTTGTTTAACTTAATTAAATTATTGCATTTTTTATAATCATTGTATTAAATTTTAATTGCATGATTAAAATGCAAGTGCATCCCATAATGCACTTTAAAAATGAACTTTTGGCACTTCCTGTTATTTTAATACAACCAAATATTGATAATGATACTTTTAAATATTATATTTTTTCTGTAACAAAAGCAAGTTATAAAGTAAAATATAGTTAACAACATACCAAGACTCATTTCTGAATGGCTTTTTATAAACTTCCACTTTTTTCATGGTCTTGCATTCAAGACAATAATATTTCATATTGTGGTAGCAAAGTGAATGTAATTGAGATTACAATCACTTTAACTAACTAAAAGTAAAGTAAAACTTTTAACTTTTCAAACTTTTTTAACATTGTTCCAAGGTCAATGGGTGATAACTCTTTACCCGGGTGCAACTAAAAATAATGTTGACCCTGATTCACAAACCATGGACGTGAGTTTTATGAACAACTCAGCGGGTTAAAAATAATTAATATACGAGAAAACCAGAGGACGCTTACCCTACCGGTGCATCTGGTTTATGCTCCCAGTTTTTAGAGTCCGAGTTGCTCGTTTGCTTTAATCACTTTGTATGTATGATTTTAGTTACTTTATGATCTTTGTTGTGCATTTGTGTTTTCCATATCTGGTATTTGTCCTTGGATTACATTCTTTTGATTACAGCTTTATCCTTGATTCCCTTGATTACTCTTTATCTAGGTGATTTTGTTGTGAAGTTTTAATTCAGGTCAAGTGGATGAATTAAATTTAATGACATGATTAGCATTTTAATGATTCATTAAAATTAATGACAAGTTGAGCAACAAGTTAATTATATAATTAATTTTAATCAATTGATTAAGGTATTATAATTACTAATTTAACAACAGACCCCAGGACTCGAACAGTAATCAAAAGATAACAGGGATAACGACTAGACATGGAAAATAGACACACACAACAGATATCCTGAAATAACCAAATATAACATGTAAAAATATTTAAGTAAATGATCGACCCAGTTTCAACTATAAAACTGGGGGCCTTCACAAGGTGAACCGGTAAGGCAAAAAGCTCAAGTGTTCAGTGAATCAATCAATTTTGTCTTATGCACCCTTTACATGACACTTGCAGCGATACATGTACTCAACACCTTCCCCAGAAAACTGTCGTCGACATTTTTTCACAACAGCATTTGTTCGTACGTTGGTACCTTCAAAATATTGTGCACTAAAACGTTGTAATGTATCTACTGTGCACATATTTGAGACATCACCAAAATGTATTATAACACCCTTACACATGTTTGAGACATCACCAAATTTCATAGTTACACACTTACACATGTTTGAGACATCACCGAAATGTATTGTAAATCCCATACACATATTTGAGACATCACCACAATTGTATAGTTACGCCCGTACACATTTTGAGACACAACTAAAAATGTATTAGAACTGACGTACACATATTTGAGACATCATCAAAAATGTATTATATCTCCAGTACACATATTTGAGACATCGCCACAATTGTATTGCTACACCCATATACATGTTTGAAACATCACCAAAAATGTATTTTACCCCCTTATATGTCTTTGAGACCTTACCAAATTTGTATTGTTACACCCGTACATATGTTTGATACATCACCAAAATTGTATTTTTACACCCGTGCACATGTTTGGGACATCATCAAAAGTGTACAATGGCTCTCGTATATATATTTGAGACATCACCAAAATTGTATTGTTTCATTCGTGCATATGTTTAGGACATCACCATAAATGTATTAAAACTGTCGTAAACATATTTGAGACATTACTAGAATTGTACGGTTACACCCGTAGACATGTTTGGGACACCACCAAATATGTATTGTAACTCCAATACACATATTTTAACATCAAACTTGAATTGCAACACCCTTAGACATATTTGGGACATATCCAAACTTTTACTGTAACACCAGTACACACATTTGAGACATCACCAAAAATGTATTGTAACTCCCGTACACATATTCGAGACATCAAAAGTGTATTGTAACACCAGTACACATATTTGAGACGTCGTCAAATTTGTAATGTACTACTCGTACATTTTTTGATACTTTGCGACTACCGTTCATGTCCTGTAGACATCTTCCTTACATATCTTGATAATTAAATTTGAAATGTATCAAATTTAACTATTGGTTGGTCCTCTTTCAGCAATGCAGAACGAAGTTAAGTTTTAATAACGAACAAATTTTCAATATTTGGTTTGTCATACATTCGAACTTAAATAATAAGAAATTTTTTCTAATGTTTAAACAAATTGTACCCAATAACCCGTTTTGTGGGCCAGCTGCAACCAGCCATGTGATGTGAGGGTTTCAAGGTCCATGGGTGGCCTCGAGATAACTTTTTTCTCCCGGTTGGGTTGATAGCTTTTTGACATATTCACCTTATCCATGTCTAATCATTTGTTTAACCTCTCCAAATTAAGTAGTAGTGTATTTATGTTAGACATATTGTGTCACTCTAAATGTACTTTTAGTTCCTATAAACAACTCCAAAAACGTGTCGTAACATTCTGATTTGTATGCCTCATTAGATATTTGATACACATACCTTACACATTCTGGAGACATCGCCATAGATATTTTTACATTGTTGGTCGGCGCTATAAAGCTGGCCCGGAAGAATTTGATCGTATGGTGACAGTGCATTAGGGTCATAACTTGTGCCAAAACTTGTCATACAGTTATCTCTAGGTGGAAAAATGAAACAAAACCGTAAAAATCAAGTACCACACAAATTAGATTCTTTGAATTTTGACTAAAAATGTGATATTTTTCATTACATCCTATCGACCAAAATGTATGGCTGAACAAATATCGTCTTTGGTCATTTATGGCATTTTGAACCGTATTGTATGTGTCATTTTGGTTATTTTGAGTTCTTTGTTGTGTTTGTCTGTTTTCCATCTCTGGTCTTTGTCCCTGGATTACATTCGTTTGATTACCGCTAGAACTTTGTTCCCTTGATTACTCTTTGATTATCACTAGAACTTTGTTCCCTTGATTACTCTTTAACGTTGATTATTATATTCCCTCAGCAAAAGCTTTAGAAAAAATGTAAATCCAAATTTTTCATGTCCATATTCAAACAGAATAAACTATATTGTTTTATTCTAAAAAGAAACAACAAATAAGAATAGTAAAATTTAAGAATTACTTACGCGGACAAAGAATCAATATATGTCGTAAAGTAGTCAGTAGAGCACTGAGAGAATTTCCAGGGATTAGAAGCCGTTGTCGGATTCGTTTGAGGACTGCTTGATGATGCCATGATATAGTGGTCAGAAAACGAACATGAATTTCCAGTACCATCATGCTGAGCGCTTAAGCTGAAGTAAAAAGAGCACAAAAAGAAAGATAAACTACTATTTAAAGATATTCATAAATTATACTATATGGAGTACAAAACATGCCATGAAACATATTGTTTTCTTTTCGTTATGCTGATTGCGTATTTAAAATATAGTGTTAAGACACATTCAAAGTAACGTTAAATAAGCGTCGCATCTCTACTTTAGATCATGACACACGTATATACCGTTAACTAAGATATGAATGTGTCATAAGCTCTTTATAAGATAATTGTATTGTATTCTCCAAACCATAAAGGTTATACTTGACAGGTGCTCCAAAATTTGCAAATATCATGACTCAAATATCTTATAGATGTATATTAAACACTTATTGTTTAATCTATATGTATGCATAAACTTTGTCAGAGGGAAAAAAGATATAAGATGTTCTAAAATATACAGATTATATTAGCCAAAAAACGTTAAATGTATTTGTATAAGAATGGTTGTAACTTACCCATGACCGAGTTCATGTGATGCTACTGTGATTGTTATATAATTATCGTCTTCCTCGACTACCGATTGGCTCAAACTACCACACATTGTACCTTGATATGCTAGTCCTTTTTATATACAACAGCAGATATTAATATATAAATCGTAAGATGTTATTATTACACAACTTAAGAACGACCTAGAGTTCCTTATAATATATTTAGATCAAAATATAACTTATTGTATATACATTATAAGTATTTGTTTAAACTATATATCGTCTACCCTATATCGCACACCCTTTATCACACTTCTAGACCTGTGTTGCATACCCTATATCACACCCCTGTTCCTATAACCCATACTCTATATCGCAGCCCTTTACAGACCATACCTGGAGTATGGTTAAAATATATGATATAATGAACATGACACGTCAAAATCTGTGTCACACGCAGTGTCAACATTCGACCTATATCGCCACTGGCCCTTGGGTGGGATGATATAGGAGTCTCGGGTTGATAGTGCATGTGATACATATTTTGAAATATAATATTCAGTATTTTTATTTTATACTTCACTAGTATAAATACTGAAATTGGAAGTAAACTTATTTCTCTATTCTATAGACAAATTAATACTTTAACCAAATAGGAAAACAAAATTGCAGATATGATATACAAAACAATAAAGACGTGTCATGAAAAAGGTACAGTGAAACCTGACTTAGTCTTGAATAAAGCAAAAACCTTTCTAAATAAAACATATTTAAAATATTAAGCGTAATTTGTTTTTAAACAAAACACAATTGAACTCTGAATAAAACAAAAATCTTTCTTAAAAAGACACAACCGAACTCTGAATAAAGTAAAAACCTTTCATAATAAGACACCACCGTTCCCTGGATAGACAGAACACATTTCTAAACAAAATACAAATAAACCCTAAATAAAGCAATAAACATCTCTTAACAAAACTCAACCGAATTCGGAATAAAGGGAAAACCATTTTAAACATGACACTTGTTGAAGTCCTTTATATCATTTTAAATCTTTTTAACTTTTATCTGTCAAAACTAGACACATTTTACAATCTAGAAATTGTACGATTTCGACATGTTTCACATTTTTTTGTATCATGATAAGTATGTACTCACCCGCATTGTCGATCTGTCCACTTACGAAGTTATACCTGTATAAAAAATCGAGTTAGTGAAAGAGTAATCAAGGCAACCAACGTTCTAGTGGTAATCGAAAGAATGTAATCTAGAGGCAAAGATCAGACATGGAAAACAGACATAAACAACAAAGTTAAAAAAAATAACTAAAACTTTTAACGGTTTTGCTCTTACAAAAATGCTGCTTCTTCTAATTTAATTATGTTTTGTCATTCGGAACAATGAAAGTAGCGGGCGCTAACATGCGTAGGTTCTATATTAACTCATTCATTTGATTATTTTCATACGTAATTTTTTTTTTCTAAATACATTGCAGAACATTTATTTAAGTAGCTCTCTAGCTTAGAATCATGCAAAATGTGATTCATGGGTGAAAAGCATACAAAGTTTTATTTTTTGATATTTTATTTAAATTGCCGTAGTGAAATTAACATCCTTTTTTTTTATAGAAAACCTGTTCTTAGGAGATAAACATTATATAGAATGCACTGAAAATTTCAAAATAAAGGGAAATATTTCTGTAAATGACACTCAAATACAGTAGAAACTATTGCATTTTCAATGTTGATTATCTCCTAAGAGCAGACAGATTGTAATGCATAATTACACATTTCATAATATAAAACCATAAACAACTTAATTTCAAAAACAAAAATATGTAGCGCTTTTTTGGGTGTATCACATTTTTCAGATTTTGCATGATTCTTACAAGGACAGCTGCTTAAAGATATACCAAAAATATTTTATTGCTTTTGTTACAAAAATAATTTTGTAATACAAAATAATTTGTACTCATAAATCATCTTTGTTATAACATCACGAAAGCTCAGATTGGCCCAGTGCGCAGCCGGATACTCATTCCATATCGGACACCGTGCGAAATTAGTTCTATATCGACTGATCTGTCACATATGTCATGTTGCTTAGTTTAAAACTGCATAATGGAGAACTACTATGTTTAGGACAAACTAACGTATCAAGCGCGAATAAAATAAATATACATGATTTTCTCACACTGTTGGCTAATAAATTGACTGAAATGACAATACCTACAAATTATATTTATTCAGATTGACAAATAATGACCGAGTCAACACTCTCTATCGTTATGGAAGACAAAATGTATTTTTCACACACAGAAAAAAAGCGTTGATTAAGATATTTTGTGTTTGTTTTAGTCACAGTATGACTGTAAATGGTCATATCAGTCATTATTTTGTCACCAGGATAGCGCCTTTTACCTAAAAATAAAGTAGTTAGATAAAGTCGTAGGTAAAGCGCAATTTAATGTCAGGCCAATAAGCAATATTTTGCTTTACTGAGCAGGAACCTATCGTGTTGATATTTTGATTGTTATGTATAATATAAGTATATGGCCTTTTAAATGGCATAACCTATGAACTTGACCTTAATTGTAAAAAAAATGTAGTAAAAGGGAGGCGATCCTGATGTATTTTTTAACAAACATTTTGAGTCTATGTCAGTTTTTTTTTTTGTAAATACATATGTTACGTCAACTGATAGTTAAAAAATAAATCACGGATACTACATTTTATCATTGTTTTACTACGGACTGGCCATTCATGTTGCATTGTTTAACAACGTGTTAAATAATAGGATAATGAATTGGAAAGAATGAATAACCGTGCGGAACTTTTTTTCCCGAACGAGTTAAATCTTCGAGAATTCTGTATTACAAACTCGTGCGAACGAGTTTGAAAATGCATTTCAGTGCATAAAAAAAAGATTATCCTATTAATTACATAGGTGTTTTCAACTTGAACTTTAATTCTAAGATTGACTTTAAAGTTGTGACATTTTGGCGGGAGAAAATCCTAGAGTGAAATTACCCAATTTATTTCACAGTGTAAATTTTCAAGATTTTTTTACACTGGTAATATTTGATAAACACTACTATCTATGCAGTAGTACCTTTCTTATTGACGCAAGCATAACATTTCTACCTACCGTGAAAACAACATGGCATGATCGTGCTGAATAGTGACATTGTTGTTTATAAATTCAGCAAACTTATCTAAAAGATCATCGGAATCTATAGAATTAGGGGTAGTTGATGTATCCTTTGGTAATAATTCAGCAAATGCTGCATCTGACGTTGTCTACAATACAGAATGTTAACACTAAAGAGGACCTGTCTTTACAAGGTTCAGGCTGTCATGTTTATAATATCAATATGGATTTTTTTATTAATTGTAAGCAATTTCCAAATCAAACATTAGTTCTCATATGCCACGATAGACTGTTTCTGACTAAGACTAAACTGAAGGCTATGGTTAAGTTGGGCCAAACACATTTATTTGAAAACTTTGTATCTTCAAATAGTTGAACAATTTTTGCAATGATACTTAAACAGTTTTGTTTAAAATCTTTTGATCATAAGAACATGCTTTATGATACCTGACAAACAATAATTCCAGCGAAGACTATAGATATTGTGTAAGCCGAAGTCTGTAAATTTTTATACATTCCGTCCATCTGCAATGAAAAAAAAAACATTTTTTGTTTACGATAATTCTACGGAGCATCAGATATTGTTTGTAAAACCGTCTTTTAAAGGATATAAAATTAAAATAACAAACGCCGTTTTCAGAACGAGTCAATAAAAGACAACAAAAACCATCAAAATAAATAAAATTGAAAAAAAAAAACACAAAATAAAATATTCTTTTTAGGTATTGTTTAATAAAATATGACGCAGCTGTTCTTTTATTCAACCAGTTTGTGATTAAGTTTCAGAAAATGTTGTAAAATCTTTAAGAATGTCCTTCTAAAACACTCAAGTAGAAAACAATGACGGGTCGGTGTGCTTTTATGTTTGTGAGTTATAAGCATTTTTTGGAAATGTATTTCGCTTGATTTTCCACAGGTGTTGTCTTAGTAGGTTTTATCTATGAAAGATCCGAAGAAATAACAAAGCTGTCATAAAAACTTCTCAGATTACAGTTTAAGGTGTGTTAAATGAAATTATGAAAAAAAAGAGTGGGGTCAACGGCCAAAACATATTTATGCATTGTACATGTAAAATATGAAATCAGAGGAGTCGGAGAAAATTTGACCGAAATGGCTGAACTTGAGCAGCAAATATCCTTAAGTTTGTGACAAAACTTTATGATCGAGGATACTTACACCTGTTATTATAAAGGCATAGAATTGTTTGATATTATTGATGGCTTCTGTTTCTTTGTCAGATGCTGAACTACTCGTACTTCTACTATACCAGCTACATAAAATTACATAGAAATATTGGAAAATTATATTGAAACACAATTGTCAAATTAAACGAATCAAATATCACAACATTTGCTTTAAAGAAAAAAAAAACGCTATACCCTCTTGAAATTCAATGAAATCTCTTGGACAGATTCATACTTGGTAGAAACAAATGACGTAAATAATACTTGACGAAAAAGTTCTTACGAACGTGTTATACGAAGTTAGGTTTTTTAATACACGTTTTTGTATCATCAGAAGAATATTTGTTATTTCCAATTACAGAATAACAGGTTTAAATCTTGTCTTTTCAGCGCAAGCCAATGTACACAGCAAAGTTTTCCTTACAATACATTTACGTGAAGTGAGCTTCTACTGGAATTCACGAGAAATTCACGTGATGTTAATGTAAAATATTTTCATGTATTTCACGTATATTTAATCATGTGTGAACAAATTTGACATAACTTTAACGTCAACTTATTAAGTAATTAACTTTTTGCAGTTTTTTTTAGTACTCTACATTAACTTCCAAATCAATTTTTTTCGGGGGGGAGGGGTAAATGCCAAGTATAATTTTTGAATCATTATTATAAAACTTTGCATTCCCCTCACGAATGTTTTATTTTTGCATAGAAATAGTCTCAAATTTGCAAACTTTAATAAAAGTAATCAAGGGAACCAAGGTAATAGCTGTAATCAAAAGCGGTAATCAAAAAATAACCTTACTTTGCATAAGCTGAGTAGTCGACTACTATCAACATTTCTATAGCATAAGCCCCGGATGCTCTCTTCTGTCTGGAGTTTTCAGATTTTTTCATGTGTAATTTTATTTGCTTTTCTTCTGACAAGAAACAAAGAGTATTATTTCTATTTTTATAAATTATACATTGGGCACGTTCATAGATATGCGATTTTTTACACATTAGTACCGAAGTACAGCCTGGAGTTTAGCCCGATATTAGTCCAATGCATTTTAGTGTAGTAAAACCTAGGTAAATGGGATTTGTAAAGACATGTGTCTAGACAATCAAACTCCTAGAAATTTACTGCTACGGGTGATAATTAATATTTTTATTCCAAAAATTTTCACTTGTTATTGTATCATTTATAAAACTCATGTTTACATGTAATACCACGGTTATGTTGCTTACCCTACCAATGCACCTGGTCCATGCTCCAAGTTTTTAGTGGAATCCAAGTTGCTCAAATACCTTTATTATTTTGTATGTTTTATTGTAGTTACTTTATTATTTGTTTTACCCGGGATTACATTCTTTTGATTTCGGCTAGAAATTCACGGTTATTTCTATGTACGCACTCAACTAGATTATATCTAGATTTGAATATTCTGATGATGTATTCTTATCCGTAGATCTAATTATAATTTTGTTAATTTTAGTTATAGTTTAATTATAATCCTGAATAATGTTTTTATGAGTATTGTGTATGTTTTTTAAGTAGCTGTCTTCGTAAGAATCATGCAAAATCTGAAAAATGTTTATACACCCCAAAAAAGGCTACATATTTTCATTTTTGTAATTAAGTTGTTTTATGGGTCTATACTAAGAAATTTGTAATTATTCATTCAAATTTGCCTGCTCTTAGGGGATAATAGACATTGAATATACAGTAGATTCTATTGTATTTGAGCGCCATTTACAGAGTTGTCTCCTTTAATTTTGAAATCTACAGTGCATTCTATATAATTTTTATCTTCTAAGAGCACGGGTTATATGAAAAACCACATGTTTATTTCTGTTTACTATGACATTTCAAACAAAATATCAAAAATTAAAATATGTAGGCTTTTTACCCATGAATCACATTTTGCATGATTCTTAGCTGGAGTGCTACTTAAGTACTAACAAATATTTCCCTGTACTTATAGAGTCTCAGAATCATATATAATTAAACCACTTACTCTTCATAGATGAATCAGCAAAATTGATTTGTGGAGTATCTTTTTTTATAATACTGAATGTATTCCATCCCGGCTTTAATCTGCCTCTGGTAGCATTTACTATATTCTGAACAGTGTATGTATATGAGTTAGACTGAACAACTCCATACTACAAAGAAAAATATTTGTATGTTTAATTTCTTAGCAGAAGGGTTTTCAGAGCTAAATTAGAGAAGTATTTATACTTTTTGGTATTTAACTATTTTGAATTTATGATACACACTGGTGCATTTTTGTGTTTTACCATATCCATTTTTTTTTTTTGTCTTTTAAAAACAGTTATTTTGTAATGGGAAAATATATCAGGACAAATTGTAACAGTTATTTGTATTTGTTCTGTTTAATACTATTGTTATCTATTTTGTTCAATTCCTTTGTCGTGTACAAATAGAAAAACCGAAACAAATATAACAATGTTTCTTATTTTCTTACTTTCCATTAACAGTGAATCCAGTCAAAATGCAAATCAGTATATACTTAATGACTCGCTATATTGATAATATAAGTTATTCACTTAGTTTTATCATCGAGTTTATACATGTTTAAGGAGGTAGACCTAGGGTAAGGGACATAACTCGTGAAATCAGTGATATGAAATATGTTTGTATCATATTCAATTTTACCCAAGCCTCTCAAGAGTTTTTTTTTATTTTTTGAAGCAGAATAAAATCAATCCAAGTTAATTTGATGCTCGTATATAATGGATGTAACATGCTGTATACAAACGTTCCAATGACTTTTTAGAGTTGTGTCCCTAACCCTAAGTCTACCTCCTTATACTTGCTACACAATATACATAGTGTTTACCACACTGATTTATATACATTATTGTCTGAAATAACTTGCATAGACATCGTTTATAGATAACAAATTGTTTTAAATCATGCACACAGATACATACCAGACTATGTGATTTATTTCCATCTTTATGTAAGACAAACACTGCTCCCTGTTTTGGGTCTTGATAGAAAACTGTCTCCTGAAAAGTCGTAGTTAATAATTTTACTAAAACGAAATTCTTAGCGGGAGTAGGACAAGATAGTTTTGATGATTGACATGAATTGATAGTTTATTTAAATCAGATACTCTATTTTTGTTTTCAATTGATATTAAAAGAAACCACATTACACATTAACACAAAAGACAACAAAGGCAATGGTGATTAGAATAACTTTCGTTAATATAATAAAATGAATGTAATTTGTTAAAATAGAATAACACATGGTTCGGGATTCGTACATCAAATCTAGTTTTAAACTCGCTAATGACTCCATCTTTTGAAACATAAGTCGGTATGTTAGCTGTTATATATTGATTCTTCTGCAGGTTCAGTCGAATCTTCGATGGTGATGCATACAAGTCAAGGTCAAATGTATCAAGATCAAATGTATCAAGTTTTGAAGCCTCGTCAATTGATCGCTTTCTTAGATGACTAAATGTAACAAAACCGTATGATTCCTCAACTGAAAAGAAATACATACAAAAAGTGCATATCAGTGTTCACAAATGCCCTTCCTTTCCATGTAAGGGTAATGGAGGGAACCAAGGTTCTAGCTGAAATCAAATGAAATCAATCCAGGGACAAAGACTAAGCATGGAAAACAGACACACACAACAAAGAACATTAAGTAACTAAAATAATATATACAAAATAACACAAGCAAATGAGCAACTTGGTCTCCACAAAAAACTGGGAGTATATATATATATATATATTCGCTACAGAAGGTTTCGATAGTAACGTAAAAATAGGTCAAATTAGTTAAGTTCATTTGGGTTATTATGAGTCAATTTCCCAGTTTACACGTCCCACTTGCGAAGCAAGATATGCTGACTCATCCGGGGCACTCCATGTTTCTCCAGTGTTTGTTGGCATTTTATGTTTCTAGTGGTTTAGAATTTTGTGTGATGTCTTGTTTTCCTCACGTTCATTTTTTATTAGTTTTAAATCTATTCATTGCACATGCGCATAAGGTTTCTGTTTTTACGTTCATAACCATTTACTGCTGTTTTGGTGTATCTAAATTGCTCTATTATTTACGCTTCGTTTATTTCACGATATTTTATTCTACCTTCTTCGTAACTTATTCCTCTTTTTTCTAAATGAATGCATTTACACAATTAAGAGCAGAATCTTATGATCATTGATTCATGCATTAGGTTTTGATTGGAAATCCGTCAGAAGGCCTAATAGAAAATGTATTCGAAAATAAAGGTGCAAATCAAAGAGGCAAATTGGAGATATCCACTCATAAATTTTGTTAACGTCTTAAAAGCATGTTATGTAAAACATATGTACTTATCACATATACACCTCTTTTCACATTTTAAGTAGCAGTCTTTATAAAAATCAGACAGGAGGTGATTCATGCATGTCAAAAACCCACCGAATTCAATTTTATTTGTTATTCAGAATCCGTTACAGACCACATTACCAGTCACAATTTTTCATTTGGGTGTTGCGCTTTTGAGATAAAATTTATATTGATGTTACATGATATTAGCACCTTGCAAGAGTTATTGTTTTTGATGTTATTAGATTTGGTTGATTTTAGTAGGAGATAAATGTATGATTTTCTCATAAGTACAGATCTGAACATGGAAAGGACAACTGTTACGTAAAAATGTAGCATATGTAGATCGAAAAAGCAGTGCTTGTACGGTGGGTTTTTCTTCACCATGAATCACTTTCATATTGGCAGTATCTGAATTTTATATGGACTGGTACTTAAGTACAATTACCAGCATAATATAACTAAATGAAAATAGTAACTTCGTCATTTATGTTCTATAAATTTTAATAGACTACATCAAAAGTTATAAATTGCACCTGGCTACATTTTTATGCGAATAATACATCAAATTTTAAGTTAATGTTCTATTACTTGCATTTCATTTACAATGTCTTACTGCACCATTGAATAAGAAGAAATTTCAATATTTAATTAGAAACATGTTACATACAAGATGTATAACAAAATAATTACATACAAAACAGTATAAACAGTTCAAACTCAAATAAAACACGGGTGTTTGGTGAAAGTTTTAAAAGTCTTCAGAAGGACACATTGTACCTGTGACAGGTAGAGGTCGGTAGTTATATTTCAAAAGTTCACACAATATCGTTCAATTAGGTCATTATTTAATCCATCAGGTCTGTGCTAAGTCAAGTCAAGCACATTACAATAGTTTCAAACTTTCCGGTTATTACTCTGATATTCCATTCGCAATACAAACTTTACTTTTTACTTTTTGTTTTTAATGTTGTCTAAATTAAATCAGTTCCGTAATTTTGTTCTTAAGGATCATATAAATGACCCATGATTTTTTAAATGACAAAATATTTTAATCTATTGATGGACAATATATCTTTGTCACGGTATGCACAGAGATAAATCTGAAAAAAATCAGTTTTCTGTCGCAAATGCTAAATATGCGTACGAAATGAAAGACTTTATTCAGAATTAAGGAAAAGATAAGACATCAACCTGTTTGTAGTGTCTTCAATCGCGAATGGATGGAATGAAATGAGTCACTAAATCTTGGATTGTGTAGTGATTAAACATTGATGAAGCACAAAACTAAATAATAGAACGTTCCTTTTTGTTTGAGAAAGTATAAGAAAAATATGCAACATATGAGTGACGAATCGAAATCGGCAAATAGATACATCAATGATACTCATTCTGATGAAACATTTATAAAACGTTTAGCATCATGTCTTTATATATTGTTCTTTAACCGAAACTAAAAGTTAGGGCTCATTATTTTTCCTCATCTATCCATCCATTCCGCATTTTTATTGATAAAAATAAATTTTAACAACTTAAATGTAAAATTCTGCTAATGTGTAAATATTCAAAGTAAAAAGCCCTCTTTTTAAAAGTATCAATAGACAAATAGTTCATGCAATGGGACATCATTGTTGTCTCAAAGACACAAAAATAGTTCGGGTAGTACTTCTTTGAGCATCTTGACTCTTGACGCAACTCTACTTTTTCTGGTAGGATTTAGAATTATTTTTCATAAAAAATATTGGTGTGGTCAATGACAAAATACGGGTACTTCTTTTTTTGTATTATACATTATATAAGTGCATAAAATTTATATACAATGTATATAATATTTACATCTTTTTATGTTCAATATTTCAATATTTTATCAAAATTGCACCGTGCAATGGGTACTTTTTGCTCAGTGTGGCAGGTACGGTCCTGTTTAATAGTTTTAATGAATATAAAGTGTGGTAAAAAAATAAATAAGTACTCCTTCTTCCGAAAATTTTTAATGGAGATAGTTCTTTTGAATTGAAAAAGTAATACATTAAATGTCTACGTGATAAAATCTGATATATTTTAAACGTATTAAATGTTCGCCCTTACGCAGTTAATTTATATAGTGGATATTTGCGTTCTTAAATTGTAACAGAGAAGACATTGTCTTTACATGAAAAAATCAATTAGATACACTCGCCCTTGATATCATTTGATCATATTTCGACACTGTTGTTTTCAAACTTCCGTTTCCTTTACAATGTTGTGTTGTTGATGAATGACATGAATGAGCAACTAACGAATTCATTGTTTAATTAGCGCTTATATCGTTTCATCTGTTATTATCTTTCGATATAAACTAAATTTCTTATAATTCGTTCTACCGGTAGATTCTCGTAAACATTTAATAATAATACAAGATGAATAAGTCATATATTGGTTTTCCAGAAACAGTCAATGAATACATTGTTTTCCATACACATTTACTTAGTTGTTTTTTTTCCTGTGTTGTGATTATTTTTGTGGTAAATAAAGGAAAGACTATATAAAGTATTTATTATTTATGAGGACGCTTACCATACCGGTGCACCTGATCCATGCTCCCAGTGTATTTGGAGTCCGAGTTGCTCATTTGCTTTTGTTACTTTGTATGTGTGATTTTAGTTACTTTATGTTCTTTGTTGTGTATGTCTGTTTTCCATGTCTGGTCTTTGTTCCTGGATTACATCCTTTTGATTACCGCTATAAACTTGGTTGCCTTGATTACTCTTTTGTTTTGTTTTGTTTTGTTTTGTTTTGTTTTATTAGTTGTTGTTGGTTTTGTTTTTCCTGCATTCAGTTTATGTTTGTGTTTCCATTGATTCTGAATTATTATCTGTTTGATATTTTTGGGTTTTTTGTCAGTTAATAAATCAATATTTTGTTATTACATATGAAGATTTTCAATCAAACACATTTGAAATTAAACAGTTTCTGCCGTTTTGGGTTCAAAATTTATTTCTATATGTGTTGAATTCAGTTTCAGTGGGTGTGTATGATTATTGTAAAAATTACTAAAGAATTACTTTAATAATGAACACAGAAGTAACTGAAGGTAATTGAGTAACCCTGATTCGGACACAAACTGTGAATATGAACCAGGAACTTTGGAAGAGTATTTAAAGGAACTAAGAATTTCGAAGAAATCAAAATAATGTAACCTAGGGACAATGAAAACTGACACACACAACAAAGAACATAAACAAACAAAATAATACGAACACACGACAAAAGTAAATGAGCAACTCGGACTCCACTTAAAACTGGAAGCATTGAAGAGGTGCCCCGGTAGGTCTTCTTGAAACGTAGAAAGGGTGGGAAATTTTAATGTAAAACCAAGTGAAACTGCGATAATGGTGAATTTGTACAGCATAATATAAGGAATCAAGAAATGTGAGTGTACATGTTAGAAAATGATTCTTCAAGTGTGATGTGAATTCAAAAATGTAAACTTGTTACTTACAAAGACTGAAATAATAATGGTATGTATTACATTTCTTTCCTGATATTGTTTACGATCTTTGCTTGCTTTGGAACAAGTGCATTTAATATGAGAAATAGTTCAGTCATTAAGATGCTTTCTTTAATGTAAAGGATTGTATTCTCAAGTGTGTCATAGTATGAAATAATCTACTTTCTACATGTACAGTGAACGAATTTACATATAAATTATTAAAACGACAGAAGTTGTAAATTCCTCTCTCGTGTTATCGTTGATTAATATATAAGAAATCAAAAGTCGACAAAAACAACGATGCTTACGGCGAGAATTTCTTTGTTAACTCCTTATGGTGTGTTTTTCATTTTTCTATACCCGTCTGTTTTTTACACTTCAATTAGTGTTGTAGTTTATAGAAGAAAGACAAATAGACATAATGCAACTCGATTGTAACTTAATTTATAAATGTCATATTTCTGCTTTGAAAAATATAATGCTTCAATTTTAAAAATCTTAATATAATTACATCAGCTATGTCAAATGCATAAAACGAGTCAACATATATCTTAATTTCTCAAAAACCTTATTAAAGGTAACCCCTGGGTTGATGGCAGTCCTGGTGGACCGAAGACGTCGAGGACATCCACCAGCCCAGGGGTCACATGTGTATGACTAGATTTAATTCATAATAGTTTACATAAAATTATTTCACTGCTAGATTTGGCTGCTTATTTCAATATATTTTATTTGGAATAATTCTTTCAGATTTTTTTATATTGATTGTCTTATGTGTTTTGGTTCTAATGCTGCTTTTGAGAGAGTAATCAAGGTTATAGCGGTAATCAAAAGAATATAATCCAGGGACAGAGACCAGACATGGAAAACAGACATACACAGCAAAGAACTTAGAGTAACTAAATTCATACATACAAAGTAACAAAAGTAAATGAGCAACTCGGACGCCACTAAAAACTGGGAGCATGGACCAGATGAACCGGTAGGGTAAGTGTCCTCTGCTTTTCTTGAAACACCCGCCGAGTGGCTCATAAAAAGTCAAGTCCGGGGTAGACGAAAGAGGAAAGGAAAACTATGACACGTTGAACAAATCAACAAACTGGATTGGCTATAATATGAGTGGTTATTAAAAATTTTATGAATTTTACATAAAAATAATACTTGCTACATTCGTTGTCATGAAATATACGGTAGTGCCCGATTCTCCTTTTTTTCCAAAGTGAATAAGACGTTTGATTGAGAAATTAGCAAACGCAGCAAATGTTAAACTAAAACTTAAAAATAACAGCACGAAAAAATTTCCACGTTTAAGTATATCAAACCATCAATAATCATAAGCATTCGAAATAACGTATATTTTTTAAACCTGTTTATCAAAACAATCAACCCCTTCATGACTATAAGTTATATCAACATACCAATTACGTTTTATCTGCAAAATGAAGCGCATAAGTGTATATTCCTACCTTCATCTGGTTTGATATTGATATCTAATGTCACCAAACAATACAAGGGGTGGATGAACAAACACACCATTAAAATTAGAACTCTAAAAAAATTGATATCATCCATTCTGTTGTTAAGGTTTCGTGTATAATGGTTTTATCTTTTTTGAATTAAGACATTTATTTATTTCTAATCATTTTGTTCGTAATGGTTCTATAACTTTGTTTACCAAAATAGTAGACTAATACTTAAGTTAAATAACAATTCGAACCATGACTTCCATTTCGTATCAAAATTTGCATATCTATCAATTTAAAATAATAATAATAATAATGAAAATGTACCCGGATGAGGCCAGCGGGTGTGAATGGCTAAGATGGAGAGATTAAAGAACAAATCACACCTTTATTGTATAAAATAAATGGTCCATACATCTACATCATACACCCAAAATTTTGTCATAAACATATATTCGGTTGTTGACTTTTATCAAGGTTTTTTTCCGAAAAAAAAGAAGAAATCAACGTGACTTTAAAGTTATTTGGCGTGACATGACAAAATGATACATTATGTATATGTACTTTAATTTTTCACAAAAAAACATAAAATTTGGGTTAGAACAGGTGTTCTTGATTTGATAGAGTCAAATTAGATAAGAGACGTAAACATGTTTAGGTCCTCGCAAAAAACAAATATACAAAAGCAAACGAAAGATGTTACCTATTAACACCAATCTTAAGCTCGATATTCCGATAACCAGTAACATTCCAATGCAATGTCAATTTATTTTTTTAAAACAAAAAGTTATAACGGGACATTTTTTTAGCATGGATATACATTGTTTACATATAAAATTTGTTTCGAGTTTCAAACGGTGACAAAAGTAAATGAGCAACTCGGACTCCACTAAAAACTGGGAGCATGGACCAGGTGCACCGGTATGGGAATTTTTTTTTACGTTGGAAACCACATTTCGTGGTTTAATACAGCCCACGAAAACAACAATGTGTACCCCACAAACAATCATACTTTGACAGTGTTTCATTTTTAACTATATATTTTGCTTGTTCTATTGATTTTGATCTCAATATCTGTTTTTTTTATAAAAGTTTACAATTTGTTAACATTGTCTTTCGAAATTCGCTTTAGACGCTGCAGCCAGCCCTCTAAGAAAATGCAATAATCTTGCCAAGTCGGGAATAAGTGAATGATTTTACACGACGTTATCCGATTGTGAAACAGCGTCTAATTTGACAAATGCCGACAACTTCGAAAGACCTGTCTGTGTTAGAAAGGTAGAACATTTTAAGGTATTTTAGTTTTTGATGAAAGAAAACAACAAACTCCGGAGTATACAAGACGTTTATAGGATACTTAATTCGATGATAACTACGGTAAAGTGGCTTTTTTCTGTTGTTATTTCTGATAATTACTGAGTTATGTAATTATTATCAACAGAATAGACGGTATCTATGTAGTTTTGACACTTTACAGAAATACAAGGTATACATGATCGGGTCTTATCAATCTGCTTTTGAGCTGTTCGCGATCCTTCCTCAGATTGTATTATTATGTTCTTTGAAGAAAATATTCACTACAATTTAATTTTTGCGTGACCGGTCTTACCGCGAAAATAGTGAAAATGAAACTGCCGCGAACATTTTATGGTTTTCAGAAGTGTTATAGTGTCTTTTCTCGAACATAAACCTACATTGTGCGCACATGTTAGGTGTAGTATCTTAGGAAAGTAGCATGCAAACAATGTACATCGTAGATTTTTATGCTGCCGACTACTTTGTAAATACTCATCATATATTTTATAGTTTTTAAATTCCGTCAAAATTCGAAATAGGTAGATTTCAATATTTAATTTGAAAATGTATTTTTTTTCATTTCGCTGGGTTTTTATATCTTTTATTAATCTATTTAGACACATTACAATGTCAAACACGTATAGGTTGGTAAATTTTAATAAAGATGCTAAATGCATTAGATCAAAGAATTTTCAGTATATAACAAGATATCAAAAGTGGTGGCAATTTAAGAAACATACGCAGTAATAGGTCTATAAACCTACAATTCACAAGATCATAATCGACATCAATCGTTATTATAACCTGTACAGCCATTCCAAAGTTAATACAGTTTGTGCACTTGACCTTGACAATTTAATTAAATATCTCCACACTCCTATCAAAACATTCGTCAGACAAATATCATAAGAAAGATTATAGGCTTTGAAAAGAAACCGGTTCAATGACCTTGAAAAAAATATTGTTGCCAGATAATCGTTGGGCTACTATTTTCGATACACACATTTTAAATGACTTTATTTTATCTCAATGTTCTTTAAAAAAAATAATAAATTTTAAGATGTCAACACTATTTACTTGTTTGGTTTATCAGATTATCAGATTGATCAATTAATTGATTGATTAATTGAATTGAATCGATCATTGCATCTATGATTGATTTGCATATATTGATTATATCATTGATTGTTTGATTTGGGTCCTTTGAACTGACAGATAAATGTAGCCAAATTAAGTATCAGTCCCTGTAAGAATCAGGCAGTAGGTGAAACATGGTATGAAAAGAACGTCATTTTGATAGTGTAGTTTGACTCTTTTCACCATCAGAATCAAGACAAACAGACAATATGTTCCATATCATGCTGGACCATTGAGTTACAATTTCATTAAAATGCACTGGAAATAAACATTTCAAGGGCAGATAACTCTATCAAAAACCTCATTTTTAGAACATTCTATTAAAAAATTTCTGAGCAAAGCCAGTGATGTAGATATCAAATGATGGTCTTTTCAAATAGAGTAAGTATCATTGAGTGATATTACATTGTCAGTTCGGTGGGGTTTTGAGATGTTTCTGATTTTTTTTCCATTTTCCCTGATTCTTACAAACACTTACACTGAAAGCATTAACCTAAGCAACGAAATGCCAAAGTCTGATCTCAAAGAATTATAAATAACTGCTTCTGTCTATAACCAACAGAGTTATAAATGTCTTTCTCATATACAAACCGCCTACAAACCGCCTGTAATGACGTTTCTTAAAAAGATTTTAAAAAAATAGACTATAATGCCTAATTTTTCGCCTTTCTGTTTTTATTTGTGATTTGATACAGCATTACACGTATCAAAGTGTTAAAGAATAATCAAGAGAACCAAGCTTATAGCGGTAATCAAAAGAATGCAATCAAGGGACAAAGACCAGACATGGAAAACAGACATACAAAACAAAGAACATAAAGTAACTGAAATCATACATTCACAGTAACAAAAGCAAATGAGCAACTCGGACGCCACTAGAAACTGGGAGCATGGACCAGGTGCACCGGTAGGGTAAGCGTCCTCTGCTTTTCTAGAAACACCCGCCGAGTTGCTCATAAAAAGTCAAGTCGAAGTAGACAAATTACCATTTATTGTTTTTATTAAATATATTTCTTACAATAAAAATAGAAGTATATGGTGATTTTATCTTGCCTCTAGTGTAAGGATCGCATGATGGGTCAGAATCATATAGAGATATTTCTCTATGTGATTCTGCTCCCTCATGCCGTATTTACTCTCTTATTCCAATTTTTGGGGTAAGAATTGATATAGCGTAGTAAAGATAAATATTATTCACTGTTAAAATGATAATGTTATTGTCTCCTGGACACTTTCCCATTTTTATATAGAAAACAAATGAAAACACTACTATATATGCTATAAATAATAAAAGGAGTAAAACAACAAGTATCCTAATTTCTTCATATTATCAACTTTATAAAATCACTTAGTTCGAAAAATCACTTTTAACTCGAGACAATTCATTGACTCTTGTTTCTCCCTTTTTGCCCTTTTGGTATCACATCGGCGCTTTTGTTATCATTTTACATTATTTTGTATAGATGTGCGTCTCCAGAAAAAGAATTACACACCAAGATTTGATTGTTTTTAAAGTGAATTGCAGATGGATTTTTCATCCCGTCTTCCTCAGTGAGGATAATTTTTTCTTCTTTGCCATCTTTCGATAAAATAACTATATTGTTTGATTCAAAGCAAGTGACGTAGATAAAACCGTCACTGTCAATTGTAACCTGGTGAGGTTTGTGATCTGTCTTAAATTCCACAGACCAAATTTCATTACCATACAATGAGCAACATTTTACACAGTTGTCTGCTTCATTTGAAGACATTAAATTGTTCCTGTTTTTTATAACGTATGAGAAACCCGATGTTGGTAACGTTACTTTCTGTAACCGTTTCCCGTCTAAATTGAAAATTTGAATAACATTTGAATGTTCAATTGGCACAAAAAACATTCCGTCACTATGACATATTCCGTAACATTTTCCGCCAGTATCTATTTGCTTAAGTATGCTTTCAGTAGACGGATCGAGAATACAGATATATCCCAATGACCATATAGTAACTGCTATTTCACAATCACTTATGACAGTTATATCTGATGGTTGCCCTGGTAACATAATGCATTTCTTGAATGAACCGTTCTTTTTATGCACAATAAGCATAGTGTTATGGTAGTCCGCGAAAACAAGCCATTTATCGAGGACAACACATCCTGTGATAACAGCCCCTGGGTCACATTTTACCTTAATGAACGTTTGTCTTTCTAATTTAATGTCATGAACACTTCTAGATGCATTCTGTTGAATTTTATATTGTTCTTTTTTAACAACTATTTGCCCTAACGATCGAAATGTATTCGATAGTGCCTGATTACTTAGTACAGATTCAAATGATATTTTCACATTTTCTAAGGAATCAAGGTAGTTTTTACTTCGTGCCATTGCATCCTTTATTTTTCTGGTTCCAAAGAAAATTTGCATTTCCCCAGCATGCTTTACCATGTTTGGAATATTATCTTTCATTTCTTTAAGTTCCATTTCTTTCCTGCTGAGAGTAGCCAGTGCTACTTTGTTATTGTTTATAATTTCATCAATGTCCTCAGATAGCTTTGTCTTCAGACTCTTTTCTAGTGATTCTAAATACGTATTTATTTCTTGCTTTACTTGTCTTATCATTCGAACTATAACACGCTCTTCCTTTCTCGCATCTTCATTGTTCTCCTGTATCAATCCTTTTATTTCATTTAGAGCGTGAATGTGACCATTTATTTCTTCCTCAACACATAACGTCGAGGGCTTCATACCTCTGACGTATGATTTGAGTAACTGCACATCGGAGCAGTCCTTATGACTTTCACGTGAACAAACACTACAACAGACAAATGAATGGTCATTGCAGAAAAAATCGCACTCCTGGTGATGTACTGGACAGACGTTGTTACTGCACAAAGCATAATTTGGAATGAGCAAAAAGTCATCTGAGGCGATTATTTTGTGAGTAACACCTTTGAACTTTTTTATATGATTTTTCCCACAATCAGAGCATAGAAGTTTTTCACAATCTGTGCACCATGAAGTGGCACTTGTCTTTTTATGGTCACTACAGAAAAGTTTGTCCATGCTCATTGTGCGAACAACCTGAAATGTAAGAGTGTTGAATAAAATACTTTTTATTTCATTTAAAGAGTAATCAAGGGAACCAAGGTTATAGAGATAATCAATAGAATGTAATCCAGGGACAAAGACCAGACATGGAAAACAGACATACACAACAAAGAACATAAAGTAACTAAAAGATACATACAAAGTAACAAAAGCGAATGAACAATTCGGACGCCACTAAAAACTGGGAGCGTGGACCAGGTGCACCGGTAGGGTAAGCGTCCTCTGCTTTTCTAGAAACACCCGCCGAGTTGGTCATAACAAGTGAAGTCGGGGTAGACGAAAGAAGAAAGAAAAAACTATGACATGTTGAACAAATCAGTGTTCATGGCATAGATGGAAACACCACAACGATCCACGAATTCATGATGACGACCGTAAAACTTTCGTAGTGATGACTTCAATCTTGTTGTAACATAACCCTGTTCCGGAAGAATATTTGTTAGAATTCTAGCGCGATACAAAAAGTCTGCGTGGTGTCTCGGCAAGCTTTGGTATAACGTATGAGTTATGATATGAACACTCCATACGCAGGTGCTGAAGGGATGTTGCCACAGATATAAGGAAAGTTGACAATTTTGAATGAAAAGTCTTCACGTTCTTCTTAAAGTTTCATCAACAGTTTTCATTTACTATCGATTTCTAAGTGTAGGTCAAAATATGAGGCTGACTTCACAGTGTCTCTAGTATCCTTTAACCCAAGTTCCCTTGAGGTAGTTCCAATGTATCAAATCCCCAAAATCAGGATTAAACAAATATGAGTAGTTAGTTGATGTATAGAAAACAAACAAAAACAACAGACCGGATTTTTTGCTGATTGTAAACAACTAATTTTTTTCATATTATTGTCTATTATTTTAAAATTGCAGGAATAAAAATTAATGATATTCGTTTTTGTTATTGTTTGTTTGTTTGTAGTTTGTTGTCTTTTGTTTTTGTTTTTGTTTTTTTGTTTTTTTGTTTTTTGTTTTGTTTTGTTTTTCTTTTAAATTATTCCAATAGTAAACATTGCTTACATCGAACAGGTTCCTATTACCTTGTTTTGTGAGATGCCTTGTTCACTTCTAGACATGACAACTTTTCGAAAACGTTCAACAATGTGCATTAGAGGGAGAATTTAGGCAATGCAAACTGGTAGATATCTATCTTCTCATATAGATTTTTCTATATATACTTCTGATAAAGAAAAAGATGAACCTAACTGTTAAATGTTGTCCAAATATGTTAACATTATAACCACATTAGATTGTTCATAGGGAATCGGCGTACTTCATAAATATAGATAGTTGGTTTTTTTTCGACGCAGTCGGTAAGTTTCGCTTTTTACCCTTTGACCTTAAAGACGCTCTTCCATAGAAACGTAAGTCACCTGATCGAAATTCTGTTTCCCGATTTGCCAAATACTGATAACTTAGTGATGTTAAAAAAAATTGCATCGGGCATTGAAATTGCAAGTCGTGTTATTTCATGAAATGTAGAAAATTATAAGTAAAAAGAACAAATTTTACTGCGTCGGCTATCTTTTTAAAAATAGTACTTGTTTATATTTGTGTGCTGATAAATGGTCTCCCTTCGTCAACCACAGTTATTTAATATTTTTTTCCAGTCAAGCTCGAGAGGATGATTGAATTTTATTAAAATGTTATTTAACAAACAAAAAACAAAAAAAAGTATTTAGCGCTCATTCATGTACAAAAAGCTATGCTACTTACATGTAGGTCTTAAAACGAAGGGGTCCCAAAATAGTTATCACAATACTTGTAACCTAGTACAAAAATAACATGTAAATAATTTAAGTATGTTAATCATACAATTTGCTATTTAAAACGATTAACTTAAATGTTACAATTAATCGGAGATTACATTATTTTGGTATTTAAAAGTTTAACCCTATACAACCTTCATCATCAAAGCGTATAAAATATTATCACGGAATAAATGGACATGTATGATACGTAGTCGAAGTATAAGTTATGATCTACTGTTGTAAACTGTTTACATAACATGTGCCTAAAACAATTATAATATGACGTGCTTCAAAACTCTTTAGACCACAACCATTGTAAAAATTGATAAACACATGACCAACATTGCGTGCAGTTCATAGACTGCGTCTCTTTAGTGATTGTATGATCTATAAATCCCGTGTAAATTTATTTTCCATTATGCGTTCTTTTTTTACAACCGGTTGAAATGTTATTCAGGATTCCAAATATGTTGAAGATGTTGAACGCGTAAGAAGATTTTGCGCTAAAAATTAAAAAAGGGATGTCAGACCAAATTTGTTAAGGATAATATGGTAGCACCCATGCTATCACACTCCCCTTAAAATAAAAAGTGCGCCTAATTAGGTAAAACGATCAAACGACATAGACTAATAAAAAATAATTATTGGCTGTGTTGAAATGTATTTAAATTCCCAAAAGAAATACTCACTCATGTTCACATTCTCCTCATAGAATGAGACTTCACCCATAGCAACATGCGGCGAGGGAAAAAGACCAGAAGTCAAAATAGGGGGAAATGCACGTTTTAACGTCTTTTAGGTCTTTATGTCAATACACCCTATCAACACGCACCGTTAGCAAAGGAAAATCTCTGTCTATCATATGCACAGCTTGAAATCATATTAAAGCATCAGCTGAAGTCGGCAAACGGGAAAAACAACGTTATCATAATATGTAATAAGCATTGAATATATAAGCGATTCTATATACTTGAATTCTCATTTTTACTCTTACAAGAAGCTCCGGTCATAATATTTTTATAGGATCTGGTTCATAATTTATTCCTATTTTCGAAGAATAACAGTTCTTTACATATAGTGGGAAAACGTTACACAATATCTTTACAATAGTCTTTTTTTTCAACTTAGTCGTAAAACTCTCTGCTAACTTTACACGAACCTGTATCAAAAAATGAAGACGGTCCACTGCTGGCCAGTGAGTTTCCGTAAGCACTTTTATCGCCTGTATATCCTTTTTCATCAAACCTTTAAACAGTATAGCCATAAATTTAGACGTATGACTGTAAGGATGTTTTTTTTTAGATTAAATATAAATATAAGTTTGTAAAGTAATAAATTTAGTAAAAATATCTGATGATATTATCATACAATAGGACGCTTACCCTACCGGTGCACCTGGTCCGTGCTTCCAGTTTTTAGTGGAGTCCGAGTTGTTCATTTGCTTTTGTTATTTTGTATGTATGATTTTAGTTACTTTATGTTCTTTGTTGTGTATGTCTGTTTCCATATCTGGTCTTTGTCTCTGGATTACATTCCTTTGATTACGCTATAATCATGGTTCCCTTGATTACTCTTTCGATTACCACTGTAACCTTGGTTCCCTTGATTACTCTTTTTATTAGTTGTAAAAGTAGCATGGTACTTTTGTCGTGTGATATTGCATTATGTGTACATAAAATTTGTTGACGAAAGATAATAATTACACCGGATGCCTTTAAAAGATGGACAAAAATCAGATCGCATATCTTCTTCGCAGATGTGATAAATTTGGAATATTTTATATTATGCTTTCCTGTGTCTTTCACCAATTACTCACCAATTTCTTGGTTATCAAAAAAAGAAAGCAGACGAAATGCCGATATTGGAAGGCTTTTTTCAAAAATGGAATCAAATATTGAAAATTCATGTGGTTATGGACTGCTTTGATCAATCTTTTGTCACCCACTTTGAACACAGTTTAATTGTTCATCAAATAGCCCACAGAATGTACTTCTAAACCCACAGCTTGCGACGAAATTAACAATAAATGCGGGTAAGGAAAATGAAAACGCCAACATTAATTTTGCGAAATATTTACACCAATTTAAGAACTTTGTGTACCACTATACATAAGCCAAAATTAGAAACGCCTTTAAATTTTACACAAGCCAAAATAACATACCATACAGTAATTCCAATTGTTTATGTCACTTTTAATTTGATTGGTCAAAGTCATCAAAATCAAAACGTTTATTTTTGTATAAACGCATCTTGCGTATTAATACCTTCAGAGACAGTGCAATTATCATTGATGCCAAAGGAGGCGAAAACGTAGTTTTTGTTGCATAAAATTGGAATTAAAAGTAATAAAAGTTATTTTTACAGAGTTTATCGATATGTAAACGCGACCGAATCACTAACAAGCATGACTTAAAGTCCTTCGGAGGTCAGTGGTAGTTCACATGTATTAATCACTTCATTAGTAAAAAAACAGACTGCTACAAAGGAATGAAATGTCGCGCAAATATGTTTTCATGATTATGGCAGTAAATAAACATTGGACTCGCGTGAACTCTCGTTATAGAACGATTTCACTGCCTTATAAATAATCGTGTCCTGCTGATTAGCATCTTATGTCTTATAATTATCTGAAAAAGCCTCGTCTTATTTTGAGGCAGCTGTAATTCCGCACTCTGTATGTACTTCTAAGATATGCATCTAACCATTTCATACTGAAGCAGTTTCTATTGTTTGGTAAGAAAAGTCATGTTGAACATGTTACCTGACATGGTAAATCCGTGTACTTTTCCAGTCGATTAAATAAAAATTATACGCATATGCTCAGTAAAGACATACCACGAAAGGAATAAACACACCACCGAGTTTCTAGTGTAATTCATGAATTCGACTTTAAACAAAATATAAATATGATAAAGTATACGATTATACTTATATTTTTAGTCTTTTCCTGCTTGTCTGTGGATGCAATGTATTATTATAAATCGAAGGTAAGATAATAAGAAGCTATTTTTTCTGTTAGTCCACGTCAAATATAGACGCACACATGGTCACCTTATCTTTGAAAAAGTCCCACCAGCCATTTTTGTTTGAAATATATGGAAATATCTAATTTTTTTTATTACAATTAGAGCGAATGTTGTTTCATTCGGTGTAAAAAAAATCATGGTAAATCTAACTTAGTATTATTGGCTTGCTTCAAAATTTTGTTTGCTAGAATGTCTAAAAAGGTAAATCAAGGAACCAAGATTCGAGCAGAAATTAAAAGAACATGTTCCAAGTGTAAAGAGTAGTCCGGGAAAACAGACACACGTGGCAAAGAACATGAAATAACTAAAATAACTAAAATAACAGGTGCAAAGAAACAGAATTAAATGAGCTGCCCGTACTTCACCAAAAACTGGGAGAAATTCACTTCCGGAAATAACCTGAAGTTCCCTTCCGGAAATAACCTGTTAATAACAATTTTCTATGTGTGTCATTTCAGTTCACAGCTCGTGGCCGTGTATCACCTATAGGAAGACGGCCATCATTTAAGCTTTATCACAGGATTCTACATCGTCTTAAACGTTACCCATATTATTATACTTACTACAGGAGTAAATTTTATGGATAAACAGACAAATGACCAGTTAGGGCGACAATACATCGATCTCAACAGCACACTGTGAAGGAATGTTTGATATAAAAGAAGACAGATAGCTTTAAATTTTATCATTTATCTTTTTTGTTTCAGTAGTTAAACACTTTGTCATCAATGCCCTGTAAAGTATAAAAACATACCTTCATGTACTCAAGCGTTGAAAAATAATTTATATTTATATTAGAAGTAAGTCCTCGGAAGGAGTTGTTTATCAGCAGAAGATACATACGCTATCGATGTAGCATGTACATACCATCTGCTCTTAGATGAACGTGGGTTTCTAATGATTACCCTCACTTTGTTGGGTATATATAGTTACCATGGTGTCTTTCCGTTCGTCCACAACTATTAAGTTATTGTTTTCTCTGCCACATTTGGTATTTTGATAGAACTTTTATACAAGTATACGAGAGTTCAGACTAGACCGGCTTTAACTGTCTGTTCAACGACTGTGTTATATTATGGCCATAAGACTTGAATATGGGTTATCCATTAAAGAGTACGCTAATATAATTAAGACGCATATATTAGAAATATGATATTTGTCGTCGATTACGCACGCGATTTAAAGCAAAAAGTTGTCCCCCTTTTTATTCATTGCGCTCGTGAGTATAACTTTCGATACCAATGCTATTTATGTAATAATTGA
Organism: Perna viridis; assembly: GCA_037379345.1. Classification (NCBI taxonomy): domain Eukaryota; kingdom Metazoa; phylum Mollusca; class Bivalvia; order Mytilida; family Mytilidae; genus Perna; species Perna viridis. Next base: position 27,926,526 of record CM074523.1, read on the forward strand.
ATTAATACAGATATTTTATATAAATTGTTTAGATGATAACAAAACCAAGTCCATCATTAAGTGGCAGATCAAGAAATTTAGGTAAGGGGGCCCCACAAAAAATGGCAAGGTCACCGGTGAGGATCACGAAATAATCCAAGTTTGCTAGGGAGTTTGGGGGCAAGTCCTCCCCCCCCCAAATATGATAATAATAATAAAATATTAAACCTCAAATCCTGCAAATCCTGCATTCAAAGGTTATATTGAACAATTTCGGGGATTTGATTCATCGCATCCACCCCCAAATAACTTGAGATAAAGGATACTACAGACACCGCGAGATCAGCCTGATATCTTGACTTACATTTAGTAATAGATGGTAAAGGAAAACTATTGACCAAACTACGACAAAACGTGATGACTTTTCATTCAGAATTGTCAACTTTCCTTTCATCTGTGGCAATATCCCTTTAGACCCTGCGTATGGAGTGTTAATATCACAACTCATACGTTATGCCAGAGCTTGCCGAAACTGCGTAGACTTTTTGTATCGCGCTAGAATTCTAACATATATGGATCGTTATAGTGTATCCATCTGCAACTTGTCATAGTTTTCCTTTCCACTTTCGTTTATCCCGGACTTGACTTTTTATGAGCAATTCGGCGGGAGTTTCTGAAAAGCAGAGGACACTTACCCTACCGGTACACCTGGTTCATGATCCCAGTTTTTAATGGAGGCCGAGTTGCTCATTTGCTTTTGTTACTCTGTATGTATGATTTTAGTTACTTTATGTTCTTTGTTGTATATGTCTGTTTTCCATGTCTGGTGTTTGTCCCTGGATTACATTTTTTGATTACCACTATAACCTTGGTTCCCTTGATTACTCCTTCCATGTCTGGTCTTTGTCCCTGGATTACATTCTTTTGTTTACCACTATAACCTTGATTCACTTGATTACTCTTCAACAAATTTTAAAAATTGCAAATTTCTAAGGGGGGCGCCCCTGGATCCGCCACTGATCATTCTTAAAGATGTTAAACATTTTTTCGCATTTGCAAAAACTCTTAAATAAGTATCTAATTTATTTTTCTTATAAAATACTGCAAAACTTATAAGTAGAAAGACTTATTTTCCATACTTAAATCGAGAACACTCGGTTTGAACCATTGTTTTGTTCCTCCTGTACACAACACAATCAAACATGTTCAATACGAAGATCTTTCCGAAGGACAAAATACATGTAATAGACATTTTAAATCTTTCGTAGTATCTTCCGCTTGGATTTTGATGAAAAACTAAAGATTTTATTTTCATGACACATTAATATCACAGTTAACCAAAGAAAGATCGTTTTATTGCTGTTATTCCAAAATCTTGCATAAGCTATCTTCCATCCTGTGTGCCGTGAAATTTTGTCTCAAATATTAAAGTTTTTCTTCTTACGGCATGAGTTTCATTATTCATATTTGAATTTCGGTGTTTCTAGAAAATCAGAGGACGCTTACCCTACCAGTGCACTTGGTCCATGCTTCCAGTTTTTAGTTGAGTCAGAGTTGCTAATTTGCATTTGTTACTTTGTATGTATGATCTTAGTTACTTTATGTTCTGTGTTGTATGTCTGTTTTCCATGTCTGGTCATTGTCCCTGGATTGCATTCTTTTGATTACCTTGGTTCCCTTCATTACTCTTTCAAAACAGTATAATCATCTTGATAATCTACAACTGTACACCTTGACATGCCACTCAAATGCAAAAAAAATCATTCATAAATTCCTCATGCAAACGAAATGCAAGTTTACTCAGCCCTTTCCGTTATATAAAAGATATTTCCACTGAATAATCCTCGAATAGGTTGAAATATACATTTTATTTTACCAAATGCAAAGGAAATAAAGAATACGAAGAGAGTGTCAAATTTTCAAAAAAATAAATTTTCTTCTCAAAAAAACATTTGAAGAAGTGTATTAAATTAATACTGTGACTAACACAAAGACTGATATATTACGACTGTCAAAAATTATATTAAAAGCGATCTTCGGTCACTGACTGAATATACGTTCAGTTATGACGTCACGAACGTAACGTTGTTTTGAAGTTGCATGAATGTCGTCTGCTTCGAATAAAAAAACGTTGTTTTCCTTGCTTAAAGACAAATCACACTAACCAGTTCTGACGTTAGAAATTTCGTGAAATTTTAATGGAATGGTCTCAAGCATAAGGGAATTGAAATAAGCTTATAAAAATATAGGTCTCAGTGTTTTTAACAAAGATATAGCAGTTCAAAAAAGTTTTTTGTCATTTTCCGAATTCAATTCAGACGTCTCTGATCTTGCCAATGGTTTTACGAATGACACATGCCATACACCAGTAGATTGGAAATTGTCTCTATTTTATTCATGAAACATGAAAAACAAAATACATTGAATTTTGTTCGCCTAAAAAAAAACTTTTATTGTTTCCCGCCAAACGAAAAACTAACATTTGAACCACATTCACAGTAATTTGAAATATTTCTCACGTTAAGATTTTTACTTGCGGTATGAAAAGGTATCCATTAGCTGATGTTATAAACCCTATAAAAAGTGGGGGTCACATATCAAATAAGAAAGTTAATCACATTTGTGTACCATTTCTGCATAATTTTGTTTAGTTATTGAACGTTTCTTACTCCAAATGTTGAGTTGGATGACGCTACGTCATAGTCAGCGACGGAATGTCTTAAGAAGAAATAGAATATTAAAACGGCAATACACAAACTTGACTGTGAAGAAATAAGCGGAAGACAAAAGGAATTACGACTGGAGAGAGACGATTGGGCAAAAGGCGATATATACATAGAACTATTCTGGTTGCATGACCGTGTCTCTTCGCGTGAACATGTTGTAATTCGTATTCATATTTTAAATTACATGTAGATTCTTTTTTTTTGCAAATTGGCGACAATTAATCATATGCATGAGATCTTTATTCCGTTTTACCTCAATAAATGTACTGGCAAATTATGTTTCATTTGCAATAATACGGGACTATCTTTAATATTCCTCATTTAAACATCTTGTCGGGATTAGGAAAACTAGCTCAAATTCTGCAAGAAAAGAACATTGTTGCATATCTCCCATCCGATCTTCGCTAAAATGTTTGATAATCAAATTGGCTTAACTCCCTCTAAAACTATCGGACAATGCTGATGATCATTTCTTTCAATGTCTAAGTATTAGTAACATTTGGTATAAGTTTCCTCGGAATCCGTTGTGAAATTGTAGTTGTGAGTTTGTGTAGGACATACGGACATACGGATGGATGCCTGGCATTTACGGAAGGTTTTCAAAAGCGGCCCTTGAACGACGATATGATAGTTTGCGCCATACAATGCGCATAAACAATAGTGTATTTTGTCTTTAAAACGTTATGATTTATTTTTTTAAGATTGTGTTTTTAGCATATAATATTAATAACTGTGCACTTACTTGACAAAAACTTTATATACGAATTTGGCTCGAACCGGCAGAAATGCTTGGTACAGCCTTGCATTTCCCGCGGTTCTAAACCTCATCCGTATATCAGTTTTATGTCAAATAACTGCACTGCTATTGTCCTTGTTCTACCTGGTTCTACATGTAAGTATATGGTTTTATAACTATGAAGGGTAATAAAAAAATACCGAGCTGATCAAATTCAGGCAGTATTAATAAAATAGTCAAACGGAAAGTCCATATTTCCCACTTTTACATTTACTCAGCGCTTTACACAAACATCATTTAGATGTAGACAAAATACGCCGCCAAGTCAGTGCTTCAAAATATAAACACTCCGCGTGACTTTGAATTGAAGATTAACCATTATGAAAGATAACTTCCTGATTAACGGACCCGTCGTTTGTTTTCTAAAGCTTACACAGACTACAAACTTCACCAAATAGCACTAAGGATGCCTTGCAAAAACCTATCTCGGCACATGCGAGCACGCAGGGTTTTTTTATAACAATTTTTTCTGTCGTATGTGACTTGCTCTTTCTTTGTGATATTGCCCCTTGCTTTGATTTTGTTATTTGACTCCTTAGTATTCTTATGTTCTCATCTAAAAAGTTCGTATTTAAAAAAAATCATTCCATGATATATTGGGGTGTAATTTGTGAAACAAATGCAACAAACATTTATTTTAATTATAGCTGTTACTCAAATGTTCAGCTGGTAAAATTTTATTTAAAGAAATGTAAAAAAATAAAAACAGATTAGTTTCACAATTTAGGGTGCATGATTAGTTTCTCTTCAGATAAAAAGTACATGTAATTCAAAACAACCAGTGTTATTTGTTCTCAAACTCATACGACAATAGACAATCATGACAATGCTAAATCAGGAGGAATACTAGTGAATGTAAAGAACATAAGATAACCACAATAATATGCACAAAGAAGCAAACACAAATGTGCAACTTAGACTCCAAACAAACTGGGAATACTGACCAGGTGCACCGGTAGGGCAAGCGCCCTGTGCATTCTATAAACACCCAAAAATGTAACGCCCGGGTAAGACGAAAGAGTAAAGAAAATTACGAAAACGCCATTAACACACCTTTGGGATAGCCGGACAAATATCACTATTCCATAATAATAATGTAAGTAATGACACTAAATATTTAACGAATGACTGTTATAATTTTTCATAGACCAAAAAAATATAACAGTCATTCCTTATAAATTAATTTTAGTACAAAAAAAAAGGTTGCTGATGTCGCAGTCATATACACAATTTTGTCTTTGAGATGATGGACATTTTTTTATCCAATCAGAAAGTGTGATACTTCTAAAATTAAATTATTGCCTACTAAATTCAACCAATGTACTTTTCTAGCTGATTAAGTCGCAGCCATATACAGTAATAAACAGGTTGAAAGGGAGAACTACTTCAGATAAAAACATGAATAAGGCACGTTGTGTAATTTTGCTAATATTGTTAGCTACGTTTTTTGTGAATGTTCACTCATGGCGGACTATACTTACAAAGGTATGTTCATGTTTATTTTAGGGTAAAAAAAAAGAACATATGTATTGAGAACAATGATTTTATTTTATGATTGCAAGAACAAAATTGCGGATATGTGTATTAAAATTGTGTAGAATGAAAGGCAGTTTAGTTTCAACATGCATTTTAAGACTGGCATTTCAGTTTTAACATGTTCTTAGACTGGTATTTCAGTTCAAACGTGTTCTAAGACTGGTATTTATGTTCTAAATGTGTTCTTACCATAAGTATTTAAGTTTTAACATTTGCTAAGACTGATATATTAGTACGTGTATTAAAACATATTGTGTTTTGAGTTATTTCCCATTCCACACACTTTTAAGTCACACATTTCTCGCACTATAAACAACGGTTTTTTTCCTTAGCCTTCTGAGTTTCTTAATAGTAAACTTTGGATCCAATGCATGTAATTTAATGAAGATTTGTTTCCTTTTCTATGTAATAATCTTAAAGTATTATATATACATTTTGTACTCAATTTGTTTTTCATTTTGAAGAAACGCCATCAAACTGGTCAAATTTGGCAGACAAGGAAGGGGTCAGTTGGACGTTTCAAACGATGGGCTTATGATTACGATTTTAGGGCCAAATCTCAACCTTTCAACATACGATTGCGAACACTAAACTAACGAGGCATCTAAAGAAGATAAGAACTTCAAACCAAAAGTTCTATATTCAAGTTATCGATTAGATTAAACACAAGAAATAAATATTGCACATCTTATACAAGTTATTTTTTATCAATTGGATAGTGAAACAGTCTTGATCCAAGAGGTTGTTTGATTTTAAAATGTCCATGGTGACAAATCTATCATAATCATTTTGGTTTTTTTAAATCTTTTCATCCATTTAAAAAAAACAGTATGAAGTAGAGCAATGCATAATAAAAGTTTGATTTATATTTTTTATAATAAAACTGTCGCACTACTTATTGCAGATCAAGGCTGACGAAAATGGAGAAATATCTATGACAGATATATGACATGTGTCATATTTGAATCGGACAATCCGTGTGTATCAATTTTGGCTAGCGCAGAAGAACACCCGGAGTGCTTCGACAACATTAATTCATAATTCAAGTCTACCTATCCTTGTCTAGTAGCTTTTTCATAGCTCCGGAAAGCTATCTAGTATCTACAACCAAATCATACCATACCGTCAAATAGCACGAGTACCAATGTAAAATGCAAAGTACTAATTCAAGAATTTAATTAGTAAACTTTTACACATGCATACATTTTTAATTGATTTTAACAGATATTTATGCATTTAAATATACATTACTGCTTTTATCGAAATATTTGTCTTTGTCAATATTGACTTTACGTATACGAATAACCGTATTTCGACTCCGCTTACTTTCGACCGTTTAAGCTACAACTGACGTTCCCAATCTTCAAATTCCACGCATCTTGATTTGATTGAATTATGTTGTAATTTTCAGAATGTCAGAGTGTAAGCCATTCAGGATGTTCGATGGTCATGTCCAGCAATTTCTGTAAGATTTTCAGACTGTTTTTTTTCCATTTTTAAGCATTAATATTTTTCGCTCAGTGACACCCACTTTAATTTTTATAATTTCATTAAACATACCTTATATGTTATTTAAGAAGTAAGTTTTTTATGAAATTATTGTTATTTCTTCAGTTTCTCCGTAGGTAAAACTTACAAAAACAAAAAGAACTGTAGAAAATCTAGAGAAATCCTTTTCCCACCAAATGCTTATTTCCAAAAAAAAACATGCAAACTGACCCATCTATTTTTCATCTTAAATTCTCGCATGAAAGATCTCAAAAGATTTCAAAATTCTTTAAAAATCCTAGTTTTCTTATATAGAGCAGCGAACATCCTTAACTATCTTCATCTATCTCACTCGGTTTGGGTTGTAATGAGTCATGGTGTGCTAATTGTGTCCATCTTTTTTTTTCATTTTATCCCCAATTGATCTTGCAAGATGTTAATTCTTGGCAGTCTTTTCTTCTTCGTCCCCTGGGGATTAAACTGAAGTTCTTGTCTTTTAATTTATCCTGGTTTCTTTCTAAGTTGGTGCTCTATCAATGCTCACTTTCTTTTCTGTATCTGAAGTGGAGGTGGTAGCTGAATCGTATTTCATCCAGAAATCCTGATTACGGTTTGTTTTAAGATCTTAGGTATTTTACGAAGGCGTCGATTACTAAAGGATCGGATGGTTTTGTCTGACGTTTCTGGTGTTTTAAAAGTTTTGAAAACTTATAATAAGACATAATGAATAATAAGATTTTTACTTTGATATTTCTGGTGATCTTCCTAGGCTTTCCAATCTTTTTAATAAGGTTGACGGCAGATGCATTGCTGATTCTGACTTTGATCTCGTTTCAAGTTCCGCCAGTTAACTTGGCTGCAAATGCAAGTGATAAGGATGACATCTTCCATATCTATCTTTACGGTTGGTAGGATCTGCTATGTTAATGAAAACCAATTCGCATTGGTTTTCCTCTGTTTATCATGAGCCCTATTTCCGCAGCTGTTCATTGACCAGAATTCTTGTGTTTATCATCGTATTTCCACCAGTTACTAATAGTTTATAACATTATTTTATCTATTGTCAATTAATAAATTTATCGGAAATCGTTAAACTGTATCAGTTGGTACCAGTATTGCATTCAATATTCGTGAGAGGGTGTACGCTAAAACATGGAGGGTATAAAAATATAGTGCATCTTCTTTTTACCTCTTTACAAACAAATGATTTGTCAAAAGATATGGCTTATATAAAAGAGCAAACATAATGCTATAGGATAACAAACTTTTTGTTAAGAAAACCTAATATTATAAAATAAAAATGTTCCACTAAAAGGTTGGTTTGATGAGTGCGAAACGAAAGTGAAAGTAGAGAAAATTGTTATTTATGGTTCAAGACTACTATTCTGTCCAATCTTTGAGGAATATTAATGCGATACTGTGACCAAATGACTCTCTGTGCACAGCAATGGAAACACATAAGAGACCACAGACGTATAATAATAATAATCTAAACACTAAGAAACTAAAATTACAGAAACACAAACAACATTTCAGGCAGTTTCTGCGTCTTGCAATAAAACTGGCACTCTACTCACTTAATGTCAAGATCGGCGAGAGAGGAAAAATATCTGTATCTTTGCACATTATTATTCTGCTTAGAAATATAAGTTTACACCTATATTACCACATGAATTAGATTCAAGTACTCTGTCTATGAATCAGGTAAAATGTTTGTAAGGTATGGCGCATGAAGGAAAAAAACGCAGAGATTTCTTTGCATTTTCCAAGTATGTCTGCCTCATAACCTCCATTAATCAGTAATATCCTTCAAAGTGTTTGTTAAGTTTGCCTTCTAAGATATTGATTCAGATTTAGTTGAAACAGTACTACGGAAAAATAGCGTAACACTTTTCTTTATATAAGCCGTAAAAATATATCTACGTCACAGATATTTCAGATAAATTTGAATAGCTTTTCAGTTTAGGCATAAAAAATAAATTCAAAAAAATGACGTGCCACCCATTGCCTGATTTTTATACAGAATGGTACTTAAATAACCGTAATTATTTAAAGGTATTCTCAAACTATCAAATGTCTTATTCCATGTGGAGGTTGAAGTTGAAGACTTCAAAGGTGACACATCTATCACTTTATTTTAAATCATTTCATTTTTTAGGAGAACAGTGTGCAGTAAAGCAATGCATAGTGGTCTTCCATAATTTCTTTTAAAATGATTTAGACAACGGAAACTTGTGCCTTATTACTCCCTGATCACTTTTCATTGAAGATTATTTGTTTTATTCCCCACCTTTTTTGTCCAAATTGAATCTCATAAGCTGAAATTTCCATTTCATCAAAACAATTACATTTACAAACCTATTCACAAATAGTCTATAGAAAGTTATTCTTTTATAATTAAAAGTCTGTTGTCAGTTTCCAATGTTTGTAATAATGTCAATCATCTCAAAGACCAAATTTTGTATACGACTCTGTCTTCATCAATATTTATCAATGGGTTACACGTTGAATGTTGATACTACAATAATATATAAGGAATTATGAGGTTATATTTTTGGTATATATGAGAAAAACCGCAATGCCCATGGTTAACACTTGAATATAACCTGCTACGCAGCAATTAAGTCTGCACAACGTGATTGAAGTAATTTCTTTACAGAACGAATCAGATATAATAGTGATACCATATATTTAATGAAAAGCGACTCATTTCTAATTCTAGTGAACCAGTTGTGAATTATTTCATAGCTGTCCGCCTAAGAATCATGCAATTTTCACTGAGTGATTTATTGATGTCAGATATTTTATCCAAATTAACTTTAAATCAGTTGGATATATCAGAAAAACAACGAATAAAATGAATAAATGAAAAATATTTTCACCGTTACGTTTCACAAACTGCTAAAAATTTGATGACATTTTCTGACTATTTTCTGTAAATATTTATCAGAGTGTGTATCAGTGTAAAAACGAGTACTGTGAAGTATTAGTGTTCGTCAGATACAAATTTTTGTGGTTTTCGTGGGTTCGGAAAACTTGGTATCCAACGAAAAGGAAATTTCCCATTCATTTGTATGATGGAGTTGTAAAATCCACGAATTTGAGAATCTACGAATGACATTTTTTCCCTTAGGCGTGAAAAGCGATACCCACGAAGAAACGTTCCTTCACAGTATTTGATTTTAATAACGCTCTGTGACTAGTAGTTAATATAAATAAACCAAATGTCTTCATTCTTCATTTCAATTGACCTTCTCTTGTTTTATAGATTATGTCTCAATAAACAGAGGTAGCGTTCAGCTTGCAGCGGACTATATATTCAGAATAATCTGTTTAAACCGAATCACTTTTGAATATCTTGATATAGACCGGCAAGCTTTAAAATACCGTTTTTTATGAAGAGGTACTTAAAACAATGTCTAATGTTTTTTTTTTTATTATGCAGGGTCGTGTTTAGACAGATTTCAGTGTATAAAACTCCTACGTTAAGCCTTCATTTGTATTGTCATGCGTGATAAAAGATTAAAATGTTCTGCATACCTACAGTACATGTTAATTTCCACTTAATTTGATAACAAACATGTGAACATGTGCAGTAATAATACTAAAACGCTGGAAGTATATACAAGGATCAATAAACTAGGAAAAAACAAACGAAACAAGAAAAGAAGACTTTTCCCTTCAATTTTTATACTTGAAGGGATGATACTTCATCTAATTTAACTTGGCATATTTGGGTTAAATACATTAATACTCATATCTGTTCAAAGTCATAAATCAATTTGGGGTAAAGTCTTTTCATGTTTAAAATAATTGTGGGAGTTGGATCTTCCCATGTATTTGATTCAAATTCTGCTGATGAAAATTTGTTAATGAAACAAGTGTACAAAAATTTGCAATATTTATACGATTGGTATTTTTGAAATTCATATGACCAGATCTGCCAAAATAAATCTACAGGTAATACCCCTTTTCTTTGAAAACTTCTTATTTATTTACTCAAAGCAACGAGGATTGGTCTTCTGTCGCGAAGAACAGCACTACAAGTGACTTGACTAGGATATAGAGTAAAAATGGAACATAGATTCTAGAGGAAATCAAAAGAATGTAATCCATGGACAAAGACCAGACACAACACAGAACATAACGTAAATAATACACACAAAGTAACAAAAGTAAATGAGCAACTCGGACTCCACTAAAAACTGGGAGCATGGACCAGGTGCACAGGTAGGATAAGCGTCCTCTGCTGTTATAGAAATACCCACCGAGTTGCTCATTAAAAGTCAAGTCCAGGGTAGATGAAGGGGAAAGAAAAACTATGACACGTTGAAAGAATCAGTTTTCATTGTGCAGATGAATACACCGTTACGATCCATGAATTGATGATGACGACCATAAAACATCTGTAGTGATGACTAATCTTGTAGCAACATAACCCTGTTCCATATGTTTAATTGTAACAAATCTAGCGCGATACAAAAATTGTGTGTGTTAATGGCAAGGAATCTCTCCCAAGAGCTACATATTTGTATCGAGGAAATGAATTGACTGAATTTTGAGATAACAATAAGTTATGTGCAAATTAAAGAAGGTTACTATCAATTATCAATTCAAGGAATTGTTTTGACAACGAAAGAATATCCATCAAACTTAAACACGAACACCAAGTATCATGGACTGCTTGTTTGTTGTTCATGATAATTTGTCGAATTCTGAGAGTATACACAGTATTGTTCATTTCATTTTCAATATAGGTTACAAGCTAAGTAAAAATTAGACTTAAGCCTCTTATTAGATAAAGTCACCTCGAAATGATATTTTCTCCAACTGTTTAAGTAATAGGTTGCATACATGTATGAAATTACCACGCTAATGTTATACCGAGCACTAGCTCAGAACATCCAAAGAGACATCCACTTAGAAAGAGTAATCAAGGGAACCAAGGTTATAGTGGTAATCAAAAGAATGTAATCCAGGGACAAAGACCAGACATGGATAACAGACATACACAACAAAGAACATAAAGTAACTAAAATCATACATACAAAGTAACAATACAAATGAGCAACTCGGACTCCACTAAAAACTGGGAGCATGGACAAGGTGCACCAGTAGGGTAAACGTCCTCTGCGTTTTTAGAAACCCCCGCCGAGTTGCTCATAAAATGTCAAGTCCGGGTAACGGTTAATCCAGGTATTTTGAAAGAGGTTTCCATGCTTTTTGGTTCATTTTTCCTACATTTTCCGACAAATTACGTTTTGCGACTCGCTGAACCTCTTGGATGTGCAGCTAATGAACACATCTTATGAAACATTTTTCCCTTAAATATGTCAAATGTGAACAAGTGGCGTCATTAACTATTAAGATATTTTTGCTCTGTGAATTTACATCCCTTTAATAGTATTACATGGTAATCTGTAAACTTATTATATGGTGTCGGCAGTAGTCTGCACGTATGCATTTATACTTAACGTATCTGTATTTTATCAACTGCAGTAAAAGTGTAGCTCTCTGAAATTAATGTTAATCTTGCTCTTTTGCAGTGCTTTTTTTCAATTGCTTAACAGGAAGTGGATAGGTACGGTTTGCATATCCAAAACTAAATTTATATCAATAAATGTATGAACAGGGTCCTCAATGCAGACTAAATTGATCATCTGGGTATTGATCGTTACGACATTAGTTTTATGGTTAAAGCACATGCATGCACCAATAATGCAGCCTTCGTCATCAAACTTTAGAATTGAAATAAAATAAAAAATGGATGTGTAGAATTCCTCTGATTTGATTATTTCTGACAAATTTGCCATTATATGTATATTGAGTTATAAATAAGTCGTCTAGTACAATGCTGATTGTAAATTGATTTTCCTATTTCCGGGGCAATTAATGAGCAACTGGATGGCGGTGAGTATTTCTACGAAAGCAGGAGATGCTCGCCCTACCGATATACCTGGTTCTTGCCTCAAGTTTTGGCGGAGTATGGTTTGCTCAGTGAATTTAGTTTTTTTATGTGGGTCTAAATTGATGTAATTTCATGTTCTTTGTCTGTGTGTTTATTTGTAAAATTGGGTCTGCTTCACTTCGTGATAATATATGTACTCGGTTTTTCTTGGAGAAACAACAATAAAGAACAGAATATATTTTTACAATATATTATTTCAACATATGAAGTATTCAACAGAATACATATAACAAAACACATAAATAAGATGTTTTAGATTGAGCAGTATACACTTAGAATGATATGCAAAAATAATATTTCCTTGTAATTTTACATTGGCATACGCAAATTATAAGGTACAGATCTTGGATGGTATAAACTTTCCACTTACACCATATACCATCCGCCATTCCCAATTGTCCACATCCCCAATCCTCATGGAAAATTCCCCATCCCTCAATTGAATCTCGATTTCATATTTCTTACCAAATATTTCCATCATGAAATTAAAGTTTATATTTATAAACTCTTCAAATTCTAACTGACATCTTATTCAATATACTTTTCAGGTCAATAACTACAGAGGACGCTTACCCCACTGGTGCACCTGGTCCATGCTCCCAGTTTTTAGTGGAGTCTGAGTTACTCATTTACTTTTATTACTTTGAATGTATGATTTTAGTTACTTTATGTTCTTTGTTGTGTATGTCTGTTTTCCATGTCTGGTCTTTGTCCCTGGATTACATACTTTTGATTACCCTATAATCTTGGTTCCCTTGATTACTCTTTTAGAACTAATTTTCCAGTCCCCCCATTCAAAATCCCCATCCCCCATATCCCATAGAATTTTATTCCCAGCTGACTTATAAAGGAATGTTTCATTGATACTTTCATTTTAAGTAGCACTCCACATAAGAATCATGAAAAATGTAATGGTGGGAAAGCCCATAGATTTTTATTTTTGATATTTTGTTTAAAATTTTATTGTAAACAGAAATTGACATTTCGATTTTCATTTAGCCCTAGTTCTTAGGAGATAAATATTGTATAGAATGTACTATCGAATTCATAATTTAGGGAGATACCTCTGTAAATGACACTGAAATACAATAGAAACTGTTATATTTTCAATTTGTATTATCTCCTAAGAGCAGACAGATTGAAATGGATAATTATACATTTCATCATGTAGACGTATATTAATAATTTAATAACAAAAATAAAAATGTGTAGCTTTTTGTGGTGTATCATATATTACGGACTTTTCTTGATTTTTACAAAGACGACTACTTAAAAACATCTGTTTCTTCACCGATATGTCGTCATTTTTCAATTTTTTTAAACTTTGAAATAGTTGAAAACTACATCCGATTTACAAAATTTACATATTTGATTTTTAGCATTCAATCTATGGTGAGGTCCTTTCTCAACCTCAAGTTTACTATTACTAATTCCTTTTTCTAGAAAAGCAGTAGTAGGTAGTAGGTACCTTCCACATTTTTTCATATTTTTACTGGAAACTACTTATTTGCTGAAGTTTTGCCTCTAATTGGTAGGAAATAGGTTAAAATTACATGGGATTTCTTTTCATTAATCAATTCTGACTAAAAGTTGTGATTTGGTTCAGTGGAAGAAGGTTAAAAATTTAGGACTTTTAACTCAGTTCATTTGTCATGTTTACCCCATCTCCAAACTACATGTATTAATTTCAGAAAATGGTGGTAAAATTTTCTACAATTGATATATAAAATCCTGTTATACATATCTTTAGGCCAGAGAGGTTTTATTCAGTTTGCGCCGGTGGAATTTTTTTAGTCTGCTCAAATGTGTATATTGAAATGCACTTGAAAATTAATTGCGGTCTCGTGCCTGATGCAGAGTTTCGATTTCCCGGAAGTGAACAATAAAATGCAGATCAGTCTTCGGATTTCAATACGTTATACTTCAGGAATTCCGGAAGGGAAACTGAAACTAGAACAAGACTTACAAACCCTATTGATCATAAAGTTGTACCTTTATACTTGATTATTGACAGTATTCAGAAGTGTAAGTTTCGTTTGAGTTGTTGAGTATCGTACCTCATAGATTTGGAAATGGAAGAGTATAAATGAGGGTATACAGTGTCGGACTAACCTTGCCATTGTGCACCTCTATGTTTCTTTTTTTCTCCTCTCAATACATATGACTTTTGGGCTTTGTTGGTACAAAACAAATTGTTGACGAGGGGCCATCTGTGTATCTGCAACTCCTGCAAAATCGCTGAATAGAATGAAATAAATTTTCACATATTCTTTGTCACATAATGCCCATGTACACCTTTTCGTTTTTCAGTCTGAATGAAATTTGGAGTTTCTTAATGCATGACATGATATGTCATCAGACGACGAAGTGAAGATCTGCATCTTCTTTAAACCACTGAATATAATCTAATGACACTTTCACGTATTCTTTATCAAATGCTGCCATTGTGATCCTCTTATTTCCTTTTTTTGTCATCTTAATGATTTTTGGGGTTTATTGAGGCCAAACATAACTTTGTCATTGATTGACCAAGGGGGCATCTTCTTACTGCAATTCCTATTAAACCGCTGGAATATGGTGAAACTTTCACAAATGTTTTATCACACGATGCCAGTGTGCATCTCATTTCTTGTATTTCGATCTTGCATTAGACGGCAATCTTTAAAAATACCAAGCTTATCACCGACAATTAGTCTTTGATAAATGTTCAAGCAATCTTATCATCACTAATTAGCTTCAATTAATAAGTATATAACATTCTACTTTTAATTAATTTATTACATTTGGTACGTATTAAAATCCTAATAAATATTTTACAGGATAAAGCGCAGTATATTTTTTTAGATTAAAACAAATTGATATTTCTAACAGAATCGGTATCAAGGTGTTGATTAATTTGGTCTTCGTGCAAAATTGACCGTCATTTAACAAAGTACGGATTTTACTTTTTACCAACTGGTTCTTGTATATTTAGGTGCTGAACGAACAGACAAGATTAGATATCCGAAAGTTGAATCTTTTTGTATGACTTTTTGTATTGAAATATATAAAGGCAACTAATCATGAAAGGGGGCAAATGGATTAAGTGATACTAAATTTTCTCTTTTAAAGAGTAATCACGGGATAAAAGAATGTTTTAACACTAATTCCTACGATCGTCTATATTTAGGCTAAGTGATCTCGCAATCAAGCTCAGTGATTTGTTTTTTTGCTTTTTGTTTTTTGTTTTTTTTGTTTTTTTTTGTTTTGTTTTTTTTTTTGTTTTTTTTTTTCTTTTACTATATTCCTTCAAAGTTATCTTATATGTTCAATACCTTGAAACAAATGGAGTTAATGAAATAAAGTATTAAAATTATATGTTTATTGCAATATTAATTTCGTTTCACAGACTCATAAACCCCTCGAAATTGAAACACTACCAGTAAAGTTTTTTTTCAAATACGTGTGTGTCTATTTGCAGATTTTTGAATATTTTGGAGTCATTTTCATGCCTTGTCTAATGCCCATTAATTACTCTCTCAAAGTGGTAAAAACAGACATTTTATTACTTTGAGCATGCTTTGTGGTCAGTTAAGCGATGTCTAAAATCCGTCCGGCAACAAAAACATTTTATGTAATAAGCTTTGCGAAAAAAGGGAATTTTATGCAACAGCGGTGGCAATATTAATAATTCCATAAATAAATTTCATATTTGTGCAATAGTGGAAAAATTATTCATAAACTGTACTTGAAGTGCTTAATGATTTCATTATGTTAAAGTATTTTTTCACTAATATGGATTTTGGAAGCAGTTAGTCATGGGCTGTCATGGACTAATATCTGCTAAAGTCACTATATAAAAATTTTCGTGGGCAACGAAATCCCCTTGCATTTTTGGATAGCAATTAGTCATGCGCTTTCACGGATTAATATATACTTTACAAAATTTTCGTGGGCAACGATGTCCCACGCCTTTGCTGTTGCAAAGAACTTACTCTAGTAAGGTTTTGTATATTTTTTTATCTTTTTTGCAAATTATTTGCTTTGGTTTTGATATGAACTTGCAAGCATGCTTTGAATTCCACCTTTTTTGCATTTAATCAATCTAAGTGCATTTGGAACTATATGTTTAAGTAGTGCTTTTTATAAGAAACACTAGCTTTAAAGAACCATAATTATATGTTGGAAAACTGTTTGTATTATCCTATCGATGTCGTAGTTATCCCAGTTAATAAATCAAAACACATATATACATGTATATAAATAAGTTTGAATATTTTCGATAACTTTAATCATGGCATGCACAGCTTTGTAGCTTTGAGTATATTATTGTTTTTTTTTATCTGTGGTAACTTTTTTTGCTATGAATAGTCCGTCCTCCGTATGATATCTTTTTGGTGTTCTCAGTTATGTTCTCTCAAAGTTTGTCAGGTTATGTACTGTTTATTTATTGTTTTTTCGTGGATTGATTTCCAGATTTTAGCACTACATGTTTACTTGAAATATATTAAAATATTTGCTCTTACAAATTACATGTAAAGCAGAGCATGCTTGCGTGTTAATTTATGTAACATATTGTTTTGTAATGCAAAATTTAGCATTTTACATGTATAAGATTAAGTCCAACTGAAAGAAATGAAACAGAAAACCATATCCTAAGCATCTTTTTTAAACGCACGTTAAATAAAAACAATAACATGCTACAATTATGCAATTTCTTTTATATTGTCAAGTAGATGACCTTCTTATAACATAGTATTATTTTTTTTTTTGTTTACGTGACAGATTGTTCCTATTTCTAGAAAAATTGTATTGAACTTAAAAATTGTCGACTAATCTTGACACACTCATTGAATATCTTGCGTTTATGCCTGATTTGTTAACGACTTATATCTGTACAAAGATTAAGGCGGCGGAGAGGTATAAAATGGAGCTGAATCCTTCTTTAGCAGAATGTTGTGTTAACAGCATATTTCACCATGTTGATTTCACTTATTGTTCTTGCTCTTGGAGTTGCAACAAGTGCCTTGCCCTACGGTCCTTATGTGCAAAGTAAGTTTAATTATTTTAATTTAACACTGTAATGTGTATGTAACATTATGATATTTATAATTATACTGCAAAAGCAATGATAAAATATTTTAATTCCATGAACTCAATTTATATATATATATATATATATATATATATATAGCATATATATGTAGCAAAAGAGTACTAATACGATGAAATCTGCGTGAAACGAAGAATGTATAATCCAGAGACCCTTTGCATCAATTTAAATGCAATTGAAACCTGAGCAAAACTGAACAAAACATTCACCTTCAGTCCAACAGAATTCCGTTTAGGTTTCACTTCTCTCATTTTCATTCAAATTTGTTTTTGAAGTTATGTTCTTAAATGTGACGGTAAGTAATTAACATCTCAACCACATTCATTTCTTTAACCAAGCATATATTTTAAAGTTTTTTTGCATATAAACTAACAATTTATCAGATACTGACCGGAATTTCTCGATCGAAAAATTCTAAATGTTGAAAACATTCACGCCTGAAGACGAACCTGTAGAAATTGAAACTCTGAATTCCCATGTCGTTCGTGTAACTATAGGAATATATTGTATCTTCTTTATCCACAACGATTAAGAAGGATTAAATATGATAACACTACAGAAAGTAGGACCAAGGACCAGTTAATATTTGTTTTTTGTCTGTTTTTTGTTTTTTTGTTTTGTTTTTTGTTTTTGTATTTTGTTTGTTTTTTGTTTTGTTTTGTTTTGGTTTTGTTTTGTTTTTTTTGTTTTTTATTTTTTGTTTTGTTTTGTTTGTTTTTTGAGGGGGATGTATATGCTAGTTATCGTTTTCTCCTTACTCTTGAAATTGCTTAAATTTGTAGTTCACACATTTAAGGAGGTAGTCCTAATGTAAGGGACATAACTCTTGTTGAAATCAGTGATACGTTTGTATCAAATTAAATTTCACCAAATCTTTTCAAGCTTTCCTTTGAAACAGAATGAAATCATTCAAAGTTACTTTGATGCTTACATTAGATTTATGCAAAATGTTGTATACAAACGTTCAAGTCATTTGTAAGAGCTGTGTCCCTTACCCTAGGTCTACCACCGTAAGTTAATACAAAATGAGTTTTTCAGAGACGCCGTATGTTGATTCATATGCAAAATCACACGCAAAAGCAAAGGCTAAAGCATATGTCAACCCCTGTCTGAATAGACCATGCGGATATTACGGTAACTGTATAGCAAGTGGATACACCTACAAATGTGTCTGTAAATATGGATACAGTGGAAAGATTTGTGACAGTGAGTAAAATTTAAGTAGTAGTTTTTGTAAGAATCAGGCAAATTCTGTAAAATGTTATACTCCCCAAAAAGGCTGCACCTTATAATTTTTGTTATAAAGTTGCTTTATAGGTCTATATGATGAAATGTATAATCATTCATTCCAATCCGTCTATAAAAAGTATAAGTCACCGAATTTAATTTCGAGATAATTGAGCTTTAATGAAGACATTTGTTTTATGGAGTCTGTGGGGAATCTTACTGCTTCATAAACCATTAAAAAACTGGTAGATATAAATTCTTTTACACTTATATAAAGACCACTTAAGTTATTTTTTATATTTCAAATAGATAATGGGGTCATCGAACTTTGTTTCTGAAATATTAAAAAAAAATACCATTTTCTATTTCTATTAACATTTTCCCGCCAATTATCGCCTCTTAAAAGAGGTTTTATAAAAAACAATTATTGTAAATTTATCATACAATTGTTCATGTCTTAAATTATTACAAAAGAATAGTGAAAACATATAGTTTTACATCATTTTAAAAGCATCTGTTTACTGACAAAGATGGAACTTCTTTTTTTTAAAATCTTAGACTTTGATTTTTATTTCTTGTTTGAAGATGATTCTATTTCTATACTTCTTAAATTTATTTCCGATAAACCGCCCCATATGGGGTTCGTGAACGTAACCTCATCTGATGTTGGTATTTACATTGATTTCAGTTTTGAATGATTTGTATGAAACTTATCTAACATGTATAATTTTATTACAGAGAAACCATACGTCAATCCCTGTCTGAAGAACCCATGTGGATATAACGGCAAATGTATAGCAAGTGGATACACTTACAAATGTATCTGTAAATATGGATATACCGGAAAACTTTGTGACAGTAAGTAAACATACTTTGAATTGTCAAAAAGTGAAGTCATTTTGCAAAAACTGATGGAAATCATGATACATGTTTATAATTGCAATATCGTGATAGTTCTAACGATACATTTTCCTTGAAAGAACATTTCATCCTGCCATTTCTTATGTCGATTTGAAAAATTCTTCTTTCATACAGGCATTTTTAAATATCTTTTTTTTTCTTTTATGACTTAGATAAAGTAATATTAATGTATGTCTTTCTAAAAATTCTCAAAATAGGTCTGTTACACTTAAATTTCTAGTCTTATTACACATTTTGTATTATAACATTTTTTAGAGAAACCATACGTCAACCCTTGTCTGAAGAACCCATGTGGATATAACGGCAAATGTATAGCAAGTGGATACACTTACAAATGTATCTGTAAATATGGATACACTGGAAAACTTTGTGACAGTAAGTAGACAGAGTACGAAAATATTTTTTGAATTTTCATTCTTCTTTGACAATTATTGTGTATCATTACTGCTAAAAACCGTTTCCAATAAACTTTGTTAGAAATGCACTATATAGTAAACGTGTAGTAAAATTCTTCTTTAATTGGTAGTTGAGTTTAATTTAATTTGTATGATTTGTAAAAACGTTACTTAACGTTATCGCATTTACAGAGAAACCATACGTCAATCCCTGTCTGAAGAACCCATGTGGATATAACGGCAAATGTATAGCAAGTGGATACACTTACAAATGTATCTGTAAATATGGATACACCGGAAAACTTTGTGACAGTTAGTATACATACTTTGAATGGTCAAAATGTGAAATCATTTCGCAAAAATTGATGCATGTTTCATAATTGTAATATTGGGGTAGTCCTTAAGATAAATTTTCGTTGAAAGAGCATTTCTGTCTTCCATTTTTTATCTCGATTTTTGAACATTTTTCTTGCAAACAGGCATTTTTAAATATTTGTATTTTTTTCTTTTATCGTTTCTGACTAAGATAAAGTAATACTATTGTCTGTATTCCTAAACATTTCCAAAGTAAGTTTGTTACACTTAAATCTCTAGTTTTGTTACACATGTATTATAACATTTTTTAGAGAAACCATACATCAACCCTTGTCTGAAAAACCCATGTGGATATAATGGCAAATGTATAGCAAGTGGATACACTTACAAATGTATCTGCAAATATGGATACACAGGAAAACTTTGTGACAGTAGGTAGACTGACTATGAAAATGCGATACCTACTAATACAAGAATATTTTAAATTACGATCAATTTCGAAACAATTTTATTTTGTACAGATTGTTTGACATCTTTTTGCTTAAAATGAATCTATTTCAGTACTTCTTAATTTTTTCCCATAAACCGTGTTATAAATGTACCATATGGGGTTCATGAACGTAACCTCATCTAATGCTGGTATTTACGTTGATTTCAGTTTTGAATGATTTGCATGAAACCTATCTAACATGATTAATTTTATTGCAGAGAAACCATATGTCAACCCCTGTCTGAAGAACCCATGTGGGTATAACGGCAAATGTGTAGCAAGTGGATACACTTACAAATGTATCTGCAAATATGGATACACCGGAAAACTGTGTAACAGTAAGTGATTATTTAATTAAATTTCTTAATAATTATCAATATTTCTTGCTTTGGTCTAGTTTGCGACTCCTAGTGATTGTATTAGATTTAAAGAATTTCGGTTTCTACTGATTAGTATTCAATGTAGCCGTATTGTTTGCTACACTTATTATCTTAACTCTTTTTTTTTTCTTCTATTTTTTGTAGAAAAAGAAAAAGGATTCAATCGTAATTCAAAGTTAGATATAAACGAACACTTATCTCTTGATACTTTTCCCTTATAGCGAAACCATACGTCAACCCATGTCTGAAGAACCCATGTGGTTATAATGGTAAATGCGTAGCAAGTGGATACACTTACAAATGTATTTGTAAATATGGATACAGTGGAAAACTTTGTAGCAGTAAGTAGATATATTCAACATTCATTTTCCATAATCAAATCAACTGTTTGTTTCATTTTAAATTATGTCTTTCAAAGCTTCTGCTTATATAATGTACGTTTTAAGTGTTAGTTTTTGTAACAATCAGGCAGTGGGTGATACATGGCCACCATATTGAAAGTGTAATATGATTGTTTGCATCATATGAATCAAGGAAAAAAACAATATGTTCGATATCATGTTGGTGCATTGAATTATAATTTCATTGAAAGGCACTGAAAATTAACATTTCAAGGGCAGATAACTCTGTCAAAACCTCATTTTTCTAACATTCTATTGGGAAAAGCCAGATTCAATTATCATATTTTCCCCTGGAATCATTCTCACTTATGAAATGGAAAATTGTCATCCGATTTTCATCCATCAAGTTTTCTTATGCTTTTTCTACTTTATTTACTCTAACAATAATGTGCTACATCGATGTATTCATTTCCTTGTCGGTCGATTAAGATTTGTTGAATTGGCAAAATTACATATCAATCCTGAATTGACGATGATAAGGATCAAATAAAATTAAATATCAGTAACACCAGACAGGCGCTCTCTAAGAGAACCAACTAAACTTTTGTGAAACATACAATGTTTTAAACATTTCAGCCAAACCATCTGTCAAACCATATGGGAAAGTATATGCCAAAGCACATGCCAAAGCAAAGGCTAAAGCATATGCTAAACCATACGTAAAACCAACGCCCTACAGTAAGTACACCAAAGTATACAACATATTACATTCCACGGAAAGAAAGTAAAATTATAGCTTATTATGATTATGAAATATCGTAAAGAACTTCTTAAATTCATTATTCCATAAAAACTTTTAGAAAATGACCAAGCACAGTTTAGATTTATGTTCTCAAGTAATGAACATTTAAAGTAAAACGTCCAATGTAATTTCATTTCAGGATATGTAAAACCAACTCCATACAGTAAGTATATGAATCATAATAAAAATTGTATAATTTATAGATAGGAAATACAGCCTGATTGTGAGAATGTTTTTTTCCGCATATACAAAGATACAAAAAAACTGCAATTTGGCATGCTGTTATATTTTTATTAAGGGGTAAGGGACATAACTCTTGAAATCAGTGATATGTTTGTATCATATTCATGCTGTTATATTTTTAAAAACTCTTATCAGCAGCACGAGAACCAAATACTCAGGAAATTCTACACACAAACAGAATTTTATATAAGGAATACTGAACATAAAAAGTGCTTGAATAGAAAGCCTGATCCGGCATCAATGGTCTCTAAGAAAGTATGTTCGTTTTTTTTTTTTTTTTTGGAGTTTCGAATTTTTGCTTCAGAACTTTTCATAGCGTTATATATGTAATTCCCCGAGAATGGGTTTAAAATACACTACACGATTTATTTTCTCAAGCAATGAACATTTAAGTCAGAGTGGCTCATTTACTTTTGTAGCTTCGTATGTATTATTTTAGATATTTTATGTTCTTTGTTGTGTATATCTGTTTTCCATATCTGGTCGTTGTCTTTGTAGTACATACTTTTGATTTCCGGTTGAATTTTGGTTCCCTTGATTACTCTTTTAGTGGAATATAAAAAATAAAACTTTATCGGGAACACCATATGTTAAGCCAACGCCCTACAGTAAGTACACCAAAGTATTTAATATATTACATATTTCACGGAAAGAAAGTAAAAATAAAGCCTGATTTTTATTAAGAGTTACCGTAAGGAAATTTTTGAGCGTATTATTCCCAGACAATTTGTTTAAGAGGAAGACCAAACACAGTCTCAAGTAATGATTTTTGAAGTAATATAATATTTTTACAGAGACACCATATGTAAAACCAACTCCATACAGTAAGTAAAACAAATTAAACTAAACACATGTATAGCATATTTTATAGAACGAAATAAAAATATAGCATGTTTGTGTGTACGGTTTCCCGCAACAAACTTTTAATTATGAAGATCGCTTTTATTGTCAATACGAGTAGAGAAAATCTTGCGGAAACTGGAGCCTGAAAAAATAAAAACCTGTATACATCAAATATATAATTTGAAACTTATGTGTATTAGTTTACATGCATTTTAAACTTTTGTGAATATAACAAATAATTTAACAACTAAAAACTTTAATTCAGACGGGGTTCTGTTAAGACAGATTCTACTGTATATGCTTTAAAGAAGTAGACTAGGAGTAAGGGACATAACTCTTGAAATCAGTGATATGTTTGTATCATATTCGATTTCACCTAAGCCTATCAATCTTTCGGTTGAAGCAACATTAAATCAGTCCATGTTACTTTTGTGCTCACATGATATTAATGTAAATTGCTGTATACAAACGTTCCACTGATTTGTAAGAGTTGTGTCCCTTACCCTAGGTCTATCTCCTTAATGTCAACATTACGAAATATAAGGAAATGGCTTTTTCTGTAGTTCCATAACATATGACTTTATGCTCATATCTCTAACATATTTTTTTCAACATTTTCAGGGAAACAGTACGGATATAATCCATGCAAAAACAACCCATGTGGAATTCACGGCAAATGTGTAAACCTGAAGTTCACTTACAAATGTGCTTGTTACCTTGGATACGGTGGTAGTAAATGTACTTGTAAGTTGTCTTAAATTCTAAATTATATTAAGGAAAAATCATATCTTATCTATCTCCTGACGTTTTATGGAATTATTCATTGTAGTAATAAATGTGTAATAATTTTATCTTGAAACTTTCGTAAATTAAATCTCATACTTATATGCTTTTACATAAATGATTGACATCAACTGTAGATGGTCATATTTTACGACATTAAATTTAACAATATAAGTATTGTTTAAAAAACAGATCAGTTAGTAACATTTTCATAATGACTTAACAAAATGTAAAAGGAAAATCAAGGGAATCAGTGGCCCTTTTCACAAAAATTCGTAAGAGTAAAATTAGTCGTAAGTTATGAAGTCATAATACTTTTATTTAGTATGACGTCGTAACTTACGACTAATTTTACTCTTACGATTTTTTGTGAAAAAGACCACTGGATTCAAACGGAAGACTGGGGATTTAGACAAACTTAACAAACAACATGAAATAATCAAAATAACGCATACAAAGAAATAAAGACAACATCTTTTAACTTTACAGTATGAACAGGACAGAATTATCATACGATTGTATCGCAGACACCTGTATATTTCTCAAATACACATTTGTATGGCTAGCCATTATTTAGTATGTGAATATTTCTTTCCAGCGAAGAAACACTACTAGAGGAATAGTGATGAGACAAGAGCAAGTGGAATAAATTAACATGGACTGTTGTTCAAAATAAAGCCTGTGTCGTATTATTTTTCTTTTTATTTGGTTTACATAAAAATGTGCTCAGTTTAAAAAACCAGATATTGTGGAGCGCAACAAATGCACAAGAGTATAAACTAAATACGTTTTTTTTTCACTATTCCAGTCCTTATCCACATAGTATATCTCTTATAAAACATTAGAAACAACAGCAGAGTGAAACCTTATCGTGTCATTGTTATATTACATGAAACAACATGTATGGTCTTTAAGGCGGTAGACCTAGGGTAAGTGACACAACTCTCACAAATCATTGGAACGTTTGCATTCAGCATTTCATATAAATTTCGTGTAAGCGTTAAAGTAGCTTTGACTAATTTCATTCTGTTTCAATAGAAAACTTGAAAGGTATTCGGAATTTAATATGATACAAACATATCAATGATTCCAAGAGTTACTTCCCTTACTCTAGGTCTACCTCCTTAAATAAGATAATGTCTGACTACTAGCACTCTCACAAATGTTATTTTCTGAAGTAACAGTCTTAGTAAGAATCATGCAAGTTGTGTAATATGTGATACATCCCAAAAGGCTACATATTTTCATTTTTGTTATTAAATTGCTTTATAGGCCTATCTGATGAAATGTATATCTATTCATTCCAATCTATCTTCTCTTAGAAGATACAATGTAATCTTCATGGAAAACCCAACAGTTTCTGTTGAATTTTAGTGTCATTTACAGAGTTATTTCTCTTAATTCGGAATTCTACAGTGAATTCTATGTAATTGTTATCTCCTAAGAACACGGTTTCTATGAAAAGCCACATAATATTTTCTGTTTACTTAAGCATTTTTAATAAAATATCAAAAATAAAAATATGTAGGCTTTCCAACCATGTGTCACATTTTGCATGATTCTTAGATGGAGTGCGACTTAATATCACTGCCGCCAAAAAGTTCGTAAATCTCATTTCTACTCTGGACACTTGTAAATTTCTTTAGCAGACGTCATCTGTTGGTCAACTAATATTCCTTAAGAAATGTTTTGTTGCAATTGTATATTATATTTAAACCCCCGCCTTGGGACAGATATATGTGACCAAGGCGTCCGTCCGTCCGTCTAAACAATTGTTACAGTTTTCTCTGCGACTTCTTATTTCAGCCGCTTGATAATATGTATGCCATATTGTAGAATTCGATTTCAATGTGGAGTGTGCAGACGACTCTTTTAACATTTAGACTATATGGTTACAGGGTGGGGAGCGGGGTTATTCTTTATCCCTTTGCACAGGAAATCCACTGCTTCACAGTATGGGTGTGATCTAAAAACTACTGGCACATTGAACTTATAGCACTGTTGTATTCGACACCTTCTATTTGTGTATGACGACGATGACAATTACAGCAGTATGATATGTCGTGAAATTACAGTTATAAAAAGCTTATAAAATAAAGTTTTGTTTCCTGTAGAGAAAACGAGTATTATTGTTGAAAAAAAAGATAGCCGATGCAGTAAAACGTGTTCTTTCTACTTAAATTTTTTCTAATTTCACACATAACACATGGCACGAAATTTCAATTTTCGAAACAATTTTTTGAACGCCACTAACTTATCAGTATTTGGCCAATCGGAAATAAGAATTGCGATCAGATGACTTGCGTTTCCAAAGATGAGCGTCTTAAAGTTTAAAGGGTAAAAAGCGAAACCATACCGACTGCGTCGGAAAAAAGGAGTTTATACAATAAAACTAGCGCCAACAAAAATGTAAGAAAATATAAATATTTGAAAGGACTTTTTATTCGTTGAACCGCATGTATTTATAAGAATCGCTCCTCCTTAATCAAAAACGTAGAAAATTCATTTCATAAGACTTGAAGTGATTCAAATCATGATGTTTTACAAAATATTATAATGATGTGAAATCTCGATACTTCTATTAAAATGACGTCAGATATAGAAATTTATTTTAACAAAAAACGTGTCTTTATTTTGTAAACAATTTATTCACTGACTAATCCCAACACGTAACGATATAAATGTCTTGATTAAATTTCCTTTAATATTTAAATACCCTACAACACTCAATGAACACTCAAATACATTTATAGTATGCTTTTATCACGCTATTGTGCCTAATAATATCAAATCATAAGTAGAATGCTCTAGGCCGGCTTTCATAACTCGTCAACCGTAGCGACTGGTCTGTTCAAATAATTAAACTGAGGACATCACAATTCAAGAACCAATTTTTAAATGAAGGAGAATATCAATAATTTTTATTATTTTTCAAACACACGTGTTTATAGATCGACGTAGAGAATGAAATTATCACAATACATTTGAGTTATACTGTGGACACGAGACATTTATATTATTTTCAAATACGAATTTGAAAGTGAATATGAAAGTTGTGCAATTATTTGTTTTTGTATGGATATCACTTATTTTATCGACTTATGGTTATCTTAGAATAGAAGAAGGGGAGAAAGGTAGGAGTCCTAGCCTGTGTGTCATAGTCCTAAATAAAACTCACTGTATTCGATACATTGAGGTGTATGATTTTGTAAAAAAAAAAATTAATAGATATTATGTTGTTGGTTTAAAATGTATATATGATGGATTACTAAGTCTATGACACTAATTTTTTGTTAAATCATATTCGGAGATTAGGGGTATAGTCTTTGGGAAAGTGACTTGTCTCCATAAAATTATATGAAGTACATGAAGAGTGTTCACAGTTTACAGATTCATACCAAGTACATGGTATTATTCACTTCAGCTTATAAACAAAGCTAACAAAATAGAATTTGGGCCATCTCTCAAATACAAACAAAACAAAGGAACAGTCTAACTTTCGGCCAGTTAAGCCAGTTTGAATACCAGTATACAATGAAAACGAATAATAAAATTACTTGTCTACGACTATTTACAACAATCTACCTCTCCTGTAGAGTGTGAAACTGGACAGATGTACTTCTCTAGTAAAATGGGATCGCCTTTAAAACATTTCATCATGAAGAATCAGTTTTGCAAAAAAGTTATTTTCACCACTTTTGCCATTGTTTCGTACTTTTCGCCACAATAAAATTCTAGAAATCAAAAGTAAATTATATAACATTTAATATTCATTTATCTTTAATTCTTTTATAATTTATTTTTAATTCTTTAATAGTATCAGTTGCTTATGTGAGCCTTTGATAAAGGTACAATCACCCACAGCGTACGCGATTCAGCTTTTGAATCTGTTTTGATCTTGAACTTTGTGAGTTTTATGCTCGTTAAGTTTTGTGAGTTTTATGCTCATATAGTTTTATGAGTTTTATGCTGAGGAAGGATATCTGTTATCCGAAATATTCAATTTAAATTTTACCATCTTCTGGTGATGTTAAACATATTTAGATGTTTATAAGTTACAGCCCTAGATTAATCCTACGAGGAGGAATGACCCGGCCAGCGAAAGCTATATTTTTATATAGCCTAGCTGGTCGAGTGGTCTAGGGCGCTGGACTTAGTGCAGGCGGTGTTGCCATAGATGTCACAGCGGTACGAGTTCGAGTCCCGCGGAGGGAACGACAAAAAATTTGCATCGCAAATTTGACAGTTTAACATCGTTGAGAATTTTTCAGACCTTCCTATATGTTTATGTATCTTCCCTGTATCAATTTGATCCGATGGAGCAGTGTAGCAAATAGAGTCGTCACATTCTGAGACGTTTGTATATATATATAAAATATTTCGCTTCTACTGTAACGGGCGCGGTAACGGAGATTTTGCGCACAATTTACAAAATTTACAAACAACTTAAAAGGCGGTTCTAACTGTCGGTATCGACCATGGAAAATGAGTTTGTACTATGTATTTATGTAAGAGTTCCTGCATTATATTGATACCTTTTTAAAAACAATCATTAAAATTGTAAAAATGAAATTTATGTTTGCTAAGAATCATACATGTACACTGTCGATTGATAACATTTATATCACTTCTTATTTAACATCGATAAGAGTGTATTTAAATTATACATTTAATTATAAAGTATAAATAATAAGTTATCATTGTACACTTCCCTCTTGCCTTGGGACATCTTGCTCAATACTTTTCTAACTTTGATTTCCCTTGCTCTAATTGCCAACATTCCTTTAATATTCACTTGCCCATTGAAAGGTCACTGTTCAATACGTTATATAAAAGATTGCGTGTTAGAGTAAACGCCTCCAACGAATGCAAGTAAAAGTCACGAAGATCGGTTTGTTAATACTATGTAAACAAATCTTCAACCTGTATGTACAAATAGACTTACAATACAGTTCAATCAGACCCAAAGAAAAACAAACAGAGATTGGTTCGAGTAAGAAATGTTTCAATATTGCAATTTTTGAAAGAAGTAAATTCTACGATATGTGGACCATCCCTATTTTTGAAAAGTATGAACCTTGTACGCAATGTACGATGTTTGATATAGTCTAGTTCTACACTTATTAATTTTGACAAACAGCTAGGCAGAAATGTGTTTTAAGTGTAAGTTTTTGTTACAATCAGACAAAATGAGAAAAGTCAGAAACATGGATGTCAAAATCCCACCGATATGACAATATAGTTTCACTCGAGGATGATTTCTCTAATTAAAATAATCACTATATGACCACTACATCACTGGATTTGTTCAGCATTTTTTCAATAGAATGATAGAAAAATGAGATTTTGATAGAATTATCTGCCCTTGAAATGTTCATTTTAAGTGCATTTCAGTGAAATTATAACCCAATTTACCAAATTGACATGAAAAATCTTGCCCCCCCCCTTGATTTTGATGGTGCAAAGAGTAAAGTTAAACTTTCAAAATGGTTATTTCATATCATGTTTCACCTACTGCCTGATTCTTACAAAGACTGACACTGAAATAAGTCAATTTACAAAAATCCCTCGTGGAATAAGGGGTGGAGGTATTATGTTGGCCATGGGTTTATACCATAACGAAGATCTAGCGATTCTTCAGACAAATTTCGGGTAAACTATCGTGGTATTGGCTTGGGTGAATTTTAACAAAAGTACATTTTTTTAAATAAAATGTGATGTACATGAACAGCGAGTAAACGATGTGAAGTTTATTCTATTTATTCCGTTTATGCAAAAAGTTGGTTTTTTTTTTTTAATTTACTCATTTATCAATTTTTTTTAATATAACAAGATTAGGTATGGTGTAGATGTCAAGGAGACAACAAACCTACGGGATAAAATATGCTTTCCCCGATGTTAGACTCTTTTTCGGCAAGATTAACTCAAAAAGTACATATATAAGGCATAATCTACATTACTGTTTCACATTCACATCGTTTAAAATGGGGTGTCATTCAAACCTCATCTAAAGACAACATGAATGAGCATAATACACTAATGTTTAGGTCGAGAAGAGTATGAACAAATTTCAGAGGTACAAGTTAGCGTCATCATCATTTTCCGTTTATCTCCGTAAGTACATACATGAATGATGTAAGTTTATATGATATGTAAACATATTTTAGAGTTTATCTCTGGCCCTTTATCAGCTTCCATAGAAAACAGGCATGAAAAATCACCATACATGCATCAGATAAAATTGCGATACGCAATTTGCGACCTTGTGTACCTAATGCATGTCTGGTCTGGTCTGGTCTGAAAACATATTCCGTTATTTGCGACTTGGGAAGAGTAGAATCAGTATCCCATAGATGTATGTTGCAATACATGTAGTTTTATGTATTATGACCGCTTCCAATTATTCACCCTCTGTGCCTACAATAAAGCATTGCCTGTTATATCTTTGCTCATTAAATCGTATTTGTCCCACACTAGTTTTGATTAAACGACCACTACACAAATGTAGACGGACTGATAAACTGTACATAGGCAATTGTCAAAGTGAATTTTCAAAGGCAAAGTTCATATAACAAATGGCAATACCTAGGAAAAATCAGAAATATGGAAACCACCCTGACTACGATCAGGCATTTGCAATGGAATTCGTGGGTTGAACCAGGTTTTGTAGTACTCAAACCCCCCACCCCCGCTTCGATTCCGGTTTTACATTTCCGGTATATTACGAATAAACATACTACATATAAGACCCGAACTAGACCTCTATTACCAACACTCACCTTACAATGTTTTTTAATTATTATTTTATTATTTCATGCTATCAATAGTCTTTATGTTTTGCATCTCAATTCAATATTTAAACATTTTGTTTGTTTAAGTATCAGTCCATATAAAATTCAGACGACTGCCTAATGTACAGGTGATGCATGGCGTAAAAAAACACCAAACAAATGATGCTTTACTATACTTTTGAGGAACAATAGTCCTTTCTGTATTAATATCTGTACTTTTGAGAAAACCATACATTGATAGCCAAATCAAACCGAATCAAGAACGGTAACTCTTGTAAAGTGCCACTTTCATAACAATCTATATAACTTTTATCTCAAAAGTGCAAGAACCAGTTTTGCGGCCAGTAGTTGTAATTGAATTAGTAATTAAGTATCAGTCTTTATAAATATCAGACAGGAGATGATTCATGCATGTCAAAAACCCACCGAATTCAATTTTATTTCTTATTTAGAATCAGTTACAGACCAAATTACCAGTCATGGTTTTTCATTTGGGTGTTGCGCTTTTGAGATCAAATTTATATAGATTGTACATGAAATTAGCTCTTTGTAAGAGTTATCGTTCTTGATTTTGTTTGATTTGGTTGATTTTAGTGGGAGATATATGTATGATTTTCTCAGAAGTACAGATCTGAATATGGCAAGGACAACTGTTACATAAAAATAGAGCATATGTAGATTGAAAAAGCATTCTTTGTTCGGTTGTTTTTTTTTCACCATGAATCACTTGAATATGGACAGTGTCTGAATTTTATATGGACTGGTACTTAAAATGAATTCGTTGGATTTTTGATATGCATGAATCACCTCCTGTCTGATTTTTATAAAGAATGCAACTTAAAGAATAGTTATGAATTTAAATAGTTAGCTATTAAATGTGTTATATTGATCATTTTAACAACAACATTGTATTGTAATTGCATAACACAGTTAGACAAGAAGGACAAAATAATCTACTTCTAATCAAATTGTTTGATTAAAAGTATTGTACAACACGGAATATAAACATGGAAATTTTGGGTTTCAGAAATCCATGCACTTTGTAAACATCACAATGCCTAGTTTTGACATTTTAATGTGAAAAATGTTTAAACGTTCAAAATGACAAGGAAAGTTTAAGTATTAATTAGTTGAAAAGAAAATATTATTTTTGACAAGTACAATTGAACACATAGTATTGAACATCTAATTAATTTCTTTGTGATCACATTTTAAAATTCTATGTAGTCAGTACTATTAGGGCCCCCACTGCCGCAGTGTGACAGGTTAAAAGTTCGCCGAATAAAATAAAGCAGCGCTAAATAATGGAAAACTGGTACCCTTCACAAAACAAACTAGACAAAACAGAAAAACAAATACTCTTGATTAATTCTTCGAGTAGACAAATGCTTAGACATTAGAATTTGGTGGTAGAAACCCAGACCTCAAAACCAGCCCGCCTAGCCTAAAACGTGTGCTAAAGTACATAATTTAAACCGTCTCTATATCACTATTAATTCCGTATATCCTTATTGACAGGGATAATTACGAAATCACAACTCATTGTAAAAATACACGTACATGTATGTGCATTGTTTGAAGATATGAGATGAAAATGAACGGATATGGCATTCCAAATGAAACAAATGCACAAGCTCTGGTAGCTTGTTCATATTTTGTACATAGTGCGTCGGATTTCATGTAGGAGCACTTCTTGCCATACTTTGGTAGCTTATGCGATAAACTCCTTTTTTAAATCGCATTCATCTTTTGCTTGCCATTACATGTATCTAATTAAAGGTCAAAGGTCAGATTGTAACGATTCTCAGTGTAAGAAAGGCCTTAAGCGATGTTATAATCTTCACCTAGGCCATTGTTAGATTTTGTGTAGACAATGAAAACAAGACAATTACAGGTCATTGAACATTGGGTAACGTAATCTATTTAGTTGAGAATACATTTGTATTTATATAAGAATGAAAAAATCTGATAAAAACAATATTGATTGCATAATGTATAGTTCTTCACATATCGGTCGCATGTTTTCATGTACAAATGTAAAGACATTTTCGTAGTACTTTATTTATAGAAACTAACATTCGGTTTTTCATATAACTTGTGCTCTTAGGAGATAAAAAAAATATATAAAATGCACTGTAGATTTCAAAGTTAAGGGAGGTAACTCTGTTATTGACACTCAAATACAATAGAATCTATTGGATTTTCAATGTTGATTATCTCCTAAGAGCAGGCTGTTTTGAGTGAATAATAACACACTTCATAATATAAACCCATAAAACAACTTAATTACAAAAATAACAATATGTAGTCTTTTCTGGGATGTATCACATTTTTCAGATATTGCATGATTCTTACAGACAGCTGCTTAGGATAATAGTAAATAAACTTTACATGCGTTTAATGGCAAATAAAAAAGAGTTACGGAAACAAGCATTTGACCTTTAGGGTGAAATTTGAAATAAAAAGACAATTTAAGTACTCTAATTGTTTTACTGCCCTCATGCTTTTTTTAAATATTGTATTACCAAAAGAAGCGCCCTATAAAACGTTAACAGTTGTAGAGATTACGATATGGCGATGGGCTACCCGTAATAATGCAAACAAAGATAGTTTTTATATTTTGAATTGTAGAGCTAGTGGAAGTTTTTATAAAAGAGGGAGGCAGACAACGAAGGTCAGCAAATGAACCCGTCCATTCAGAAACGTACGACCTTGACTTTTCATTATCAGGGTCAGCTGTTCACCTTCACCTTACAAAGAATAACCACATTAATGCATTTGCCCCACTGCTGTCTCTACAAGGAGGGGTTCTGAAGAGTCTCGATGTTGACGATGATACTGTAAGTATATACATACATGTAGACTGTATTCTACACTACGGGTGAGGCGGGCAATGATTCACAGAAAAGATAAAGGTAGTTTTGTGTATTGCTATTACGTATAGTCTGACATGTCTCGTAGAGATGTTTCTTAGATTTTTCATACAGTATATAGGGAAAAAACAAGAGATACTAAATATGATAACAAACTAGAAGTAAAAACAAACAACGACCCTTTAAAGTTATCACATTTTATAGCTAGGGACAAACAAGAGTCTAGATTAATAGCATGACTTAAATGAAGGAAAAACTCTAGAACTAAAAAAAATCTCTCATGTATTTGATGTTTTAAGATTCACGTCGAGTTATTTACCTTTAATTTCGAAAGAAAATCTTCTAACAATGCCGGATATTCACTCCGTGCAAGTACATGTATAGTGGTCAACCTAAGTCATTTTAGGCCAGTTGCAACATTTTTTTCCTGTGCCAAATGGAAACTGCCTAATTTACTTGAATCAGAGCCAACGAATCCCATCCCGTATATCACAGAGGCTGTTAGGAAAAGGTGACTCAAAATGAAAAATCAGTATTTCATAAATGCATGTTCTCTAGGTTTTTACAAATAAATCAAAAGACTTAACAGACTGTGAAAGGACCTAATAATGAAAATTTACTACTGTTTAATTTCAGCAATCCATTTTTTACCAAGACCCTCAGCAAGGGGCGGTCTTTGTTGTACAACAGAAGAAGTTGGAGAAGATCAGCATGGTATGTAACTGCTTATAGGTCATATTCAAGATGCAAATGTGTCCAGGTTGAGGCTTTAAAAGAGCAAGGAACTCGGGAATACGATATGAATTAAGGGGTTCGAGGCTTTTGACACGGGACGAGAAAGTAGAGAGGTCAGAGAATCGGGAGTGTTAGAAACAGGAATTTGTCTTGGTACATGAATGTGATGGGAGTCGACAATTGGATTAAAGGCGTGTGGGAAGAAAGTACTTGAGAGTGGGGATTACTTTGGAGCAAAGATGTGAAGCCAGTGGGTCTTGAAAGTCGGGACACGAGGCGAGTTTTGATTCTTCCCCATATTCAGTTGTTACCTTTTTTCAATGGAATGATCTTAGTTTCCTACATATGAGGAAATACTTAGTATCAATTATTCATTTTTTTAATACGTTTGGAGTATTTAATTCAATGCCCCCTCTAAGGACACACTGAATTTATTCCTAAAAAATATTGAAAATCTATTAAAATCAAGATTTGTTGAGTTCATAGTGAGAAAGATAAATTCCAAAAGTGAAAAGTGAAAATAACACGCCTTAGCGGTCGAATCCCTGGGAAAAAAGGGGATGTCTTAAAGTACCACTATCTACAGTTTACATCTGGAATCTGAACTGTTTTTGCATGAAGTTTTTTCACTTGACAAAACCCTAAACAACAACAACAAATGATTCAATACTACGACATTTGTGTTTAAACGTCTCAATTGTCATTTTCTATGTAAATATTGTTACAATACTACGAAATTTATTTAAGAAATTTTCTTCCCACCCAAACTGTTAAAAGCTAAGCATGTATAGATTTCAATACAAGGAAAAATAAAATGTGATTTTACGAAGGCTACATCATTAGAAAGCAAAATATTTACATATTGTATAGCTCCTATCCTCTTTGTTAGGGCGTTCCGGTATTTCTGTCTCCAGCTGGGTAAACATTATATAGTCGTCAATGGTCGAGTGAACTTTAGAGTATATCATAAACTAATGAACTTATAACGGCGATCATGCAAATTGTGGTATTGTATAATTTGTGATATTCTTCAAAAGAAAAAAAAATAGATACTGTAAATTAGAGGAGTGCAGGTGAAACAAGGGCCTAGTGTTTCCATTTTCAATACAAGTCCGTATAAAATTCAGGCACTGCCTATATATTAGAGATGATAACCCACAAACTAATGATTTTAGTTTTTGTTTGTTTTTTTGTCTACATATGCTATATATGCTATATTACGATATTCTTTTTTTTTTGTATTTTGAGCTGCACTTTTGAGAAAACCATACATTCATCTCCTACTAAAATCAACCAAATCAAGTATCACCCCCTGTCTGATTTTATAAAGACTGCTACTTAATAAACAACATATAAAGTTTTTGGTTTTGTTTGCATAGTTTCCTTTCAACATTGAGTCCGCCAAACATTATATAACAATCTTTCAAAAGACAAGTTCACGGGCTAATATCATATTTTAAATGACCAGCAATTCATTGAACAGACATCGTGAATTTAACAATATGTCAACCAATGATTCACATTACATCAACACATTAATCACAATTCCCTCCCAAACAAGTTTTGATTTAACTTCAGTTTGGTACATTTATGTCAAACGGGGAAGAATTTATCGTCCAAACAGAAGCCGGTGGATCAACACAGCTGACCCAGGGAAAAACGCAGTTTGAAGTCAGCAAGACCAAGCTACCTGAAGTCAACTATAAAGACCATGTCTTAAATGGTAACGATTATAATTTGTACAGACAGAAAGATAACATAGACAAATAAATGATGAAACCTTATTCTGGCAGATCCGGTTAGACCATCGTCCTTTGTTTATCAACAATAACACTCACAGTGATACTGATGTTATAGATCTGTCTAATATTATCATACACCATATATGGAAAGAAAAAAATATTGAGAAAAATAATCTGTATGTGATGAAAGAGTAACCAAGTTAACCAAGGTTATAACGGTTATCAAAAGAATGTAATCCAGGGGCAAAGACCAGACATGGGAAACAGACACACTCAACAAAGAACATAAAGTTACTAAAATCATACATAAAAGTAACAAAAGCAAATGAGCAACTCGGGTTCTACTAAAAACTGGGAGCATGGACCAGGTGCACCGGTAGCCTAAGACATACCATATAATTTGTTTCTTGGTGGCGGTGGTGGGATTGCGCAAAAATTGCATGCATGTTACTACGTTTTTCATGTAAAATACATTATAAAAATAGGAGATTTCAATTAATTCTACCGATTGTCTTTTTATTCATCCAATGGAGGTAAATGATGTCTTTTGAAGAGAAATGTACTCTTGTATGCCCTTTACGGGTCCGTGGTATTAAAAAAACGAATTACTCTATTCTCTGCCATTGTAGAAAACAAACTACCGATTTCAATGTATGACCAATTATTTGACATTTTGTTTTCTCCTTTCAGACCTGTCTAAACCCCTCTTTTTATCGAATTCAACTAGACATAGACACCGACGAGCAGCGAACGGAAATCATCAACTAGAACTTTTGATTGTTGCCGATCATGCTGTTTATAAGTAGTACGCCGTCACAGTTGAATATTTATTGTTATGAGAAGTTTTCAAAACGTCAGCTCACCGTTGATATGCTTATTTACAGAATACGCCAAATATCTAATATGAAACATATTGGCTTAGATTTTTATATCACCACAATTTTAGAAACAAGTCTTTGACTTGATAGCTCCCATGAGGGACAACTACTGGTATCCTTATCGGTTTAATTATTAATTTTGTTTAAATCTAATTGTCTCAAAGATTGATATTTTAAAATATTTTTGCGGAAATGCAAAACTGAAATCGGATTTTCTTTAAACAATCCTAATTTCGGGGATTTGATACATCACATCTACCCCAAAGAACTTGAGATAAAGGATACTACAGACACCGTGAAGTCAGCCTCATACAATGTATCTTGACCTACACTTAGAACCGATGGTAAAGGAAAACTATTGACCAAACTTTACGACAGACGTGTTTTCCTTTCCTCGTTTGTCTACCCCAGACTTGACTTTTTATGAGCAACTTGGCGGGTGTTTCTAGAAAAGCAGAGGACGCTTACCCTACCGGTGCACCTGGTCCATGCTCCCAGTTTTTAGTGGAGTCCGAGTTGCTCATTTGCTTTTGTTACTTTGTATGTATGATTTTAGTTACTTTATGTTCTTTGTTGTGTATATCTGTTTACCATGTCTGGTCTTTGTCCCTGGATTACATGCTTTTGATTACCACAATAACCTTGGTTCCCTTGATTACTCTTCAATAGTTATAGACAGACTTTTTAGTAGTAAGGCGGAACTTGGAAATAAAGTCAATGCAAACTTTTAGGAGCAATCCGAAGATTGAGGCAAATGAACAAATGCAAAAATAAAAAGTAAAGAAGACAAAAAAGTAACAACACACATGGACAGAAAAGTAAATGAACAACAAGGAATTCAGTAAAACTGCAGCATCCTGATAGTTCACAAACAAAAAAACGTCTCTTTTGACAATTTATTTTTCAAGTAAAAAATGCATTAATTTACATGGATAATCTTCTGGGTATATTTTAAAATTTATTGCTTCATCTTTAATTTATTTTAATAGTTGGTACGACAAGAGTACACAGACAACAACCTCTGGTAAAGAATCGGACGCACTGGCATCTGTCAGGCAGTATTATGCTTTTGTCATAACTGGTGTAAGTTTTCGCTTGTTCTATATAAACATTTTAACCAATCGAACTGTCCTTTTCTGATGGCTGTACATGATAAAAAAAATACGTAAACGGCATGCATTTATATGTTCTGTAGTGGACAGATTCAATCATCTGATACGGCGATCTTCCTTGTCTTAAGTGTACTAAAATTAAATGTAATTATTACAAGCATTATTTAAACGGCGATCTTCCTTGTCTTAAGTGTACTAAAATTAAATGTAATTATTACAAGCATTATTTAAACTCATAAAGACTCTCGAAGAATGAAATGGTGTTATTTTATAATTTCAGATGGACGGAATGTATAAAAACATTCAGACAACATCTTACACTATCGATGTTGTATTTGCGGGTATCATTATAGCTCAGGTACATGCAATTAAATGATTATTTTTGTTATGATAAACGCCTATGTATTAATTTCTTAGTATTTTTCCGACGCAGTCGATATAGTTTCGCTTTTTACCGTTTGACCTTAAAGACATTCTTCTACGGAAACGCAAGTCACCTGGTCGGAATTGTGTTACCCGATTGGCCAAATACTGATAACTTAGTATCGAAAATTGGAAATTGCTTGTCATGTGTTGTTTTCTTGAAAGAAGTGTAGAAACTTTGAAGAAAAAATTTCCTGCATCGGCTATCTTTTTTTTTAAAGATAGTACTTTATGCTCATGTCAAATATTTTTGAGTGTCAACAGGCCACATTTGCATATGATATATAATGTGAACATAAAAATCCTTGAAACATTTCAGACTCCAGGAGACGCTACATGGACGGAAACAATAAAAGTTTCGACCACGTCACCAAATCAGGTTGACTCATCACAAGCGTTGTCTAATTTTAACACATGGGTGCAATCCTCAGTAAACAGTTTACCTGGTCACGATCATGCCATGCTGTTCACAAGGTAAGTACAATCACTTTAAATGAGGTAGACCTAGGGTAAGGGACACAACTCTTACAAATCATTGGAACGTTTGTTTTCAGCATTTTACATCAATGTCATGTAAGCATCAAAATAACTTGGACTGATTTCGCTCTGTTTCAAATGAAAGTTTCATAGGCTTTGGTGAAATTAAATATGATACAAACATATCACTTATTTCAAGAGTTATGTCCCTTACCCTAGGTCTTCCTCCTTAATTACTTGGACAGATCTCATGTTTGAACTTTCCATTTGTTTTTCCTGTTTCTTCTGCAAAAGTTCTTGCTAATTCCTTTCATTGATTTGTTTTTTAATGGTTCTATGTCAAAAAGAAGTAAATCACTTTGGCTGACCTATTTTGGGAAAAAATGAAAATGTCGACGTGCAAAACAAAACAAAAAATGTATTTCTTAATTCATTAAAATGTATTCATGCTTATCATGCCATAAAAGTTAAAAAATAATGTGTTGTTGAGTACCTGAATTTAAAATGAACTGCATATGACTAAATAAATTTCTGCTGGATTGTACATACATGTAACACTTTTGGTCAACATGCGTTCCTGTGTTTTCTTTGTTTTTGTTTTTTTTTTTCAGACACAATGTTATAGAAGATCATTTGTCTAAAGCATTAACATTCTTAACTTCGAGATAAACTTAGTCTCTGGAATTTTATTGTAATTTTTATAAATACAATTTATTTCACATAAAAGAAACTTGGATTGCTGATAATTGACGGACCAATGGTGGATCCAGACACGTTGAGAAGGAGGGGTGCCAGCCGAAGTTCCTCTGAAAAGAGGAGCTCTAGGATATCATTGCCATTTTTTGTCAATTTTACACATGAAAATTACAGATTATCAATAAAAAGGGGGAATGCATCCTATGAATCCCCGCTGGACCCGCCATTCCGTCCCATAAAATATTTTTCACAAATATCCAGCCATTTTAATGATATATTTTATTCACTCTACAGATATGACTTAACGGCCAGTGGATCAACTGGAAACGCAGGTAGATTATTTTATTTAATCTAGGTGTTTATTTAGTTTTTTTGTTTGAAATTTTTTTTTATTTGTTTACGTATTTTTCTTTTATGTTTGTTTGTTTGTTTTTGTTTGTTTTGTTTTTTGTTTTTGTTTTTGTTTGTTTGGTTTTTGTTTGTTTTTTTTTTTATCTAAACTGCGCTACTATATATGCATTACCATTTATCAAAATTTTAAGTTTCAAGACCTGTTCAGAAGATTGCATTCCCAGATTTATCGCAAATTCATATTGTAATCGAAATTTCACTTGAACATTATAGGTTTCAAAACGAAAAAATCTTAAGGGGTGTATTAAGACAATTTCAAAAAAGCCCAAACACCCAAAGTGTTTCAAATAAATTTGAAAATTGCATAATTCCCTCGTTCAAGTGTAATCAAGGGAACCAAGATTCTAGAGGAAATTTTAAAATATGTAATCCAGGTACAAAGACCAGATATGGAAAACAGATATATCCAACAAAGAACATGGAATAACCAAAATAATACAAAGTAACAAACTAAAAACTGTGCTATTATTAAAAACAAAGTGTCTTTGCTTTTTATGCATTTGCTGCACTGAAACCAAAGAAAAAAATTAACAAAAATTAGAAAATTAAGCCAATTTGTTACTTATATCAATAAACATTTTTATACAAGAAATCGAGCGCATTTGTCGAACTCGTTGATATTATACAAAACTAGTTTTCTGCATCATTACAAATCCTGACAAAATATTTGGTTGTTCAAAGATTGTGCACTATATCTTTGGATTTAGAATTATCCCTATTTCTTTCATTTTTTAAAAAGTATTTGAAAACTGTATAGAAGTAGTATTTTGTGACCTTGTTGTGACCCAATGTCACTAAACAGATTTGTTTTTTTTCTTCTGTATAATAGGATTCAGACACATGATGCAAATAGGGAATTTCCTATAGTTGAAATGTCGACAAAGTAGTATGCCCCAAACTAGTATTAGTGAACACACTCCTTTCTCTAAACCACTAACATTGATTCCTACGAATAGCCATTGATCACAATAAATCTGTTTTTTTTTCAGGTCTGGCTTATTTGTCACGTGTATGTACTGGGAGTAGCCAGTCCATAGTGGAGGATAGATTTAACTTTATTATCATTACTGTAGCATCACACGAACTTGGACATTGGTGAGCACTTAAATACATTAATTTAACACGTTTTTATATATATGATCCATCACGACACTCTCACTTTTTTTTGGCGAGTTCCGTATTGGCTCTCCCATTCCCACTTGCCATGATCAAATAAATAGGAAAGGGAAGGGCCAATACATCAATCAATATGTAATATCCTACCCTATATTTACTTATT
The DNA here is from genome assembly GCA_037379345.1 of Perna viridis. Classification (NCBI taxonomy): domain Eukaryota; kingdom Metazoa; phylum Mollusca; class Bivalvia; order Mytilida; family Mytilidae; genus Perna; species Perna viridis. The sequence continues at coordinate 27,968,268 of CM074523.1, forward strand.
TCCGTTGGTATAGATAGTTTGACAAGTTTAAATGCTTGGATTGTAGTATCATATTTTCAACGAAAATTCTGTATATTTCAAATAAAATAAGAACATTTTTAATATAAATTAATTTGAGATAAATACTGCAATCTGATTGGTTAAAATAATTTTGTTATATCTCAATGGATAAAAAAAATATTGACACGCCCCTATTCAGTTAAATTCAGAGCTACTTTTTTTCATGTTTGAAGATAAAAATACATTTTAAAATTAATTTATAAGAATTGGCTATTATAAAAATTTTGTCTATTGAAAAATAACAAAAATTTTCCATGTGCATATTAGGACAAAATTTTTATTATTGCCAATTCTTAAACACTTTAAACGATATTAATCAAAATCTAAACCCTACTCGAAAAAAAAATTAATATTATAAAATAAACAAATACAATAGTAATAACATAACTGTAAAAAAAAAACATGTTAAATGTTAAACTGCCAATACAATACAAAAAATAAAACTAAAACTGCCAATACAAAAAATAAAACCAAAACTGCCAATACAATACAAAAAATAAAACCAAAACTGCCAATACAAAAAATAAAACCAAAACTGCCAATACAATACAAAAAATAAAACCAAAACTGCCAATACAAAAAAATAAAACCAAAACTGCCAATACAATACAAAAAATAAAACCAAAAATGCTCCAATATGGGATTTATCCGTCCAATACACCTTTTAACTGCACAATACGTCATATTGGCCTGCTTAAATTTAATATTAGCCTAGGCCAATATGACGTATTGGACTATTTAGTCAATAAAAGTATAATCTGAATTCGTGGTTGGACCAAATTCTCAATGCATGTATTGGCCCGGGCCACATCAGTGTCTCCAAAAAAAATTGCGATTTTTTTTTTATCTTTGAAATATCCTAATAAAACTGATTTTCATATACCAGTGTGATAATATGGTTGTTTTTAACGGCCTTGACTAACCTTTCAGGTATCCCAAGGTCGGTGTTAATGATTCATTTAAAATATAAAAAGAAACTGCTTTCGGTATACATAATAGGTCAGAGTATGCCCCTCTAGTGGCTGGACTGCATGCTAATAACGCAATAATCTATATTAAAATGTATTTTATTATATCTTTGATAGTTTGAGTGCTAAGCACGACGGAGAGGGAAATAGCTGTAGTTTCTCTGACCAGTACATAATGGCATCATCCAGCAGCCCTCAGACTGACGCCTCCACAGCTACACATCCGTGGATATTCTCCTCGTGTTCTACCTCTTACTTTACTGCCTATATCAACTCACTAGATTCGTGAGTAGTTATTGTTTTTTTTTATTATTTTATTTTTTTTAAGATTGGACCTTTCTTTACATTTTATACTGTAATCATCCTATTTGATCAACTTTAATTCATTGACCGTATTTAAAAGAAAGTTTTTGACATTTGCAGGGTCATTGATAGTACAGATAGGTATTGCCTAATGGCGAGTACAGCATTTCTTTTTGACGAGTATTATGTTTCTCTGTAAATGGCACATCAGAACAGAACAGAACATGCATGAGCAGTTCTGTAATCGCTGGATATTTGTGGGCATAGAAATTTCATTTAAGGCGGGAACATGTGTACAAGTAACATATTACGCTCCATTTGTTCATAACTACATCTACTTGAAATAAAACTTATAATCAAAATAAATAAATGATTTTTAAAATAACTAAATTATATTCTAGTTTTAAGTGGTAGATTTATCCATCTGTTCTTTTATATAATATAAACTATTCTCATGAAATATTTTGCTACACTATTGGAATTCACAAGCGGAATCGAAAAGTAGAAGGCATGTCGTTCAAAAGTCAAAGTCGATAAAACCTTGATTAGGGTTGTAGTATTAAGTAAATTAAACTGTGTAGACTACAAATAAAAACGATAAATTTGACACAAAAAGGTTTAACCACTCGATAAGTTTTCCCCTGATTCTTGCCGGTATATTGTTGTTCATTTAGTAAACATACGGCTTGTATACGACCGCAAGAAAAAACTTGTGCTCGTATATGGTATTGCGTTTTTGTCGTCGTCACTGTCCGTAGACATTTGGTTTTCGTGCGATAACTTGAGTTTTGGCAGACTCATTATGACGAAATTTTGATATGTGTTTACTCACCACAAAAGTTCTCTATTTAATGTGGAGTTTGTGGTCCCTATAATGTTTTAGAATAAGGGGCCAAAAAGGGTAAAAATAGGTGATATCTTAAAATACATGTAGAATGTTTGTTCTTCTTCTGATTTTGATTATTTTATATTGTGTTCCATATTTAATTCTGGTAATTTACAAATGTATCTAGCAGATTTGATGTGTTTTGGGCCGTTTTCAAGTTAGGGTCAGAGGGGCCATACCCCAAGTAAATCGACTTTTTATTTTTGGTCCGATTTGTAATTTTCATTGGTGTCCTTACGAAAATTTCATGCCCTCGTTTATCAATCAGATTTCAGATATCTCTGATGGTTTTCGAGCTATAAGAGGCCACACCCCAAATCAACTTTTTTTTGTGCGTGTGATTTTGAAAATTATTTGAATTTCAAATTTTGTGCAATATAATGTCCAAACCAGTTGTTGTGACCATTATGAATTGCCCCAACTGTTCAGAGTTCGACCACTGATGTCGTGTCATGCTTTTTATTATCTGTGTGAACAGATGGACGGACAGCGATATACAGTTAACTACCCATTCAAAATTAAAACAATGATTTTAAAATTATAATATTTCTACAATAAAAAGATACCTTTTCGTACCTTGATTATCTTCAGATAAAATCGTTCTGAACAGTTCGATTCCGATGTAAAATTTAAAACCGGAAGTAATTGTGAAGAACACATTTCCATTAAAACGTACTTGTATTTTTAGATCAAACAACAACTGTATGAAATCTTTGAGTACTGGATTCGATCCTACCAAACTTACTCCGTACGATCAGCAGTTAGCTGGACAGGTCTTCTCTGCTGATCAACAGTGTCGACACATACAGGGAGACAACTCATACTTTTGTAATGTAAATATATTTCATTTAGCAATGGTAAACCAAATGACCAATGTCAGATTACATTAGAAAATGGAACGGAATTTAATAAAGATGCCTCATAAGCAATCTATTAAATGGAAATGATCCAAGTCTTGATTTGATATGGTCAAAGAGTAATCAAGGAAACTAAGATTTTAGCGGAAATCAAAAGAATGTAATCCAGGAAACAAGACCAAACAATGAAAACAGGCACACACAACAAAGAACATGAAATAACCGAAATGATACATACAAAGAAATAAAAGAAAATGAGCAACTTTATCAAAGTTTCATATGAAACATAATTTTAGTTTGTTTTTTGTTTTGTCTTGTTTTGTTTTAATTTTTTAATTTATGATTTTAGTATTTTTGCCAGACACAATGAATAATACAAAGCTGCACTACAAACCTGTAAAAACGTTTCATGTGTCATGTTTGACCAAAAATATGTTTAAGTTAAATTTTTACCCAAATTATTCATAATAGAGTTTGTCCACTATAGTAATGATTTTATATTAAAACCTTTTGAAATCTATATTTAGGATCGGTACAGTAACGATTTCTCCACGTTATGTAACGTGATGTGGTGTGCTGATCCTGTAAATGCTGGGTACTGTAATACTAACATTGCTGGCGATGGAACTCAATGTGGAAACAATAAGGTAAAAGTAACCTCACGGTTTAACGTCACAAATACAACGATTAAAAAATATATCACTGATGTTGTTTATGTGAAAAGTTAGTTTTGCCTATTTAGTTTTTTTTTTTTCGACATATTTACACCCAGAAAACTACATCCACACCCGAGAAAAAACTTAATATTTTCACATTTGATAAATTGTTTAATAATGATGTATTCACTAAATTCAAAGTTGTTCCTTGCGTGGTGTGGACACTATTTCCTTGTAAAAATATGATCGGAAAGTGACCAAAAAAGTACAAAAGTGACAGAATACCTGAATTTTGGTAAACGTCAAGCAATTTCGTTGTCCATTTAATGCAAGAAATACCAAAAGTCTTTATGGTTTCTCATTTGTTATGAATTCAAATCTCCAAAATCACAATTACATCTTTCAACGATATATGATTAATTTACAGTTGTATTTTGGGTAATGAGAGCCTATTTCATCTTTTCAAACTTGATCAAAAAACTAGTTTGAAATCTCACAAATGTACTAATAATAATAGACAATTGTCGATTAAAAGAACATGGGATACGTCGGACTTAGAGTATTGAAAAAAACGAAGGTCAGTTTTGATTTAATCCTTTTTTTTTCAGTGGTGCCGTTCTGGTGTTTGTGTGTATGATGCAAGTGCTCCTTCAGGAAATGGTAATTTTGCCTCTATCAATGTTTTTAACTTTATGGTGTAGAAGTTAATTATAGTCATTTATTTTCGAAATATTTTGGCTGTTATCGAATACTAACTATTCGCATCATGATCAAATGCTGGTATAACTTTTCAGTTGTAAGCTTTGCCATGATAAGGATCAAGAACAATGTATATTTTTGCTGCAAATAATTATCAGTTAAAATTTGTAGAAAATATTTTGAGGATCGAATAATATTATTGAACATATTTACACTGCAATCGTTCTATTTGAGCAACCAAAATGTGTTGACTGTATATTTATTTGTGATATACAGTCACTAATATATAACTCAGTACTAAAGGACAAATGTTCTGGTCGATTGCATCCAACCCATTTAATAACTGTTTTATTACCTAATTTGTCTATGAGATATAGTAGAGAATGGAAAAGACGAGAGTCACATCTACGTTTTTACACACGAGTTTTTTTTTTTTTTGTGTAAATTCCAATTCTATGAAGCGCTTAAAAAACAATCAAAAGGCCAAAGGTCAAAGATAAAGGTCATTATGGTGTCAGTGCAATAGACTCCTCAAGGAGACTATTGCACCGTGCAATAGTACATCGACAGTGCGATAGATCGCCCTGTCCTGAATAAATTTTGAAAATAGAGAAAAATATGTGTATATTTAATAAACAAGATAAAACCTTATAATTAGGAAATAACAATATATATAACACTTTGGCCCCGCCTAATTTCCTACCCTTGCATGAACTCCCTGTTTATCATAGCGTCACTATCGGGGACCACAAGTAGGGAAGAAATGTAATATACACGTCGAATAAAAATATAACTTGATTAAAAAGTGATAAGGATTGCAGTGTAAAGAAAAAAACTATATTGACTAGAAATAAAAACGATGTACGAATTCGGCACGAATTTAAAAAAAAACAACGCTTGATGAGCCTCGCGTTTTACACCGATTTAAGCCTCATCCGTATATTGTTTTCATTTCTAGTCAATATAGTTATTGTCTATATACACAATTATTGACTAAAGTTCGAATACTAGCCTAAATATTATCAAAACTGCCAATGCAATACAAAATACAAAAGTGCGCCAATACGGAATTTAGCCGTCCAATACGTCATAGTGGCCTGGTTAAGATCAATATTGGCCTAGACCAATATGACTTATTGGACTAGTTAGGCAATAATGGTAAAATCGCGTAAGGTTGTTCATATTGGTTTAGTTATTGGTCCGAGGCGTAATATTATATTATTAACTAATCAGTTAAGATTGTTTTTTTTTCATAGATGCTTGTCTTTACGGTGATAGAAAGGGAATCGTTATAAATGGTTTGACCTGCGAACAAGCTGTTGCGCAAAATAAAGTATTTTTTTGTCAATATATACAAGATTCATGCTGTTACTCTTGCTCTGATTCAACAACAACTACAACGGTGGCGACAACATCAACAACAACAGGAAGTACGCCGTCTACTACCACGTCGCTATCTACGACATCGTCACTTTTATCAACCACGACACCATCTACAACTACACAAGGACAGTCTATACACCCTGATCAACAATGTGCAACCAAACATGGCTCTGGGTGGATTTTCTGCAGAGTAAGTCAGTACACCGTCCATATGTCATCAATGCATGAAACATTTTGTGTCTTGATTTAGAGTTGGTGTATAAAATCTTTGAATTAAATCATAATGTACATTTGTATACATCATACTTCTAATTACTTCAGGCAAAACAAAACTAATATTTATTTGACAAACTCTGAAAAAGCAAGTTTGAAGCTAGGACGCATGCTGCTCACTCAGTGGGTACATGCTTTGTCTTCCAGAAAACCGCTTCTGAACGAACCAATGTCAACGAACCAGTGTAAACAGAAGCTGAAACCATTTCATGTTTGGAGTTTTAAAAAAATGTTGAATGTTGTAAACAACCAAAAGTATTTAATTGCAGGTATATATTTGATACATGTTTACGGCGTTACAGTACCAAGCTTTGTGTTATAAAGTTGAAATTGACTTTAACTGTAGCTAAGAAATTTTGGTTCGGAAATAATGCAGTATTTCAATATATAAATTAACTCCTAGTTAACAATATGTTTTAGTGGCCATACAGTGGTGATTTTAGTACTATTTGTCAAGCATTGTATTGTAAAGCAAGTGGAGGCACTCAATGTAATGGAGCATCTGCAGCCGATTACACCCAGTGTGGTAACCGAAAGGTATATAATTAATATAAGGAATTCAACATATATGACGTTAATGCAGTATATTTTTCAGTCTTTCTATTTTGTTGCATAATTTCTTCATATTGTTTTTTCAAGTCAACTGGATGTTATTTCATTTCTGGACAAGCCCCAAATTTTCATTAGCAAACTTTGGGACAAATGCAAAAGAGGAGTACCGATCTATACCCATGGTCATAAGTAAAAACTGCCGACCGGGTAAACAGAACGAACAACGCCTTTTGATATTGCATTTTTTACTATAGAAGTGAAGTATAATGCATTTTATTTCAGTGGTGTCTATCCGGCACCTGTACGTCTGATGGCAGCGCTCCAGAAGGAGATGGTGAGTAATCTGATACGTCATTCATAAAAATCGGGATTTAAATAGATTTTTGTATTTCCCTGTTTTCATCTTTCTTTGTTGATTTGTTGTATTAGTGTTTTTTTTTGTTTTGTTTGTAATTGTTTTTGTAAGAGTATTAAATTTGTATGGAAGAGTAACTAAGGGAACCAAGGTTATTGTGGTAATCAAAAGCATGTAATCCAGGGACAAATACCAGACATGGTAAACAGATATACACAACAAAGAACATAAAGTAACTAAAATCATACATACAAAATAACAAAAGCAAATGAGCAACTCGGACTCCACTAAAAACTGGGAGCATGGACCAGGTGCACCATTAGGGTAAGCGTCTTCTGCTTTTCTAGAAACACCTGCCGAGTTGCTCATAAAAAGTCAAGTCCGGGGTAGACGAAAGAGGAAAGGAAAACTATAGAATTCCTTTTGTTGCTACTTTTACGATAAGATATGATCTATCATGCATGAATAATTTAAATGTTTATAAACAATGTTGTATGATACAAATGATATTTGCATGTTAATATGAATCTTTGCACCTTAATACAATTTAAAAAAGTTCTGATTCAACATATTCTTTCTAAAACTGATGTGGCTACATATTTTTGTAAATGAAGTTAATTAATGTATGACAAACAACCAAGGAAAATATCTTTAATTTCTCTTTTAAACAGATACGTGTTTGTATGGAGACAGGCAAGGGGCAATTTTTACAAATGGGTGGACATGCCAGGACATGGTACAACAAGCACCTCAATATTGCTCACAATTTCCTACTGACTGTTGTGCATCGTGTGCACCAACAACAACTTCAACTACTACAACACCTACTTCCACTATAGCACCAACTACAACCACAACGCCAACAACATCCACAACATCAATTACAACCACAACGCCAACTACAACCACAACGCCAACAACAACCACAATACCAACTACAACCACAACGCCAACTACAACCACAACACCTAGTACAACCACAACATCAATTACGACCACAACGCCTACTACATCCACAACACCAACTACAACCACAACGCCAACAACATCAATTACAACCATAACGCCAACAACAACCACAACACCAACTACAACCACAACGCCAACAACAACCACAATACCAACTACAACCACAACGCCAACTTCAACCACAACACCTAGTACAACCACAACATCAATTACGACCACAACGCCTACTACATCCACAACACCAACTACAACCACAACGCCAACAACATCAATTACAACCATAACGCCAACAACAACCACAACACCAACTTCAACCACAACGCCAACAACAACCACAACATCAACTACAACCACAACGCCTACTATAACCACAACGCCTACTACAACCACAACACCTACTACAACATCAATTACAACCACAACGCCAACAACAACCACAACACCAACTACAACCACAACATCAATTACGACCACAACGTCTACTATAACCACAACGCCTACTACAACCACAACACCAACTACAACCACAACGCCAACAACAACCACAACACCAACTACAACCACAACGCCTACTATAACCACAACGCCTACTACAACCACAACACCTACTACACCATCAATTACAACCACAATGCCAACAACAACCACAACACCAACTACAACCACAACACCAACAACAACCACAACACCAACTACAACCACAACGCCAACTACAACCACAACATCAATTACGACCACAACGCCTACTATAACCACAACACCAACTACAACCACAACACCAACTACAACCACAACGCCAACTACGACCACAACGCCTACTATAACCACAACGCCTACTACAACCACAACAACTGCTACAACATCAATTACAACCACAACGCCAACAACAACCACAACACCTAGTAAAACCACAACATCAATTACGACCACAACGCCTACTACAACCACATCATCAATTACAACCACAACGCCAACAACATCCACAACATCAATTACAACCACAACGCCAACTGCAACCACAACGCCAACAACAACATCAATTACAAACACAACGCCAACAACAACCACAACACCAACTACAACCACAACATCAATTACAACGACAAATCCAACTACAACCACAACGCCAACAACAATCACAACACCAACAACAACAACAACCACAATATCAACACCAACTACAACGCCTACTACAACCACAACGCCAACAACAACATCAATTACAACCACAACGCCAACTACAACCACAACACCAACTACAACCACTACGCAAACTCCAACCACAACTCCAACTACAACCACAACGCCACCAACTACAACCACAATACCAACTACAACCACTACGCAAACTCCAACCACAACTCCAACTACAACCACAACGCCAACAACAACCACAACACAAACTACAACTACAACGCCAACAATAACCACATCAACTACAACCACAGCACAAACTACAAACACAACATCTACCACAATGCCAACAACAACCACAACGCCAACTACAACCAAAACTTCAATTACAACCACAACAACTAGAACCACAACGCCTACTACAACCACAACGCCAACAACAACCCCAACACCAACAACCACAACTTCATTATCAACAGCAACAACTCAAAGTAATTTTTTTTCACTTTTTAATCATTTCATTTCATTCATCAAAAAAATAATTGCAGGGATTTTATTTCGTCTTTTTTTTAATTTGTTGTTTTCATTTATCATGATGTTGTAACACTTAATTCATTAAACTTTGAACTGAATATCAAGCATGTTTTTGGAGCTTTGAAAGCTTCTGGGTATTTTTTCTAGCACAATATGACTTTATTATATTGCACCTTGTGTATTCACTATTGTCATTTTGCTCCTATACTATTTTACCAGCAGGGGAACACAGATACCGATGCACAATAAGAATAAGATTTGTAGTCACTATTGATTTAACCAATACCAATACTCAGGCATACAAAGACCTCTTCAACCAGATATTAGCAGCTGTGAGTATTAGTATATTGGTTTACTTTATATATACCCGATTAATCCAATATTCGTGTGATAAATTTGGTGACCATGGTGCTAGTTCTTCCGTTTTTCATTTTACAACTTTTTTGTTACAGTTTTATCTGTAACTACTTATCATAGTCACTTAATATTTTGGACAGATGCATTGTACAGACATGATATAGCGTCGGATTCGATTTCAAGCTGAAACGACCTCAACTTCATATTTTGTTCACTTTATTGAGCTTTATGGAAGAAATGAGCTCTCCAAGGAAAACAAAAGTTGACTTTTCAATATTCTTCGGGAAATTCTGCTTCAAGTTTTGTTACTCTTACCATTTTGAAAACACCCTTGTTCTTAAGTCAAATATTGTTTTTATTGCAGCTGACAAACTACTACCGTAGATCTCGTTCGTGTAGTAGAAGGTTTAGAAGATGTAATCTGAGAAATATCAGGTATTATTATATAGATAGCATGTAAAATATGAAGAAAATATATATGATAATTAGGATAATCAATCGGTTATCGTGAATAACCAAAATATGATTGCTCGCAAGAATGCTTGAAGATTTAACTCGTGTGCGGAACAAATTTAGGCATTCTTCGGCACTCGTAATAATATTTTGGTTATTCACTCTTTCCAATTAATTATCCTATTAGTAATTAAACAGGTGCAAACTGTCAGGGATTTTACTGAATTCATATATATCATTTGATATTGTCAGGGATTTTACTGACTGTATGTCACAGGTGAAGTTGAATATGCCACCTACTTTCAGATTATGAGGACTTTTTGTATCGCGCTAGAATTCTAACAAATAGGCTCCTGCAACAGGGTTATGTTTCTACAATATTGAAGTCATCACTACAGAAGTTTTATTGTCGTCATCATGAACTCATGGATCGCTAAGGTGTATCCATCTGCGCCATGAAAACTGATTTGTTCAGTGTGTCATAGTTTTCCTTTCTTCTTTCGTCTACCTCGAACTTGACTTTTTATGAGCAACTCGGCGGATGTTTCTAGAAAAGCAGAGGACGATTACCCTACCGGTGCACCTGGTCCATGCTCCCAGTTTTTAGTTGTCCGAGTTGCTCATTTGCTTTTGTTACTTTGTATGTATGATTTTAGTTACTTTATGTTCTTTGTTGAGTATGTCTGTTTTCCATGTCAGGTCTTTGTCCCTGAATTACATGCATTTTTTTGATTACGACTATAATCTGGTTCTCTTGATTACTCATTCACTCATTGTCGTTAATTGTCTCCATATGACTGTTGGTATGTCAATGTACATTTTTGTCAAGTAAGTAAGTTAATTCGGAATTAACTCTTGACGCATATATCTTAGCATAAAAATTAGGCATTGAATTCAAGCAAAACAATATTCAAGAAATCACATTGGTTGTTGTTGCGTGGTTCAGTGGTTTGTTGAAGTGAATATTTTCTGGCCCATACACCACCCTCTTGGGTTTTTTTGTTTTTGTCTGGATTATTTCTCCCTTAGCTTCTACTTTAAGGATCTGTCCGGAATCACAGGATTATTTCTAATACAAAATTTATCGTTCCATATAACCACTGCCTTGTTGATCTAGTCCTGCTTCCAGTCGCCTATGTAACCCATAACTGGGTCAAGTGTGGTGAGAACTAAGTGCCAGCCGATGGGTATACACACTCTGGGTCCTTCAGGAAAATATAACATAATATTTAGGTCAGACAAAATGAACATCTGGTACAATATTACTTTGGTAATTACGGTTTTTTATGGTCCCAGTTTAATTAAGTTAAGATGTTAAGTAACAGTCTTTGTAAAAATCATACAAATTTTGTAAAATGTGATACACCTAAAAAAAAGCTACATCTGTTTATTTTTGTTACTAAGTTGCTTGAAGGTCTATATGGTGAAATGTATACATGTAATTATTCATTTCAATCTGTCTGCTCTTAAGAGAAAAATATAACAGTTTCTATTGTATTTTAGTGTCAGTTATTTCCCTTAATTTTGAAATTTACAGTACATTTTATATAAGTTTTATCTCCTAAGAGCAAGGTTTATATGAAAAGCCATATATTAATTTCAGATTTTTATGATTAACGTTTTAAACAAAATATCAAAAATAAAAACATGTAGGGTTTCCAAACATGAATCACATTTGCATGATTCTTATCTGGAATGCTACTTAATGCTTTCCTACAGCCAATATTTTTTTTAGAAAAGGAAGTTTGATAGCTGATCATGACGTTATACTGGATGAGGATTCAGGAGGAAGTGTTGTAGCGGCATTAGACGACCTTCTAAAGGGAGAAGGGAATTTGACTGTTGGAAATGAAACTACGGAAGCTTTATCAGCAAGCATTGAGGAGGAGGATGGCTCATATGGTAGGTGATGATTATGTTGGTTGTTATTCTTCACGGGAAAAATTGCAACACATGTATTCATGTTTTTTTTTCAAAACATATGGAAACCGATGTTTTGGACTGATATGGTCCAGAAAATGGGTCTATATTTTGCCCTTAAAAATTATGAACTGCATATTTTGCCCTAATTCAATTGATAACATATACCTCATCTGGGAAACATGTTTTTCGTGGTGGTCCTAAACATATGAAAAACATATGGAAAACATATGTTACAGTTTACCTGTTTACCTGTGTAATTCATATAGTTCTGTTGATATCTGATATGCATATATGTAGTAACATTTGCTGATAACAGTAATTGTATTTTATTTATAGCAACATTGACCCCAACTGATGATGTATGTTCTGTATTTAATCAACTTAACAATTGCCCAGAAGGCTCCAGCTGTATTGTTGACACAGAAACTAATGCTCCGTATTGCTCGTAAGTATATTTTGTTCTAGAGAAGTTAAGATATATATACACAGTTATACTTATGAGAAAAATCACTTGTTATGTAAGTTTTGAGAGAAACTTTCACTGATACCAAACATAGTGTCAACCCCCCAACAAGAAGGAAAGTGGTCTTAGGCACATAATAAAAATAAAAATAGTGTTTTAAATCTATGTTTCAACTGATGGTTTTAATTACTTTCACAATTTTAGTTGAAAAAATTCAGTTTGAGAAGACTCATAGTTTCTTCTCGTTTTATTATGTATTTGCTATCAAAAGTAGATGTCACTTACCCTTCCGATACATCTGGTCCATAATCCCGGGGTCCAGGAGAAGTATTTTTTTAATTAAAATCAATGTTTATTTTATACAATATATTTATCTAAGTATTTTCTTTTCCAGGTTAGCGGTAACTGATAATACAGGTACTTACTTTCTGAAGAAGATATATGTATATATATATAGGTTCTCCTTCAGTCTGGGGGAGATTACAAGATTTCTCCACTCGAGATAGTTAAATTTTAGATTTCAATCTAAAATCTAAGTATCGAGAGTGAAGAAATGATTGGAGGGGAATCAGTTTCTCCCATAAATCTGTAGAAAACTCGGAAATGTAAAATGGCGGGAAAACTCTCGTAGAAATTTAATCACCACCGGTGGTTAAAATGTCACAGACATTTTTAATCATCGGGTTAGAATGGAAGAAATATATTTACGTTCTTTACACATTTTGAGTGGTTTATTAATTTTTTATATCATTTATTGTTGAGCAAAGAACTTTAGCCTTCGTTCAGTCTGTTGTCGCTGAAAGTCTTATTTATATATATATAGTATTATTGGCAGTGTCATTCTATCATCTCTTAATTACTACCATGCGTATTTAGAGTTGAGTTGTCTTCGCCGGTTTAGTTAACAACAGCTAACACTGGATATTTTATTTCGCCATAGACGATTTAAGACATAAAACAAAATGATCGAACAAAATATAATGAGCACCATCAACTTTCTTTAAATATATAATAGTCTATGTTGTGTTTTTTGCAGATAAATACAGTATCATTATTGGGTTTGCTGTGGGAATTCCACTTTCTATATTTGTTCTGGCGATTGTAATACTAGCATGTATTGTATGGAAAAGACAAAAGAAACAAAGAAAATCCAAAGAAAAGTCTATGATTGGTGGATCTGATCGGTAAATGATAATTCTTATTTTCCCCCGAACGAAGGTTCATATAGACGTGTGTCCATTATATCCTTGTAATAACTCAGATTTTGATTTTAGCCAAACATAGCAAATTCTGGGACTAGGGTTCCTGTTGTATTGAAAGGGAGACAACTGATGTCCAACCAAAATATTAAATACTTTTAAATAAGCTATTAAGGTTCTTTGGTTCTTCGCCTTTTACCCTTTTGTCTGCTTATTTTTAATCGTTTAATCTGTTCTTTCAGGGTTCATGGAGGAACGACAGAGCCTGATGTTTTTGTTGGACGCATGCCTTGTAGATACCATGGCTCTCAACCAAAGGACTCTCAGTTTAACAATTACTGGGATAACGGTGGATTTAATTACAATGATGAGTTTGACAAACATTCCTACGGGTCAAGAGGATTTCCAAGTGAGTTCTTGTTCCTTAACCCAGCAAGGAGATTTCCTAGGATGTTCCTACACCTTTACCTAGGCAAAATCAATTCCAATGATTTTCACCTTAATTGAGCTAATACAATTTGAGACAGCCTTAATTCACGCAAATTTTATGTGAACTGTTCATATAATTTTCATGTACAATGGATTTAGCATGAATTTCATATAAAACAAGATCACGGAAGCTCAAATCACTTGATTTCTTGTGGTTTCTGTGTATTAGAACCATTTTATTCTTCTGCAGTCCTTCCATCATCTAATCATCAGTGGAAACATATTTTGGTCTTGATGTTCCTTTAGGGATATTTTTAAAAGGACTATATCACGGTAAATGTAGGTTGTTTTATGTTTTTTAAATCAAGGAACCAATTCAGAGATAACTGTGGCGTCGATTTCACAAAAAGTCGTAAGTGTAAAGTTGATCGTAAATAATGACGTCACAACATAAAATAGCATATTGTGACGTCATAATTTACGATCAATTTCACACTTATGTTATACGACTTTTTGTGAAATCGACACCTGCTCCTGAACATGCATACGTAGTGTTAGCATAACGTAAACTCTTAAAAAATGCATTATAAATCTGTATATACAGAGGGAATTCTGATTGTAACCAATGCTTTGTATATTTTGTAGGCCAGTCACGTGAATTACATCAAGGTGCAACCAATGGAAAGGTAATTACATTGTTTATAGGAATTGTGGACTATATTAAAAAAAACAACTTTTATTTCAGGAAGCCAACTCAGTTGCCAAAATAAAATAAGTACCAGTCCATATAAAATTCAGACACTGTCTATGGTACAGGTGATTCATGGTGTAGAAAAACTCACGGAACAAACAATGCTTTTTCAGTCTGCATATGCTACACATTCGCATAAAGATAATAATTTTTGCATTCAGATCTGCACTTTTATCTCCCACTAAAATCAACCAAATGAAACCTAATTAAGAACAGTAACTCTTGCACAGTGCAAATTTGATGTACAATCTATATGATTTTTATCTCAAAAGCGCAACAACCAAATGAAAAACTGAAACTGGTCATGTGATCGGTAAATGTTTCTGAACAAGAAATAAAACTCAAAACGGTGGGTTTTTGACATGCATGAATCACCTCCAGTCTGATTTAGACTGAACCTAATAATCTTACAAGGGATGATTTATGGGCGGAAAATCGTTTTTTTTTTTTTTTTGTTTGTTTGTTTGTTTTTGTTTTGTTTTTTATTTTGTTTTTTAATTTGTTTAACATATTGTTTTGAATAACATTTTAGAAGCAGAAGAACATTTATGTAATTCATGAAGATTGATTTTTTATTTTAAGTCACCACATCCTATCAACACCTTTGGTGTTTTACTCAAATTAAGGCTATGACAAATATTTGTCCAATCAAGCATTATAATGCATTCGATCATCATTACTGGAATGGAAATAATCATGGTAGTTCTGTTTTACACCATCCTAATATAAAATGATTTCGTTTTTCTCCTTTTCAGTATGGTACCGGGCGAATGTCACATATATAAATGCTATAAATATAGTTCTCATGACACTCTGTGCTCTTAAAGAAGAATATTTTTGTTACAGTTTTCTATTGTTACGTCCAACTTGTTACACTTTTTTTATTTATTTATTAAATACATCTTTACTGTTTTAATTGTGCGTTATTCTTTTGGGGATGTGAATAGGCGAGTGCTCCTCCAACACTAAAAGGTACAAGCAGGATCGATTTCAGAATCAGTAAACAAATCATTAGTTAATTGTCACCTATATAGATTGTAAATATGACATTACAGAACTTCATAACTACACGTCCTTCTATAAAATAATCTGAACCACGCACGTCAAACCGGCTCTATGGCATACTTATATTTACAATGGCTTATCTACTTATAGTAGGCATAACTCCCTCTGCAGTATCTACAGAAATGCAAAATGTACAGAGGAATGTTAAAAAGATATAGGGGTATCTAGGGGGTGTGTTATACGATGCTGTGGTGAAGAAAGGGTGAGGTAGCATATCAAGTAGCACTCCACACAAGAATCATGCAAAATGTAATTCATGATTGGAAAGCTACATATTTTCAGTTTTGATATTTTGTTTAAAATGTCATAGAAACAGAAAGTGACGTGGTTTTCCATACAACCCATGTTCATAGGACAAAAAAATTATATCGAATGCACTGTAGATTTCAAAATTAAGGGAGACAACTCTGTAAACGACACTCAAAAACAATAGAATCTATTGGATTTTCAATGTTGATTATCTCCTGAGAGCAGGCAGATATGAATGAATAATTACACATTTCACAATACAGACCCATAATACAACTTAATTACAAAAATAAAAATATATGTTTGTAGCCTTTATTTGGATGTATCACATTTTTTTTTCAGATTTTGCTTGATTCTTACAAGGACAGCTACTTATCATTCATTCTCTTTCTCAATCTTTCTCAATTGGCGAAACGAAAAATTAATACCCTTGTTTTTGACCCCTCACTTTAACCCTCCCCCAAACAAAATAAATATCAGACCCAAATGTCCGAAGTCCCGCAGATAATGCACGACTGGCAACACGTCTAATTTGCCCATTAATTTATTTCGATAAGTATTCAATTTCGCAAATTTTAAGATACTCCAATTACCGCTAGAGGTTGTCTGGATAGATATTTTTAGACTTGGCGCCTGTTGGTGCCGTTGGAGTGTATAGGAACTAGAATCCAACCTCATGCGTTTACTTGTAGGAGTACTTTAAAGTATGCACCGTTTTTCGTGTATAGTGGTCTGGCCGAATCAAGAATTCAGAAATTTAGGAGGTTCCCGAACTAGAAAGTTAAAGATAAATATCTCTAACAAAAGGCCATCCTACTACGATCCAATGAAGACTTTTGTAGGCTTATTCGTAAAGATCATTTCATCAATTGAAAGTTTTTTCTATCTATTATAGTTTTCAATGTATTGGCTGAAAACTGTAATATATATATATCATTTGTTGCTTTTCAATGGCAACAACTCTAGCAAGGAGTCGTCTTACATGACATTGAAACAATAAAAACCTTCTTAGGCCTTATCACAGGGATCATTTCCTCAACAAAAGTTTTTTTCCTGTCTATTATGGTTTTCAAAATATTGGCTAAAAATTGCAAAACGTCATTTCTCGCTCTTAAAGGGCAATAAATCTAACAAGGAATCATCCTACAACTTTGACCCAAAGAAGACTGTTGTAAAGCGTTCCAAACTGAAGAATGAAGGTTTCCAATATCTCTTCTTTATATGTGTTTGAGATATATGTACAAATTGGTGACGACCCCTGTGGTCTAAAAAACAGCGGTTGATTTATATAATCGGGACAATTTTAAAGAATATACCGTAAGGATGCTGGTGACCACATTTTGTAATAATCCACTGAATGGTTTTAGAGGTGATTTATATAGAAAGGTAAACGACGGATGCGAAGTGAAGGCTAAAAGAACACATGGCCTCGGGCCAGGTGAGCTAACAAGGGTATATTTTTGACAGGTACCAAGTCGCAAAGGGTTTTGGTTTAGACAGGTATCCAGTTTACAGTTTGTATTGATTCAGAGAGATTTCTAGTTTACAGAATGAAATCCATAAATTAAACAAAAGGGGGTTCTAGAGAGGGTTCGGGGCACACAATTATTTGTTCACTTTTGCCCAAATTTTGCTCCAAATGAACAAAATTTTCCAACAAAGATCGAGGTTCTAGATCCGCCATTGCTTTACAAGGGGTTAAAACAGGTATCTACTTTACAGAATGAAATCAATAAATTTAACAAAAGGGGGTTTTAGAGAGGTTCCGGGTAATCAATTATTTGCTCACTTTTGCCCAAATATTTCACGAAATGAACAAAATTTTCCAAAAAAAAGGAGCTAGGGATTTTGAATCCGCAACTCGCTTACAAGGGGTTAAGATAGATATCCAGTCTAAATGGGGTATTGTAGGTTTCCGCTTAACAAGGGTTAATTCGGTTCTTTTTTATATGAGCTTTATGTCAGCAATATATAAACATCTAAAAAAATCTTATGTGTTCACATTTAATATTAAAAAAAAAGCAGCCATGGCATTAGAACAGATTAGAATACTGGTAATACTGTCTGTACTGGCAAAATCGTAGGAATCAAGATGTAGTAAAAACAAAGGATGAGTAAAACTCAAACAAAATCCAACACACAAACAAAGGAGGAACGCAGATATGCATCTTTTTTGGACAAATTTGACTCTAAGACTTTAAAATAATTTGACCTTGAAACTATTACTTAATACAAATCCAACTGTAGCTGGTACTTTTGCAATGTGCTCTGTGGGGGAGCTTGATTGGATGTCCCGTTATGGAATTTATTTTTGTTATGTTACCCTTTTGGGAGCTGGTTTAGCGCCTCTTACTTTGTAATTCTCTAGATCCACCACTGTTGTAGTATATGAATTGACGTGCATGACCTTCAATTTTTATACATTAAAGTTGTGTGTCATTTGTGTATGTAAATATAGTGAGTCTTTGTAGTACTAACAGCAGGGGCAGATCCAGAATTTTATGAAAAAGGGGGCGTATTTACGAGAATCAGTATAAAAGGAAACCAGATTACGACATGTTTAATGAATGAATATGATAGATTGCCATATTCAATACAATATTTAGCAGATTACAATAGATTTTTTTCCTTGAAATGTGAGGGCATACGCCCATTACACCCTCACCTGGACCCGCGCCCCTGAACAGGAATACGGGGAAGATTATCCGCTATACATAACTAGTTTGAGTGTTGTGTTCAAAAAGGTGTTATGGAGAGGTAGTAAGACAAAAAGACAGGAATGAAATATGGATGGCTATATTATTATATCCCTTACAGATCCATCAATAAGGGCGATATTATAAGTGAAACTAAACAAGCAAATTAAACTGAGATCATGGACTGGTTGGGCTATCAGTATAAAGCTCTCAGAAATGATCTATTTATTGAGACAATAGAATTACAATATAACAAATAGGATTAGGAATCAATACTGACTCTTTCATTCCAAAAATTCTAGTTTGGGCCTTCTTAGCCTATTTTCTTCGACAGATTGGAACAAAACCTGAAAAATAAATCCCTTTGAAATATCCAGGCGAGTGAGTGGTAAAACTTTAATCCAGATTCAATCACAAAAACACAAGATATGATAGTTGCAATGTCTGCAAAAAACAACAATAAATGTTATTACTATATTACAAAGGACAATAACCGATACGGCCCATATTTGCCCCCCCCCACCACTCTCTATGACTGGAAATTCGAAATTTGACATGGAGAAGATTTTTTTCTCACTTTTTAGAATGTTAAATGAATGATTTGGCATTTTCTACCACATTATAAGCATATAATCTTTCAATGATTGAAAATATGATGTACCAAATTAGCATATCTCTTAATTTTTCACTTTTTAGTGTCTCGATTCGCCAACTTGACCCAAAATTATTTTTTATTCATGATTTGTAATTGCGACTTTCTTAGAATTGGGTAAAAATCGCTTAAGATATCCCTGGTCACGTTGACGGAGACCTTTAAAAATAACAAATTCAGCATTACTAATTTTGTTTGTCTTTAGTCAATTTCCTGCTTCCTTAAAACTTGATAAAACCATATTAAAAATTTTAATCATCCATTAAACAATACATATCATTTTTTTTTTATTTACTTAAAACTTTTTTTCGTAAGATGGGGGCCAAATATGGCCCTTATCGTACCTAGCCTTTTTTTTTGTTGTATATTTCGTAGAATTTGAAGTCAATTCGTCATAGACATAGTATGTCTACTGTCTAAAGATGTTTATCATTTACAACCTAATTAGGTCGACTTTGAATGTGTATTAAAATTTTACAATTAAGTCCAAATTGGTAAAGATTAGCAAAATTTAAATGAAACTTAGCGAAACTCAGTAGAATAAAATGAAATTTATTTAGTTTGAGTAAAATTCAGTAAATAATTTACACAGGCCCCAGGGACCAGGATTTTTTATTAAAGAATATTATAAAATCATTTTGTTTCCATATTTGAGTTAATATGTGTGTTCTCAGACATGTCCGCTCGCTATTTAAATGATGTTTATACTATGCCGAGTTTTTACGAACAGCATTAAGTATTTGAAATCACTTGATACGAAATATGTTTGGCACGACTTGAGCAATATTACAATTTCCGCTTCTGCGCATTGGAGACATTCTGCAAAATATTTCATGCCACTGCTCATTCTTTATAAAATGACAGTCTATGAGTTGAGGATGTGAAGAAGGTCTTTTCAGGTTGTTACCGCGTGAATAATTTATTTTGAATTACTTTGTTATTGCAAATGTGTCCAAATTTATGCCCATTCACTCCGGCATTCTGTGGGCTCGTTAAAATATGGCCGATGACGTCTTGGATGCATGTAAACAATCTGTTTCGATATCTGTTTTTCGTCTCAAGACTACCCTTAAAGACAAAAAATAGCAATAAACACTTAAAGTGGTCAATATCTCTTGATAAAATTTATACATTTTAATGTCTGCGTGAATGAATCGTTGAATTAGACATCAGACAAGTTTAATGGGCCACTTGATCATTGCATTACACATGGTATTTGCATGTACTTCTTAAAAAAATAAATATAAATAAATAAGTTTTATTTAGAGTTGGCTTGAAATACATGATAATAAACATAATTTTCAGAAATCCTGATTAAGCTACTTTTCAGAGCAGGCTCAGTAATAAATTGGAACTTTTGTGAATTTTTTTTCTGGAAAGCATTGCCCTACCTTGAAGAAATACCAATTGAGCCTGCCCAGAAAAAAAAATATCTGAAAAGGGTTTTTATTTTTACCTGGTTTCTACTTGTATTTGCATGCCAATGTCCTTGACAGTTAAACTTTTTTTGAAGCATTATGGCCATACAATATAAGCAATATTATAGTCACTTCAACTTTTTTAAATCCAGCAAAAGAAGTAACTGATAATGGGATGTTGTTTATTTCTCTGTCAGTAAAATCAAGCCCAGATGTGGATAAGTCAGTGATTGCTGCATCAGATTAAGAACTTTATAAATCTTTTAGATAAAATACATGTACATGTATATACCATAACATTAAATGTACACTGTAAGTCACATAAACAGTTTTCTTGGTGAAAGGTTTGTTTAAAATTAACCCTTAATTCTAAATTGTGTTTTTCTTTGTATCAAGGCAACTAATTGTCTAGCTTTCTATCTGACTTCAGTTTAGAATGTGTCACAATTCTAGTTCTGTTTAGATAAAAATCTAACTAAATATATTATTTTGGTTATTTCATGTATTTTGTTGTTGGTGGCTATTGCCCAGTCCTTCAGTTCTGGATTATGTTAGTTTTGATTGGTGTTTTCATTCTGGTTTTCCTATCAGGACAAATGTAGGAAGTTGAATTGGTTTTTAATTTTGTATCACTGTTTTACCACTGGTGAGAGCAGAATTGGTAGTCCCTGACACAGTCTTTTAAGGTGGTGATCATCCTTAGGGGTTCATACTTTGTGTAAATTGTAATATTTAGCTCAATAAGTTTTGAACCAATTTTATTTCAAAATTGTCACAATGTTTATATGCAATGTACATATTGATGATGCATACCTTCTTATATTGTTGACAAAGGTGACAAATATTTAATATTTATGTGGTTGAATTTTCTGATAAAGATAATTTTATCATTTCCGTTAACACATAAGTTCTATCTTCTTGTGTGTGTGATTTTTGTTTTTTCAGTACATACATGATATGTACTTGGGCTGACATTTTCATTCAGGTGGCGTTGTTGTCTCTTTGACATATTCCCCATACCTATTCACATTATATGTATATAGAAAAACATATGGAAGTGACAGTTCTCTCTTGCAGTGTTCTAGGCATTTTCAGAAATTGAGGTTTCCTCTGGAAAAATTCATATAAATCAACTTTCCCACAGTCAATGACTGCTTTCCTTACAAAACAAATCCTTACAGCATATGAAGTTTTCAACTTGCAAAAGAAAAGTGTAACTAAGTACCTATCTTTCCCTGACCCAAATTTCACTTGCCCCAGGTAATGGGAAATAGGAATCCTAGAATACTGTCTTGACAGATTTTTTTCACTTCTAGTATATGAAAGTAATTTTCACACTTATCTTTTTCTCTCTTTACAGATTTGGTCAGAATAAAAGAACTATGTCATTATTTAAGGCCAGAGATTGGTGGTCAGCATCAGTTGGAGAAGACGAAGAGTTTGATCATGGATGTTTGTGTGTAGCAAATCTGGACAATGCTGATGATGAATTAGGTGTGGTATTTATTTGTACAGTAGTCATGGGTTAATATTTTCACATGGTTTTCACACACATGAATTCTTAAGTTTATCTCACCTGATTAGAACAAACAAAGTTTAAGATATTATAACATTTAGTTGAATCTTTACATAAAATATTCATGTAAATATCATGTGAAGTGAATTTATGTTATAAACACACAAGCTTCATGTTTAACTTGTATGATTACATGAATTCTGTATTAACTATTTTTGACTGTGTACAACAACACATAGTTCATGTCCTGTAAAAATCACTTTATTGAATTTCTCTGGAGTTATGTAACAGGATCTAAAAAATACTAATGTCAAGTTCCATATGGACACCATATGTCAGGTAGAACAAAAACCAAACTTGCATGTAAAAATTAATGTGACTATCATGTCTGACATGTCAATTTCAATGTAATCCTCTAAACATTACTCATATCCAGCATGTCCAGGAGCTCATAATTCAATGTAATTGTTGTGTATTAATGGTTTTACAAGATACAGTTTAAAAATCAAACAAAACTACAAAATAACAGCAATCAATTGACTCTGAAAGAGAAAATATCAAATATTATACTTCATACAAAAATCTTGAATTCTGATTGGGTAATGGGTGATGTGATATTTTAGTCTAATCCCTGCATGTCCTTACTTGCCTTGCTTCCACGGAACAATGATTGGCTGCTTGATATATCACCCCAACGTCAACAATATATCACCCTCCTCTCGGATATATCACCCTCTCTCCTCTCAATATATTACCCTCTCCACAGGAAATAGTGTTTCGGACCTGAAAGCGTTCTGCATTTTAAAATTATTTTTGCACTTCCGTACACACCAGATGACAGGAATGTGATGCTATATGTCTTGAATTGTAATGTGAATTTTCAATTTCATTTGAGAAAAACTTTCTAATTTTCAAATTTGTTAACTTTTTATGCCCCCGCAACATACTGTCGGGGGCATATTTACCACTGTCCCTCCGTCCGTCTGTCTGTCCGGATTACACATGATCATGGCTTGTCTGGCTATCTCCTTATACAGTTTTTAAACTACATCTAAAATATTTTACAGGATATTTTTACACATGATGACAGCGTTTGGGCCCAAAGGATTCTGATTTTCATGAAATATTACGGAAATTGGTGATAGTTACATTTAGTCATTTTAGTCAGAAATATATGGATCATGACTTGTCCGGCTATGTCCTCATACAGTTTTTGAACTACATCAAAAATATTTTACAGAATGTTTCTACATATGATGAAGGTGTGCAGATCCAAAGGAATTTGATTTTTGTGAAGTATTATGGAAATTGGTGATAGTTACACTCGGAAACCAGGCTATATGGCTTGTCTGGCTATCTCCTTGTACAGTTCTTGAACTACATCTGAAATATTTTACAGGATAGTGATACACATGATGAAGGTGTGCAGGGCCAAAGGATTTTGATTTTTGTGAAATTTTACGGAAATTGGTGATAGTTACACTTTGTCATTTTACTCAGAAATAGGGCTATATGGCTTGTCCGGCTATCTCGTCGTACAGTTTTTGAACTACATCTAAAATATTTTAAAGGATATTTATACACATGATGAAGGTGTGCAGGGTCATAGGATTTGATTTTCGTGAAATATTACAGAAATTGGTGAAAGTTAAACTTACTTATTTTCGTCAAAAATTGGGCTATACGGCTTGTATGGCTCTCTTTCTGTAGTTTTTGAACTGCATCTAAAATATTTTTTGCAGGATGTTTCTACGCATAATGATGGTGTGCAAGGTCATAGTATCTTGATTTTTCGTGAAATATTACGGAAATTGGTGAAAGTTAGACTTAATCATTTTCATCAGAAATAGAGCTATATGGCTTGCTTGTATGACTGTCTCTTCATCTTAAATATTTTTTGCAGGACGTTTCTACACATAATGATGGTGTGCAAGGTCATAGTATCTTGATTTTCATGAAATATTACGGAACTGGGTGATAGTTAGACTTTGTTATATTTGTCAGAAATATTTCCCAGGCAACAAAGTTAGGGATTTGTTATGGGGGGTATTAACATTTTTTATGTGTCCATTAATATGTCCATTGGTCCTTTTTTTCTCATCGTAACTAGTCTGACACTATCAAACAGAATTTCATGACACTATCTGGCCACGATACAATATGTAGATATATTTAGGAATTTCTGATCCCTGGACTATGAGTAACACAAGTCTTGGAAGGATTTCTGCAAACCAACCATGTCTTCATACAAAAATAAACATGTTCTTAATTTGGCAAATCTAGCGAGCGGGGGCATCATTACTGTCTTACAGACATATTTGATTTACTAAAAATATAAAAAAAATATCACTACTAACAAATGAGGCGGGGGCTTCTGTGATAAACAGCCTTCTAGATTTGTCGTTACTTTATTAAATTGTTGAAACATAATTTCATATTTCATTTCAGTCAATGATATGTTAACGATATATATCACCCTCTCTCTCGATATATCACACTCTTGTATTCAGTATAATATAACACATACTGCCTGTAGTAGAGGGTGTTACACTTGGCATCACACTCTGTAAATATATCACCATAGACAAAGTTGAGGATGATATATTTACCTCATCAAATACTCTAGCGTAACACCCTCTACTACAGACAGTATGTGTATAATGACTAATTTTTTGGCAAATAAAATAATAATTATTAAAGGAGAAAATAATTTCAAGTATTAAATGACTACTTTTTTGACAGATAAAATACATGTAATAAGCTAAACTACAAAATAACAACAATCAGTTGACCACGAAAGGAGAAAATATCAAATGACTACTTTTTTATATGAAAGGAGAAAGTATCAAATGACTACTTTTTTGACAGATAAAATAATAATTGGTAGTTACCATGGCATACTAAGGATTTACAACCCTCGACCTACAAAGACTGAGGATGGTTGGTCTGGGTTTAAAGCTGAGGATGTTATGTTAGAAAACTCACTTCAACAACCTATACTTCAGATTGAGGCTGGCAGATTTGTCTCGTAAGATAAATGTTTTTCATATACCACTGTTTCTAAAGAATTTATTATTTTGTTTCATCCTGTGTTCTTCGTAAATGAAAGTGTTAATAATTTTTTACATTACATGTATATTCTCGGATTGTTTGGATTTGGTAAATTTCTTGTAATTCAGACGTTTCTCCTGCATCAATATTAGTTTGTGATGCAGGGGTTGAAATTCAAGTTCATTCTTTTATCAAAAGCAACCTAAAGTCTATGTGATGTACTTGATTTTTTTCTTAAAACACTCCGTTTTTCTGTTTATCATATCTATATATTTGAAACAGGGATATACATGATAGAATGCATATTTCCATACGAACTTATAAAAAATACTTTGAAAGACTAGGTTTGTAGAGAATTCCAAAATTAGGCTATCAGATTTAGTTCAGAACGATTTTATTCTAAAAAAATATAATCTCTATTTCTTTAATGCATTGTAGAAGCCAGTTGCAGGGGTAAATGTTTTTTTGGGGTTCCTCAAGTTTAACATGCACTTTATTACAATTTTGTTTGTTGACACCTGTGTTTCTTGTTTAGCATTTATGTTGATTCTTTTTGTCATCTGTAATGGAATTAACTCTTGAAATCAGTAATATGTTTGAATCATATTAAATTTCACCAATGCCTTTCAAGCTTTCCTTTGATACAGAATGAAATCAGTCTGAGTTACTTTGATGTTTACATGAGATTGATATCAAATGCTGAATACAAACGTTCCAATGATTTGTAAGAGTTGTGTCCCTATAACATTTGACTTGGTGGACACAACTGCTCAGAAACCGCTCAACAGATTTTGTTAAGATATTGTAGGATTGTTAGTCACATATATAGCTTATTGTATTATGCTGTCATTTTGATTTGAGAAATATTACTTGAGTTACGGGACTTAGTTGAATTTTTATATGCTACACTTTAGGAACACTTATTGGAGACCACTATTACAGATTTTGTTCCAATTTTTTTCAGAATTGTTAGTCATAATATTTTGTTGATTATATTTAACTTTTGATTGTGTTTGTACAAACTTTACAGGAGTAATGGGACTTTCACACTTGATCTTTTTTTGTGTTAGTGGGGAAATGTGGCTACTGGTAGCAATCTTGTTAAATTTTATATTTATACCTCCACTCATCAACTGGTTGGTTTATTGAATCACTTTGTCTGTTCAATGAAATTTTGTTTTAAATATATCAATATCCAATGGATTAATTGATTATAAAATTTGGATTGTGGCTTCAAATATAAAAATGGGGAATACTTTGTAAGCAATTTTGGTTGCCGTCCTATATCAACTCCGGTTTCGTGTGACTTCCCTGTGTTTCACTAATATATGGAACAACAGTGAAAATTTCCTCACAAAAAGTCTGCTCCTAATGGAGGGATTGATTTAAATCTAGTTAGTGACTTTATATAAATGGAGCCTACATTGTAAGGGATTTTGGTTTCTGTACAATATCAACTTTCTGTATGAGTAGGGATATACCTAGCATGACAACTTATTACCCTTATTTTGGGTAATCAATTAAAATTTAACAACACAAGTAGTTTTTTTTTCTTTCTGTAACTAGTTATTGTTCTTACAAGGTGAAACATCGAAAATTTAATCAAACGTCTTTTATTTAATATTTTTGTTTTAATGTTGGGAATAAGAACTTTTCACTGTTTTTTTTTTCGTTTTTTTTCATTCAGATCATAGTGTTTTACACCTGTTGTCAGTTGTTCATATTAATGATTAATCTCCAAGAATTAAAATAGAAAGTATGTGGATTAGTGGATTATTTATTAATGCAAATAATATTGATGGGCTGCATTGCAAAACATTTGGAACATGAGTTTTCAGTTTCAGGTGACAAATATCTTCCATTCTAAGCCAGTGTGACGTTTTAACCATAGACACAGAATGGTTTACTGCCACTTTGCATTTCGATGTATTCAAACTCTTTCACGTCAGAGAAAAAAATTATTTTAAATTTAAATTTTACAATTCTACATTAAGTTTGCATGATGAAATTTTTTTTTTATCTTTAGTGGAGAAATATTTGAAACCAGTGTCCAATATACATGTATATATGTTGCAATCATTAACAATATTGTTTTACATTTATATTAACAGGGGCACAGAGAGTTTACATATAGCTGTATTACACCCCAGGAAGATTTCTGTATATAATGTGGCATGTATGTAATCAGTGTAAAGCTCTTTTACTATAGCCTGATGATGTAAGGTTAAAACTATGTACATTTTTGTATGATAAAGCGAATTAGTTTTCAATGAAACTTCAGAATTCATTTAAACCAATGTGGTTTTTTTTTTATTGTACATGTAAAAACAGTGGATTTTACTTAATTGTATACCTGTTAATTGCATATTCCGGTTAATTGCATATAATCTCAAAGAATAGAAATATTTATCACTTTATCCGTGTAAATAAATCCTCTTATTCGCATAACAAAAGACCAAAAATTAGAAACATCCTCTTAATTACATAAATATTTTTTTCAAAATTTACACAAAAATGTACCTGTATGGGTAAAACAACAAGATATCTTTAGTGAATTACATGTATGTCAGTTTCTAAAAAATTGTTTTGACAACCATATTTTTTCTTCCTTTTGACTAGACACAGTGGCAAGAATCTAATTAGACATGATAAAAGAATATGTCCCATTTGAACATTGAAAATATTTTTCCTTGAAATGATAAATCCTTTTAATTGCAATTTTTTTTATGACAAACAGGCTATGCAATTAACAGGAATCCACTGTATTGGGTGAAAAAAATCTGAATATTTGTGTTCTGTATTCTTTTCCTTATAAATAAATAAATAAATAAGTTAACTTAAATTACAAAAAAGGTCCAAAATCAAACTTATTATCCTGTCTCCTTTGTTTTCCTGATGTTATATTAGTTTATTTGTCGGGCGTTATTCATTGCATAGTATTCAGTAAGTTACAACATATTCCTCTACTTCAGAAATTCTGCCTAGAAATCATGCCTTTTACTGTTTAAATGTTAATCATTAGATCAGCTTATGATACTGTCATTGTCCAGGCAAATAAAATAATTAGGACGTGACCTTTTTTCCAGCAACTGTTGGTTCTGTAGAGCATGGGAAACACTACCTTCTCAAGTTGGCCTATGAACACAACTTACAGAGGACGGCATTTAATTTTTGTTATGGACCTTTTGGTGCAGTAAAAGGTAATAAGATTGCACAAAATGTTTATCCAAAGTTATTGTTGCACAAAATGTTTATCCAAAGTTACTATTGCACAAAATGTTTATCCAAAGTTGTTGTTACTTGTGGGTATATTTTTTGGTTATTTAGCAAAATAGAAATTTTAAAGTTTGTTGGAAATCTGAATTTGTTGTATAACAGAGCCAAGAAAAGCAATGAAAATTTATACCCAGTGAAAAACAGTTCTTCCAGAGAATTGTTATGTATTGTCTTCAATATTCATGATATTGTTACTTTTACCTTTTTGATGGTCTATTGGGGAAAATCTCAATTTGAGATTTGTTATGAAACAAGATTCTGGACTTTGAATTTAAGCTTAAGATTCAGTCTTTATTTGTTAGCGGATAAGGGCAGTTCCAGAATTAATGGTGATATGTGCACTGGTTGGGGATGGGTGGGTTGTGTGTGTCGGGGTTGAGGCACTTCAAATAAATATATAATGGGTGGTGAGTGTATTGAACAATAGAGAAGAAACATCAATTTTAATTTGTGGATTGTGGGTTACAGAAAAAGTGCCTTGCACCCCTCCCTTAGACATTTAATTCTTAAACAGCCCTTAGCTTTTTATAGTTCACCACTTGGCATTCTGTAAGTATCTCAATGGTACTTTAAGGAGGACTTAAGGTAAGGGACACAAATCACTTGAACATTTGTATTTAGCATTGGACATCAGTCTCATGTAAGCATCAAAGTAACTTGGATTGATTTCATTCTGTTTCATGGGAAAGCTTGATAGGTTTCAGTGAAATTGAATATGATACAAACATATCATTGTTTTCAAGAGTTATGTCCCATACCCTAGGTCTAACGTCCTTAAAACAACATGTCATATAGTGTAAAATATTGCTGTCACTTTCTAGTGTTTTGTCCTAATTCAGTGATGGTTATATTTTCAGGAAAAGATTTTATATGTGTGCAATCTATGGATGGAACCTTGTCAGTATTTGAACAAGAGAGTTTTTCATTCTGTCGATTTTTACCAGGAGCTCTTTTACCAGGGCCTATTAAGTACATTCCTAACTTGGATAGTTTTGTAACAGTGTCGTCATCATGGCAGGTGGAGTGTTACAAGTAAGTCTGAATAATGTAAACTTTTCAGTTAGAGTCCTTTTGGATTTTCTTTCCAAAGTAGTTGTAACCTAGAAAGTATTCATTATGTTATAAATTTTGTGTCAAAAAGTTAAAAAAACAAGAACACTTGATATATTGACATGCGTTATAAGCAATGAAAATGAAGACTTTGATTAAAGGCCTTCAATAGATGACGACTATATCTTACATTTTGAATGGGAAAAAAAGAAACATACTTATTGTATTTATTCACCATTGGTCACGACTTCCCATTCATGACTTATTGGATATGTATATCAAGATTTGCATGAAAATTGAAAATCATTTAGTATTTTAAGCTATTAAGTACCAGTCCATTTAAAATTCAGACACTGCCTATGAGAAGGTGATTCATGGTGTAGAAAAACCTATGGATCAGTTGATGTTTTTTGGTCTACATATGCTTTACTTTTATGTGACAGTAGTCCAATCTGTAATTTAGATCTGTACTTTTGAGAAAACCACACTTTAACTTTCAACTAAAATCAACCAAATCAAACCAAATCAGGAACTATAACTCTAGCAAAGTGCTAACTTCTTGTACAGTCTATATAAATTTTATCTCAAAACCACAACCCTGAAATGGAAAATTAAGACTGGTTATGGGATCTATAATGGTTTCTGAACAAGAAACAAAACTGAGTTCGGTGGGTTTTTGAGGTTTATGAATCACCTCCTGTCTGATTTTTATAATGACTGATACTTTAATATCTGAACTTATACATTTACTAAATAACTAATAGGTACCAAGTGCTAGCAACAGCAGTAGATGCCAAGACAAGAGAAGAATCTCAGAATATTAAGTCTGGGAAACGGGTCACTGTAAGTAATGATTTATCTGAATGTGGAGTCTTGCAAACAGGTCACTGTAAGCAATAATTTCTCTGAAAATGAAGTCTTGGAAACCGATCACTGTAAGAAATGATTTCTCTGAATATAAAGTTTTGGAATCAGGTTACTGTAAGTTATGATTTCTCTGAATATAAAGTCTGGTAAACAGGTCTATGTAGGTAATGATTTCTCTGAATATAAAGTCTGGTAAACAGGTCACTGTAAGTAATGATTTCTCTGAATATTAAGTCTGGTAAACGCCTCATTTAAGTTTGACTTCTTCAAATAATACACGTACATGAAAGTCTTGTGAAAACGTCACTAATTATGGCATCTGTCAATATTTGGTCTTTGAATAGAGTCACTGTATGTTGTAACTTTTCTGAATATATTAAACATTGATCAATACAACTGTTTGAATGAAACTATTTCGTTTAAGCAGTCAGAATATATTTTTGCAATTTTGCAGTTGGTATTGAAAATTTACTGATGTGAAATTTTGTGTATACATGTCTGTGAAGGAAGAATATAATGATGAAATATTTAATTTTGGGGTTAAAGTTTGTTATATGCTATGTAGATCTTAAACATGCTTTCTTTATTTTAGTTTGATTGGTGTTGTAACATAGGAGAACCTGCCATAGATTTAGCTTTGATAAACCTTCCAAATGTTCCTCCATCTATCATAGTCTTAGGTAGGTATTAACAGATGTTCCTCCACCCATCATAGTCTTAGGTAGGTATTAACAGATGTCCCTCCATCTATCATAGTCTTAGGTAGGTATTAACAGATGTTCCTCCATCTATCATAGTCTTAGGTAGGTATTAACAGATGTTCCTCCATCTATCATAGTCTTAGGTAGGTATTAACAAATGTTCCTCCATCCATCATAGTCTTAGGTAGGTATCCAATTATTGGCATATTTTTATATGTTCTTATTCCTATTTAATTAACTCTTTAATTGACAGTAGAATTATGACCTTTTGAACCAGGGTGAAGTACATGGAAAAATATCAGTTTCACATTTCAGCAAAAAAAAAAGGTAAAAACCAGGAGTGTCACTTATTTATCAATATACCTACTATTGCAAATATGATATGAGAAGATTAAATCATGGAATGAGCATTTTCTTATGACAGTGTCCCAACTAGCCAAAATTATACACATATTAAAGTGTATAAAATTTTTACTGTGAAAGTACTGTTGTTCGTGGGGTACCAATTTTTGTGGTTTCCATGGGTGAGCCAGACCATGAAATTTGTTTCCCAACCAAAAGGAGATTCTCATTGATGTGTATACTAAACACCTCAAAACCACAAATTCAAGAATTCATGAACTTGTGTAACTTCCCTAGTCCACTAAAATTGGTATCCACGAATTACAGTATGAATTAAAATACTTTTACAGTATTTGTTACAGCAAAAGCTGTATTATTTATCATTATTATTTATCATGAACTATGTATGTAACAGGTGAAAGGAACTTGTTCTGCTTGTCCGAGAATGGGAAAATGAGATTTATGAAGAAATTTGACTACGATCCAAGTTGTTTTTTGCCATATGGTTCATGTAAGTATGTGAATTTGTGGGTATTTTGACCTGTCTATTTATAATGCTTTCTGAAAGCTTTATTTTCTTTGTTTTCTAAAAAAAAAAATTGAGAAACATACATGTGAATTAGGTTCTCCTAGATAGTGAAGTGAATTGAGTACTGTTATATATAGCAGATAATTATGAATTATTTCCTGTGTAATTCGCACGAAAGAAATTATGTATTTTCACTCTTTGGCTTTCTTATGCCCAAATTTGATGTAACGTACCTAATGATTTGGAATATCAGTCCACCCATCACAGGATTCATAATTTATTGGAAATGTTTATTTAGGAAATCTATTTGATAGAAATAAAAAAGGATGATCAGTTGTTTTTTTTTTTTGTGAGTACCCCAAAAAGGGTTCATGCAGAAAATGTTCAGAGATTTAATTTGCATACAAGTTCCATTGTTTTGTTACACCTTAGCATTCTTCATTCATGTTCAGTTTTTGGTAAATTTTGGTCATTTACCCCTTCCATTTAAATTTCATTTAATTGTCCTATAAATACTAAGGGCTGTTCAAATAAAACATTTGAGGGACAGGGGAAGGTACTTTTATTCTTTGTATATGGGTGGGTGTTCAGGTCTCTGACAAAATATTAAGTTTAATACAAGACATCAATAGAAATTCTATGGGTGGCTCCCCTGGTGAAAAAGTACCTTCCCCGGATACCTCACATCTTTTAATGGAACAGCCCTAAGAAGTTTACTACAATAATACCAATATCTGAAAACATAACAAGTCATTTTGTTAAATAAAACTACAAGTAGTTAAGTAGCACTCCAGCTGAGAATCATGCAAAAGGTGATTCATTGGTAAAAAGCCTACATATTTTTATTTTTGATATTTGGTTTGAATAGCCACAGTAGACAGAAATTAACGTTTGGTTTTCCATATAACCCGTGTTCTTAGGAGATAAAAATTATATAGAATGCACTGTAGATTTCAAAATTAAGGGAGATAACTCTGTAAACTACATTCAAATACAATAGAATTGGATTTTCAATGTTGATAATCTCTTAAGAGCAGGCAGAATTTAATGAATAATTACACATTTCATAATATAGACCCATAAAACAACTTAATTACAAAAATAAAAATATGTAGCCTTTTTTGGGGTATATCACATTTTTCAGATTTTGCATGATTCTTACAAAGACAGCTACTTAAATTTACTTCTAATTATGAAGACTTTCACTTCCTTTTGTTTCTCTGCTATATTACTGCAAACACATGAGTGGCTTTATTCATGGTGGAGTAGTTTAGCTGGTTTTCTAAAAAATACCACAAATATAGTACCTGTTTGTACCAGCAAAAATCTTTTTTCATTCAAAGAACAATCTGGTCCTTTGTGAAATACCTCAGTATAATATGTTCCTTTGACAAAATTTCTGATTGTAGAAAATACAAAATTATGCAGTAATCTATGTTAACCATCTTTTTTTCAGTCCAAGAAGGAACTATAAATAGTTTGGTTGGTACACATACAAAGTCACTGATGGTACTACAGGATGTTACATTGAAATGGTCAGCTAAGCTGGATCATGTTCCCATACATATATGTTTAGGCAATTTTACGTGAGTAGTGATTTTAGACAATGAACTATACGTTTTACTTTTTCTACTACATGTAGTTGATAATTTTAGCGAATGGTTACAGTTGAATTTGAAATACAAGTTGAAATGGTCAACCAAGCTGTATCGTGTTCCCGCACATATATGTTTATGCAAATTTTACGTGAATAATGTTTTTAGCTGTACATCTTACTTTTCCTACTATATGTAGTTGACAATTTAAGGTTACATTGGAATTTGTATAACAAGTTAGATATATGACAAAATCTACATAAGATGGGGTAAGGTTAGCCACGGTATCTTAGTTGAAATATTTATTTCAGTGTAGGTGATACTTTGCATTATTAAGGTGACAAGGTTCATCAAGAATACAAGCTTTTTGTGTTTGGTCTTTAGGTCTAGTTGATTTGAGTATTGTTTTCATTGTAAGAGTAGTCAAGGGAACCAAGATTCTAGCGGAAATCAAAAGAATGTAATCCAGGGAAAACAGACACACACAACCAAGAACATAAAGTAACCAATATAATACATATAAAGCAACAAAAGTAAATGAGCTTCTCGGACTCCACTAAAAACTGTGTGCATGGACCGGTTGAACAGTTAGGGTAAGTGTTCTCAGCTTGTCTCAAAATACCCGCAGAGCTGCTCCTAAAAAAGACGAGTCCAGGTAGACAAAAGAGTGCAAATTAAAATTATGACACTTCCAAATCAGTTCTTATGGTGCAGATGGGACACAGTAATGATCCACAAGTTCATGATGACCACCATAAAACATTTGTCGTGATGACTACAATCTTGTAGCAATACAACCCTTTTCCAGAAGCTTATAGTTAGAAGTGTAGTGCAGTACAAAAAGTCTGCGTAGTTTTGGCAAGCTCTGGTGTAACATATGAGTTGTGATATGAAATCTCCATACACAGATGCTGAAGGGTTGTTGTCACAGATGGAAGGAAAGTTTACAACAAGGAATGAAAAGTCATCGCTTTTGTTATATGGTTTTGGCCAAAAGGTTTCCTTTTCCATCAATCTGTAGCTGTCTAAACCAAACCGCTTTTAGACTGAGGGATTTGTTTGATAAAGGGTTTGGTGTATATAGGTTAATAGTGCGTTCAATCTGTAATCAAAATTCAATACACAACATGTGAAAGTAGTACAGACTTCGACTTTTACTATCAAAGAACTAATTAATTTGATTTGTAGCAAGTTTTCTGATTGACTGCATGTCTTTGAACAAACTAGGTTATTTTGTAAATCCTGGTTTGGTATTGTGACATTATAAAAGTTGATTGGTCTTTACAAAATAAGTTGATTTACAGTAATTTACACTTAAAGTGTAAACTTACCCAAACCTGGTTATTTCATATAAACTGTTGAAATAAGAATGTATATTTCCACAGGAACTTGAAGGGTGTGATAGTATCCCTGAGTGACAAAGGGAGATTAGAATGTTCATACTTAGGTACTGACCCTGCGTTGTTTATACCACCAACTGCTGAAGCTAGGGAATTAAATTATGATGAACTGGACAGAGAAATGGCTATGTTACAACAAAGAATCAAAAAGTCAGCACACAAATCTGGTAAGAAATGAGAGATAAATGGTTGTTGGTTCAATGCATACCTATGGTAATCTATGCCAGGGTTGCACCATATCTGTAACATACAAACAGACCATTATACCTCAACGATGATTTTTTTCCCTCTTTTTAGCGGAATTCTGCTAATTGAAATCAAGATTTTACTGCTACAATTCTTTTTTTACTGTTTATTTATTTCCGAATTTACCAATTTCCCTTTTGTTTGATGACCTTGTAAAATCAGCCTTGATACCTAAGGATGCCCATGTCTTTGATTTTCTTAAGACTTTTTTAATCTGTCTACAACTTACGTTAGGTAATCAAATGATTAATACGTGTAAATGAAGCAATTTTTTATACATGTACATGTACAAGTAGTAGTTATAGAATTTTCGGTACAAGTGTCAGTAAAGTAACACTAGTGTCACTTGAAATTTTATGCAGACATTCAGAGTACAATTACTGTATACATTAGGTATTAAAACATTGAGTAGAAGAAGTCATTTTGGAAACAAATAAAATGAATGTCAGTACCAATTAAAATGAACTGCAGACAGAATCATAAAAATACATATCATGATATACTAGGTATTAGCTGCTTGATTCAATACATGGCATTTTATGTGGACAAAGTGTCAGATCAGAACTATGAATGGCTAAAAAATATTTTGACAGAAGTGAAGAAATTTGTCAACACAGAAGTAGACGATTGTGTGAGTGTGGAGGCACTGTTTTGTCTTTTAATACGCTGATGGATAAGATTTTATACAGTTGAACTTCACTCGCTCGAATTCAGATGGCTCGAATACAATATAAAGTACCAAAATTTTCTCCTATATAATCAATAAAATTAAACTTGGATTTCTCCAACATGCGAACTGACTAATCATTCTGTTCGGTAATGAATCTCAGAGAATAAACCTCACTAACTCGAACTCGTCAGCTATTTTGTCAGCTTGGGTAATAAAGGGTGTGAAAAACTGAAACCCTATCATTAATCAGTGTCATTTTAGTTAATTACAGGTAATACTTAAGTCATCACTAATTAGGTAGTATTGATCTTAACATAGTACTGATTGCAGTTCGAGAATGTTCAGAAGTTGGTATGATGAAAGCATCAAAGAAAATTGGATGAAAACAAGTTATTGACAAAGTAACTCGAACTATAAATGTTTTTAAAAGCGAACACAGCATTTTTAATGACCACAAACCAACATAATCTTCCGAAAGCTAATGAAAAAGATCCACGAACTAACACAACTTCGTAGGAAGTAATAAATTTCAAACGATAAAGTCAAACTTGGACTGGCAAGGAAAGAAATCCGGAAATACACAAACTTCAATTTCTTGAACTCCTGATAACTCAAACACATTTCAATGGTCCCTTGGAGTTTGAGCTACCGAGGTTTGATTGTATTTACTTATGTATTACATAAACAATAATTTTGAAATTATTGGCTGTGTAGTATTGTATTAAGCTTTCCCAGAAGAAAGTCTCTCACATTCTTCTCACTGAAGGAAACTTCTCCCATAGCAACGTGGCGGTGCACTGTAACAAAAAATGAGCTCTGTCCATCCTAGGCATAGCCTAAAATCATATTATGAGTATAATATAAATTGTGTGCTGCTATGTTACTGTATATATGATATTCCGAATAAAATGAAATATCAGTATAATGCAATCTTTTTCTCAGGATCATAAAATGTTGTATATTTTAGTGATAATGCCAAACCTGAAGCAACAAGATGATGACCTGACAATATCTGTGTCAACCAACCCTGACTTTGATGAAATGTCGGTAAGTTATTTACTGAGATTCTACCACTAAATGTGCCCTTCTACAAATTTTTATTTAGTTTATTATAATTTTTTCTATCTCATTCTAGAATAAGATCCAGTATTGACAAGTTCACAAGCTATTCCAAAATTTAATAGATAATAACAATCTTACATTTTGACTCCTTAACATTGAAGTTGTAACTTTGATCTTGTTACCTGACTGAACACCTGCCAATCTTAATATTATTCTGAAGAAAAAATATTTTGATGAAGCATGGAACTTAATTTTGGGACAAATCTGGATTCCTATTAATGTCAAGGTCAGGTTTTATGAATTTGAATTTTTTATCATTGCCTTTAACTACTCATTGTTTTGATAAAGAATACATTTGTATATTAATGAAACTTTTCATGATTGAAGATAATTTGTCTGTGGTGCAACACATACCTGGTATGGATTAAAAAAAAAAAAAGAGAAAATTATAATTTCCTCAAATTTCCCTTTCTATAAATCAGAAATGTTGAGATAAGAGATGAAAATGGGTTCGTTACTGATTTTGTAATGTATCTTTCAGAAAGCCAGTGGTGTAGAATTCCAGGACAATGATCCTATTCCATCCATATCTGCCAGGGTAAGTTTATCTGTGTTTTAGTATCATGATTTCTTCAATAAAACTCTATCAAATTCTTGTCAATAACACAAGAGTCACAATAAACTATAAATGTCTAAGGCGGGCCTGGGTTTCATAAACAAATCTCAAGTTGAGAATTTCCTCAAATCTTCAATTACAATTGATTTGACTGGACAAATTTTGAGTTGAGTAAGGATTTGAGGAAAATCTCAAATTGAGATTTTTTATGAAACTGGGCCCTGGTCCACATAAAACATATGAGGAAGAGAGGGAAAGGCACTTTTATTCTTCGTTTATGGGTGAGTGTTAAGGGTCTCTTGACAAAATACAAAGTTTAAAACAAAACATCAGTAGAACTTCTATGGGTGACTCCCCAGGTGAAAAAGTGCCTTCCCTTGATACCTCATAACTTTAAATGGAAGAACCCTAAATGGCTTTCAACACAATTTTGCCTTCATCTTAAATAGTAATGATTGTTTTTTTTTCAGATCCAGTTGAAGTCTCGCATGACATTAGAAAACGTGAAACTCCTTATCCATGCATCATGGCCGCTTGCCTGTAATCAAATTTCTCTAGAGGTACCCAGTGTTGGTATGTGTATTGAAATGACTTACATGTTTCTGGTTAATGATTACCTTTGACTAGTTCCTTTTGGTTCTACCAGATTTAAAAAAAATATTTCTATGAACCTGCTTATTACAATATTGATATCTAGTAGTTTGGTCAATTAAGTGTCAGTTCCTGTAAGAATCAGACAGCACCTCATGGTATGAAAAAAAACATTATTTTGATAGTGTAATTTGACTATTTGCACCATCAGAATCAAGGAAAATAGACAAGATTTTCCATATCGTGCTGGACCATTGAGTTATAATTTCATTCAAATGCACTGAAAAAATGAACATTTCAGGGGCAGATAAATCTGTCAAAAACCTCATTTTTATAACATTCTATTGAAAACTTTATGAGCAAAGCCAGTGATGCAGAGATCAAATTATGGTCTTTTAAAATAGAGAAAGTATCCTTGAGTGATATTTCATCCTCAAATCAGTGGGGTTCTGACATGCATGTTTCTGATTTTTCCCATTTTGCCCGATTCTTACGAATACTTACACTTCAAATCTTTTTTACCAATGCTTTGTTTTGAACCAAGTTTCTACAATGGTTTCATAATTGAATTGCATTTAATTGAATTAAACATTTTTCCTAAATTTTACAAATATATACATATGGGGTACAAAAATATGTTTTTATTTTCAAACAAAATCCTTGACCAAATACAATATAAATCTAATATGATATACATGTTTTTGTGAATGACAAATTTTGTTCTCCTTTTCAGATCCCAGTAAACCCTCTGAGAACTTTGTATCATTCTTTATCAAAGGCAAAGCTTTACCACCGGACATTGTGGCATCAGTGTCAGCTAACTATACCAGTGCTTCAGGTATTTATTGTATTGGCTTTGACATCAGAGTTTAAGGAGGTAGATCTAGGGGAAGGGAAGCAACTTTTACAAATCATTTGTATCTTTGTATTCAGCATTTTAAATAAATGTTATGTAAGCATCAAAGTAACTTGGACTGATTTCATTCCATTTCAAATGAAATTTGGTTAAATTGAATATGATACAAACATATCACTGATTTAAAGAGTTGTGTCCCTTACCCTAGGTCTACCTCCTTAAGGATGTCAGAAGAAAATTCATTTTCTATTACCACTTAGGTATTCTTTTAACATTTATCCACAGAGATTATTGTTCATTGAATTTTTAATTTTGTGGTTCTAGACTATCTAGGGAAAACATGGAATTTGGTACCCTACAAATAATAATGAAACAACAGTATACCATTTTTCATTAAGCCTTGATACAAATTAAATGGTTGTTTTTCATTTTATAATGACCTTATTGGTTTTTTTTTGGATCTAACTTTTACCCATTCTAAGCTAGTGATTGAAAAGTCACTCTTTAATGAATGGGTGTGAATAATGTAGTTTTTTTCTCACAACCTACCTACACACTCTAGAGCTCACATGTTGAAATCCTAATTTAATGTCTCAAGTGGAAAAATAATTGATACTACTTGTTACTGAAAGGGTATCTACATAAAGTGACTATTAAAGTGTGTGTTTCCCCCGTAACGTTAAAATCTGTTCTAGTTTCTTTTGTTTACACTGCTGTTAGTGATTAATGAAAAAAAAATTTAAATTGTTTAGATTAATCAATTTACAAAACATTCAAAATGATTTAAGATTACTTAGGCACTCACTGATATTATATACACTTATGTACACCAATGTCTTTGACAGTTGCCCCGAGAGCTGCTACAGCCACAATAAGTTACTCACTGATATGCGCTAATGTATGACAATATTTTTGACAGGTGCCCCAAGAGTTGCTACAGCCACAATAAGGCTGCCGCTGAAGTTAGTCATTAAACCAGTGCTACCTGTGAAGACGGCTGAGTATAAAGTGACGTTAGACACCAATAAACCTCCTGCTAACTTGAATGATATATTCCCAGGTAAATGTCCAATCACAAATCAGAAATATACCATATCATTAAAAGTTATTAATTCAAATATTTGTAGCATATTAGAAGTTAAAAAATTCTGTTTATTGAACTAATACTTATGATCTTGCAAGAAGCAAGACATGTTTACCCTTTAAAGGAAGTAGACCTACGGTAAGGAACACAACTCTTACAAATTATTGGAGCGTTTGTATTCAACATTTTACATCAATCTCATGTAAGCATCAAAGTAACTTGGACTGATTTCATTCTGTTTCAAATGAAAGCTTGAAAGGCTTTGGTTAAATTGAATATGATACAAACATATCACTGATTTCTAGAGTTATGTCCCTTCCTAGGTCTACCTCCTTAAGAAAGTTGACGAAAAATATCACTTATCACTGTCATTCTTAGTTGAATCTGTACTGAATTGAATTTAAGGATTACACAGGTTTCCTATGTATGTAGATATACCTATTGTATTTTACAGAACTATTAGGTGAAAACGCTGGAGGACAGGGAGCTGCTTTAGGATTCCAATATTATGGTGGACCAATAGTAACAGTACTTGCCTCCAAAACCTCTCGTAAGTCATAGTTGCTGTTTGTTACCAAATATCCTTGCCATTTAATCCCACAAAACCGTTTGGGCCTGTTTCTTTTTTCAAAATCTCACATATTGTCAAAACAAAAATTGATTGAATACATAGATGAAAATCATTTTTAGCTCACCTGGCCAAAGGCCAAGTGAGCTTATGCCATCACTTGGCGTCCGTTGTCGTCGTCTTCTCCTTTGGAACTACTAGACTGACAGGTTTTAAACTTGGCATAACTGTTCCTTAGGGAGTTTTGCACAAAATGACAGTTGGGAATTTTGATCCATGAAAAACATGGCCGCCGTTACTGAAAATAGAACATAGTGGTCAGATGGTAGTTTTTTTGACAAATAACTTAAAAACATTTGCCTTTAGAAAATTTCTGGCATGGGTTATATTGTTCAGCTTCATGAGGCGGACCTATGCCGAAATTTTCAAAATGAATCATCAACTCATGTAGGAGTTACAGACCCTGAAACATTTTTTTTTGCATTTTTAGCAAGTGCAAATTTGAAAATCTTATCTCAAAATCCATTGCACAGAATTCAATGAAAGTTGGCATATATGTTCCTAAGGGTATCCCACACAAAATGACTGTTGTAATTTTTGTTCCATGAAAAAAAATGGCTGCTGCTACTAAAAATAGAACATAGGGGTCAGAAGGCAGTTTTTTACAATTAACTCAAAAACCATTGCCTTTAGCACATTTCTGTCATGGGTAAAATTGTTAATCATCTTGAGAAGGTCCTATGACGAAATTTTCAAAACCATTCATTGACTGATGTAGGAGTTACGACCCCTGAAAGTTTTTTTATTGTTTTTTTTTTTTTTTTTTCCACATGTACAACTTTGAAAATCTTCCCTAAACCTTTTAAGATCATTGAATGTAAATAAGCATAATAGTTCTTTAGTGTATTGTGCTCAAAATGACTGTTGTGATTTTTTAATCCGTGAATAGATATGGCTACCTATAATAAAATAGGGGTCTGAAGACAGGTTTTTGAAAATAATACAAAAATTGTTGCCTTTAGCAAAATTCTGGTTCAGGTCATGAAAATGCTATTAAAAGCATTTCATGCATTTGACAATTTAGTTGATTTTAACTTAGCCTGTCTCATTCTTCAAGTTTTTCAAATAAGCAAATGGTTAACCAGGTGAGCGATTCAGGCTCTCTTGAGCCTCTAGTTACAGCAAATTATAAACTAAAAAGGAAAGCCAAGCTTTCCTATTGGATCATGGTTCATCATTTTCCTAAAGTGAAGATTCATTCAGCTACTAAAAAAAGAAAACAGTACACTTCAGATGCAATAGGATTCAATCTTTATTTGTTTTATATGTTGTGTGGAAACAGAAAATATCCTTCAGTCATTTTGGAAAAATATTGTACACAAAGTGAAGTTTTAAAACTTGTACTTTCAGAGAGATACAGATTACAGTCAGATAAGTTTGAAGCAATGTGGTTAATAGCTAAGGAACTGTCTAGTCGATTGAATAATTACTACAATAAAGGAAAGACGGGAGGTTTCTCTATCTATTACTCAGGCACAGTGCCATTACAGGAATATTTTGATCTGATTGATATACATTTTGAGGTAATGTTTTTAATTAGGTATGCATATACCTGTATGTTCATTTAAATATCAGTCTTTATAAAAATCAGACAGGTGGTGATTCATGCATGTCAAAAACCCACCAAATTCACGTTTACTTTTTGTTTAGAAGCCGCTATAGATCACATAACCAGTCTTTGTTTTTCATTTGAATGTTGCGCTTGTGAAATTGATATAGATTGTTCATGAAATTAGCACTTTGCAAGAGTTATGGTTCTTGATTTTGTTTGATTTGGTTGATTTTAGTGGGAGATTAATGTATGATTTTCTCAGAAGTACAGATCTGAATATGGAAAGGACAACTGTTACATAAAAATAGAGCATATGTAGATTGAAAAAGCATTGTCAAATTGGTGGGGTTTTCTTCAACATGAATCACCTTAATATAGACAGTGTCTGAATTTTATATGGACTGGTACTTAAGGGAAATATGGAGATAAAAGCATAATTATGTTGATTTTCAGTATTTTATCTTAATGCTTCAGTTTAGAATAGAGTCACATTTAATTTTCAGAATTGTATGATTTATGATTGGAAAACAAAAATATTTCTAACAATATGCGCTTACCCTACCGCTGCGCCTGGTCCATGCTCCAAGTTTTTAGTGGAGTCTGGGTTGCTCATTTGCTTTTGTTACCTAGTATGTATGATTTTAGTTACTTTATGTTCTTTGTTGTGTATGTCTGTTTTCCATGTCTGGTCTTTGTCCCTGGATTGCATTCTTCTGATTGCCGCTATAACCTTGGTTCCCTTGATTGCTCTTTAAATAAGCATGGTCATTGAAGTTGTAGTTTAATAACTTCTGCTATTTCTGATGTTTTTTGTATTATTTTTTTTTCTTTTTTTTTTTTCTTTTTTTTTTTTGTAGTCTCAGCCTTAGATTTGAAAGAAAAAATCACAATAATGACACATTTGTTTGAAATATCCTCATTATCTCTACTTGAAATGTATATATGTGTATTTCTGATTTAAAGAGTCAGATTAACCTTTGTGCTGCCTTCCAATACAGTGATCGAATTACCTAGTGGGGAAATACCTGCTGAATGCAAGTTGCGATTATCAATTATTTCCACATCCTAAAATTTGCTAGTGGAATTTTAAATGAATTATTGGTAAAGTCCAGAAATAACCTAAGAAACCTAAATTTAGCGACTTTAAATTTTTAGTACTTGCTGAATTTAGTAAGTGGAAAAAATTCTGAAATTCAATCCCTGCAATTTAAATCATTGTAAAATGCTTAAATGTATATAAATCAATTTTTTTGGTCAATAGTGATATTCTGCATGAAATCTTGCACATCTATTTTATTACTTTAGTTCCGACTGAATGCCGAGAGATGTAAAGAAATGTTGACACAGAGAGCTGCACAGTTTAGATCAATACAGAAAAGACTGTTAACACGGTTTAAAGATAAAACTCCAGCACCACTACAGAATTTAGATACCTTATTAGAGGGCACATATAGACAGGTACCTCATTATCATACATCATAGGGATTATGGTATAAGTGGTTATTTTCACAATGGTTTAGTTTAATTTTCTCTCTTTTTGCTGTCAAAAGTTGGAACGCCAAAATTTAATCATGCGAAATATTGAAGACGACCTAATAGAGTTTTTCATCTTTTTTGTCTTCTGTGAAAATTACACTACGCAAAAATAACCTCACCCAGTGTTTGAAGAAAAAATGCGAAATTTTCCACTCATGACTGTTATATTTTTTTGGTCCATGAAGAAATAACCTCAATCATGTAGTGGTCACTAAATAACCTGCATAG
The DNA here is from genome assembly GCA_037379345.1 of Perna viridis. Taxonomy (NCBI): domain Eukaryota; kingdom Metazoa; phylum Mollusca; class Bivalvia; order Mytilida; family Mytilidae; genus Perna; species Perna viridis. The sequence continues at coordinate 28,012,948 of CM074523.1, forward strand.
CAAATTATTTTTAAGTCTGCACCGCAGGCATTGAAGTTATTTCCAAAAGGCTGAAAAAATATATCAGTCATTCCTTATAATTTAATCATAGTTTCAAAATTCAACAAGTTAATCATTGAAAAAGGTTGATGACATCATAGCCACATTACAAAATTTGGTCTATGAGATGATTGACAAAATCACTGCACTATTACTATCAGTACTAGAAAGAATAAAAATATGGTCATGCAGTCCATGCATTTTGACTGTTGAAATAAAACGATTGCATTCCCTCTTTGAAACATACACTATTTAAAATACTCTAAAATTTTGCTTTGCTTATTGTACCTTGTTACAAAGCAACTAAGAAATATGGTAGTGGTATGTGTGTGTCATTTTATTCCTCTACAACACCTTTGGACATGGCTCACATTTCAACTGTAAGCAGAAAATTACACTGCCATTTTTGTATATTTGTGGGTATGCTTAGCAATTCTTTTTAACATTGTTATTTATTATGATTTTAAATTTACAAAAAAATAATGAAAATTTTACTATATCTTCAATTTTACTGATTCAAACTTTTGTCATTACAGATTTTACATTTAGCTGATGCAATAGAAGATAACAAAACCTCTCAGGAGATAGCAGCTTGTAGTCTGAGTAGTGGGACATTGTTGTTTAATTATCTCATGAAATTATGGACCAATATGTCTGAGGAAGAATTTAAAGTTCTTTCAAATACAATATCACCTATAGTCTCCGATAGTCTAGATAATGTAAGTTGGTGGTTATATAAAATATGGACTAATATATATGTCGATAGGATTAATTTAAAATTCTGTCAAATACAATATCAGCTGTAGTCTCCAATGGTGTAGATAATGGAAGCTGTTATCTGTGAATCAAAATTTTTTTTTAATTCATTGTACAGCAAAACAAGTCTAAACCCCTTTTGGAATTTAAAATGGGTTTGGTTTAGACAGGTGCTCAGTTTACCAAGCTTCACAGTACAGCTGAACTCATATAACAGGATGACAGCTTTTATGGATTATTCAGAGCTTCTCTGGTTATAAGCTATGAAAGTTAGAGTGATTAGTTTTTAATGATTATCAGGAATGCAAATAATGTGCAGTTGCATCTGGCTTATACTTAGTCATTTCAATTCAGAACACCTAAGTCAGTTCTCACACACACAAATCATGTAAGGAGGGGGGTGTATTATTGATATATTTAAATAGCATTCTGCAATCATTGGAGTATTATGAACAAAAAACGTGGCCGCCATTACTAAAAATAGAATATAGCCAAATTCAACAGGGAAAAGTGTTCAGCATGATGCGATCTATTGGTGGTCAAATTTCATGTTAATCTGTTTAGCCATGTTGTAGTTGTTGCCTCTAGTTAAGCCATTGGATTGACTAAGTCCAGGTTTGGACACAGGTGTGCTATTTATTTTACATATAGAGGCATCTGTTATGCGTGTCTTGTCCATTCAGTTGGGTTATGTTGTGTCAGTCTTGACTTCTGTTAGACATTTGTTTCCTATTTTTCAGGGTTGGGTTGAGTCAGTTGATGCCTCTGTCACGCATGTGTTACGGACAACTTTAGCGAAGGCAGCAAAGGACCAGACACTGAACCCACAACCATTACAGATGCCTGAGGATACAACTAAAGTGAAGAAACATATAGCACTAATGATAGACAAGTTAGGTAAAGGTGCTCGCCTTGTGGAAGGTCTGCCAACTAATGCCACTGGTAAGTGGAGGAATAAAAACTATATATCTGTCTTATCATTAAATTGTGTATTGGTAATGTTCTTAGGTTAATAATTTGAAGTGTCCTTGTGTACCAACAAGGTTCATTTCATTGAGTTTTGTATTATGGAGATGTTAGAAGAAAAATAACTAATTTATTAAGTACATATATTAACTAAAAGCAGAATTGTTCAGAGATATGAGAGATAATTTATCAGCCTGCAGGATGACAGGGAATATACATGTATCTATGGTGGGTGAGTTGAATCAAAATGACCATGTTTTTTGATATCTTAACTTTGTTGTTGTATAGAATGGACATTTCATATCTCACATATAAAAAGAAATTATATGATATATTCTTTATATAACAATGATTAAAGCCTATACTATAGGGACATTTAATTGTCTTTTTATGTATAAAACAACATACATAGTAAAACATAAAGGGAATATTTATATTGACCAATTTACAACGACTAATGGAAAATGCCAAAAAGGATACAAAATTTTTAAAAATCACTTTCTTAGTTCCTACATGAGAGACTTTTCTGAATAAACAACTTTGTATTAACTAATTTTTGATAGAAATAAGTTTTAGAATTATCTCCTTTTGATTGCTAAAGTCTGGGATGATACCAAATGTGAATCTGTTTCTTTCAGTTAATGTGGCGCCTTCACCTCGTAAAGAAAAGAAAGCAAAAGTATCAGCTACCAGTAAGACAGTTATGGAGAATGGACATATAGATACTAGTGATAATACTGAGACATTGATAGGTAGTCAGTATGGGATGTCAAAACTGAAACGGAAAGAACAAGATATGGTGTCGATGAACGGAGGGTTAGATGAGTTACCTGTCCTTGGTCTTCCTGCTCAGAACAGACCAGAAGTTGATGGTATTATATCAGTTTTAATGCCCCTTACCCTTGGACTACCTCCTTATAAAAATCAAACAGGAGGTGATTCATGCATGTCCAAAACCCAACAAACACACTTTCATTGCTTATTAAGAAAACGTCACAGACCACATAACAAGTATTAGTTTTTCATGTCGTTGGACTTTGGTGGAATTTAGTTTGAAATGAATGTATGATTTTCTCAAAAATGCAGACCAGAAAATAGAAATGACTTGCGGATCTTGTCGAATCACAGAATTTTGTTCCACTATTGGTTCGTACCTAGTTGTTATTTTCTGAGGACGTACAAGTCAAACATTAAGTAGAATTATTAAAAGTCATCTTGTACCAGTTAATGGACAATATAAAAATAGGAGATGTGGTAAAATTGCCAATGAGACAGTCATCCACCAAAAGCCAAGCAACAAATAATTTAACTTGTACAAGTCCCCCCACAGTCTGTAATGATGGGCAAAACCCACACCATAAAGCAAGCTGTAAATGGTCTTAAAATGAATGAAGTGAAACAATTCATAAAAGAAGTCAAACAAGTCTTTCTGGTTGTCTATTTATAGAAATGAATGAGAGAAGGAAGAAGAAACAAATAGAAGCCATGGTACCCGATTTAGATGATATGGAGTCAGGCCAACCTATAATGGAATAAAAGGTATTATCCAGTGGGACTATAAATAGATTATATATTTCTATTGATATCATTTAGTCATTAGTCTCGCTGGAATCATGTTCAGAAATTAAGTGTAAGTTTTTGTAAGAATCAGGCAAAATGAGAAAAATCAGAAACATGCATATAAAAACCCCACTGATCTGACAATATAATTTCAATCAAGGATGCTTTCTCTACACAAGCAAATGTGCTACACATGAGAATCATATGGTTTGCGTTATATGATTATCATATAAATCGAGCACCATATGATAATCGCATGTTCACCATATAATAATCATATGTTTTTTACAAACATATGAGTCATATGTTTCAAGCCAAAATTAACATATGAGAATCATATGATAATCATATGACTGATATGTTAAATATCATATGATTGTCATATGATTATCATATGAATCGAGCACCATGTGATTATCATATGTGGCACATTTGCCTGTGGTATGTAGGTATGATATAAAAATTGGTCTCTTCAAATATATTTGAAGAGACCAACTTTTGATCTCTGCTTCACTTGATTTGTTCAGAAATTTTTCTAAGAATGTAAAAAAAATGAGGTTATCTGCCCTTGAAATTTTCATTTTAAGTGCATTCCAATGAAAATTTAATTTAATTTACCCAAATGGTGTTGAAAATCTTGTCTTTTTTCCTTGATTCTGATGGTCCAAACAGTCCAAATTAAACTTTCAAAATGGTGTTATTTTTTTCATACCATGTTTCACCCAATGCCTGGTTCTTACAGAGAAACTCAGCAATATTATACATGTACGTGTAGGTAATGATAAGATAATTAATTGGAAAGAGTAAATAGAATAACTAAAATATGGTTACGCGTGCCAAAGAATGTTAAGAATTAAGAAGTGTGCAGACCTTGTTCTTCACATGAGTTAAATCTTAATGGGTTCTTGGCACTAGTAATCATATTTTGGTTATTTATGATTATCCTAATTATTGTATATACTTCCCCCATCATTTCTTGCTATTTTCAACATAAATTTTAAATTTTGTGAACAACGGATTGATATATGTATTATGACGGTTTTGTGGAAGAGAGTCTGAGAATGAAATTACCAAATTTATTTGAGAGTGTGAATTATCGAAATTTTTTATACAGGGAACATTCAATAAATCACCGCCATTTAAAATAAATGGTCGTAATTGGTTTTCTCAAGGTACAGGTGTCTTATACTTTCTTCTGAACTGCAAATATTTTTTTCCCCCATGTTATGTATACATCATATGCATGTCAAGTAGTATAAAGTTGTAATTGACAATGGATTGCTCAGAAAATAATTTTAAATTCCCTAACAATGCAACCAAATTTTACTCAAATCAAAGGTTTATCTCCCGTTCTTCAATGAATTTAAATACTTTCTATGTAGTTTATTTAGACTCCATTTATATAAATAGATGTATTACAGAAAAATTCTACTTAAAACTAAAATGTAATTACAGTGTTTGTATTAATCTGACTACATTTTTTTTCTTTTTTATATTATAGGTTTTGTTGTATGTGTTCAAGTGCCAATGAGGTGGTCAAAATGTTATGATTCCGTCCAGTGTGAACTTTGTCCCGTCCATCATGATCAATGTACCGTCCAGTGTGGTCTGGAAGAGAGATTTTATTTGTTATGGAAATTATTTATTGTTAAATGATGGCTAATTTTATACAGAAATGGTTGTGGTCTCTTTAGTGTGTATCTTCTGATTGATAGTGATGTGTACTTGGATTATTTGTCAAGCAAGTGTGATATATATAATTTTATTTTTATCTTTTGTAAACTCTTTGTTTGACATGTACTCACATTTTGCATCTACTTAATAAGATATTGTAAACTTTTGTCATTATTATGATTTTCTGTTTTCTGAATTCCAAAAAGTATTGTCATTGAGGAAGCTAATCAAATGGGTCCAAATTCACTATTGTAAACATATAAAATTTGTCTTGGTTGCTTATGTATCAAGTTAACATGTTCACTTACATCAATTTTCACTGTTTCATAAAAACGATTAGCGTGGCTACTAATTTTCATGGTTTTCTGTCCACTGCAAAAAAAGCGATATTTGTCATTTTATCATGTTTATTCTATTTCTTTAATTAAGTACATCTTCTACATGCGTCTTGTATGAAATTGATGGGTTTTACTTGAACTTTGTCAATTGTCGCCGTGAAAAACTACTTGCACATTACACTGTATTTGTTTCTTTCCTAGAGAGTACTTTCTGTTTATGGATAATGTTGATGTTTATACATATTTGTAAATTTTCATGAATAGATTTCCAATAAATTGGTATTTTCTATACAATAATTTTTTTGACAACTGTGTATCAGTTAGTTGGTCATCTCTGTTTTCTGTTGCATTTATGAATGTAAATTATTTTAATGTAATTAATTGAAGTTTATGTAAAGATCATACATGTAAACGATTAAGGAAAGGGACATAACTCTTGAAATCAGTGATATATTTGTATCATAATCAATTTCACCAAAGCCATTCAAGCTTTCCTTTGAAACAGAATGAAATCAGCCCTAGTTTCTTTGATGCTTTCATGAGATTGTTGTAAAATGCTGAATACAAACATTCCAATGATTTGTAAGAGTTGAGTCCCATACTCTTGTTAATTGAACAATTGTGATCAAATCTCTAATTTTTATTTTTGTTGCCTCACATCTTTTTATATTTATCTTAAATGCTTAGTTTAGTTCCTTTTAGCCAGCAATATTTTGTTGAACCATTGGTATGTGTGCTTATTATAGGTTTATAAACTTACTGGTTGTTGACCATATATGGGCAGCACATATAGGTATGCTTTTCTCTTGTCATCTTATATCTACCTCTTATTTCTGAGCTTCTGTCAAACTTGGGCAACTACAGTGGAAAATTATTGTTTGTGGGATACCAACTTTCTTGGTTTTTGTGTTTTAGTTGAACTATGAATTTAAATTGCCAATATAATGCCAAACTTCTGGTAAAAACATTGAGAATTTCTGTTAGAAATGCACAAACTAACAAAAGTTTGCAAACCACCAAAATGGATATCTCAAATACTGTTGTTTCTTGCATGTTCCTATTTATTTCCCTTCAAGATGGTATGAACATGTAATAAACAAAATGTTATCTTGTGTTTTTTTTTCTTTTTTTAATCCATTCATGTTAAAAGTATCAAATTACATGTATAGATGTCTGTATACGTATAAATTCACCATTTTACAATTGGACATTAAAAAAGATAGACTTGATCATAACTCTCATCAGTCATTAGTACTGTTGTACACGGCTGACATATCATTCAACATGTTGGCTGACATACCATTCAACATGTTGGTCGGGGGTACTGTTGTACATGGCTGACATACCATTGAACATGTCGGTCAGGAGTACTGTTGTACACGGCTGACATACCATTGAACATGTCAGTCGGGGGTACTGTTGTTCATGACTGACATACCATTCAACATGTTGGTCGGGGGTACTGTTGTACATGGCTGAAATACCATTGAACATGTCGGTTGGGAGTACTGTTGTACATGGCTGACATACCATTGAACATGTCGGTCGGGAGTACTGTTGTTCATGGCTGACATACCATTCAACATGTCGGTCCGAAGTACTGTTGTACATGGCTGACATACCATTGAACATGTCGGTCAGGAGTACTGATGTTCATGGCTGACATACCATTTAACATGCAGCATTTCATAACATTCCAAACAGTTTTTCATTTTAATTTCATTGTCTTTTAAAATAGAATGAGGTTGGAATAAGTCTACAAAATTGCTAGTTTCTTCATGTTAATTTTGGCTGGAATTCTGTAGTAGTTAGTGATTGTTTTGAGTGAAATGTATAAAGTATCCTTCTGTATTACATTGATTCAAGATTTTTATTGAACAAACATAGCATGTTAGTGTTAAGCTCTGAAATCATTGTAAATGTTCATATTGCTATAACTTTTCAAGCTTGGGTCAATACATTTATCTTAAGGAGGTAGTCCCTAGTAAGGGACATAACTCTTGAAATCAGGGATATTTGTTTGTATTATTTTCAATTTCATCAAAGCCTATCAAGCTTTCATTTGAAACAGAATGAAATCAGTCCTAGTTACTTTGATGCTTACATGAGACTGATGTAAAATGCTGAATACAAACGTTCCAATGATTTGTAAGAGTTGTGTTCCTTACCTTAGGTCTACCTTATTAAGCCACACACTAGTCTGCTGTTTGTTCTCAAAAGATGTCTTTGAAACTTGGTGGTAGATGCTCTAATGTAATATCAACCAGCAAACAATACATATATAAAATTAGCACTGAAAAAAAATGGAAGTTACTTGGTTAAAAGCTTCTTTTTTTTAACCCCTTTTAACACATGTACTATGATAGTGAAATACATTGTTGAAGTAAAGTATAGACCTAGTTAGTATGTTCTCATTAACTTTTGCTCAGTTTTATACTAAAAATTGTAGCCATTGTACTTAATTATAAATGATTGGCAGTGTTTTTTTTTTGTTTTTTTGTTTTTTGTTTGTTTTGTTTTTTTTTTTTTGGGGGGGGGGTTTACAATAGTTAAGGATTTATTAAAATGGCTGTAATATACACCAAATGCTTATTTTTATACATTGTCAGTGCTCACAGAATTCCAAAGAAGTGCATTAAAGGTCAATTCAATATGTCACTGATTTTTGTTACAATTGATTAATGATTGGTCCATTGTCAGTATTAAGACAAGACTTGACTGCTATCTCAACCATAAAAAGTATGAATTTTCTTTTAATATTTCAACCATTTACCATCTACATGGAAGTCTCATGGTAAAACTTTAAGGAGTTGAATAGATATATATATATATTTATTTATTTTAATTTCTTTTCCATATCTTTTGACCCATTGAGACCAAATGTCCATTATTGAGAACTTGCTCTTAGAATCATATTTCCCTCTTGTGATTTTTAGTTTGTTACTGTTGGTTGTTTCATTACAGAGAAAGTCTACTGTATTTGTAATAGTTGATCTTGCAGTATTCATTTTACAGGTTATAACAGGATTACTGTAGTGATATGAGTATGAAAATAGTGTTTGGCCTTTTATTTCTCATTAAAGGTTTCAAAAATCCACTAAAAAATGCTATACCAGTATTACTTTTACTCTAGCTACTGAAAAAAAATCCTAGAAACTTATTTTTATTAATTTCTTCTATTGGTGTATTAATAGTTCAGTGTGAAAAGATGTAATGAAATTTTCATACTTTGCATGGAAATAGAGCATCTTTATTTTTTCTTTACTTTCACTCCTTATTTCATATACCTAGATATCTCTCGCTCTCTTTTTTTTATTCCTATTGTAGCTTTCTATATAAATGAAACCATGTTCAAAGAACAAAGGAATTAAACAGCTTATTTCATCTTTGGTTTGAGATTCTTTTATTTATTTACATTGTTTCAATGTTATTTGTTTGTATTGATTTATATTATTTGAGGACAGCCACCTTTGTTGGTTTGTTAGATCTGACTAATGAAAAAGGCACATTTTTTGTTGTTTTTCTTCTTGTGAAATCTGCTCCAAAAATAATTATGAAAACCCACAATGCAAAACTATCTCATTTATTGAAGAATACACAACTTGCAAAATACATCTCTTAGGGATGGTAAAATTTCCTTTTCTATTTATGAAATTCATTGTTAATTACAGTATAAATCAATAATGTACAGTAACTTAAGAAAGAATTAAATTTAAATAATAGTGCCAAGATGTGTTAATTACAGTATAAATCAATAATGTGCAGTAACATCAGGAAAGAATTAAATTTAAATTATAGTGCCAATACATCTTATTTTCTCACTTCTGAGAATATTTTATTATTTCTCCTACATGTGACAATTCATTGTGAAGTTACAGTACCATGGCATTGCCAGAAATTTCAAAAGGGGGCTTGCCCTGCCCTAATTATTCCCTGTGACTTTATATTAAGTAAGATTTTTATAGAATAAGGATGGCCTGTTCCTTCATCCATGGAATTACGTATGCAACAAAACTTCATATGACATGCTATAACAACAATGAGTTTGCTCCGAATCCATCTACAAATCACAAAACTAATTTTAAAGGAGGAAAAATGAAACACCATTAAATGAAAGACTAGAAATTCTCAGGGACACTCAGGTAAGATTTCTCTAGGGGAAAGCAGAGCCTCAATTTTGCCCTAGTCTTTAATTTATTATTCCTGCATTATCAACAGTGCGTCCCCTCATTTTTAAATCTCTGAACCCACCACTACACACTTGCAGCAAGTGTCAGTGGCTCTAAATGTGTGTTATTATATAGTTCGGCATGACTTCATTGATTTTCTGTGGGTTTTTTTTTTCAGATCACTACAATGTAATCGACCAAAAAAAAAATGGAAAATTGGAGTTCAAATTCATTAAGAATAAATAAAAAGGTAGATAATATTGACATTTTTTTTTTCTGTTTACTTGCAAAAAGAAATTGCCGTATGTAATTGTCAATAAGCAAATTACATAAAACTGTCAAGGTAAAATGAATGTTTAATCTTGAAAGAGCCTCTTTCAAGGGGGATTTCTGGTTGGTAAATATTCTGAAAATGTTATATGATTTTTTTTTGTAATTACAAGGGAAAATTTTGGTGATCCCATCTTTTTTTTTTTTTTTTTTTTTTTTTTTGGAAATTGGAAAGTTATACATGTGTTCTTCATACAATTTTTAAAGAAATTTATCAATTAATTAAGACTTGTTTTAAAAGTGTGAAATATTATCTTAAAAACAAACTTTGTGACCTGTTTTTATTGGAATTTCAATATGTTCATTAAAAGATTACCTATCAGAAAATAAGAAAAATTTATAGGCAAAAGACTTTAGACATGATCTACTAGTACATTAAGGGATGGGGGAGTGGACAGTCTATCAAAGAAGTGCCGAATTCTGGAAGGGGCGAGATGACCCGATGTTTGCTTTGGTGGTGTTTTTTTATTTTAAAGAAAACTGCACAAAATCGAATTTATTCCTACATTATTTCTTATTAATAACATATAAATTTAATTTATGAAGACGTGGTATTTAAAAAAAAAAATCTATATTTTTGTTGGTGTCACGACCTTGCGAGATTACACGCTGACAAACCGGCCATGTTTGTTATGCTTTCCGGTGTCCAGATCGATTAATCAGACGAAAGGAACGTAAACCTGTTCCAAGGCATAACAACAACGAAAATGGGGAATCTCTGTAGACAGACGATATCTGTACACTTTATATTAGTGTCACTTTTGGTAAGAAAACGTGTCATTGTAAAATAAACACGTATAACGCACACAAATGTTGATCTCGAGATCCCAGATAACCATAACTCATTAACTGTCGCATTGGTCATGTTAACGTGACTGCAATGTACTGTGCGCTTAGGCTCAAAGACATAAACAGCTGGTGTAAGGAATTAGTCTTAAGTGCGTGCAAAAAAACATTAGATGATTCCCTTAAACTTTTTAGAAGGAAGTCGGTTTTCATGTCATTAAGAGATTAACCACTTTTGCTAAGTTGAAATTTTTTCATCTATGGGAGCCAGCAAAATACTTGTAATTTTATTGGTAAAACAGTTGGCTTTGGGCAAGAATGTCTGGTTTTGCCACAACTGAAAGTAAGTTTGTTTAAAATGTGTGGTGAGTTATGGTCAAATAACATGTATACTTCTTTGAAACATATTGTCTAGGTGGTATTTTGACTACATTTTTATAACTTTCAATAGATAGAGATGTAGTGTTTAGCTTTGATGAAAATTTAGAAAGTAAAGCATGATTTATGTTCAAGACAAGGTATACTAAATGCCTGGATGTTGCATATTTTATGAAGTATGCATAGTCTTCATTATTGTTGGCTATGTGATTATCAAGTCACCGTTTTGATTTGTATTGCAAAAGTACAGCATACTTGTAAAATTTATATGAGGCCGGTATTAATTGGTGTATTGAAACTCTAGTCTACATGAAGGCAATCTAGTATTCAGTCCTCCTGATGACATCCATAATCAAAGTAAATCAATTGTATGATGCCTTGCTATGAAAAAGTTCATTTTTTATCTGTCATGTCATTTTTGTAGTATATGTAGCATAATCTGATTTGTACAAATGTTTGAAGATGAAGTTATTATTGTTTATGATCATACAATGTACACATTTAATTGTTGCCATTAGATCTTCAAATACAACAGAGTTACCTCCCTATTAAGGAATAATGAGGAAGACACTACCTGTAGCCTTTATAGTAACCAAATTGATTTCTACAAATTTGGGGACATGTTTTGAATCATGGTGGAATGGGCTACCCCTGGCATGTTACATGCTGGGGTCGTCAGGCTATATTGTCACAACGTGGTGAGAAAGATACCATGTTCTTCGCATGTTTAAGAACCCTTCTGTGTTCATCTGCCAGAGTAGGAACCATTGGGCTCTGCCTCAGAAGGCTAAATTGCCCTACCATCAGGGTTCTCAGAGACCTGAGCATCCAGGTCCCTGATCCTCAAAATTAATTGGGGACCCTTGAAAATCACAACATGGGAGTCCAGGGGATTTGTGAAAATTCTCAATCCAATGGCCTAAACCTGCACTAGTAAAACGATTACTCAACATGAAGTTGATTTGATTGTTAATTTGTCCAACATTAATCCAAGCCGCCGGCACAATAAAACAGGGGCTCAGATGATTAGCGTGTGGTATTAACGATCGGCAAATATAACATGTGAAAAGATAATCAATATTATTGATGATTAATACTTCCTAACTGCCCAGTATTGCGTTAAAATTAATTAAAGTCCATTTGATGACCAGACACACATCGGAGACATCATATACAATGTGTGCATTTAAATTTCTAAAAATAGATAGTTATGAGCAAGGTTCGTGAAGAGTTATTTTTCATACGTGAAAATATCTATCGGCATCCATTAAAGATTGAAATTGTTTAACACAACTAATCATTAAAATAAGGATATATATGTAGGGTATATTTGAAACGTACTTTATATCAGAAATGTCTAGGACAAATTCAAAGCTTTTTTCAGCAGAAGACGACTTAACAAGGTCACCGTATTGTCCTCATTTGGACAACGCAGAGGAAGAATTTAGTTCTTGTACAGTCAGTACACCAAAGAAAATTAAAATATTCCATATGCAGTGGCTGAAAATGTTTCCGTGGTCGGAGAAATTTGAAGAAGGTGAACAAAAACTTGTTATCTGTACGTGATGCAAAGACTTTAAAAAAATCTGTTCACCACCGTTGGCAGTACAAACTTACAACATAAAACCCTTCACTTTTCTTGGGACTCCAGGGTTCGACATTAACGGTTGCCCGATTGCCCGGGGCAAGTGAATCGCCGGTCTGGACAATTAAAAACGACATCAACGTTGCCTGACTGGGCAAGTGAAAAAAATATGTGCCCAAATTACATTATTTCTGATCATCGCAGCTCTAAAACATCGAAAATTACTTCTGTATTTTTCGCCGTTCTTCCCGACCTTGCTGACCTAGATTATCATTGGATAGTTTTCTGATTTTCCCTTTGCCAAAAATAGATCGTATGATATTAATGTCGACCAATCGGATGCGTCCAATTGTACATCTATTTTCGTTATCCAATTGAACATCGCGATTTATTTATGGAATTTCTTACTTTGGAAAACTGTAAGAAATCTGTATCGAAAACTTCGAAAATATGAGAGAAAAAGAGAAATAAAATTCTATTGAAGATAGTTATTGTTGTCCGTTTGTTAAACTAAAGATGTGAAATAAAAACTCCTCACATGAATACTTTACTTTCAGAGAAATTCGTACATGTAGTAATTAACATGGTTTCTGAATTCATATACTAGTTTACTGAACATTTTTTTGCAAACTTAATTTGTTGGACAAGGTATTTTGTGTCTTTTAAAGGTCTTTTAAAGGACTTTCACAAACTGAGTTGTCTTGAAATATGTTATATCCAGGTTCATTTTAATTTAGTAAAATGTGTTTACAGTTATTTTTATTCAATTTTATTTAATTCAATGGTAATCAGTATTACATAGGTTCATGAATATGTCATGTTGTATTTGGTGCAATTCTGACAGGACAACATGAGCTGACCTTTGCCATCACTTTGTGTATCCTTTGTCTGACTGGTACATTTTCTATTTGCCTTACAGAATTCTCTGAAAATAGTATACTCAACAATGTTGATTGATCATGGTGTCTAACTCTATGTATCACTGTAATCGAATCTTAGAATGGTCAATTTATGTTAAACCACTGTCATCTGCATTATAGTTGAACAGTTTCTTGCCATCCACGTCTTATTAAACAAGGGTTTCTGGTTTAAACACTATATAGTGACACAAAGTTCCGGGCAAGTATTTCAATATTTCGGGCAAGTGAATCACATATGTCACTTGCCCGACTGGACAAGTGAATATAAAAGTTAACGTCGAACCCTGGACTCTCTGAATTCCTTACAGGACTTGTCATTTTTGTGGCAAGGGAGTCCTGGGACTTGCAATTTTTTGGAAGGAGTGAGAACCCTGACCCTACCCACACCTCCATATTTCCAGTTGCAATCAAAATTTGTGCAAGGAATAGGACAACTCAGATTTGGTATTTATAATATGTGTATAATTGACATATTAAGTTCATAGCCACTGATGAATCAAAAATTTGAAATGCACATTGGTGTAAAATTACAATAATAAATGCACTTCGAAATTTCTGAATTTACATCAATAAATAATCTACATGTTACATCACATGTTAATATGTTCAATTGTGGTATAGTTCAAGAGAATTGCATGCTCAAAGTCTTGTTTTTTAATACATTTTTTGGGGGTATAGATCTAAACATACGCATTTCAAGTTTTACAGTTGACACTTGTATCTGTAAACATACAGTTGAGGACATTTAGTCATTTACATGTAAATTATTTTAACAATTACAAAATTCATGCTCCTGAAACAGGTGTTCCATGGAGACATTTATGCATTAATTAGATAAATAGCTTTTGTAGTAGTGTTTATTTTATGCATATAGGGCATTTTCTACATAAAAGCAAAAGTTTGGCTTTTTATACCTAAGGTGAAAGCATGTCTAGTAGGTGCTCAACCCTACTTTGTGTAACCTATAAAGCCAAAAGTATGAAAGCAATATTATTCAAACTTTGCAAAATGGTTATATACTTATTGAAAGAGTAATCAAGGGGACCAAGGTTTTAGAAGTAATCAAAAAAATGCAACCCAGGGACAAAGACCAGGCATGGAAAACGGACATACACAACAAAGAACATAAAGTAACTAAAATCATACATACAAAGTAACAAAAGCAAATGAGCAACTCGGACTCCACTAAAAACTGGGAGCATGGACCAGGTGCACCGGTTGAAGATGTACACATCCTGTTATAGAGAAGTTTTCAATTTTTTTTCAGCAAATTAAATTTGGCCATTTTTTCAGCAGTATATGCTATCATTTGGACATTACACTTGGAAATTCATAACCCAGAGTGTAGTGTTTAACATGATTAGTGTTGAAGACACTTCAGTGCTGACAAATATATGATGGTGACTCAGCTCATGACATGTATTGGGCTTTTTTATGTACAGTATAAGCAGTTTCTTATCTTATGTGATTTCGATTTGGTTTGGTCATAGAACATTAGTCAAACTTTTTTTAGTTTATAGAACTCTTGATTCAAATGGAATTTTAAGCTGTTTAAACTTTTCATACATTGTATATTAATTGTGGTGAGTAATCAAAAGAATAAATTCCATGAACAATGGACAATTCTCCTTGAAGCATTACTTGTGATTTGTAACAAAATGGCATTTGTTATGAGTAACCTCCCTTGGGGCATATAATAATGTAACTAAATACAGTAACAGCTGATAAGTGTTTGGTAGAAAATGACTGACTAAATGTACATTTATTGATTTGAAATATTAGTAAAACTTCACTTCAAAGATGCAATAATCAATATGTTAGAAAAAATATATAGATATGAAATTTAAATGCAGGTCAAGACTGTCAATATTTTAATTTATATATCTCAGTTCTAAATTAGTATTTAGTAGATTAAGTAATTTTCTTGCCCACAAATCCTAAATATTTCTTTAATTCCAAGACTTGACAGCTGTTGAAATAAAGTGCTATGTACAATGTACACTTTCTGTCAACTGACCATTCAGACTCTCATGAAATTCAATACAAATGTAACTCATATAATGCTTAACTTCTAAAAACTTGTGGCTGAAACATGTTTATCAAATTACATATCGATTCCAGACTTAAACTTTAGTTTTCATTAAAGTAAACTCACAGTGTATTGCTTTTGATATTTCAAAATTAAGTAGCACTCCACATAAGAATCATGCAAAATGTGATTCATGGTCGGAAAGCCTACATGTTTTTATTTTGATATTTTGTTTAAAATGTCGTAGTTAACAGAAAGTAACATGTGGTTTTTCATATTACCCAAGTTCATAGGAGATAAAAATTATATCGAATGCACTGTAGATTTCAAAATTAGGGGAGACAACTCTGTAAATGACATTCAAATACAATAGAATCTACTGGATTTTCAATGTTGATTATCTCCTAAGAGCAGGCAGATATGAATGAGTAATTACACATCTCACAATATAGACCCATAAAACAACTTAATTACAAAAATAATAAGTATGTAACCTTTTTTTGGGGTGCATCACATTCTTCAGATTTTGCATGATTCTTACAAAGACAGCTACTTAACCTGTCAATTATTTATTTTCCAGTTGAATTGTTTTTCACCTGTATATTCTGATGTAGTTTCCCTGAATCAACAAAACCTGAAGTCAGTACTAGGTGAGTTAATTATATTTCTTCTTCTGAAATGGATTTGTGCATAAACTTACTTCTAGTCACAGAAAAGATTATATTTTTTTGTGACATTCATTTGTACAAATTTTCATGTACATCTGAAATAAGATTGTACTTTATGACCTTTGGAACCACCTTAATTTTCTATGTTGTGGATAATTTGCTTCAGTTGTGAGAAATTCAAGTATATTTTACATTGACATGTACGTAAATAAATGGAACAGTTTATACAATAGTAAGTTAAGAGATACAAGGGGTTTATGTACATATTACATTGTCATTTTAATGAGACAACACTTTTGGTATCATTCAACAATGATAAAATGATGAAACGTTCTATTCTGTTCTAGGGGGCAGCGAGTTGGTTTTTGTAAATTTTTATGCTGATTGGTAAGTTGAATTAAATTGTAGGTTTTTTTAATGTGTGTGTAATCACCGGGTGACAGAGATCACATTTATCGAACTTGAACTCAGTGATTGGGATTAAAATTTTGACAATGAACAATCAGAATTTCAATAGGACATTCTTTGTGAAAATTTCTGATTTTAATGGGACATTTTCAGCTGGGATGTGATAAAAGGCACAGGGTCCCCTCTAATCCCAATCACTGCATATTTTACAGCATGTAGTATGTGTTCTCATACATGTAAGTGCTGGCAACCTATGATGTTGCTGTCTACTTAAACATTGGCAGTAAACGATAAGCTTTCTTATTTTTTTCTCAAAGGAGAAAAATTAAACACAAATTTTATACACATAGTTTCATTGTTAAGTTCATAATACCAATAAAAATAAGTATAAACATTATTTTTTTTCAGGTGTAGATTTAGTCAAATACTAAAACCTGTATTTGAGGAAGCTTCTAGTAAAGTAAAAGAGGAAATTAAGGTTTGTATCATCAACTAAATAGTCAGATTTAATTTGAATACTGTATACTACAGTGAGTGATGTGGGGAATTCTGTATTCATAATATGAACACTCTCAATTATATGTTTTTACAATTGTGGGTGTAGGTCACACTAGACCTTGAAACTATGATCATATTATCAAATTATGATTAAAAACTTATTTTACTTTCTTGATTCTTGCAAGAATTTCAATTAAAGTGGTATTAAAGGCAGAAGTCTTCAGATGATATAGACTATAAAATGTTTCTCTGAATGATTAAATGAAGGATAAATACTGCTCTTCTCTATATATTAGACTACCATTGTTCACGGGGTACTAATTTTGTTGGTGAGCTAGACCACAAAATTTGGTTCCCAACAATAGAGAGATTCCCATTAATGTGTGTATACTGAAAACCTCAAAACCATGAAGTCAGTCATCCACAAACTTGTGTATCTTCCCTTATTTTCCTCACCTGATAAAAAGCATTCACCAAAAAGCACACTTTGATTTACACTACAAAGGACAGCATTGTAATAGCCTTATATTTCTGTTTACAGGAAGATGGAAAAATAACGTTTGCAAAGCTAGACTGTGATACAGAAAGTAAGTTTAGAATGACACTGTTAGAATTACTTTTACATGTAATAATAAGTTCTACTTTTACATGTATATTTTAAGTGTAATACATGTTATAGCTATAAGTGGATTCACTGGAAATGGAAGGAAGTGTAATAGGAAGAGTTATTCTGTTTAGTTTACTGCCAGGGACTGATGTGTAAATGTACATGTACATGTAATAATAAGTTCTACTTTTACATGTATATTTTAAGTGTGATACATGTTATAGCTATAAGTGGATTCACTGGAAATAGTGTAACAGAAAGAGCTATTTTGTGTAGTTGTTTACTGCCAGGGACTGATGTGTATATTTACATGTATTGTTAATGGTCTACTTTAAAGTTGAACTTTCACCCTTTAAGTACAAGTTAATATGAATAATTGATATAGATGCAGACCATGTAAGACAAAAAAAAAATGATATGTTGTATAATTTGTTCCTTTTAGTGTTTTAATTGCCAAACAAGTCATTGATAGATTTCACAGAATCTTTTAAGAGTGAAATTGATTCTGTGTTGATATTGGGTAATGAGAAACTGACCACAGGAAAGAAATTTAACCATAATATGGTGCAGTGAATACCAGTTCATAAATTTATTTTTTTCCATTTGGAAATTTCAGATACAATAGCTGCTCAATATCATATAAGTAAATATCCAACATTAAAACTATTCCGTAATGGAGAACCATTGAAAAAAGAATACAGGGGTCAGAGATCAGTTGATGCCCTGGCCAGTTTCATCAAGGAGCAATTAAAGGATGTTGTAGAAGTTGCTCCAACATTAGAATCTTTGGATGAAATTGATGTAAGTATATCTAGATCCAGTGCCACAAACATGAACGAGTTGCATTGCTTCGGAAAATTACTTTCTACTGCTTTTAATCATTTAAGGAGGTAGACCTAGGGTAGGGGACTTAACTCCTGAAATCACTGTTATGTTTGTATCATATTCAATTTCACCAAAACCTATCAAGCTTTCGTTTGAAACAGAATGAAATCAATCCAAGCTACTTTGATGCTTACTTGAGATTGATGTCAAATGCTGAATACAAACGTCCCAGTGATTTGTAAGAGTTGTGTCCCTTACCTTAGGTCTACCTCCTTAAATTTTCAACTTATAAATGCTGGTTATTCTTGAACTTCTATTATTTTTTCAATTGTGAGGTTCACAGGCGTAAATGGTCCATGAAAAAAGACTTGTAGGTCATATAACAGGATCCCATGAATTCATGAGAATTGGTCCCAAACTTTCATTCAACTGGTTAGGGTATACATGGTCATGTTTAGAGTAAAGACTACAATCTTATCAATGGAAACCTCTTCCACAGCTAGTTGAAATAGACCTGTTCCAGGCCTACCTGAATTTGTATTGATATTGGAACTGGTCTATTTCAACTAGCTGTAAAAGTGTAAAGATATGAAATTTAATTATTTCTATACTTTGGAAAATGTTAATATTAAAGTAATAAAACAAAACGGAAAATTCAGATAACTATGCATCATATTGATGTATGTGTAAATAGAAAACTAAATATAAACTGGTCTTTCATTTTGAATGCTTTCAACAGTAGGAACTCCAGATCCAGAACAAGTCTTACGACCTATAAGGAGAATAACACACACTGCTTTACATATTATAGTAAATTTTGTACAAATGTCTATGACTTTCTAACTCAGAATACAAATTTCCAGAAAGTGTTTAATTGGTTAATTCCTGTTACTAAAGATAAAGATAAAAACATTTTAAATTTTTGTACATATTGACTCTGATATATCAACCATGTAGTGATTGCTATGGTTACAGCAATCCCAAGATCTTTCAACAAACCAAATAGTTATACTGTTTTACCCTTTTTTGTGTGTCCGTCAGTAAATATTCTTCTGTTTTTAGTTTTCTTTGCAACTATTCATCACAGCAGCTTCAAATTTTAACACATTCTTCCTGTATGTATACCATATGGTGGGATTCATTTATGAAAAAAAATGTGACTATAACTTCCTGTCTACTGAGGACTTCGTTGAAATTTTTGTCACACATTTCTCAGCAACTACTCATCACGGCAACTTGAAATTTTAATACATTGTTCCTGTAAGTATGCCATATGGTGATATTCACTTAGGATAAATTCAACAACAACTTCCTGTTTCCCAATGACTTTGTTTATCTTCCTTTTATTGTGATTGAAAGCTGGGTTATCACTACTTGTTTAGTCAGTTAAGACCCCACCATATTGTATATAATTGAATAGAGATTAATTTAGTTTTTGTCATAGTGGAAATACAAATATACTATGTGTCTTGAAAATGAAAAGAGAAATAAAGTTATCACATATTTTTATTTTATTTTTATTTTTTTTTTTGATAGACAAATAAGAGGCATATGATAGGGTATTTTGGAACCCAGGATTCTGAGCAGTACAGAATATTTGCCAAAGTTGCCAATGTCCTTAGAGATGCCTGCCAGTTCCATGTTGCCTTGGGGTAAGTTGATCATCGGTTTACTCTTTTGTCTAAACTTAGAAGATTGCTGATATATCTTTGTAAAATTGTCTAAATCATTTGATCTGAATTTCTTCCTTTTTTGTTTCCCTTCAATTTCTTATCATTAACTGATATTAGTTCAACCAAAAGTATCTACAATAATAAACAATATCCAGTATTTATTATTCATTGAATGGAGATCAAGTAAAGAAAATGAATATAGAAAACAAACACATTAAAAAAAATACAAATGATGCTATTTAAGTTTTCAACATTTCTTCTGAATTTTTATGCAGATTATTATGCTGCAAACATAAATCTTTAAGCAAACGATTCTTTTAACTTACATAATTGTTCTATTGTATTGGAACATATTTATGATAAATGTCTATTTTTTAGACCAATATCAGAATCTGAAAGAACTGGTGGAGATACAGTGCTCTACAGAGCTCCTCATGTAAGTAAAATTTAGTACAAAACTATTTTAAACAGAATAACTAACAATGCCATAAGCAGAGTTGTTTACTTGTACAGATCTCCTGTATTTGCTACGAATTTTGACAGCAAATTACACTCTACGGATTGTGAATATCTCCTTAGTACTTTTGTTAAAATTTCAGGAAGTTGAGGATTTTACGGATCATTTCCATAGAATACTGTGAAAAATACAGATTGTCATCAAGTAGTATAAACATTTCCTGCATATGCAAAGTCATGCTGTAATACAAAAAGAAAATTTGAATAGATTCCTTTTTGTTGGCCTATAGTTGATTTCACAAAATATTTTAAGTGTAATATTTGTTAAGTAATTAATGATACACTTGTGACTTTGGTGAAATCGGCTACAGACAATAATAATAATATGTTTTTAAATGCTTTTTATAAGGTTTCTTCATTTTGAAAAAAGTTTACATTAATAAACTATTCAAAGTAATAATTACTTCAATTTTATCTGCAGACACACAGAGAGGACCTGGCTTACACAGGTTCCCTATTGTCTTATGACTACCTCCACCAATGGGCTACAGACAAGTGTATACCACTAGTCAGAGAGATAACATTTGAAAATGCAGAGGTAAGAACAGTCCTAGTTATAACTCATTGAAAGTCATGAATCTTATAAACAAATACATGTGTACCATGGTAATTAATGGAAATTCCACATCAAATTTCATCCTTTTGCCACAATGTTCTATGAACTGTTACAGAGTAACTGGGATGAAAAAGCCAGAACTAAAGGCCATAGCATGTACCTTTTATCGTTTGATATTTGCGTGTAAATTGTGTTCAGTTGATATTGTGATTTCCCCATTTTCGTTATTTTCTTCTACCAAATGTGATATAATTTTTTACAACAAGTTGAAAACAGCAGTTAATTAGATTATTAATTTATATTGTTGGTTTTAATTGTATTAACATACTACTCGTATGCATTTAAGGACGTAGACCTAGGGGAAGGGGCACAACTCTTACAAATCATGAGAATGTTTGTATTCAGCATTTTACATCAATCTCATGTAAGCATCAAAGTAACTTGGACTGATTTCATTCGGTTTCTTCTTGATATGCTTTTGTAAATTGAATATGATACAAACAAATCAATGATTCAAGAGTTATGTCCCTTGCCCAAGGTCTACCTTTTTAAGCTGTGATTCAAACACCACATTAATTTCTGAATTGGCAGTATTCGGTTATACCACTTTGATTTGATCTTTCTGTTTAACAGGAATTAACAGAAGAAGGACTGCCATTTCTGATTTTGTTTTATAACCCTGATGACAAGAGTATTATAGAAAGATTTAATACAGAAGTTTCTAAACAGTTAATGCATGAAAAAAGTGAGTGCACATTATAAGTCACATTTAGCATTAAAATGAGGCTTTACACACAAACCAGTCATGCACTGAATAATACATTTTCTTATTTTCTTCAGTGTTACATGTATTGGTTTATAAGACACCACTTTACCTAGATGTAAAGCTGCCTGGACTTTTCTAGACAAATTTTTTAGCTTAGGGATTTTCAGTGCTTTGAAATGTTTGTTGAGTTCAAGATTCAAAGAATAATTTTTGTTGTATTATCAATTCTGGAAGATTTTCTTGGTATAAATGAAAACGACATTTGGCCACACCAAGTTTATTTCTTGATTCACATGCCATTGATAATGTAAATGATAATGGGGTGGCATTCTTTTAACTGATTGACTTGTATTCTATTCATTTGTAAGAGTAATCAAAGGAATCTCAAAAACCAAGCGAAAATCAAAAACATATATTCCAAGGATAATTGGAAAAACATTAAATATTTGTTGAAATTAATAGTACTTAAATGAAATGCTGTTGTAGGTTTTAAGTAACACTCCAGATAATAATCATGCAAAATGTGATTTATGGTTGGAATGCCTACATATTTTTATTTTTGGTATTTTGTTAGGAATGTTATAGTAAACAGCAAGTAACATTGGGTTATACATATAACCTTTGTACTTAGGGGATAAAAATTAAATAGAATGTACTGCAGAATTCAAAATTAAGGGAGATAACTCTGTAAATGATACTGAAATGTAATAGAAACTAATAGATTTTCAATGTGAGTTATCTCATAAGAGTAGACAGATTTGAATGAATGATTATACATTTCATCATGTAGACCTATAAAGCAACTTAATAAGAAAAATAAAAATGAGTAGCCTTTTTGTGGTGTAATATGCATGATTCTTACAAAGACTGATACTTAAGAACTAAGAAGTAATAAGCAGAATCTACCCTTTTGCTTTAACATGTGCATTTGTATACATATCTACACGGTTTTCTCTCTTCAGATAATGTCAATTTCCTGACTGCAGATGGATCCAAATTTTCTCATCCTTTACATCATTTAGGAAAAACTGCTAAAGATTTACCAGTTTTAGCTATAGATAGTTTTAGACATATGTATGTCTTTCCTCATAATGTTGATAAAGATTTAGAGTAAGTATTGGATCCTTTTAGAAAATCCTTTAGCCAATAAGAAATTCACGAAAATAATTTACAGAATATTTCAGTGTCTTTCTTAAACACTAGATGTCTCCATTCCCATATCTATAACATAAGTTTTGGTATCTTAACCAAGCTTGAAATCATGAGACATATGTGAATGCGCAGTTTTATTAATGTACATTAGTATTATTTTGATTTGTAACAAAACTGCAATGATGGGGAGAAGAATTTAACAATTGACATTTTCTAGTGCAAACAGGATTATACGGGTCATTCTTTACTATTCTTTGTAAAACTTCCTGATTTCTATGAGACATTTGCGGCTGGAATGTGATAAATGGCTCATGGCTCCCTTTAATTCCATTAACTACAGAAATGCTTTCTTTTAAAGTCGGTATATTGAAATAATGTTAGTACTACATCATAACAATATAAGTGTTTTATTTCAGAACCCCAGGGTTATTACCCCAATTTATAGCTGATTTACATTCAGGCAAATTACACAGAGAATTCCACCACGGACCTGACCCAACAACCACAACAGAAGCAGCACCAGGGGTAAGTCTATTGTATTCTCTCTTATAATCACTCTCTTAATTTATCTTTCAGAAAACCAGGTTTACTCGGCCAGTTTGTAGCTGATTTACACTCTGGGAAATTACATCGAGAGTATCATTACGGTCCAGACACTACGGAGTCCTACCCGACTCCAACACCTACTCCCCCCGGTGGAGTAAGTTAGTGGTGTTGGGTGTTGTTTATCTGCATGATGGCTAGGTTCTATATATTCAGATTTAATTTAGATGTCGAGTTTAGTATTGGTCTCATAATGCTGTGGCAATGAAATGGTTGTCCTTACTTGAGAGTGAGAATAATTTCATGACTGTTCATAAGTCATGGCATGTTGTCATAAGATTTCATTCATTACCTAAGGTCAAGTGTGCTCTTATTTGCAAAGGATTTTTTACTGTCTATTGTTATCTAATTTTTATGTCTTTTTTTTATTTCTAATACGATGCAGGAAAGGCCTGTAAGAGGAAAATGTCAAACCTTTCAATCCCTAATTTGAGGCAGGTATAATATGTAAGAGGATAATGTCAAAGCAGAGATGTATCTTCAGTAGATATTGCACTTTTGAAATGTTTTGAAGGTTTTGGAATTTTTTTATATCAAGAACCATTTGGTAATTTTCTAATTTGCAAAAATTTGAAACAGTTTATGATTTTTTTTTTATCCTGACTCTCACAATGCATAATTTTTCTTTTCTACTTCTCTAGCTAATGACTATGTATGAGGTGACCAGTCTATAGCTCTAACTTATGACTATATATGAGGTGACCAGTCTGTAGCTCTAACTTATGACTATGTATGAGGTGACCAGTCTGTAGCTCTAACTTATGACTATGTATGAGGTGACCAGTCTGTAGCTCTAGCTAATGACTATGTATGAGGTGACCAGTCTGTAGCTCTAACTTATGACTATGTATGAGGTGACCAGTCTACAGCTCTAGCTTATGACTATGTATGAGGTGACCAGTCTGTAGCTCTAACTTATGACTATGTATGAGGTGACCAGTCTGTAGCTCTAACTTATGACTATGTATGAGGTGACCAGTCTGTAGCTCTAGCTTATGACTATGTATGAGGTGACCAGTCTGTAGCTCTAGCTTATGACTATGTATGAGGTGACCAGTCTGTAGCTCTAACTTATGACTATGTATGAGGTGACCAGTCTGTAGCTCTAACTTATGACTATGTATGAGGTGACCAGTCTGTAGCTCTAGCTAATGACTATGTATGAGGTGACCAGTCTGTAGCTCTAGCTAATGACTATGTATGAGGTGACCAGTCTGTAGCTCTAGCTAATGACTATGTATGAGGTGACCAGTCTATAGCTCTAACTTATGACTATGTATGAGGTGACCAGTCTATAGCTCTAACTTATGACTATGTATTAGGGTCAAGTCTAGTATTAAGTTATGAGGGTCTTCAATAATTGTCTTTTGTGCAATAGATTTAAGAATTACGTCCTGTCTAACTGAAATCATACTGTCAGTGATTCAAAGGTCAAAGTTTGAATTTGTACTGGTATCTGTTATTTATTGATTTTCTATGAAATGTATTGTGTGTGCAGAGGAATTGATAAAAGGCTTTATGAGTTAAATATTCATGACAAGATTCCATAATTCATAATTGTAACACTTTCTAATGTTTATGCTGGTATTTCCTCTTTATTTCTCATGTACCTCGCATGTGCATTTTGGTCTAGTTGTACCGTTACCATGATTAAAGCTTTATTCTTATCCATTATGCTGTAAAACCATCTTTCAACTTTTTTAATTGTTCAATCAGATTTTACGGAGCTGATATGTCGGATTGATTAACTCTGTTGTTGATTCTTTATTCTATGCTTGCCTTTTATGTCTTTCTTACCTGTCTTTGTGGTGTTGCTTCATATGCATTTTTGAAAGGGTTACATTCTCAATCTGGAATGGTTAACTTTAAAATCTGCAGTTAATGTCTCTTTGCTTATATATGGTTGCAGTTTCCCTGCCTTTACTTTTTCAAGGAAAATGTAACTTGATATATTTTTTATTGTTTTTTTTTTTATAATTTAACCATGTGTATTTTGATCTGCATCACCAATGGAGAATGCAGGTCTAGTAGTCACTTTGTACATACATCCATCACCCTTAGGGAGAACCTTCTTATTTGTTTTCTATAACCCAAAATTATGTTTATGAATTATATGAACCAATGTTATTCAAAATTGGCACAGTGGTTGTGTACATACTGAAAATGTGCAAGTTCTATTAGGACTATTCTAGAATAAATGTATGGGAGTGGGGGTTGGGGGGCATGAGGCACTTCTTATTTGACCCCACCATGCATATAATTTTAATTGATTATTTTCTTTCATTGTTAAGGCTAATTAAATGTATATTAATAATAGCAACTCTTGAAATGTTGACTTCAGGCCATTTTTGTCACTGGGGTATTCGTTATGAACAGTACCTACTTTTTAATGGCTGATAAAATCACATACAATGATGGGATATTGTATTGTTTACTAACAAAGATGCATGTCACTTTGAAAGTGAGTTAGAAAACTAGAGATTTGGATGAGTTCTATCTACTGCTCATATATAGCTATGACATTTTGCTTTCCATTGTTGAAGATAGGCATTTGTCTTATCTTCAGATGTAAAAACAAAGATATCTTTTCTTAAGGAGGTAGACCTAGGGTAAGGGACTCAACTCTACAAATCATTGGAACGTTTGTATTTAGCATTTTACATCAATTTCATGTAAGCATCAAATTACCTCCTTAAGATCTAAAGTATTAATTTGCAAATACAGCTTATTAGCTCAATGGAATGTTCGTTCTTGATTTTTGTTTAATATTTTGATCATTTACCAGTTACAAGTAAGAGACCTGAAAATTACCAGTAGGATCTGATTTAAGTTCGTGGCTTGTATTAATGATTCAGTCTGGAAGCTGAAAATATTTTTTTTTTTTTGCACTGACTGAAGACCTTCAGTGTTGCTTTTGGTGTTGGCTTAAATAAGCTGTCTAGTGGAAAATTTTCACATGGTGCTAATTTTGACATAATTCAGGGGTCTGTCTAAAAAAAAAAACAATTTTTTTTTTCCATTCAATTGAAGATTAACTCTGAGCTTAGGTACTTAGAGCACAACTGAGCAATTGTCAAAATTAGAATTGCCGTAATTTTTTTGCATACTTCTTTACCTCCAAATCGCCAAATTTTACACCCGCCAAATTAAACCGCTATACAGTATTTGAGATGCTTATTTGGAACTTCACAGCATTGGTTTGATGCAGTAGATGTCTGATAATGATTGTTGATTTTTATATTGTTAATTATTGAATACAACGTTGTTTATTTACAGGAGGCAAAGGAAGCAACAGGACACTTGCCACATGACAAGAGTGACAGTAATCAACAGGAAGTCAAACAGCCCACGTCGCCACCAGAATCGTCATTCATCAAACTAGCACCATCACGTAACAGATATACCATACTCAGGGATGAATTATAAAGGGACAGGTTTTGTTCTGATTGGTTCATGGTGCACTCTAAAATCATTGGGATTTTTTTTTTGTAACATTTAAAATTCTATTACATTACAACCATTTCGGCATTGAAAGTTTGCTGTCTCATGTCACCTTTGACCTTTCTTTTGTAAATTAGTGTTTTCTTTAATTGGAATTAGTCATTGTTTTGTATTTTACTTGAAGAAGTAAGTTTTTGAGGTTTGTTCATTTACATAAATTTAAACATAGCATGTTTTCATAGAAAATCACAAATATGTTGTAAAATTATGCTTGAGAACTAATTTTTTTTTTACTGTCAGGGAGATGTATTATTTGTGTGCACCATCGTTGATAGAAAACTGATAATTGTGCAAAAAAATTCTTGTATATTTCAAACAAAAATTTGGTTATATAACTACATTGTTAAAATAGTTCTTTTCTAGATACATAAGAAAAGGGTAGGTTTTAGTTTGAACAAAACCATTTGACTCGACTCACCATTTTGTCGTTAGGTAATTATTATATGATTTTAAATGGGTGCTCTAGTATACTAATAAAAATTAATGTGATAGACTTATAAAGCAATGTTTAGATTTTTAAACTACATGTATATGTACATTATAGGTGCATTTTATTGTTTGGGTTGCAATCTGTATGTATATTCAAGTGTAATCCTAAATGTGTGCATAAAAGTGACACCTGCAATCAAGTTAAATATTGTTATTTGTATATGATTATGGTAGCTTTAGAAAATGTATTAAAAGGGTATTTCCCATGAAAAATGTCCATCTATTTTAATACTGTTGTAACTAGAATATATATTTAGATTGGTGCATTATTGAAATATAACACCCTTGTTTCTTATAGTTCATTCTATTTTGTTAATTTTTTTAATTTAAAAAAAACATCATTTCAATAAACTTAAGTAAAATATTATCAGCTTTGCTTCAGGTTAAGAACATAACCAGTCGAAACTACTCTGCCATTTCCGCTACACTAAAAAATAACCTTGGCTGCAGAAAGGAGAATTTCTTCTTGAAAAATTGGTCAGAATATTAGTCATACTTGACTTAAAGTAGTTCTATCCACCAGATGGTGCTAAAAAAATGGTTAGATATCACTAGTAATAAATAACAACTCGGTCAAGAATTTTGGCTCTAGACGAGGAGCCAGGAAAAAGTAATGGTAAAAATTCCAACCAGTAAAACTTTAATTTAAAAATCAGATCGGTCAAATTCAGGACAGATTCTTCCTGCTAGTGCATCCAAGGTTTTTATTTTGTGGAACTAGAAAGGCTGAGGATTGGAACACTTGAACTTGAAGCTTCATCAGAATGGGGTCAGGAGTTATCTCCCTTGACTCTGTTTTCTGTGAGCAGTGGTGGTGGATAGTATTTTTAGATATTAATAATAACTTTGTCAGATGAACAGTGAGTAAACCAATCTTTTTACATAGAAATGTTCTATTATATATAAGGATGTTGATTGGAAACATTACATAACTTTCTGTCAAGACAGAGTTAATTTTGACAAATGGTAT
The DNA here is from genome assembly GCA_037379345.1 of Perna viridis. Classification (NCBI taxonomy): domain Eukaryota; kingdom Metazoa; phylum Mollusca; class Bivalvia; order Mytilida; family Mytilidae; genus Perna; species Perna viridis. Next base: position 28,041,710 of record CM074523.1, read on the forward strand.
ATTTGTTTTATGGCAGAATTATTTATTTACGATTATTGTGTCTATCAAAGTTAATATTTTTTTGTTATTTGTTCAATTGGAAATTTAAAATTGTATAAATGTCAAGTGCTGTGTGGAAGGTTATTCTGAAGTATACATGTACATGTATAGATTTGTTACTTGAAAGATAGAAATGCAGTCATTTATCCGTGAAAAAAGCTTTTTATGTTAGTTAAATGTGCTTATTCAGTATACGAATGTCATCAAATTTATAAATTGTATGAATAAATACTGTTATTTGTTTGAATATGAGAAAGGATATCAATTTTATTTTAAGACGGCTTATCTCCCTTTTCATGTAGTTTTGAATGAATTATTTCTGCATTCCTTATGTATATCATTTATATGCCAGGTTGTAAACTCACAAGTTAAAAACAAATTACTCCTAAATCAAGTTATAATAGATTTCTGTGTTATACCTTAGTACATGTACTCAGAATCCATCTTTTTTAATGTGCAAAGATTTATACTTGAGGAGGTAGACTTAGGGTAAGGGACACAACTCTTAAAAATCATTGGAACGTTTATATGCAGCATTTTACATCCCTATTAAGTAAGCATCTAATTAACTTGGATTGATTTTATTCTTCATCAAACAAAAGCTTGAGAGGCTTTGGTGAAGTTGAATATGATACAAACATCACTGATTTCAAGAGTTATGTCCCTTACCCTAGATCTACCCCTTTAATGGTTTTCTTTTTGGTGAAATGCAATTTTTCTCAACTATTTATTGTTCTGAAACTTTATAACTGTTAAGTAAATAATTTAGACATCTATGAAAAGTAAAGAAAAATATCCAGAAAAAGTGCATTATTTCAGTTATTTCTGTGGTAATTTGGAACAAATTTTCCATGTCTGGTCCCTGGATTACATTCGTTTGATTTCCGCTAAAATCTTGGTACCCTTGATTACTCTATTTTAATTTATTTGACATATTTCTTAATTTGTGTATTAAAGCAGAAGTCACTACTCTGTTACTATATAACACAGCCTAGTCTATAGAGACCATGTATACATGCTGGATGGAAGTGATTTTATATCTTTGAACGATGTTTATGATTTTTTATGATGTGAATGTGACATGTCTGACATGTGTGTAATTTGTTTTTGAAATAAAATTGATTTTAAAATGTGTCATATGTGTCTTTAATATTTTCATTATCGTTAGCCCCCATTAGGTGGGGTTAAATAGGTATCACCCTGTCTGTCGGAACTACTTTCTTAGCAGCTTGCTTCATTGTTACGAAACTTTGTGTGGTGTTATATAAAACTTTGTGTGGTGTTATATAACCGTACTGTAGAAATGATGGCAGTTGAACTTAGACATTTTTCAGCAAAACTTGGTCTCATGAATGCATTGTCTGCAACTGCTCCGCAACAACTTGGTCTCATGAATGCATTGTCTGCAACTGCTCCTCAACAACTTGCAGGATTGTTATGAAACTTAATGAAACATTAGAATACCATATTGGGATGTGCATATTGTCAGATATTTATGTTATGTTGTAGAAATGATAACTCTTGGAACTTGGTCTAATGAATTATCCACAACTCCAACAGGATTGTTATGATACACGATCGAATGTAAGGTTACCATATGGAGAAGCTGGAGATGTGCATAATGTTGAGAAATTGTCATTCTCTGTCATTGTGTTGTCAACAAAAAACAGTACCGATTGCTGTTTGGAGTTGGGTGTATTAGAAATGGCAGCAAATTGTGTGTCAAATTTTAAGTGTAGCCTATCCACCACAAAAAAATTGTGTCCAATATGAATTGTATGTCCACAATGGTCCACATATGTACAGGGTTCAACAGGCTGAGGGTTTGTAGGGTGTGTATTAATCCCACTAGTGGCAATGTCTAGTCCGTGTACAATGCTTCAACCTTATGTCATAATACTTCGGTAAGCTTTTTTTATTTGTATTTATCCTACTACCATCAACAGGCAAAATTTGGGGGCAAATAGCTGGACTTAATCTAGCCATCAAAGAAGTTTTGGTAAATTATAATTGAAAAATTGCAATATTGACATTTTTGTCTAATTAATCTATTACAAAAACTTCTCCCTGATAAAGACAAATGGGACAAGTGGGCACAAACAAGGAGACGTTTTTGCTCATTTCTCCATCTAGATCATGCCCTGATATAGAAATCAAAGTCCATTTATCTGTCCATTAAATATTTTCTTATTTTATTGCCATTATTCAAGTTGTTTGATCACTCTTCATTCTGACCAAATCTTATTCAGTATCCAACATTTCAGCTTTAATTCAAGGTCAGATTTAGCTCCAGCTTGAATGTTGTTTTCGTGTTTAATCTGTTTAGGTTGGACCTGTACGGGTATTTCAAGCTGCTATCAGAGATGTGTTTTATTGTTTAGGCTAGGGAGCTTTACTACTAGTTTGTAATTTTTCTGGTTTCAGAGTTGCATGTAAGACTTCATACACTGAGAAAATTGCATAGGGGTATTGCATGGGGTATATTACGAAATGAAGTGACACATTCATGGTAACCCAAGAATTTTGAAGTCCCTTGATAGATCATCTGAATGAAAGTCGCCCGGAAACTCGTAAAATGCTGGCTACTGCGGCTAGTATGTTGAGTTATTATTATTATAGTTGCGTATGGATAATTCTTTTTAACTATCATTCCTGAAGTAAGTTTTTACCAGTATCTGCTGCGTCAGTATATACTACTACTTACAAGGGTTGATCATGAAGCAAAATGGAAATTTTTTTCCACGCGGGGTATTTCTCCTCGTCATTTATCACCGGAATGTAGTTAGACGACACTAGACTTCTGTCTGTAACACTTTTATAAACTCTACAAACAGCATCCTACAGTTAATTTTACATAAATTTTCTATCAAAAAATGTTTAAAATGTCATACAAATATAGGTGGAAAAATCTAATGCTAATTAGTAGAAAATATAGGTCCTTATATCTTATTGTTCGTCGAATCACTGGCCTAAATAATAATAATAATAGTATTGTTTCCTGCTACCAGCAAAAATAGGGTACGTAAAAACATTATTGGGGAATTGAACAATCTAGACTTCAACATTGCTTGATATAATATGGCCATAAATTGTTTAGGAATGGTAGGGTAGCAGCATAGGTTATATATTTTATATGGTAGCAGGAAATAGACATTATTTTGTTTCACTGGCCTAATCGTTCCCAAGCGGAATGAGTGTTTGATAGTCGAACTTTATATCGAGAACTAATATGATGATGACGGTGATGATGACGATGATGATGATGAAGATGATGAAGGAGCCTTAGTCAACAGTGAGTTTTATAGCATTGATTTTCCCGTAAGACCCCGAGAACAATTAAATATTAGTGAAATAGAAGAACCCCTTATCTGAACGTGTTTTTTTTATTGTGCTATACATGTATTTTCAATATTTCAATAAATAAACCTAGATACTGACGTTAAAACAGACAGAAATGATACTTGTCGGGCTTGAGAATCGGATATTGAAGCCTGTGAAGGAATAGGACTTCGGCCAAAGCAGGGACATATGATATGCAGTTCGAATTATACGTCCATGGCCAAAGATACTTAGGGAAAATCATTTAAATTTATTCTGAAGGGTGTCTAACAGTTTCAGTCGAGCCAGTATATCAAACAAATTTAATTTCATATGCTATACGGCTATATAGCAAGGATATTTTTTAAATAGTAGCTAGTCTACTTTAAAAATCATTGGCTTTAGAATATTTATTTTCATCATAATAGCTGTATTCGCGGTAGAATATGGAGGTCAGATTTTTTTCTATTTTGTAGGTAGTGGATCAGCGGAGGACGGAATATTTATTTCCAATTTTTTCCAGGAATCACATGGGCGCCCCCTTATATATTTTAAAAGTTTTTAGGTTTTATACAATTAGTTGTACAAAACCGGGGACTTTGTATTGCTTAAATATGAACTCGCTGACAAAACCAACCATGATAACCATTGATCATAAATGCCCTAATTAAATCATTTCAATTTCCTTACATATATGCGAATGATACAAAGTACATAACATGAAAATGAAATTAATGTTTTAAGTTCAGTTTTCACATTCCAGCATAACTGAGAGGGACACACCCATTTTGACATTCTGTACAAGAAGGGGACGATCGATAGAAGTGGGCGTCGATGCCTTGGTCCGATTTAGTTGTCAAAATAAGCCATTGTCGGTCATTATAAAGAACAGCCTTTTTAGATGTACATCAGAATATAATCAAAACATGATAATCTACAGAAAATACTTATAACTAAGAGTAAAATACATCATTTTCTTTTGTGATTTTGAAAAATAACCCGTTGGCGCCTCTACACAAAGCCATTTAGTTCCCTGTGATTTTATCAACTTAGTAGACAGTAACACGCGCCCCTCTACGCCTAGCTGTCAATCAAATTTTAAATACCACGCCAACGACCGATTCACGAGTCAGTGCGCTTACAGCTAATTGCGCGTTATAAAACAGTTCTTAGGAATAGACCATCAAATTACCTTTTTAATATCATATTAAAAACCGAACCATTTTTTTTAATGAATAAACAATACTATTTTACCAATTTTTACTTCTAAATGTCATAAAATACGTAACTTTATCATAGTCACAAATTCAAAATTCATCCGAGCTGGAAGGCAGCCACGACGAGAGAACAAGGCTTTCCGTACACAGCCCATTTTTGTTTTGAAAATTGTGTGTATTATTTATTAAAAATAGGGGATTACCGATAAATGACGGCGACAACTCCAAAGAAAAACAATCAGGAATATGTTGTACCTGGTGGCACAACACAGGTATGTAAATAAACATTAAATAATCAAAATTTATTCGAAATGTCGGCAAAAAAATCGTTCGCGATGGCCATTGTGATTCACACCCCTAATCTATGACCCCGCCTCGTTTCAGGAAACACAGCCGTCCCCATTAGCCCTCTTAGCAGCAACGTGCAGTAAAATAGGGGCACCGCCACACAACCAAGAGGAGGGGCAAACACAGAATGGTACACCACAACAAGTCCGAGTTATTGGGACAAATGGAAGTGGGAGTGGCGATGTTGTTGTTCCTAACTGGGTGCAACTTCCGAGTGGGGCCGTTGTCGATTCTTCGGGTAAACAAACTATTGGAATTCCCCTTTCTTCACTGGGCGGAGGCCAAATAATTCAACAACAAGTTAATTCTACTTCTCAGCCACAAATTATTGCTACTGCAGGCCCTGGTGGCAATCTTACGTACAATGTTGTCCAACCATTTCAAACGATCAACGTTGAAGGACAGGAAGCGATCATTATTCCATCATCGATGGCTTCTGGGAACGGTGGACAGATAATTGGAGCAAACCAGCCACAGCAGCAACAACAACAGACACTTTTTGCTACACCTTCAGGTCAGATAATTCGTGCGGCTGCATCAGGTATAGCTGCAGCTACCAGCAATGTCATCCCCAACCTTGGGACCGTTGTCAACCTTGGAGGAAATATGGTGAACTTGGGTAATGTACAAGGAATGCAACAAGCTAGACCCAACATTCTTCAAGCTTTACAGTCAGTACAGCCTCAGAATCAAATTCAAATGGCTAACATGTCTAACTTCATTCAGATTCCTATGTCAACTGCAAATGGTCAAACAATTATGCAGACTGTACAGATACCTGTGCAGGGTACTGGTATACCAGCATCAGCTTTTCAGCCAGGACAGCAGTTTACAACAACTGATGGTGGACTGACAACAACTGCAGGGCAAACCCAGACAACTGTTACTTCCTCTGCAATTGCTGGTCAGACAGTCCAGGTTCAACAACAACCACAGTATATTGAAATACAAGCCAATCCAAACATTGGTAATCAGATCAAAGGTGAAGACTCTAACAGTAAACCCTCAACACCACAACAAACAGTTAATACACAGCAGACAAATCAGCAACAACCTCAGATACTACAACAAAACTCTGCTGGTCAGACCATATTGACTCCAGGACAGGCTATAACACCTAATATATTATCACATCTACCTACGCTAGTTTTGAATGCTGCTACTGGACAATTAATTCCAGTATCAAATACTGGAGGTCAAAGCTTTGTACTAGGATCAGGTGCTCAAACAAATGTGTCGGGAACTAATACTGTTTCAGTGGCTTCATCTCCACAACAAACAAACATGCAGGGCATTGTTGCTCCACAACAGTTTGCTACTCTGCAGATGCCAAACCAAACGGTAGGAGGTCTTCAAATTGCTGGTCAAAACCAAGTTATAAATCCCTGGCTTTCTGCTATCAACATGGCTAATATCCGTCCTCAAGGTGTTCAAACCATCTCAGTACCTAATTTACAAACACTACAAAATGTACAGGGATTACAAAACATACAAAATAGTGGGTTACAGGGTTTCCAATTGACTCCTCAAGGTCAGTTGATTGCTACAGGTAACAACATTCCTCAGGGACTTGGAACTGTTACTTTAACTCCGCAAGGAACATTAACAGTAGCTACCCAAAGCAACCAACAGCAAACCAGTCCACAATCCTTTCCTGCTACTGTTACAAATATCAATTTACAACAAGGGACCCAGGCAGTAAATGCAGCTCAATTACAAAATGTTCTGAGTAAGTACATGTAAACTTTATCCAATGGATGGCTCTTCTTTTTATGCACATTTATCTGCAAATAAGATGATGCAGTTTGTCATTTTCATGTATATTATTCCAGTAAGAAAAATTTGTACATTTACATATGTTATTTTAAAGATATTATAATGTTATTTTTACTTCTATATTCTCCAAAGTAATCTTATTATGTACATTACTCCACAAAACCATGAAAAACCTTAAAAACTTCTTAGCTGAAATCAGGATATGTACTATATTGACACTACAAAAATTTGGTAGGATGTTTTGAGATTTTAACCAAAACGATTTCACAGTTTTCTAGAAAAACAGTGGAAGCCTATATCCTACTGGTGCGCCTGGTCCATGCTTCCAGTCTTCAGTGGTGATTGGGTTACTCATTTACTTTTGTGTCTTTATTTCATGTTCTTTGTTGTGTGTCTTTTTTTGCAGTCTAGTCTCCATCCATGGATTACTGCTCAAATCTTGGTTCCCTTGGTTACACTTTGAAATTATCATACTTTATAATATGATCCCCATGAGTCACAGAGTCTGGATTGAACTTGATTTGCTCATTCTTTAGTTACATTTTCTTTTTCTTGCCTTGATCATTATATGCGAAGTCATACTAATATACATGCTGATACATGGATGAGATTGGAAGAATTAATTAGAGTTATTCCCCTTTGCCCACCATTTTTATTTATTTACTACAACGTACATGTATGTATTATTTGTAGGTCAGCAAACCACTCTACAACAGGACCCCAATGATCCCAACAAATGGCAGATAGTTCCTGCCTCCCAACCAAACCAGATAACATCCATCAGTCCACAGTTTAAGGCAGAATCTATGGAACCGGGCACCCCTGGCAGGAGGTTACGAAGGGTAGCTTGTACATGTCCTAACTGTAAAGATAATGAGGGCAGGTAAGTCGGTTGATTGCATTTTAACATACCAGGTGTAAAGATTAGGAAATTATCGCTGTTAGCCCAGACTATATTTTTTTTGAAATATTTTGTATATATTCAACTAAATTTTACCCAAGCCGAAAATCTTATTAGCCATGGGCTAATATTTATCTCTGCATTCATGTAGCAGGGTTTTGAAATAGGGTATGGAAGTCTTGTCACATGACTCTGTTGTTTCATAAGAATGGATCCTAGTTTACCATTCAACGCAGGGAGATTCGTCATTAACATAGCATTGAGGTCAATATTAAAAGCAAAATATCTTTTTTGTGTAAAAAATACTGATACAAAATGACAAATATCTAGTTCTAAAAAATACAAATGTTAAGAAAATTATGAAATAGAAGATTTTGCATTGTGATGCAGTGTTTAGTTTTCCTGGAAGTAAACAATAAATAAACTAGAACAAGACTTACAAACCTTGCGTAATGATGAAAATCATTTAAGTTATATACATTGTACCAAAATACACACACCTTTTATTCTTAATGTTGGGTGATCTTTGTAACCAGGTTCACTTAGACATGTATTCTATGTGAAAACAGTCAGTTTAAATTGACAAGTGTATGTAAGTAAAAGATGTGAAGGAAGTGTTCATTAGACTACCCAAGCAATCATAAACAAATATAAATAAGTCAATTTCAGAAGTAACACACTTTCTGATTGAATCAAAAAATTGTGTTCATCAACTCATTATCATAGACCAAATTTTATTATGTGACTGTGACATCATCAACCTTTTTTTGAAGATTTAAAATTGAATTATAAGGAATGACTGTTATATTTTTTCTAGTCTATTGGAAATTACCTCAATGCCTGTGGTGCACACTGGAAAATAACATGGTAGGCAGGTTTATTTGTTTTACACCACTTGATTGAGGTTACATGTATTTCTTCATAGACTGAAAAAATATAACAGTTTTTCCTGAACTTCAATGAATATGGTGAATATGTCATAGAGACAACAACCCCCACCATGATACATGTACATACTAATATTTATAAAAGTGCTTTCAAACAGTAAGCTCTTAACAGACTCTCTTGAAAATGTAAAAATATTGAAAAATTAATCAAGGATTCTCTTGGACACAGCCATCTGTTCAGTCCTGCATAAAAAATGAAAATGTTTGAATAAATTGATATTTACCCAGTTATTTTTTTACTGTTTTGGAGAAGGGGGCCCAAGACCCAAGAAATTAGAGAAAAGAGGGTGAAAAGTGTGTAAGGAAATAATCTATGAACATGAGGTCAAGGATTTTTAAAAATTTTTTTTGGTCGTTTTATATTGACACATTGTTCAAGAAAATGGATGGCCTGACCAATGAGATCAAGGTTCTGAAATGATCCCTGAGTTATACCTAGACAATGCTAAAAATAGGACTGGGAAAAACAAAGATGTTTGATGTTACAAGACAACCACAGGACTGGTTGATGTAGGGAGATGTATGTTTATTCATGGTACATAGAGTAGGATTTTTACAATGTTACCAAATCCTTTCCTTTTATGCCCTGTGCTACAAGTAACAAATGATTAAAAATCACCCCTATAATGAATGGCTATATAATTACATGTACATGTAGCTGGATTATAGTTTTCCTTTCCTCGTTTGTCTACCCCGGACTTGAATTTTTATGAGCAACTCGGCAGGTGTTTCCAGAACAGCAGAGGACGCTTACCCTACTGGTGCACCTGGTCCATGCTCCCAGTTTTCAGTGGAGTACAAGTTGCTCATTTGCTTTTGTTACTTTGTATGTATGATTTTAGTTACTTTATGTTCTTTGTTGTGTATGTCTGTATTCCATGTCTGGTCTTTGTCCCTGGATTACATTCTTTTGATTACCGCTATAACCTTGGTTCCCTTGATTACTCTTACTAATGTTATAGAACTGGTGAGAACAAGAAGAAACAGCACATATGTCATATAGCAGGCTGTAATAAAGTCTATGGAAAAACTTCGCATCTCAGGGCACATTTAAGGTAAGATTTAAAGATGCTATTGTGAAATACGCTTCAATGAGCGTTAATTTTAATGCTTCCACTGGAATTGAGGGGAGTTTACAGTAAAGTACATGTCACTCATCATTTCAGTATAGCTTTCTGCTGAAGCTTACATGCTATGATATATAAAGTAGATAAATTATTTATCATGTAAAATTAGGCACAATAGACGATTTTCTTCTCAAGGGGGTGGGGGGGGGCTGGAATATTACATGTATGTTGATCTGCATTAGATTTAGTTACAATAATTTATTTGAAAAGCTACTTTGTTTAGTGAACAGATGGTATATTAAATCATAATTTTTTTTCTGTCAATAAATAAAAAAATTTTTCCCAAATTTGAAATTTTTTTTTTTTTTTTTTTTCAAAAATACTTTTACTTTTATGGCTCATCTTATCTAGATGTTGGAGTAGTTGTGGAGTCCATATTTTCCTCCATTGCATAGCATAGAGACTTCAACACTCATGTTAAATGTAGTAAAGCTGTCTCGAATACACATACTTGGGAAATACTAGTGATATATTTTATATCACAGATAATGCGTCATTGAGCAATGTTTAGCTATATTTAAACCTATCTATTCTTTATTAATGAGTTCGTGAATTGATATTGTCAAATTTTATAACTGCATAACATTATATGTACATGTGTCATGTTGTTAAATTTTGTAATAAAATATTCTTATTTTGTTTTACAATGTAGATGGCACACAGGAGAAAGGCCATTTGTATGCAATTGGTTGTTTTGTAACAAAAGATTCACAAGATCTGATGAATTACAGAGACATCGCAGAACACACACAGGTAAATTTTAATGAATAAAAAGTGGCAGTTGGTGAGTTTTAGTATCTCTTGGTTAATTTTTAGATTCAGTGTTTACACATTTTCATGGGCTTACAATGTTTTACATGCTTTGGCTTATAAATTTTTACTGCTATTGGTGAAATTAAAAATGTACAAACACGTGCTTGTCTTGCAAATTTCCCTGCATTAAAGCAACAATATATACACATAATGTACATTTATAATTCATGTACTATATTTTATAATTTTGTATAGTATAATTTATTTTCTGTACAATTCCTCACACAATGAGTAAATGTACATATTTGTATTATAAATCTGTTCAGGTAACAATTGTGCAGTAATACTGTCGAGAATATGTCTATGAGACACTTATGCAAATAAAACAAAAAATGACATTTGTAATATAAATTTCCACAATATATTTATTTTTTGTAATGTAAAGGAGGTAGACCTAGGGTAAGGGACATAACTTATGAAGTCAGTGATACGTTTGTATCGTATTCAATTTCATCAAAGCCTCTAAAGCTTTCGTTTGATGCAGAATAAAATGAATCCAAGTTAATTTGATGCTTACATGACATTGATGTAAAATGTTAAATACAAACGTTCTAATGATTTGTAAGGGTTGTGTCCCTTACCCTAGGTCTACATTTTTTAAGTGACAATGTGTATTTACAGGAGAGAAGAGGTTTGAGTGTAAAGAATGCCACAAGAGATTTATGAGAAGTGACCATCTATCTAAACACAGGAAGACCCACAACAACAATAGAGGTGGTAAAGCACAGCCTACAGATCAAGGTACAGCTTACATTCAGTTGTTCATCATTTCTTTGTTATCGAGTGTATTTCTCTTTTTTTCAAATCCTTTAAAGATTCTTAATTTTCTATGTATGTATTTCCTATTTGCCTATATTTTTGCCCTATGTTTCCTTGTACATGTAAAGTATCCTACATTATAAAAGTGTATAACACAAGCATATACATGAACAAAATTGTAATAAAAGCATTTCTAAGTAACTAAATAATTATGGAGTCTGTGATGATTTTTTTCCCCCAGGTTTTACCGTTATTGTTCTTTTTTTTTATGTATATTTACTTCTTATTTTGCCAATTGCCATTTTGTTTGTTGACCTCATAAAATCTTCTCTATAGAGTTCTCTCATGTATGCAGAATAATGACAGTTTTGAAATCAAAACAAAATATCACAGTAAGCCAGGCTTACATGTATGAATTAATTTGCAGCTGAATGATAAACCAACCATCTTCAGTCAATCACAATACATTTTAAATTTTGAGAAAAAAACTTGATTAACTGGCTGAATAATTTGAAGTTTGAACATTAAAATCAAATCAACTTCATCATGGAATATTGTTTACAGTGTATGATGTATTTCATTATACATGTACATCTCTTTTAACAAAAGGATGTAAATGGATCAATATGTTAATGTCACAGCTAACCTATAATAGACAGGTTCAGCGCCCCATCCTTCAAAAGAACGTAAAAATGAAACTTCATTCTTAAATGTCCTTTTTATTAAGATATCTGATTCATTGAAATTTTACAGTTGAACCACTGGATGACAATGGTTTTTATTTATAATATATCCTTATAAAATGCAATCTTTTCCATGATTGTGCCTCTCAGTCCTATTTTTCTTGCCAGATCATTGTGTTGATCCTTTTTTGTTTATACATTACAGTGGAAAGTCAAGAACAAGAGGATGTGGAGGATGTTGAGGTGATAGAGACTGACACAGGTCTCGAGGAGGGAGAGAGTGTTCTGGTTCACAGTGATGATGGACCTGTCACAGTCACATACGTACAACAGCAGGCAGGCTGACATAGCAATAAATTGCTGACCACATTGAATAGCTGTTGTTATAGTAACAGTAATGACTTTGTCGCTGACACACTATTCTGTTGTTGTCATGGAAACAGAATGCTTGGGTTGTTCTTTGAGAACACGGTAATCTTGCTACATTGACCACAAGATGAGACAGACCAAGAGCTAAAAGTATTGCTACATGTACATTTTAATCCATTTCAGGATCAGATGCTTCAAACTGAACATTATACAGACATGTGTTGTAAATTTTGATTTTACAACTAAAATTTATAGTATAATGTGTACTAATAACTGCATTGTTTATATTCATGGCACTTTTGCAGTCTTTCGTAAGGTTCGTTGGACCATCAGATATCACTGGTAAAAATGTGGCGGGACTTGTAAAAAAATCTGGAATGCCAGACCGAAATTCCAGAAAAATACCTTTGGAAAGACTGCTTTTCCTGGGACGTTCTTATGTGTTCATGCATCTGATATTAAATGTACATGTATTATTGTACATCTCATATCTGCTGGTCAGATTTATTGAAAGCTAATCATGAATAAATCCATACTGATTAAGTTTATTTATATTTAGATTCTGGCCCTGTATGTATGTTTTGCTCTTTTAGTTACTGCTAATTGATAAGACTAGGATATATGAACAATAGTTTACAAATGTTTATATTAAACATGTATCTATGCCATTCACCAAACTTTTTATTTTATTTTGAAAAGTCTACAATTCTGACATTAAAGTACAGTACAAGTTTTTTTCTAATTCATGTAATTTCACAGTAAAACTGTTCCAGTATCTATTTTTGTTACTTCGCGCTAGTTGGTGTTACATGGACGTGGAAGACCATCTTAATTGTTTATTATATAACTACATACAAAATCTGACACAAAAATAATGTGCTAGATAGTAAAGGATGTCTATGGTTGAATTTTCTATCCTGGTAGTTTTGGTCATACATGTAGATACAAAAGGTATTCATTAAATGGCCAAGGATTGAATTTAAGAAATTTTTCTACTAGCTAAATTCAGCAAGTATTAACAATTTACGCTTGCGAAATCCTAGGTTTTTTTTTGGTTATTTCTGGATTTTAGGCACAAAAAAAAAACGAGTATGTGTGTTTACAGTCATTTTATCGCCGCTACCCTAACTTTTTTATTGACAATTTTCTGAAATTTTGGAAATTCCCGGTTTATCTGTCACCGGTACCGGTATTTATCATATTAAACAACAATGGCGCCCTCCAGTGCCAGCACTGTCAACAATTTAAAAAGAAAACTAGCTGATAGACAAGCATGTGCACTATTACAATGTCGTCTGTTTTTCTCATGAAACATTAGTCAAGAAACCTCAATTGAATCCCCCTTCCCCCCCTCCCAAAAAAAAAAAAATTAACCTACCAACCCTTTTTTTTTTCAGCATGTGACAGTAAACACACACTTTTTTTGTTTTGTTTTTTTTTTGCCTTACCTATAATACATATAGAATTCCACAAGCAAATTTTAGCTAGTGGAAATAATTTCTACATGCAAAATTGAATTATAACTTCATTAAACAAGTATTTTCCCTAAAATTCAATATCTGAATTGAACATATTTTTTTCAGTTTCACTTGCAAAAAAAATCCAACAGTTTACAATATACTAAATACTTTAATTTTTGTCATCTGGATATAAACCTAATTTGAATAGTTCATTTGATGTCTTTATTTCTTTCTTTGTACAAATTTTGAAATATTTGAAATATTTCATTTTCAGCCATATAAGTCGTCATGGTGACCATCTGTGAATCACTTCATAGAAATGTTGTAACTGTTGTTAACAACTTTGTTACTGATTATTGTTAAACATTTTAAAATTTTTATTAAAATATAAAAAAATATCTTTCTTTTTAATAACAAATAAGCTCTAATGTTCAGGGCATACTGCATCAAAAAAAAACATGCATCCACCAAGAAGTCACTTCTGTCAAATCCTCAAAAAAATTGTTAACTAGCTAAAAAAGGACCTCAAAATTTTGTCTGTCATGTTGAGTGAAATTATGAGAGTTATTCCCAGTTGAACTTAGAAAATCTTGCTTATTATTATTATTATCGGTACAACAATTTAAGTGATTTCATGCCTTTATAACTTTCTAAACATTCATAGATCTGGTGGATCACAGTTCTTGTAAATGGATATCAACTGTCATATTTAGTTCGGGCAGTTCCATTTAAATCTACATGGGGATGCTGATTTTTTTATTTTCTTTTGGGGGAGGGGTGAAATATTCATCTCTAAAATTCAATATACCTGGGGGTTTGGAGATTTTGGTGCTCTGATGTCACAAAATGTAGCACTACACATGCGTTTTTCAACAGATTGATCATTTCCCTGATATTTTATTTTTCTGGTGGTGGGGGTATATAAAGGATCTATGTTGGCAACATTTTTTTATATTGGTTGGTGTGTGTGTGTGTGGGGGGTTTTTTACAAGTTGCTTCCCCCTCCCCATGTAAATTTAAAAGGAACAGCCCTTAATATTTCGTTAGGATTTAGAAATTTATACCCCTGCTTAAGGAGGTAGACGTAGGGTAAGGGACACAACTCATGAAATCACTGATATGCTTGTATCATATTCAATTTCACCAAAGCCTCTCAAGCTTTCGTTTGAAGCAGAATAAAATGAATCCAAGTTAATTAGATGCTTACATAAGATTGAAGTAAAATGCTGCATACTAACATTCCAGTGATTTTTAAGAGTTGTGTCCATTACCCTAGGTCTACATCCTTAAAGTGATGAGGCTGTTCCGTCTTTCTTTCCTTCCTTTTTACCTGCGCCACCAGCAGTAAAAGCAGGTCTTTTAGCCACTTGACTTTGACTTGTCTTAAAAAGAATTACAGCAACAGCATTAGCTATCTCCTCGTACAGTTTTTGAACTACATCTAAAATATTTTACAGGATATTTCTACACATGATGAAGGTGTGCAGGGCCAAAGGATTTTGATTTTCGTAAAATATTACGGAAATTGGTGGTAGTTACACTTAGTCATTTTACTCAGAAATATATGGATCATGGCATGTCCGGCTAACTCCTCGTTGGTTTTGAACTACATCATGTAAGGGTTTTTTGCCATTGAAATGCAAAAAAAATTACGTTTATAGCAGTTTTCAGCCAATATCTTAAAAAGACTATAATAGATAGAATGAAACTTCCTTCCTACTGATGTCATAATCCTTATTATAAGTCCTACAAAACTCTTCTTGGAGTCAAAATTGTTGGATAACTTCTTGTAAGAGTTATTGCCATTGCTTTTGTCATAACTTGGCTTTCGTTGTCATCTGCCTTTCGTCATGATTTTTAAAAAAAAGAACATGGTTGTCATGGCTAAAAAAAGAACATAGGGTTCTGACCATATATTTGACTTGTACCTTTGCAACTGTAACAAATGGAATAAATCTGAGACTACTAAGGCCCTTCTAACTAACTTAATATCAAGTTGATTGAGTTGCAGATTCATGAGTTATTGTCCATTTTATGCAATTTTTACAGATTTGTTCCATTTTTCTTTTTTTTGTAATTTTCTTTTTAAAAAAAATTTAGCAACTTGCATGACAGTTCCAACTGTAAAAATGTTTCTGCATGATGAGATCTATCAGTGGTCAAATTTTCATTCTAATCCGTTAAGCCATGATGGAGTTATTACCCATTTTCATCATTTTTGCTATTTTTAATGTTTTTTCTTGACACTTCTTGACCACTTGAAACCAAACTTGATATGAATGCTCCTTGGGTAATCCTGCATAGAACTGATGTGGGAATTTTTGATCCGTCAAAAAAATGGCCACCATTACTAAAAAAAGAACAAAGAGGTCGGACAGTAGTTTTTTGCATATATCTCCAATACAGTTAGGTTTAGCTAAATTTTAACATGAATAAAAGTGTTCAGCATGACGAGATCTATCTATGGTCAAATTTTAGTTCTAATCTGTTAAGCCATGTTGGAGTTATTGCCCTTTTCAACATTTTTTTTCTATTTTTTATGTTATTTTTTCCATAAATCTTCTCTGACACTACTTGACCAATTGAAACCAAACTTAAAATGAATGTTTCATAGGGTAAATTGCATAGAACTGATGTGGGGATTTTTGATCTGTCGAAAAACATGGCAGTCGTTACTAAAAATAGAACATAGGGGTCAGACAGTAGTTTTTTGCATATATCTCCAAAACCGTTAGGTTTAGCCAAATTCTTTCAGTAGCTGAAATGATCCTTATTATTAGGTCTACAAAAGTAATCAAAAAAGTTGTCAGAGGAATCCTTGTAAGAATTATTGCCCTTGAAAGGAGAAAAAGGACTTTTTTTTTTACATTTTTCAGCCAATATCTTCAAAACTATGATAGAAAGAAAGAAACTTTCAATCACTGAAATGATCCTTATGATAAGTCCTACCAACGTCTTCTTAAGTCAAAGTAGTTGGTCAACTTCTTGTTAAATTGCCACTGAAAGTCGACATTTAACCATGTGAGCGATTCAGGCTCCTGGGAGCTTCTTTTTTTTTTTTTTTTTTTATCTCTGGTGAATTAGTCAAATGTATCAAGTGGTCAAAGTGTCAGTCTATCTGATTAGTGATTTCATGTCTGTCTGTCTTGGAGGTAGTTTATTAACTTCTGGTTACTTTTTCAAGTGTATAAAGTGGTCTTATCAGTCTGTCCGTCTGTTAGGACAGGTTTGGGTGTTCTTTTTTAAATATAAAATGCAGCAGTTAAATTTTACATATTTTGTGCTTGCAAGTACAGCATTTTTATTTTTGTTCTATTTTCAAGACTTATGTCTCCCCAGTGGCATAGAAGTATGTGTCGGATGAAATCTTAGTCTGCTTTCATCTCAATTGTTCCATGTTCATCTTGACTGTGTATATATCATCTTCCAGTACTATGTGCATGGGGATGTTTGAGATAATGACGTTTCATCATCATCAATGGATTCAGCTGAGGACCTACCACCAATATTTTTTTCGCCTTAAACTTCCAGAATGGATTTAGACTCTCATTGTCTACCAACCAGCCTGACTTCTTGAGTGTCCCAGAATGTATTTAGACCCTCTCTTTCTGATGACCACCCTGACCCTCTTTTTTTTTGGTGGAGTATAACCAGTTTGGATCATCATGATAAACTGATGATGTTCAAGTATCTTTTTTTTTAGAGTAAATCGGAAGTAATAATAGTTAGGTGAAAAAGCTTTTGCCTGCACTTAATTTTGCCAATATATATATATATATTTTAAATACATCCAGGAGAGGCATAAATGATGCTCTAAAACGCTATCTCCGCGGAGCTTCGCCCCCCTGGACCCCCTGCCGTAATTTTGCATACACTTCAATTTGGCCTCAGCTACGCGCCTGATAAATGCTTTTCAATGGCAAATCTAAAGGGTTTATGCTTTTTGATATAATAATTAACATTTCAATCATGTTAAAAAAACCGTGCTACTCACTAACTGTTACAGTCCGTGTCATCAATATTTCAGCTACTGGCCCGAACAGTCAATTTCAGTTCTGTTTTATAAGAATACAACTGAAATTCTCAGACTTTTCACTAACCAGAATTGATTTTTACAAGCCTCAGGCTTTGGGCTAATGACTAAAGGCATAGACTGAACTAACCGAGGAATGTCACTGTCTTTTTTTTTTTATCCATGTGCGTTATTCTATATGAATTACATACTGTGAAACTTGTCTAAACCCAACTCTTTCAAATTTAAAATTGGCTTGGTTAAGACTTGTATGGGTGGTTGGTTTTCTAAGGTTCCAAAATATACATTTACACTGATATAAA
This sequence comes from Perna viridis, assembly GCA_037379345.1. Classification (NCBI taxonomy): domain Eukaryota; kingdom Metazoa; phylum Mollusca; class Bivalvia; order Mytilida; family Mytilidae; genus Perna; species Perna viridis. Next base: position 28,059,802 of record CM074523.1, read on the forward strand.
GATCTCTAAAAAAAGTATTTGGTTTAGACAGGTTTCACGTACTGTATATGAAATATCTAAATTTTGTGCTGTGCCTTTAGTTTCAAATAAATTTTGTTTTAATAACTCCCTTAGACCACAAATTTTTAGCTTCTCTCAAATTAATTTTTTTTTCATCGGATTGTTCTGATGGGGCTAGGATAATTTGGCGATTAAAATTCAAAATCCGCCACAAAAAAAAATGCTTTTACTCTGTCACTCTGACTTTTTATATTGCCTTTGTAATCAGCCTGATATTTTGATATCTGTTAGTCAAGGTCACGATATCAATCAAGGGCAATATTCAAAGGGTCATTATTTTTTTTTTTTTGCAGTAATGATTTATTTATTATTTCCTTGAAGAAAGAAAAACCATAAATGACTAGCAGAAAAATTGTGTGGTATATTCTTTTGATTATGTTTTTGCAGCATTTGACCTTTCTCTGTGTTTATAGCAGCATCAATATTCATTGATAATATATATGATAAACATTTTTAATCAGCTCTGCTGACAAAAAAAAACCCCAAAAATCGACATAAAGTCAAGCTTACACCTTACTTTTATTTTCCTACTTTATAGGAAGCTTGGCACCTTACGTAGATATACATGATGAAAAATGGTTACTGTCAGGGAGACTACAAAGGGAGATAATCCAAATCAAGTATGGTCTCACTAACCACTTCTAACGTTTCCATTACTTTACATGTTAAAAAAGTAATTTTCAAAGTCTCACTGTGAATTCCCAGGACAAATGACATCTTAAAGTTGCATACCGTTGCGAAGCTTGGAAAGTAAGGCTTCCAAAATCATTATGCTAATGGTACGATGATAGTAGAAATTCTTCACAAAATATACTTGAATAAATAATACTGGAAATCCACATTTTTACCTGTTCTGCTAACTGACAGCATGGAGGCAAATTACTCACACATGTAAACAATATTCATACACTTTTGTAGTTAATTACATATATGAGTACACATTCTTAGCTTTATTTTGACTACTTTTAATCATATTACACGCAAATAATGCACTTACAATGCATATGTCTAGGTTCAGTGTGTTTTTGGTACTACATAGAGGGGGTGGGTGGCCATTTGACCCGGAAGTGGTTAGTGAGACCTATGTTTCATGTTTATAAATCGTTTCTAATGAACTCAAAGGATTTTGATGAAGCTTTATACGAAGGTTCTGCAACATGTTTAGATGTGCATGAAGTAATATAGTTACTGTCAGCAGACTCCAAGGGGAGATAATCCAACTTAAGTGTTGAAATGTTAACACCTCATATTAAAGCGCAACTCCTCCTACATCGCAGAAGTGATTTTGATGAAACTTTATGGAAAGGTAGGGCATCATATATAGATGTGCATGAAGGAATAAAGTTACAGTCTGGGAACTGCAAAGGGAAAAAGTTGAACTTACAGGTTACACATTCAACTGCATTTGAAGTGGGGGTGTTTATTTTTAGTTGGTGTGTGTTTTTCTATTATTATTTATGGTGTTTTATATAGAGTTTTTTTTATAATATTAAACGTATCAAAGTTTTTATATAAAGAAGAAATTTTCAGTTTTAGTTCATCTCTTAGTGTGTAGTATAGATCACACTCAAATAAGAAATGTTCTTCGTCTGCAATGTTGATATGGCATACGGGGCATATTCTACTACCGTTTGGAATATTGAGGTGTCTTCCTCTCTCAATCATAAGAGGATGAGACCTAATTCTTATTTTGGATATCATGGATCTCTCGGCCAATTTAGACAAATCATCTGCAGTGGTTGGTCCACATGGGGTAAAGGGGTTAGAACCGCTGCCTGCTTTTATTGTTTTTAAATTTTGTTAATATTTCTTTTTTCTAGTCAGGTATGTATCCCTGTATGATGTTCCTTGTACCAATTTTTAGACACAGACCATTTTAGTACTGGGGGGGAGGCGTGGTATTAAATAAAAAAAATAATAAAGCTTATTCCAGACTGCAGGGGTTAAACCATGAAGAGCGAGATCAAGTTTCACACTCCATTCAAGTTTGATACAGATTTCAATCTTGAATACAATTAGACATGTGTGACAGGAATAGAACTTGACTTAAACCAGCTATGTCCCTTTTTGACTTTTTATTCATCAATAAGCACAACCCCCCTAATCAATCCAAGCCTTCCTTTTGAGAGGGTGTTGCCACCTTGGGGTACAATTTATAAGATCCATTCATCTTAACTCAACTATAATCTGCAAAACAGGAAAAGGTTTGTTTCTGGTCCCTCAGACATAATCAGTTCCAGTTAAAACCCCTTAAAAATAAATCCCGGTGTCATATATTTCGACCCCGCAATTTATTAACTCCGGGGTCAAAATATCATATGCTATCTAAATCCCTGGGATAATATATCATTTTGAAATATTCACCTCCGGGGTTATTTTAAAATAACCTCATTATATTTTAAACCTTATAGAGGGGGTTAGTTTATCACCGAAAGGGGTTAAAATATTGTGGGTCTAACACAGCAGGAGGGTTGATTTTATTATATTTTAACCCCCTGCTGTGAAATTTTTACCCCCTTATGTTATATATTTCCCCTTCCGCGATAAATTAACCCCCGTTTGATGTTTTTATCCCCTTTTGTGAAAAAATTAATCGCTCCCCCAACGTTGGGATACTTTTGACCCCTTATGTTTAAATTATCTCCCTTACTGCAATATTTTAACCTTCCAGCTGTGATAAATTAACCCCCTGTTATAATATTTTAGCCCCCTTACTGATAACCCTCCCCCCCGTTATGATATTTTAGCCCACTGCTACGATACTTTTTAACCCCTCTGCTGTTAATTTATCACAGGATGGGTTGAAAACATCTAAACGGGGGTTTATTTGTCACAGAAGGGGAAATATCATAATAAGGTCGGGGTAAAATAAATAAAATTAACCCTCCTGCTGCAACAGATTACCCACCCACCCTATGACATTTTAGCCCCTTTGGTTGTATTCAACCTATAGTTGGGGTTAAAACTTCGCTACATTTTAACCAGGGTTCAATATTTTGCAGGGGTCAAAATATCATATGGCACCAGGTTTTCTATTGCGGTTTAGTTTCATGAAGATCTATACACTTATACTTAATTATTCAGATATGAAGTATCTAAGGACGACGACAATGATGAAAATTACGATACCATGATACCATTATACGACTGCAAATTTGTTTTAATCTATCTAGATCCACACCTTTAGAATCTTAGTATGTTTTTAGTTTGTTCACAACTGTAATTTGTATTTGTGAATCCTTTATTATAATATGGTGTCAATGGGGAGATCAACTGATTGATTGATTGATAGCACCTTATTATCGGTTTCATACTTTAATAGTATAGTATGTTGTTATTCTAGTTTAAGTGAAAGTAACCTACTTTAATAAGAACCTCTTTAGTAGGTACAAGCATGAAGACTAACAATGACCTCTTTAGTAGGTACAAGCAGGAAGACTAACAATGACCTCTTTAGTAGGTACAAGCATGAAGACTAACAATGACCTCTTTAGTAGGTACAAGCAGGCACACTAACAATGACCTCTTTAGTAGGTACAAGCAGGCACACTAACAATGACCTCTTTAGTAGGTACAAGCAGGAAGACTAACAATGACCTCTTTAGTAGGTACAAGCAGGCACACTAACAATGACCTCTATAGTAGGTACAAGCAGGCACACTAACAATGACCTCTTTAGTAGGTACAAGCATGAAGACTAACAATGACCTCTTTAGTAGGTACAAGCAGGCACACTAACAATGACCTCTTTAGTAGGTACAAGCAGGAAGACTAACAATGACCTCTTTAGTAGGTGGTACAAGCAGGAAGACTAACAATGACCTCTTTAGTAGGTACAAGCAGGCACACTAACAATGACCTCTATAGTAGGTACAAGCAGGCACACTAACAATGACCTCTTTAGTAGGTACAAGCAGGCACACTAACAATGACCTCTATAGTATATACAAGTATGAAGACATGAACATTATCATAACCAGATGGTACAGATGGATTGAACACATCTTAAAGAAAACATCAACAAGACCATAATAAAACAGCCCTTTTCTGGCAACTACAGTGAAAGCCAAGCACAGATAACGTGGCATTATACCATTGTGTTGGAAAATTAACCACTCATGGAAAAGCTTACAGAAAATGGCCAAAGACAGACAAAAGTAGCATGTCTTTGTTTTTGTCCCAACATCCATGATTTAATCATTCACTGGTTTCTGAAAGATAAGACAAAAAAATGTGTGTTTACTGCCAAATCCTGACAATAAAAAACGCTACTTTGTACAATAATTGATAATATGTTTACGGATCAAGGACAAAACTTCCAGACACTGAAGTCTTCTCAATAAAAAAGTTGGTGACAATCATACAGGGTATGTTGGGGTACAGTCAAACAAGAGTTGATCATGAACCATTGACTAATTACCCCTGTACATTACAACTAGACCCTGACAGCAAACAAAATGAGAGTTCCAAAAAAAAATTTTTTTAATTCTTTTTTACAGTCTGTATAATATTAAAATACAAATTACACCAAAAAAATTAACAGATTTTCTTGAATTAGAAGTTCATATCTGGATACTTTGAAAATTCAAGAGCAATAACTCTTCTCTTAAAATCAGGCTAATTATTGAGGAGTGCAATGACTTGATTTATCATGTTTTACAGTAGTTTTGAAAAGAAAGAAAATTTAATTGACACATCATCAAAATCGACATATTATTAAGTTATTATCACAGTGACTTTAGAACTTGAACTTGTTTTGCACTAAAATTACTTATAAAAAATAAGTAAATGTTGGTAAAATACTGTAATAAAATTTACAAGAAAGTAAAAAATAAAAAAAAAACAAAAAAAAAAACAATGTAAGCCCTAAAAAATGAAAACAAAATTGATGATTCAAATTTTTGTTTGTTCCCATGAACGAAATCCGACAACTGATGAATGATGAATAGCATTAACATGGAAACAAAATGGATTGCCTCCCTTAGAACTACAATGAAATACAATGTGCTTAAAAAAATTATTAAACTGTACCTCTCTTTGAACTTAATAATTAAGTGAAAGTTATTGTAAGAATCAGGCAAAATGCATGTCAAAGCCCCACTAATCTATAATTTCTCTATATGAAAAGACCATAATTTGATCTCTGCATCATTGGATTTTTTTTCCAAAATTTTTAAGAATATTAGAAAAATGAAATTTCTAACAGAATTATCTCCCTTTGAAATGTTCATTGTATGTGTATTTCAATGTGATTTTAATATCTGAACTTTTTTCTTTGATTCTGACACTGCAAATAGTCAAATTGCACTTGCAAAACAGTGGGTTTCCTTCATACCAAGTTTCAACTTCTGCCTGATTCTTATAGAGACTGACACTTAATACATGCATTACATAATTCTGAGAGATATAACTAGAAATACTTAAAAGCAATCTTAATAACAAAGTATCACTTCTTTAAATTAAATGAAGTTATGAAGTTAAATGTACATGTAATAGAAAAAAAACTGTGAGCAAACCTTACTAGGTGATATTCCCCACCCCTGCTTTCAGTTTCCTCCCCAGAAACCTTTTACTTGTAGGATACCCCATAAATGATTAAACCATTCAGATGAAAAAAAAATAGGAGATACAAAATGGTATCAAGTAATAAATAATCTGTAAAAGTAACATCAAGTTCCATTCAACTGTTTAAGAGGAGTTGCGGAATAAAAATCCACCTCCCCCCACCTTGCCTGACACATTTTGCATCAGGTTACCCAAAAAGTCATTCAGTTTGGAAAAAAACAAAATAAGTGGTGCACAATGGTATTGTGTAATAAAGAATTTGTGAAAGTTTCATCAAATTCCATACTAGGTTTCAGGGGAGATGTAGATTAGAAAAGGAAGGACGAACAAACACCTTGATCACTAAATACTATGTACATACTTGTATCTTCTGCTTTTCAAGTGGTAGAGTGTAAAAATATAAAATAAGATATGTGGACAGATGAACAGACAGACATACAGAAATATATGGTGATTCTTAATATTCACAAATGAACACTATTTATAAGTGTTAATAATTTCACTCTTCAACATGTATAATACATGTACATATGAAAAACCTTTGACAGCCACATTAAGTTCAACATACATTGTACATGTAAAAAAATCTCACTAGAGAGTCTCCATCTTTAAAAAAAAATTCCAAATAGTCTAGCCTTTCATACGAAATTCCATATAAGCCAAGCACATAAAAGAATATTCAATAAATTAGCAAAGTCTCTTTGAATATATCCAATATTAAAAATGTCCATGTTGACTGCATCCTTATGTTGAATTCATCTTGCATGCGCTGTATTGAAATGTTTCACATCTTTGAAGGAAATTAAGTTGTAGGTTTGTCATTAATCATAATAATATCCATACCGATCATAATAAATCATGCTGGCATTGTCCATAAGGAAAAATTCAAATTCATCAAGTGTTTAAAATCCACTTCCACAGAGCCTTGTCCTTCTGGATAAATTTATATTGTCCTAGTCCATCAGAAGTAAAGTTACAAATCATTCAACCGTTAAAATACATGTACATGTAATTCGAAATAGTTAGGACCTGTTAGTCAAAACAAAAAATAAAAATAAAAAAAAGAATACTAACTGGGTGTGTATATTACATGAAAATTCGAAATGGCCTTGCTTGTCATTTCACTTAAGATTTCCTATTAAATTATCCTTCATTTGATCTGTACTAATTTAATAAATTTTTTGTTTGTTTGGTTTTTTTTCTTTTTTTTAAAGAAAGTTATTTAAAAGAATACATACATGTGCATCATTACATGTACATGTATTCATAATGCATGTACAGGTAAGCAATAACTATTTGTTTATACCATTTGATGTTGTTCATGTAATATTTGTAAAACAATTATAAGAATTTCAATTTTTTGGGAAAAAAACACAAGTTAGAAAGATGAAAATGATAAATACAACTATATACAAAAACAATGAAGTTAACAGATTTTCACTGATGACACATCTAGATACATGTATTTGACAAACTTAATGAAGACCAACACTAATTTATAAAGAAATACATGTATAAAATAATTTCCAAGCAATCATTCATTATACTAAATAAACAAATTTTGTATAATTTTTAAAAGATTTTTAATCAAGATAATGATTATATTTATGTGAATAAAAAAGTAAAAAGTTCTGTTATTCAAGACAATTAAGTCAGTAAATTAAAACATGTTTGTGAAAAAAAATTTCTTACAAAAAAGAGAAAAATTTCTGATATTGTTATTAAAGATTTCCGATAAATTAAATCATTATAAATTAAACATATTTTATTTACCTTTAAATCAGAATTTGTTTATTTCAGTGTTGGTTCTCCATCAAAAGTCAATATACAGTAAATATCCTGACCACCTTATTGCAATCAACAACAGTGAGATGATGGGTCACTTTATCATAATGTACACACCATGGACGATTCAACCCATCATCTCCACTGACTACAACTTCATGTTTATCTCCATCCCTTGAAATTAGTAATAAATTATTGTTGACATTATCACACACAAAAAATATTCTGCTGTTCATCCATAGATATTCCATAAGGCAGTGACATTGTATTGCGATCCTTGAATGTGAAGATAACTCTGAGGTCAGAATCTAAGACAGTAACTGTGTTGTTGTTGTAACTAGGACAGGTATAACATATTCTGTTGCCATCTGTGTCTATATATGAATCATAACTAACAGTCTGGTCATCATGGAGTTTGTCTATTTTTTCTGTATCTATATTAATTTTTTGGATTCCTACCTGACGTACACAGAAGTATAAATGTCCATCACTATGTGTAATTCCCCAGACTGGACTCTTTATCTGAAGTGTTTTAATGATTTTACTCCTGTCTACATCTATGATGGAGATTGTTTTATGGCCAGGATTAGAAACAGCAACATGGTTCTCATTGATGACTGTTACATCCCTTGGTGGTCCTCCATTAAATCTGACTGATGATTTGTGTTGACCATCACTGTGTAGTATGTTTACTACACCATTGTGATAATCAGTCAACACCAGGAGTCCATTAGGCAGCGTACAACAACCAGTACACAAACCTTGACGTACTGTAAACTGTTGTTTAAGTGTCAGTTGTCTGGGGAATCTTGTCTTCACCTCTGCCTGACCTATGTTTGGTTTGTTTATGTCTATGGATGCTGTATTTTTTTCTTTTGATACTTTAATGTCACACAGAGTTTTTATTCCAAAAATTGTGTCGTCTGCTGTGATGTTTTCATTCATTTCTATGTTTGTATTATCCATGGCTCCTTTTTCAGATAATTTTTGTAAGATTTCTTCTGATTCTTGAACTTCTCTCTCCATTTGTTTTGTTGCAATGAATGTTTGGAAATTTGATGCATGTTTCTTAATGAGTTCCTCTTGTCCCAAAAATTCACCAAGTTTTCTTTTATTTGATTCCAGGATTTTTGTGGTGGCTTCGATTTCATTTACATTTTTATTTACAACTGACTCTAACTCTGATAGTGTTTTGTTTTCTAGTTTCTTAATATGATCAATAAGACTTTGGGTTCTTTTTTTCACCTCTGTTGATAGTTTTTCCTTCCTTTTATGTAGTTTTTCTGCATTATCTACCCTATCAATGATTGCATTTAAGACAGCTTGATGAGTTGTCATTATATTTATCCATACGTCTTCGAAAACTGCTGATAATTTTACATTGTGGATCACATCATCTATGTGTAAAGTTTCTTCACACTTTTTATGAGATTGCAACAAACACTTATGACAGATAGCAAAATCATGAGACCTACAGTAAAATTGATATTTTTGTTTGTGTTCTTCGCAGTCGAGTTGAATTTTATGGATAAAAGATGGTAATTTTAGGTAATCTTCATAAGATATGGTGCTGTGGTCCCTTGTTGTTTTTCGTACTCTGTGGTGCTCACTGCATGTTGAACAGAGGAGTTCCTCACATTGTGGACACCATACTTCAGGAGTGCTGGTCTTTTCTAATAACAGACAGATGCTGCAGCTTTCAGATGTCATAATTCTGTAATATAAACATTAATAAACTTTAATTAGATATTTTTTTATAGATTAAAACTCAAGGAGAAAACTGTCAAACGTCAGTTACACAGATTTGAGTTTTAATGACTTTCGAATGAGTTCAGACCATATAAAACTATATAATTCTACATTGTATATAAAAATCGTAAGTCTGAAAAAAAGTGTTGAAATTAACATAGTCAGTGTGTGTGAAAACTTTAAATTAATATTAACTTACAGACATGAACCATAGTCAGTGATTCAAGTTAGCGGCGGTCCCAGACCTGTCAGATTGACGCAGTCGGACTTGCAACGATGGATGCCTTCAAGTCTCACTAATTGGAGACAAGTGGTGACAAGAAAAGTAAAAAAATTAGGAAACGCGACAAGTACCAGTGAAATAGAAGTTCATTTCTTTTCATTAAAATGAGAAAAAACATTAGTATCGACAAAAGTATGACAGTTGAATAAAATATTTCAACAAGAAAAAAAATGGAAAGGTAAATAGATTGTTCAATTTTTTTTTCAATAGATAAAAGAACCAGGGACATTTTTTTTAATTAAAAAAATAATAAAAGAAACTAGATAAAGTGATGCCCCCACATTTAACCTTCATACAGCTATATCATAACTCCTTATTGTAAAAAGCACTTTGTCAGATGTGTTATTGTGTCTGTGAGACAAAAATGTTGCCCCCGCATGTGGTTTTGAGTAAAACTCAGCATAGCTGAACGAAACTTGAACTCAATCTGTAACTAATCATGACAGACTCACATACCAAAAACCAGTCAAATATCTTCAAGCATTTACAAAAAAAACCGAAAAACTATTATTTCAATACAATTTTTAAAGTGCAGGGCCTATTATTTAGGTAAAACTCAGCATAGAAGAATGAAACTTGTACTCGATTGTAACTAATCATGACAGAGTCACATACCAAAAAGCAGTTCATCTTTAAGGGTTTACAAAGAAAAAAGTTATTTCCATGAAATTTTAAAGTCCAGGGCCTATATATTTGGTAAAACTCAGCGTAGCAGAACGAAACTTTAACTCATTCTGTAACTAATCATGACAGACTCACATACAAAAAATCAGTTCAATATCTTCAAGGGTTTACAAAAAAAGTGTGGAAAACTGTTACTTTCATGGAACTTTTTAAGTTCAGGGCCCATAATTTTGGTAAAACTCAGCGTAGCGGAATGAAACTTAACTCGATCTGTAACTAATCATGAAAGACTCACATACAAAAAATCAGTTCAATATCTTCAAGGATTTTAAAAAAAAGTGCAGAAAACTTATGGGATGGACAGAATTACGGACGGACAGGGGTAAAACAATATGCCCCCAACTTATCGTTGCGGGGGCATAAAAAAAAGATAAATTGAATAAAGCAACAGTCTTTACCAAAGAGACTTCCAACTCGTCTGACCGAACCCAAATTTGACCCTTATTCCTACATAAATCAACAACTTCAAAAATTTGTCTGATCGACAACTGACCCAAAATTGACCTTTTTCTCTTAAGTCAAAAACTTCCAAAATTTCTGTCAACCATACAATATTTTTTATATAATGACCAAAAAAAAAACATAGTTTAAGAGTTAAAAGTTATTTCAAACAGGCATAATTAAAAAATTTGGCAAGATATTATTTGTATTGAACTAAATGCAAGCATGTTATCATGAGAAAAAACCAAAAAAAAAATGTTTGTATGAACAATTAAATTGCATTGCTATTTACAAGATGTTCCAAAGGTTGTTGCTTAACAACCAACTATTAATAAAGTCATACAGAAAATGTATTACCCTAATTCAATCCACGTGCCACATGGATACAGATGCCATATTACCTGTATGTAAGTACAATCTGTGTTCATTCACCTTGAGTTGACGAGTTATACACCTTCCTTGTATAAATGACCTTGCAAGTACAATCTGTGTTTATTCACCTTGAGTGGTTGAGTTTTACACCTTCCTTGTATCACTGACCTGGCAAAAATAGGAACACACACTGTCATATATTCTCTAAACTTTTTTTAAATAATAAGGCATATTTTTCATCTTAATTCAAGTTTTCATATTATCTCGTCAGATACTGATAGTATTTCGTTTTATTATAAGTATTGTTAATTTAGTTTTTCTATCAATAGAGAACAAATCCTTTTCCTTTAGTCTTACTCTGAGTATTGTTTTCTAAATGATTACCTTTTGTCACTTTTTTTTCAATTGTAATAAATACCATATTTTACATGTTTGCATATTTTTATCGACACATAAAATAAAATCTGATATATATATATAAACGTCTCAGAATGTGATGACTCTATTCGCTACACTGCTCCATCGGATCAGATTGATACATGGAAGATATATAAACGTATAGAAAGGTCTGAACCGCTGTGACATCTATGGCAACACTGCCTGCACAAAGTCCAGTGCCCTAAACCACTCGGCCAGCTAGGCTATACTGTCACAGCGGTACGTGTTTGAGTCCCGCCGAGGGAACAACGAATATATATATATATATTGAAAATTATTTCCTATTAAACATTAAATTACTAATATCACAAAATAATTTTTGATATCAAAAATTCATTTTTTTAATATTAGAAGTTCAATTTAAACATAAAAAATAAAAAAACTTCTTTTTAACATGAGAAATTGATTTTTTAACTGAAGAAAATGAATTTTTAATATTAAAAATCCAATTTCTAATATTAAAAAAATCGATTCCTAATATTAGAAAATGATTTAATATAAAAAAATTCTACAATCGTTTTTAATATTAAAAATCCAATTTCTAATATTAAAAAATCCATTTCTAATAGTAAAAAATGATCTTCAATACAAACAATTCTACAATAGTTTTAAATATTAAAAATCCATTTTCTAATATTCAAAAATGATTTTTTAAAATAAAAAAAATCATTTTCTAATATTAGAAATCCAATTTCTAATTTTAAAAAATCATTATCTAATATTCGAAAACCATTTTCCAATATTAGAATATAAATTTTTAATATTAAAAATCTAAATTTCATTATCACTCTGTCGCTTGTAGGCATTTTCAATATTAGAAATTGTATTTTTAATATTAAAAGTTGATTTTTTTCAATACTAGAAATTGAATTTTCAATATTAGAAAATGAATTAATTTTATTTAGAAACTGATTTTTAATAATATCAAAAACTCATTTTCTAATGTTAAAAATTCAATGAGATTCTAATATTGGAAAAGGATTTTTTCTACTAAAAATGATATCTTAATATAAAAAATTCATTTTCTGATATTAACAATTCAATTTATAATATTCACATTTCGATTTCTAATATTAAAAATTCAATTTCTGAACTTTTTATATGAAAAAAATTGTATTTTTGTCAACTTTGAGTTGCCATATATTTCTAATCTTTTTTTAAATTCTTTTCTTATTTTCATTCAAAATTAATTATTTGTAAGAAGTTGTATTTTCGACATCTTGTACTAATTTTTGTCCATGTCACTTTTTTTTCTTTTTTCTTGAAATCTTCTTGTCGCTTTTTCTTGACATCATGATGCCTCTTGTCGCTACTTATCACTACTTGTCGCTAATTAATAAGACCAAGTGTCAGCTTCAAAGTTGAGTTGTAGAACGCTTATACGATCAATTTCTGTATGGAATATTTTGTTAAAACTTGCAAAAAATGGTGTTGAGTCACGATGAGCTAGCTATTTTGTTTAAACTTAGTTTAAAGCTCCTTTGTTCAATTATAGAACGAAGTGTCACCTGTAAAGTCTGAAACGAACAAAAGTGAGCTGAAACAAAATCGATCGAATACGATTCAAAATAAACATAAAAAGGGGTCGACCATTTGATTTTGGTGGGTAAGGGACAAGAGGGGTATTTTTACCTCTAAATAAATATTAAACAAAGGATCAGCATAACTTCACTGGGCTAATATATGCAGGTATATTATTATGCAGTAGCGGATCCAGAGGGGTGCAGGGGATTTTCACTCCCTTTTATCGGGAAATATATCGTTTTCGTGTATAAAATTAACATAAAATAACAAACAATGTGCTAGCACCACCTTTCTTTTGAGGAATCTCGGCTGGCACTCCTCCTTTTCAAAGTGAAAAGACCACAGTAGAAAAACCCTGAACATTTTGGGCAACTATGGACACACCATTCAAACTTGATACAGCTTTGAATATTGATTACAAATAGATATTTGACACAAGACAAAATAAAACAAGAATCGTAATGGTCACTTTTTGGCCCCTTATTTATTCCTAAATGGTTGTTTCTTGAGCCAAGTAAAAATAAGGGGCCACAAAGGTACAAGAAACACGTATTTTGTATGATTTCTGAATAATAACCTCAGTAAAAGGGAATGCATTGCTTTGAAATTGCACCACAAGGTGTCACACCCCAAAAGGAATTTCAGTATGTATTGATTTTGGCAGTTTCCACTCAATTCAAGCCCTTTTTGTCACATGGCACCTTGTTATATAATTTCGAAGAGATTCATAAACTTTTACTGAATTCATTGTCCGGAAATACAGAAAATGTTTGTTTTGGGTCCTTTTTAGCCCATTATCCATAACTGTTCAAGTCTTAGCTCTCAAAATCATCAGACATTGAAATATCTCGGATAGCAAAATCATTGATAGACACATTCGTGTCTGATAAAACTAATTAAGCCAACTGCAACCAACTTGACAGAAATAATTAAAGGAAACATACATGTACTTCTGTACAAGTTGGTTGACAAATAAAGATGGTCAGTAGAAGCTATCTACTTCTGACTGACCTATTTGCAAAGAGCAACTCCCAATGATATGACCTCGTGATGTCAAATATTCCAGTTAAGCAATTTACATGCAGATTCTTAACAATTAGCCTTTTGTTGACTGAAAAATGTTTACTCCATAACTTCGTTTTTTACCTACAACTTAGATATTAGCCATGTAGGTATCTTAGGAAGTTGGTCCATAAAATTATGAGCTGATTTCACCTGGACCTCTAAAACATGGGTTTTGCTCATGTTTTTACTGCTTTCACTATTCAACGTCACTTTTTATGCCCCACTTCTTTTGTCATCCAAAATCCTTTCAAATAAATGAACAGAATGAAACTTATGACTTAATATGTAGCGCATAAAATTGGATCCAATTGTGGATAGGGGAGATTATGCCTGAAATGTTTGATTTCTTAATACCAGGACATTTTGATCCTTCAGTTATGTGGAGTTATGCCCCTATGAACTTGGTTATGTACATTACTGGAGCATTTTGAATATATCTTATAAAATAATATGGTTTTACATTTTTTATTTGAGAGAGATGAGTAAAAATTATCTCCTTTTGTTTTTGAAGATGTTCATTGCATATTACTCTATTAATTTAGGAAAATATGGAAATCAATCTAATCAAAACTAGATCTTGTAATTTGTCCACTACGTTCTCGCATTCAAATATCACAGCAGTGGGCTATAAAATAGCAGTAGGGGCTTACTTTACACAGCAGAGGGTTTAAATATTACAGCAGGGGGGTTAAGTTATCACAGCAGGGGAGTTAAAATATTACGGCAGAAGGGTTAATGTATCGCAGCAGGGGGATTAAAATATCATATCAGGTTGATTGATTTATCGCAGTAGGGGGTAAACTTAACATATCAGGTGGATTAATTTATCACATCAGGGGTTAAAATATCGCAGCAAAAAGGTTAATTTATTTGAAGGGGGGTTAAAATATCATAACAGGGGGTTAATTCATTGCAGTAGGGAGTTAAAATATAACAGCAGGTGTGTAAAAAGATCGCAGCAAGGGGTTAATTTATCACAGCAGGGGGATTAAATATCGCAGCAGGGTGGTAATTTATTGCAGCAGGGGGTTAAAATATCGCAGCAGAAGGGTTAATTTATTGTATCAGGGGGATTAAAATATCATAACAGGGGTTAATTTATTGCAGTAGGGCAGTTAAAATCACAGCAGGGGGGTTAAAATATTACAGCAGGCAGAATAAAATATCTTAACAGGTGGTTAATTTATTGCAGCAGGGGGTTTAAATATCGTAACAGGGAGCTAGTTTAATGCAGCAGGGGATGAATTTATCGCAACAGAGAATTTAAAGGACCACAACAGGGTTAAAGTATCATAAGGGGGTAAATTTATCACACCAGGAGGTTATAATATCGCAGCAGGGGTGGGGATTAAAATTTCACAGCAGGAGTTCAAATATCACAACCAGGGGGGGTTTAAAAAATTGCAGCATGCGGGTTAAATTATCTCTGCAGGACGGTTAATTTATAAAATTAAAAGTTAAATATATTTGGGTCAAGAAATGCATGCATAACTAATTATAAGCCTCTGCCTAATTTTTAGGCAGACCTGTACTTAAAAAATCTTTATGATGTTTTTAACTACATTTAGTCCTTTTGAACATTATTGTCAAGGTTAAGAGAAATAATACTGCAAAATCAATATTAAGGTAAATATTTGGAAACTTGTAGTTCAATATCATAGAAATTTATTAATTTTTATGCAAGACATTGGGAACACTAGTAAAATGCTCATTGCTGGCCCGTTTTTGTTTTCTATTTCAAATATTTAAAGTCATAACCCTAGCATCTGCAATCAACCATAGCTGTCCTTTTGTGGTATTAATCCTCCTGTACAATTTCATTGGCATCCACACATTTTTACACAATGTTTACCTTTGTCGGAAGTCATTGTGAGGCAACCAGGAAAAAAGTGTTCAAATCACAACCCTCAGAATTAATCCCAGCTTTACTGTTGTGGTATGACATCTGTTGGTACTAAGTCATTGTGAACTATTCAAAAATACCCAAGTTAACTGTCTCAGCACAAAATGCAAATAGATGTTAGAAAAAAAAAACATGTATAGAAAGTTGACAAAAAAACTCTTTGACTCATTACTGAGAAGTTGACATTTTTAGCTTACCTGGCGTAAAAGGACATGATAGCTATTACCATCACATATTTTTAAACACTACACTTCCACATAATCTCATAAAACAAAAACTCATATCTCTTATGAAATAGTCGTTTAATAAATCGGGATGTGAATATTTTTGTTCCATTACTTTTAAATCATTTTTTAGTAAAGATAAACATGAAAACTGCCTCTTTTGATATGCTTACAGCACTCAAATTCCTGTTACACAATATTTTCATACGCTATGGCGAAACCGTTTATTGTCAAGTTTTTAGACCAATTGTGCACCACTCATTCAGCATAGGTCCATCTCATCATGCAGAACTTTTCTGCTTCCTGCCAGACAAGAGCTAATCCCAGCTGTTTTTGAGTTATTTGCATAATTCAGCTATTTTACCATAAAGGTCTATTTTTAGTACCACAGCCATGTTTTTCGCAAGATAAAAAACACACACAGACACAGATTGTTAAAGATCTTGTACGAAAAAATCATGCTAAGTGTTGTTTCAATCCATCCAGTAGTTTCATAGGATAGGATATTTAAAGTTAGAATGTAAAATTTGGGAAAAAAATTTTCAGGACCCATAACTCAAACAGCCATCAATAGATATTTCTGAAAATATTTGCATAGGTCAATCCCATCATACTGAACAATTTTATCCACTGCCAAATTTAGTTAAACCCAAGTGTTTTTGGATCATTTGCAAAAATCCTTTGAAGTGAGCTGAAAAGTTTTGTTTTTTTTGGTATTTGACCCCTTAAAATTCATAAAAATTTAAGAGATATCTGATATCTGAATTTTCAAGAGGAATATAATATTAAATTTTCTTTGAAATCTGACCAAAATTTTTAAAATTGTTGTTTTTTTTTATGGGGGAATGTCCTCTTTGGCCCTTGCTTGAGCAATATAAGACACATCTGAAATCTGATTGAAAATGCAAGCAGATTATAGTGCGGAATCGATAAAAAAAATAAAAATCTGAACAAAGTCAAAAAGTTGATTTTTGGGGTGGCCCTTATAGTTTGAAAATCATAAGATATATTAAAAATTAAAAAGGCCAGACAGGAATTTTAATCAGGAATCCAATATAATAAAATTTGGAAATCGAACCAAAATTTTGAAAACTTGATTTTTTTTGGGTAAGGCCCTTTGACCCCTTATAACTCGAAAATGGTCTGAGATATCTGAACACTGCCAGAGATTTTCATAGGGAATGAAAAATGAAAACAATTCCAAAGCAAACAAAAAATTTTATTTTGGGGTGTGGCCCAACTTTGTACCCCCTTGACTCTAAAATGGTTAATGATGAGCCTACCCTGTAATTTTTTTTCTTAACAGAATTTCAAAAGGAACTAATTAACATCTGAACCATAAAAATCAATCAACAATACCAATTTTCTGCCTTTTAGCCCTTTATGTCAAAAAATGGTGGGGCAAAAACCTCCAAAATCTATCAGGCCCTCTTTCTTTTCCTTAGGAACAATGTGTAAACACTTTAAAAAATATCATCTAAATCTTATTCAAAAAAGCTCCCATGTTAAAGCGTGTCAAAAACAAATTAGGTGCCCACACTTGTCCCAAGTTCAACATGCTGCAATTCTATCATTCAGCACTTTGCCAAGCTATGTATTTGCATTTGAGATAATCTATTACATGTAAGAAAAACAGATAATACATTGTAATACGGGTGTATCATAATACAACTGTAAATTCAGTTATATCAACAGAAAATACAGGTCTACAAGGGGGGGGATGGGGCATTAATTGAATTAAATGCCATGCAAAGCAAGGCAAAATATTATGCGGTGAAACTTGTGGTGAATTTTTTTTCTTACCAATTTAGGGGGAGGGGGTGTATGCCCAGCATGTCAGTTCTTTGATCGGCATCTGATTGTTGTCGTTCCATGCTGCGCTTGGCAAAACTCTTATTATTCCGTTTTATTTTTGTATGAAGTATGTAATATGGTATATAAAGACACATTGGATGTATTATTTTCAACTCCAGTAAATACCTTTATTTATCATTTACTTTGAATCAAGTTTATTTGGTTCTTTTCAAGCAAAGAAAGATAACTCATATTTTCAACCTTTTCTTTTTTCAAAAGTGATTAGAATAAAAAAAAATAACTGTCTGTAGATAAATAAATATTTATAGCCTACAAATTTTAATGTAGAAAATGATTTCAAATTTATATGTCCAAATGCAGTATAATAATAATGCATCATTAGTAATTAATATATAGAAACCAAGCTGCACTAAAAAATGAAATATTTATATATCCACACTGTATTAAGCAATGGCAATTGAATGATAATCAAAGACAGAGACTTAATTATACAATATGTATATTATACATCTCTGTCAAAGACTATAACCAACATAAAAAATTTATAATTTGAACCTTGACATAATTTGAGCAGAAATTTATCAAATTTTGTACGAAAAATGTAGGATGATACAATGAACTCAAGTAAAGTTCAAATCAGAATAGATCTTACTCTTAACTGTCCGGTATTTCCAAATATTGGCACTTAGTTAACTTCTTTGAACGTAAGTTTTCGGAAAACGCCCTATTGTTATCTTTTTACTTCCTGGTACATGCTACACGATTAGTTGACCTTTATAAGTGGTATTATTTACATATAGCTAAACGATGGTTTGTATGCACTTGAAAAAGTGAAAATTTTCGAACTGAAGCGATTTTTTTTAACAAAAAAGCAATGGCATTCATGGAGTTCCTCAAAAAAAACCTACTTTTCACAGTTACTGTAAATACAACCAAGATTACCTTATATAGGTCAGAGTAACCGAGCCTATGGCTATTTGAATTGTTGAAATTATCGTCTGCCGTAGAACCTCACTGCACTTATTGAACTTTCACATTAGAAAGCACTTATATATTAAGACAATTGCGGTTCTTCTTAGGAACACTACAAAACAAAAATAACTAATCTAGCAGGTCGTTATCAAGCACTGGTAAATGGACCAAGAAGTCTTCTCAAGATGAGTTCTTGTAAAACGCGGAACGAAGTCGAAACGAAATAAATCTAAATGAATCGAAGGAAATCGAGACGAAATGAAATCACAACCATAAATCGAAACAGTATTATCCTTTACGGTAGGCAAGTTTATAACAAATATTTTAACAAATGATAACTTCCATCATTAACTAATGATTTTCCTGTAGTTTTATACAGACTACGTAAAGTACCAAAGGAGGGTTCTTTGTATAAATACGTCCACACTTCCTCTTCAAAACTCTATAGCACCTGTATGACCGGCAACCACCTGACAAGATTGATCTGAATCTGAATTAAATGATCCTTCAAACCCTACAGGTGCAACAACCTCTAACAAGTCACAAATGTATTGATCATTATATTCTTTAAAAAGTAGAACATTGATTACTGACTAGACTGGAAGGTGTCTTCCTCGAATGCCAACATTTTATATGTTACCTATTCATTGAATGCCAACATTTTATATGTTACCTATTCATTGAATGCCAACAAAAGTATTCATTCTTACCATCGGTTGTTCAATTGTGGAACGGACTCCCGGCTGAAGTACGAGAAAACTCTTCCAAGCAATCTATTAGGAATCATCTTAACCAAAACATAAAATGTCCTCCTCGATACTACAACTTTGGAAAACGCAAATCTCAAGTTCTTCATGCCAGACTAAGATTAAACTGCAGCGCTCTAAACGAACACTTGTTTAATCGGAATATTACTGATAATAAATTTTGTTCTTGTGGATCTGTAGAAAATAATAGACATTTCTTACTACAGTGTCCTAATTATACAGCTTTACGACAAAGAACTATAGGCACCCTTAGTAATTATAATACCAAAATTCTTCTTTTCGGTGATCCTTCGAAAAACGATCGCGAAAATGAAAATATTTTCGAACAAGTTCAGAATTTCATTACTGAGAGTAGACGGTTCGCTCTTAGCAACATTGCTTCTCCACCCTAATATTTACGATTATGACTGCCTAGCTTTGTTACATGTAGTTAACTGCATTTATTATGTCTCCAATTGACCGGACTATAAACATAGCCATAGATATACTTCTCACGCAATCGCAGCAGTTAGAATTACTTTTTAACCTTAATTTAGCTGATTTTTGCATTGAAGTTGATATGTTCTTAATATATGATCACGATTTATTGATGTTATAATCACGTTCTATCTCATTTTTTTTTTCTGGGGGAGACGGATTAATATAAGGAAACTTGTTTCCGAATCCCGATTTCTTATTTATGTTTTGTATTCTGTTATGCATTTTCTAATAAAATATGGTTTACACTAACAAAAGTATTTCAAGAAATGTTTATATTATAACAATAGGTTTTTTTTCATAACAATTAAAATGTTTTTATAAGTATTTAACTGTTGAGATTAATTAGTGAATTTGATAAGAACTGGTAAGAAGATCAGCAGTTCTTCCAATGGTACCAACTGAAGAGGTGGAAGACGTCTGATTTCAAGCACTCCAAGACTTAGAGGATGCAGATACGAACATGAACACCACAAGATTTACTGACTATGTGACCGCGAGTACTGGATAGAGGGCAACCGACATCTTTGGAACCATTACAACACTGCAGGACTAACAACAACCAACAAATTAGAGAGCTGGCACTCTAAGATCAAGAAAATCGTCCAAATTCCACATCCAAATATCTACAAGCTGATCGAACTGTTACAACGCCTTGAAGCTGCATCCAGATGTCAAATGCTGCAGTACGCCGCCGTTGGTAAACGCGTCAACAGAAAGAGAAAGTACAAAGAAATTGAGAGCAGACTTGATAACCTGAAACAGACATACCAATGTGAGATGACAACTTACAGTTTGCAAACTCAGCATCCTATCTTTTACACTTGTACATGAACTGTTAAATGTGAAGTGTTTTTTATGGCTGTTATTTATCAATTGTTATCAGATCACATTATATGTAGTGCTTTTTGACAATTTGCTAAATGTTTGCTTATGTTTTATGTTTTATATTAAAAAAAAAAACAAAAACAGAAAAACAAAAACAAAACAAAAAAAAACAAAAAAATGTAGTATTATTACATATACCAAAAACAAAACTAATCTGAACTACTGAATGAAATTTAAAAAAAATATAAACCACTTACAGCAAAAACGGATCTTCTGCATTGTGTCGCAATCACATATATTTCATTTGAAAATGAACAAAAACCTCATACTTAGTAACTATTCTAGTAATAATATTCCTACATAAAGTAGATTGATAGATTGAAATATTTAATATAAGTTATTGGACTATAAAAATAATTCAAAAGTCTATTGTGCTGTACATGTATAATTTTGTGAAGAAATGATTTAGTAGTAAAAGCCAAAAAAAAACAAAAAAACAAAAAAACAAAAAACAAAAACAAAGGATGTTGGCATTCGAGGAATAAACCGACTGGAAAACGAAAGCCCAAGTAGTTCGGATGGAGGAAATGATCTATACCTCTAAATTTGACAAATTGCGACTTCTCATGAAGACATTTTTTTCTCTGAAACGCCGAGCAAAAATACACTACCTTGCCCTTTTACATTCTCGCTTGACGTTCTCATTTGAAGAAACAAATCTGGTTTTAACATATACATTTAATCTAAATATGGGTTATAATTTTAGAAGCCCTAAGACCAGTCAACTAAACTATTATCTATTTGCCTCTTTATATAGGCGTGTAGTTTTTTTCAAAGCCTTCCATTCATAAAGTTCTGTGTAATATGCAATTTACT
Source organism: Perna viridis (assembly GCA_037379345.1). NCBI lineage: Eukaryota > Metazoa > Mollusca > Bivalvia > Mytilida > Mytilidae > Perna > Perna viridis. The sequence goes on from CM074523.1 coordinate 28,081,630, forward strand.
TCAATAATTATGTTCGGTCGACTGTCTCTATCCCAGTAATCTTTGCCGAGAATAAAATTTCCAGTTCAAGGAAACAAACAAATTAACCTCTAAATCATCAAAATTTATCTTAGACCCAGCATATTCAAATCACAACCTCATCATAGAGATGATAAAAAATACCAGACTCTTTTTTACGTCTAGATTTGCGTTTTAAAAAAGTTTTACAAGATACATCAGAATAATTCGATTCAACTACTACAACTAACTGATTCCGTGGAATCTGAACTGAATAAATGTAAAATCTTTCTAACTCTACTTGAAGCTTTAGCTTAATATTATTACTTGTTTCCCAAACTCTTTTTTTATACTAAGTGGCACTCAATCTAAGAATCATGCAAAATGTGATTCATGGGTGAAAAAGATTACATACATGTATTTTTACTTTTGATATATTTTTTTTTGGATTGCCAAAAGAAACTGAAATTAACATTCGGTTTTTCATATAACCCATGTTCTTAAGAGATAAAAAATTATATAGAATGCACTGTAGGTTTCAAAATTAAGGTAGATAACTCTGAAAACGACACTCAAATATAGTAGAGTCTATTGGATTTTCAATGTTGATTATCTCCTAATAGCAGGCAGATTTGAATAAATAATTACACATTGTATAATATAGACCACTAAAACAACTTAATTACAAATATAAAAATATGTAGTCTTTTTTTTTTTTGGGGGGGGGATGTAGCACATTTTTCAGATTTTGCATGATTTTTACAAAGATTGTTAGTTAACATCCGGCGCCTGGGTTTCATTAAATCAAAATCTCAACTTGAAAATTTCCTCAAGTCCTGTGTTGTTCCTACAATCGCCAATTTCAAATGTTTGACTGGTCAAATTTGAGTTGAGGACGGAATTGAGGAAAATCTCAATTTGAGATGTTTTATGAAACCGAACCCTGGCTTTTAATTTAATTTTTTTTTAGAATTGATGTTACCAGAAACTTATCTAAAAAAAACATTTTCACTTTTTGCTCATCTTTCATCTTTCTTCTTTATCCCTCTTTCAAATCTCTTTTCACATTTCCTTCTATTTCTCCTACTTACTACCATCGTGCAAATCTTCCGAATCCGATCCGTAACCTCCAACTCCGACATCCGATCATCCGACTCCAACTTCCGAGCATCTGACTCTAACTTCTGCGCTTGTAGCTTCAAATTTCAGTAGAAAAATGCTCGGCTTCTTCCTCCATTAACGGCGTCAGTATAATAACTTAGTAGTTGACCAGATTTATCGTTCAGAGAGATGACACAACCGACATTAAAACGTTAAAGTTCAATTACGTCGGTTATTTTAACTGGCTTTCAGAAGAACCGCAATATATCCTTTGACTTCTAAACAAACGTTATATAAACTAGAATACCTCTTTAAAGCTGACTTTCATCAGAACTATATTTTGGTCGACTTCAGTACAAAATATGAAGAACAGCATATATCTATTTTCAACATGACCTTTGGACAAAAACTGAACAAATATAAATACTATTAAATACTGTAATAAATGTAGCCAAATCCAAGCAAAGAAGAATACATCAGACCAATAGAAACGAAATCAATAATCCATGAATAATTGAAGTGTTCACCCCCTTCTCAGATCAAACCGGATCGAACTAGTAAGCTATTTTGTACGGAGCCCTGTTGGTCTCACAGAGATAAGAGATTGTAATTTAAAAAGTCCAGTGCTGTAGATTCAAAGTCCAGCGCTGAAGATTTAAAGTCCAGCGCTTGAGATTTAAAGTCCAGCGCTTGAGATTTAAAGTCCAGCGCTGTAGATTCAAAGTTCAGCACTGTGGATTCAAAGTCCAGCGCTGTAGATTAAAAGTCTAGAGCTGTAGATTTAACTTCCAGCGCTGTTGATTTAGAGTCCAGTGCTGTTGATTTAAAGTCCAGCGCTGTTGATTTAAAGTCCAGCGCTGTATGTTCAAAGTCCAGCGCTGTAGATTTAAAGTCAAGCGCTGTAGATTCAAAGTCCAGCGCTTGAGATTTAAAGTCCAGCGATGTAGATTCAAAGTCAAGCGCTGTAGATTAAAAGTCCAGCGCTGTAGATTCAAAGTCCAGCGCTGTTGATTTGTTTAAAGTCCAGCGCTGTAGATTAAAAGTCAGCCGCTGTAGATTTAAACTCTAGCGCTGTTGATTTAAAGTCCAGTGCTGTTGATTTAAAGTCCAGCGCTGTAGATTCAAAGTCCAGCGCTGTAGATTAAAAGTCAAGCGCTGTAGATTTAAAGTCCAGCGCTGTAGATTCAAAGTCCAGCGCTGTAGATTAAAAATCCAGGGCTGTAGATTTAAACTCCAGCGCTGTACATTCAAAATCCAGCGCTGTTGATTTAAAGTCCAGCGCTGTATATTCAAAGTCCAGTGCTGTAGATTTAAAGTCCAGTGCTGTAGAATTAAAGTCCAGCGCTGTTGATTCAAAGTCCAGTGCTGTAGATTCAAAGTCCAGGGCTGTAGATTTAAAGTCCAGCGCTGTAGATTAAAAGTCAACCGCTGTAGATTTAAACTCTAGCGCTGTTGATTTAAAGTCCAGCGCTGTTGATTAAAAGTCCAGCATTGTAGATTCAAAGTTCAGCGCTGTAGATTAAAAGTCAAGCGCTGTACATTCAAAGTCCAGCGCTGTTGATTTAAAGTCCAGTGCTGTTGATTTAAAGTCCAGCGCTGTAGATTCAAAGTCCAGCGCTGTAGATTAAAAGTCCAGGGCTGTAGATTTAAACTCCAGCGCTGTACATTCAAAGTCCAGCGCTGTTGATTTAAAGTCCAGCGCTGTATATTCAAAGTCCAGTGCTGTAGATTTAAAGTCCAGTGCTGTAGATTTAAAGTCCAGCGCTGTAGATTCAAAGTCCAGGGCTGTTGATTTAAAGTCCAGCGCTGTTGATTTAAAGTCCAGCGTTGTAGATTCAAAGTTCAGCACTGTGGATTCAAAGTCCAGCGCTGTAGATTAAAAGTCAACCTCTGTAGATTTAAACTCTAGCGCTGTTGATTTAAAGTCCAGTGCTGTTGATTTAAAGTCCAGCGTTGTAGATTCAAGGTCTAGCGCTTTAGATTCAAAGTCAAGCGCTGTAGATTTAAACTCCAGCGCTGTACATTCAAAGTCCAGCGCTGTTGATTTAAAGTCCAGTGCTGTTGATTTAAAGTCCAGCGCTGTTGATTTAAAGTCCAGCGCTGTAGATTCAAAGTCAAGCGCTGTAGATTCAAAGTCCAGCGCTGATGATTTGTTTTAAGTTCAGCGCTGTAGATTTAAAGTCCAGCGCTGTAGATTCAAAGTCCAGCGCTGTAGATTAAAAATCCAGGGCTGTAGATTTAAACTCCAGCGCTGTACATTCAAAATCCAGCGCTGTTGATTTAAAGTCCAGCGCTGTATATTCAAAGTCCAGTGCTGTAGATTTAAAGTCCAGTGCTGTAGATTTAAAGTCCAGCGCTGTTGATTCAAAGTCCAGTGCTGTAGATTCAAAGTCCAGGGCTGTAGATTTAAAGTCCAGCGCTGTAGATTAAAAGTCAACCGCTGTAGATTTAAACTCTAGCGCTGTTGATTTAAAGTCCAGCGCTGTTGATTAAAAGTCCAGCATTGTAGATTCAAAGTTCAGCGCTGTAGATTAAAAGTCAAGCGCTGTACATTCAAAGTCCAGCGCTGTTGATTTAAAGTCCAGTGCTGTTGATTTAAAGTCCAGCGCTGTAGATTCAAAGTCCAGCGCTGTAGATTAAAAGTCCAGGGCTGTAGATTTAAACTCCAGCGCTGTACATTCAAAGTCCAGCGCTGTTGATTTAAAGTCCAGCGCTGTATATTCAAAGTCCAGTGCTGTAGATTTAAAGTCCAGTGCTGTAGATTCAAAGTCCAGGGCTGTTGATTTAAAGTCCAGCGCTGTTGATTTAAAGTCCAGCGTTGTAGATTCAAAGTTCAGCACTGTGGATTCAAAGTCCAGCGCTGTAGATTAAAAGTCAACCTCTGTAGATTTAAACTCTAGCGCTGTTGATTTAAAGTCCAGTGCTGTTGATTTAAAGTCCAGCGCTGTAGATTCAAGGTCTAGCGCTTTAGATTCAAAGTCAAGCGCTGTAGATTTAAACTCCAGCGCTGTACATTCAAAGTCCAGCGCTGTTGATTTAAAGTCCAGCGCTGTTGATTTAAAGTCCAGCGCTGTAGATTCAAAGTCAAGCGCTGTAGATTCAAAGTCCAGCGCTGATGATTTGTTTAAAGTTCAGCGCTGTAGATTTAAAGTCCAGCGCTGTAGATTCAAAGTTCAGCACTGTAGATTCAAAGTCCAGGGCTGTAGATTTAAAGTCCAGCGCTGTAGATTCAAAGTCCAGTGCTGCAGATTCAAAATCCAGCGTTGTAGATTCAAAGGCCAGCGCTGTAGATTAAAAATCTAGCACTTGTTGATGCATAGTCAAGTGTTGGAGGAAATTTAACGCTAAAATTCGTGATAAGCATTAAACGTATTGCTCCTCATATAACTTCTTCACTTTTACATGTATAGAAATGGATGCAATGCAAGAAAGGAATCAGCTTATTTTTGTTTATTTTCATCTTGGTCTTAACTACAAGAAAATAGTGGAAATCATACACGAGAAACATGGAATTTCCATATCTTTGTGTCACCTTAAAAGACTGTTGGCTAGTTTTAGATTATTCAGAAGAAAAAATTTATCCGATATACTAGATGTAGCTATGTTTATTCACGATCAGTTGAATGGATACCAATGGATGCATCTGAAATGTTTGCACAATAAACTGATCGTAAGAAAAGAAACAGTAAGACATTTAATGCGTGTTTTAAATCCTGATGGTGTCCATAACAGATTGAAACGAAGGCTCAAACGACGGGATTGTAATGGAAAAGGTCCAAATTTCACATGGCATCTGGACTCTTATGATAAGTTTAAGCCCTTTGGATTAAACTTATCATAAGAAATAGAAAATTAATCAGTAATAGAAAATAATGGAGTGCCGTAGAGAATGCGTGGTGACTTGGGAACCGAAAACATACACACGGCTGAGATGCAATCATATTTTCATCGAAATGACAACCAGAATTCGTTCATATATGGTAGTAGCCAACATAACCAGCGTATCGAAAGTTGGTGGAGTATACGTCGAAAGGAAGATACGGATTACTTGATCTCACTCTTTCAAACTTTTAAGAAAGATGGCTTTTTACACAGGGGATTTCATCAACAAAAACCTTCTCCAGTTTTGTTTCATGCATCTTTTAAAGGTATAAAAAAATAATTAAAATTACTTTCCATTTGATGCTATGTTTATGTCTTATAGGAAAAATAGCTATAACATTTTCTTTATTACTTGTTGTCATTGCATTGGTCGTTCCTTGTGGACTAATCGCTCTCTCTCTCTCTCTCTCTCTCTCTCTCTCTCTCTCTCTTTGAGTAATAGCAGTGCTTTCATTATTGAACGTTTTACATGTATTTGGAAGGTTAATCATAATTGTGTCTGGGGTATGGAAGTATGGTCACTGAATTTTTTCAACCGGCAGTACCAATCCTTGCTCGAAGGGGTGTATATTGATGTGCAGGATAAACAAATTTTCAAACCAATGTCAACATAGTGTCACACTTAAATTGGCATCAGATGTCGGCAAAAGTATGTACCCTTAGTACAGCCCGGGGTCGTCTGTTTTGCTGGCAAGGGCATTCGTGTCGTCCCGACACATCTAATTAAGTCGCCCAAACGAAGTTTTTACCCCGTTTCTTATTATGATTATGATTATTATTATTATATTTTTTCTCTTTCTTAACCCTGAACGTTTTCGCCAGATTTCTCGGACACTGAGATTCCAAAAGTCATGAAACTTCATAGGAAGGTTGGCGCCTGGGCACTATGAGTAGGGGTGCATCCAAATAATGGAATTCTGGTTGCCATGAAAAGGGTGCAAAAGTATTAAAAAAAAAACCTGAAATTGGTTAATTTTTTTTCCAAATGCTACCAAACTTTATAGGAAGGTTGAGGACCAAACATATTGGTACCATCAAGTAATGGAATTTATGTTGCCATGGAAACACGGTCCAACAGGGGTTTTTAGCGACTTTGTGTTGGCATCTCAACACAGTATTACTAGTTTAGAATTACTACAATACGTTTTTTTTAATGCGCTCTCTTGAGACTTCCCCCTTTTTTCATATTTTTGTCTTGTTCGTTTATGCAGGTATCGCCTACATTTACTTGCATACAATACACAGAAAATTGGATAGATACCTGTTACTGTCAGAAAGTGGAATATCGTTTTTTTTATAGCAGGGGAATATTTACGGAATTGAAAAATGTATTCTTTTATTCTACAGGTTGAACTGCAGGATGTGGTAGACACCTGGAACCATCACAGAATTCGGCCATGTAAGAACGAAGGAAATGTACCTGGACGTCCAGTAATGCTTTACAGTTGTCCTAGACATGGAGATACTGTTGATTTTTTATGTCCTGTTAGACAAGACGATATCGAGGCGTGTATGGAGGAGTGTATTTTTCCAGAATAATTTGTGACAAAGACGTGTTTGAACTTGCTTGCTATACAACCAGCAGACCCATATGCTGCCACTAACTTGTATATGCAGCTACGAAATATTTTCCGTGTGCAGTTGTTGGATCCACAATTTCACTGACAATAAACTATATATAGTACTGTTCGAACAACAATCAAAAAACTTAAAATGGTTTTTACTAATATACGATGTATAAAAAGGAAGGTTAGACTGTCCAACAAAATATTAATTTACAATTTGGTAGGACAATCTGCATTTTTTCTTGCCTTTTTAAGTTGATAATATCATGACCTGTTTCTGTCCTAACAGAATGCCGTAATGCAGAAAATTCTGTGCTGTGTTTTTATTGCATAATTTACCTTGTCGTGGTACAATGCAGTGCGTGTTTGCTGAATTTGAATTGCAGAAATACTCTCAACTTTATACTACTCTCAGAGCAGATAAAAGTCTCCTTCGGTAGACTTCCTTTTACACTGTCATTTGTTACGTTAATATTTGTCAATTTCTTGGGTTGTACATATGTTTAACAAAAAAAAATAAATAAATAAAATAAGAAGAAATAAAATAAATAAATAAATACATAAAAACTTTTCAGATTATTTTCAGTTTCATATTTTGGTTGATAATAGGTCTCTTGCAAAGAAATGATATGTCATAGAAAATAATGAAAATAAAAAGGACAGCATTCAAAATTTTGTTGAATTCTGTATATTTTGTATGAATATACGCCTTAGCTCAATATTTTTTTATGGATCTTTACAAAATTTTGTTCAATGATAATACTTGATAAGATCTAGTTTTTTTTTTAGATTTTCAAGGTCAAGCGTTGCAGTTGAAGGTCATGGTGGAGTTTGTTGTTTTTGAAGTCATAAAAGCTTCTTGGCAGCCTAGCATCGACAATTATCAATGGATCCTATACAAAATTGGTACAATGGTAGTATTTATTTTCAAGGTCATGACAGGAAGTTTAAGGTCGTGGTGTAACTTTCCTGTTTTTTTGTAGTCATAACAGTTTGTTGGCAGCCTAGACTCAACATTCATCGGTGGGTCTTAATTAGATTATGTAAAATGACAGTACTTTAGTAAGATCTCGAATCATACTAATTTTCAAAATCGTGTGATGAAGTTCAAGGTCATGGTTAGACGCGATTGTTTTTTTTTAATCATGAAAGCTTGTGGTCAGCCTCGACTAAGCATTATCAATGGAACTTTACCCAATTTATTACTGAGTAAATCTGGAACCCTACTGATATTCAAGGTCATGACTAGACTTTTCCTTCATGTACACAACTTTGTGGAGTGCATGGACTCAACATTTGATTAAACTTGTTATAAATGTAATACATGAGTGTTTTTTTTCTCTTTTTTTCCCCTTTTATTTTGGTTTTATTTGGTTTGATTTTAAATGACATAAAGCCATGTATGTCAAAATCGAACTTGACCTTCATTTTATATTATGAAACAATATATTAAAATTTGAGAAACCTCTGTAAAAACATTTATTTTAATCATATGGAAACGAAATAAACATGCTTTTTCAAACGATCAAGGGCAAATAACTCTTTAACGACATAGGCAATTTAGGTCAAAATCGACTTGACCTTCATTTTATATTATGAAACAATATATTAAATTTGAGAAACCGCTGTAAAAACATTTTCTTTTAATCATCTGGAAATGAAATAAACATGCTTTTTCTAACGATCAAGGGCAAATAACTCAAATAACTCAAATAAGACAAAAGCAATTTATGTCAAAATCGAACATAACTTCATTTTATATAATGAAACAACAAATTAAAATTTGAGAAAGCTATGTTAAAGCGTTTTCTTTTAATCATCTGGAAACGAAGTAAACATGCTTCTTCAAATGATTAAGGGCAAATAACTCTTGAACGACAAAAGCAATTTATGTCAAAATCGAACTTGACCTTCATTTTGTATTATGAAGCAACATATTAAATTTGAGAAAGCTATGTTAAAGTTTTACTTTTAATCATCTGGAAACGAAAAGTGTGACGGACAGACGGACGGACGTTTGGATCACAACATACCACCTCCCCCTAGGGGAGGGCTATAAAAAGCAGCGGAAGGTATACACGTCCAAAAAATAAACACCCTGGCCACGGGCAAATTTATGACTAGGACCAAATGACCAGCATAAATCATGACAAAAACACAACGCTGGAAACTAAAGCCTGAGTCATAATAAGACATGCATACCATAGAAAACCGTATTGATTTGGAAATGTAGACTTTACAAGCAAATTCACCAATAATGTTGCTACCCAAGAACGGGTAGTTCACAATTGGAAAAAAATTAGGACTTCACTAAATTTGACAGTTTACCGGCTTTGAGCTCTGGGCAATATGACCGGTGTCGTATGCGAAACTGAGGATACGCTTACCCTTCCGGAGCCCTGGTATCACTCCCGATTTTTTATTGGAGTTTTTATTGCCTAAAGCTTTATTTTTTTGTAAAATAAGGGGAATATGGAATATATGCCGGAAAGACGGCAAGTCACATCTTTAATAGGTTACAAATTTACTTTATGAATTCAATTGCATGTGAAGTACTTTTCTGGATTGACCGTCGTCAGACATGTTTACTGTTTGTGGTGTATCTTTTGTTTGTAATTGGGTCTGTCGTTTACTTTTTTCGATGTTCTTTGTTCATGGCGTTCTCTTCTTGTCGGCATGTCTTTGTTGATTTTTGTTTGCCTCATTCCTGTATAGTTCTTTCCAGCGCGATTCACGAATTTGCCTTTGGTAAAGTTAGTTTGGTATCTTCTACACTATATTATCTCGCCAAAAATAAATGGTTAAGCTCACTGGTCCGATCAGTACAGAAAATATTCTGAATATATTGATTACGCATATATTTTTCTAAAGTTAAATTCATGATAGCCGACTAGTCAAAACAGTTCACGTATTGCTTTTCTTTCTCTGACAAAATAAGAAAATTGGGGTCTTTAAAACCACGGTATGAATGAATACGTATTATTATATTTATAGGAATAAATCGTGTTTATTTTATATTTACCAACTGTAATTATCGAGGAACAATTAGTTCTTTTAACTCACGATTTATTATCGTTGTTATTAACAAAAACAAGAAAAACTGTGTCCATTAACTCGACTAATTCAAGTTCTTTCGGTCTTCATTGGATTGATCGTATTTGAGCGCAATATAACGACTGGATTATGCGGGCTATGCGTTCATAGGGCGTATGTCCCCGCCTCACAGAACGTCGATGCTGCGTCACTTTATTTCTAAGGATAAAGCTGCATAGTAAATTTCAAAATATTCCAATAAATGGTTTCAAACTTAGTTGTGTTTTAGGCATGTAAATACTCTAAGTAAAAGTCCATTAAACAGGAAGCTGATGCACAACTACATTTTTAGAGTTTATAGTAGCGGTTTATAGAGATATTTGTGGGTTAAAGAGTAATTATCCAAGGTTAAGTCCGAAAATTGTTCGTGAAACGTTCACATTGCATAATTGTCCTATACATTTGGCTTTTGAATCAAAAGTTTTCAGATTTGATGAAAGGTTTATATATCTGTCATAATGGTATTTATTGATAAAATGAATACGGTAAAAAGTAACCCATTTTACTTCTGTGACTTCTTGTAAAATGGAAAGGCGCAACCCTACCCACTATTTTAAAATTAACGTTTGAAAGAAAAAAATAGAGTTTTCGACCAAAAAGGTACTTTCATATTTGTATTTACACATAAGCCACAAAAAGGATATATTTCAATTGCATGACAAGAATTTGTAATTTTTTAAATTTATATTGAAAAATTAGAATAAAAAAAAAGCATAACCTTGTCCATTAATGATTATGTTCAGTTTTTTAAGTGCGTTAATGAGTAGCCTGACATTTTCGTCCTGTAATTGTTTAATACAATATTTTTCATTGGCAGTGATCAAAATGGTATGTAAAACAATGAGTCAACGTTTGAGCATTGCACGATTTAAAAAAATAACCATCTGAAGCATTCAAGATTAAGGTTTATTCCTCCATCTGCATACATATAATGACAGTTTAATTTGGTAAGTGATTGAGTATTTAGGAATACGTGTTTGACACATGAAGCCTGGCACTGACATCATTGAGCTTATTCAGGTTTGGTTCATTCCCCAGTTCCTATACATGATGGGTAAAATGTGGGTTAGCAGACAGAGGGAAATATCCGCTCGGCATATATCATTCGTTTTAACCTGCAGTCAAAGTTTGTTCCTGCGTATGTATACATGATATATTATTTTAAAAAAATTTGTTGGTGTGCTGCAAGGAATACACGTATGCCTTAGTGAATCTGAAGTACTTCTTGTGCATGTCGTGCGTCCTTGACCGTAAATGAACAATAATTTTCATTCAATTTCTTGAAAATTATTTCATATTTTTGTTGGACCAGAGAAAGAATTCGTATTAAACATAGCATGATTAATATATTTTGTTACATTTGTTTGGTCGCAGTTTGTTGATTTCTTCCCTGTAATTCATGTACATCGACAGACTTTCAGTACATAGTGTGAGTACCTCGGGACAGGTGTTATGTATCGAGAAAAATTATTTTATAATGTAAAATCGGCTATTTTCTGCCTATAGTTACATTAATGAATAGATGTCATTTCTTTAAGCTTATTCAACCTGTATTTTTGGTTATAATAGAAAAGCTTAAATATCAGTTCGAAGACTAAGGCAAATTATAAACTGTACTTGAAAATACGAAGTGAAAATAGTCAGCGAATCCCTTTATGTACATGGCATTAGCTGTGTTCTCCTTGACGACGCTTTTAAAATTAGTCGCCCGATCTCGAGGTTAGCGTGCTAGCCTGGAATGCGGAAGGTTGTAGGTTCGGTCCAAGGCCTTGTTAAACCAAAGACTGTAAAATTTGTACATGCTGGTTCTCCGCCATGTGCTTGGCATTAACGAGTAAGAGCAAAGGCTGTTTGTTTCGGAGTCAGAATAATGTGTTCGAGTAAGGTAGTATGTCTTCCTACCGACTACTATCTTGTGAATTAGCATGTTAAAAATCGGACTCAGCGTATCGGTTTAGTACAAAGCAGGGTTTAATAATCAATTATTAACATGCAGCCGTCCTGGATATGCATATAAATTGGCCGCTGGACGGTAAGCTACAAGTAGTCACTGACTCACTAATATTAGTCGGACAATACAAAGAAAACCATGGCAGTTAATGTTTTGATGATATAACAAAATTGTGACTATATGAGCTACTGATATATAAGCAGATATATGACTCAAGTTTTGTCGATCTTATGATGTTCCGCCTTATAAAACAATGCCGGCAGAAATTGGAAAACTAGCTCAAATTTTATTTGATGTCCAGCAGTGCCTGAGCTAGAACATATACCGTAAAGCACAAGTTACTCTTTAACGCACAAGATTAACGGTCGAGTTTAAGCTTCACCTACCCTATAACGGACCAAATGTTTACATCTTAGGAAATATTTTCATAGTAAATCTATATTTTATTCTGAAAATGGCATGATACATTGGTGATGGCATATGTCTCAAACTGTCACATTTGTGTTATTAATATATAAGCTGAAACCGAGAAACGACTTGAATTTCCGGCTTTGTTTACGTGAATGGCTTCGAAATTTTACAATGAGTTTCACGGATTTTCGTTTTATTACAAAATGGAAGGCTATTTCACCTATTTTAAAGATACATAGATGAACATTTAAACATACAATTTTGATACATACAGTTTTAAAGTGTCAAAACTCACTAGAAATGTTTGTTTAACGCATGATTTATTGGCCTTTATGGAATAACGATAGTATTTACGATAAATTCGAAAACCCCAAACATACTCGTTTAACGGACCATTTTCACGATAAATTACTTTTAACAGACAAATATCACGATAAACCGCTAAACATGAAGCCAGATGATATACCTAGAATAACCGTGAATATACCCATTTATACAAAATCCAAAGGGCTTCAACTTATCATAAGAGTCCAGATGCCATATGAAATTTGGACCTTGTCTATTATAATCCCGTCGTTTGAGCCTTCGTTTCATTCTATTATGGACACCGTCAGGATTTAAAACACGCATTAAATGTCTTACTGTTTCTTTTCTTACGATCAGTCTATTGTGCAAACATTTCAGATGCATCCATCGGTATCCATTCAACTGTCCGAACTTATTTACTTGATCGTGAATAAACATAGCTACATCTAGTATATCGGAGATTTTTTTTTCTTCTGAATAATCTAAAACTAGCCAACAGTCTTTTCAGGTGACGCAAAGATATGAAAATTCCATGTTTCTCGTGTAAGATTTCCACTAGTTCCTTGTAGTTAAGACCAAGATGAAAATAAACAAAAATAAGCTGATTCCTTTCTTGCATTGCATCCATTTCTATACATGTAAAAGTGAAGAAGTTATATGAGTAGCAATACGTCTAATGCTTATCACGAATTCTAGCGTTAAATGTCCTCCAACATTTGACTATGCATCAACAAGTGCTGGATTTTTAATATACAGCGTTTTTTATCTCTATTATTACACTTTAAATCTACAGCGCTGGACTTCAAATCTATAGCGTTGGTTTGACCGGCCTTTCAGAATCCTTTATCGGAAAAAGGAGTGCACTGTACAATATGTATGATACAAAACAGGTACATGTATTAGAGACTGATCATTAATCGTGTGACTTCGACTGCCCATCTGCACGCAAGTTACATGTAACTATGCTAAGAGTGCTTCCAATTTTACATTGGTTGGTTCACTGTCCTTGTTGGACATTTTAATCATTGTACATATATCAGAATTGACTGGTTTCTCTCAAAAACGGCTTAAAGTTTACATGCATACACATGGTTTCTATAATTTCATTACGCATTGGAATTCAGTCATTGACAAATCTAATTTGTAGATTCGTAAAATTTGACGCTTCATGGTGAAAACCGATGAAGATCATTTTTTTATTTAGTATACGTAAGTATGTATATATATATATGCAAACATGCAGTCTATGGTGCATGTATGAACCGTAAGGTGCTGGTAAACTGCATAGATTCGCGCCCATTCTATTTGTATTGGTTACTACCGAGCTCCACAGCAGTCGATATTTGCTTTAAACATTTCTGTATAGGCCCTATTTGTGAATTCAGGCAATTGGTATGAAATATATTCGACAAGACGTTTAGAGATATAAATCGCACCTTTTGAGACAATTGTACGCATGCGTGTATCTCGTATATAATTTATAGTGGAGTTATCTATGTACGTAGTGCATGAAACTAGACCAGAACATTAGGAACTATTTTCAAATGAACGTACTTATAAAAGGAAACATGGTTTTATACATTTAATTGATATAGTTGTACAATTAAGTACTGTAGAAATATTTCATACATGGAATGTATGCGTAGACTTTGATAATATTTTATATATTGAGTTCGCCTGTTCAATATAGCAAGATAATATTTTATATTGAACTCGCCTGTTCAATATAGCAAGATCATATTTTATATTGAGTTCGCCTGTTCAATATAACAAGGTAATATTTTATATCGAGTTCGCTTGTTAGTAATTTAAAGCAAGATCATAATTTACTAAAGTATATTTCTTATTGTTGTTGATTTAGATATTAACTTTTAAAAAAAAAAAGATCGAATTCTTGCTTTAGTTGGAAAGTCGCCCCTAGTTCAACATTCTACAGTTGTATCCGACATGAGTGGGACAGTTACCGACATCAGATTACTTCCCTTTGATTTTAGTAACTTTTGTTTCGTTACGTCTCGTTTCGCAATAATAGTTTATTTTTACATTGTTTGCATTTTTTGTTGTTTCGTTTCGTTTTTCAAATTTAGTTGGTTGTTATGTTACTTAAGTATATAGGGGCAGCTCTTTCACTGGACCTGTGTATAACAATGTCTGCCCTGTGGTATGAGGATTTCCTGGTCATTCATTGAAGACCAATGGATGACCTTGGGCTGAAATTTCCATCCCGGTGGGGTTGTTGTCTCTTTGACATATCCACTATACCTATTCTCGTTATAGATTGATCACTTTTCAGACGAATTTAATGTGTAACTACAGCCATGCGTGCATAGACCTGTTATATAATTTATTATATATCTTCTATTTTTGATAAGATATCTTTATAAATTTTATAAGATGTCTCATATAATGTACATTTAAAAAAATATCATATTAAATATATGAGTTATCTGCTAAAGTATATTTTATAAAGTTCATGAGATACCTTAAATAATATATACATGTAAGATATCTCATACTTTATGAAATATCGTATAAAGAAAACTTATAAGATATTTCATATTTTTTTTGATGTCTTATAAAGTACAAGATACAATAGTTTGAACACGTAATAAATATATAGGTGCCATCTTAAATTTAAAACGTCAATAGGATATCTGACAAAGTTTATGAAATGTGTTATAAAGTTGATGAGATATCTTATATACTATATAATTGTATGCATGTATCTCATATATTTTATGAGATATCTTATAAAGAAAATTTATAAGATATTTCATATCTTTAATACAATATAAGAATATAAAATATAACACAAACTTCATAAGTTATTTGATAAAGTACAAGATATATCTTGAACATGGAATAAATACAAATACGCCACATGTACATGTACATATATATTTATGCACGCAGTGATCATACATCCCAAACAGCATTCCTACGTTGGGCCAGGGTGGTTTAACAAAGTCATTTACGTTGAGCCAACGTACGGTACCCAATGTTGTCCCAACATTGTAAGTGCAAAGTGAGCCACGTTGGTGCAACGTGATGCCAACATTGATCCATCGAATGCCCAATGTTCGCGCAACATAAACCCAAAGTTAACCCAACCACATGGTGCGATGGCGATGTTTTTTTTTCTTAAGATATTAGAACATAATTTTTTATAATGGGTGTCCTAGTTACGTCTAATGCAAAGTGCTGAGGCTATGCGCTCCTGAGAGTAAGCACTCAAATTTCCCCTCAGTTTATACATTCTTTACAGTAAGAATATATATACCAATGACAAGCCAATTGTAGTTTGCAAGATTCCTCAGTAGGATATGTAGGTTTTAGGGTTACTGTCCGTGTGGGTTTTTTTTTTTTCATCTTGATCCTCTCTTATGTCCAACTGGGCCTAACCGTTTTTCCTTTACTTTATGCTGCAATCGTTCTATTTGTATAATTTGAGCGACCAAAATGCATAGTCCGAATTTCCCCTGACCCTGCAACCCTCCTCAAAGTCGTTAAACACGTTGAAAGGTGGTACTCTGCGGTACCGCTGAATCTCCAACTTTTTGAATGGCACATCGTTCTGACCCCAACCCGACATATCAATATCCAAATAGAAAAGAGGAGGGTTGCAGGCTCAGAGGAAATTCAAACTACCAAATGCATTGATTATATACGGTCACTGACGGTATATAACACTTTGGCCCACATACTCCTCTACCCTTGCGCAGTGGAGGGAATTAGTCCCTTTTGGGATTATGCGCTGGATATATATATTTTTTTGTATTGACCACCATTCTCGAATGAAGGTAGTGGTAAAGTGACTTAAACACGAACCTGTTATGCGAGGTCAATGATATTTGGCGTACAGTTGTATTACAAATCCATGTCAATTTTACACATATAGCCCACAGTCATGGTCTGTTGACTTCAAAAATTCAATGTTAAAGTTTAATGTTAAGTTTTCTGAAAAGTTCATTTAAACATGAACAGAGCCCCTTATGCTAGGTCAATGATATTTAGTATACAGATGCATTATCATCATTGCATCACAACAAATTCATGCCAATTTTATTTTATGCACATACCCCGCAGCCTTGTTTTGTTGACTTTGAAAATTTAATGTTAAAAGTTTAACATTAAGATTTCTTATAGTTCATGTAGACATTTTTGTTTAAATTCCATCTTCAGATAAATCCCACCTATCTCAATGTGATACAATAAAAACAATTAATTTCTAATTACTCATATGTTTGCCATTAATCAAATGTTATTTAAAAAGAATTTTTCACTTAAGGTATTTCACATAATTTGTCAGATATTTCAATTCCTCAGTCCTTTCCTATTTCTCAAAATTATTTACATGTTGTAATTTTGTGGCCCAGTTTTATACCCTGGCACTGGGACACGAAGTGGCGACGTATTTTGTGATGGCCTCCAGAAAAAGTTTAGTTGAGTGTTCTTCCATCTGTCGCCTTGTACATTTTGTAGTGAAAACACGAATTGATAATTTTGTAATTTCATATTGTTATACAAAATATGACAGCAACTAAAAAAAATAGTATTTAACAAACACTACATTTGACAAAATCATGCAGACGAGACCTACATGTTCATATTATTTAACAAACAAATCATTATAAACAGACAAACGTATTGTTTCTCGGTCAGCTGTATTAGCCCTCTGCCCTACAAGTCTCGATACCTATATAGCACTCCTCCCTACAAGCATCGAGACCTATATAGCCCTCCACCCTACAAGCCTCGATACCATTACAGCCCTCTTCCTACAAGACTCGAGACCAATATAGCCCTCCTCCCTACAAGCCTCGAGACCTATATAGCCCTCCTACTTACAAACCTCGATACAAATATAGGCCTTCTCCCTTCAAGCCTCGAGACAAACATAGCCCTCCTTGAATCCATACAATGACAGATACAGAATAATCAAGTTACATATTCAATGAAGTAACACTATAATACAGTACTTTATTAGCACAAACTCAATGTAAGTATTATGGTCTATTACATCAGATAAAATATTACTAGTATATGGAGTCCAAAAGTGCTGTAGGACATAAGTTGTTTGAATACCTTTTGAGTCTCTCAGGATTGATACTTATCGGGATTCTGTTAGTAATTGTATTTTGTTGAGGTGACAGAACCCGGCCTTTGGATAATCGGATAGAACTCAGAGAATGTCCGACTACTGGTTGGGCTGCTGTGCTGACGTTTTGTCGGATTGTATGATCATATAATTCACATAAACTCTAATTACACAGCAAAAAAAAAATACGTTTTTTCACTTTTTTCTCTTTCTTATTTTTTGGTACATTTTTATATATGTAAGTACGTCAATGCGTATATGTACTAAGATGACAACTTGACAGTATAAAATATTTTCGAAAACATCCAAATGATGAATAATTTATGTCTATTTCTCTCTGCGTTCGATCACCCCGCAGTTGAGCCTTGTTACGTTAGGTTATTGACGATGTCATAAGCAAGACAGTTGAATTTGAATCTTCAAATTCTTCCTTGGCAAAATAAAGGAAAAGCCTTGGCACTCAAATGTTATATAAAAATACTCTAACTCTCCCTCCAAATTCCTCAGTGTCGGTTACAAGTCAGACAACAATCTTTCTTTCCAAGAACCATCAAAATATGGATCAGTATACCAGCGAACATTTTTATGAGTGACGAAGTTGAGTCATTCAAAACAACCATTTCAACTTACACCTACAGTCATTAAACATCTACAATTGGTAACCAGTGTATGTAGTTTTAAACTCACTCTATTGTTTATTTTTAAATTCACTCCTATTGTTAATGTTTAAATTCACTAGTTTAATTTAGTTGGAATTTGTAAATAGCATACCCAGAGAAAAATGATATTATCTTCAGCGTGTTGAAGTTGGTCAGGAGATTGTAGAAGTAGAAAGTGAGCAATTAAGGCTCGCCTCTAGTTTACATTTTTCAGCAAATACAAAATGTATTGTAAAACTATAGTTTATAGAAAAAAAATTTCCGTAGATAGGATGATCGTTCTGATAAGGCCTATGAAAGTCACTATATGAAAGTTGTCGGACAACTCCTTGTTGCGCCACAGTGTTAAGGCACGTGCACTTTCAACCATTCGATTTAGGGTGATGTTACTTCGTTTTGGAGGTTAATTGTACAGTACCTGAACCGATCAGTGCAACAAAAATTGCGATCGGTCATCGAACACCGGTCAGTAATCGATCCATCAAACCGATCCATTCTTCCATTTTTATATTATTCAGGGATTTCTATGGCTCACTCCAAGGTTGGACAAATTTTCATCGTGGCGCGTGTCCTTTCACACAGATTTTTATTCCAAAATTAGCCCATTGTTGTTTTTTTTTGTGCCAACTGACGGAGCACGTGCCCCACTTGATCCCCCGTAAATCTGCCCTGGTGAGCAAACAGAACTTCATAGAATCCATACATGGACCGAGTGCACCGGTCAGATAAATATATGATTCCTCCGCCTACCTTTTTAACATCTACAAAATTACTTGTGTAATGCTGCATTCTGGTTAGTACTATGAAACAGTGAACAATCAGTTCTTATGGTAAAACATAAAATGAAGGGAAACTATGTTCATAACTTTTAAATTGTATTGCACAACATGCATATGTGTAGTTACATGTACATTCTTTAAAGTCGAATAAGGCCAAGAAATTAGAGTGTTGTGTTCTACCAATTTATTCTTTTCTAAATGTGAAATTGATACCGAATATTTTACATGATTTGACCTTCTTTGATATTGATTTTTCCATTGAAATTTTGAATGGAAAAAACGTAACTGCTCGCTAGAGGGCACTGCATAATTATGTAGCGTAATCAATATATGGCAAGCCGTTGTGGAATTTATTTCCCATTTATTCATATCAATTAATTCATTTATTGATATTAATAAATGAATTATTGATGTTAAGGATTGATTGTTGATATCAATAAATTGGCATTTATTGATATCAATAAATCTTACATATTTATTAACCTGTTAATAAATATATATTGATATCAATAAATGAATTATCAACATGTTAATAATTCATCTATTTATTGATATCAATAAATGGGGAAATACATTCCACAACGGCTTGCCATATCAATAAAACCGGTGAATGTATTTCTGATACATTTGGTATAAGATATGAAGTAATGGCAATGTTTATTTTTACAGATAATGTGTTGCTTTTGTTTGTTCCAATGTAGTGAAAGTGATACAGAAGGAAGACATCAGGTTTCTTAGGTTTAACTGAATAAGATCGATAATGCTCAGAAAACATTGTAATATGAATATTAGCAATTTTTAAGTACCCGCTGAACCCCTTCATTGCAATACACTTACAATAAACTTCCATTCGTCAGCTTTCAAAACCTAATTTTCTCAGATTAAGTTATTTGATAGTAGGTCTTTTATGAATATGTATTTCTACTGTTTTTACGTGTAATTAAGAACTTTCTATGTTTCTGAAAGATGTGCATTACATAAATCCATGTTTCTGTTTCTCTTGCATTTAACTGGCAAATTAGGTAGCTACACCAGATTCTATAATAGCCTGTTTGTATCATCCAATTCCATGACTAACAGGTTCAGAGGTATATTTTAGCTGATCCATGATTAACAGGTTCAGAGGTATATTTTAGCTGATCCATGACTAACAGGTTCAGAGGTATATTTTAGCTGATCCATGACTAACAGGTTCAGAGGTATATTTTAGCTGATCCATGATTAACAGGCTCAGAGATGTATTTTAGTTGATCAATGATTATCATTTTCAGAGGTATATTTTAGTGATCCATGATTTACAGGCTCAGAGGTATATATTAGCTAATCCATGATTTACAGGCTCAGAGGTATATTTTAGCTGACCCATGATTAAAAGGCTCGGAGGTATATTTTAGCTCATCAATTACATAAATTTAGAACTGACCTACATAGTTAAAGGTTTAAGAGGGTGTCCATACAAAGACTAGGCAGTGGTTTGTACATTACAAATTTCGTTTTCTACAAATTTTCACCCATTTCATATCACAAATGCATCCTTTCTCAAAGTTGATATATGATACATTGGAACACAAAATTCAGTTGGATAAGATTAACCATTAGCCACCCTCATCATAGAAACTGTCTGGTTTCTACACAGACAGCCTCTTAATTAAATACCTTTAAATAAAAGATGCTTTCAAACAAACTTTTCAGTGGTCACTCTACATTTAAAGTTCATAATATTTTTTTTATTCATTTTATCTTCAAATTGCCTTTGAAAGTTTAAAACTTTGAAGGTTGTTCGTGTACTTCATAAATAATAATACTGTGATCTTCATTTCAGACTTGTGACTGGCAAGATGTACATCTCAGCTGCATTACCCACCACCAGCCACTATTCCCCAGTCCTTTCAATCATTACCCACCACCACCACCACCCACTATTCCCCAGTCTTTTCAATCATTACCCACCACCACCCATTATTACCATGTCCTTTCAATCATTACCTATCACCGTCCACTAATCCGCAGTCCTTTCAATCATTACCCACTACCACCCACTAATCCCCAGTCCTTTCAATGAACCTTATTTGAACTAATTACTATTCCTACATTTCATCATTACATGTACATGTATACATTTCCAATTTGTTCTTTTTACTGCTATGCTTCACTTTAGTCAATGTCAGATTCAAAATTCTTATTTGAATTAAAAGGACTGGGTTTTAAGGATAAATACTATAAACGACAATGCACATTTGTAATAATGAATTGCTGGTTGAATAATAATTCGTAATAAAAAAATATATTTTGATTCTAAATATCCTAATATCAGTTCTGTAGCTTCATATACAAAAATCGAGTATGACACTATATATCCAACTACATAAACAATGTTGTTTTTATCCCTTCCTTTTAAATCTGGTGCCAGTAATCCGTTAGATATTGCAGCGTTGTTGTTTATATTACATTTTGTTGATAGTGTTTTTTTTCAGACTTGAATACTGGTTCGATACCTGGGAAGCTAATTAGTCACCCTTACAGCATAGTAGATTCCTCAACACCTGTGATTGACACTTTTTTAAATTGCTACCCAAGTAGGCTAAATCCATTTCAATCAGGATGTAAATAGAATGCTACTGTTTTAGAGGTAATTTATGAATTTAAATTGTAGACAAATGCACACTAATTTTTTTAAAGGCATCCTACTGGCAACAAGCTGGAGTCTTAGAAGGAAAGCCCAAAAAACATGTTAAGTTGTTGTACTCGGAAGCTGAAAATAAAATTATAATTAATTTGTGTACAGGGTCTGTCATTTTGTCAGCTGTCTTAGGTTTGCAGTTGTCAGTTGTTTTGTTCTCTCTTCATTTCTTTTAAGTCAGTAATAGCATATACATGTATCTGATACTAGTTCGTGGAGTGGTGGGGGATGGGAAACTTTTGAATTATGCAACTCTTTTATTCAAAGAAGGTAATGTGTTTTCATTTCGATGTTTTTTTATTAGCAATACGCTAATACAAGGAGTGGCATTTATGCCAAGTATGTGACATTCAAATACACGTATTAATAACAGGGGACTAGCTTACATTCAGACCATTGCAACAAGTAAATTAAAATATTCTTTAAAAGCTTACTGGTACTCTCCTTTTTGGCGTATACATACATACTTAAGGAATGAAATTAATTTGACTAATTACATACACATATTTTTTTTAATTATATGGATGGTACTAAAAAAAACTCGCATACCGGAAAACCTTATACCAGTAAATTACATTTTTTTTTGTATCAACCATACCAATAGACTTTCATCTGCAATGAATCAATCTGTTAAGCCAGTTTTGAGAATAAAGAAAAAAAACGTTGAATTCAACACTTGACTGTTAAATGGCTTGGAATAAAGAAAAATCCCATTCAAGTCATCAGTCAACTGTTCAATGGCTTGGAATATGAGTGTCATTCTTCTTTCGATTTGTGCAATTTTGAGGACTTGTAAAATATGTGAATCCAAACCATCTATAACCACCATATTGTAAATGCTGTCTATTTTGATTATGATATCTTGAGCTGTTTTAACTTGAAGATAAATGTGCATTTGAGCAACAAACCAGCAGCTACAGGAACGCAAGTCTGTTATTAAAAGGGGCAAAACCAACATTGGGCAGTCATTTTCTGAGGCGGAACCAGGTATTTGAAGACTAAGTTACTGAATTAATTATACTTTAAAAGGACATTAAAAATCAATCAGAAACTGGAAAAGTGAAATAACCGAGATTGTTTGTAAAGAAAAAAACCTAATGGGTAAAATCGTACGAGGCAATTTTTTAAAGACAATGAGTAATTGAAATGAATCAAGGAATAGCTAGACAGAGTTGTCAGAAAGTTAGTAGATCACGTGATGGGGTCCTCTTAATCTGACTGATGACGATTATTGCAGGTAAATAACTTATGTAAGGATAAACGGTACCTATTTTGGAGGCAAAATTAATGTACTTAACCGGAATATGAAAAAAATGGTGTATTTAACAGTACAGATTGCCAGTGCAAAGGTCTACCTACATGTTTGGCATATTGAACAGTACAGATTGCCAGTGCACAGGTAATTATAAATAACTGAAATAAGGAATGATAGAAGCTTTAAGTGTAAGTTTTTGTAGGATTCAGGCAAAATGGAAAAAAAAATCAGAAACATGCATGTCAAAACCCCACCAGTCTGACAATATAACATCACTCAACGACACTTTCTCTATTTGAAAGACCATTATATGATCTCTGCATCACTGGCTTTGACCAAGTTATCTGCCCTTGAAATGTTCATTTTTAGTGCATTTCAGTGGAATCATAACTCAGTGCACCAACATTATATGGAACATATTGTCAAATTACACAATCAAAATGATGGGTTTTTTCATACCATTTTTAACCCACTGCCTGATTCTTACAGAGACTGACACTAAAAGAATGTAAGAGTATCTGGCACAAATTTGAATGCCTACCTAGGAAAAAAAGTACCATATTGCTGTATTTATTAAATAATGGTGATAATCTTATTTCAAGTACTAAAATATCTGAAATATTAATCATCCAAAATGCAAAGAAGATTCACAAACGTAATGATATATTTAAATTTCTTAGCAAACCAAGTTAGCTAATTCCACCTCAATCAGAATCTTAATGGAATGCTACTTAGCAAACCAAGCATGCTTATTCCATCTCAATCAGGATCTTAATGGAATGCTACTTAGCAAACCAAGCATGCTTATTCCATCTCAATCAGAATCTTAATAGAATGCTACTACTTCAGATGTAATTTATGAAGTACAAATGATTCAAATATAACCTCACTTACAACTGAAGAAAGTAATAACAGTATAGAGCAGTATTGATAACTTGTACAGAACAGGAGGTCTTCCTAAAACAAAGATAAATACTGATACTGAAGCCAACATATGGAAAGGTAAAGGGCACATAATTGAAAACTAAACAATGCCGTGGACTATATGGAACGGTTAGAAAACTGTTACAAAACAGAACACCTACATTGATAAGAGTGAAAAGTACTGATGCAGAAGCCAATATATGGAACGGCAAAGGGCACGTAACTGAAAACTAATCAATATCATGGACTACATGGAACGGTAAAGGGCACATAACTGAAAACTAAACAATATCTTGGACTATATGGAACGGTAAGAAAAACTGGTAGAAAACAGGACGCCTACATTAACAGTGTGGGAAACCACCTCGCCAGCTCGCCAAATAAATGTTGATGTGTAATTTGGCGGTTTCTCATTAGATTACACTTGTCAATTTGACAACCGTCATTTGATTGGCGAGTTCCAAGGAAAGTGTAACACAATCAAACACTGAGTATTTGAATAGAGTTTTATTACATGAGGAACATAGATTTAAGAGTTACCTTTTCACTACATACGTTCGCGTTGTGTTCAGTTTATAAATTCATTATTTTATCGAAATTATATCGAAACATTATAAAGTACTAAAACATTGTGTTATACGAAAGTCGAAATTTTATAGAATCCAGAGTTCGATTCTTGTCAAGAATCAGAATAACGTCCAAGCTCGGTTTCAGACTGGATTTTTTTAAGTAGTCCACAATACATGGCCTTATATATATAGTTCTTGTAGGCCATAAACAGCAAATGTTACTTATCACAAAATTGTGAGTAACTATATATTCCTTTGAAGTAGTAGTGCACATCCTTATATATTCCTTTGAAGTAATACCGGTCATAGTGATCAGGAACAGTTCATCATTTCCACCGGACAATAGCAGACAGTTATTTATAATATACTTTTTTGACATGTCACGTACCTATTAACGATTTAGTGACATCTTGAAACAAGTACCAAACGATGAATAGTTAATAAAAGAATCAATAGCTGACTAGTAACTTTGTTACAAAAGTTAACCAGCCAACAGATTATTTAGTAAAACATCCCTTAACATCATACACTAAGAATATGTTCCCTACATTTTAAGAAGTTTAGCTTGAATATGTCAAATGAATTTTGGCATGATATGCACAATTTTATTGACTTGTAAAGCATTGGTTACGTCTGCCATAAACGGACTGTGCCAAAAACCTATGCGACCGTCCCAATCTCATATTGGTATTCAGACGAAATTTTCTTGGTAATTTAAGAAACAAATGATAAACTTCTCTTGTTTCATAATGACGAATCTGTTGAAATATAATTTTATTTTTAAAATATGAGTTCAGAAATGGAGTACTTATTTTGTTACTGTAATATATATATGAAAACCTTCAATAGGAGGGAATATTCGAAAATGGAAGTTTTTGATAAATTTAAAAACAAATGAATTCGGCTAGTTGAATTTTTTCTATTTGGCTAAGTAAGCAAGATCAAAAAACCACTAGCCAGAATGGCAAGTTGGGAAAAAAATGTTTTCCCACACTGTCATTAATGAAAATGATAAGTACTGATAAAGAAGCCTAAATATGGAAAGGTAAAGGGCACATAACTGGAAACTAAACAATATCTTGGACTTCATGGAACAATTAGAAAAAAAAAACTGGTACAAAACAGAACACCTACATTGATAAGAGTGAAAAGTACTGATGCAGAAGCCAACATATGGAACGGTAAAGGGCACGTGACTGAAAACTAATCAATATCACGGACTTTATGGAACGGTTAGAAAAATTGGTATGAAACAGGACACCTACATTAGTAAAAGTGATAAGTACTAATACAGAAGCCAACATATGGAATTGTGAAGGGCTCATAACTGAAAACTAAACAATATCTTGGACTATATGGAACAGTTAGAAAAACTGATATAATACAGAACACCTCTATTAATAAAAGTGATAATTACTGATACAGAAGCCAACATATGGAACGGTAAAGGACACATAACTGAAAAATGAACAATATCATGAACTATATGGAACGATTAGAAAAACTGGTACAAAACAGGACACCTACAATCAATAAGAGTGATAAGCCAGCATATGGAAAGGTAAAGGGCACATAACTGTAAACTGAACAATGTGATGGACTATATTGGATGGTTAGAAAGTTGT
The DNA here is from genome assembly GCA_037379345.1 of Perna viridis. Classification (NCBI taxonomy): domain Eukaryota; kingdom Metazoa; phylum Mollusca; class Bivalvia; order Mytilida; family Mytilidae; genus Perna; species Perna viridis. Next base: position 28,107,525 of record CM074523.1, read on the forward strand.
TGGACAACACCTTATTAGAGTAATTGTCCTTTAAATGTGAAATATTATTATTTTTTTTTTTTTTTTTTTTTTTATAGATTTTAACCAATGCCTTGAAAACTATAAAAGATAGAAAAAAACTTTTCATTGACGAAATGATCCTATGATAAGGTCTACAAAAGTCTATAGTGGATCAAACAGACGACTTCTTTGTAGTTATTTCCCTTGAGGTTTTTGAGGTTTTTAGCTCACCTACCCTTAAAGGCAGTGTGAGCTTTTGTCATCACTATGTGTCTGTTGTAAGCGTTCTAAACTTTTTCAAAGACATTTTCCTTTAAAATATTCAAAGCGTGACCACAATGATCTCTAGAATATCAACCTTGTATATCAAAATTGTGTTCAACATACGTGCTGATAAAAATATATTTTGTCACACGTTAGGTTTGGGGTTAACTTTTATATCACGGGTTGATTAGTCAAGTGTTTCTAGTGATTTCATGTCAATCAGTCTGTCTGTCTGTTAGGTTTTTAGGTATTTTGCATACCTGTGGTAAATTAGTAAAGTGATCTCATGTCAGTCTGTCAGTAGCATGTTAGGTTTGGAGGTAGTTTTTATACCTCTGGTTAATTAATTATGTGTATAAAGTGATCTCGTGTCAGTCTGTTCGTAGCATATTAGGTTTGGAGGTAGTTTTTTTTATACCTCTGGTAATTTAGTCAAGTGTATAAAGTGATCTCGTGTCAGTCTGTCCGTAGCATGTTAAGATTGGAGATAGATATTTTATACCTCTAGTACATTAGTCAAGTGTATAAAGTGATCTCCTGTCTGTCTGTCTGTCTGTCTGTCTTTAGCATGTTAGGTTTGGAGATTTTTTTTTATAATTCTAATGAATTAGTCAAGTGTATAAAGTGGTCAAGGTGTCAGTCTAACTCCTGAAAAGCCAGTCTGAAGTGTATATTGTGATATCATGTCTGTAACATTTTTGGTTTGGAAGTAGTTTTTTTATACCTCTGGTTAATTCGTCAAGTGTATAAAGTGGTCAAGGTGTCGGTCAAACTGTCTGATTAGTCCAGCCTGAAGTGTATATAGTGATTTCATGTCTGTCTGTCTGTAATATGTTAGGTTTGGAGGTAGTCAGTCTAACTGTCTGATTAGTCAAGCCTGAAGTGTATGTAGTTATTCCATGTCTGCCTGTCTGTAAAAAGTAGGTTTAGAGGTAATTTTCTTTTATTCCAATTTTTTTTTTTTTAATTTTTGATATTTTATTTTAATCTGTACATTTGTTAGTGGAAAACATCGAATACCGGTACCTTATCCCGGCCCCGTTTAAATTAGTATAATAAGAGAATTCATTTATATTTATTAGAGTGGATAGATTTTGTTAGTACTTGTTAGTATGAAGGTACATGTACTGATAACAATAATTGACATTTAAGTAATATGAAACAGATTGATATTTTGTATTAAAAAAGGAAAAATGGCTAGAAAAAAATAAATAAAATCTAATAAGCAGAAAAAGAACAAAAGAAATACCGAAAAAAAATAATGAAGAATAGGTGTCAGGTCAGCTCTGGTCTGTTGTAATAACAAATGTACCTAAATATCAGATAGTTACAATATGGTCATAATGAAGGCAAGTATTATGTGTATTTACATATTACATATATATTTCATAATTAGAAATATTTACATATATAATAGCAGATATGAAAGGACTACAGGTCAATTATCAATTTATTATTAATATATTTGTTTTAATTATGACTTTTGTTGCATTATAAGAAAATCATAGTATTTGGAGCCAGGGGTTCCAGTAGATATTTGATTGTTGAAATTGTTTATTTTTGTAGAATATTTGTTTTTCAAAGTTTAGATTTTCTCTGACAAAGCTTTTTAATGCAGTGATGTTGAGTTCAGTACCATTCAATTTAGTTCTTAGAATATAGAATTTTCCATAAAGAATAATTTGGTTACGAATATAGTTCTTTGGATTTTTGTCTAAATTCCCAAATAGGACTAGTTCAACATTTAAAGGTAATTCTATTTCGGTTGTATCAAAAATCCATTCATTTAATCTTTCCCATAAATCTATCACCTTATGACCTGACCAAAATAGGTGTTCTATGGTTTCTGTTTCTTCCCCACAGAAATCACATTTATCTGATTCTTTTATACCTATCTTATGAAGAAATTGATTTGTCCCTAGTATTCTATGAATTATTCTGTATTGTAGACATTGCAGCTTTGAGTTTTTTGTTGAATATTTCATTTGAGAGTGAATCGCCTTCCATGAGTGGTTTTTGTTCAAAAGTTGGTCCCATTTTTTCTCACATCTTAACCCTGTTTGGTTATTGTGATTTAATATATTATACATATCTTTTGATCCCTTTTGAGATTTTAAAACTATTTTTAATTTGTTAGGTAGTATTGGTCCATATGTCTTTTCTATTTCATCAAAATTGAAGTTTTTTGATGTTATACATTTTCTGACTGCACAGACTAGTCCATGGTAAGTGAGAAAGTTTGTTCTTATTTCAAAAGTATTTTGAAACCCTTGAAATGACAAGATATTTCCTGTGTTATCCAATAGATCATTAATTCCTTTATTTGCCCATTCCTTATAAAATATTGGTCTGTTTCCAATTCTGATATTATCATTTTTCCAAAGACAAACTGAATTTATCTCAGACTTGTCAATATTATTTTTCGTTTCTAGGTCGTTCCATGCAGAGAAGACTTCATTCCAGAAAGGATTTTTCAACTTTTTAATTTGACTGACATGAGCCAGTTCAGTAAATTCGATCTTTTCTGAATGGGATAATAGGTTAAACACCTTTGAATTATTTTTAAACATTCTCCTAATCCATGTTAGTTTTAATCCTTTGATATAATTATCTATATTAAGCATTCTTAAACCGCCTAGTTCATGTGATTGGGATAGGGTATCTCTTTTCACTTTGTCTGGTTTGTTATCCCAAATAAAGCTGAATAATTTACTATTCAATTTCTTTAAGAGATCATTACTAGGATTTGGTATTGACAGAAATAAATGATTTAATTTGGAAATAATTAATGATTTAATAATGGTGATTTTTCCAATAGGGGAAAGTACTTGGTTTGACCATCTTTTCAGTACATTTTCAATTTCTCTGATTTTAGGTGTGTAAGTAAGGTCTTCAATTTCACTTAGGTTTACTGAAAAATCAATACCTAGCATTGTAAACCTACTGGAACCCCAGTCCAAGCCATGCTTCACACACATTTTGTCTCTACTGAATTTTTTCTTTCCAATCCAGACAACTTTTGTTTTGTCAATGTTTACCTTCAGACCTGACATATCTGCATATCTGTCTAGGGTACGGAGAGATGCGTCAAGAGACTGTGGTGATCCGTCTAATATTAATGAAGTGTCATCTGCATATTGAGATATTAAAAATTCTGAATCATCAATGGTTATTCCTTTAATTTCTTTGTTATTCCGCACCATAATACCTAAAATTTCAGCACATAAAAGAAAAATATATGGTGATAGAGGATCCCCTTGTCTACATCCTCTTTGCACATCAAAGAATTCTGAAAGTTGACAGTTTTGTGTAACAGAAGATTGAATATTGTTATAAAAGGTTTTTATCCATTGTTTGATAGAGTCTCCAAAAGTAAAAAAAACTCAAAACTTTATCCACAAATAGCCAAGATATTGAATCAAATGCTTTTTCAAAGTCGATGAGGAGGAGAATGCCTGGTATATCTTTATCTTCAGTAAAATGCAAGATATCATATATTAGACGAATGTTTTCACCTATAAATATACCTGGAATAAAACCAGTTTGATCTGTACAGATTATTGATGGAAGAACAGATTTAATTCTTTCTGCAATACAACTTGATGCTAATTTGTATACTGTGTTTAGTAATGTTATAGGTCTCCAGTTTTTCATAAATTGTCTTGGTTTATTTCCCTTTGGTATGCATGTCATAATTCCTCTTTTTTGAGTTATTGACATTTCACCCATACTATAGCTACAATTAATTGATCTAAGTATAAACTTCCCTAAGTCTAACCAAAAAAATTTATAGAATTCATTTGTATAACCAGTTGATCCAGGACTTTTACCATTTTTCATTCTTTTAATCGCCTGTGTTAGTTCTGACATTGAGATATTCCCCTCTAGAGAGTCTCTTTTTTGGTTCGTAAGTTTAGGTATATGATTATACGGTATGTCATGTTGAAGATTTAGGTTTTCAGATGTACCTGTTTCTTTTCTAGAATATAGATTTTTATAAAAAAAATTGTGCCTCATTTAAGATTTCTGCTTGGTTTTCAATTAATTCACCTTTCTCATTAATTAGTTTGGGAATAGTCTTATTCACAAAATTTGAGGATTCTAAATTCAAGAAGTATGTGGTTGGTTTTTCTCCTTCTTCTAAAATTTGCATTTTTGATCTAATATAATGACTTCTGACTTTGTCTTGTCTTAATATTTTTAATTTTGTTTTCTTTTCCTCTAAACGATTGAAGGAGTCTTGATTATTTAAATTACTTTCAAGTGTGTGAATTTCTTCTACTAGTTTTTGCTCGTTCTTTGATTGTTCTCTTTTTTTGAATGATGAATAAGAAATAGTTTTTCCCCTTATTTCAATAAGTAGAGTTTCTAAAAATAACTGGTCATTAATTACTAACTGTAAATCAGAGTTATCTACCTCTTCAATATTTTCTCTGTTATACATAAATAGTGCATATTGGTCTTTACATTTTTTAATCACTTCTTTCACTGATTCTACATATACTGGGTCATATAATAAAGAGTTATTGAATTTCCAGAGCCCTTTGCCTATTTTGAAATCATTTAGTTTAAAGTGTAGTACAACTGGGGAATGGTCAGATCTGTAACTGTTTTCAATCGTTACATCATGAACACTTTGAAAAAAACCTTGTGACACAAGAAAAAAATCTAGTCTAGCTTGCTTTAATGGGTTACTCTTTCTCCATGTGTATCGCTTGGTATCAGGATAAAGTTCTCTGAAAGGGTCAACCAAATAATTAATTTCTTTAATATCAAGTATTTTATTTTTGACACGTGGATTTTTTATATTCCTATAATTAAAAGTGTCTTTGTTCTGGTCTTGAACAAGATTATAGTCACCGCTTATAACGACTGTTGCATTTCCAAACTCTTCTATTACTGTATTTACTTGATTGTAAAAGTCAGGTGTGTCATCATTCGGACCATATATGTTCAATAATGTTAATCTCTTTCCTTCTATTTCAAAATCAATTCCCAGTAAATTACCATTTGTGTCTTTTTTTACCTTTAAGATTTTGTATTCTATATTCTTAGTGAAGAAAATTGCTACGCCTCTTTTATTTGAAGTGTAAGAGTTGAATATGCATTCTCCTCCCCAAAGATTTCTTATACTTGATTCATCTTTCTCTGTAAAATGTGTATCTTGAAGACAGTAAATACTTGCATTCTTAGAGTTCAGATATTCTAATACATCTCTCCGTTTCTCAACAGTTTGTAATCCTTGGCAGTTCTATGAGAAAATCTGTAAAATATTTCTACCCATAATTATTTACATATAATAGCATAAGATAAACAATAAACTATTTCAAAGAGATTAGCATGCTTCCCATACAACTGTCTGTACAATGCATATATAATTATGTATGTAATTGCGATTACTTGCACTATTTGAAAATTGGATATCATTGTAATGGACATAACAGCACCTAGAGCCTGACCTATCAAAATTATAAAGAACAAAAAAGTCATGTAAGGCTTAAAAAAAAATAAAAACAAATTTTATTGTACCCTGCTAAGGCAGCAGTATAGAAATTGAAAATTTTCCACCCTGAACCAATTTTGTCATTCCCTGTGTTCAAGGGTTAACTTTAATTTTCCGTGTTAAGTAATTATAAAGCATCCTGATTACATGTTAATTTTGGAGGTAGTTTATTAGCCTCAGTTTAATTAGTCAAGTGTATAAAGTGGTCTGGATATCAGTCTGTCTGTCTGTTAGGACAGATTTGGGTGTTCCTTTTTAAATATAAAATGCAGCAGTTAAATGTTTACAAATTTTGTGCTTGCAAGTACCGCACTTTTATGTTTATTCTACTTTCAGGACTTCTGTCTCTCCAGTGGCATAGAAATATGTGTCAGATGAAATCTTAGTCTGCTTTCATCTCAATTGTTCCATGTTCATTTTGACTGTGTAAATATCATCTTCCAGTAATATGTGTATGGGGCTGTTTGAGATAATGGCATTTCATCATCATCCATGGATTCAGCAACTGAAGACCTACCACAAATATTTTTTTTCGCCTTCATCTTCAGGAATGGATTTAGACTCTCACACACTATAAACCAGCCTGACAACTATTGTGTTCCAGAATGTATTAAGACCCTTCCTTTCTGGAGACCACCCTGGTCCTCTTTTTTGGTGGAGTATAACCAGCCCGGATCATCATGATAAGCTTCTGATGTTCAAGTATCTTTTCTTCAGAGTAAACTCTAAAGTGATAAATGTCTATACATTCATATTGCATCCGAGAATGTACTTTAAGCAACAGGTGGCAAATGCTACACGAGAAAGTAACCATCCAGAATAAACATATGTTTTAATTAACAGATACTTTCAACGCCGGAAGAAAAACAAAAAATATGTTTTAAACATTTAAAAAAGAATTTAAATAATGAGAGATGCGAGAAACATCCTATAATGAAGGAAAATAGTATGGACTGACTGAAGTACAGATACCCTTCATCATTGCTTGTTTGTTTTTGTTTGTTTGGGTTTAACGTCTGAGCAGCAATATTTCAGCTATATTCAGACGATGAACATGAAATTGATGATAAAATGAACATGAAATGATGATGAAATGCAAAAGGGGTGAGACACAAGGACAATGGGGTCGACAAATTTTGATTGCCACTGGAAATGTATTGCATAGTTTGGGCATAAAAACGATATGTCTGACCATTTAATGGTATGGTTTTATGATGTATGTCTGTTTTCCATGTCTGGTCTTTGTCCCTTGATTACATTTTTTGATTACCGGTATAACATTGGTTCACTTGATTACTCTTTAACGTCCTTTGGCAGAAAAGGACGAGAACGGCCCCTGCTTTGAACTAGTCGTAAATCCAAAATAAAAGAATTTTGCACTCTTGTAAGACCGAAAATCATGTGTCTGGCTATTTTTGTTTTAAGATGTAAGTATGCAAGTGGTATCAAATTGTGTAAGTTACATTTACACAATTTACAGGTTATAAAAACATGCATTTTTGACTCCTTTCAGTCTGCATAATGTCGAATGCTTGAATTTGTTAACAACAAAACATAACCATAATAACCATCTGGGATTTAAGCGGATGTAAGCGGGTTGTTTATACGGTTATCTTTTCTTGAGCTAGTCACAATATTATACAAAACTAAACTTGGGCTTTTTTCTTCCCTGTCAGACTGTCAGAGGTTACAAGATATCAACTTTGGGTTACCCCGTCCCCCATGTTTGGGGCACTACCTTTCATAAGACAGGTTCTTAGTCCATTATAAAACTTTTAATTTTTTTACATGTATGCTATGATATTAAAAAAAAATAGGAATATTTGTGAAATTTTAAGTAACTTTTGAGAATTAAGTATATTTCAATTGCATTATTTCATAAGCTACCTGCCCAAGTAAAACGCAATATTTCAAGGCCAACATCTATTTAGATATATCCGAGTAGGAAAAATACAAAAATAATATATATTATGAAGTGGCTCAAATTTACAGTTATTACAATAAGGTATAAGTTAACAATAACCACTTTTAAAAGGTAAAAACGAACTACATATAAAAACAAATAAATACAAGAATAAATAAATTAAAGGTACAAAATTGACAAAATGCCTTTAAATTATGAAATGTTTAAGTAAAGGTACATGTCATGTCTAGATATAAGAATAAAAAGTATCTTTATTCATAAAAATATACTTCAAATAGAATAAACATTTCCAATTTTAAATAAAAAAAAGTACAAATTCCAAACATTCTATCCTTATAATGGAGGAAAAAGTCACCATATCAGGGGTATTTCCCCAAATTGGGGTTAGCACTTATTTCAAGTGTTGTTCCAAACCTGTTAACAGATATGCAAAGTGGCCCTTAAAATATTAAGATTAAGTGAAGATGTGAACAAAGCAAATCAAAAATAGTACAACCATGTAAATATTGTTGAAGTAATTTGAGACATTGTTAAGATAATAAAGCAAAACTTGTATTGATAAAAAAATGAAGACATGTCGAGACTAATAAGGTTGCCCTGAATCTTCGAGCATTGGATTAAATTGTTGAGACAGTTTTAGTCGATACTGGCTGAGACTATTCGAGACGGGTATGACTGTTTGAGACTGGTCGAGACATGGTCGAGACTAGTTGAGATTAGTTTGGGCAAGGTGAGACTCGGCCAAGTCAATCCAAGTATTTTGCAGACATCTTTAGAGAAGTTAAGACAGAGTTAGCACAAGTTAGAACAAAATGTACCGTATTCAGACTTATATCACTTAGTAGTGTCACCAACCCAGTAGTCAGATCTGTCTGACCCCGAAATATATCATATTTAAGTACCCTATTTATGAAATCTTGCAGTATTCAAAATTTAAAAATACGTAAAACACTAAGGCTTTATTCCTTTCACTGTATATGTGATCGATTTGCCTTAATCTTTCCATAGATTTGGTTTTGAGTACTACTTGTATACGACTAATATTTTGATTATGATCTCCCTAGATAGTTGCTTTGAATGCTGCTGATGAGAAATTTCTCGCAGAAACACGCGTACAGCTTATCGAAATTTACAATACACGAATCTGATATTGTTTGTATTTAAAAGGGTTAATTTTTGTTATAACATCACTGGACGATAACTATTTACTTAACAGACTGTAATAAATGGGATTTGTAAAATCGTGACTGAGTGTAATTCAGTTCACTGTTTTAATTTAGTATATTTCATTTTCCTATTTTGTCTTCTTTTTCTATTGTTTTGTCTGTGCTTTCTTTTTGTCTGGTCTATCATAGTTAATCACATTTTCACTACTGCACTTTATGTAGTATGTGACTGGTGTACTGAAGGGAGAAAACTCATATCAGCTGTTGTTTAAAATGTCACTATCATGCTTTTGTTAATAAACTCTCCGTACGATGATGGCTTTGTAATAGAAGGCTGCACTAAGGCTGCCATGTGCTCTGGGATGTGATAAAAGTTGCAATCGAAACGTGTCATGTCGAAACGTTTGAATCAAATCAAACAATTTATACTTCATCAGATATGAACTACTAAATATATGATAAATAGATCAAGGAGTAATATGTCCATTTAAAACAAAAACAATGACTCATGATGCAGATAATTTTTTCAATATTTCTAACTAATGTCAAGTACAATTTTCCTTTGATCTAATCAAAATATGTAAAAAGATACGATTGTAATCTTTGCAATCCTGGAGAGGGATCTCTCCGTTCTGTTTTGAACCAAATACCGCCACACAAGTATTTGTACACAATACAAATAAAAACTAATCATTAAAAGTATCAGTGTATAAAGCATTAGACACACAAAATAATGTATAACCTTGTATGGAAAGTAACGTAAGTTTTGTTACCAACAGTTGCTTGCTTTTTATGGGGTTCATCCATAAATTAGAGGTAAAATGGATTATGGATTAGAAGAAATGGGATTTGGAACGAGATATTGTATCGTTAAGAACATACATTATGTGCATCTTAAAAGTGTATTTTTTTTAAGTTACTTGCTTTGTTCATACGTCTTTACATTAATAAAACAAGAATAGACTATAATTTTATTTAAATAAGAAATAAGATGTCATAACGAAACTGAATTACTTACACCATTTCACAAAGAAAATAATTTTTAACAGTACAAGGGTCATCTGTCCATAAGTAGGTCAATTGATTCGGAGGATCGTAATTTATAGCTGCACAGTTCTCAGCTCCAAATCTGTTGTTTGGCTGCGTTTGTCCCCAGGCAAAATATGTAGCCTTTCTGCCTTTAGCAGCCCATACAAATTCGCCTTCTTTTACATGTCATTTAGTCCGATATAGACCTCTTTATAATCTAAAGGTATTGAACATATCATACATTTTGAATACATGTTTCCAAAGAGAAATGTATTGACATAAGATCAATAAGCCTGTTAACAACTTGTATTCTATGTATAGTTCAGTATTCTTGAAATACATATTGTGAAATGTGTCTTGGTAATCGATGAAATTGGGAATAGATAAAGTAATAAAGATTGGCAATCTTTAAAAAAATATTTCCAAATATACTTCATGAAATTAAAACCGTACTTTTTTTTTTATTTAATTCAATGACAAAATATAAACAATACGCTCTCAGATGGGAAGATGCTATATATTTCGTTGTACATTAACATTTTGTTAGATATTTTTGTCTCTCCGGTCGATTATTAAACTTAACTAAATATTGGTACAAGTACAAAAACTCGGATACACGTACAATGTATTAGAGGAAAATAATTGAAGTCATCCACCAAACTCCGTGCCACGAAACGAATAACCAAACGACTGTACAACACGGACCTGAATGTTTGGCAAAACCCATATTATTAAACAAGCTCTACACGCCCAAAATTATATGATGTGGAACTATGCTAAGGAAAATCACCTTTTTTCTTAATTTGTTTTACTGAGAATTGCAAAATAAAAATGAAAAAGAAGAACCATTATATGATGAAAATAATGTCTATATGTTTTGTTCTCCCACACTCACCAGTTTAATTTATCATTCCGGCAAGGAATCTTTGAGTTTGTGCGTCGTCAACAGTTGCCAATGATGCTGATCGTCCATATTGCCTTCCAATCATTTCACATATAGTCTTAAATTCAGGAAAATTATCAAAAAGTTTGAAAAAATTTGTAGATTCCACGTTTCTTCAATGATATTGTAGTCTTCTTTGAAAGCTGTACATTATGAAAGCATACACAACAAATGATTTTTGAATAAATGAAATATGAGTACCAATAACGATATATTCAGGACATAAGTTTTCATGGGATACATCAGCTTGTGTATTAAAACAAACTTAGAATGATATCACTAGATGAAAAACTTACAACGATATCACTTATCACTAGTAGTGTAATCTACAACTAAATGTCTTATCACTAGTTATCACTAGTATCACTAGTGTAAATTACAACCGTTTCATTTATCCTTACTTATACCTGTGTCACTAGAAGTGTATAATTACAACGCTATCACTCAGAATCTTACTCACCAGTGCTTCACCAAATGTTTCATTTTCTCTACTGAGGAAGAATCATTTATCTTGGAAGTGGCTCCATTGATCAGGATATGCACACAATACTGAAAAGGACAAATTTATAGATCAATGAACAAAATGATGTTTTTGTTAAGATATGTAATCTGTGAATAAAATTTATAATCAATAATATTCGGAAACAGCATTCATTCAATATTGATTTCATGTTTTGTGATATAAAAAAGAGACCTTCGTCGGAAGGTAGAATAAACAAAAACATAGTTGTGTCAATCGATATCATACAAAAGCGGCATTTATTTATCTATATCCGAAAACTTAGCGATGGTTATGAAAGAAGCAAACAAGAAGAATAATTTGAAGTGAGATTCCATAATAATTTGTGATTATTAAAAGAAAATATGATGAGGTGCTGATAACGATTTTTACGCTGCCTGTTTGTATATTAATTTCTTATCAGTAGGTGTGTACTTTGAGACCATGGTTTGCATGATGTTCAAAAAGAAATCGTAAATTTTTTATCTTACGTTCATTAATTTTCTTCTCCCCCGTACGAACCCTAAGATAAACAGAATTCAATGCAGAACAGTCTATAAACATCAGAGTTCAGATTTGTTTCAGAACAAGGGATATGATATAGAACATTTAATGGAACTTTACACTATTGTGTTGCATTTACATTACTATGTATGTCTTGTAATTTATCTGACTGTATTTCAAAAATTCTAAAATGGTTTTATCAGCATCCTGCAATGAATCGTATTTGGAAATATTATATTTCATTTTCCTGCGTTTCCGCAAATACAGATAATTGACCTCTTATTTGCATCGCTACGTGAAACAGTACCTATATGGGATAAATTTCCCATTTTATGGAGTATGGTGCATGGGGGATGCGAAATGGGGCATGGGGAATGAAAAAATAGTGTATATGAATGGGGCAATGGGAAATGGGGCGAGGGAATAGTTTTGATTCGTCAATTGAAAAAAAACTGTTTTTGCCATTTTCCGCAAAACAAGATGCCTATCATATATCTATGACAGCGATTGAAAAACTTTAAGAAAAAGTCTGTTAGAATATTTTTTAAATGATTAGAGGTGATTACAGGATACAAATATTGATGTTGTTGATATCTTAAACAATAATTTTGGCCTATTATTGAAATTAAAACTGTTCCCCCATTTAATCTGTAGAAATATGTTATTTTTGAGAAACAGCCAAACATGATGTTTATGTTGACATTGTTTATATTTAATAAAATAAAATCGAAAAATTTCAAGTGTTTGTATTCATTCAATTTGCAAAAATACCTGATTTTTTAGAATGTGTTTCGGAATATCTTTATTACAGATATCCATATAATACTTACATCGACAATTTTATAATTTTATACAATATTTTTAGATTGATAGGACGATTTAAAGTGTTAGTACAAAAACACTATACAAAAAATATGTCATTTTGAACTGAAATTTAAGTATCGCAACCTCCAACAAAAATTTTAACATTGTCATTTTTAATATTTCAAAGAATAATTTTGGACCATTTTTAAATTTAAAATGTTTGCCCTTAAACATTTTTTTAGAAATATGTCATATTTGAGAAATTGACTAGAAATAAATGTGTTTCAACCACACAGATGATGCTTATTTTGACAAGTTTCTTTTACATTTTAAACAATAATATAAGACCAGTACGGACACTTCAAGTATTCTTAGTAATTCAATTTGCAAACATATGTTATTTTTAAGAATTTTGTGCAATACAAGAATATAGCCATTCATATAATACTTATATTGACAATTTTATCATTTTTTACAATAGTGTGAGACTGATAGGTAAATTTAAAATGTTAGCAAAAAAAACCTTTGCAAAAATATATCATTTTGAAGATATGGAACTGACCCATGAGTGGTGCAACTACCAACCAAATGCTAATATTGCCATGTATTATTTTAACCAATAATTTTGGACCATTTAAAAAAATTGACTGTTCGCACCTATACAATTTTCAAAACTATGCCATGATGGGAAATTGGACGGAGAGAAATGTATCACAGCCACACATTTGTTAGTTATTTTGACAGTATTTACATTTTGAACAATACTATCAGTCCACTGTTCGATTTGAATTTGTTTGCACCAATATATATATATTGTTTTAGGAATATTAGGCATGATTATTTTTTATGCAGCTCTGATTGGCGATTATATACAATGCAAGTATCGCGTGATTTCGGTAATTTCCGAACACGGCAGCGATACTCGAAAATCGGTATTGATTGCAATAAACTTTGTGCATCCAAATGCAATACTTGTTTGCTTGAAAAAAAACATTTACTTTGTTTTCTTTTAAGATTTTGGAATTGGGAATAGGCATTGAAGAACATGAAGTAATGCACTGCATTTGGGGATTCGGGCAATAAGGAGTGCGACTCTGTGAACTGGAGCAAGGGGCATGGAGCAATATGGGGCTCGCCTATTTGAAATGGGGCATGGGGAATTATGCATGAGGCAATAACGATTTGGATATGGGGCAATAGGGTTTCGGGCTAATGGAAGGTTTATCCCAAACGAGGACTGTAACTAAGTCGTGTTTTGAATATTTGAATCCATGAAGTACTACTCATAACCCAGTTCACTGAAATTGTAGTGACCACATAATAGTAATATTTCAGATGGAATTGTTATTCTTATACTGTTAAATTAATATGTTCTCTGAGGTAGCTTGCAATTAATCTGAGTGTGAATAATGTATTTTGTCTATATTGTGTTTACTAATGTATTTCATAGAAAGATGTGGAGAAAGTGCCTAGTTAAATTTTTATAAAGCTATAAAGAATTAGAGACCAAAATGTCTTTTGGTAATCTGTGAATATATTTATTATTCTAAAAGTCATGTTATACAAATGTACGCTGGTGCATTTATTGCGTTTCCCCATACCCATTATTTCTTTCACGTTTCCAACAGATTCAATTAAGTGAAGATTTGTGGTAGGAGGTGAATAGAAATGATCTCTTATAAGATACGAACGGCTGCACTTTTTTGTGAAACAGACAGAGTAGTATATATCTGGATTAGTTTATAAAAATAAAACACACTAAAAAGAAATTATGAATAAAGCCCAATGTTTTCATCCATTGACACATTAAAAATTTATATTGTGTTTATCACACTCGTGTATGATGTTTTACTTTTGTGTTTTGTTATAAAAGATGTTGCTTCAATTGTATAAGAATCATCCCAAGGATTGTAGAACTGAGTTAAGTAAAACAAAAATACAGGTGATACATTCCAGGAACTAATTATCAAAAAATCCATTAGCGGAAGGCCGTTCATGTAATGTTTGGGAGTGGAGAGAGCCGGTTTCAAGTTGACTGGAGTTCATGCATGTATGAACTTTCGGCAACGACGTTTTCGACCAGTCAAAAGCGGCTATAAGCACGAAGAATCTCATGATTAGAATTATTCACAAATCAAAAACAACTATAGTGTATTTAAAAGTTACTTCAAAGTACGCAAATACTTTTGTTTGTCTAATTGGAAATAGTGGTATATTGTTATCTTTTTTCACTTGCTAAAAATAGCTGTTTTATACGAAAATCGTATATTCATATTTATAGGATGTATTGACAAACATCATAAAGAAACAACTAGAAATAAGAGTTACTAATACTCTATGTACTCTGGAAGTTATAGTTGCTACATTTTGTACCAAGTCTTGGATAAGACCCGCCAAACAGTTTTTTTATAAGTTATAATGCTTGTTGAAATTTAAAAAAAAATGGGCGGGATGAGATAATGTATCACAGAGAAATTGCGTTAGTTGTATTCATAGTTAAGTTAGCGCCTTGAAATTAGGAATGTATTCTTCGAGTTATTGTATAAGGTGTTATCTTAGTTTATGAATAGATACATAAATAAACGGGTGGACGACCGGTATTTGAACGACCGATGATCGGCGAAAGATTTGATAATATTCATTTTATGTAAAATGATCGGTTCATGTTAAGTTCAGAATCTTGATCGAAATTAATCGATTCAACTGTAGAATTTAATCGTATTTTATTAAAAATAGTTTATTCAATATACCGGTGAATTAGTTATTTTCTGAATTGAAATAATATATTAGATGTTGGTAAAAATGGAAAACCAAAATGAATTTATCACTGGTCATTTGATGAAAAACAGAAGCGATCATCGGTTAAATGGAACGGTTTGACGGATCGATGACAGGTCGATGATCGATCGCAGTTATAGTTAAAAACTAAAATAGAGTGACCACTCTGTGGTCAAGTGATGCGATTATCGGTTTAATGGATCGGTTTGACAGATAATGACTCATGGGAAATTGAAATTTTCATTGCACAGATCGGTTTAGGTACTGTTCGTACAACTGTGTCACTAGAAGTGTAAATTACAACCCCTTTCTCTCAGATCCTTACTCACCAGTGCTTCACCTAATGTTTCGTTTTCTCTACTCAGGAAAAAAACATTTATTTAGAAAATGGCTTTATTGATCAGGACATGCACAAAATACTGAAAAAGACAATTTATACACGTGTATGGATCACAAAACATGATAATGTGTTTGTTAAGATATGCAATCTGTGAATAAAATTCGAAATCAATAATTTGGTAAAACAAATATTCAGTCAGTATTAATTCCATACGTTGTGATATGAAAAAAAGTGGAAAAAGGGTGGAATAAAAACACAGTTGTATCAATCGATATAACACAAAAAACGATAATTATTTTCTAATATCCAAAAACTTACCGATAGTAATGAAAGAAGCTAACAAACAAACTAGTTTGATAAGAGATTCTATAATAATTCGTGATCCTTTCCTGTGTTCCCCAAATAGAGATAATTGACCTCTAAGTGCATCGATACGTGAAATAGTATCTGTATGGGATAAACTTCCCATCATTTTATGGGAAATGGGGCATGCGCGAGTATGTTAAGGAGTTTTCTTGTACATCTGGTTGACGTCTGATCACGCGCAGAAAACGTGAGGTTTTTAAGTTGGGAGAATTCTTTCCGGAAGTAACCAAAATCTTTGTAAATAACACATAAGAATATTTTTAATATTAAATGTAGCCCTTAGTTCTTTTAATCTATAAAATTAACGATCGAATTTACCCTCATCTTTATAAAGCAACACAACATGACAAAACTGACATCATTTTTTGCATCTATTTTGACGTCACAGAGAAGCTTGAAACGTCAGAGCATCTGTAGTAAACAAATAGGACGTCATGTTTGCATTTACTGAGACCTTACACTTTAATCATCGACGAATTTTGAAATCTTACATGTTACCAGTACAAC
The DNA here is from genome assembly GCA_037379345.1 of Perna viridis. Taxonomy (NCBI): domain Eukaryota; kingdom Metazoa; phylum Mollusca; class Bivalvia; order Mytilida; family Mytilidae; genus Perna; species Perna viridis. The sequence continues at coordinate 28,124,152 of CM074523.1, forward strand.
AATTCTCCAAGTTTGGGTACGTTGTATCTTAAAATCTCTTTGTTTGGGTATAAGACGGTTGTAACTATGTTCGGGACCGCCTGGCCGGGGTTCATTCATTACTGACCTACTAACATACATCGAGCAACTGTCATCAGAGTTTCAAAAACGAAAAATCTTCATCTGCAGAATTGATTATTGAAATGATAAAAATATTAACCTGATCGCAAATTTGAAAATTGATACTAGTAACTGTTTGTTTATATTATCTTCTTTTAAAAGTTTTAATCAAATTGTAAAGTACTTCTTTTAAACAATCACTATCTAAACAGGAATGCAAATTATTGTTTTCCTTTCAATAATATATTCAATGACATATCAAATTGTTGTATTAGGTGTGAAGAATTATTTAATTCATTTCAGCCCGTGTGGCCGTATGCGTGGCTTTTTAAATGACTGACCAGTAATTTAATTGCATGAAAGAAATGCTAATTTGAATTTTACTGTCTTTGTTTACAGAAATATTTCCGAACTCCAAGCTGTTTCAAAACCATGGACTGCAGGGTTAACTTTACTTATGGTTGATAGTTCTATAATTTTGGTGATGAAATATCGAGTATAGAATATTAACGAGCTTCAACAGACTTCAACTGACACTGACAGGAAACTTGATTTATTAATTATGAGTAAATATTCCCTGGATGCAAGATTCAATTTTGATTTCAAGAACTGTTCGCAAAGTTAACAGAAGGAAGCATTTACTTGCAATAATTCATGTGTACATTATACAGGTACATTGCAATTGAATGTATCAGTGAAATACAAGTAGTTATGTGTTCAATGGAAAATATTTTGCAGGGAATTTTGTTTGCAGTATATGTTCAAAATATACTCATATCTTGACCTACACTTACAAATCGATGGTAAAGGAAAACTATTGACCAAACTTTACGACAAACGTGATGACTTTTCATTCAGAATTGTCAACTTACCTTCCACGTGTGGCAACATCCCTTCGGCTTATACGTATGGAGTGTTCATATCACAACTCATACGTTATGCCAGAGCTTGCCGAAACTACGCAGACTGTTTGTATCGCGCTAGAACTCTAACAAATAGGCTTCTGGAACAGAGTAATGTTGCTACAAGATTGAAGTCATCACTACAGAAGTTTTATGGCCGTTATCATTATGTTGTATCCATTAGCACCAGGAAAACTGATTTATTCAACGGGTCATAGTTTTCCTTTCCTCGTTTGTCAACCCCGGACTTGACTTTTTATTGGCAACTCGGCGGGTGTTTCTAGAAAAGCAGAGGACGCTTACCCTACAGGTGCACCTGGTCCATGCTCCCAGTTTTTAGTCCGAGTTGCTCATTTACTTTTGTTACTTTGTATGTATGATTTTAGTTACTTTATGTTCTTTTTTGTGTATGTCTGTTTTCCATGTCTGGTCTTTGTCCCTGGATTATATTCTTTTGATTACCGCTATAACCTTGGTTCCCTTGATTACTCTTTCATTAAAACAGATCATACCCTTTCTTTTGCAATCTTAATCTTAACAAAAATTGAAATCTCAGAAAATTTGAAGAAGCATGACCCTTCTTGTTAATCATACATGCATGTGTAAACTATGAATTATAAAACAGGTCTTCTAGTATGTTCATAGCCATATGATAAAAGAATAAGGGAAAATCTTGAATTATTGTATGAATATACATGTATCAACACTTAGCATATTTGAACAAATATACATGTAGTGATGTACAGACATATAAAGCTGAATAAAGCTAATCACGTACACCCTTAAAGCACCTGGTATACACATGTATTCCTTGAATGATGATACTTCATTTGCTATTATGGTGAAGTGTATTTGTGTATGTGTGTGTGTGTGTGTGTGGCGGGGGGGGTGGGTGGGGGCTATGACAAAATCACTATCAATGAACTATTTTATTTATGTATGGAGCAAAAACACCACAATAAATCTCTTTTTATTTTGCAAATTGTTCATCAACTTTAAGTATCTATGATGGTACCTCATGTTCCTTATAAAACAAATATTTTAGAGAGTTCAAATTGTACATGTACACTCATGCAATGTCTTAAACATATCACATTTATACAAAATACTAAGCAGCTACATACTAAGTTATTTGGAAAAAAACTTTCTGTATTCATTTATGTGGGTTTCGGAGATTGATAAGTCATAACAAATTTCTAATGTAAGGGAATATTGCCATAAAGTTGTTGGAAATGGAATATTTTCTACGATACCATACAAAAAAGGGGGGTAACCATGTATTGTTCAACTAAAAAAAGGAGACATCTTTAAAACAATAATAAACTTTTCTGCAAGTAACTTTATAAATAACTACAATTTTCAATGAAAAATGTTTCTGTTTTTTCAAAAAATACAAAAAACTTAAAGCGTAGTCTGCTATCGCAACTAAATCGGTTGTTCACACGTTTCCGTCACATGTCAACATATCTGAGGTCAGCAGTGCGTTTGTTTCAATGTCGCCGCTATGTGAAAAATTATATGGTTAGAAAATGCAAAAGTGCAGTGGCATGCGCTATGTCGATTTCATTTTACCAGAAACCTTCTGCGGGAAGTTATCTATCAGTAGCGTTTTGTTTTAATATTCGTCAAAATACTAGGAAACGCCAAAATATCTCAACTCATGCAAGTTACGAGCTACTTTTTAACTTCCATGTAGATTTGTCAGACTTCCCGCAGCATTTTTTGAAAAATACACATATTCATTGACCTACCATTAAAATTTGGGTATACAAATTTGTCATCTTCCCACTGCACTTTTGACATTTATGTGGTCCGACCAAGTCCGATCACGTGACTCATTTTTATTGCACATTTTGACATTTGGTTGATTTTTATCCACCTGTATACCTGAAATATGAACATCGACGAAATTTCACGTATTAAGATTATTTTAAAAGTAGTTTGTTTTCGTTAATGAAAATATGACAATTTATGACATTTCTCCTTAACACACCCGATTTGGGAATGAAAAATAGTGTATATGAATGGGGCAATGGGAAATAGGGCGAGGGAATAGTTTTGATTTGTCAATTGAAAGAAATGTTTTGCCATTTTCCGCAAACAAGATACCTATCATATTTCTATGACAGCGAATGAAAGACTTTAAAAAAAGATTTTTTTTAAATGATTATAGGTGTTGCAGTATTTTATTCCTTGATATTTTTTAAAAAATAATTTGTACATTTCTGGTCATTGGAGATTAAAAGTATTCGTGATTTTTAAAAATGTCATTGTTGAAGGTTTGGACTGAAATAATTTTGTGTCAAATTTACTGGAACTTCATAGATTTGTATTGAATTTACATTACTATGTATGTCTAGTAGTTTATCTGACTGTATAAAGAAATTCTAAAACAGGTTTATCAACATCCTGCAATGAATCGTATTTTGAAATGTACGATTTTCATTTTTTTCTTGTTTATACAAATAGAGATATCCGATCGCTAATTGCATTGCTACGTGAAACAGTACCTGTATGGGATAAACTTTCCATGTTATGAGGTTTGGAGCAATGGGGCATGAGGCAATGGGGATTGGATATTGGGTATGGTGAATGTAGTATATGAATTGGGCGATGGGGAATGGGGCAAGTGAATCATTTTGTTTGGTCAATCGAAAAAAAATGCTTTGCTTTTTTTCCACAAGCAACGTACTTATCATATTTCTATGACAACGATTAAAATAGTTTTAAACATGTCTTTTATAATGATTTTTAATAATTACAGTTGTCGCAGTTCATTATTCGTTGACATTTTCTAAAATATTTTATACATTTGTACCATATTTATTTTCTGATCAGTAAAATAAAAAAAATGTTCGCGTACCTCTACTTGCTGACCTATTCCTACACTCTTATTATGTTGACTTTATAGCTGATCTGATCCGAAAGAATGAATATCGTTTAATTAGACCCTTTAGTCTCAGTTTCCGCTATGACGTGTCATTTTTAAACAACTAAATCTCGTGGGTTAAAATCTAAAACTTAACTATCTCGAGTGGAGTAATGCTGTCATCCCCTCAGAGATACAATATATATATATATATATATATATATATATATAGGGCGCAGGCGGTGTTGCCATAGATGTCACAGCGGTACGAGTTTATATATATATATATACAACATCTCAGAATTCCCCACGATGTTAGAACTGTCAAATTTGCGAAGCAAATTTTCGGTCGTTCCCTCCGCGATACTCGAACTCGTACCGCTGTGACATCTATGGCAACACCCCGCCTGCACTAAGTCCAGCGCCCTAGATCACTCGGCCAGCTAGGCTATATAAAAATATAGCTTTCGTTGGCCGGGTCATTCCTCATCGTAGGATTAATCTAGGACTGTAACTTAGTACACGATGTATGGTAGTACGGGACAGTTCATCTAGGTGTTATCATGTAGGATAGAGGATCAGGATAGATGAACTGTCCTGTACTATCATATATATATATATATATATATATATATATATTATATAATAAAGAACGTGAATCAAAAATATATACAAGTTCCGTTCGATTGTCTTAATCTTATCCCCGAATTAATTATAATTCTGACTTTTGACCTATACAGAAATTCTGACATAAGTTCCACATATATAAGGATCCCCACAGCTGCAAGAAGAAAACTAAGATCACGTCTTTTACGATATTCTTTCAAAAATCATGCTGTACATGATCTATTAGTGCTAAGATATTAATATCAAACAAAGAGCGAAATCAATTGGTATCAAAATTTTATCACATAAAAACAAATTATAATGGAAACCCTTATTCAATCCGTCTCCTTTTTTGCCTCTCTCATTACCATTGGCAAGTTATTGCAATTGCATGTAAAATATAAGAAATCGTTTTAAACTTATGTCGACACAATGTGTGTTTTCCTCAATGAAATCATTTTTATACTATTTCAAAATGTTAGTTGACTTAATGCTGTTAAATGAACGCGTCTTAAAATGTTTCAAAAAAAGGTTCTAATTAATAAAAAAAAATGCATTTAAAAAAATATGTCGTCCTATTTGCATGTCCCGATCAATGGAGCCACTTCCCAGACAAATGTTTCTTTTCAAGTAGAGGCAATGAAACTTTCGATGCTGTACCAGTAAGTAAGATTCCCAATGATGGGGGCGAAGGTTACACATCTTATGAAACCGATGTACATGATACATTTTATGATTCAGTTCTATGTTACACTTATAGTGATATAATTGCAAGTTACCCTTATAGTGAAAGAAAAATAAATTACACTTATAGTGATGCATTTGCAAATTACACTTATAGTGATGCATTTGCAAATTACACTCAAAGTGATGCAGTTATCAGTTACACTAACAGTGATTGCACTATAAGTGATGCAGTTATAAGTTACACTGATAGTGATAGAGTTATACGTTACACTGAGTGATGCAGTTATAAGTTACACCGAAAGAGAAGCAGTTATAAGTTACACTATAAGTGATGTAGTTATAAGTTACGCTACTAGTGGTGCAGTTGTATGTTAAACGGAATGACTGTTTACATTCATTTTTTTATTTATTCATATTCTGTATATGTTCAATATATTCAGCTTATACTGAAACGCCTAACACTGCGATTGACTAATACAGCAGGTTTCAATACTTTAAGACATCATTCACAAAATTTCTAAATCATGGTGATTTTTAAAACGGAATTACTTTCTTCAGTAATAGAAAATTTGTCAAATGATTGGAAAACAATATGGACGATCAGCATCATTGGCAACTGTTGATGACGCCAAACTCAAAAGTGTATTGTTGCCATGATTAAAAAAAACAGTAAGTTTTTTGGGGAAACTTATAATATGATTATTTCTCGTCAAATTTCATTTTAATACTATAATCATGAAATGAGATAAAATATCAGTTTAAAAATAAAACAATTGTTTATTTTACCATCTCTATATTTTCCGTTTGGTTAGTGTTCAAATTAAAAGGAATTTCAAAACTCAAACTATAGGGCCAACTGTGACAATATTTACTTGGCTTTAAAGAGTTAAATTTAAACATTAAGAAAAGTTTCAAAGACGAAATTCATTTCTTTTTTTTTGTATTATATTACTACACCTCTGGTTGAGAGCAAGCAAAATGCGTTAAAGTGGGAAGACAAGCGGTATGTTGATTCATTGGGATAGCACTCGATAAAAAGTAGGTGTTCATTAGCCAATGAAAAAAACAACAACAAAAACAAAACAAAACAACAAGCAAAACTAACAAAAACACAATACAAACAAGTTTATTATATCTTTCAGTGGTGAGAGAAAGATCGAACTGATACATCATTTGGAAACTTACATATACAATATATATTGAAACAACTTCAAATTATGAAAAGGTTTATATCGGACTAAATGATATTGTCAAGGAAGGTGAATTTGTATGGGCTGCTAATTACAGTATGGCTGCATATTGTGCCTAGGAACCAACTCAACCAAACAGCAAATTTGGAGCTGGGAATTGTATAGCTATAACTTACGACCCTCCCAACCAATTGACCTATTTATGAAAAGATGATCCTTGTACTGTTAAAAGGTATTATCTTTGTGAAATGGTGTAAGTGATTTAGTTTCTAAATAATGATTTCTACCGGTGCACCTAGTCCGAGTTGCTCATTTGCTTGTGTTACTTTGTATGTATGATTTTAATTACTTTATGTTCTTTGTTGTTTATGTGTGTTTTCATGTCTGGTCTTTGTCCCTGTATTACATATTTTTATTACTGCTATAACATTGGTTCTCTTGATTACCCTTTCTAACTTATTAAAACATATTAAAAATTAAATATCTTAATTTTTCTATTGAATTTTTAATCACTGGAAGGAATGAACAATTTGTGAAATATAGTTTCTAAAAAAGCATACTGAATACATTAAATAACACCGATTCTTCGTTTGTCTTCAAAGTATACAATATTGTCAGTTGAAACAATTTTGGCGTGGTTAAAACACATATACATTCAGTAGAAGGAATTTGACTGATATTGTTATTTTCAATAGGAAGGCGTATACATCAGGGACTTTACCATATATGATTTCAAAATACATAAATTATCAATTTCATGAAAAAGTCTGGACGAGAAATGTCAGTTTCACAAAAATCCAATTTTCTTTATCTTTTGAAGAGCTGCAGACATTCCTCCTGTAGTACGCTAGATACGTATTCCAGCAATGTAAATACTAATTTGTAAATTAATATATATGTTACTAATTTTGTGTATTTGTCCCCCTTGTAATCTGCAATTAAAATTGATGAAAACTTACAACCACGATTAAAACATGATTTAAAATTATTTCAAATTCACTGTTTTATTCGTCGATTACAAATATGACGCAATACAAAATATCCAAAACATGAATACACTGATCATCTAGAAAAATCAGAATGTGGCATTTTGTGTTTCAGTTAAATACTTTTCAAATTTATTTGTAAACAACGGTAAAGGTATGAATATAATAGAGTTCTAAGATTACATTTTGTCTTGACCAAAGTCATAAATACTGTGACGAAGATCAACAGCATGAGGCAGAAGAAAGGACTTACCAAGAATTAGAATTCCATGATGATTACTGTGAAAAATCTTGCACTAATGTCACACTTAAATTCTTATGAAGATCTAGATAACATTTGGTTTTACAAATATAGTGTATATGGAAAAGTAAAAAATGTTTTTTGTTTTTATGGGTTTTTTTTTATGTAGTTAATATTATACACAAAGGGAATCAACTCAAACTATAATTCTGAAATTTTGATCAAACATCAAGATGAAAGTTATTTATTAAGATAGCAACATAAATAATTGCTGCCTTGAATTATTTCAGTTATTTTTTAGCCCTTTCAGGCTTAACTCTCCATTTTATTATATTCCCATAATAGCGTTTTCCTTAGCAAAACAACCTGGTTCAGACCATGGGAATATATAAATAAATCAAGGTACACTCACATTTGTACATAGAAAAATATTGTTTTAAGTCCCCGTAGACAAAAAAATAATGACATTTAAAAAATAATGTTGCTAAGTTACTGTTTTTATTTTTTCTTATTTATCTCCATTTTTGTTTATAGTTTTTGTTTGTTTATTTATTTACGTGTATTTGTAATTTTTATTGAATAATGTGTTCTATCAAATATATTTGCAAAAGCATAGCAAAATTATCAGGAACAAGTTATGATTTTTTACAAGCATCATCTTAGTAATGGTTGTGAGTCGTGTGAATCTAATCATATTTTACACTTTTCTATTTGTTTGGACTAAACCATTGGCGATGTTGTTTAATATTGCATCTATATTGCAAGTTATATTATGAATATGGAGAGTAATGTAACAGTATTTTCCATGAATGTAAGGGGCCCATTTTCAAGTAAGAAGAAACGATTGGATGTTTTTGATTGGGCAAAAGGTAAAAACGTCTCTATTGTCTGTTTTCAAGAAACCCATAGTAATGTTGACGTTTGTAAACAATGGGAAGATGAATGGGGTAATACTTGCATATTCAGTCACTGTAATAATAGATGTGCAGGTGTTTGTAAAACGTTTAAAAAGGGTCTTGATTTTGTTATTCATGGTTCTGTTACAGACCCAAATGGATGATATATTATTATTGATTTTAATTTGTATGAACACAGATTATCTTTGTTTTGTTTGTATGGACAAAATTATGATGATCCATCATTTTTTAAACTATACTACAGAGATTGTTTTCCTTCTCTAACACTAGTTTTTTATTATGTGGTATCTGGAATGTTGTCCAAGACTGTAGTCTTGATATTTGTAATATCTTACACAACAGAAATCCCGAATGAAGAAATTATTGAAAAGTTAGAATTAGTTGATCCTTTGCAAGTCTGCCATCCTAATGAGAAAAACAAATTACTTGGCGTCAGCCTGAATCTATAAAACAAAATCGATTGGACTACTTTAAGTAACTGAAGATATTTTTTCACTTATGAAACACACGAAGATTATTCCTGGTTACAAAACTAATTTGTTTGAAGTTACCTTTTCATACAATGATCAGCTGTTTTTTTTGTTTTTTTTGTTTGAAATTCTAATGATGAGAGTCAGGACTCTGTCAATCACTCATAGTATAGCTTAAACAAGCTAAAGAGGCTACTTGTACTATAGAACAAAAGGTCCACATTTGAGCATGCTATGAACATCTCTCCGAGTGTAGAATTACGATCACACATGCAAACTGGCACGAAAATATGGAAAAATGCTCTCAATGTCTTTGCAAGCTAGAAAAAAAGTTATGAAAAAGACAATAACAGAGTTGATCGATGATCAAGGAATACATATTTCAGAAAGGACAAACATTTTTTTTTTAACAACATAATTTTTTTTTATAAATCTTTGTATTCAAGCATAAATTCTGGTTGTCGAAATGATTTATATTTTAAGCATGGCGTTAAACTTGCATAAGACAAAGTGAACTTTGTACGGGTAACATAACATGTAATTAGTATTCTTTTGTACAAAAACATATGGCAAATGGTAAAAGTCCTGGGTCAGATGGATTTACCATTGATTTCTATATTTTTTTCTGGAAAGATCTTGGACCACTTATGTTTCGATCCTTACATTTTGGTTATGAAACAGGAAATGTTTCTGCTTTCCATTATCAGAGTGTTATCACTTGTATTCCCAATGATGGTATGTACAAGAGATATATAAAAAATTGGCACCCTATTAGCTTGTTAAATACAGACATGACGAAAGCCTCTGTGGCAATTGCAAATTGGTTGAAAACCATATTACCCAATATCATAAGTGATACACAGAAGGGTTTTATTAAAGATGGATATATAGGATAAAATGCTAGACTTTTATATAGTCTGATGCGCTATTTAGAATATTATAATATGCCAGGATTAAAGTTACTCATTGATTTTGAAAAAGCTTTTGATTCCATTGAATGGGAACTTCTTGTTGCAATAGTTAATAAACAATGGTAATATGTCAAGTTTCTTCAATCTTCAACGTGACTCTAGACAGGGGGACCCATTGTCACCTTATCTGTGTATTATAGGTGTGGAACTATAAGCTATTAAACTTAAATTAGACCCAAATATTCATGGTGTTATGGTACAAGAGAAAGAAGTCAATTTGCGGATGATCATGTATTATGTTCTGATAAAGACCTTCAATGGTCTGTCTCAAATTCTAAAGTTATGGGATTAGAATTTTCATTAAATTTAATTTAAAGAAGGTTAAGGAAATGTCTGGTATATTGAAGTCATGGGAACGATTAAACAAGGGAACCAAGGTTATAGCAGTAATCAAAAGAATGTAAGCCAGGGACAAACACCAGACAAGGAAAATAGGCGTACACAACAACGAACATAAAGTAACTTAAATCATGCATACAAAGTAACAAAAGCAAATGAACAACTCGGTCTCCACTAAAAACTGGGAGCATGGACCAGGTGCTCCGGTAGGCTAAGCGTCCTCTGCTTTTCTAGAAACACCCGCCGAGTTGTTCATAAAAAGTTAAGTCCGAGGTTGACAAACGAGGAAAGGAAAACTATGACCCGCTGGATAAATCAGTTTTCATGATGCAAATAGGTACACCATAACGAGTTCATGATGACGACCATAACACTTCTGTAGTGATGACTTCAATATTTTAGCAACATAACTCTGTTCCTGAAGCCTATTTGTTAGAGTTCTAGGGAACATAGAAAGTTTACATCCTTTCGTAAGGTTACAGTCATAAAAACTCTTGCACTTCCAAAGATTTTACATTTGTTGACAGCCTTACCAAATTTGTCTCAAAATGGTAAAAATAAGATTCTTTATTTTTTCACTTTATTTGTAATGGGAAATCAGAGAGAATTAAGCGTAATACACTTATTTGAGATTTCAAGCAAGGAGGATTGAACTTGATTCATTTGGAGTCATTTGCTTATTATTTAAAACTTGGTTTGGTACGTAGAGTACTTCAAGATACATGAGGGAAAGGGCAGCCACTCTTACTCTCTGATTTAAGAATGTTTGGGGTAAAAGAGTTTTTCTCTGCAAAAGAAAAAGTTGAAAGAGTTGTCAACTTCTATTCACAATCCTTTTTGGAGTGATGTATTTTTGTACAAAGTGAAGCCAATTACAGGATAACTGTTTTCTCTAGATATTTTGAATTTTATTCTTGTGCTAGATTTTATGTTATATGACAATTGGAAGCATCACTGTGTTCAAGTTTGAAAATAATAGATTTTTCAAATTTCAAGATTTCAAAAATAAAATTTTCACTGATAACTTTTTGAGGTACTAGAGTATCCTAACACAGATTTCTGAGAGAGAATATTAAGATTTTTGTTAAAGAGCACTGTAATGAGAATACCTTTGTATTTTTTTCCTGCAACTGACACATTTCGTGAACTTCTTCAAGTGAAAAACCAAAGTTTTTATATAATATTATAGCATTAAAACCTATGATTTTTCATCACTGTATACTTCTATTCCCCATACTCAGTAAAAAAAAATCCCGACTTAAAAACATTATACATCGTTGTTTTTTCCAAAAAGATGGTACACCTAGATACAAATAATAGTTCTTGGTAGAGATTCCTCATACTTTGTAAGAAATAATTCCAAATCATCTTCCAAATATACAAAGGAAGATGTTTACAAAATGCTGGAATTTTTAATTGACAACATATTTGTCCAGTGTGGTGGACGTGTTTTTCAACAAACGGTCGGCATTCCAATGGGAACAAATTGTGCTCCTTTACTTGCTGACCTATTCCTTCGCTCTTATGAGGCTGACTTTATAGCTGATCTGATCAGAAAGAAAGAATATTGTTTGGCTAGATCCTTCAATCTCAGTTTCCGCTATATAGATGACGTGTTATCTTTAAACAATCCTAATTTCGGGGATTTGATACATCGCATCTACCCAAAAGAACTTGAGATAAAAGATACTACAGACACTGTGAAGTCAGCCTCATATCTTGACCTACACTTAGAAATCGATGGTAAGGGAAAACTATTGACCAAACTTTACGACAAACGTGATGACTTTTCATTCAGAATTGTCAACTTTCCTTTCATCTGTGGCAACATTCCTTCGGCTCCTGCGTATGGAATGTTCATATCACAACTCATACGTTATGCCAGAGCTTGCCGAAACTACGCAGACTTTTTGTATCGCGCTAGAACTCTAACAAATAGGCTTCTGGAACAGGGTTATGTTGCTACAAGATTGAAGTCATCACTACAGAAGTTTTATGGTCGTCATCATGAACTCGTGGATCGTTATGGTGTATCCATCAGCACCATGAAAACTTATTTATTCATCGGGTCATAGTTTTCCTTTCCTCGTTTGTCAACCCCGGACATGACTTTTTTTATGAGCAACTCGGCGGGTGTTTCTAGGAAAACAGAGGACGCTTAGCCTACCGGTGCACCTGGTCCATGCTTCCAGTTTTTAGTGGAGTCCGAGTTGTTCATTTGCTTTTGTATGTGTGATTTTGGTTAATTTGTGTTCTTTGTTGTGTATGTCTGTTTTCTATGTCTGGTATTTGTCCCTGGATTGCATTGGTTCCCTTGATTACTCTTTATTCAGTCATCATATTAGTCGCATATTTTGTTAGCCAATATAAAACTTTTTTGAAATGGGAAGAACTTTTAGAATCAGAAACTGTAGACTGGCAAGAATACTTCATTTTAACAAAAACTTGTTGTTCTGATAGTTTTCAAAGCAAACTACTACATCGTATTTTTCCTAAAAAGTCTTTCTCATACAGGATCAAGCTAAAGCCAAGCAATATATGTTCTTTTTAAAAACTAGATGAAGAAACCATCGAACATTTATTTTATGACTTTCATATCATACAACATTTCTTGTCATCATTTTTGCATCAAATACATATGTACAACAGATATTTTGTATTTCTAAGCAGCAAGTACTATAAAGGTTTCCTTCAAAAGATTTAATTTCTAATTTGTTGATTATAATTGCAATAAATATCTGTTTAGATGTAAATTGAAAGGAATTATATCAAGTATGGTTGGCCTCCTCAACCATATTAGACAGTACCTATCTCTTGAAAGTTGTCTCGCAAATAAAAATTGCACATTAGACAAATTTGAAAAAATATTTGGCTCCTTTACAAGATATTTTCCATCATAATTTTACTACACAATGTTTTCTTTTATTTATTAATTACTCTCTTTTCTTTCTTCCATGATTTTTATTCCAATTAGATACATTGCAGTCCAAACATATATATTTCAGTGAATGCGTGGTAGGTGAATGATGTAAGAATGGAAATTTACTCTTTTTTCATGGTATTTTATAAATATGTATCTCAAAAATGTTTGTATGTCTGGGATAATTTCTGCATCAGGAACTCCCTGTACACCATAGTCAGGTGATGATGTGAGGGTATTGTGTAAAATTCTGACTTCTAAAAAACAAATAAAAAAAGATTACATTGCATAGACAGCCGTCCTTATTACCTTTTTTGTGGGCCGTTTTCTTGTGGCCGTATCTACCATGTGGACATATATTCAATAGTTTGTACACTGTCACTAAATGAAAGTATTGCTGTTATTTCAAGAGTTGATCCGACTTCCACTTCAATTGTCATTTACTTTATATCTACGACAAAATTATATGAAAGAAGGACTATGACGAATGAAATTGCTCTCAATTGGTTTTGCCTCATTCAGTATATATATATTTTATTCAAAAGAAAAAAAGGATATTCCATTTAAGTTTAAAAATCGTATTTGATATGATTTGGGCAAAACAAAAGGGATTATGAAATGTCAACAGCTGCAGACGATAATCTCCCATATCTATTCATAATCATATTGCATATTTTTTACCCCCTCCAATAAATCAATAAAAGGAAACAACATCATAACCCGGTTAATATAGAAATGATTTATATTTTAGAAAACCTTTTGATCATAATTTTTTGAAGAGTAAATTCTTCACTTGACAATAAATATTTACTTAACAGTCTGTAATAAATGAGAGTTGTAAAAGTGTGACTAATAGTTATTCAGTTCGATCTTTTAATTTGTATGTTTTCCTATTTAATCATCTTCTAACGAATTGGTAATAAAAACTGACTTTATTACATAGAAAATAATTTCTGAAGCCTTATGCTGATATAAATATATCGGGACGTGGCTGTGTAATATGCAGTATAAACTTTCCGTGTGGTGAAGTTTCAGCCATGTAATAAGTTGTGATGAAAGGTTGTGACGTCACAATGTTTGAATCAGATAAAACATTTTATACTCATCAGTTATTCAAAAACTGTTATATGTACTACCACTACTGTACAAAAAAACGACCGTCCGTACCATAGTCAGTCGTATTTTAACTAATACAGTCAATATATAACTGATAATGACTGCTATGGTACGGACAATCTTTTTTTTTTTTTTTTTGTACAGTAGTGTACTAAAAGTATGTTAAAACCAAGGAACCAGAAAGTCACGGGTACATTTAGAACAAAAACTTATTCATGGTGCAGATAAATGTTACAACATTTTTTGTCATCTTCAGTTTTCTCTCAAGTCAATCTTACCAAAAGATGTAAAAAGACCATTGTAATCTTTATAAACCTGGAGGCTAAGTGATTCTATTCAATCGATTGTTTAAACAGAAATTAATTATCCGTTCAATGTTAAAATCGAGAAGGACTTATCCGTTCTGGTCTGCACCAGATGTGTGACAACAATTGCTCATGCATTTTGAATCTGTTCATATACTGTTTACTAGAGCGTATATATGAGCTAGCTAATGAAGACTTAAAGCGGTTATAGGTCTCTGCTCAAACAGAATGCCTCCGTTGGGCCAAGGTTGGCTGACCGTTGGTTCGTGGCTTTTAGTTGGCGTTGGCAAGACGACGTTGTTCCAGTGAAGTATTCGATAGTTATGGAAATATTTCTCCTTGATTTTTTTAACCAAAATGGTTTCTGATTTACAACTATTAAACATGACATTTTGAAATCCTAAATACTTTCTTATCATAAAAAGGTTCGACGTTGGCTAAGCGTTGGCCCTACTATATTTAGATCAACCATTGTATTGTATGTTTCTCGTTCATAACTTGTTTTAGAAGCTATTTGTACTTAAGAGTATTGGTAAATTTCAATTTTTTAATCAAAACCATAATTGCATAAAGTGTATGTAGTGTTCATATCACAACTCATACGTTATGCTAGAGCTTGCCAAAACTACGCATATTTTGTATCGTGCTAGAATTCTAACAAATAAGCTTCTGGAACAGGCTTATGTTGCGACAAGATTAAAGTCATCACTGCAGAGGTTTAACTGTCGTTTTATGAACATCACTGTGCAGCAATCTGCGCCATGAAAACTGATTTTTTTAACGTGTCAAAGTTTTCCGTTTCTCTTTCGTCTACCCCGGACTTGAGCAACTCGGTTAAATGGTTAATTTTCTAAAAAAAAATCTGGCCTTCGGAAGAGAAAC
Organism: Perna viridis; assembly: GCA_037379345.1. Lineage (NCBI taxonomy): Eukaryota > Metazoa > Mollusca > Bivalvia > Mytilida > Mytilidae > Perna > Perna viridis. Next base: position 28,139,652 of record CM074523.1, read on the forward strand.
TAAGACATGTCTCATTCACAAAACAATCTAGTTTTCGTTTTGTAAGAGCTGCTGGCATTCCTCCTATAGTAGGTTAAAATGTAGATACTCATTCCATCTAGTGTAAATGCAAACTTGTTAATATATGTATGAGTAACTTTATGTTCTTTATTTTTGCTTGTAAAATGCATTAAATAAAACAACAAACATACAACCACGATTGAAATATGATTTTGAATTCACTGTTTGATTTCTTTATTGCAAATATCATGCAATATCATTAACCAAAATATAATTATACTGACCATCTTGGGAAATTAAAAAGTGGTATTGTTGTTTCCAGTTTGATAATCTTTGCATTAGAGATAACGGTAAACATATGCATCATATTGTGCTATTATTGCATTATGTATACAGCCGTCTTTATTATCGTTTTTATTTGCAATTATTTTGTGACAGTCTTTACCATGTACAATCAATGTTTTTTTACACTATCACTTAATAGGAAGAAGGCAAAACAATCAGGTATTTAATAACTTTGCCGTTCATTCGAAGTTTTAGGTCATTGCCTGTTACCTTTAGTTCCCTGAGCGAAATACTGTTCCATTTTGATCTCTATAATCATGTTTATTCATTGCTTAAGACTAGAGCAAATGGTAGCGGTATCATCTCATCTATTCCAGTTGTGAAGAGCGGAATGATAATGTAAGGACTTATTTTACAAAATGGAAATGTTTGATTTCGATAATGATAAAAAGTCGATCTGCAGAGCTTGAACTAATATTACTACTGAATAATATAAAAGTTATATGGAATTGTTGTTCCTCCTTCATCGTCATGATTGAATTTTTTAAACTTGAAACAAAAGTTTTTTTCTAGATGTTATTATCCACTTCAAAATAACATAAACAAAACACATTATTGTTTGCAAGTTAATACAATTTTGTAATTGGTTTCTTAAATTTTAAGGTTTCTACCACCATTGCTACAAAAGTTGTTTTGTTTACTTTTAAAAAGGGGACGTTGTACAAGGAGGCATGGTTAAAGCTAGTATATAAAGAATTCAATGATGTTGAAAAATAAAGGTAACGAGGCGTTTTAAACTTTTTCAGCAAGAATATATATTGCTATAGCGTACTCTTGGGCACAAACACACATAAGATTCAATACAACATTATGCCAAAGTCATTTTTGTATGGGTTTTAATATTGGCTAAAGGCTTGTCGAAGTATTATTGGCGTCGTCTGCTTAAAAAAAGTGGTTCTGTTTTACTTATTACTGTCAATTGTTGATTGTCATTCCTGAATAACTGTACACTAGCCTCAATGACAGAAATTCAAAAAATTTACAATATATGTTTATTTGAAGGATAACAGAATATCCGTTTGTGCATTATTCATCACTGTTTACAGAATAATGAGTAATTCAATAAGTGACCACTGGATAGGCGGTTGTTAGATATTCTAAAACCAAAACATTACAATTTTCAAAAGATTCTAAACATAATAATATTCAGCTGCTTATTATGAACTCGTTCAGATTTTTTCACGTTTAATTTCCACAAAACATACCAATCCTATTTCTATGATTTTTATTCGATGATTGCTTTTTAATTTCCAAATTAAAATTTGTCAAAGGCCGTTAACATCTTATTTCAATTATTTAAATATAAAATATAAAAAATAAAAATTACACATGAGCTAAAGCTTTGACCAAATTTGTTTACATATTTATATACATATTGATTCTTGAACTAAGTCGTAGCTTAGCATAGCTTATATTTATGTTTTGAAAATATTTCAACAATCTAAACGAACAATAATTAATTAAGTTCAATACAAAACAATTCTAATAATATATTACAATACGATAGAGTTCAAATATAGCAAAACTTATTTTTCAATGAAAACACCTTTTATAACACAATGGTAAAAATAAAAGTCAAAACAAATTAATCAACGAATGCTTTGAATACAAGAGTCAACTACCACAAAAATCATTATTAATCATGTGCCATCTTATCATTATTAATCATGTGCCATGTAATCATTATTAATCACACTGCATCTTTATGAAATAGTGATTTTTATTGAATAGGGATACGTTTATTTATTTGTATCACACAAAACCAAGCTAAACTAAGAAAAGAATATCGAAACAGAAAGGGGGGTTTACATCACACCTGTGGATGTCGTTGGAAATGGTTCTACTCTGTTATTGAGGCGCCGTGATCCTTCAATGATGTTGCCCCAATCATTGGCATTGTGATGTAAAGCTCTGTTTCGCCATTTTGTTAGGGTATTTCTCAAAAATTTTAGTTTGGTCTTATTTGTATCAACCACTTGTTGAATGCTGCAATATTGGTCTTTGTATTTTTCCATGACTGTTCTATTTCTGTCGAGGTCTGCTCGAGTTTTGTCCGACTCGATATTGAATCTTTGTGCAAGTTCATCTGAACTTTCAGGTGACGTCAAAATATCTAATTTTTTGGATTTTCTTTTCGAATCGCGGATTTTTTCGCTCTCAAAGATAGTCGTACTTGCTGATATATGAATGAGCGTGGAGAACCTATGGTACAACATGCCAATAAACTGTATAAAAAGAAGAAGACCAAAAACCACGGAGAACAAAACTGCGATTGGTGTTATAAAGACCCGTCTATCAAGACACGTTAATTGAAATTTAAGTGCTTCAGCAAATTCATCTATTTGAGTAAGGCTAAACATAGCCGTAACTAAAGCAGCATTTAGAAGGTAAACAAACATGGAAACTCGGTTGCGAAAACAAATTAGATCTTCTTGTATTTTTTCTTCCTTATTTTTATCTTTTTGTAGTGGTTTAAGATGATTTTTAATTAGTTCTTTCCAAATTTTTTTCTCTTCTCTGTGTATAGATTTCCTAGATTTCCAAGTGTGATCAATAGTCAACTGGTTTCCACGTTCCATTGTTTCTATCTGATTCCTTTCATCGTGATAATTATTGACTTCATCTGTGCAATTATCTGACCAAATAAAAATAACGTATTAGAAAAAGCATTACATACAGTCTTTGGTTTGAATTTTATTTTCTATAACGAAATTTAAATAACAAAGGTGATGAAATGGTGACTTTCGCTGTTAAAATACACAACACAACACACTTGAAATTCGCAAAAGCCAGAATTGCAAATATAGTGCCGCTTTCGTCGACCTACCATGTCATATGAGTAACCATTGGATGCAGATTTGGATGTGAAAAACACTTTCTTACAATAGTTTTGAAGCAATTTATTTGTAAATAGTCTGATATTACAAAAAAGGTACAAGTATTGAATATCTTTCGAAAAAATGTTTACGATCAAAATACATATAGCAGGGGATGGTATATGTAAAAAACATATACTAAAGAGTAACCAAGAGAACCAAGGTTATAGCAGTAATCAAAACAATGTAATCCAGGTACAAAGAGCAAACAACATTAAAAAAAAACACTAATATAAAAAAATGCATTCTTACCTGTATGATATGCCGTTTGTCCAACACGCTGTACTTGGTTCATCATATTGTTGTAGAGAAAATCTTCCTTACTGTACGTATTTGTGGGACAAAATATGCAACTGCATGTATGGAAATTAAATGAAAAAGATGTTCTTAGAGACAAGAGAATTAAAAACCTTTTGTAGCCTAGTTTGACTGTGCTGAAGGTGTTAGTGTGTTTTCCACGGTAAAACTTTTTTTAAGATCATAGGTAATAAAGGAATATTATTATTTGTGTATTTTAATTATGTATTTGATGTTGACTTGAACATTTGGGCATGCCGATTCACCTCAAACTTCTTTTTCATTTGAACCTGTTTGTTTAAAATTGTGTAGTGATATCGCACTGTAAAGAGGGTTACATCAACTGTCAACTGAAATGCATTGATTTACACACTAATTTAAACATACCCTAGAAAGTTCCCTATCGTGCAGAAATATCCAGTTTCTTCCTTTTTAGGTTTAAACCGCTTAATGTCTGAATCTAATGGTTGTTGTTTTGTCTCCCTTGTTCCCCAGGAAACAACATGAAGATTACCAATGGAGTATAGAAACATTAACATAGACATGGCTGGGATAGCAAGGAAGTACAAAAGTCCAGGCGTCATGCATAGGATTTCCTTTAATTGAATGTAAAATAATATGAAAACAATATTGATATATAGGAATTCCTGGCCACTGTGTGTGTTTAGTTTTCAATTTTTTGTTTACTTTGATGTTGCTGGTGTATAAAGAGTCAACTATTTCAAGGTTCTTGTGTATAATGATATATTGGAGCCAAATGCAGCATGCCCTGTGGGGTGAGAGTTTCCTCGTCGTTCATTGAAGACCCATAGGTGGTCTTGAGCTAGCATGTCATCGCGGTAGGGTTGTTGTCTCTTTAAACCATATCCATTCTCGTAATGTAAGGTAATACCAATTGTATTTTTCCAACTATTTGATGAAAAAAAACAGTATTTACTGCAGGTTTCATAATGCAGGCGTGTTTTTACGATAACAAAAATAGAAGAAGTTTTCTTTCAATGTCTTTTCTTAATTTGGGTATATCAAAATTAAAAACAAATAAACAATAACAAAAATACATTATTTTGAGGAAAAAAAGCGTTTTTTTATGGATTTTTGAACTGCCATTAATTCATAAGCCGGTTATCTGTTAATTTTGTACTGTTCCTACCTTAGGATGTAGTAAAGCTGTAATTACAAAAACACCAGAAACGAAGATGAGGAGCATTGTTGTCATGGAACAAAGGCCTTCTACCACGGCATTCCGGATTATTCCAATTATTACAACCATCATCACGATGACGTAAACCGAAGACAACACGGCAGCATACTGAAGCTAAATTATATAGAGCGCTTACTAATGCGTAACGAAAGTTGTTAATTGTATCAATAAGGCATAGCTTATATGGGAATTTGTGAATACGAAAATAAATTCTAGATTCCTTAACACTGAAAATTACGCAAATTATTGATACAAAACAGTAATTGTTTTTTTTTAAAGAACTATGACATAATGAATAAAAAGTACAAATGTACAAAAGGATAACTACGACATGGGGAGCAAACCGATTCTCATGGTAAGGATGTAGACATCATACATGTAACGATACTCAAGTTGATGAAGACGCCCATAAAACATCAATTGTGATGACTTGAATTTTGTAGCAATATAACTTTTTTTTCCAGTAGCCCAATGCAACTATTCTTACAACGAATAAAACGTATGCATAGTTCAGGCAGTATGAATTATGATACGAACACTCCATACACAGGTGCTAAAAGAATGCTGCCACAGATATAGGAAAAACTGATGATTTTGAATATCAAATCATCATTTTTGTCGTATAGTTTCAGCAAAGAGTTTTGATTTCCACCGATCCCGGATCCTTGTATTGTTTAAAAACAACACGTAACCTATATTCCGGAAACTGAGATCAAATGATATTCGTCGGTGTTCTCACTTCTTTTGTTTATTATAACCTTTGATAACAGTTTCGAATTCATTTAAGTAAATAAATTGACTCGCTAGTAGCGGAGCACTGATTGTTCCTATTTTAATGCCGATAGCCTGTTGAAAATCACCATCCCCACTCTGGAAAATATATTTTGCAACATTTTCGGTTATATTTAGAGTATGCGTTGGAATCTTTTTGTTTAAAGTATGGAAAATACTTACCACGTACTGCATATTTATTGCTGGAAATTATTTCAGCGCAAGAACAATATAAAGTGCTTTTGAACGGAATTTTAACTGAGATTTGGAATTGTATTTTCGATAACAGAGGCATTTGCGTTAGTAACATTTCCTTTGTAACGTTAATTTATCAATATAACTTGTAAATATATACAATTACAAAAATTACATCTTTCAAGAACAAAATAGAAAATAAACTAGCAAACGTCTGCATGATTTTGCCTTCGCAAATATTTAATTTTTCTACGTAATAATAAAAAAATATAAAAAATCATTGTTCTTTATGCTATTCAATTGATGATCAAGCACGAGGGGGTTCCGAATGAGCTATCGAATTTTCTTCTTTTTTTTTCAGGAATTTTCATTAATGCAATTTCAGGAGTAGGAAAAAGATACATTGAGAGTATCGGAAAAGGCTTGGGAATACATTTTGCAGATATATGAAGCTTCGTTTGTATGGATTATTGTTAAAGTTTGAAATCTAATACATGGACGAAAGATCATCGTCTTTTGTCGAAAGATTGAAGTAGGATAAAACGGATACACGGTTTTCAACTGTGTCTTCTTTGGAGGGTAAAGTGACAAAATAGGTCTTTTTAGTGCTAGTAATTTCTACACCTACCTCCAATAATAAACACTGATTGTAATAATGCTTGCATATTATTACATATTCAATGAGTTACAGATGCACTAACCTGTCTTTTGGTCGAAGTATACAAACTCATTAGAAGAAATATATCCACTGGAACTATGTTAAGAAAAAATGCCAACCATGCAGGGATGTTTGCAAACCCAACTATGATGGCACCGAGCAACAGCATGAATATTGTTCCAGGGGTAACAAGAGTGGACACAAACAGTAGAACCTGATATGCTATATAAGGAAAAGAAATATTCTCGTTGATTTTTGTAACCCTTCTCCAATCAATGATGAGATCGAATATATTTGCCATTGTTGACGGTGTCCATCTTCGCCTCTGATTGAAGAATTCATAAAACCCTTCTGGAGCGAAGTATAGGCATCTGATTCTGCACAGTATTCCACTTTCCATCCCTGCTTCAGTAAAAGCGTACATAGCCATCTATCTTCGCCTAAGAAAAACAAAAACAACATTATTCAACCCTAAATATGTTCACATTATACTCATTTTGATACTCAGTTTATTGAAACAGCAGCAAAAGGTGAAAAATAGAAAGGTAACAGTGAACAACTCTATAGAAGCACACAATGATGCAAATATTTCATATTTTCCATTGTTTTTTAGTCTACCAAAACCTAGCACTACACAATACGCAGCCAATCACATGTTCGGTTGCTTTTTGTAGCCAATGACTAACGGCGTACTCAAAATTTTGATACCACACCATTGGACCTATACGTTTGAATTTATATACCATAAATGTTTTTTTATGAATATAACCTCAACATTATTATATTAATTAATCACGCTCACATTTTATCTTAGAATGGGATAATCATATATGGGAAAATGCAAACTTTTTTAGACAGCCCTGGCTTTTTAAAGATACACTTTCTCGTTAAAATTACAATAAAACTGCAATGACAATACAAGCAAACCTTTGGTTCGATATGCAAAGAACAAACAGAAATTAAAAACAAAAATTTGTGTACAGATATTTGTACCAATCATTTCTGTCAGTTAAACTTATATATTGTCGTACAAGAAAAGCTAAAGAAGCTCGTTCATCAACCGTTTTTAATGATTCTTTTATTAAGTTTTATACTAAAATAAAATTACACGGAATAATTTTTATATATCTTCGGTCTATTTGAAATAACCTAAATGCCCGTGGTGCACACTTGAAAAGAATTTGCTGTGCAGATTATATCGTGTGAATACTCAATTAATTAGACCGAAACAATAAAACAGTCATTCTTTAAATGTATATGATGTATTCTTGAACTCGAACCACCAAATTTAACGTACAGTAAACGATACAACTGATAGTTATTCTTCTGCTTTGCAAAAGGCCGCTTTACCCTATACAAAGATGATACATGGGGGCAGGAAATTGAAATAGAATGCCAAATATATGTGATTTTGAATATCAGATGTATGTAAACTTATCTTTTTGTGGCAATAAATCAAGAACACCAGCCTTCAAAGCATGCATTTCACAGTTGATCCGTTAGTGTTTAGGATGTGTTTTATTTTTTGACGTTACAATAGACCTAGAATATTGTACAATTAGTTTCTATGACGGGCTTTTAAATACTTGTAATTATCAATTAATTTTACGATCATTTTAATAGTTTATTTAACCGATATGAGGTGTCTGTCTTAAGGATGAAACAATATTTCTTTAATCATGTCAGTTGCATTTCAAATTTTACTGGAATTACAATCCCCGAACATTAAGCTAAAGGGATTTTACTGTCCTGCAATGTGACGAGTAAAGCTATCAGAGATGAGCATTCTCTATTGCTCCGAAGCACACGCCGTTCCCCTTTTTTGTTTGTGTAATTACTGCATGTGTTTGATTTTTGTGTTTTTTTTTATATTGCTATCTTCATGTTTTGATTTATTTAATCATAATTAAAATGGGAGTAAGCATTTTTTTTCAGGGGGGGGGGGTAGTCAAATTGATAAAACCTGTTTAAACTAAATACTTATATACGACAAAGATTTAAGCTTACCAGAGCCGATCGGATGAATTCTGCCACATGCCGCTCCAACAATGTTTGACTTCTTCATTCGTCTCATTAGACTGAGCACAGCTTCAGGTTGAAAGTCAACGTCTCCACCTAATGCCAGTAGGTATGTGTTTTCCGCTGCATCTTGAACACTTGCTTGCCCAATTTGTTTAATCAGCTTCCATTTTAGAATGTAATACATGTACATCACCTTGAATTGTAATAATAATTTCTTACTAAATTTTAAGAAATTGCGTGGAATGCATATTTCTTTTCTTTTCTTTCCAGTGATTCCCCATAAAAATCAATAATGGGATTCAAAACATAAATTTTGCATTGAAAAAAAAAACGAATTAATGATCTTTTTCATGAATTATAACATAAAATTACTAAATAATGCATTCAAAACTATGACTTGATTTGATGTTAGCGATATAATCATGTCAATCTCCTTAAGAAGGGGGTTTAGAGAGTTGTCAAACCTGGTTTAGACCGCCTATTTATAGTCAAGATCGTTACGGTGATTTTTACATTGATACGGCCATTTGTTCTACGGACTTTTCTTGTGACTATTCCTTTTGACTGTTGTCTAGATTTATTCAGTTAAGTAATTCTGTATTTACCCTGCATTGTAATAAAGATATCACAATTATGTTTTGATCCGACATGCATATGTAACTTTCCTATATGAAGTGACTAGTTTACTGATTAAACAGGCATACAAAAAGTATGGATACATCATTTCACAAGGGACAAACGTTTACCTGAATCGCTTTTTATGACGTATTTTATCTTTGTCCTTCATGTGAAGAGTAAGGATATTTCCTCCTGGAAACTCCCAAGTAATCCGTGCTCCATATGGGGTTCTCACTTTCTCTTTTTCGTTTACAATCATTTGTTTGTTGTGAACAAGACTAGATTAAAATACAATAACCATCTGATAATTAATTGGTATCAGTCATTTTTGGTGTCCTATGTTTTAATTTTTTTAATTAAAATATGAGAAGGCGATTTAAAATGTTGAAGTAAACATTTTATAATGACGTACAACAGGCTGTGTAATTGTAGCATTAAATCAAAGTGTTTTCACACTTGCGATGCATTCAAAAATGTTTGAGAGGTGTTAAACATAAATGCACATAAGACAGGGTAATCGAGGAAACCAATATTTTAGCGAAAATCAATAGAACACAACAGGCAAAAAACAGACAGGAAAAAGAGACTTACACAACAAAGAACATAAAAAAACACCCCCCCCCCAAAAAAAAAGAAAAAAAAAAACGCAGAAAGAAACATTATTGAGCAACTCGGACTCTATTTTTATCTTGGAGCATGAACCAGGTGCACCGGTAGGGTAAGCGTACTATGTTTTTTTTCTAGAACCACGAGGTAGAAGAAAGAGTAAAGGAAAACTATGACATGTTGAACAAATAGGTTTTCATGGTGCAGATTGATACACTGTAACATTTCATGATGACGATCATACAACATAGGTAGTGATGACCAGTCTTGTAGCAAAATTATCCTGTTCTATACGCTTTATTGTTAAATTATGGTGCGGTACAAAAAGTCTGCATAGTTACAGCAAGCTCAGAAAAACGAATGAATTGCGTTATGAAATCGCCATGCGCAGGTCCTGAAGGGACATTTTCACAGATTAAGGGAGAGTTGACAATACGGAATGTCAAGCATCGCCTTTGTTGTATAGTTTGATCATTTGTTTTCTTTTCCCTCGATGTCTTAGTCAAGATATGAGGCTGACTTCACAGTGAACGCAATATTCTTTATCTCAAGTTCTTTGTGGTAGATGCGATGTATAAAATCCTCAAAACTAGGATTGTCTAACGATAATATGTTATCTATATATCGGAAACCGAGATCAAAGGATCTGGCTAAACAATGCAGTCAGCCTTATAAGAATGAAGGGAAACTTCAGCAAGAAGCGGAGCACAATATGCTCCTATTGGAACGCGAACCGTTTGTTGAAAATGCGCTCACCGCACTCAACAAATATGTTGTAGATAAAAAATTCCAGTAATTTGAGAACATCTTCCTCGGTGTATTTGGAAGATGAATATGAATCGATTTTTTCTATAATTTATGAGGAATCTATACCAAGTGCTACGTACACCTCCCGAAACGTGTAACGTTCCCAATCCCACGCACACAAAGCGCACGATACATGAAAGCCACACGAAACACGTTGCACGAAGCATGATACACGAATAATCGTGTCTGCCGGAAGTATTTATCTAAGTTATTGGTAAACTTGCAAAAAGAGACTAATAACAGATTATGGTATACAGGGTACGTCTATTCGCCGTATTTTGTTGATTGCTAACATCTTACACGTGATTTTACATTAATATGTATTATGCTTAATAAACACCTTCGATATATACAATTTTTAAATGTCTGTATAAGTTTGAGATAAAATCACGTTCATTTTCGTAATACATCGTACATTTTGAAAACATTGTCATTGGTCTGGCGGTATTGAAATGTTGAAATTTCATACAATTGAAATAAAATTCTAAAACAAATTAGTTGATAAAGTTTTTTACCATACACTCATATTGCTTTGAACATGAAATAAATAAAACTATTTTTACGTAAAAAGTGTCCATATTTGTAGAATTTGGATCATTGTGAACATATTTTCCTAGTTCCAGGAGAATTGAAATATCTCAATTTCAGAAAGTATTGAACAAATACTCTATTAAGACGTAATTAAGCTATTTTAGCTAATGCGAAACCATCTTATTTGTCTAAAAGAGATAATATTGTTAATATGAAAAATGTTCATTTTATAATATATGGCGCATTGCGAAAACATTCTCACTGGTCTGGGAGTAAGAAAATATTAACACTTTATAAAATTGGTGTAAAAGATACTCAAGTTTTTGATGATTTATGCCATACCGTGTAATTACTTTGAATATGGAAAGAAAATAATTTTTACATGACAAAAATCCGTTTTTGTTGTGAATGGATCATTTGGAACACATTTTCCTTGTTCAAGGAGAATAAAAATACCAAAATGTCATATATTGGTGAAAAGAATTCTATTTTGAAATAAATCAACCATTTAAACCAATGTGATACCATCTTATTTGTCTAACAAAAAGATATGAAACAGGTTCATTTTCATTATACATGGCACATTATGCAAACAGTTTCACTGGTCTGGGAGTACAAAAATATTGAAAGTTTATAAAATTGCGGTAAATTATATTCAATTTGTAGATAAAACAAGTATTTGTTGACTTATGCGATACCATCTAATTGCTCTGAATATGAAAAGAAATTAATTTTCATGTAAATAATGTCCATATTTGCTGTATATGGATCATTGGGAACAAATTTTCTTTGGTCAGGGAGAGTACAAATACCAAAATTCATAAAGTATTGGTAAATGTACTTTATTTTGAATAATTTTTTTAACTAATGCAATACCATCCTATTTGTATAATATTTAAACATTGCATTGTTGATATGAAAAAGGTCCATTTGTATTATACATAATATACTGTAAAAACATTTTCACTGAACTTGGAATGCAAACATATTGAAATTTCATAAAATTAAGGTAAAATATACTCAATGTTTATTCTCAAACGACAAACAAACAAAAAATTACAGTTAGAAAGGCCCTTATGTTGGCATTATTTCATTATATGTACATATAATGTACAATTGTTTGAAACCAAATATTTCCTACATGTATTGATTCCCGATTTTATTGTCAATGTAAAGGGAACACTGATTTCCGTAAAATTGATCTACCACAAGAGCTTTATTTATCATCCAATCAGAATACAGAACCGTTGCACGAAGAACGTTGCACGTTATACGAAGAACAAAGCACGAAACGCGCACAGGAAAGACACACGCACACGAATTACACGCTGCACTTTACATGATCCCACAAGTTATGCAAACGAAGCACACGAAGCACGCTAAAATGGAAATGTTACACGTTTTAGGAGGTGCAAGAACAATGTATTATGATTCACGACTTTAACTGAGTACGAGAAATAGACGTATAAAGAGTTGAAAAAATTATATGTTTTAATGATATTGTATTCAAATAATAATCTTGAAAATAGGGTTTCTAATGGATTTTAGGAATCCAGTACATAGACGGAAGATCACAATCATCGTTTGTAATAAAAGGGCTTAAACGGAGTTTTGGTTTTCCACCATCACTGAGTACGAGAAATAGAAGTATAAAGAGTTGAAAAATTATATGTTTTAATGCTATTGTATTCAAATAATAATCTTGAATATAGGGTTTGTAATGGATTTTAGGAATCCAGTACATAGACGGTAGATCACACTCATCGTTTGTAATAAAAGGGCTTGAACGGATTTTTGGTTTTCCACCATCTCTTTTTTGCAAAGTGTGGTAGTAGTATATATTTTATTACTGCTATGATGGGTAAATATCTACATATTACTTACACTGTCTTGATGATACGAACATTGCATATACATGCTTTTAATGAATTAGTACCTGCCGGCCTTTTTGACAGCATGAATGAAGGTATTGACGTAGGCATTCACTGCTGGATATTTTTCACCGGGTCTTATTGGTTCAAACGCGTCGTCGAAGAAAACATGTGCTAAAAAATACATTACAAGTAAACAATACATGCTGACTTGTACAAATCTAAATCTAAATATTAATATATCATCGTGGCCATTCTTTTAAATCTTTTGATAATGTTTTAGACGAAATACATTTTCGAGAAATTCTAAATTTAAATTTAAATATAATTTCTGAATTTCTGTCAATTTCATAACGTTTGCATCACTTTTTACAGAGACTATAAAAACAATTTTCCCCAATCAATTCTATGGCAGGAAATGTTAAATAGAAATTATGTAGTTCACGTACAATGAAATAATTGAAACAATATTTCTTTTCAACTGGCAATTGTTATATTTTCAAGTATTATAGGTTCAACATATTTCAATTTAGCTAAAGCATTGAGGTCATGAAAATATAAAAGCCGTTTAAACATATATTTCCATGTATATTTTTTTTTAAATATTTACAGTCTCTTATGTTCTTTTTTTATTATCACCTCTATCACGTTTAGAAAAACAGATTTGGCCATTCTACAGCATAATTATTTAAAAAAAAAAGTTAAATGTTACAAAGTTTGTGTTACTGAAATTGTCTTCACTTTGATAACAAACTGATTTACAAAAGTCAAATCTTTATTTTTATTATTTCTGTGATTCCGAAATGCTTGTTTGTAGATATCTGTTACTTTAGTTTTTGTGAAGGTCACACTTACAGTTTCGACTTTTGCCGTAACAACAGTAGTAAATGGGTCGAGATCCAAAACGGCTATATAAATAATTATCCTTATTTAGGTAGCGCTTTATCACAGTTTGTAAGGAAAGGAGCTAAAATAATTAATGGGATATATGACGCAGAATGTAGTTCAAAATTTATATCAGTTTTACTTTAATAGAGACACTAAGCGCTGTAGTTCATTTAATAAATCTGCTTGATTTTTTGTGTTTAATTACAAAGTTATACAACACGCATTTATAAACCAGATGTATATTACCATGCGCATAATTTTAATAAAAGCATTTTTTTTAAAATTACCTTCAAAATTAAATGTTTCAATATCTTGTTTTTCATCCTCAGATTTGGCATATTCAGCTTTCAGTGTGTTTTTGTACTGCTGCATATCTAATCTTAAATTTACAGAGATGTAATTTAACCAACCAATGAAATATACACAATCGTTGTTTCGTCATCTTAAATGAAATGATATATTTTGATCTCGATCTTCATCATATGTTTTTGGTTTTGAATCAAAACATAAATGGGATAAATATCGGACTGAAGTTTACATATTTCAAGTTCATCTTTTTTAGAATTCATGAAAATCCTGCAATATACAGTGCTATTCTTTGATAAATCAAAGATGATTCAGATAACGTCAGCAAAAGTCAATATCTAAGACGTTCCTTATTGAAATGCTTTTATTCTTAATTTTAATAATGCATTAAAAAAAGCCCTGAAACTTTGTACCCAGTATCTTTGTATGATAGCTTGCACTGGTGCACTGGACTTGATATTTTGGGTTGAGAATATGTTCCAATAAAAATCTGTTTATACAAAAATATTATTCAAAACTTTGATGCTTAAACTTGTGTTGTTTGCAAATGTTGTAGTAACATGCTAATTAAGGAAGGACACATGCAAAAGTATTTCAGGACATAATAATTGCAATCTTAATATCATGAATAAAATATCATTGACAACTAATATCCTTGATTTTGACTTTGACGGAACCTTAGTGATCAATTACAATCATTCTTTCTTCTTACCTGAATAAAGATTTTAGAAGTTGTGTCATCTCATTAGCAGTTTCATGCCACATAGTAGCACACGCGTATATAGTCAACTGTTTCCTTTCACTCGTCTGATTTCTGTCATGATTGTTCGCTTCGGATGTCTATAACGCAATGTAGACTTGTAGTTATTACTTAAGGATATATTGAATTAAACACGTTATCTGTCACATGATTGCATGGGATTTCTTTGAAATAAAACGGATACTAAAACATATGAATTCAATTTCCATTTCATGAAAAATGCAAGAAAACGCTTTAAGAAGTTATATTATTTACCTCAGTATTTGACATGTCATAAGATCTATCAAAACGTCTTCTATTTTGTAGAAGGGACAGATCCAAGAAGACTCCACAGTAAAATGGGCTAACAAAAATCCTGAAACCATAGAAAGTGTCTTAATACATTTCTTAACGATTATTTTTGCTTATGAATTTTCCTTGATCATTATTCTCCACTTATTCGAAGAGTTACATCCTACTTTAAATTGAAACCCTTCTTTCCATTTACGTTTAAGTTAACAGTTAAGTTCTAGACATTTGATATATATTTAGATTCCTATTTATTTTTAAATCAGTTTATCATCAAGGCAAGGCTTTCGATCTCATTTCTATAGTTGCAGTGATTTTTTTTTTTTTGCTTATGTATGATTAAGTCTTTTGCCGTAATTCTATAAAAATGCTCACCTCGCTGTTTCGCCGTGTCTATACCCATTGGATCTCCAAACATGTCTCGTTATTAAGAAGACTGATACAAAGAAAGCAAAGAATGAAGCGAAAAAATTCCTGTTTTTTTCAACAATATAGCTACCATCTTTTATACACCAATCATGAAACATGAGGTCGCATGACTTAAACTTTAAGAGAGACGGATAGTACACGAGACCAAGTAGTGTTCCTGTTATAGAAAAAGGGAGGACTAACATTGGTAAACCAAATCCAAAACGTTGACAAAAAATAACACAAACACTTTTAGAAGCCTTGTAGCATAGGTAACTGCATAAAATGTTACAAACGGCCAGTAGAAAAGGTGTTAAATGATTGCAAAGTTCATTCCTTCCAAGAAATATGTTTTCATTAAAAGAAGAAATTAAAGACGTACCGTCGTTGAAAAGAGCAAACAGACCCTCAACATTATCGGAGGATCTGATCGAAAATGTAAAAATCACCCCTATGAAAGTAATCAATATCTTCCATAAACTCGCCAGACATGTGACTTTAGTTCGACCTTTTTGAAAATAAAATTCCACCGCTTTTGATTGAAACATAATTTTCCCAGTATTTAATTGATATCAAAACGGCACCAATAAGAAACACTAAAGCATTCAAACCATTCAGTGTTATTGCAACTAGAACCATACCAAGAAATTGAAGTAAAAATCCAACGGCCGGACAAATTATTGAAAACAATGAAGCTCCGTTACAAGACAATGAAATGGTCTCATCGTTATTCAGAGCCTTATCTATCAAGTCAAAAATAGGCGGTGAACCGAGAACTGCCATATAAGCTACAGAAGCAGATACAGGGTCCATTGTCGGTAAGACAACAAAGGTCAGCAATAAACGTCCAACTGTATGAAGGGTTTCAATAACAATCACCTACAAGAAAACAAATTAATGAAAAAGAAACACGGAGATTATACGATTGATAAATATCTTCCAATGCAAAGAAATGTTAAAAAATGTTTTACTCATTTAGTGGTGTTTAGTGGTGGAAGTTTGAAAAAAAAAAACGCATGGATAGATTTCTTATGGCTGAATGATGCCTTTAAATGTTAAGAGAGATAATTCATTGTTTTGCAATAAAAACAAAATCAGAACTTAAAAATAAAAAGTTGATTTACTTTCTGGAAAATGGAACACCTCTTTTGTTAACAATAACTTATAATAAGTTTTATCAGTTTGCTTCCCCGATATTCAACACGACGTATTGCTCATTTACATTTGTTGTTTTGTGGTTCTTTATTTGTATGTGGCTGTTTTCCATGTTTAGTCTTTGTACCTGGATTGCATTCTTTTGATTTCCGCTAGACTCTTGGTTCCCTTGATTACTCATTCATACCTCCTTGTTTTCCTTGTACAAATAACTTACCGATAGAAGGACTTTCCACTTCAATTTAGTGTTCGATTTGAATATCACTCGGAACAAAGTTGATAAAAACGTGAGAACGTAAGGCGCAATTATCACGAAAAAGGTTGCCCATACCCACGTTATATCTATTGACGAAGTTTCAATGTCACTAGGACATGTTGTCCATCCTGTAGAGTTGTCTGACAGCATAACGTTGACTGGTACACATGTTGAGCAGTTATTAACCAGTAACCCACCAAGGTGGTTGTTGGAATTATCAGATTCTTTTGGTGGTTGGATATGCCAAATCAATATATGGAATGACACTCTGGCCAACCAACCACTTCCAAGCACAATGATAAACAAGAATAGCGCAAAGAATATTTTTAAAACCTTTTCAGCTGGTGGCAAAATAGATTCTTTCAGTACCTCTTTTTCCATCTCTGTATCAACATCATTACCAGTTCTTCATTAAGAAAACAGTGTTTTGCTTAATGTAGTATTGCCAAATTTAATTAATAAACCCAGGCAATAAGTGTTCACGTAGTCCACGTGAATCGAACTTCATCGAAAATTAAAGCAAACTTTACAACAATTTACAATTGGAATACACATTATATAAAATTCATATGACGATTTCACATAGAAATAACATAAAGGCTCGATTCACGTAGATTTCACCACTTGATTGATTGCTTACCCATTGATTGGTTACTTTGTTTTATGACATGTTTTGTCGGATTTCATAAATATCATAAATGCAATTTACAAGGCCTATCGTACTGATGTTCAAGACATTTGATCTAATTGATGCTAACATGTTGTCTTTAGAACAAATAATAAAATTATCATTAGAGATAAAAACTTGCAACAATCCACAGTATGACATTTTTACATTTCATAACCAATGTTACCTTCCATTTGTGTCTTGATCGAAATATAATGACCTTCACTATCAATCTGATATACATATCTTTTAAATAACTATTTGTTTCCGAACACAGGTAATATCACTTTTCAAAAATGATTTCAAGAGTGGTTTAATGTTTGCTTGTTACATTTGATATAAAGTGTGTTCGTCTTGTTTTACTTCATTATGTTTTTATATTCGGAACAAAAATATTTCATTGATAGCTAGTTTTTTTAATTGCGTTTTGATAATAGCTTTGCGCCAGGGAAATGTCATTAAAAAGAAATCAAGGAAGCCAAGATAGAGCAGACACACTCAGCACAGAACGAAAAATAACCGAAATCAAACACACAAAGAAGCAAAAGAAAATAGCATCCATGGCTTCTTTTCTTCATAAACGCCCGTCGATCGAGATATCTAAGATATTTTGCAATAGGTTAAAGAGAATTTGACAATACGGAATGACAAGTCATCACAGTTGATGTCCAGTTTTGTTATGAATTTTCATTTTTCTCCGATCTCTAAGTGTAGGTCAAGATATGAGACTGACTTCATAGTATCTGTAGTGTAGTTTATCTCAAGATTTTTGGGGTAGAAGCAATATATTAGAAATAAAACTCCAAAAAATTCAACCTATTTCTTATTAAGTTTAAAGATGAAACAGAATCTTCGTAGAACACATGTAGAATGGACGGTATTACATTTGTGATAAGTCATTCAATTACCCAAATTATAAACATCATAAGTCTTATTTGTTAATAACAATTTGAATACCAATAAAAACAAACTTCACTCATCTTCAAAAATTAAATGCACCATTATGCAGTTTCTAATTGTCTCAATTGTATATGTCTACAAATCAAAATCATGGCCTACTTTGACTTAGAATATTGATTTTTGCAATATCATCACAAGTACTAAAGTAAGTATGATTGGAAGAAATTAAAATAATTGTCTCAGATTAGACTTACCCTGTATCCGACATGATGCTTTAATCGTTCAGTACTTTAAAAGCACTGTATTGAACACTTTAATGAGTTACTTCTATAACGACATCGCTAATATTTGTTTTAGCAATCGCAAGATAATAAATTTATGTGACGTTATATAATTTCCGTTGAATTGAATAGCTAAGATATGCAATGTATCTATCTTTTTGTATTGATTTGCATTGATTTAATGATAAACACCGCTTTTACTGCACAAAATGTATTCAGAATATTTTTAAATAACGATAGCACTAAGGAACATGCATGCATGCATTGTGTATTCAGTGGATATTTAATCATACAGTAATAATAAAGTACAGTACAAATAAAACCATATCAAACAATTCATTACTTATTTTTTTTCTTATGAGGGAAAATTTAATGCACGTAAGGACCGTATGCAGACGAGGTAGTGACACGAAAGATACATATATGATTATACTATAAGACAGGATGTCACAGACACAACGTAAATGACAAAAACGAGATGAAACTGTGTAATGCAGAATAAGCAAATCAGAGGCTCGCAGGAGCCTGAGTCGCTCAGCTTATTCAAATGTTGCTTTTCAAGGGCAATAACCCTAACAAGGAGTAACCTGACAATTCTAAGTCAAAAATATTTCGGTAAAACTTATCAAAAGAATCTTTTTATCAATTGAAAGTTTCTTTCTATCTATTATAGTTTTCAAGATATTGGCTGAACTGCTAAAAACAATTTCCCCTCTCAAAGTCAATTACTCTAACAAGGAGTATTTGATCCCCGCAGTTTATATGCCTTATCATAAGGATCATTTCAGCAATTAAAAAGGATTTGCCTAAACCTGTCGGAGCGCTGTGTTTAATTTTTAATAATAGTTGTCATCAGTTCTATGCAGAAAACTCTAAGAAATATTCAAACTAAGTTTGGATTTAATTGGTCCGGTAGTTTAGAAGAAAAGATTATGTAAAGAAACTTACAGCATATACCGCCCCATTGTCTATTCTCTTTTGACCTCATACCTATCCTATCAAATATTGACTTTTTGAAAGGGAATTCCCTATCTCTATTCCCACACAGAATGGGCAATCGTCTCAATTGCAATAGAGAATCATCTATCCCCCTACATAATCTCCTATACACTTATTTCTATTCTCCCCTATTATCATTATAATCATTCCTATAGATTATGCGCAATCCTCCACAAAATAATTATCCCCATTCCCATAGATCGTTCCCAATTCCCACAAAAAATATTCTCTCCCCATTCCTATAGATTTCTGCAAATCCCCCACAGAATCCCCTTTCCCAGTTCTTATAAATTATTCCCAATCCCTCATAGAATTCCATATCCCAATTCTTATAGATTATTTCCTATCCCCCAAAGAATCTCCTATACCTATTCATTTAGATTTTCCAAATCCCCCGCAAAATACCCTATCTCTATTCCTATAGATCATTCCCCATCCCCCGTATAATCCCCTATACCAATTCCAATAGATTAATTCCAATCCCCCTTCCAATAGATTATTCCCAATACCTCACAGAATCCCTTATCCCTATTCCCATAGATTATCTTCAAGCCCCCAAAGAATCACCTTCCCCAATTTCAATAGGTTATTTATAAATCCCTAAAGAACCCAATACAATCCCCTTTCCCCATTTCAATAGGTTATTTCCAATTTCCCTAAAGAATCTCCATTCTCACATATTATTCTCAATCCCCCTCCAAATCCAATTTCCTCATTCCAAGATATTATTCCTAATCCTCCGACAGCATTTCATATCCCTATTCCTATATATTACTTCCAATCCCCCACAGAACCCCTCTTCGCCATTAAAATAGATAATTCCTAAACTCGCACGTAATCCGAATGACATTGCATTCCTTTATTATGTGATTTCGTTAACAGCACAAGGTCTATTTGTTATATGTTGAAATTCAGTGATATTTAAACTATTGTTTTATCAAATCAAATAGTATTATTTTATAGATATAAAACGTATATGTATCTAATTTTAAAAATGTATATTTAACTTATTTTCCTATTCCTAATATTTAATATATCACTCCGAAACACCTATTCCACATTCTTATTTCTAATCGTAATCTCTATATACATATAATGGTAAGTTTACCATATACATGTATCGTACTTATAAATTATCAGGATTCCTGTATGTAACCTTAGAAAGAATTGAACCAAAATATTGCCTGCACTTAATAAATTGTAAATTGTACTTAAATAGATAAATGCAAATCCAAAAACAGGGTTTCCACTAACACACCAAATTTATCTAGGAACTACATTTGAGCACGACTCCTCATATATAAGGAATTCTTTGAGAATAATATTTCTGGTTACATAGAACCGAGTGACATTGTTGTTAATAGTTACAAAACTTGACAATTTAAATCGAACTTTAGCTACAAAACAAATTATTTCATATATGGTAGACTTTGTATATAGCTATCCCAACCACTAAACATGTTCACGTGTATTGCAGTCTAGTGAATAAAGATGACACAACCTGATACGAATATGGAATGTTTCAAAAATTTGCTGTTCTATCATACAAGCTACAATCATAAATCAACAGGATATAGAACGAAACACTCGTATATCCTACTTACCCGAGAAGTCTAAGGCGCTAAACTTTGTGCAAGATATTTCGCTTTTTAATTTTACAATAGCAAGAGTTCGCGTCAAGCCGACGGATCTACCAAATATTTGCGATGGAATTTGGCGTCATTCAGAAGTTTGCATACCCTTTCATGTTATCACACACAATATTTAATTAATATAAGAATACAAGTGCTTTAGAATGATCAAACAATAATCAAGGGAACCAATATTATAGAGGAATCAAAAGAATGTAATCCAGGGACAAAGACCAGACATGGTAAACAGACAAACACAAAATAAAGTAATTAAAATAATACATACAAAGTAACAAAAGTAAATGAGCAACTCGGAGTTGTGATATGAAAACTCTTTACCCAGGTGTTGAAGTAATATTGCGACAGATGAAAGTAAAGTTGACAATTTTGAATGAAAGATCATTACGTTTGTCGTAAAGTTTGGTCAATAGTTTTTCCTTACCATCGATTTATTTGTGTAGGTCAATATTTGAGGCTGACTTCACAGTGTCTATAGTATTTTTTATCTCCAGTTATTTGGGGTAGATGCGAGGCATCAAATCCCCGAAATTGGGATTGTCAAAGATAATACGTCATCTTTAAAAAAAAAATGCATGACAAGTTTACAGATATAACCACCAATTGAATTACTCTATCTTTCTCATTTCTAATTGACCAATCTATTGGTCGTATGCAGTAAAACAACGGACATAGATCAAAAGAGTTGTCTGCTCCTAGTTTGAGAATTCCCTTTTCATTTCATCAGAATGTATAGAATATTTATTGTCTTTTGTTTATCATTGTAATCCGAAGAGTAACGATTTTTTGTTAAAAAAAAAACAAATGTTTAAACATTTTGAAATAAATCAAAGAGGAATAAAAAATGAAGAGTCACAAAATCCACATGATCACCCGTAAAATGTTTGAGATTCAAGCACATTTTAAGATAGCAATATATGAAACGCATTAAGAACTTGGAAAACAAATGGAAAGAAACATAAGAGAAAAAATATATATCAGTATCGCATTCTTCGAGTGACTCACTAAAATTGTGATAGCTATACAAAATAAAATGATATTTTACTAGTGTTTAACTAGAGTTGTCGTTCTTATACTTGAGACAGGTATTAATCAGTTCTATCTGTACAATGCGTCAACAGTTGGTACGACCGGTGGATGTAAAGGTGCTACAACAAATATAATGACAACCGATAAAACTATTATGTTTCGACTTATTGATGACATGTATTGAAGATAAAGGATAATATTACAATACTTAAAGACAAAGCTTACCGTTATATTTTTTTTTAATTTAAGGCTATCACAATACAATATCTTTTGACAAGACCTTACAAAAGTCTTTTCATAAATAGTCTTTCTATGTCATTAAACTAGCCATTGCTATTAATGAATAACAATCATATCCGTGTAAGTTATTCATGGTTGAAGGTTTTGTATTTCCACATCACAGATAACTGATATGTCATGATTGGGTGTCAAGCAATTGTTGATTCGAACAAGATGATATTCCCCTGTAATTAATACGTTTTTACGAATACGTAATTGTTTGTGATACAAATGTATTTATTGGTGAGTCATATGTAATAGTTCGTCGAAATCGCTAGTTTTAAATATCATACAGTTCTGTTAATAGCATGTCATTTGTATTGAGATGAAAACAAGACCTTTCAATAAAATTCTTCGACAGTGTTTACTCTGAACATCCAGGCTATTTAATATTTTTGTAGTGATCTGACTTGCATATATTAATAGAAATTAAACCGCCATGTATTTAAATAACATGCTCAAGTATCTTTCAGATCTGCATTAAATACATTTAAACATAGTTTTAAGTTTTACATTTTTTTTCTTTCGTTACCAAGTTGATCAGAAGATAGTTGATGTGTCATTGTATTTTAGCAATGATACGGTCGCTAAAACTTTATGAAATTTAAAAAGACAATATAGCATGAATTTTTTTTTTAAATTGATATTGTAAAAATGTATTCTAAATAATACAGGATGTCTTGTGAAATTGTAAAAATGCATTGTTATACGCCAATGTTATTGAGCTTCCAATTAAGTACCATGTCGAATTTAGCATGATAAAAGAATTAACCGAACCTTGAATAATCCGAAAATTATCTTATCTGATACTTTTAAAGACCCTTAATATAAATTGAACCTTGTTAAACCGAAAAAAATCTTTGAGACTGAATTAATTTAGAAAGGTATTAAGACAGCATAACATTAAAACAATGAAATCACAATACAGGTTTACACACATTGTTAAACTTCAATGAACATGCTGTTATATTTTGGAAACCAATTAAAATAAGAAAAAGGCAGAGGTAAAGTTTAAATGCATTTCTCATGTTTTCAACGGGGCGCAGAACATTCTCAAAAGTAAAATTTGTGTAAACCATTACATGTAATTTAAAGCAATCATGTGTACATGACAGATTCTCGCTGAATGGATTGTGTCTGTCTTTTTTTCCAAAATCAAATTAGCTGTTAAAATCTAGGAAATGTATTCTTACCTACTACATTGCCGTTTAACATGTCAGTCAGTAAAATTTCAAATCTTCAACATTACATTCTCTAAGTGTTTGTTAAAGGTGTAAAACTATACGGAAAAAAGATCCCATAACAGGCCATCCTGATTTAAACTAACAAAATTACAGCGTGCCAAATTCTCATTTGGAGTAGTATTTGAAAAAGTCTACAGGACCAACTGCCTTGTAACTCAGTCATTGTCATGTTATGACATATAGCAACGGATTGTTTCCTGTGAGTATTTCTTATTGACATTTGTGTGTATTTATTATGTTTGTATACACATTGCATTTAATAAAGCATTTGAAATACAACTAACTTTCATTTTTCAAATTCATGTATTGCAATGATTGTCTTCGATTTTCCTGCAAACAATTTCCTTTTCAAAATTTTATATTACAGTCTTCGCGTACATTTCTTGAATTGTGCTTATGAAAATTATATTTATTGGAATATCAACATGACGGTATTCCAATTTTTTCCACTTTCTTTTATTCAGGGCAACAATAAAAGACACATTATTCTGATTAATAATCTGGCTAGTTCTAAACATAACAAACACAAATTTGTCAAAATATAAGTTTGTGTATTGAGGCTCATATTAGATGTTATATGTGACATATTTTGTTTACTTTTGTGTGGTGTGTGTATTTTGGGTATATCTGTTAAGTTCACGGTTTGATTTACAGTCTGAAAGGGAAAGTCAGAATATCCATGAAACTAAGGTCAATGTAAGACAATAACACCGCACGTTACAAGCTTTTTTTGTATCTGGCTCTTTTATCTTTCAATTTTTTTTGTTGTGGTTTGGCTGCAATAATAACTAATTTATCGTTTTTAGATATTCTACAAAAACAGTCATGGAGGTTTAATCAATGGACATCTGGAAGAGGTGCTAATTTGATAGAGTTGAACTTGTCAGTGGTGAAGGAATAAATCGGTATTTATCATTTCATACTACACAAGTATATTCTCTCATACTTTGCACAGCTTTACAGGTTGCATTACTACCCTGTACTATACTAAAGCTACATATCTATTGTTTGTTTAAAATTACCTTTTACTCTTAATTTACCAGACAAGTAACATATACCGATACTAACAAAATCAACAATAAATAGCAGTATTCAAATATTTATTTTGCTTATGGTTTATCATAGAAAAGACATAACAATTGTTAATGACCGTAAATAAATAAACACCAAGCTTTTCATTCATGTTTCCCACCGCAATGGTGCAGATCGCATCACCAACTTGATATTTTATTTTAGAGTGTATTTTACTAAAATTGATTGAGTAACATTTCTCCAGTAAGCCCTTTTTATTATTTTTATTAGTTACAATTTAAATCGAAAAAAAAAGTTCTTGTTTTAGACCTTTCATTTTCGTATCAAGCATTAAAATACACGATCTAAAATTTCCATTTCAAGGATTATTTCAATATCCTGCGCATATGAATGTAGTAATAACTGACAAAAAGAAGGTTATCTACAGATTTTGAAATAAGTTAAAACATAAAGTTAAACTTTACAATATTGAAATTATTTTATATGCTTTAAATAATCTTTATCAAAATGTATGTATTGGTTTTATGCAGTATATTTTCCCTCTCTCACTTTCGGTTTGTATAGAAATTTGAGACGCACCTTATTTATTCAAATCGTTTTTCACTCAATGGCAGTGTCCTTGCGAAGTTCTGAAAAAAATATTTTTTTCAATGATAAAGAAATCAAATTACAAATTCATGTTCAGTACCTGTGCTAAATATATCCAAATTAAATCTACAACCACAGACATTACCATTACTTTTGTCTTGTTTCTTTTATCGCAGTTTTCAAGTTAGTCATTATAGTATTTTGTTTGCCAGGTTTTTGTCTTGAATTACAATGGCCAATTTTAAGACTGTGAAATGATTTGTATTTATGCATGGAGGCTCTTTGAACCAAATTAAATTTTAATAAGATCTACTTCTTTATGTAGCATGTGTTTTATCATTGTTCCTTCACTGACAGTTTTTTTTTCCAAATATTTTAATTATTTCATATTCATATGGGCAAACATTATTAAAGTTATTAAAAGTCAACTATTCATCGTACATGAAATATCAATATCGTACATTTTATAATTTATAAAATTTTATGTAGAAAATATTGGTTGTCTTCAGAGTTAAATATTGAGCAAGCTATACATGAGAGGGTTTAGTAAACATAGCATAATTAATAGAAATATCTGAATAAGTTGATTTAAGTACACAACAGTAGTATCGTGTAGACTGTTGTTATAGGGAAATTTTTCGTCAGCATTTAAATTTTCGGAAGTGAAAAGTTTAACTATGCGTGTGTACTAAATCTATACAAATTATTTCGTACATTTCAGTGCGTCGATTCTGACAAGAAGCAGGACATTAGACATTTAATAACTTTTACTGATTAGATTAACCTTGAGTACAATACGTTGACTGAATTCCACGGGATTTTATTTTGGAAAAGAAGCCTTCTATACACTATTCGGAATTTCTTACACCCTATAGAAAATCTACTGCAATTGTTTAAAATTGTATGTGATTAATTTACCACTTTGTCATTATTCAGCATAAAAGCAGTTGTAATAACTGTGATATCTTGCTTAGATAATCTTCAAAGGGAAGACAACATTATGGCTACAAAAAATAGGTGGTTTTAATGTTATATTAAAGAAGTGAAAAAGCCACATTTAAACTATGGTCTTTTCAGACAGCTATTTTTTGAATACCAATAAGTGTTAAAATAGAATTTACTATACATATAATGTTCATATATATTTTCTACATCAGGAATATCAAACAATGTTACCAAACGCTCATTCCCTGAAGGATCGGTTACATTCCCACAATGTCAATAATAGTAACATGAAGAGATAAAAACATTATATATGACTAACACGTGTCACGTGTCTGTTTAGAGACTGAAATAGTGAAATTATAACTTTGATCTTTGATCGTAAACCATGTTCTCATTAAATCTTTGTACTTCATACAGCTACTTTTTATTGATAAATTAATTTACATTTTATTAATTATTTTGTATATTCTTTGTTTTGATTTTATTCTTGAAAAAATAATAAAATTAAAGTGTACCCTCCGCATTGATTTTAGGTTTAATATGTTGAGAGTCATGTTTTGTAGACCTTTTATTGGCTTTTTAGGAAACATGATAACAAGTATTGCTTGTATTAATGTCTCATTTGTAGCATGCAGAATGCTAGAAATGACACCTTTTGATCTGATAATTATGAGTAAATTTTTAATACTCTGAAGCTTTAGATTTAAATAGAACTCAAATATACAGCCAGCTGCTTTTTCTGTCAAATAGTCTATTCACGTAGAAATCTTTCCCAATGAAGATTTTGCAGAAAACAATTTGACTCAAACTTAAATCAAATGTACGTTTGAAATAGATAGATGTAAATGTATTTATAGAAGAGACAGGGCACTCAAACTTTGAGTTTCTAGTTAAATTGTTCATTTTTTATGCTGTTAATTGGTGATAAAGTGTATTACAGAAAATGGAAAAACAAATGGGCTTGGAATGGTAAAAAACCTACACCACACTTTTGTACTACTATTCATCTGTAGGTGGGGCGTAAAATGGAGCTCTTCATTACGGCAATATTGAAATAGGCTATAACACACCGACGCGTCAGTTGTGAGATGATTCAAATATGTCATTAACTGAAACAAAAATGTCATTAACATATTAAATACAATCTATCGAACCGAATCAATTAGATTACACATAAAAACCTACAGATCAAGGAAACAAGACGTAACACACATACAAAACTAAAATACTAAAAAAATCCGAGAGTGACATCATGAGCACCAGACGGGTAAACATGTAATGCACCGTCAGTGGCACTACAACTTAACTGTATTGATAATTGGTGTACATTTCTTTGGGGAAAACAATAAAAAAAAATCATGATAATGATTATAATATAACAAATCGTTGCTCCGAAGTCAAACTAAAACTACTTTTGTCTGATTCGTAAGATTTTTTTTACGAGGATTATAAAATGCTTAAGTAGCATAAACAAAATATTGTAATCTAATCATCATTTAGAACTTTAGTTTAATAATCATTAGAGTATAATTGCTTTTATGGGGACTTTTGCAGCTTACTTTAGGGTATGGGTTTTACCAATCATTGAAGACAATAAGGTGGCCTGTAGGAGTTTAATTGTTCGTTCTTTGGCCCTTTGCAGACGATTTTCTCATGGCAATTATACCTCACTTCTATTTTTATAATAATGCTTTGTTCATCAGAAACTTTTTAGTTAAAGTATACTTGAGTGTAAATTATTGACTCGTCTTTTCAAATCATTATCATATTCCTCACAAGCAAACAAGCGTGTACGTTATACACAGCAGATATCTATGAAAGACTTGACATTTAACCTGATAATAACACCTTCACGATTAGTTGGTTTTCATCAAACTTTACTTGGTAGTAAATAATTGTACAATCAATTCAGTAATATGTATTGATGAGCTTGTCAAACAGACGTTGTGTACATTTGCACATGACTTAGGTGTAACGAATAAAGGGCGTATTAGTTCGAAAGCTACTCCTTAAATTATTTAATGTATTTACGCAATGTTTAACATTTGCTTCGTGACTGTTGTAGTTTTTTTATTGGTTAAAGATTTCCTCTATATTTTATGTTAGTCCTTAGCATGAACGTGTAATTATATATCCTAAAAAAGTACTATAGCAGTTTATATCAATTCTATTTGTAACCGCGAACAAATACAATAATTAAAAAATGGAGATTTTGGTACAGCGAGTGCAAAGCAAATTGATTGCGGATTCCTTTCAATACAGAATCGGGGGTAAATAGTTTTCTCAAATTAATTAATATACATCAGGGGACTATTGAATTTTTTAAGTCTCTTTCTTAAACAACATATTTTTTTTTTATTTGGAACATGTATTATCGTTTTCTTTAGCGAATTGAACCAACCATAGTTTAATAGAGCTGTAATGTATAATACAGTGTTGATGATTTTTCAAGATGATTTAAGCTAACTAAGGAAACAGTACTCAATACTGACACGTTCTGAGATTTGACAAAATAAGGAGATTGAAAGTGTTTGAAATGAATAGTTTTTTTTTTTATTTTATTTTGAAACGTGCAGTTCAAATTGAATTATAATCTCGTATTGATTTATATTTAAATTTTGTCATGTAGTGTCACATAGTTTCATTTATATGGCAATATGAGATGACAGGATAAACAAATATCTTTACTGACCCGTCAAAGTTTACAAATAACATGCACAAATGGGAGATTTAAACAAATAATGTCTTCTTTGTTCAAGTGATACTATTAAAATTCTAACATAACAATGTAACTTCTAAATGTACTTGTATTTTTCTGTTAGTCAAAGTTCATTCGGAATAATATAGCGTTTTTTCAATAAAATGTAAATGTTCACAAAGTTTGGAAGGAAATACAAATTAACACAGCTTTTACTGATTTATTGTCTAATTTACTTCTGTATCATGCTGTTTTGGGACCAGCTGCAGCCTGCCCATGAGGGTTTCCTCTTCGTACATTGAAGCCCCAAGGGTGGCCTTGACCTGATTCGATTGTTGGCGTTTCCATCGATATGTCTGATAACCACTAGGACAAAAATCGAAGTGACCCAAAATACACCGATTAAGTTAATTACAATATGCAGCGCAAAGGAGACGGTTATTTCACGTTCGGTGGCTCTGGTAAAAATATTTTTACCATCTTTGACCCAAGGAATAAGTTTTCGCTGCGTAAGCAATGGTTGGTAACCATTAACACTATCATAGCTTCATCATACTTATACAGCAGAATTAACTTAGTCTTCGAAAACCACTTTGATGAAAGCTGCTTTGAAAAAAAACTCTGGTAGTAATTCCATTTTTATTTTACAATTTGTTCTTGAAAAAAAAAACAATCATTATCAATCATAATTTAAAACTTTTCTGGTACTAACGTATCATCGTAGATGTTGACGTTTGTAAAGTTAAAGAAAAATTTAATCCACAAAAATATTGAATTACACTATTTTTTAAGAGTTTTTTTTTCATTCTCATTTGATTAATTCCAATCTTATCAATACAGGTACGTTTTTTCGTGTTTCGCAAAAAAAAAAAACCAAACGAACAAACAAAACAAAACAAAACAAAAACAAATAATAATAATAATAATAATAAACGGTTTTATGAAAATGTGAATAGAATAAAGCATACCGTGTGCATAACGAATATGTATACGAAATATGTGTATGCGTTTGATACCATTCTTCAATATAATAATGAATTCAGACACTAGTCTTGCAAATGGGTTTATTTATATATTTGGAAAATAATGAGGTTCAATGATATGCAACTTTAAAGAGAAAAAAAAAAATGAAACTAAAAGTTGTGAAAGTTGGTGAAAGACAATATGAAATACTTTTCCTGCCTTTCAGTTCAAATATATATATAGAAAGGTCTGAAAAATTCCCAACGATGTTAGAACTGTCAAATTTGCGATGGAAATTTTTGGTCGTTCCCTCCGCGGGACTCGAACTTGTACCGCTGTGACATCTATGGCAACACCGCTTGCACAAAGTCCAGCGCCATAGACCACTCGCTGGCCGGGTCATTCCTCCTCGTTGGATTAATCTAGGGCTGTAACTTAGTACACGATGTATGGCAGTACGGGACAGTTCATTTAGATGTTATTATGTAGGATAGAGGATCAAATTAATGATGCATGTCACAACAAATCAATATTATACAACATCTCAGAATGTGACGACTCTATTTGCTACACTGCTCCATCGGATCAAATTGATACAGGGAAGATATATAAACGTATAGAAAGGTCTGAAAAATTTTCAACGATGTTAGAACTGTCAAATTTGCGAAGCAAGGTTTTGGTCGTTCCCTCCGCGGGACTCGAACTGGTACTGCTGTGACATCATTGGGCGCTGGACTTAGTGCAGGCAGCGTTGCCATAGATGTCACAGCGGTACGAGTTCGAGTCCCGCGGAGGGAACGACCAAAAATTTGCTTCGCAAATTTGACAGTTCTAACACAAAGTCCAGCGCCCTAGACCACTCGGCCAGCTAGGCTATATTAAAATATAGCTTTCGCTGGCCGGGTCATTCCTCCTCGTAGAATTAATCTAGGGCTGTAACTTAGTACACGATGTATGGTGGTACAGAACAGTTCATATAGATGTTAATATGTAGGATAGAGGATCAAATTAATGATGCACGTCACAACAAATCAATATTATACAACATCTCAGTATGTATCGACTCTATTTGCTACACTGCTCCATCGGATCAAATTGATACAGGGAAGATATATAAACGTATAGAAAGGTCTGAAAAATTCCCAACGATGTTAGAACTGTCAAATTTGCGATGCAAATATTTTGTCGTTCCCTCCGCAGGACTCGAACTCGTACTGCTGTGAAATCTATGGTAACACCGTCGCACAAAGTCCAGCGCCCTAGACTACTAGGCAAGCTAGGCTATATTAAAATATAGCTTTCGCTGGCCGGGTCATTCCTCCTCGTAGGATTAATCTAGGGCTGTAACTTAGTACACGATGTATGGTGGTACAGAACAGTTCATATAGATGTTAATATGTAGGATAGAGGATCAAATTAATGATGCACGTCACAACAAAGCAATATTACACAACATCTCAGAATGTGACGACTCTATTTGCTACACTGCTCCATCGGATCAAATTGATACAGGGAAGATATATAAACGTATAGAAAGGTCTGAAAAATTCCCAACGATGTTAGAACTGTCAAATTTGCGATGCAAATATTTTGTCGTTCCCTCCGCGGGACTCGAACTCGTACTGCTGTGAAATCTATGGCAACACCGCCTGCACAATGTCCAGCGCCCTAGACTACTCGGCAAGCTAGGCTATTTTAAAATATAGCTTTCGCTGGCCGGGTCATTCCTCCTCGTAGGATTAATCTAGGGCTGTAACTTAGTACACGATGTATGGTGGTACAGAACAGTTCATATAGATGTTAATACGTAGGATAGAGGATCAAATTAATGATGCACGTCACAACAAATCAATATTACACAACATCTCAGAATGTGACGACTCTATTTGCTACACTGCTCCATCGGATCAAATTGATACAGGGAAGATATATAAACGTATAGAAAGGTCTGAAAAATTCCCAACGATGTTAGAACTGTCAAATTTGCGATGCAAATTTTTTGTCGTTCCCTCCGCAGGACTCGAACTTGTACCGCTGTGACATCTATGGCAACACCGCTTGCACAAAGTCCAGCGCCATAGACCACTCGCTGGCCGGGTCATTCCTCCTCGTAGGATTAATCTAGGGCTGTAACTTAGTACACGGTGTATGGCAGTACGGGACAGTTCATTTAGATGTTATTATGTAGGATAGAGGATCAAATTAATGATGCATGTCACAACAAATCAATATTATACAACATCTCAGAATGTGACGACTCTATTTGCTACACTGCTCCATCTGATCAAATTGATACAGGGAAGATATATAAACGTATAGAGAGGTCTGAAAAATTTTCAACGATGTTAGAACTGTCAAATTTGCGAAGCAAATTTCTGGTCGTTCCCTCCGCGGGACTCGAACTCTTACCGCTGTGACATCATTGGGCGCTGGACTTAGTGCAGGCAGTGTTGCCATAGCTGTCACAGCGGTACGAGTTCGAGTCCCGCGGAAGGAACGACCAAAAATATGCTTGTATTTTTCAGACCCTTAAGTTTACGTTATCTTCCCTGTATCAATTTGATCCGATGGAGCAGTGTAGCGAAAAGAGTCGTCACATTCTGAGACGTACAACCTCTCCGAATGTGACGACTCTTTCGCTACACTGCTCCATCGGATCAAATTGGTACACGTCTCAGAATGTGACGACTCTATTCGCTACACTGCTCCATCGGATCAAATTGGTACAGGAAAGATATATAAACGTATAGAAAGGTCTGAAAAATTCCCAACGATGTTAGGACTGTCAAATTTGCCATGCACATTTTTTGTCGTTCCCTCCGCAGGACTCGAACTCGTACTGCTGTGACATCTATGGCAACACCGCCTGCACAAAGTCCTGCGCCCTAGAACACTCGGCCAGCTAGGCTATATTAAAATATAGCTTTCGCTGGCCGGGTCATTCCTCCTCGTAGAATTAATCTAGGGTTGTAACTTAGTACACGATGTATGGTGGTACGGGACAGTTCATTTAGATGTTTATATGTAGGATAGAGGATCAAATAATGATGCACGTCACAACAAATCATTATTATACAACATCTCAGTATGTATCGACTCTATTTGCTACACTGCTCCATCGGATCAAATTGATACAGGGAAGATATATAAACGTATAGAAAGGTCTGAAAAATTCCCAACGATGTTCAAATTTGCGATGCAAATATTTTGTCGTTCCCTCCGCAGGACTCGAACTCGTACTGCTGTGACATCTATGGCAACACCGCCTGTACAAAGTCCAGATGATGTCACAGCAGTACGAGTTCGAGTCCCGGGGAGGGAACGACAAAAAATTTGCATCGCAAATTTGACAGTTCTAACATCGTTGGGAATTTTTCAGACCTTTCTATAGTCTGAAAAACTTAGTCGGTGTTTTATTTTATGGGAACTTCACAGATGGTTATGTTAATTTCCTCATGTTACTTTAAGATGATGAGATATATTTCATTTGTATTCTCTTCGTTTCCTGTAAATGTATGTGATTGACAAAATAATGAGTATCATCATTTAACCCGTTGAATTTGTTCTACCCATGTTAAATTTCAACATATCTTTCCATATTTTTCTTTCATATTGAAGCATTTATTTTTGACAAGCATACATGTATATGTTTAAAATAGATTTTTGTGCGTTCAAAGTACATAAAATCACATGTTTCGTAAATGGTATTCTTTTTATGTGTGATTTTGTATGTATTATTTTAGTTGTTTTATTATCTTTTGTCGTGTTTGTCTGTTTTCCATGTCTGGTATTTGTTCCTGGATTACATTCTTTTGATTTCCTCTAGAATCTTGGTTCTCTTGATAATTTTTTGCAATCCTATAGATAAAACATATAATTACTATATGATTTTATTTATGTTTTTTTCGTGTATCAATATATCAAATCAGAGATAAATGTTTTTGTTCATGCAAGTCCTAAAACATATGAAAACACATGTTGGAATTTTGTCAGTGCACCGCTGTCATACAGTCTACTCGTCACTTTGCTTAAAAAAAAAAATTCAGATTCTGATACAAAGCCAACATCTAAATTCCAGATTAGTTTACAATACTTTTACCGTTTTTTTAAAGTTCAACAAAAATTAAATGCTTCTACATTATACTACCGACGTTTACAAATCATAAGGAAAAAAATTTAGGACATGACAAAAGTTGTTTATATTGTGAGCTTTAACACTATAACGGTTTTGTCTCTTTATTCTGAATATTTGCTGAACTACTGTTTTGTAGAAATACTGTACATGAAATAATAATCGTTTCTTTCAGAAAATTAAAAGTAAATTAAATTATGTTTTGGTTAGGTCCGGTTAAAAATATCATTGACCGAACATACGTCTTTTGAACAATAATACACGAAATTCTGTCATCTTTCAATTTCATTTGAATCTCAGTTTTACTTCTTTGAGTTCATGTTCTCAAGCAAAAAAAAATGCTAGAATATAAGTTGCTTGAAAGTTTATTTTCATGAATTCTGTGACTGTACTATTAAAATCAACCTTATTAGTATATTAGGTAATTAATTGCACGATGTCTGTATAACAGTTTCCAGTAAATGTCGTAAGGTGGACATGTTGTTTACTTGGCGTTTTCATACAGTGGTATTTACTGAGCCTGCAGTGGTCTATTAAATATATATCCATGAGTACAAATGTCTGTTTCAATTTCCCTTTTCAAACTTCATTCACTTAGACAAAGTTCATTGTTAATATTTTGCACATACTATTGATACCTCCTTACATATGATACTATGCTATATGGTTGATTATTCTATAAAGGTTGCTGTATCAAAATGACAGTGCAGTATGATAAGCTACGTGTCGTGTCTTACAATCCTACACAATTGGAATAAAATAAATCCATTGGTGTAAAAGAAGTTGCCTCCACTAAGTGTCATTATAGTGTTCAATGTAGTCAAAACGGCAGTGCAGTGTGAGTAACTAATTGAAGCGCTTAACTATCATACACACCTTGAATTAAATTCATCCAACAACGTCAAAGGAGTTAACTCCACGATGTGTCTCTATAGTGTTCAATTCAATCCAAATCTAAACACTCTCATAATATTAGTATTGCTTTGTTTTAATTGTAGATCATTCGACATGGCTAGAGTTTTTAACCCAAACAATTTGGATTTAAAAAAGAAAAAGAACAATGATATCCCAGAGTAAGTAGTTATTTTATTTGTATGTTTCTGTATCACTTCAATAGTAATCACTGATACATATTCAGGATATTTGAAACAACATCAAGTGTTCACAAACGTTTGCAAAACCTTTCTATCTTTATTTGGAAGGTTGTCTAAAGAATAATGCATTGATACATGTAGTTCATTACAATAAACAATCCAAATCGAAATGAGCTGATGTCAGTTATCTTACTACTTAAATGTGTGGTAAGAAACGAAACGTCATTGATTCAACTTATTTTTTAATTAATATCTACCTAATCATCTGGTTATAATTCCTCTGTACAACATTCCAGAATATGTAGAATATGCAATATATTCATAACTGCTATGTTTTTTTTTAGTATTTAGAAAATCATAAATAATAAGAAGTAATTGACACAATTCACGATTTGCATGCCCTTTTCTGTAGTACCCGAGTAAAATTAAATATGTGCACCAAACACACGTACACATATAACCAAATGGAAACAAGCTTGAAAGCGTACGTAGGCATAGCAATTGTTATATTAAAACCTAAATTCATGCGGTAAATACTCGAGCGTATATCATACAATCGTCAAAACTGTCGATGGAATATCGTAAAAGGATACAGGAAATTGGAAAAAATGAAAATAATATTACATTATGTCAATGTCACAAAGAAACTAAAGTAAAGATTACCGATAACATACATCTCTATTTAGTCAATAATGTGTAGTTGATTATGAGTTGACCCGGAACATACTGGTAACAAACTGGAAGGTTATGATCAATCGCTTGATTTTATTCAATCAATGTAGCCAACCTTATACTTTTGTTCGAAAAGAAAATAATAATGAATGAAAATGACAATTTTTCACCGAAGCTTACGATACATATTTAAGGGGTATTTATTTAAATTTAACGGTAAAGTTATATTTAAATTCGGGGTTCCAATCCATTTATTTTACTATGTGTTTACCAATCTTATTTGATGAAACAGTAATGGTCACCTTTTCATTAATAAATAGTTTTATCTATTTGTAATCTTAAGAAAAGTAAAACCTAAAATGACGATGCTATAAACACTTCTAAAATATAAAATGTTAAATTCATACCAAATGTATGAATAAAAACACTTGTAGGCCCAATTAATACATTTGTCTATATGATTATTTCCTCAACAATATTTGTATTAATTTTAAATTTGTTAAAGTTGCATTAGTTGCCAAATTTGTTCAGTTCTGATTCTACTGAATTTTGCTGATTCAATGTAATAAGTTTGTAGTAATGCAATTGAAGCAATAAATGCCGATAATACCTACAAAAACAACGTTTTTTTAATCAAAGAAAATCGATAGCTCTGAACTAATTATTTTTCGCCATTACTTCGTAAGATTGCCGACAGGACAATCACCTGGTAAAATAACAAAAAAAAAAAAAAAAAACAATAACGGATACACAGGTAAGCACATGTCTTGTTTACATTTCATTTCATCTATTAATTGATTAGTTTTCAAATAAATAATGACAATTACTGACCATGTTTGTGTCACATTATATCACAATACTTAAACTACAAAAAGATCCTTGCTTTATATTCGAACCCTTTTTCTTTTACGGCTTGGGTTCGTCGGTCTTCCTTGCCGTTGATTAACCACTTTCACTTGCAATCAGATTTAAAAAAAAAAAAATCGACCCCTGTAGCATCTGCGCGAATTACGGTCTCAGAAGTTACATGCATATTGATTTATCTAGGTCGATTTTTTCTTGCAAAACAACAAATGTATCGACACCTATTTCATGCATTTTATTTGTGAATATCAAATAAAATTATGCAGGGAAACTATATAATTTAGTATACATAATTCAAAGTTAAGGCATATTTTAACAGAAACAAAAAAAAAAAAAAAAAATACGAAAATGATAGCTATAGCAGCTTTTAGCTTAATTTATATAAGTTTTGTCTGTCTTTAGGATAGATGATAGTCAGATTGAATACGAAGGGTTTAAAGAATCAAAGTTACCACCTGCTGAGAAGATTCTAAAAGTCATCTTTGCCATATTCTTATTTGTCACCGTATTAGGAAGTGGATGGGTATCCCGAATTTCTTTGCATATATTGGTTTGGCATATTCAGCCACCAAATAATTCGACAAATACCTTGAATAAACTTGGTGGGTTACTAGTTGAAGACTGTAATTCACATATCACTGCTGGTCAAAGTAACTTAAATATGTTCGTTGCAAATGACTGGGCATGTTTAAACACTACTTTTACTGATTTACAATGTCAAATCAATACTCCCATGTTAAAATGTTTTGACTCAAGATCGTACATAGATGAGACTTGGATCTGGGCAACCTTTCTTGTTGTCATCGCACCTTATATCCTCACATTCTTCTCAACTTTATTTAGAGTAATCTTCAAATCGAACCGTCAATTGAAATTGGCAGTGTTTGTACCGGTAAGTAGAAGACTATTGAAAGACAAGAAAAATACTTTTGAAATTTTGTTTTTTCTCCTTTTATAAGCATGTTCATATTTAGCTAATGTAAATTAAAAAAAAACAAATATTGCTCAAATAATTTTGATTATGGGGAATTCAATACACAAATCACACACACGTTTGCCTTGGCAATTAACAAATACATATTAATTCATTGCAGATGCACCGGTTGGTTTTGCCCCTTCAATATTTTCAAGTCAAATTATAGCCCTCAGTTTTATTCATGAACATAATTTAATGTGTGATATTTATGTGTCCTGCTATTCAAACTAAATAAGGACATATTTAATACTGTCTGCTTTAAATGTGAATATTTTCTCAGGCTACTATTTGTGCTAGTTTTTGGTTCAAGCAATTAAAACTGGATGTGAAGTTCAATTTTACACGTCTTAACAGCGTTTAGAATGCTAACAATAGCTTTGTCCATATGTGCTATGTTCGCAGATTTTCGTGACAACAAATGTAATGAAGTTACACGTAATCCAAGACTGAATGTCCACGTGAACAAAATTTATCTACTGGAGCTATGTATTATTGAACACGAACAGAACAGTTCTTTTAGATAACACAATACATATTTTTTATAACAACTCCCTCAATGTGTGTTTAAAGTAGAATTCAAAATGCAATCACAACATCTATAATGAAAAAAAAACAAAGAAAGTTACATAATGAACAAATAACTGCAAGAGCTTTCGATGTTCATTAACTGTTCATTAACTGTTTGAATAGTCAAGGGGTTGTACATGCTCACAGTGAACAATGTAAATTTATGTATTATTTGACTGAACGTATATATTTGTAGACCGTTCATTTTACCCATTGATTTCCAGGTTTTAATTATCGAGACGTTTCATTCGATTGGTCTTTCAATACTTACGTTTGTTATTTTACCGACGATGGATGCTGTCTCTGCTTCTGTTGTTTATATGGCTGTTATCATATTCCCACCGATTTGTGACATTATTGACAAAACAGTAAGTGCAAAAAGTAGACATTTGCCCAAATTCTTACTCTGTAACGAGGATTCAACACCATCGTTAGCATATCCATTTCTGGGTTTCCTATTACAGCTTGCTGGAACTGCCGTTATAGCATTACATCTCGAAACCCCATGGTTAATAGCGTTGTTCATAGTTGGAGCCACATTAACATCAATTAAGTATTGGGAAAATTATGTCTCCTTTGGCAGTGAAGAGAGTAAATTAGTTAGAAGACTTAAAAGAGAACTCCAGTTAGGTCGAACCAAAGTGTCATGTTTGACAAGTCTTTGGAAGATTATCATTACTTTTCTAGCAGTGATTACTATATTCACGAGTAGGTCAATAAATTCTTCAGACGGATTCAAGTCTTTATTTAATAATGGAATGTCGAAAATTAAGTCTCTTTTTGGAGACACAAATCTAGGATGCAATGACCTTTGCAACGGTAGTGCACCTTTTTTATTGGCTGTTGTAAATATAACATGTAGCTATGTATGCTATAAAGCATCAAAAAGCGTGTGTGTTATTTTCTGTCAAAGATTTGGATTTAGTTTACCAATGTTGCTTCTTCCACTGGCTACTACAGGAACTCTGGTTGGTATAATGCACAAGCCATCGATACTCCGGTTAGAATCGTGTGACTTCTTCTTTTCTGATTGGTGCATACGTGATGGTAATGATTTAGTTACACAGAACACTTATATATTTATAGCGTTCTTCTTACTCTATATTTCCATCATTTTGATTACAAGACATGTATGGGCAGTAAATGGTTACAGACACGGAGAAACAACCAGGTGAGAATAACAAAATTACATATAATTACTAGTTGCAACACAATGTAATAGGCATACATGTACACATGAATCAAGTTTTACACACGTATCTTATTTTTTTAAGATATAACTGAAGAAATCAAGTTAACAGGTAAAACTTAACATTGTTTGCGATGTCACAACGGCACGAGTTCGAGTCCCGCAGAGGGAACAACCAAAAATTTGGATCGCAAATTTGACAGTTCTAACATCGTTGGTAATTTTGCAGATCCTTCTATAAGTTTACGTTATCTTTCCTGTATCAATTTGATCCGATGGAGCAGTGTAGCAAATGGAGTCATCACATTCTGAGACGTTGTATATAGATATATATATACATATATATGTCGCAAGAAATATGTTTTTTGCAGGATTGTAAAATGTTAAATAATATGTTAATGTAACATTCAGTGTTCAAAGGAAATGAACTATATGCATATTTATACGTATGAGATTTGTTATCCCTTCGGATATTTTACCGATCTGTTATATATGTTTCTTTAACGAAACATAACTATTTTTAATATCATCCTATTAATTAACACTTATGTTGTAACGAGCATTTACATAAATCTTTTTTTTTTTCAGGATTTTCGTTTCTTCATTTTTCTGCGGAGTATTTTTGGACCTATCCCTTTTACAAAACCGACGACGAGTGGATCTGGAATACGACACCATAAATATTAAGGTAAAAATATAAAACATGTATAACATCCGATGATTTCACTTTTAACTGCTTATACACTACTAATCGAGATTTCTGCCGAGTACAAATATTTACAGAACTTGCAGCAATTTAAACTACACCGAGAAAATAGACACACCACAAATTACATGAAAGAACATGGGAAGCAATTCTTTGCATTTCTTTAATTTGAAACTGATTAAATATTCCGCGTTATTACAGCTCTTGAACGGTATAGACTACCTATTTAACCTATATACCTGCCCTAGTCTCCATTGTGAATTGTCCATTACCCGTAGAAAATTCCCTTTTCCCCATAGAATCATCATTGTATTTGTTTTATCAACTATTTAAGTTTTCTAGTTGAATTTTATATCTCTAAATTCGTCAACATTTCAACTGTTCTAACTTATTTAAAAATTTTTCATAAGAATAGATACTTTAAAATATACTTTCACCATCCTCCATACACTAATTCAACTTACCCACCCCATTCTCCCGTCTCCCCATTCACAATCTTCATGTACCATAAAAATGTACTAGAGTTTGCTTTGAAGCTTTTTTTCACATAATTCATTAAGTACTATGTTACGTATCAAGTTGAGTAAGTTTGAATGACGCGATTTGTTTCTTATAACTAATTATCGCTGAAATAAACGTTATTGTTTCTGAGTTAAATACACGTCCACTTATTCATGTTTCAACCAATTGTGACGATCGATTTAAACACAGTTACCATAACTTGATATAGGCAAAAGGGGATGGAGGATCTTGCGAGAGAAACTGCAGTGGAAAAAAACGAAAGACATTGTATGCATGTTGTGCCACGATGTGGCATGAAACAGCAAATGAAATGACACAACTTCTCAAGTCAATATTCAGGTAACACACTTTTGAAATAATGTTTAAAGCAAGTCTTAACCAAGTCAGTTTAAAATCACATGAAAAGGAATCGCATGTAATTGTGTTAAAGAAGCTGATGATGAATCAAGAATCCTCTAAAAATGATGCCATTTTTTAATTGATAAATGTCAAATATTTCAACACAAGTGCTACAATACAAATGCACATGTGTCGCTGTAGCCTTGACCTGGTTTTCATTCAGCAAGATATATATGATAATCCTTGTATATACAACATTGTTTGTCTGCAACTTATAACAACTTTTAACCTTTTGCAATCGAATACTTCAATATATATATTTTTTGTAATTTTTTTCTAATGCAGAGGTGCTTGTATATAAAGCATTTTCTGATATTCAAGGCTGATTTCATAATTTATACTTCAATCATCTTTACTGATGTCTTCTATTTTCATTTACTGGTGTATAATTTAGGCTGGATATGAAACAATACACCAACAATCTTAAAGCAGAGGCCACTGGCAAAAGCAGTGACGTAGAGACTTTTGATTTGGAGGGTAATTCTTTTTTTTTAATATAAATGTTCAAATTATAACTTATTATAAAAACTATTTTATCCTAGTTCAGTTTTTATGAAAACATTTTGAGAGTTTTGACGATATTTTTCTCCTTTAAAGGAGATCTTAATGACATAAGGCTTTTGTAAAACGGAATAAACAAAAAGAAAGTCTGTATAAAAAGAGACAATATCAGGGTCAAGATGGGGAAGTTGGAAGCCACTGCAATGGTCCTGGTAAAGGTATTTCCGATAATAAAAATAAATTTGGACGTATTGATACTTTCTAACAAGTTTTATAAAAAATATCTTGAGCGGTCATGATTTGCTTAATTACTACTGCTTGCCATTCCAATTGTTGAAACTGCCTTAGGTACTCAAGTACAAAAAATACTACTTTTATATATTGTAAACTTCGATATGCTGTACACGTTTTTAATTATGATCGTGTATTGATTTTGAATGCACCAAACTTTGAAAAAAATATAATCAATCATACATTTTATCATTTAAGCTCACGTTTTCTTTGACGACGCATTTGATCCGATTCCAGATGGCGAAAAATATCCAGATGTAAATTCATATGTCAAAACTTTTATCGAGGTTATGAATATTGCTGGAAGGTAATTCTATATTTTCACTGGACAACGATAGTTTCTCAGTCTGCTGTTAAGAATCTAAAAGATAAAAAGAATATTATTTGACTCTAGCTTGTTGAGAATTTAATTTTTTAAATCAGCTCTGTCTACTAAATTAATGTAATAGACCCAGGGTAAGGGAGGTAATACAAATTGAAAGAATTTTAGTCCCTATAACGTTTGAAAGACTCCTAATATGCAAGCTTCAAAGTAATGTTGATGTTAATACGAAATAACTCCAAGAAAGGGTTCAACTTCTAGAACAAAGATGCCAGCCCCAGCAACTCTGCTTTTTTGAAGTATATATTTAATGTTTCTAGTGGGTGCATTGAGAAATATATTTTTATAAGCTGGGATAACGTTTGAAAAGATGCATTCTACTGCAAGCCAAGATTCTTATAGATGAAATATCCAAATTTAAATATGAAAATAATCTCTGCCAAAAGACTAGACGGCTACCCATTAACCTTGCCAGTTTTATAACTCCCTAACATTTACGAGTAAATAAAATATATTTCTATATAATACCTTATCATATTTTAAGCATTCTGTTTAATTCTGTTGCTTTGTTCCGCATATGACTCTATCCAGCATTGAACTAAGTTTAGCATATAAGTTTGTCCCTTCATGCAGAAGTATTAATATTTGCGTGACATTAATTTGCCACAATAGTTGACTTAATCTCTGCCTGGCAATTCTCTTTCATCAATATGTCATCATAGTTTAATATTCGGTAACCTTATTGAATATTAACATGATTTTAGTCATAATGATTAATTATTAAAACAATATTTCAATACCTTACCCTACAATCATTAAAACATTAAAAACACTACACCGTGAACTTTTCTGAAAATGTGTTTATTGATTTGCACATGAATAGTCCCTATAATATACATTTTGTACGAAAATTGAGTTATGGACTTTCTCACAGAGTTGAGGTTTTTATATGAACAAATAGCTAAAAATTACCCCCTTTTTGTAACTTTGGTAAATAAAAAGTCTTGTATTTTTTTTACAAAATGGAAAAAATAAAATTTCATGTTAAATCTGAAATATCAATCCATTTAAAGTGAATTTTATTTCATATTTAATATGCAGTTGTTCTTTTAAATATATTGTCAAAAAGTCCCTAAAATACAAGATGTAGTTCAGTTTGGCCAATGATTCAGAATTTTGAAAATAGCA
Source organism: Perna viridis (assembly GCA_037379345.1). Lineage (NCBI taxonomy): Eukaryota > Metazoa > Mollusca > Bivalvia > Mytilida > Mytilidae > Perna > Perna viridis. The sequence continues at coordinate 28,183,208 of CM074523.1, forward strand.
GTAGTTTAGTCTTCATTATTCAAATTTCCCACGGTTAATTTCCTTTAAAATTTGCTAATTGATGCCCACAGTTAGTGTGATATCATGAACAAATTCAAAGAAAATTGAATTATGGAAAAATTAATTTTGGGGGTACCCAAGGTCTACTACCTTAGGTTATTCACGTTGCATAAGATAAGATTCCTTCGTTAAGACGTGTCTTAGACGTTTGAAGTATTCACAGAGCACTTCTTTCCATTATCATATTCAATATAGCATAGCGAATTCAATTGTGTCCCTGTATATTTGACTACCCGATTATTTCATCACATTTATTTTAACCCCTCATGGGATTTTGATACAACTGCAAAGGTATTATATAAAGATATGCATAGAGCGAGATGATACAACGCAATGTTTATATTCAAGAAATTAATACTTTGCAATTCTTTGCGCGAATCCTACTAAATCGCTCAGTGTATTTATATGAATTCTGACGCATAGGAGGGATATGCCTTATATGTACAATTCAATGAGGACATTTTTTCGAATTCAAAGTAACACGAACTTATGAATTTTACATGTACAATATTTACAACAACAAGACTTAATGAACAGTAAAATATATTGTAATGAAATATAAACAGGAGAACAATGCATCATCTGTAGATCTGCATGAAGAATAATATTAGCAGATCACTCAAATGGAGATGTTAAATGACAGGGGTTTAACATGTATAATCTTCAACTTCTGAAAGGATACTGGTGAAATTTTGAAAGATAGTTAAGATGATATGAGCTAATGTGCGTGACGGAATATTCTTTTTCAATAGCTTCTCATGCAAAATATTTTTTCGTCGGGTATAACGTAAGTAGTACACTTCTCGGAAAAGCGAAAAGGATGGTGATTTTCTCTATAAAAAACAAATAGAGGATGAGGATTAAATTCCGATAGAACTTTTATTGAAGATTAAATTCTGGTATATACGTGATAAGAATAAATTCCTATTTCACATTTAAACAATGGCTTGACATTTGGATTTGCATGCACTAGAACCGTTCAAAGTTATTGGTGAAACAAATCTCTTGCGAAATCCTGGGAACAGTATTTAAAACGGTTCGAGTATTACGCAAAAGCAACCGGAGTGTCTAAAGATGAACAGAAAAGAGCTGTTACTACATATAGCTGGACATGAAGTACAAGACATTTTCGAAACATTTACCGATCCGGGAACTAAATATGATCAAGCTGTTACGGCACTGAACAATTATCATGAACCAAAGAAACATATACAGTTTGAGAGACATATGTTCAGGAAAGCTAAGCAACACGACATAGAAACAATAGATGATTTTATTGTGAGAATTTCAAAACTCTGTATCGTTGGTGACTTTAGGCCAGACCAACGTGAAGATATGATTCGAGACCCAATTGTTGATGGGTGTAAATCAACCGAATTAAGAAAGAAGCTTCTAGCAGCGCAAGATCTAACGTTAGAAAAAGTTCAGAGACTTTACAGAACATTTGAATTAGCTGTAACACACTCCGAGAAGATGGAAAATAGCAACAAAGCCGAGCCGTGTATAGAAGATCCAGAAATAAACAACATCAGACAAAAACCGAAGCAATTCAAACAATTCAAGAGATTGCAGAATATCTCGAAATATTACATGTCGTAAATGTGGAAAAAATCTGACATTTTGCAAAACTGTGCAAGACAAAATCAACAAAAAATGTTCATGCGATCAAGGACGAAGAATTTGAAATATTTACATTGAATGGAAAAAACAATGCTGTCGTTCCGGTTTCTATTTAAGGTAAAGTTGTCGATTTTCTCATTGATTCCGGGGCTTCTATCAACGTAATAGACAGACAAAAAACATTTGAAAAGTTAAAGGTACCAAAATCTCAGAAGTGTGCAGTCAATGTATTTCCGTACGGTAGCAAAACACCTTTAGAAATGTTTGGCAAGATTAAATTGAGCATGACATTCAAAGATAACAGGCCTGATGTAGAATTTCACATAATTAACGGAGATGGAAGGCTGTTAATTGGCTATAAAACTGTTACTGGTTTAGGATTGCTCCACATCGAAATGTTAAATAGTGTCAACAACCTTTCTAACTCCAACACAGACACGATAATCAGTTCATTTGAAGACAGATTCGTAGGTCTTGGTAAACTTAAAGACTTCAAATTGAAATTGCACATAGACAAATCAATAAAACCTGTTGCTCAGTCAGTACGAAAAATTCCGTTTAAAATGAGAAAACAAGTAGAAATAAAAATAAAAGAACTGGAGAATTCCGACGTTATAGAGAAAGTCAGTCGTCCGACTCCATGGGTTTCAGGCTTGGTAGTAGTGCCTAAGAAAAACAATGAAGTCCGTCTGTGCGTAGACATGCGACAAGCAAACGTAGCTGTTCAGAGAGAACGTTTTCCGATTCCAAATTTAGAGGATGTTCTGCAACAAATGAATGGATCTGCGATATTTTCTCGACTAGATCTAAACCAATCTTTTCATCAGATAGAATCAGAAGAATAGCGTTATATCAACACATTCGTATGTCCCAAAGGCCTGTACAGATACAAGAGACTAATGTTTGGAATTAAGTCCACACCCGCGTTACACCAACGTGTTATTGAGCAGACAATACAAGACATACCAGGTTGTAAAAATATTGCCGACGATATAATTATCTATGCGCAAAACCAAGAGGAACATGATAAAACACTTCGTGCATTGCTTACCCGACTCCGTGAAAAGAATCTAACCTTGAACCGAGGCAAATGCGAGTTCAACAAAACACAATTGAACTTCATGAGACATTTATTATCAAAGGATGGTGTCCAACCTGATACAAACAAGATCGAAGCAGTGCGTAATTTCGAGATGCCAACGACACCAGCAAGTGTCAAATTTTTCTTGGGATTAGTTAATTTTTGTGCTAAACATATTCCAAATTTCGCAACTATTGCAGAACCGCTTCGCAAGTTGACAAGAAAAGAAGTTGAATGGCACTGGACTGCCGAACAACAAACAGCATTTGAAACACTAAAACAATTACTTACAAGTGCCGAAGTAATGGCATACTACAACCAAAATGCCGAAACAAGTATCATCGTGGATGCGTCTCGTTTTGGTATAGGATCATTCTTAACACAAAAACAAACCAATAGTGACTATAGGCCAGTGGCCTACCCAAGTCGAACATTAAGCCCGGTCGAAAGAAGGTATTCACAAACAGAGCGTGAGGCTCTAGGAGTTTACTGGGGAATCTGTCGTTTCAATATGTATTTGTATGGAATGGATTTTACCGTATTTACTGACCACAAACATTTAAAACGAATTTTTACCGCAGCACATAAAGCGCCGCCACGCATTAAAAATGGGTTCTAAACCTAAAAAATCACAGGTTCACAGTGAAATACCGACCTGGATATTTAAATGCGGCTGATATATTGTCACGTTAGCCAATGGAAAGCAGTGTAGGAGATGATAGTGATGAAACAGAAAATTATCTTAATTATATTGCAGTCAGTGTATGTCCGAAAACGATGACTTTGAAAGAAATTGAAAATGCATCCGCACGAGACAAAACAATGAATCAAATTCGAAATTGTGTCTAAACAAGGACAGATGAAGCCATTTTATCTTGAAAGAACTCTATAATCCTCAAAGTGGTAAAAATAGTGATCCCAAGTAATCAGCGAAAACACGTTCTTAGTCTTGCTCACGAATCGCATCAGGGAGTAGTTAAAACAAAGCAGTTACTACGTGAAAAAGTTTGGTGGCCATATATTGACTCCGATGTAGAATCATGCAAAATTGCCATGCTTGCCAATTAGTATCAAATACGCCTCGACCGCCAACTGTTACAATGACAGAGTTACCTGACGGTCTTTGGGAAAAATTAGTTATCGATTTAAGCGGTCCGTATTCAAACAACGAATATCTGTAAGTAGTAATCGATTACTATTCGAGATTTCCCGAGGTTGACATTATCAAGTCGACTTCGAGTGCTACAATCATTAACAAATTGCGCCGAATGTTTTCAGTCCATGGATTATGTTTCTGATAATGGCAGTCAATTCGTGTCGGACGAATTTAAAGCGTTTCTTAATGAACGAGATGCTAAAAAGAAAGCTCCCGGGAAACACTGTGCCGATAAGACAAAAGCAAAGAACTACCAGATATTTCTTGAAGAACAAAATGTAATTCTTACAAAGAGAGGTGGAGATAAACTTTCGGCAATGTATGAACATAAAGTATACATAGTTGTAAAGCAAAGTGGAACAAGTGTCCATGTGAGGTCAGATAACGGTCAAACTTTCTATAGAAACGTCTTGCATCTCAGACCGCATTACGGACAATTTACAAATAGACAAAATCGGGACGGCTATTCCGTTAATGATCGAACACGAAGAGATAAGAAGAAACCTCGACGATTTAATGACTTCGTTTCGCTTAATACACATTTATGTCTAAGTCTGTATTATGTATCTTTAGTTATAGATTAACTTTGTAAATACAACACAAACTAGTTTCAAAACTCTTTTTTTTAGCTTTGTTCATCAGCGACAAATTATATTGAGTGACGGAGACATGTACAGAACTCCATACGGGGCTCGCATCACGTGGAAGCTCCCGGGAGGCAATCTTCTGTGTGTTCATCTTAAAAATAAAAACAAAATACGTCATAAGAAACGTTGGAGTCAGGTAATTTAGCATGAACATCAAAATAAACAAATACATTAAAGTTTTATTTTTTAGTACTTATACTATGTTTAGTGCATTAGACTTACTTCATAGATTTCTGTTTGTACTTAACTAATGGAAATCTCGAAAAATCGTTATGGTCACATTATTAGGGCAAACACAGAATTAATTTCGAATTGCGATAAATACCCCTGATTTTTGAATTTATTACTTAACTTCAATGAAAATTGAAGGAGATTTCAAGACTAGATATAATACTCTTTTTGGGAATAGAGCAATGGTTGTACATCTCACGCATTTCTATTGTATGCTATATAAGGTTATGTTAATTTTAAACAGAAAGCAATAAAAAGGATCATTATAGATAATGTATGAACATTTTTGTCTAAAGTACTATACTTTTTGTATAAACAAACACCTGTCATCAAACCAATCATACGGGTGTCCTAGATTGTTGCAATACAGCAATAACACTTTAGCATGTAAATGAATCCCGTGTACGGAATATAGTCCACTCTGGGAATTTATTTTGGATGACCATAACTACAATAGGAATTATGTAATTTATATTTTAGGTTATGTATATGTTTTACATCTTGAAGTGGAAGTTATGGAAACAATATGGCGAATCTGGCATTCAGGAAGCAGCTGAAAACACGTATCTTTTGGCGTTGGATGGAGATGTTGACTTTGAACCAGAGGCCGTTCTCAGCTTAATGAGACGAATGAATAAATCCCGAATCGTTGGAGCTGCATGTGGAAGAATTCATCCAATTGGTTCCGGTAAATCCAGTGATAACACTGTTTAAAATTTACAATACATAAAATTAGCATTTTTTGTATTTAAGAAGCACTGGGTCGATACCGCTGCTGGTGGACCTGAAGTCACCAACCCAGTAGTCAGACTTGTCTGAGGCCGAATTATTTCGTATTCTATCTATATTTTTTATGAAATCTTGCAGTATTCTAAATTTAAAAATACCTAAACCACTGAGGCTTCATTCTTTGCATTGCATATGATAGAACATCACTAGAAAATTGCAAAACATTGATTCCATGTTAAAATTAAATGATTGTAACATAACTAGTGCTACTTTAAACAATAAAAACAAAATATGAAATGTTATAAATTATACAGGACCAATGGTTTGGTATCAACAATTTGAATATGCCGTCAGTCATTGGTTACAGAAAGCTACGGAACATGTGATTGGCTGCGTATTGTGTAGTCCTGGATGTTTCAGTTTGTTCCGTGGATCAGCCATACTAAACCATAAAGTGTTACAAACGTATACAACTGTAGCCACGGAAGCTCAACATTTTGTTCAGTACGACCAAGGTGAAATGTTAATTGATGTGTATGGGAAAGTGCATGTTAAAGTTGCATTACTATTTCTAAATTATTTCTAAGTTTCGAAATTGGTACTTTGTACTTTGTATACGTAATAAATAGCTCTTTTGAAGACTCTAAAATTCAACAAACCCTTTGTCTTGAGACTTCTATTTGGTTTCCCGCACGTATGGTATTTAAACACACGCAAAACGGTCAGCAAACGGACAATAATCGATGCACGAACGCACAATTGGAAAAGTTAGACGTTTTAGAAGTAGTGTATTGTGTATTCATTAAAAAAATATGTATATCAGTGTCTTTTTAACACAGGTGAAGATAGATGGTTATGCACGTTACTTCTAAAGCAAGGATGGAAGGTTGAGTACTGTGCAGAATCAGACGCGTACACTTTTGCTCCGGAAGGATTTTACGAGTTCTTCAATCAGAGACGTAGATGGACTCCTTCAACCATGGCAAATATCCTCGACCTTATCGTTGATTGGAAAAATGTGACAAAAAACAACGAAAATATTTCTTTCCCCTACATTGTATATCAAGTGTTTTTATTCGTATCAACCTTGATCACTCCAGGGACGATTTTTATGTTAATACTTGGTGCTATAATAATAGGATTTGAGGTTATTCCTCCTTGGGTGGCATTGATCCTTAACCTCATCCCCGTTGGAGTGTTTCTCCTGATGACATTATATGCATCTACCCAGCGTCAGGTACACAAAATTGGGTATATAGGTCAAATTAAAACATATTGTTTAAAAAAGATTAGAAACGCAAAATTGCATCGATTACATCAAATCTGTTTTTGAAAGAGTAATTAAGGGAACCAAAGTTATAGCGGTAATCAAAAGAATGTAATCCAGGGACAAAGACCAGACATGGAAAACAGACATTCACAACAAAGAACATAAAGTAACTAAAATGATACATACAAAGTAACAAAAGTAAATGAGCAACTCGGACCAGGTACACCGGTAGGGTAAGCGTCCTCTGCTTTTCTAGAAACACCCGCCGAGCTGCTCATAAAAAGTCAAGTCCGGGGTAGACAAACGAGGAAAGGAAAATACAGTAGAAATACAGTAGAAGAATAACATGTTTAAATTGATTTGTTCACTCTAAAAGGCAAATTTGGACAACCAAAGTTAAATAATTATTTCAAACAGTTACATAAATTGGAAAGTTATACAACAAAATAACACAAGTTTCTACCAGATAGTAAGCATGCACCAGGATATCATTTATGATCACATCTTCTCAATCGTTTATTTGTAAGAGGACGAATGTGCTAGGAGTTCATGTACCTTATTACAACATGTTATTTTGTGTTAAATCTATAAATATGAATGACATCACAAATCAGTGAACATAAAGTTTAATTTGACTTTTTATAGTTTCACTCACTGTTTGACTAGATAAAACAATATAGATAAGTTAAGAAATATATGTTACTAAAATGTTTTTACAGCTTTATTATATTTTCAGCTTCAATATGCCGCCATTCTGTCGTCGATTTACGTCATAGTTATGGTTGTTGTGTTGATTGGTGTAGTCAAGGATGCCGTGTCGGAAGGTTTATGTTCTATGACATCTATCTTTCTGATATTTGTCGCTGGTGTCTTTGTTATAGCGGCCTTAGTACATCCCAAAGTATGCATAATACAAATGTGTAAAACATGCTAAAAATAAGAAAGTATTTCAGTTGTGACCACTCACTAGCGTGCTGGAATGTCTTTGTGTTTTTTCCAATCCATTTAATCCGAGCATTGTGCATAAACGTCATGAATTATTTTGTTTTACCCATTATGTTGTCATTCGTTTGTCCGTTTCATTTATAGAAAAAATTGGTTAAGGTACACTTTGGCGAAATGGGCCCCCGTTTTCCGTGAAATTTGATGTTTAAATCAGATCAGAGCATTGACTGGCTGAACAAAAGTATCAAAATAGCTGGGTTTACCAGGGGATGAATTATGTTCTTTGTTTGTGTCATTTAACCAATTTATGTTTATAAAAAAATACTCAAGGGTTGTTTATATACAGACTCTGATAAATACCTAAAACATTATTATACTTGACACGTAAGTTGTTTTATGTATGTAAGTTCACCAAAATGTTTCACGTATACCTAGAAATCATCTATGTTTTAAGGACTTTATCCTTGAAATATCTTATTTTTTTCAGGAAATATTATGCATAATGCCTGGCCTATTGTACTTCCTCGCCATTCCTTCAATGTCTATGTTAATGTTCTTATATTCCATTGGGAATCTGCATAACGTGTCATGGGGAACAAGGGAGACAAAACAGGCATCATCTGAACCAAAATCTAAAGAGAAGAAACATGTTCCTGAGAAAGAAGAAAAAGGATATTTTTGCACGTTTGGAAGCTTTCTTGGGTAGGTTGTCTTTCAAGGTGTTTGAACAAATTATGGTTATGATTAATCAATTACAATTTATAGCGAGCCCCGCGAAGCAGTTTGAGCTCTACGGTAATTACATATACTACTTAATTTTTCTGAAGGTTTCTTAAGGTTATCCGATGTACTAACGAAAAAAAGTCTTTGAAGTAATAAAACAGTCACGGTCCTTACGGAAAAGATTCATCGCTTCCTTAAATCAAACAAATAAACATATATAGGTTAAGATTACGTTTCAGTAAAAATAAATTCATCCTTTCTGATAGTTTCGATTTTTTTCTTCATTTTGTTTTTTTTTCTTATTAGAAGGAGTGGATATTGTATTTTTACAAAGTTCGGGAAAGACGTGGATGTACGTACTTGTATCTCCACTTTTCCATTCTTGCTGTTGTCAAGAACCTTACACGCAATGGACAAAAATGTAACCCCATTTGTAATATCCAAATTCCTTTATTATTTTTACTAGTCACGCACAGACGGTACATTTATGGTAAAGCTCATGATGTTCGCTGATTTAGGCAATGCCTACTCAATTAATCGACGTTTTACATATGCACCCGACTGTTCTGAGTATATAGGAATTAAGAGTTTGGTGATACATCCATTCAATGAATTGAAACATCTCTTGGTATTAATCTTTTACAGCTTTTTAGGATAATATAAATATTTCCAATTCTCTATTCGCAGAAGACAACCTCATAAATCAACATATTATCACATTATTAACATAAATTTCATATTTTTATACCGATTTGTCAGCCTCATAATTTACAATTTCTATCTAATAATCCATTATGGCTCCGCCGCATTCTTCATGCAATTTATATGGGGAAAGTTAACCGCATATATCAAGCATAGCATTAAGCGTTAGATAATTGAAACTCTTCGCACAATTGCTCCTGCGTGTATTGAAAAAAGCGAAGAACTGCACACCTTGTTATTGAATACTATGACACCATGTTCTTCACCTTTAAAGGGTTTGTATGCTTTTCTTTGACAGATGCATATTCTGTCCTACTAATACGTACAGCAAAGACGATTTTCTCTATAAAAATATGATGAATCAAGTACAATATATGGGGAAGAAAGGAGCAGATGACAATGGTAAATGAAATTCGATAAATCAGGCAAATTTGACAAATAAATTGACGGTTATTATTCGAACAACCTGACTGCATAGGAACACATTCATAATATCCGTCTAACTTATGTCTCACTATATCGTCAATTTATTTCTTTCTCCAAAAAATTGTATTCAAAACATGCTTGGATGCACATTATGGCTATTCAAAGGATATCGATTTAGAAGTCTTACAAATTCATTTGAAAATGTCCTTTTGTTGACCAGTAACGAGTAAAAATAATGATGTAGTTGTAAAAATATTTATTCTGCAAAAAAAAAAAAAAACAAAACAATTAAGCGGATATATTCGGCGGAGAGTACACTAAACTGCATTAGATGTTACTACATACAATACTCACAGCTTGGCGTGTTCCGACCGGGTACTTGTTTACAATCGTATCCAAAACAGATTTAATAGTCCCAAAACTGAGGTATTTCGTCCTGATCAAGAAACTGTTAGCTTCATTGTAATGCTTGTCTAATTATTTAGAATTGTATTTTTTAGCCATTACAATTAAGATTATCTATAAATTCAAAACATGACCTTCTTCACATGTTCGCTATTTGGATTTGTTTCCCAGGTAATCAGCCTATAGAAGACAATAAGGGTAAAATCGATGATCAAGATAAGATAGGCGAAGAAAACGAGGAAGACAAACAGCCCAAATATAAGAAACAAAAGAAGAAACAAAAAATGAAGAAAACGAAACGTGACCCGTATGAGGAATATCATCTTTATGTGGATAAAAACTTGCAGTCTATATCAGATGAAGAGACAAGGTTTTGGAAAAAAATCATTCGAAAATATCTGAAACCGTTAGAAGAGGACGCCGACAAGAAAAAGAAAGTTGAAGAAGATCTTATTGACCTTCGGAATAGGGTTTCTTTGTTTGTATATCTACTAAATGCTATTTTGGTAACAATAATGTTCGGTCTTACTCAAGTAAATGCGTTTGCAGATACTCTATCATTTCAGTTTAAATGCTTTGACGGTAAAGATGTTCAGGTTGTTCCGATAGCAATGCTTTTCTCTGCTGTGTTTGGACTCCTACTATTGATCCAGTTTATAGGAATGTTGTATCATAGGTTCTCAACACTTATTCATATATTAGCCAGCACCAATATCTTCGAAACCGCTGAAAGTCGTGAATCAAAACTTGATGATCAGTTTGTCGAGTTATTGATATCACCAGAAGAGCCAAAGCCTGTACCACCTCAATCAAATCTGGTATCCGACAAAAACCGGAAACAGTTGGATAAGAACAGAACGATAATGGCGGACAAACAAAAAAGTTTTGTTCATTTAAATGATGTTGTACGAGCAAACACAGTAAGGATGACAATGCTACAAGGGACACTTTACAAAAAGCACAACGATATTGCTAATAAAATTCTTTTGAAATGGCAAGCACTCGCTAAATTACGCAAAGTTGCACCCGGTGGCAAGCTGGCACATTTTGGTGACGTAGTTGATTTTGCCAAACATCAAAATCAACATGAAAGAAAGAAAAGCCTTGATTTATCCGACGAAGATGTTAAAAGAGCTGGAATTAGATCAACAACACCCGGTACAAGAAATAGCGACACCAGAGTTGAACATATTCACGAGAATTCATCGTCTGACGACAAATCATCTCCTGAAGATAGCAATGTTTAGTTTTGTTTATTTAGGATTTCTGGTCGTTTTGCATATCAATGATTGTTTGCTATTCTAGTTCAAATTCCGACAGGTATTTCGTTATCTGCCAAACGTTAGTGCCTTATAAGACAAAATAAGTAGTAGTAGCTCAGAAATAACACTGAAATACCCCATATTTGTCCACTGTGATACTATTTAACAGCACTTTTATCCCCATAGCAATAATATATACACATTAAAGTAGTAAATATATGAATTTGTTCTTCTTACAATACGATCTCGGTAGAGATAATTGCGTATATAAATATTTAGATTTAAAGAAGGCAATGGTCAAAATATTCTGCAAAATGAATGATTACAGTCTCAATAAAAAATATTGCTCTTTAATTACATCATAGGCAAACCCTTTCCAATCAGCAACACAATAGTCGCAGATCTCGTTATCCCTATATTGTCTCACAAACCTTACAATATTCATTTTCTAAATTATGAGAAATATATTTGATTTTCAACTGTAGGGGGAAACAAATAACCAGTAAATCTGTTTCTAGATTTTCCCTATTCAAATCAGTTTTATTATTCTTTTGAAATTCATATTACAAATTCCATTAACCTCCACCCCTTCCCCCACCCCCTTTTTCCACCTCCAAGAAATCTCTGGCATCTTGTGCAATCACTATCTTGACATGTGTTTCATTCATTCATTCACTCTTTCAATTGCCGTGAAAGGAATATATTGTATCTCATTAATGATATCTGAATGTATAAACATATTAAAGTTAAGTGTTTTTGTAATTTTGATTTATATTCAATACGATTGTTATAGATGTTTATTCAAGAAACATTCATTGTTCTTTTAAAGTGCGCAAGGATTGATTTTTCTATTATAGATTGGTTTGTAACATAGAAGCTTTCGTAGTTCTTCATTATTTAATGTTTTTAGGAATCATATAAGTATCTAGTGTACAAAACGGTAATACAGATTTTGTTTTATTCATTTTGATATTATGGTAGTTTGAGAGATCAACGATCACAATTTGAAAGGTCACAGTTAAATGGAACTTGCCGTCATACATGCTGAACACACACATGCACACACATATCACTATAATCCTTTATATGTATGTGATATTGTAGAAAATAAAACAACTGAAAACACATTAAATCAGAGCGTTCACGGTGAGTGCTTTAGTTTAAGGGCTCTTTCGATAGTTTCTGAACGCTCCAATTGACATCTTAGCGAAGTGAACTACAACAGCAACGCACTTTCATTTTCGATAGAATTAAGGTTAATTACAAAACTACTCACCTGATAAAATGTATGCCGAAGTCAAAAGGAATAGTCAATAGAAAAGTTTGTACAACGAATGGCAATATCAGGGTAAAAATAGGAAAGCTAGAAACCACCGCAATGGTCCTGACTTCGTACACGCATTTCAAAATATACGGTGGGTATTATTGCGTGCAAACCTCCTGTTTCCACTACGCTTCGTAATTTTTGGTATATTTCAGCACACATATATGCACAATAAACTTGCTACCAGTCCATAATTGATAAAATCAGTACAGCAGATATGAACAATTAATGAGAGTGAAAATAAAAATAACTAGTCTGATTTTCATTGTCTGGGGTTTGTCCCTTGATTACGTTATTTTTATTTCTGCTAGATTTAATGTTCGTCTCAAGGTTTGGGTCAACTGAAATAGGTGACGGCTGCACTTCGACCTTTGTAATTTCTTGTGCATCGACATTATTACGATGTTCTGCTTTTTTTTGTCTTCATTTTCGAACCTTCCTTGATACCTTCGTATTCAATGAACGCTGTCCTAGCATACTTTTATGCATTTAGCACTTAATCTAAATTTCTTTTTATTCTTTTTTATGAGTCTTCTTCCTATCCCTCTTTAGTTATCTTTATATTTATAATTATCAGAGATTTTATTTGTTCGATGTTCTGATGTTATTCATATACCGATTGAATTTCAAAATGTTACATGTACAATTTTGATGAAGAGGGAATGAAGTGCCAAATCGAAAGGTGAAGGAGCGTTAAAGGGTCTCATTGACTTAAAATCCAACTGAAAATTAACCATAAAAATGAAGGATTTAATTTTGAATTTGGAGACACTTCTATGACGTCATTACAATGAAGTAATGCCACAACACATTATTTTCGTTAATAATTATATATTCTTCTGTTTTATGATCAATTTCTTATTACAACAATTGTGAAAGTTTAGGCAATAGTCTTTTGAGTTTTCCTTTTAAAATGCTTGAATTCACAAAAAGGTAAGGTATGCTGACCCTTTAGCTGGATCCTTTAATCTCAGTTTCCACTATATAGATGATGTATTATTTTTAAACAATCCTAATTATCCTCTGTGGAATACTTCAACAAAAACCATATTGAAAAATGATATATCCACTTAAAGAACGCTAATGAGGTGGGTTTTTGGAATTCGTTATGCTCCTTCATGATCATTTTTGTGTGATGTCTTGTTTTTGTCTTTCAGTTTTTTTCATTTACAATTGCAAATATCCGGAAGAAAATGCACCAGTTCCGTCTTGAATACACCAATACGATTACATTCCCAACTGATGCATCTGCACATAGAAATACAGACATACACAACAAAGAACATAAAGTAAATAATATGAGCATATGAGCAAATCAAACTCCACTAAAAACTGGGAGTATTGACCAGGTGCACCGGTCGGGTAAGCGTCCTCTGCATTTCTAGAAACACCCGACGAGTTGCTCATAAAAGGTCAAGCCCGGGGTAGTCGAAAGAGGAAAGGAACACTATGACACGTTGAACAAATCAGTTTTCATGGCGCCGATGGAAACACTGTAACGGTCCACAAGTTCATGATGACGACCATAAAGACTTCTTTAGTGATGACTTCAGTCTTGTAGCAACATAACTCTGCTCCAGAAGCCTATTTGTTAGAATTCTAGCGCAATAAAAAAAGTCTGCGTATTTTCGGCAAGCTCTGGCATAACGTATGAGTTAAATGAATGATATTGCAACATATTAAAGGAAAGTGGACAATTCTGAATGAAAAGTCATCACGTTTGTCATAAAGTTTGGTCAATAGTTTTCCTGTACCGTCGATTTCTAAGTGTAGGTCAAGGTATGAAACTGACTTCACAGTGTCTGTAGTATCCTTTATCTCAAGTTCTTTGGGGTAGATGCGATGTTTCAAATCCCTAAAATTAGGATTGTTTAAATATAATACGTCATCTATATAGTGGAAACTGAGATTAAAGGATCCAGCTAAAGGGTCAGCATACCTTACCTTACTCTTAGAGATCAATTCAAAAGAAAAAAAAACACACTCATGATCAAATATACGACAAATGCAATGACTTCTTATTCCATATTGCCAAGTTTCCTTTCATCTGTAGTAACACCCTTTCAATACCTGCGTAGTACATGCTAGTCATATTTTATGCAAGAGCTTGTACCATACTAGACTTCCGACAATTAAGCTTCTTAAAAAAGGGTACATTGTTTGTAATGTTGATATATTGATAAAGTAATCACTACACAGGTGTTATAATCGTCGTCATGAACTCTCATATTGTTAAGGTGTATTCATCTGCACCATAACACCCGAATTCTACACCATGACATAGTTTTTGTTTCCTTTTCATACCTCAGCGGGTGTTTCTTGAAAAGCAGGACCGCATACCCTGCCGGTGCAGCTAAGTCCGTGTTATTATTAATAGTAATCCTGTCTTATTTTAACCATTAAAGATTCTAATGATTGATAGTGATATGTAGGCTCCCTTTGTGTCTCTCCATTGGAATGAGTGTATGAAAAAAAATGATTTTCAAGTTATTTTTGAATTCATTTGTGTCCATGTAGTTTTTGATGCACATATTTCCGCACCGTTCCTATACATGCTATACAAAACCTTTTATATATTTTTGAACATTATATATAAGCTGGGCATCATATATAGATGTGCCTGAAGGAAAAAAGTTATCATCTGGGGACTGCAAAGGGAGAAAACTGAACTTAAAGATTACACATTCAACTGCTTTTAAAGTGGCGATGTATTATTTTTATGAACTTCCTCACAGTATTTCTAGTTGAATTTTTAGTTGGTTTATGTTTTTTTTCTATTTTTATTTATGTTGTTTTATTTGTTTCTGTGTCTGTATCATGGCCTTTTTCTTACTTTAACATTAAAAAAATATTCTCCAGGTTGCAGTGGTTGGTCCATGTGGAGTAATTGTTTTTGAATTGTGTCTTCTTAGTCGTATATGTATCCATGTATTATGTTCCTTGTACCAAGCTTTAGACACAGACCATTTTAGTACTGAAAGGGGGCTTGGTTTGTAATGTAAAAATAAAGGTTATTTCAGAGACTGCAGGGGTTAAACCATGAAGAGTGAGGTGAAGTTTCACACAACATTCAAGTTTGATATAGATTTCAATTTTGAATTCAATTAGATGATCGAGACAGGAAAGGAACTTGACCAAAATCATCCATGTTCCTTTTTGGCCCTTTATTTCGCAATAAGCACAACCCTCCCGCAATTAATCAATCCAAGCCTTTCTTTTGAGAGGGGGTATGCCACCTTATAGTACAATTTATAAGAACCCCTAAAACTATGATATTTTGACCCAGGATATATTAACCTCGGGGTCAAGATATCATATTGTAACATACCCTTATGGTAGTCAGAAATTATTCTAAATTTCAGTACATTTTTTAAGTCCAAGTTACCAAAACGTTAGGATTCTCTGCCATTTTTGTGGAACACACTCTTTCCCTGTGGAATTTGGAAAGGATTTTATTATATTTTTTAGCTTTTATTTATCTTTGTCAGCCCTTTTTTGTAAACATTTGGACTTGGACATTTAAAAATAAGGTATTTCTCAGTTTGTACGGCATGTTTATGCATTTAAGGATTATGCTTACTTAAAATAAGTTTCGGGCTACCCGTAGCTCTTATGGAACTGCCACACGTACTGTACTTTTAGAGAAAACATGTTCGACTGATACTTGGAAGTTGTCACTTTCATTCGTGGCGTTCATGGAAACGCCGGAAGTTTACATCATATCTTAGCTTTGGCAGATTTTTGGCATACAAAAGATTATTATCGAGTCTCCCTTAGACCATTTGGCATTAAAGAATTTATTTAGGTATTCATTTTATTCATATTGAAGCATTCTATTAACTACGTTCTACGGATCTTTTTTTTATGCGTAGGCGTTCATGTACATTCCAATTAAATGACGTTATACGATTCAGGCATAATCAATGACTCATCCTTGTTTTATGTTTTTGTGCCGGAAAATCTGAAATATAAGTCTGTATTTTTATTAAAAGTGGTATCTTGGCCGATTGGCAACTTAATGTAAGGTTTTGATAAAGTTATTAGCCAAAGTTAGGGGCAGCCGGCCGAGTAAGGTTCTGCCGGCAATTCCTGAACCTATATAAGGCGGGAAGCACTGCAAGATGGCATATCGCATCAGTCTCACGAGCTGAGAACATTTCGAACAGACCCCCCCCCCCAAAAAAAAAAAAAAAAAAACAAACGGAAAAAAAAGAGCTCACTACCAGTTCCAATTGGTACATAACATAAAGTTTCCAAGTGTGCAGAACCATTTTTGAAATAAAGATAAAGTAAAACTCTTTTCACGAAAATAATACCGGAGAAGAATCTTATTTTTGAATGACCCCTTCACCAGAGATAATAATGGCCGATATTTGCTTTCCGTTTTGACCACACAAAGTTCTATTTAAAATAAGAATGAGACCTTTCGATTAGCTGAAGTCTAAACTATTTTTGTAATTGAATAACGAATTGATGCGATGTCCCACCACACTGACGACCTGCCTTATATAAAAGAGAAGCTACATATAATTTAGAGAACATCATCCGACATCCGACATCGTATTTTTTTGGTTGATTGTTATGCATTGATTAGTTGTTAAACTGTAGGTTATGATGAACTTATGAATACAAATTATTTTTACAACGATATGCTTCATTATTGAATTCCCGTCTGCTTGAAGCCAGTCGAAGAAGACCAGACCCACTCGCCCGTCTATTACACACTGGTGGGATTTTCATATATTTTAAAAGTCCAATGATGCGATCTCACAGCCTGGACAGAGGCAACTTTTATATTAACGGACCTTTAGTGTGGTGGAAACTTTGTTTATATACGTAAGTTATATTTATTTTAGGAGTTAACAAGTAGTTACGGTCAGAGTAAAGAAGTTATACCAGTTGTCCGAAAAGTAAAATGGCAGAGTCATCAGACAGAGATATAGTTTTCCGACGAAACCAAGAAGATCGTGAAGTGATATAGCAAAATGATTATGAAAACGAAACTTTAGAAGATGAAAGACAATTCTTACATGACAGAGGTGACGGAGACGTCCGGGAAAATGGTCCACAAAGACGGAACAGAGAGGTACAGGGAGATGCAATTACTGTGATGTCCTACAAACTGTCGGTTAAACCAGAGATTTTTGACCACGAGAAACCGTTAGCGTTGGGGATGGCATTAAAGGGACCAGCAAGAACTTTCTACATAAGCCTATCAGGTACAGACAGACAGACGTACGATGCCTTGTCCAAAGACTAGCCCAGAGATTCGGCAGTACAAGACAGAGAAGCCGATGGTTGTCCAGACTTGAGAGTAGGAAAAGAGTACCAGGATAGTCAGTTGCCGTACTAGCACACGATTTAAGACAGATAGCACCGAGAGCCTATACAGACCTAGACGGCAAAGCACAAGAAGTGTTGGCCCTGAACCAGCTCTATAAGAGCGTATCACCACAGGTTAAATACCAATGTACCAACCAGGGGTGTGAGACAGTCACAGACGCTGTTGAAGTTATAGAGCGGTATGAGGCGATAGTTGGCGACAGTACAGAAAAGAAAAAGTCTAGTGTTAGGAAGGTGACAGAAACAAATTGCCCTGAACAGAGCCACAAGAATCATAGCGAAGATAATCAGATGGCAGAGGCATTGGACAGGCTTACAAGATCGGTTGACCGCATAGATGAAAGAAACGGTCAGACAAATAGAGGGTATGGTAGACCAAATTTTTATAGCAGAAATTTCAGAAAACCGCTAGCATGTCAGACAGACCACCTTGTAAAAAAACTTTGCAGCGTTCTCCTAGTGCAAAGAAGAGTTCAGAGCTCAACAACAGAGCCAGCACAAGCAAGATACACAACAGAAGAGTAACAACTCCAGAATTACACCTTCAATGCAGAACCAGGGAAACTTCAGATCTCAATGACTCGATAGGCCGGGAGACAGTGGGCAAATTACGGTCAGAATATTTGAGAATAGGACAATTGGGAAATATTCTGGGGAATTTACGACAATGGACTTTATACCAGAGGATATATTAAAACTTTACCACTAGATGTTTTATTTGATAATGGTTCCACCTCCACTTTATTGGATTACAAAGTTTACAAGAAGTGAACAGAAACTTCGAATTTATAGATTGAATTAGAAAATGCAGAGTACAAAGTTTATGATGTTAATGGAAAAAAGCTAAGATTGCACGGAATTTTACCATACGAACTCCTTTTAGGGAGCACCTCATACAAGGTTACGTTTTTAGTATGTAGCATAGACATTGATGTCATTTTTGGCCAAGACTTTCTCATTGAAAATGTTACCAAAATTGACTACAGGAAACAAACACTGATGAAGATGAAATACAATGCTGGTTTGGTGGACAGGCCAATGTGAGATGTAGGGTCGTCTCGAAAGAAACAATAACCATTCCGGAGAAAAGTAGAATGTTTATACCAGTAACTGTTCAAAACAAGGAATATCTTGGTACATGGGGACTGAATGATGCAGGTAAGAACGCGAAACCAGATTATTATCTGACAAGAGTAATTGTTGATCCACATGATAAAGACGTCAAAATACAGTTAGTCAACTTGGGAAACACACCAGTCACAGTCCATGCAAAGAGAAACTTAGGTATCTGCGAAACATAATTCGAGCAAGACCAATCAACAATAGCCCACTGCTATAGAATTCGACAAAGCGATGATCTTCCCACTGAAACAGTAATAGAGTACCTTCAAGATCCATATGATAGGAGCAGAGAACACCTCCATGATGCAGAGAAACCGAAAGTAGCAACACTTCTCACACAATTCCAAGCCGTTTTCTCAAAGTCAACTGACGATCTGGGTAGAACAGACCGGGTACAACATCCTATCAATACAGGTACAGCAGCTCCTATAAGACAGCCACCTAGGAGACTACCACTAGGAAAACAAGAGATCGAAAGGGAAGAGATAGCCAAACTTCTGAACATGGGAGTAATAGATCCTTCTACCAGCCCATGGTCCTCAGTAGTACTGGTTGCAAAGAAAGATGGATCCACTCGTTTCTGTGTAGACTACAGAGCACTGAACAATGTCATAACTCATGATGCCTATCCACTACCAAGAGTAGACGAATGCCTAGACCCCTTGAATGGTTCTGAATGGTACAGCTGCCAGGGATTTTTCCAGATTGGCCTTGATCCGAGAGACAGAGAAAAACAGCTTTCTCTACCAGCCAAGGGCTCTATCAATTGACGGTAACAACGTTTGGCCTAGCCACGAGTCCTTTGGCATACGAACGTCCTATGGAAGACGTCTTGCGAGGTTTACAATGGTCCGAATGCCTACTTTACATGGATGACATCATTGCCTCGGCTCATAATGTTGATCAGGAACTTATCAGACTCGAGCATGTTTTTACCAGACTCCGAGAAGCCAACCTTAAGCTGAAACCATCTAAGTGTGTCCTTTTTCGGGAAGCTGTTAAGTTTTTGGGACATGAAATGGTCAACTCCCAAGAATTTCAAGGAGGTAAAGAGCTTTCCAGGACTATGTGGGTACTACAGAAGACATGTCAAGGGATTTGCCGACATCGCAAGGCTTGCAAGGGAAAAAAGCTAGTGTGGACCAGTGAATGCAATCAAGCTTTTGAATTCCTTAAGCAAGCAATGAAAAGTCCACAAGTGCTCACGTACCCACAGAATAGACAAGAATTCATCCTCGATACGGATGCCAGTAATGTAGCAGCCGCGGTAGTTCTAACCCACGAAATTGACGGAAAAGAGCGGGTCATAGCATACATGAGCAAGACCCTTAACAAACACGAAGAATCCTACTGCACAACGAGGAAAGAACTTTTAGCAGTTGTGATGGCTCTGAAGACCTTCCACTATTATTTTTATGGTCAGAAAATACACTTGAGAACAGATAATGCTGCAGTAAGCTGGTTGAAGAACCTTAAAAATCCTTCTGGTCAAATAGCAAGGAGGCTGCAGGTTTTGGGCAGCTACAACGTGACAGTATCTCACAGAAGTGGAAAGAAGCACAGCAATGCTGATGCCCTTAGTCGAGCGCCCTGCAAGATTTGCAAGAGGTATGAGAAACATGATGAAGACACTAATAAAGATGGAGAGAAAATGGTCAACCTTGACGAACACCTTGGTGGAACTGAAAATCCATGTTCCTTGAACGATGGAGGTCATAACGGAGATCAAAGTACTGAAGATGAGAGGGTCGTATCCAAGCAGCTTTCCGAGGAACATCAATCGGAAACCTTTACTTAATGTACAACGAGGGATATAACGAGAAGTCAGCAACCAGAAGTCAGGAACAGTCAACTTTTAGTAGGATGGGAACCGTCACTGATAAGACAAGAATAACTAACAGATGTGAGCATATCACCACTTTTTGTTGCAAAAGAAAACGGGGAATCTAGACCTGACTGGAGTATGATATCACCGAAGGGCGCTGCATTGAAGACCTTATGGCACAGTGAGAAAGATTGGAAATACGAGATGGAATGCTCTATAGGAGATGGGAACTTGATGGAGGGAAAAGCTCAAAGCTCCAGCTCATCGTTCCAACAAACAAAAGACAAGATGTACTGAAGCTTTGCCATGACATACCAACGTCTGGTCACATAGGTGTTGAACAAACGCTAGCAAGAATCAAAGACAACTTTTATTGGTCAAAAGAAAAGAAAAGAACGAAAGAATCTGTTCAAGAATTCTGCAGAAGATGTGATCGCTGTTTTGCAGGTAAACCAAAGAACGAAAGAATAGTAGCCCCTCTTGCCCAGTACATAGTCGGAGAGCCCATGGAAAGAGTCGCATTAGACATCTTGGGTCCACTACCCATTACAAAACAAAATAATAGATACATATTGGTGATCATGGACATGTTCACAAAATGGACAGAAGCTGTACCAATCCCTTCCCAAGATAGCACTGTCGTGGCCAAAGCACTCATTGACCAGTTTGTCGGCATGTTTGGAACCCCATTGCAGCTCCATACAGATAAGGGGGCAAATTTCGAATCAGTAATATTCAGGAAAATGTGTGATCTATTAGGCATAGACAAGACTCGAACCACGAGTTACAAACCACAATCAAATGGTGCAGTCGAAAGATACAACAGAACCCTTCTGACAATGTTAACAATTTACTGTGGAAAGCAACAAAATTTATGGGATTAATATCTGCAGCAGGTCCATCCTCTGATGCTGATATGTATATCATCAACCTGAAAAAGAAATTACAAGAAAATCATGAAATAGCAGGAAAGTCTTTGAAACAATCTTCAATATACCAGAACCATCATTTCGACCTTAAGGCGAAAAAACGCTCATTAAAAGCGGGACAGCCAGTTTGGATAAGTGGGAGTATGTTCGAAACTGACGTCTGCATGGAAAGGGCTGTATGTAATTGAAAAGAAAATTGATGATATAACTTACCGAGTGAAGAGGTCTGTTCGCTAGCCATCCTCGGTTTACCATATTGATAAGTTAACCTTGTATTCCGGAAGGAATATACCATCATGGACAATACGTTATGTTGGAAGATATGAACATCAATGCAAAGGAGAAGATCAGCTTTCCGTACTTACAGGAGAAAAAGAGGGACGTCCACAATTTAGGAATTTGAGGCTGGTTTGATCACCCAACGGTCAAATCACATAATCCAGTTAAGTAGATATTAGGCTAAGACGGGAAAAGAACGGCGACCTGAAATGACTTAGCACTGTGGTGGGATATCATAACCAGTAATAATGACAGTATGACTCAAAGATGTCACTTATCTCAGGATGTCAGCAGTTGTGAAGACGAAGTGTTGGCTGTGCCCAGAGACGTGTAGTAGCGCCAAAGAATTGCAGAATCATGCAGCATCCTCAAAGCATTCTGCAATGAGAGTTGTCTGTCCATGGTGTTTTGAAGAACATACCTACAGAACCACGGCGGAGCTTCTGAAACACGTGGACAAGAGGTACAAGTACGTCCTGGATGAGATGAAGAAAGGAGACTTCTTTTCAGAAGGGAATGGCAACTGGATGGCCCTGAAGCCACAGGACTACAAGAGAGTTACGAATCCCACAGATTACAGCAGTGTTGTTGCAATAAAGACCAGGTCCATAGTAGAGAGATGGACGGAGAAGATGAAGAAGACACCATCAAGGAACAAAGAACAGTGGAAAAAAGAATGGGCAGCCAAGAAGACCGGAGAGACAACACCTCATAAAGAAGTAAGAAGACTATACAGTCCCTCAAAGCCATCCATTCCTGAGGCAAGGCTCCAGCTAGTGGATCTAGAACTGTCGTCTAAAGGACATGTTGCTTACCTCCTTGATGAAGGAGGCACCATCGGAGATGTTTGGTACAAGACCGAGATAAACCAGGAAGTAATGATGGACAGAAGGGTCTCTGAAAGGTTACTTAGACGACTTCAGACCATAAACTGCACCAGAACCATCCCAGGCAACTTTAATACATTGGCAGGAGACCACCACGGGATTACCAAGGCGGCAGCCAAAGAACTGGGTATTGCTGAGAAGTACGTCATAAAGGTATTCCGACAGATAACATCATTCTCTGTGGTGTCTAGGAAAAGAAAACTCCAGTGTTTGGCAGAAGAGTTGAGAGTTGAAGATGATATTGAGATTATCGAGCCTGGGAAAGCAGACCAGAAGAACAAGCAGACAAAAAAAGAAAAGACTGCCCCCAGCATAGCAAATTCAACACCATCAGATAAACCATAAGAACAGAAGGCTTTAGAAGCAGAACTACCAGAAAAAGAGTCCATACCATCAAGTCTCCAATTTATTAGGAATGAACAACTGAAAGATGTAGAGAAAGAAACATATGAAAGATTACAAGATTCTGACACCCAGAAGGAGGACCAAGATGATACGCCATTGTTTGCCAAGGTAGTGGAGAAATTGGTAACACCTGCTAAGACGCCATGGAAGAGACTCAAGTCGGAGTACATAGGACGAAAAATGCGCTTGACGATGACAAACTTAACCAAATAGATGAAGAGGTAGAGAATATAACAAGCCTACCACATGTTGACGATGAAGGCAAGACTCCAGTGAGAGAAAAGGGTCACCGCCTTCTAACTTCAGAAGTTATGCCCTTGCTACCACCAGCAAGACGAGTATGGGCTGGCATTGATCCCATCGAGTCGGTGAAGACCAGCAAGACAACCATCGTATGGCCACCAGGAAAACTGGTCAGAGATGACCGAGGAGGTAAAGTTGACCGCGTGGACTTGCACAGCCATGGTAATGGAAATAGAGAATGGAGTAGGGTTAATTAAGGACATCGGAGAACAACTGGGTCGGTACGCCTTCCTAGCACTGCCAGGAACCCTTGTTACAAAAAAGGAGAGCAACAAGAACGCTAACGTTCGCCTCCTTAATTACAATATACTCAGAGACATCTGCCACGGAGAGATAAAGGGAATGGAAGCGGAAAAGTGGATAGACGTTTTCGTTGCAGCAAAGGTGGGAGCTGACACTTTGGGTTCACACGTCCTTCCTAAGATCAAGCATATTCCTCTCCGTCTAGTCCTTGAACCGATCCGCGCAACGATTTGAAGGATCGATGACCGTTGACTGATTGATCGCTGACGGATCGGTGACCGATGACCGATCAGATCGCAGTTTGTTTTCTGTAAAATGGTGTAAGATCTGTTTGAAATAAAAGAAATGTAAAATAAAGGTATAAATTGATGTTTTAATCTATTTCATTATTAAATATGTGTAAATTACAGTGACTGCTCTGTAGTCACGTGATGCGATCACCGGTTTAATGGATCGGTTTGACGGATCGATGACTGACAGGAAACTGATCGGTGACCGATGACCGATCGCAATTTTTTGTTACTTGGATCGTTTCAGATACTGTAAGAACAGATATAGCTTAATTTCAACTCCTATAAAGACAATCAAGAACGTTTATAATTGCAGAAGTGCCAATTACTCGGACATTTGATATGACTTTGCATGTCGTTTATAACTTTTTGCATGTACTTGATACCTATACAGGCGATGTGCTGAATATTCCCCTTTTCGTTTTTCTATTTTTGAATTCGGGAGAATTCAGTACTTAAGGTGGGGAGGGTGTAATATACCGTTAGGGTAGTCAGAAATTATTCTAAATTTCAGTACGTTTTTTAAGTCCAAGTTACCAAAGCGTTAGGATTCTCTGCCATTTTTGTGGAACATACTCTTTCCCTGTGGAATTTGGAAAGGATTTTATTATATTTTTTGGCATTTATTTATCTTTGTCAGCCCTTTTTTGTAAAATTGAGACTTGGACATTTAAAAATTAGGTATTTCTCAGTTTGTACGGCATGTTTATGCATTTAAGGGTTATGCTTACTTAAAATAAGTTTCGGGCTACCCGTATCTCTTATGGAACTGCCACACGTACTGTAGTTTCAGCGAAAACATGTGCGACTGATATTTGGAACTTGTCACTTTTATTCTTGGCATTCGTGGAAACGCCGGAAGTTTACATTATATCTTAGCTTTGGCAGATTTTTGGCATACAAAAGATTATTATCGAGTCTTCCTTAGACCATTTGGCATTACAGAATTTATTTAGGTATTCATTTTATTCATATTGAAGCGTTCTATTAACTACGTTCTACGGATCTTTTTTTTATGCGTAGGCGTTCATGTACATTCCAATTAAATGACGTTATACGATTCAGGCATAATCAATGACTCATCCTTGTTTTAAGTTTTTGTGCCGGAAAATCTGAAATATAAGTCTGTATTTTTATTAAAAGTGGTATCTTGGCCGACCGGCAACTTAATGTAAGGTTTTGATACGATGAGATATCCCACCACACTGACGACCTGCCTAATATAAAAGAGAAGTTACATATATTTTAGGGAACAAGGAAGGCCATCATCCGACATCGTATTTTTTGGTTGATTGTTATGCATTGATTAGTTGTTAAATTGGAGGATGTGATGATTTTATGAATACAAATTATTTTTACAACGATATTCTTCATCATTACATTCCCGTCTGCTTGAAGCCAGTCGAAGAAGACCAGACCCACTCGCCCGTCTATTACAATATGATATCTAAACCCCTGGGACAATATATCATAACAATATCGCACCAGGGGGTTAAATATCGCAGCAGAGGGCTAAAATATCATAATGGGGGTGATCTAACGCAGTAGGAGGGTTGATTTTATTTTAACCCCTGTTGTGAAATTTTGACCCCTTTATGATATTCCCCCTTCTGTGATAAATTGATAAATTACCCTTCCCCCTTCCTTGGGGTACTTAAACCCCCCATTTACTTTAAATTTAATCTCTTATTACAATTTTTTAACCCTCCTGCTGCGATAAATTAACCACTTGTTATGATATTTTATCCCCTTTAATGATAACTTAACCCCTCGTTATGAAATTTTAACCCACTATTATTATACTTATTAACCCCCTGCTGCAATTAATTACACCCCCTTACAAGTTCAATACTTCTCAGGGGTCAAAATATCATTTGACACCAGGCTTTCAATTGTGGTTTATTTCCATGATGCTCTATACATTTTTACTAAAGTTATTCAGATATTAAATTCTAAGGACGACGACAATGATGAAAGTGACAGTAGCATACCAATATACGACCCGACCGCAAGTTTTGTTTAATCTAACTGAATCCACACCTGTTAGAATCTTAGTACGCTTTTGTTTGTTCACTTCTCTGTAATCTGTATTTGTGGATCCTTTATTTATGGTGTCAATGGGGAGAGATCGACTGATTAATTCATTGATTGATTGATAACAGTTAATTATTTATTTCCTACTTTTTAGTGTAAAATGTTGTTATACTAGTTAAAGTGAAAGCAAGCTGCTTTAATAAGAACCTCTTTAGTAGATACAAGCAGGAAGACTAACAATGACCCCTTTAGTAGATACAAGCAGGCACACTAACAATGACCTCTTTAATTGATACAGACAGGAAGACATGAACCAGATGGTAGAGATGGATTGAACACATTTTAAGAAAACATCAACAAGACCATAATAAAACAGCCCTTTTCTAGCAACTACAGTGAAAGTCAAGCAGAGATAACGTGGCATTATACCGTTGTGTTGGAAAATTAACCACTGATGGAAAAACCTACAAAGAATGGCCAAAGAAAGGCAAAAGTGGGATGTCTTTGTTTTTGCTCCAACATCTATCATTAAATCATTCACTGGTTTCCGAGAGATAAGGCCAAAAAATGTGTTTACTATCAAACCCTGACAACAAAATAGGGTCTGTCATTTTTATTATTGTGAATACGTTTGCGGATCAAGGACAAAATTTCAAGAAATTGAAGTCTTCCCAATAAAAAAAGTTGGTGACAAACATATAGGGTATGTTTAGGTACAGTAAACACGATTTTTTTCCTTTATCTTGAACCAATTACACCAAAAAAATTAATAGATTTTCTTGAATTAGAAGTTAAGTAGCATTCCAGCTAAGAATCATGCAAAATGTGATACATGGTTGGAAAGCCTACACATTTTTATTTTTGATATTTTGTTCAAAATGCTTCAGTGAACAGAAATTAACATTTGGTTTTTCGTATAACCCGTGCTCATAGGGGATAAAAAAATGTTAAGAATGCACTGTAGAATTCAAAATTAAGGGAGATAACTCTGTAAATGACACTCAAATACAATAGAATCTATTGGATTTTCAATGTTGATTATCTCCTAAGAGCAGGCAGATTTGAATGAATTATTACACATTTCATCCTATAGACCCATAAAAGAACTTAATTACAAAAATAAAAATATGTAGCCTTTTTAGGGTGTATCACATTTTTCAGATTTTGCATGATTCTTACAAAGACAGTTACTTAATATTTGGATACTTCGAAAACTTAAGAGCAATAACTCTTCTCTTTAAATCAGGCTAATTATTGAGGAGTACAATGACTTGATTTATCATGTTTTGCAGTATTTTTGAAAAGAAAGAAAATTTAATTGACACATCATCAAAATCGACATATTATTAAGTTATTATCACAGTGACTTTAGAACTTGAACTTGTTTTGCACTAAAATTACTTATAAAAAATTAAGTAAATGTTGTTAAAAATAGTACTGTAATAAAGTCTACAAAAAAGTAAAAAATAACAAAAAGACAAAAAAGAAAAACAATGTAAGCCCTCAAAATGAAAAAAAAAAATTGATGATTCAAATTTTTGTTTGTTCCCATAAACAAAGTCCTACTATTGATGAATGGTGAATACATTGACATGGAATCAAAATGGATTGTCTCCCTTAGAACTGCAATAAAATACAATGTACTTAAAAATTACTTAGAATTTAAATTAATGGACTGTATCTCTCTTTGAACTTAATAATTAAGTATAAGTTATTTGTAAGAATCAGGCAAAATGCATGTCAAAACCCCAACAATCTATAATTTCACGCAAGGATACTTTCTCTATATAAAAAGACCATAATTTAATCTGCATCACTGGACTTTTTTCAGAATTTTTTAAGAATATTAGAAAAATGAAATTTCTAACAGAATTAGTGCCCCTTGAAATGTTCATTTCATGTGTATTTCAATGTGATTTTAACATCTGAACTTTTTTCTTTGATTCTTACACTGCAAATAGTCAAATTACACTTGTAAAACGGTGTTTTGTTCATACCATATTTCAACTTCTGCCTGATTCTTACAGAGATTGACACTTAAAACATACATTACATAATTCTGAGAGATATAATTAGAAATACTTTAAGCAATCTCAATAAGAAAAAATATCAGTTCTCTAAATAAAGTTAAATGTACATGTAAGAGAAACAAGAGGCTCCCAGGAACCTGAATTGCTCCCCTAGAGAAGTTTGTCTTTCAAGGGCAATAAATTTAAGAAGAATTTTTATCTATCATAGTTCTCAAGATATTAGCTGAAAACTGTAAAAAAAACTGTCAATTTTCCGTTTTCAAGGGCAACAACTCTTACAGGAATCGTCTGACAACTTTTTTCCCTGAGGACTTTTGTAGTCCTAATAATATGGATCATTTCTGCTATTGAAAGAATTTGGCTAACCCTAACGGTTTTTTGGATCTTATATGCGAAAAACTACTGTCTAACCCCTACGTTTTATTTTTAGTAACAGAGGCATTTTTTTTTGGACAGATCAAAAATCCCCAAATCAATTCTATGCAGGATATCCCAAGTAACATTCATACCAAGTTTGCTTCTAATTGGTTAAGTAGTGTCAGAGAAGAAGATTTTCGAAGAAATAACAAAAAATACCAAAAACTTTTGAGAAAGGGCAATAACTCCAACATCGCGTAACGGATTACAATGAAAATTTGACCACAGATAGATCTCATCATGCTGAACACTTGTAGTCGGTGTCAGAATTTAGCTAAACCTAACCGTTTTTGAGATATAAGTGAAAAGCTACTGTATGACTCCTATGTTCTATTTTTAGTAACAGCAGCCATTTTTTCGACAAATAAAAAATCCCCATATTAGTTCTATGCAGGATACCTTAAGGAACATTCATACCAAGTTTGGTTCAATTGGTCAAGTAGTGTCAGAGGAGACGATTTTTTGAAAGAAATGACATAAAAAATAGCAAAAATGATTTTTTTTCAGTTTTATACTTTTTTATCACAAATACTTTGAAATGAATATTTGATATAATATAATATGATGAAGGTGAAACCTTTCAAAGCTCTCAAAGAAACATTAATTAAAAACAACTTTGATAATTTTTGTCAGCTTTGATTTGATATATTATACTTAGAACCTTAAATATGCTGAATTTCGTAATGACATTTGGCCTAAAGCAGTATACTAACAATCTGATGTCTATTGGCCGGAATATCCCGCATCCATAAGGAATTATAAGTTGTCATGGTCCGAAATGTCTGTTGGTCGAATTGCCCGGCACTAGTACACATAATGGTTCTTATAATTTGCGAAACGTCTTGAGTGATTTTTTTTATCAATTCGTTTTCGCTTCATTCTGTTTCGATTTGTATTGTTGAATTAAGTTTGTATTATGATATGATTCATTTTACATTTTATCGAATTGTTTAATTCTGATTCTTTCTTTATCAATTATTTTCGTTTCTTTTTTTTTCTTTTTGTTTTTTGTTTTTTGTTTTTTGTTTTGTTTTTTGTTTTTTGTTTTGCATTTTTTAATAACCCGAGAATTATGGGTAATATTGATTACGTAATTTTCGTAAACATCTGGCCGACATACTGCAGACTATTATGTCCAATTATCGAAACTTGCGAAATTTTTCGAGACTAGTTTTGCTCTCAATCGCACATATACAAATATACGCAAAATATGCCATTATGCTATTTTTCAGCTCCTGATAAATGAAGGTACAAACCGAATATTGATGTTTTTTCTTGCCATAAATATACAGAATCAAGTTGGTAATATAACCATAAATGCTCCCTTTGGGAGCGTATGATATGATTCAATCATTGAGATGACGCCTAATGAGCAATTCCCAAACTTAAAACTATGACGCTGTGACCAAATTTGTAAGCACAATATTCAGATATATAAAGGAATATACCCCGACGGAAAATCAGATGAGAACAATTTTCCAAAAAAAAAAAAAAAAAACATACACTGGAGGAAGGTTAGATAAAAAATATATATATATCAAACTTAGTAAATGATCAAATTGGAAGTCAGCTTATTTTAACAGTGAAGTGTGTAATATAAAACCCTGGGTACATGTAGCAATACTGACAACTATAAAGATGAGTCTCTGAACTGTATTTGTATATGTAGTTGATACGGCATATCCGCTTTATATAATTAAAACCATATCTTCTACATTTATACGCGTTATGTCCTATATTTAAAAAATGCTGATACACCCGAAAGCCTGTATGCGTATCTTTGCGAAATCGTATTATTATTTACATAACTGGAAAAAAACTTGAATATAGTTCTTTTTTAGAATTTGAATTGATATTCTATGCATTTCAGTAAGTAACGTACAAGTTTTTATCATTTCACAATTTGTATATGATAGAATGTTATTTTTTTTGTTAGTGCAAATAGTTCGAATGCAATGATATTTTATTTCACACATAGATCGTTTTTTTTCTAATGATTGGTACTTTTTTTTATTTAGAATAGAGCATTCTTGCATGTTCAAAATGAAGATTGAAATGTATTCAGCCTTTTGCAAAATCTACTTTCCTAGAAATACTTTATATCTGTTGAAAGATGGCGATGCATTATTAACAAAGTAGATCGTTTATAGTTTAGCGTCCTATGACAGATACTTCATTGATCTCATTACGACGGAATCTATTTACCAATCAAACAATTAAGTTAATAATAGGTATAAGTAGTAAATTAAATATTGATCTTTTTTGGAAACAAAATTATTCATGCAAATCAGTTTTATTTTTCAAAAGCGCTCTATTAAAACTTCATATATAAAGACATGTCAAATTATAAGTATGTATTAAAGAGTAATCAAGGAAATCAAGGTTATAGCGGTAATAAAAAAATGTAATCCAGAAACAAAGACCAGACATGGAAAACAGACATACACAACAAAGAACATAAAATAACTAAAATCGTACATAAAAAGTAACAAGAGCAAATGAGCAAATCGTACTCCACTAAAAACTGGAGGCATGAACCAGGTGTATCGATAGGGTAAGCGTCCTCCGCTTTTCTAGAAACACCCGCCATAAAATAAAATATACATTTATTACTTAAATCAGGGATTTTAAACAAAAAACAAAGAAAAAATTCAGCAAGATTTATAGCGTTATTGAAAAAAAATATATATATTAGATGATTTCTATTTGACAATTAGCACATGATAAACGTCTGCATCAGATAAGATGGTCGTCGTATCTCCAGATATCAGAATTGTCTCTTTAAAATTGTCGTCACATCTTTGTACACCTATCTAAAAGTAAACAAACAGTTGTTTTCATATGAGGCAAAAACAATCTGTATGATGACTAAATTATGCGGCATAGAGTTCTAATTGATGCATTTAGTCGTACTTTAGTATTTTGCAGACCGAATGGTCCAATAATCCTTCAAATTCGGAACCACTAGACCTTTATCGCTATATACTTTGTAACGTGACAGGCTGAGGAGTTCTGTTCAGTGCTTGCTTAACAAATAACTTTTTCGCAATATAAAATCATCGTTTCCAATGGCTTGCGTCATATACCGCCACTTCCAAAGTGGTGGCATATAGTGGTTTGTTCGTCATTCCTTCCATTGCGCAGGAAAAGGGGGAGGGGTTATCTTAACAAATACTCACTGAACGGAATTGAATGAATTGTTCACGCAACATGTTCCTATTACGCACTTCTTATTTATATGTTAATACAAATCATTTTGGGGTTTCCCATACCCCCACCCGCCCATTTAACATCACTGAATGGAAATATTTCACTGTGTACCTCCTATGTTTGGCTTAAATCATAGAGTAATTAAGGGAATCACAGTTCTAGCGGAAATCAAAAGAATGTAATCCAGAGACAAAGACCAGACATGAAAAACAGACAAACACAACAAAGAACAAAAAGCATACAAAGTAACAGAAGTAAATGAGCAGCTCGGACTCCACTGAAAACTGGGAGCATGGACCAGGTTCAGTGGTAGGGTGAGCGTCCTCTGCTTTTCTAGGAACATCCGCCGATTCACGCGTTTATGATGACGACGATAAAACTTTTGAAGTGAAGACTTCAGTCTTGTAGCAACATATCCCTGTTCAAGAAGCCTAATTGTAAGAAGTCTAGCGCGATACAAAAAGTCTGCGTAGTTACGGCAAGCTCTGGCATGATGTATGAGCTATGAAATGAAAAACTCTTTATGCAGTTGCTGAATGGATGTTGCCTCCAATGAAAGGAAAGTTGGCAATTCTGAATGAAACTATTGTCGTAAAGTTTTGTCGATAGTTATATGAGGCTGACTTCACAGTGTCTGTAGTATCCTTTATCTCAAGTTCTTTGGGGTAGATGCGATGTATCAAATCCCAAAAACTAGCATTGTTTAACGATAATACGTCATCTACATGTTTATAGCGGAAACAGCTAAGGATCTAGCTAAACGATGTTCCTTCATTCAGTTCAGATCAGCTATGAAGTCAGCCTCATATGAGTGAATGAATAGGTCAGCAAGTAGAGGAGTACAATTTGTTGCCACTGGAATGCCGAACGTTTGTTGAAAAACTCGTCCACCACACTGGACAAATATGTTGTCGATGGATAATTCCAGCATTTTGAAAACATCTTCGTTTTTCGTTTAATAGAAGTAAATAACAACATGAGGACTTATCCGTATACCATTCATTTAATCAGTCAACAATATTATCATCCCTAGAATCTACTATCACGAACTAAAAAATATATGATATAAAAAGAAATTTACTTGGCTTACCTTAAATCCGTTTTTAGTACAGCCTAAAAATAATCCTATTTCGTGCGAAAATGACCCAAAAGATGACACTGGAGTATAGAGTGGTATTAAGTCACAACTCAGTGTAACCTTGAAATATATGGCATTATCTTTAATAAGAAGAGCAATATTATATTTTTTAAGCATTACAACTTGTCAATTTATAAGTAAAAACAGGAAAAAATGATTTAAAATAGAAAATGTGACAAGATTACCAATGAGACAGTCATCTACCAAAATCCAAGCAACGAAAAACTATAAATTTTTAAAGGTCACCACACCGTCTTTAATGAAGGGCCAAACCCATATTATAAAGTAATCTGTAAAAGGCTCAGAAAAAAAAAATGAAACTATTCATACAAGATGAAAATCTATCCTATATATTTAAAAATACATAAACAAACTAAGAACGAACATAAAAAAAACAACAAATAAAAACAACATCAACTGGATTACATGTTCCTGGCCTGAGACATCAAGTATTTGGGGGATATACTTGTTAATGAGCGATCATATTTTCTCCATACATGGAAAAGTGGTGGTAAAATACAGCAATACAAATATGTTGAATGTGGATTTAACTGTTCAGATTGATAAAGAATACAAACACTTAAGCAAATAGAACAAAAGACAACAAGCTGCGTCTACCTTGTAAAAGTAATCACTTTTTCTGTGGGCTACTTCAAAATCCTAAAGTAACTAATAAGCACGTCCCGTTTACTAAAACAAAAATATCAATTAAACACGCTCAGCAGGACAATATGCCAGCATATCATTTTGCAACACACTAGACGAAGTAATAAAATCGGTAAGATGCTGGACATGTGAGTAATCTCAGGATAGAAAATTCCATCTTAAGAATTTGAAAACTTTTTAAAGTTATTTTTTGTATAACTTGTATTTTAAGTATTTTTAGCTCCTTTTACATGTATTTTAACTTTTTTCCGTTACTAATATCTTCTGTACCGTTTGATGGCTTTTTAGTCACTGAGACGGGCCCCGGCCATTGTTTTGTTTTGTCCGTTTGAGTTCTAATGTACCAGAAATAAATAGCCGA
Source organism: Perna viridis (assembly GCA_037379345.1). Classification (NCBI taxonomy): domain Eukaryota; kingdom Metazoa; phylum Mollusca; class Bivalvia; order Mytilida; family Mytilidae; genus Perna; species Perna viridis. The sequence goes on from CM074523.1 coordinate 28,217,271, forward strand.
AAAGGCAGCGGGTGGTTCAGCGCGCTATAAAATCTGGTGTTACCCCACTTGTTTTATTGGTAATGTCTGTATCAAGTCATGACCATTTCTGTTGTTTCAAACTTTCGGGTTTTGCCTTACAATGGTAATTTGTAATTTTCATACGATCTTTTCAATTTCCAACCGTTTTGATTTTCATGTATCACGTGATTATTATAATTAAGCCAAAACTCAAATAAATCGCAGCTAACAAAAATTATTAAGCATGATTTCATTATTATAGATAGCAGTGATTTATCAAATGTTTCCAAACATTTTCGATAATTCAAACTTTGAAATAAATTCTGTAATTTCATTCTCGGCCTGTATTCGGCCAATACTTCACAAACCGAATACATCACGCCGTCGTTTTCAAATTCTACAATTAAATGCATGTTGAAATTCGCAATAGTGGAAGAACTCTAAATAATAAATTGCTTATCGTGAATTACTAAATTCTGAAATTTCAATCTCTTTCTCCGCCAAAACGTCACAAAACATGGTATTTTGACAATTACCTGCCTTCCTTTTGTCCATGTTTTGTCTGTTCGAGCACCACAAAGAGACAGAACAATTGCATCCATATTTGTTCTAGTTCCATCTGAACAGAAGTCTGCCGATGGATGAGACAGCTTTGTTATATTGGTCAAGAAAGTTGTAACTGCTCCTATGTCACAATTGTTGGAATCTGTTCATAGATAAAAATATCCAGTTGTTTCGGTATATACAGTAACTGATGCTACATAAACAGCTCTTGGATAGTAAAAGTGTTCCATTTACACCCTATAACATTCCCAAAATACACCATATACTCTACAACTTTGGCAGCGTACTAATTTTAGCTATTTTCGTGGTGAATATAAAAGTGCAGAAAATAGTACCAGCGATATTAATTTTTGACACTATATAAGGCTTATCATTTTTTGAAATCGCGAAAATTGATACCCGCGAATATTTTAAATTGGCAGAATCAGCAAAAATTAGCAACCGCGAAAATTCATACGTTTACAGTACCTGGTCAATTCCCCATTGTACCTTTCACATTTCCCATTCCCCATTGTCCCTTTCACATTTCCCATTGTCCATTTCCCATTCCCATTGTCCTTTTCCCATTCCCACATTGTCCCTTTCACATTCCCCATTGTCCCATTCCCATTTTGCATTGTCCTTTTCCCCATTCCCCATTGTTCCTTTCCCTTTCACATTTGTTCCTTTTCCATTCCTAATTGTACGTTTACACCACATACCTGGCCCATTCCCAATTGTCCTTTTCACATTTCCCATTGTCCATTTCACATTCCTCATTGTCCCTTTCACATTTCCCATTGTCCATTTCACATTCCCCATTGTCCCTTTCACATTTCCCATTGTCCATTCTACATTTTCCAATGCCCTTTTCCCATTCATCATTGTCCCTTTCCCATTCGTAATTACATTTACACCATATACCTGGCCCATTCCCAATTGACCCTTTTCAATTCCACATAGAATCCTTTTCATTAGTCTTTATCAAATATTTATAATATCAAAATGAATTATATATTGTTTAATTCTTCAAGGTTTTTTTTTGATAAATCAAACATATTAAAGATAGAATTAAAATAGATACTTCAAAAACTAATGTAGCTATACTCCCTATGTAAAGTAACAAGTCTCTATACTTTCCTTATTCCTCATCCTGAATATACCATAGAATGGGAAGTTCTGTACTACATTTCCGGATATGAACATTTAATTTCCCGGTATTTATAGTAAAATGATACACTTAGCAGCTTGTCTGTTTTCCTTGTCTAGTGTTGTATGTATTATTTTATGTATTTTAGGTTATTTATTGTGTCTATTTTCCTTGCCCAAGTTGCACGTTTACTTTTGTTGGGTGAATGTATTATTTTTTTTTATTTTATGTTCTTTATTGTGTATGTTTTCCATGTCTAGTGTTGTGTCTTGTTCCTTTGATAACTATTTTACCAAGTTATTACCACATGTGTTGCACGTGAAAGGACATATGCTCTCGACGATGGCATCGGAACACTGGTGTGACATTTTATTACAGTCAGTCATGTTGTCTGCACAATACATTCTTTTGGCATCTGTAAAAATGATTTCAGAATTAACTATATTACAGTAAATTAACAATTTTCAAATGTATATTATGTTTGCAATGCTATGCACATGGGTACAAATTAAATGGTTTTGTTTTATAAAAGTGAGTTATTTTATAAATAAAACATATATATTTTCAACGAGCACTTCGGTGAATGGCTTGCAAAAAGCAGCCACTGGTCATCCTTTCGGTTTACCCCTCCATGTAATTAGTGCCCGTCGTTATTCTTTATTTACTAAGTTTTATTTTTGTGCGTTTCGATTTGACATTTGTTTTTGTTATTTTCGTTTTTTTTTTGCCCTTTCCGGTCGTGTTTTTCCCACTATTCGCCCCTGTGTGTTGCCTTCTAGTGTAACGTTTGATCGTAACAGGGTTTCTTAGTGATTTGCTTTAAGTAGACTTGTTTTTAACACAAAATAGATTGCAACTCTATTGCATTATAAGTACAACAGCAAGCCATATATATTAATATGTACTAGTTACGTGCATATGATTAAATAAAAAAAATATACCACAAATATTGCCAACTATCACTTTATATTACTATATACACTCATGGTTAAAGCTTATACCAACTTTGATTGGTTCAGGGTTAAAACAAAGTTGACATACCACAAATGCCACACGCACGTGGACAGAGCATTTTCAAGTGAATCCCAGCAGTACATTCTCCCGGAAACAGTTCGGAACAAATCGGATTTTGGTCTACACATGTTGAAGTGCTGTTTTTAAGGGTACCGGTTATATTCGGCGTAGTTGGATTAGTAGCTGGCTGACTGCTGAATAAACTTGTAGTCATAATTCTAGTTGTAGTCCGATTAAATGATGGACTAAACGTTGTAAGACCTTACAAAAGTAACAACGTTTAATGGCTTGCTAGACAAGTGAAGATACCTAGTCCAGCTAAATGGTGGGCTAGACGAAGGAATAAGACCTTACAAAAGATACAACGTTTAATGGCTTGCTAGACAAGTGAAGATACGTAGTCCAGTTAAATAGTGGGCTAGACAAAGGAATAAAACCTTACAAAAATACAAAAACAAAATTATGAATAGCTAGAAAAGGGGATCAAATCTTGTCCAATGAAATTAATGGCTAGACCAAGGTATGTAACTTTAAATGACCGTGTAGACAAGGTGACAAGACCTAGTCTAATTAAATTCCTATCAAAAAGATGTAACCTTATAAAATTACAACGTTGAATTGTTAGATGGTCAAGTGAAATGGCTGACTTAACGGTATATAAATTTAAAATAAAGCCGTTAAATTGTTAGCTGGATAGAAAGGCAAGACCTGGTCTAGTTGGCTTTCGAACTATATAAAAATTTAATGTTGTACATTTAAAGCATTTGTTTAATGAACACCTTCAACGATAAATAATTGATATTTTATAGCTTATCTGAACCGAAAGAAAGAATATCGCTTGGTTAGATCCTTCGATATCAGTTTCCGCTATATAGATGACGTATTATCTTTAAACAATCCTAAATTCGGGGATCTAATACATCGCATCTACCCCAAAGAACTTGAGATAAAGCATATTACAGACACTGTGAAGTCAGCATCATATCTTGACCTACACTTAGAAATCGATGGTGAAGGAAAACTATTGTCCACATTTTACGACTAGCGTGATGACTTTTCATTCAGAATTGTCAACTTTCCTTTCGTCTGTGGCAACTTTCCTTCAGCACCTGCGCATGGAGTGTTCATATCACAACTCGTACGTTATGCCAGAGCTTACCGAAACTACGCAGACTTTTTGTATCGCGCTAGAACTCTAACAAATAGGCTTCTGGAACAGGGTTATGTTGCTACAAGATTGAAGTCATAACTACAGATGTTTTATGGTCGTCATCATGAACTCGTGGATCGTTATGGTGTATCCATCAGCACCATGAAAACTAATTTATTCAACGGGTCATAGTTTTCCTTTTTTGTTTATCTACCCCGGACTTGACTTTTTATGAGCAACTCGGCGGGTGTTTCTAGAAAAAAAGAGAACGCTTATCCCACCGGTGCACCTGGTCCATGCTCCCAGTTTTTAGTGGAGTCCGAGTTGCTCATTTGCTGTTGTTACTTTGTATGTATGATTTCAGTTACTTTATGTTCTTTGTTGTGTATGTCTGTTTTCCATGTCTGGTATTTGTCTCTGGATTACATTCGTCTGATTACCGCTTTAACATTGGTTTCCTTGATTACTCTTAAACATGTTGTCTTTTTACATTTGATAAAAAGACAAAACTTGTAAATTGGGACGGCAAAGCAGATTAAGGGCTTATAGCAACAAGCAACAAATCGTCAGCATATCAATTAATACCGCCCGAAGAGTAGTGACTATTAATTTTGACGTCTGGGGTATGTCTTCACCTGGGATCTCACCAACGACCCCCCGCATTGGAGGCGAGCACGCAATCGTGTTATCAAAGAGGCTGTGAAACTAGATGCATTTTCTTTACTAAAATTTTACCTGCATCAGTGCTACTTGGCGTAATTACAGTAGGAGTCATGTACGTAGTTGTAATCGTTGTAGCATTTGTTGGTGTTATAGATGGCAACATTTGTGTCATGTAGAAAAATGCATAATTGAAACCAATTAACTGAGTCGCTGAACACATTTCTATGGGTTTTAATACGCTTACGGTATATATCTGAAATATGTGCAAGTCATTTGTCTGATATTACTTAATTGGAATTCAGCTTTTACGTATATGGTCCTGTCGGAAAAAAAAAACAACAACAACAACAACACTTATCAGATAAACACATAATCGCAATTTTAATTGTCACTCAATACAAATATTGTCACTTATTGCTCAAATAACACATTAATATAAAGTATCAATCTAACTGTCTAACTTTCAAAATTACAATTAATAGTTTAAGGAAAAGAAATAACACCACAAATTGATACTCAATGAGGGGAAAATATCTAAAATCGAACTAAAATTGCATTACCTTTTCGCTGAAATAAACCCAGATAACACATTCACTGTCAGAACACTGTTTTATTGCTGCAACCTTTAAACAAACGAGATGTGTCTCTTTGGAGAGTAATTCCAAATTACCAATGCCATTTAGGGTGAAATGTTTTCGACAAACACATTTACTCGCTGCAAAATCAATCATTTAGCTGTTTGTTACTGCATTCTATTCTTTATGTATTCATTCTTTTCACACATCAAGATATTAGCAAAGTATAATATAGTATTTTTATATCAAAGATACTTGATTGGAGAACATTAATTAATAGATAAAGTAAGCGTTAATCTAATTTGCCCAATTTCTGGCATTAAACTATTTTAAACAGATTTCATCGAAATATGGAAAAGTTATCTTTAATTTACGTTATTCGCACACCAAACCATATCTGGTATCTTAAATTTATCACGTCGTGGTTGTCTCCCTTTTTCCACAAAAAGTATTACTTAAATCATGTTCGTATACAACCAGAACAATGATTAAAACATGGATAACTACCAAACAAGGATAATTGACGTAAACAAATACGAGCATGAAATTACCAAATAAGGGTAACAACAAAATAACCGAACACTAATCCGATTCATAATAAAGTCAAGTCCAAATAAAATATAGCAAAATAGATGTTTCACAAACGCAGCAACTGGTACTGCAATGGTCCTGATTTGGTACAGACATTTCAAACAAAACGGTCGGTTATATCTAGGTTTTACTTGATGCTTAGCTTCTCCCCATTTCGGTGTGTAAAAAACTAGAGGTAATTAAATATTTTTTGCATGTTATTTGGCCATAATAGGTAAATCAATGGTCATATCAGCACAAGAAACAATTTACAAAAAAAAAAATGGCACGTACAAAGTATTAAAGGTAAATGAACAATTTGGACTTAAAGAAAAAAATAGCATCATTTCTCTGCTCAATAATTAGAACGTTCATACACATACTTTGTTCTGTCGTGGAAATTTTCAATATGTCTTCCCCACATCGTGTCGTGCGTACATCATTGAAATCAACATAGCCTACCTAGAATATGGAGTATAATTTATTGTTTTTTTTTTGTTTTTTGTTTTGTTTTGTTTTTGTTTTTGTTTTTTTTTTGTTTAAGAAATCAAGAAAACCAAGATTGTAGCGGAAATCAAAAGAATGTAATCCAGGGACAAAGTCCATACATGGAATATGAAACAAACAAGAAGAAAAACCCAAAATATCCCAAAATAGTACATACAGAGTAACAAAAGTAAATTAGCAACTCGGACACCACTAAAAACTTGGAGCATATACCAAGTGCGCTGGCAAGTTAAGCTTCCTCTGTCAAAAATACCAGCCAAGTACTCATAAAGAGTCAAGGCCAGGGTAGAGGAAAAGAGAACTGTAACCCGTTGAACAAATCAGTTTTTATGGTGCAGAGAGATGCAACATAACGATCTACAAGTTCATGATGACGACCGTAATTTTCTGTTGTGATGACTGCAGTCTTGTAGCAACATAAACCTGTTCTAGAAGCTTAATTGTAAGAAGTGTAGCGCGATACAAAAAGTATACATAGTTACGGCAAGCCCTGACATAACGTTTTAGTTTTGATTTGAAAACTCCATACGCAGGTGCTGAAGGAATGTTGCCACAGGTGCATGGAGTTGCCATCACGGAATTAAAGGTCATCGCGTTTATCGGATGGCTTGGTCAATAGTTTTCCTTTACTATCGATCTCTAACTGTAGGTAAAGATATGAGACTGACTTCACAGTGTCTGTAGTATTCTTTGTCTCAAGTTCTTTGGGATAGATGCGATATATCGAATCCCTGGAGCTAAGATCATATGTCATCTATATATCGGAAACTGAGATAAAGGATCTAGCTAAACGATGCTCCTTCTACTGGATCAGATCAGCTATAAAGACAGCCATAAAAGAGTGAAGAAATAAGTCAAAAAGTAGAGGATCACAATTTGTTTGCATTGGAATGTTGACTGTTTGTCGAAAAAGACGTTCACCACACTGGACAAATATGTTGTCGATCAAAAATTCAAGTATCTTGAACACATCTTCTTTGGTATATTTGGAAGATGATTTGGAATATTTTTACAAAGTATGAGGAATCTTTACAAAGGACTACATATTTATAAAATTGACTAGATCAGTTTTAACTCAAACTGTCAGAAGAACCTGTTCTAGGACAGTTCTAAAAGTGTCATATAACAGTAATAAAGTCAGCTCTCCTGACAGTTCTAGCAAAGCATGCTTTATTTCTGCCCAGCTTTACGAGACCCAGCTCTGCTACAACGGTAAGAGGATCTAGATCCCTCCCTTGATGCAGTTATCGTAGAATTATACACATAAATTCGCCTTTTTACTGAATAAATTATATTACAAAAAGTTTCGATTTTGTCTTACATTTACATATGTAGTGATGTGGTGAGACAAATGATCGTACACGTACATCATTAATTTTTATTGCAAATAATTTAATTTTTTCTTTGTGAAAGAGTAATCAAGGGAACCAAAGTTATTAAACAACTCGCAATTTAACCAATAATTTTAGTTCTTCAATAACAACTATTCAAACCCAAAAAAAAAATGAAAAATTGACAAGTACTATAATGTTAAACATGCATATACATGTGCAGTGTCAAAAAGCTTTAAGATATGAAATCCACACAGAAACTTTAAGATATGGAATCCACACAGTAACTTTAAGATATGGAATCCACACAGTAACTTTATGATATGGAATCCACACAGAAACTTTTAGATATGAATCCTACAAAGTAACAAAAACATTTCTTGTGTGACTATACCAATACAATCAAAACTGTATAAAAGGCTATGCTATGAGTATATTAAGACCTATGTTGTTATTTTAGCAAGTGTGTTTAATCCAAAAGTCAATTGTTATTGTTTGTTTCTTTGTATCAATACGTTGGCAAAGGCTTGACGTGAAATGCAAAACAATTAGTGCTAAAATAGTCAATATCTTTATTTTTCTTGGTTGAACATCTTAAAATGGAAAATCAACAATAAAATATTCAAAAAAATATGTCAATCAAGGAGGACTTTTTGAATTCTTAGTATCTTCGATGAGTGTGAACACTTATTTTCATTTGAAAACCTAAAAATTAGATGAAAAGTTGTAACAGGAATACATTTAAACATATTTTGTTAATTTTTGCTAGTACTATAACTCTAACATTGTTAGAAAAACTTCAAATACTCGCCTGCGTATGATGTTTCATGTCACAACTCATATGTGAAGCCAGATCTTGTCCTAACTACGCAGGCTTTTTGTATCGAGCTAGACGTCTTATAATTAAAATTCTCGAACGGGTTATGTTGCTACAAGATTAAAGTCATCACTACAGATATTTCATAGTCGTCATCATGAACAACTCGTGGTCGTTACGTTGAATCCATTTGCACCATGAAAACTGATTTAAACATTTCATTGTTCGGCAGGTTTTTTTTTTTTTTTAAAAGCAGAGGACGCATACCCTACGGTGCACCTGGTCCATGCACCCAGTTTTAAGTGGAATCCGAGTTGCTCATTTACTTTTGTTACTTTGTATGTATTACTTTAGTTACTTTATGTTCTTTGTTGTATTTGTCTGTTTTCCGTGTCTGGTCTTTGTCTTCGGGTTACATTCTTTTGATTTTCTATAGAATCGTGGTTCCCTGAAATAATCTAAATCAATTTGAATTTTTATAATCTATCTGAATGACTAGCTCCTTTGGTACTGTGACGTCATTAAAGTCGATTTCTCCACATTTCGTGTTTACAATAACCTCATACAAAAGAAATTTTTCATTACGAATAATTAATTGATATTTTAGGATGGACTGTAATTCATCAAAAGTTAAAGTAGAAGCATGAACCGGGTTTGAACTTTTACAAACAAGCTTGTTTATTTTACCTCAATATAAAACATAGAAACATTTCCTAAAGTAAAATCGAGATCCATATATAAATATCTCGATTCCTAAACAAAATTTTTTTCAAAATAAATCGTTATTCTCTTTCTTATACACTTTTTTTACCAGTCTCCATCTACCCATATACCATAGAATGAGATATATATATATAGTGAAACCAAAGAAATTGGACTCTAGTCGATTAAGACACTGTTTGCCTGGGCTTAAAACATATTAAAATTAATCTGATGGGACTGTAAATGATAATATTCACGATACTTACAAGGTTGGAAACGTTTACTTTTATTGTAACAAAAAAGGAATGAGGCTTATCAAGTAGTAGCGCACACTGGTTCCTTGCTGTTATAATTATAGTTCGATTTTGTCCTTTTCCGTCATAAACATCCATTTCCGAGTTCAATGGACATGCACAAATAGGTATATTTGCAAGCTGGCTTTTGGACGAATAATGATGATTAGTTGTATATTGTACGCATCCACCTGAATGACACCATGACAGAAGAATACATGTTGCAACAATAGAACCAAACAACTAAAACAGAAAGAAAACTAAAGCCATTTACTCGAGCGTATTTATATTGTATAATGTGAAAGTATTTTAATACGGGGTACCAATGGATGAAGGAAGAAACACAAGTTCGTGGATTTTTGAGTTCGTGGTTTTGAGATTTTCCGTATACACATCAATGGAACCAATTCTCGTGGTTTGGCCTACCCATGAAAACCATGAAAACTGGTACCCCACGAACAATAGTACTTTCACAGTATATGTATTGTAATATATTGTCAATCAAATTATTTATATATAATTACACATTTCTCAGACTACTATAACGAGAATGAACACAGTGAATATATCAGAGAAGCAACCGTATGATAATTTCCCATGGGTCTTTATTGAATGACGAGGAAACCCCCTCACATCACAGGGCAGGCTGAAACTGAACACGCCACAAACAACATTAAACACAGGTACAGTGAAATAATCGCTTTCATATACTCCAACAGCATTAATGTAAACTGCAAGTGAAAACGAAACAATATATATAGAAACCAGAAATTCCTGGCTTTAGACAGACACACAAAGAATGTGGCGGGGTTCAAGTATTTTATTTCTTACGCTTTAGTCAATATTATAATCATTATTTAAGTTATTTGTATTTGAAACGTATATAGTGAAACCAGCACAAAATTATACCCCAAAATCCTAAAACTGTCTTAATAAGACACTTTCTATCAGTTCTTGTGTATCAGTTTAAGAGGCTGTAAAAACAGACGACCGCTGTGGGTATAGAACTTAAAAGTTTAAAAAAATCTTTGGTAGTACTTTTTGCAGATCCAGCTGTGTAGTGTTGTTTGTATAGATTCTTGTGGAGTTGAGGAATTCAGTACATAGCCGGTAGATCACAATCATCATCTTTGGTAGAGAAACCAATGAGGATAGCAAAGATTTATGGTTAATTTTCCGATATATCTTCTTGGAGAGTTTGATGGCAGTATAGGTCATATAACAGCTATTATTTTCTACGTCTACCTCTTATAATAAGTTAGAAGCTATACGTTTTGTAGACCAAAACAATATTGTTTTTGGAATTTGTCTGCTCGTCATGAATAGTAGACAATGTTTTTGCTACATCGAAGTCTTTGAAAACTGATGTAGCATTGACGCTCATTGACGTACTCCAAACTTGCATACGTTTCAAAATTAAAGACAACTCAGCCTTTCTGATTTCTCAGGAAATTAATGTCTTCTTGTTCTCATTTTATCCATTTTATTGCGTGGTCAGTGCTTCCTATGTTATTTCTCTTTAATTGTTGCAGTTGATAAAAAAAACAACTTTTTACTTAGACTAATGATGCTTTTTGGACATGAAATGGGTGAAAAAAATTTAAAAACAAAATTTGTCATGTGCCACCCACTGCTTCGTTTTTACCTGAACACCTTCTAAATTGCACTTTGAAACTCAGTGTATGTCTAGCGATGTCAAACCTGCAGTACTCTCACTTTCAGTCCAATCGATTTTTAGATTTATGAAATTTGATTTTCAAATCTTTGTGCTGATTAAACTAGAAGTATTTGATGGTGATTCATGGGTTTATTCGTTCGATTTATCATTTGTCAAGTGGCTGCTGAGCAGTAAATATGGTATACTCGATTTGATTTTTAAAAAATGAGTTGAAGCGAGGCCCTTTCAAATCTGGGATCACCCTTGTTTAGGTTATATACTGGTAGGGCAGCATATTTGATATTGGGAGCAAACCTCTTTGAACTCCCTATATCATTTTTATCTTAATAATATGATATTATAGACTGTATCTTCTTGAAAATTCATTTATTTTCAGCTGTTATGTTTGGTCGTTCAATAAGTGATTCGTTCAAAACATATTTCACCATTCTTCCTATTAAAAATATCAAAAAACACACTACACCTACAGAAGTGAAAGTTTACCACATACAAGAAGTGTCAACTTTCTCCGCACTTGCATCAATGAGCTTAAATAAATTATTTGATGGAATTTCAACACAACACTCTTATGTCATCTAGGGTCAGAATATACGTATTTATGGCTGATAAGGAACCTAGATTCTATATTGGAATCATATTACGGTAGTTTGCACCTTTTCCACCTACTTACGTGTACGATATACATGTGCATGGATCATAAATATACATATACATAAATTGAGATACTATGGTCTAAATCGAAGATACTACACCAAGTTTAACATAAGATAATTTTTTTGGATTTTTAAAATGTACATTTTTTGCCTGTACAGATAATTGTGTGATGAAATTTAGATTGTTGAAATGCACGTGTGGCGTGTTTTTTTTTTTCAAACATGAATAATCTAACTAAAGCAATATATTATTCCCTGTATGATTCAGTCACAGGGGCTTGCTCCCACTGTTGAATATAGCACTATTTACTGCTCAGCAGTCACTTGATAAATGATCAATCTAATGAATAAACACATGTATCACAATTAAATACTTCCAATTTATTCAACACAGTGATTTGAGCATTCCAACACCATATTTCTTCATATAGGTGGGATTAAAATATGGAAAACCCAAGTGTTTAAAAAATGAACTGTACAGTGAACATTTTTTACTCACTTATAACGTGATGAGTGAACTAGAAAGGCTTTCTTCTCGGGAATTTATGATGTTTCTTCAAGTTTTTATTTTAGTAAGTATTGCAAGTGTGTGTGTGTGTTTTGACTTGTATTTCTCACCTTCGTTTTTTAAATATGTTATAACTATTTCAATACCTTAACATATACATGTATCGACATTATTCGAAAAGGTGTACTGCAAAAGCATATAGTGGACAACAGTCAAAGCTTCATTATCACGGCATTTCAATAATTTGCCTGCCATTAAAACAATGATAATTTGTTTTCGTTTAATCATAGTCCAAAGTCTCTTATCGAACTAAGTTCTTGGTTTGTTCATTTATATACCTAACTTTTAATAAACAAAACAGAAACAGTGTCTACGCGTTCATGTACAAAAGGTTTTTTGGCGCATATCCTTTGCACAGTAACGTTTTGACTCGTAATCTTTTATAAGGCATTTTAATACAGTGGTTCCAATGAAAACTATGTTTTATGGATAATTGCAGTAGCATACATTTTAGTCAACATCTGACTATTTTCCCGCAAAAATGTGTACACAAATTTACACTACATACCATTAAGTATCTGTCTATGTTAGAATCTGGCAGGAGGTGAAACATGGTACACTTCTATATAATAACTCAACTTTATGATTGTGTAATTATACTATTTGTACCTTGAGAAACAAAATATTTCGCATATCAATTTTTATTAAATGAGTCATAAGTTAGTTGAAATACACTAAAAAGGAAAATTTGTGGATAACTCTGTCCAAACAAAAACAACATATTTTCGTATGTAGATATTTCCGAATAAGTGATGACAAAAACAAATAGTGTTCTTTTCAAATACAGACGATTCTTTTAATGATATTAAATGCAGATCGATGAGTTGATGACATGCATGTCTCTGATCTTTCCATTTTACCTGATTCTTATAGAGATTTGTACTTATAATCAATAGTGCAAATAATTTAGAGAATGATAGTGCAGTGATATTTAAATGGTCTTATATTATATATTAAGACGAGTATTAAAGAACTACAAATCAAGCAGTAGTGAATCAACATTAGATTTATGTAAAGACCTATACATTAACTATACATTAAATGCTGAACAAGTGTTGCCGCCGAGACGAAGCGGTTTCATTTCGAAACCGGTTACCATGTCAGAGATTCAATGTTTAATCAGAATTATCTAAAATCTTTAAGATAGTTATTCGGGTCATATAGGTCACTGTGCATTCCAAGAACGGTGCGAACGGCAATGAGGTTCTGTTTGGCCTGGTCGCTTTTGGATGCTTTCACGGCTATGTTACAGGATGGTTTTTCCATGCCTACACTGCAATAATCATCTTGCGAAGTCTCGATCTGGTTATACCTTACCATTCAACTTTGAATCAGATTTTCCAGGGGTTTGATAATGTTGCGGTCCACAAGTTGTTTTCGGTGTAATGATGGAACGCACATGGTTCCCATTAGATGATATTTTTAAACTGGTTTTGGTATATAATAGGCCGTATTCGTAAACTGATCATAAATGCAGCCAGAAGAATATGTACGCCGTAATAGACACGGATCCAATCACAAAGGTAGAATCCATCCATTCTAGCATTTATTTCTATCTGCTTGGGCCCATATGTAGTCATCGACTAAAACTACCTGCTACTACCACCAATACAGTCTTATCCTTCATGGCGAACATCTGAGAGCGCTTTATCATGTTCTGTATCATAGGGCGCGTAATCTCACTTTATCGATATGGGTTCTATGGCATATGATGGTACTGTCGTGACTGTTGACCTAAATTCCAAATGCTTCAATGCTTCCTTTGATTTCACTTAGAATGTAGTTAATTCCTAAAAATAGAAAAAAATGCACGCTTTAATTGAAATCGTACCAGCTTTTGCGGTGTACTAATTTTCGCTTTTTTCGCGGTGTAATGGTTTTTGCTATTTCTGCAGTGTGCGACAAACAATAATCATATGACATGAGCGTGGTATAAAACTCATTATTATGTTCCAGTTATCATATAATTATTTCATAATTATAGTATGATAATCATGTTATGCTTTTCAGAAACATGGTTACTATATGTTTCAGAGCCAAAATTAACAAATAAGAACAGTGGCGGATCCAGATAATCGCCTAAGGGGACCAGGGGACACACAAAATCTTTGTTAAATACGTTTTTATGCGTAAACACACACACACACACACACACAAACACACACACGTTATTTTCTTCAATTTTTCAAATTTGTAAGATAAACATACACAATGTACGGTTACCATATGATTATTACATGACATGAATCGAGCATCATGTATGTCTGATTATCATACGTTGTATGTGATTTAGACATGTGGTGCAAGTTAAATCGTCCACTAATTTGAAAGCAATTGCTATGTTAGAATAAGAACGTGTATGATACCTGATGTAGGAATATCTGGCTGCATCCAATCATGAACTATACAGATTTATCTAGTTATTATGTGCAAATTTGTAGCAATTAACATTTTTTTTTTCAAAAGAAGGGTTGTGTTTTGACTTCTCTACTGTTGTTCTATGTATTCAGGATACCCTTTCTCTGAAAACATTTATCTATAATTCTAAATCATATAATACAGTCATCTAAAATGCATTGTGTAGAAAGACGAATAGGAAACGATAAGTGTAGATCGTTCCGTTTGCTTGGCAGATTTGTGCACGAATTGGTATATGCGTCCCGTCTATTGCTCCTAGCACACCAGGAAATCCTCTCTCTCCTTAATTTTTTGCACAATCCTCTGAATATCCTGGTTATGGCTAAGCCATTGTATATATTTTGGTATTTTGGTAGTAGTTTTTTGCATATGACATCAGTTAAACGTTGTACTGTACAAAATACTGAGTACTCACAAACTCCAAAATTATCGGCAATGGCTTGAAGTGTCATCTGGCTCGAGACATATTTGATAAAAATAAGGACTTGCTTTTCTAAGCCAATGGATCTGTACTCCCAGATTCCACTCAACAAGGGCATTAAATGTTTCTTGCTTCATTCTAAAACGCTGTCTAAAATCATCATTATTGTAAGTAGGAACCACGCATTCCTCATAATTGAGTACCCTAGGACTGTGAACTCTGCTTTTGACCAATCGTATGCATGATTGTGCCAAGTTCCCTACATTTAAAGCTGTTACATACGATATAAGATCATCATCATTGTCTTCATTTAAACACACGAGAAGAGCTGATACCATTTTGGACGCCATTTTTTGTATCAAAACCATTCATTGGTTAGAAAATGGCTAAACCTAACCTAAAACGAAACTAGTTTATAAACAAATATAAACCGGTTTTAAACCAAAACTTAAACCGGGAACTGGGTTTTGCTGTAACAAATTCGCCTATGGTATGCCATATAGGTCTAGGGGTGTGATATCGGGTATACCATATATATATAGGTCTAGGGGGAGTGATATGCAGTATATGATGTGCATATGCATGACTAAGGGTCCGATACAGTCCAGCGGTGTGATATAGGGTATGCGATATAAATCTAGGGGTGCATATAGGATATGCGATATAGGTCTAGGGGTGGGATATACATTTGTACAGTATGCAATATAGGTCTAGGGGATCGCGAAATAGGTCTAGGCTTGTGATTTAGGGTATACGATATAAATCTAGGGGTGCATATAGGATATGCGATATAGGTCTAGGGGTGTGATATACAGTATGCGATATAGGTCTAGGCCTAGGGGTGTGATATAGGGTATTTAAATCACAGGTCAGCCACAATGATAATGATTGAAAATTAGAGAATGGGGCAATTGGTCTTTAATTTTGAAACGAATGAAAGTTTTAAGTAGGTCAATGAATGCCAAGGCTACATCAGTTTTCAAAGACCCCGATGTAGCAAAAACATTGTCTACTATACATGACAAATATGTTGTTTTGTCTGCAAAACGTTTTATATCCAATGTTTATTATCAGAGGTAGACGTAGAAAATAATAGCAGTGATAGGACCTACACTGCTACCACTCTCTCCAAAGAGGAGATTGTGGAAAACCATAAATCTGTGCTATCCTCTTTTGGTCTCCCTACCAAGGACAATGATTGTGATTTACTGTCTATGTGCTGGATTCCTAAACTTCACAGGAATCCATAAAAACAACGTTTCATAGCTGGATCTGCAAAATGTACCACCAAACCTCTTTCAAAAGTTTTAACTTCTATACTCACAACTGTCAAAGAGGGTCTACAGTCCTACCACAACACTTGTTACTCCCGTAGTGGTATTAATTCAATGTGGATCCTGAAAAATTCGAAAGATCTTTTGGAGACAATCAGTTCAAGACTATTATCTGAATATAATAGCATTAAAACCTATGATTTTTCAACACTGTATACTTCTATTCCCCATACTCAGTTAAAATCCCGACTTCAAAACATTATACATCGTTGTTTTTCCAAAAAAAAGATGGTACACCTAGATACAAATATATAGTTCTTGGTAGAGATTCCTCATACTTTGTAAGAAATAATTCCAAATCATCTTTCAAATATACAGAGGAAGATGTTTACAAAATGCTGGAATTTTTAATCGACAACATATTTGTCCAGTGTGGTTGACGCGTTTTTCAACAGACGGTCGGCATTCCAATGGGAACAAATTGTGCTTCCTTACTTGCTGACCTATTCCTTCACTCTTATGAGGCTGACTTTATAGCTGATCTGATCAGATAGAAAGAATATCGTTTGGCTAGATCCTTCAATCTCAGTTTCCGCTATATAGATGACGTATTATCTTTAAACAATCCTAATTTCGGGGATTTGATACATCGCATCTACCCAAAAGAACTTGAGATAAAGGATACTACAGACACTGTGAAGTCAGCATCATATCTTGACCTACACTTAAAAATCGATGGTAAAGGAAAACTATTGCCCAAACTTTACGACAAACATGATGACTTTTCATTCAGAATTGTCAACTTTCCTTTCATCTGTGGCAACATCCCTTCAGCACCTGCGTATGGAGTGTTAATATCACAACTCATACGTTATGCCATAGCTGGCCGAAACTACATAGACTTTTTGTATCGCGCTAGAACTCTAACAAATAGGTTCTGGAACAGGGTTATGTTGCTACATGATTGAAGTCATCACTACAGAAGTTTTATGGTCGTCATCATGAACTCGTGGATCATTATGGTGTATCCATCAGCACCATGAAAACTGATGTATTCAACGGGTCATGGTTTTCCTTTCCTCGTTTGTCTACCCCGGACTTGACTTTTTATGAGCAACTCGGCGGGAACCCCGTGTAGGTCCGGGTGTTAAAAGAATAGGCCTGCAGCAGCGCTAAGCTTGTCGTATAAGGCGACTAAATAGTGCTCAGTAACCTAGCCGGGGGCTAGGCGCTCTGCCCACAGAGCAACTGGGATGTGTGCCCGAGGTGGTGGAATGGGGTACCCCTGGCGTGTTACATGCTGGGGTTGTCAGGCTATAATACAGAAAACCTGACCGCAAACCATAGTGGTGTACCGTGTTGGGAAAGATGCCACATTCCTCGCACGTTAAAGAACCATGCTGTGATATTCGATAGGAGAAGGAACCTATTCGCTCCGCCACAGGAGGCTAAATTGCCAGACCTTACCCATCCCCCCTTTTTCCAGAGGCAATCAAAATTTGTCGACCCTATTATCCTTGTGTCCCATCCTTTTTCTTTCATTTCATGTTCATTTTATCATCCTTTTCATGTTTATCGTCTGAATATAGCTGAAATATTGCTGCTCGGACGTTAAACCCCAACAAACAAACAAACAAACAAGCAACTCGGCGGGTGTTTCTAGAAAAGCAGAGGACGCTTACCCTACTGGTGCACCTGGTCCATGCTCCCAGTTTTTCGTGGAGTCCGAGTTGCTCATTTACTTTTGTTACTTTGTATGTATGATTTTAGTTACTTTATGTCCTTTGTTGTGTATGTCTGTTTTCCATGTCTGGTCTTTGTCCCTGGATTACATTCTTTTGATTACCGCTATGACCTTGGTTCCCTTGATTACTCTTTCTAATACAATCAAAATGTAACAAATCATTTTTAACATATTTAGGAAAATTTGCAACAGGAATGTCATAAGCGGGGACTCTTAATGCTCTTAAAGTTTGTTTGGCTACATATAAATACCTAATTTTTACTAGATATCCCCCTTTTTGATAGATCAAGATCAACTACTGAATGTGATAAATATGTCACATGGCCTCATTACATCCCAATCTAATTCAGATTAGATTTAAATTGCTCACCCTTTTTCTTTGTCGCATGACTTCGTGTGACATAGAGAAAAAAGGGGAGCAATTAAGATCTAATTTTAATTATATTGCCTTTCATTCTTACCTTTGAAACAGACATTGTTTATGTTTCTGCTTTGAAATCATATTAATTTAACAATTCCATGATTGGGATGTTTACTTTCTAGTTTAAATACTTCATATTGTTTGCTACATGTATGTTAATTTACGTACATGTACACACTATACACACTGCTTGCATTTTAAATCAAATCAAACACACAGGATGTATATATATATATGTATATATAGGATTTACATGCATTTTACAGTACAATTAATGTGTATAATTATCAAAATTGTTCACAAAATACCTGTATTTTAGAAACACTATACATAGAACACTTTCAAACCTTAAGGATCCATCTGACACAGGCGGATCCACACACTTTGAAAATAAGGGTGGCAGCATGGGTTCCTCAGAAAAAGGGGGTTGCTAGAACATTGTCATTTTTGTCAATTTACACATGAAAATTACATTTTTTCCATAAAAAGGAGGGTTGCCAACTCCCACGCCCCCAGCACCCTCACTGTAATCATAAACATTAAAACGATACTTACGTTTTTTTGTACATCACAACCACCATATATAAGGTAGTATAATCCGCAAAAAGCTTAATGACAGAATTAATTTCTGTAATAATATCATTAATGAAAATAAGAAATAACAAGGGTCCAAGTATAGATTCCTGAGGAACTCCATCTTCTACTGGTTGCCACCCTTTGGACCCTCCTTGAAAGATTTTTTTAACCAATCCAGTAGTATACCCGAAATTTCCAGATGCATAAGTTTAAAGAGGAGACCCTTGTGCCAATCCCTATCGAAGGCCTTACTGATATCACAGAATACTACCCTAATTTCTTAGTCATTAGCAAGGTCAGATCGAGTGAAATAAATTGGAAATTCTCGCTTGAGCTTTCCTCCCTGCGAATGTTTGGGTCAATTTGACAAAATCGTCCAGCACGGTGCGTCATAATTTAAATAGTTAATATCATATTATCATTGAAATATTGCAATTCAGCACCAAATAAACGGCTTTGATATCGTTATACGCCAATGTCGTACGTGAAGTAAACAACACTTATTTGACATGAATATGATCGGCGGCGGGAGAATAACCCGCGGAGTGTTATTTTGGTAGTTTTATGTTGAAATGTCTACCATGTGTACGTAATTTGATTGCCGACAATCTTTAAGTCTAGTTCAGTCTATAAATAGACTTCCTTGACTAAAACCATGGTACATGGAAACCACTAAAAGAATACAAGTATCACACACATATTAGTAAGAATGTCTTGTGTCAAATGTTGATCGACTTTTCTCTCTAAGAGTTGTTATAATACACTGTATACCTATTAACCAGTCATATGAGAAAGACCTCATTTAAATGTATTTAAAGCGTTGCAAAATCAGGTGGAGGGTCATAAAAAGGGGGGGTCCAACCCAGATTTTGTTTCACTCTTCGGTACGTTGACTTACTTCAGCGTGTTTAAATACTCTCAGACCCACATAGGGTACATTTGTATCAGAGTGAGCCAGGAAATTATCAGATCTGCTTGGCTGTTACATGTAGTAGGACATATTTGTCGGAGTTCTTCGATCAGGCTTCATGAAAGCTGGCTAATCAAGATCTCCGTAAGGGGCGCTCGTTACAGACCAAAAATGCATACATGTCAAGTCTAAAAAAAAACATATGGTATTAACCTCTTGTTTTATTTTATAAGACGATTGTTACCAAGTGTCCATCATTTTGCTTTAAATAGATTAAATTCTCAATTATAAAGGGGATAAACACACTCAAATAAACATTAACAGTACCTACATGTGTATACATATAATTACATAATTATGTAACATATGTGACATGGTTTTAATAGTCAAAGTTTGAAGTTTTTTTATTTTAATGAGGAAAAAAAATAAATGCATTCCCCACATCATTATTAACATAGACCCCGCTTATTGAGTATTACATTTTGAATCCTATACAATATTTCAAATTTATATGTACTGCGTGAAAACTGAACGAAATTGTCTGTAAACATGTACGTGTATTTACGGACACGTAGATGTAATCGGATTGTGCGTTGTTTATATCATCCATAAAACCATAACAAGGACCATTCACGATTTTTTGTGTTCATATACCAAGTATTTTATTAATATTTTTTTAAATATTGTTTTGTATACCCCACCACGCGATGTAGCGAGGTGTTATGCGAAACAGATTTATAACTGCTTTGAAACTATGCATAGTATTTAAGTATCATGCAATACAGGGTAAGTTCAATATTTCAAGAATTTGTAGTGGAATAAGCAGGAATACAGCAGCAGGAACGGTTGGTATCGGGCCAATCATTTTTGTTCGAACCGCACGCCGTGTGTATGCTCTTTTCGCTATACCAATCGAGGTTTGAGTGCTAAGCCACGCCTTTAGAAAATCTTAAATAGTCTATATAATAACAATAAACGAAATTCAGATGATGATATTTCTATAGAAACCCTGTATGATCACTTCAAAAATCTTAATGAGAGTAATGATGCATATACTGATCTGATCAAGGCTCAGAATCGGTCGAGGATAATGCGGAAAGTATTTCCTTCGAGGGAGATCTATAGCTGAATTCCCCTATTACCGAAGATGAAAAAAAAATGCAGTACCGAAACTAAAAAATGGAAAAGCGTTTGGATGCGACGAAATTTTGAATGAATATATTTAAAGTACTATTGAATGCCTCGTGCCAATTTATCTAAAAATATTCAATTTAATATTAGATACTGGTATTGTTCCCGAAAGTTGGTTAATGGGAATAATAATAACTATATAAGAAAAAGGGTTCCAAATCTGATCCTGATATGTATAGAGGTATAATGCTAAATTCGTGCTTCAGTAGTTTTTTTCCTGCTATACTAGGTATAATGGGTTGAATGAGTACGCAGATCATGTCAATTTGATTACAAAATCACAAGCTGGATTTAGGAAAGGGCATTGTCAATAATATTTTTGTTCTGTGTGCACTTATCACAATTTATTTTTCATTTGGTAAGAAACTTGTTTGTACTTTCATTGATTTTAAAAGTGCTTTCGACACCGTTTGGCGATCTGGTTTATGGCAAAAGTTACGTAAGTCAAATATCAAAGGAAAAATATTTAATGTTATCCTTAGTATGTATCAAAACACCAAATTGTTCATTAAAAGGGGTGAAGAGATTCGAACTGTTTTACGTCAGACATTGGTGTAAAACAAGGAGAAAATTTGTCTCCTTTTTTATTTTTCCTATTTCTGAATGATTTGGAAGATTTTTTCCCAGAAAACAGTGTCGGAAGTCTTAAGACCTTTTCTGATGTGTGTCAAATAATATTTGTAAAATTGTTTATAATTCTCTATGCTGATGATACGGCATTATTATCAGAGAGCGTAAATGATATGCAATTAAGTTTGACATGTTTGAAAGATATGAGCGTTGGAGATTAAGTGTGAACACGAGTAAAACAAAAGTTGTGGTTTTCAGTAAAAAGAAAACAATATAAAATCATAAATTCAAACTTAATGGAACGGATATTGATATTGTAGAGACTTATTCATAGTTAGGTGTGTTATTTAGTTACGATGGAAGTTTTCACAAGGCAAAGAAAAGGTTGTGTGATCAAAGCCAAAAAGCCCTTTATGCTTTGTATGCAAAAATTAAAAGTTTAAGCATACCAATTGATTTACAGTTTAAAATTTTTCACTCATTAATAAGTCCAATACTGTAATATGCATGTGAAATTTGGGGTTTCGACAAAACAGATGAAATGGAAAGAATTCATTTGCAATTTTGCAAGAAAATTTTGAGAGTTCGACGCCGACCAAGAGAAACAAAGTAAAGTTGACGAAACGCCACATTAAGATACTATTAGTTGGTTAGTTAGTTAGTTAGTTAGTTATTAGTTAGTTCTCCCTACAAGTAGAACAACTGGAATATTTTCACAACTTGTATATACAATTTCAGATAGAAAAAAATACTAGCTCCTTACAAGGAGTGAAATATAATCCCTGACTAGTAAAACTGTCTTCGGACATAAAATGGGATTTATATTATGAAAAATACATAGCCCTCAATTACTGGTTCTCCAATATTTAGAAGAACAATATTTCAATTCTTTGACTTGCATTTAAAATAAAATCGAGCATGCAAATGATTCACCCAAATAAATACGTAAAACGGGAGCGGACCCAGGTTCCAGTTGGGGCGTATATACATAGCATCATTTAGGCTAGGCGGAGCGCAACAGTAAATTTGAGGGCGTTGGAGGCAGGGCGTTGAAATTGTGAAAAAATCGAGACTTCATGCAAAGAAAAATTTCCGATCTTAGAGCGTTATACGGATCTGCCCTCCTATAAATACGGACCCGTAAAACAAAATGTAGTGAGATGTGATATTTCGATACTACTACATATAGATATATTTGAAATTCTTCATGTCGCTTTTTTAGACATCTTGACGTTTTTTGTCACTTCTTTATGCTTCTTGGCACAACTTGTTGAAAATTAGTGAGACCAGTATAACTTAGTGTTCCTACTTTGGACTTTTTGGCCATAGCCTGAAAGGGCAACTCTTATTGCATGCTGAAAATGAAAAATAGATCTGAATTTAAATAATTATTGAAAACCATATAATAACTCTTTATCGTGAAGAAGATACGATAATACCGAATGTTGTATGTTGTATGATGTGAATTCCTGTCAGACTGAAACCAGGATCTCAGTGCTTCCAAGCTATGACTTTATTTTGCATTAAATACCGTTATAAAGACCTTGTCCTCTATTAATCTATAAAATACTCAAATGTATTAAACATAATCTTTTTTAGAAATATTTAGAGATATTTTCTTGGGTTTTTTTTACATATTTCATTTCTTTTTTTTTATACATTTGACAATAAGACCTTATACATGTCAATTAATGAAAGTCACATTGGACTGGCCAAAGTAAATTAAGACAAATATTATTCTTCAAAAGCTATTCAACACTTTAGGAGTAGCTAACCTAAAGAAAATGTCACTAGACAAATATGGTGATTGCTTTGTGTCCTTTTCGTTTAAGCAGGTACACGAGATGTTCCTTGATACTTTGTGCTAAGACTACTACTCTCAACCATTTCTATATAAATGAGTTGTATGGTAAATAAGAAGAAGATAAGAATGAAACCTGGAAAATGGAAACATGGTATAAGTCATCATGCAAAAGCAACACTTTGAAAGTACTCTAATTCTTGGATACCATATTTCGTGGATCAGAGAAGAAACACAAAATCGCGGATTCTTGAATTCGTGTTTTAAAGTTTTCAGTATACGAATCAATGGGAATCTACTATTCGTTGGGAACCAAATTTCGTGGTTTGACCTACCCAGGAAAACCACGAAAATTGGTACCCCACGAACAATAGTACTTTCACAGAGGTCTGATTATCTAAACATTATCTTCAGTAGAAGCTGAAAAATCTTTTACAGAAAAGTGATATGGACAGATGAACGGATAATATGATTGTTATATACCAGAAATCATTACATTTCTAAACTTTTGTATGTCTTGAGTCCGTACATTGGCCTGAATAGTAAGGTAAAATAGTAATGCAATTTGTAAAGGAATTAATTAAAAAAAAAGTTTCAATGTTCCAGGACAATAATTTGAATACCAAAATGCATCCACATCAATATAACCGCAAAACAAAAGAAATCAAGTTGTAAGCTGCAAGCTGTGAAAATTTTCAGGATCAATACCACTGCTATCAAATGTGCAGGATACAACAAAAACTTAAAATGACTATATGCATTACAACCAAGTATGCTTTTGATCAAATATTCAATTATTTTTTTTTAAAACCAGCCATTTTATTTGCACAAACAAAACGAAATGAAAAATATTCAAGATTATGTTAAAGTGAAAGCAACAAGTATGCCCCATCTATATAAAGCCACGTTGGAAATAATCTGCCCATTAGGAGCCAAGATAATTTAAAAGAAATTTAGATGGACCACATGACAGTCGGATGGACGGGGAGATTCCAATAAACATGTACCACTAATTGAATTGGGGTATACATATTAATAATTGTTTTCAGACAGCAGACGGCAAATATGCCAAGGATGTCAAAGAATGTCTGTAACTTGATATAACACATGACTAGATATCTTGGGAATTCTCATTGGCATATGACCAAAACATGGGAAATTCTGTCTTAGTAACTATAAATAGCTTTTTTTAGTCTCTTTGTAAACAATTCACAATGCAGAATAAGCATTCATATGCATAAGTATTTCCCTATTTGCCATAGCATTAACTTCAAGCTCATTTAAAACTGGATTTCCCCATTATCATCTTATTTCATATTTATCTTTTTTTTCAAACAGGAAAAGTTCACCTATCACTTGAAACAGAAGGAAGGTGACTTTTAACGATAATCCTTGTTTCTGTATTCACGGGCTTCATGTTTTCATGTTTGATCTTCAATTATTTACGTATACTTAAAAATCAGGAATTCCTACCTGGAGGTAAGTTGCAATTCCTACCTGGAAGACACCTGAACTTTAACTCGTAATTGAAAATTACTTATTCAAGAGTACAGTATTTTGTACTGTTTTAAAAACTTTTACCATAAATTGAACATTCTCATATGAGGGATTTTGAACTTTTTCTGCTGCATTTTGTCACGTTTTATTTTATTTCTTAATAGTTATTTCATCTCTAGATTATCTGATGTTTTACAGGGTCAGCTTTTTTTGCTAGGTAGCCTATAGGACTAATTGAAAGATAAATTAGATAATCCTCAAAATTGGTTTGTTGTCCTTTCCTTAGGACTAATAAAATTTTAAGAATTATTTGAGGTAGCCTATGCTGGACTATCAATGAAAATAAAATTTAATCCATTTTCAAATTAGGTAGGCACAGGACTACAAACTATGAATAATGTTTAATATAAGAAAAAAGAAAATCTCTAATGTTTTGAAAACTGGCAGTATATAACATAATACAAATACTACAAGGTAAAAACATCAAATGTGAGGTTTTCGTAGATGTACTTTAAAATAGAAACAAATGTAAAAAGGATTAGATCATACCAGATTTATTTTTACCCACCAATAACCGTCGATTACGTTTACGATATACCCAGTGTTATTTACGACTGTTTTCTGAAATTGATATTTAACCAGGTAAAGTTGTTATTAATAATATAATTGTGTGCAGTAACTCCATACACAACCAGGTAATTCAGTGTGCTGAGCTGCTAAACCTGGTAAGTCAAAATATAAGGGAGACTTTGTAGCAAATTCACATTTTATACTCAAGTTGAATATAGAATATATACAAATGAATGTGATATATTTTTAGACAAACATGGATGTCATGGAAGGAAACAGAATTAAATTTTGTTTCCTGTTGTTGGTGTGCTTGAAATGTGGATGTTTTGCTGTTAAAAATGTTAAAACATGTGAGTATGATTCCTTACTTATCTAAAGTACAAAGAAATATTGAAATCAATCTATGATATAAAATTGGTGCTGAAAAAACTTCATACGACATGAAGTATGCTTCACCCCGTAATATAATAGTATTAATGCGTAAGGTTTTCCGTATTTGGCTTGACATATTGGACTGAGGCGTAGCCGATGTCCAATATTGCTATACGAGGGCCAATAACTCAGCAAATATGGAAAATCGTACGAAATTATATCTTTATTGGTTAACTATTAACCGATGCCAATGTGGATTTTAACCAGGCCAATATGACATATTGGACGGGTAAAAGCCGTATTGGATGGCTAATTCCCGTATTAAACGGCTGAATCCATTATTTGCGCTATTTTGTATTGTATTGGCAGTTTTGATCATATATAAGCTAACATTCGAACGTTAGTCAATAATCGTTGTTCCAATTTATTTTTTCTGTAATTTTTTTTTATATTTTCTTTCCTTTTGTTTTGCCTTTGCTGTTACGTTTTTTAACACACTGTTTCTTCTGTTGCTTAGTCAGCTTGGTCTAGTTGAGTTATTGATAACTTATTATCTTGAGGAGGTGTATTACTGTACGTCCAAAAAAAAAAGAAACTTCCGCAAAAGTAAAAATCAATAAAACTGGGAGTATCGATTATTGGGATGCATATTTTGCTATATTAAGTATGGTATCTTGAAAAAGATTCTGACTGGTGGTAGTGTAAAACATTTTGCGGGAAAATTTTCCTTACTTTCCTGTAGTAGAACGTAACCAAATTATAAGTGTTAATATCTACAATGGGCAACTTATTATTGTACGTCCAAAAAAGAAACATCCGCAAAAGTAAAAATCAATAAAACTGTGGAGTATCGATTTTTTGGATGCATATTTTGCTATATTAAGTATGGTTTTGTCTATATACCAGGCAGAGGTGAAAGTTTTAAAATACATTTGTTAATCAAAACAACTTAGATCTGCTATATACAGTGTGTATCTTGAAAAAAGATTTTGACTGGTGGTAGTGTAAAAAATTTTGCGGGAAAACTTTTCTTACTTTTCTGTAGTAGAACGTAACCAAATTATATCTACAATGGGCAACTTTCATTTGTACTTTTATTTTGAATCGGTTTCTATGAGGCCTACTGAAGGATTTCCAATCAAAACATATTTGAGATTAAGATAAGGCTGAATCACTAATCATGAGATATTGCCTTGTTTTAAGGCAGAGTTGTACTTAAATACATAGCAAACCTTAGCTAGAAATATATTGGTAAACGTTTATGTCTTTCAGACATATTTCCGACAGACACTTGCGCTCCAGACCCCTATCTGATAGACGAAGAAACACGAGTGTACCTCTCATTCAACGGATACTTTGGAAGCCCTGACTGCAGGCGAGTTTCATTCCAGACTCCCGACAACCCATTTTATATTTATAGAATATGTACGAAGCTGCTGTACTTTGAGAGCTCTCACTGCCAAAGTAAACTTCAATTCAAATCGGTGAATGAACAGGACTACTATTCGTATGGAGAAATAGTGGAGGTAAGTAGGAAGTTTCCAGCTTCATTCATTTTTATCCTTTGTAGAAATGTTAAAGTTTGAAATTTGAAAGATTAGTGAACACAGTTTTGTCATTAGGCAAGAGGGAATTCATTAATGAAAAAAAAACCTTAACCAAATCATTATATCAACAGTTACTGAATAGTGAGGTATTCTAAATATCTTAATGATTATGTCATTCGCAAAAGTTACTTAAATTTATAACAGATTGCTGTACATTTTTATTGGTCAACATAGGTCAAGTCACTTCAGATATTTTACTTTTTTATACAGTGGTGTCCTTTATTGGTTTTGTACAATGGATGTTTAATGATATTTTTGTTAATATGTTGCCATTAATGTTTATTTCTAAAAAAAATGTCTGTTTTTTTATGCTGGAGAATAACTAGGTACTTTAATACTGCTGAAAATTTTCTGTTTATTTTTACTGCTGGTAAAGAATGTCTGGTCACTCCTATTTTTTTCTTTTCAACTGACAATTGTTTGATTAGATATTCATTATTTATAGGTTTAAATGTTGCTTTAAATTTCAATTTTTGTTTTCGAACGATGACCGGCCACTTATAAATGGAATTCTTGATACTTACATCTCTGGGAGTTACCTGATATTGTGTAACGTTCAATTGTGAATACGTAATATGAGGTAACAACTGATACTTAGTGATCTTCAACTGTATGATACTTGGTTCAGACTTTTGAAATACTTAGCTTGTTGATCTTCAAAAGTGTCAAAAACGAGATCGAAGACTACTTTATTCCTTGCTTCTTTCAAATATTTGTACATGGTCGTTGGCTACTGAAGTAATTGGTGATGATCAACTGGTGATGCATAGCCAACTCGGCTAGTGTTTTCCAGGACACCCATACGGAGAACATGAAATGATTTTGTGTGGAATTCCTGGTTAGTTGTCTGTTCGTCTAATCATTTTGAGTGGGAAAAAGTTTTCTCTATATATGTCACCTCTTTGGCGTTCCCACCGTTTTTTCTTTTGTCAATGCTCTACTGTTCTGTTTTAGCTGATTTCAGAAGGATGTAAAATACCAGAGATGTATCCAAATCATGATTTGGACCGTTGCGAAAATAGTTGGATCTCGACCGTGGACCTTAAACTCAGTAAAAACAAGAAGGAAGATGACAAATACAATCTGCACAACAACTATAATCATAAAAGACCAACAAATAATGTCCCAGACAAAGTCAATGATACCTTTAAATTTCAGATTGATGTCATGGCTGAATATAACTGTAAGTTTGCTTGTTGCAATAAAAATGACATATGGGTAATGTTTGATACACATTTAAAGTTAAAAATAATACAAAACTGAAATAAATAATGTGACACTCTGACAGGAAGATACAAATCAAAATGTTTCATAATTTTTAGAAAAAAAAGAAATTTACCGCTGAGAAGAAACCCCTAAGAAAGATCTTTGCATGAACGAAACATCACATTTTACCATGTAAACGATCTTTATTTCGCACATCTTTGAATGAAATCGATCGAATAATTATATCAAACGCTTGGAAGGAATTTTGAAGACATCATATCGACAAACCAGCTTTTTTATATATATTTAACAGACGAACTGATTGGTGGATTATCTGGGGGATTAGTCGGATTAGTCGTCTTAATTGTTAGCGGAATTTTCCTTTGCAAGTGTCTTCGTCGGCGTAAACTGTTAAATGGAAAGTATTGCAGCGGTCCACTATTTACACCAGGACGCTTAGGTAAAGTGAATTTAGTGTGATAAACCAACAAAGAACCAAAGCAAAATAAAATGTAAATAAAATAAAACATAACAATGAAAAAACTGCGTTTCAATGAATAATCTCTCAGTATCAGCATAAAAATGTTTTGTTATTACATATCACTTTATAAATCATCTTCCAAATATACCGAAATTCTGGATATTTTATGGACAACATATTTGTCCAGTGTGGTGGAAGCGTTTTTCAACATAGGGTCGGCATTTCAATGGGAACAAATTGTGCTCTTTTACTGGCTTATCTATTCCTTCAGTCTTATGAGGCTGACTTTTTAGCTGATCTGATCCACAAGAAGGAACAACGTTTAGACAGATCCTTTAATCCCAGTTTCTGCTGTATAGATGACGTATTATCGTTAAACAATCCTAGTTTCGGGAATTTTATACATTGCATCTATCTTAAAGAACTTGAGATAAAGAATGCTACAGACACTGTGAAGTCAGCCTCATATTTTGGCCTACACTCAGAATCGATGGGAAACTGTTGACCAAACTATACGACAATGGCGTTTCATTCCGTATTGTCAACTTTCTTTTCATATATGACAACATCCCTTCTGGAACAGGGTTATGTTGCTACAAGTTTGAAGTCATCACTAGTGAAGTTTTATGGTCGTCATCATGAACTCGTGGATCGTTACGATGTACCAATCTACAGCATGATAACCGACTTTTTCAACGTATCATAGTTTTCATATGTGGCAACAACCCTTCAGCACCTGCGTATGGAGTGTTCATATAACAACTCAACGCTATGCCAGAGCTTGCCGAAACTACGCTAAACTTCTTACAACTAGGCTTCTTGAACAGATTATGTTGCTACAAGATTCACTACAGAAGCCGTCATTATGAACTTATGGATCGTTACGGTGTATCCATCTGCACCATGAAAACTGATTTGTTAAACGTGTCATAGTTTTTCTTTCCTCTTTTGACTACCCCGGACTAAACTATTTATGAGCAACTCGGCGAGTGCTTCTAGAAAAGCAGAGGATGGTTACCCTACCGGTACACCTGTTCAATGCTCCCAATTTTTAGTCGAGTCCGAGTTGCTCATTTGCTTTTGTTATTTGTATGTATTATTTATGTTACTTTATGTTCTTTGTTGTGTATGTCTTTTTTCCATGTCTGGTCTTTGTCCCTGGATAAAATTCTTTTTGATTACCGCTATAACCTTGGTTCCCTTGATGATCTTCCATACTCTTTCAAATTTTCGCGATATACTAAAGAGTCAGCGGACTTGATGATTTTTTATGAGCAACTCGGCGGAGTTGCTCATTTACTTTTGTTGCTCTGTACATATTATTTTTGGTTATTTTATGTCCTTTGTTGTGTGTCTCTGGTTTCCTTGTCTGGTCTTTGTCCCTGGATGACATTCTTTTGATTTCTGCAAGAATCTTGGTTCCCTTGATTAAGTGATTTACAAAAAAGACAATATACAGATTTTGTATAACTAAAGAATTGTATATGTTTAAGATGGTATTAAAGATGGGCTATCAGAGGGATTCTCCACCGAATGTGCTTTTGCTGGAATTACACTGTGTGCATGTGTTCTCTGTAGACGCCAGGCAAAAGTGCCAACTGAGATGTACAAAATAACAGAAGGTGGGACACATAAAACCTTTCACATGAAATTTATTTATTTCATTTTTAAATACTATATAGCTAGAAATATTTAATTCCGAACTTGGAATCAAACGATTCATCACCAAATAATGCTATTGTAAATAATCGAACTTGTCTTAGGATTATTTACCAACTAAACTGAACTCAAAATACAATTGTGATATAATTTTGCCTCTCACACCTATGCTTCGATGTGACATTCTTACATTATCCGTGTCCTTTTTTTACTTTTACATTAACATATATATTTTTCTTCATTGTAGGTGATGTGAAAAATGAAACTAAATCTTCAAAATATTGTGAAAGTAAATATGAAAAATTGTTTGGTCTGAAGGAACCAGATACGACTCCTCTCTTATCAGACAACTGAAAGAACAAAATCAGAAAGTTACTATTAAACTGGAAAGCTTTGTTGTGTGACATCCATCTCATCACGACCGCATCCTATGAAAATAAATAAAAAAAAATTGGATTTAAATTTAAAAAATGTAATATTAATGTTGCAAGCTTCAGGCTACCATCTACGCCGTGGTTTCACTTGTAATGAGGGGTGTCCTTGGAACATCAACAAAAAATCGAGTATATCTGAAGTCGATGTGCTTCATTTGTTAAGTTTTTTTTATGATTTAAAACATTATCCGAAATACTGGTAAGAGTTTAGAACTGTTCAATTCTCTCCAATATGCTCACTCAAAAGGGTAAATTCGTTCATATCTTTCTGCCCTTTTGATTTACAAAAAAATGGAGATTGATGTTTATGCTAAATACGAAACCCCAATATGAATGTACGAGCTGTTACAACATTTACTCTATCACTCACAAAGCATCATTTCTCACGCAACTTTCAGTAATTTTCTACGAAATAAAGAGATTTCCTGGTGTTTTTTACACGGACGTATGAACCTCATGTTTCAGCAAACTAAATATCTTGTCACAATTTTGTCTTAATACAATAGGCTTTTATAGCTGGAATATTTAAGTTGATTAATGCGGCCAAAATCTTTTTCAAGAAAAAATTAAATATAATATTTTTGTTCCAAAATGTGGCAGAATGTACAATTGATACAAAAACGAAAGCGTTCATATTTGTTAACGTAAACTGTTTAGTATGCTCAGTAACTGAAACACATGTACGATAGCGATATCACAAATATACTTAAATAACGTGAGACCAAAAAAAGTAATAACGAAAATAAAAGGAAATGAATTAAAATAAATTGATAATATTACCCAAAGTCCTTTCTTGATAAATGTGTTAGAAAAATAGGACCATCACATAAAACACTACACAAATAACTTTCCATTAATTGGATTCTACATATAAATGTATTAAATATTGTACTGTTGCCGTATTTCTTGGAATAATCAAGGGAACCAGGGTTCCAGTGGAAATCAAAATAATGTAATACAGGGACAAAGAGCAGACATAGAAAACAGACACAACAAAGAATAAATGATAATCAAAACAATACGTTTGAAGCAACAAAGTAAATGAGAAACTTGGACTCCACTCAAACCTTGCAATTGAAAAGGAAAATCATGTAGATCTTAACGGGTCTAATGTACCTTAAATAATAGGGAAAAAAACAACAAAGAATAATGAATCATTTCGTTTGGTGAAGAGCATTTTATGGGTTTTCTAATTCTTTTTTCTGTACTTGTCAAAAAATATGTTTAAAGTATTGATTGAAGTTTTAATTGGTGTTTAAGGCCCAAAAAGCAATATTGCAACTATAACCGGGCGATGAACATGAAATGGGTAATAAAATGAATATGAACCGATAATGAAATAAACAAATTGGATAAGACAAAAGGATAATAGGGTTGGCGAGTTTAGATTGATAGTGGAAATGGGAGAGGTGGGTTGGGTCGGGCAATTTAACCTCCTGTAGCAAATTAGAGGCTCCCTCTCCTGTCGAATACCACAGCGGAATTGTTTAACGTGCAAGGAATGTGGCGTCTCTCCAAAACGTTGCACCATTATGGTTTGCGACAACCCCAGCATTAAACATGCCAGGGGTACCCCCATTCAACCACCTGAGGTACACAACCCTGTTGCTCTGTTGGCAGAGCGCCCTAGCTTCAGGCATGTTTAAAGTAAGTAGTTAGAATGTTGCAAAAAATATCAGACAAATGTGAACCACAGCGATAAAATAACTGAATTTCTAATCTGAATTAAAATGTAATTAATTCAAGTAAATATAATAATAAGAATAATGCAGGATTGATCTACATATTGTTGGAAAATGTTTTCCGCCATTCTTCCATACTGCATATTAACTTAATCTGACCTCTCATTATCTTAAAAAGGCAAACTTTACAAATACTTTGATAGTTATTTATAGGGGTTATGAGGTATAAATACTTGGAACATGCAATAAAACATTTGTGTTTTTTCTTCATATGCCACAACTTATACATATTTTGCCTGATTCTTAGACAGAGAAGCACTTAAGGCAAAGACCTCTCGTTTTATACCGTCGGTACTGAAATGACTATATTTTCGTATAACTTATTGAGATCATGTCACTCACTTTTAATTGTTTTTTTTTTTATATTTTGTTTTAGTTTTCACGACATGACGTTAAATGATCGTTAATACACAAACCCCTTTTCTTGTTTAAAAATTTCGCTGTATTATGTAACTTTTTTGTCTTTTATCTGTTTTTGGTAGTCCCAAGCTAATTATATCCTTACATTCTGAATCGTTTGACATTTTCATGAAATACATTTTTAATATGTATACTTTTTTAACATTTAAAAAGGCAGATCTTTCCGCCCCTTTCTAAGTCGTTTGTTTTCGATTTGCATTGTTTACCAAATTTCATATTCAATTGTTACATTTTATCATCTGTATACAAAAGTACAATTAAACAATTTGATAAAAAAAAATCCTTTGTTTTCTTTAATTCTTATATTCATGATTGTACTTTATCAAGTTTTTTACGCTTCAATTAACTTCCCATTTTCTTCACATTCAAAAGCCGTTTTGCTAGTTGATATTGTGGTTTGTTGTTCTAAAATGTCCACTTACAAAGTTAATTTGAATTTTCAAAATGAGTTGCCAAGTTATATTTAGTAGTATGATTATTCTCTGGCAGACTAGCGCGGTGTAGCAGATCGGATGTCCCTAAGGAAGGTATTTTCGTTCGTACGTCTTCCTTTACTATTTTATTTTGCGATTTCCGTTCATATTAAAATCAGTCAACCTAGATAGCCGAGTGTTCTAGGGTGCTGGACGTGGTGCAAGCAGTGTTGCCTTAATGTCACAGCATTGCGATTTTGAGTCCTGCATGCTATATGTCTATATTAAAATGCGCTAGAAAGTAAGATGATAGAGTTTCCACATCCCAGTAGTTCACGCTCTAGGTTTACTTACGATGAGGTATCACTTGGTTAATGAAAGCTATATTTTTATATGGCCTAATTGGCCGAGTGGTCTAGCGCGTTAGACTTAGTGCTGGCGGTATTGCCATAGAAATCAAAGCATATAAGGGGTTGGAATCTTGTGAGGATGCGACCAAATTTGCATCACAAATTTCTAGTCCAGCATCGATTCCATAATTTTGGTGTGCTTGAGACTTTTATATATATTGATATTCATCCTTTCATCAACATGTATGTTGATCATTGTTGTTCATGCTAAATGTCTATGTAGTAATGCACTAATAAGTAATAGGGTAGAGTTCCCACATCCAATTAGACTTGTTATATCTATTATATAATTCGTCTCAATAGTATTAGTCAACAATCACTCTTACGAGGTGATGAATATTCAATGTAAATTTTACTAACATTTGGTGATGTCGAACATATTTAGACGTTCATTAGATATATATAAACGTCTCAAAACGTGACGACTCTGTTCGCTACACTGCTCCGTCTCATCAAATTGATACAGGGAAGATAATGTAAGTATAGAAGTATAGAAGGGTCTGAACATATCCTGCCGATGTTACATCTATGGCAACACCGCCTGCACAAAGTCCAGCGCCCTAGACCACTCGGTCAGCTTGGCTATTAACTATAAACTTTCGCTTGCCGGGACATATATCTATATATATGTCAAGAAGTTCGGCAATTTTGCTGATATCTTTATTCAATATGCAATTACATCTACGATTAACATAATTTCTTAATGCTCTCTAAGGTCCGGAGCTACTAACAATTTATTTGATTGCACAAAACTCTTCACTAGTGTGACTTTTAAACTTGACGGCCTCCCCTGCTCGATTTTATGTAACTCTATGAAAATGACAAAAAAACTTGGTTATATTCACATGTTACGTCACGATCTAAGATTACTCCATTGGTTAATATTTTTTTATTCATTTATGCAGACAAGTCAACGCTTTCTTGCTGAATCAACGACACTTTTATTATTCAGATGAATGCCATAGTGGATTACAACTGTAAGTTTGATGATGTGGCAGTAACTCTTTACAATCTCGGATATTTTCCCCTTTCTTCAAAGTAATCTGCTACGTTCACATCAAGATACTTAGTAGAAATGAATGATTTTGCCCTAGTGTGAACAGAGTTTGACACGTGTCGCAGACCTGCATTATTGTTCCTAGATTATTTCTTACCGGTAGGGTAAGCGTCCTCTGCTTTTCTAGAAATACCCGCCGAGTTGCTCATAAAAAGTCAAGTCCGGGGTAGACAAACGAGGAAAGGCAAACTATGTTGAGCGTCACTATTTCATATCTTCATGTTTAGACCATGTTTTTGGGTTATATCATATTTGAATCATACCACTGCTGACGCTCTGGTATCTTTTGGGGTATTTGATCATGAATAAATATACATTTTTTTATAAGGGGGAGGGGTAGAATACAGACATAATTACTTTACTGAAAGTCAAATTCTGACGCAACTTGCAATTCCAGATATGTATTTACTCCTGATATTAAAAAAACAAACAAGCACACAAACTAAATCAAATCAATTTTTATATAAGAAAACCAATCCTAATGATAATTCAGTACATAAAAGAGTGTTTTAAATAAATTCAACTTACAATAAGAATATTTGATATTTTTACAGAGTTGTCAGTTGGATTAGTAGGGTGGTTGGTCATACTGACTGTCGCTGGAATATGCATCATCAATTGTCTGCGTCGTCAGCGCGTGACAGGATGGAATTGTATCATTACAAACTGCGAACAAAGGAGGCTTAGGTATATTTCCTTGATGAAAAATATATCGAATATGTCTGCGTAATCGTCCTATCGGAAGCCGTCAAGCTGAAGTGTAATTTGATGAATAGATTTGCCTGTTTCATTCTTTATTAAATTTGTTTTTGTTTTAACTCATTCCAGACAGTATGACATTATCTCATTATTTTTTTTAATGTAACGATTCACGAAATAAATGCATTTTAGTTGTAGAAGGGAGGATTTTTATAGGGTTTTGAAATAATATAATAGTATTCTTTGAAGTTTATTCACTGAAATACTATTTGATGGAAACATTAGCTATACCTTTAATATTGCAACCTGTTACAATGTGTATGCATGTGAACGGTGTTTCATCTGTTTTTTTTTTCAGATGGTGATAAGGAGATATTTAAGGGGTCTTCCACAGAATGTTTCTTTGCAGGAATTGCATTGTGTACATGTACTTTGCGTCTTCTGTACTCGACAGACCAAAGATGAAACAGAAACAAAAAACCTTACAGAAGGTAACATTCATAGCCACATACATTTTCTGTGGTGATATAATACGTGAAACAACGTGTGCATATAATATCGCTCTGTATTTGCTACACACATCTTCTAATGTAAACTGATATACTCATCATCACATATTTAAACTTTTGTAGATGACGCCAAAGACGCCAAAGAAGAGAAGGACTACACGAAATATTTCTATGAAACAAATGTAAAGAAACAGCTACTAACTTTTTTCTTATCCGACAGCTATTTAAGCCATGCTGACTCATGAAATTCTTCTGTTTCCAGAATATTTAATGAACTAAGTTTTGTTTGTCCTGGATGTTTGTTCCTCGTAACGGACATGATATTCTGGCATCATGGCGGGTGTCTTAAAATAAGAAGGAATACCTTTCCGGAGCATCTGAGTTTACCGGTTTTTTACGGGATTCGTACTGCTTCTTTTTTGTATATTTTTATACTGTATGTGAATATCTGCCATTTTCGAAAATGTTTGGTAAATAAAGGAATAATTACAATTTGCACTAATAACCAATTATGATTTTCCTATTTCTTAAAGTTATTCAGAACAAATCAGATCATTTTGCGATAAATACTGTTTTTCTGTAGAACATGTTGTTTCCACAGTGCTCGTTTTTTATTGTTATCTAATTAAAATTTTTGCAATTGTTCCATTCAGTCACTGCATGTAGGATCTAACAACATTCCATTCTACTTTATATTCAGATGACCTGTCCAGATTTTCTCTACATGCAGTTCTGAATGGGACAATTGATAGGCCTATAATTTCATCAGATTTGTGTGATATTAATCGTGTAAAAATTCCAATCGTGTCAACATTCGTTTTGTTTTATTCACATAAACGTGGACGTCAACATCCACCTCAACATCTAAATTTAATATCGGAGACGATAAAATCCGTATACACTCTTTTTAAGATAACACTCTACTGATGTTCTGAGTTACACGTTTCCGTGCTTTGTTTTCCTTGTATGTAACTGTACTATATTATATAAAGTTTTTTTTTTTTTTTTTTTTGGGGGGGGGGGGGGGGGGGGTTGCATTGCCTATTGTATAATTGAGTAAACTAGTTTTTAATTGAAGTCAAAATGGAGTTCAACACCTAACACGTCTTCCCCCCCCCCCCCAAAAAAAAATAAATAAAAATTGTAGAGTACGGTTTCTGCAACTTTCCATACGATTTCCAATTGAATAAGGGAAGAAACTCATGTCAGTTTATATTTTGTAACGATGAGTTAGTTTTCAATAGTGTAATTGCACTTTTATGTTTGTATAGTTCTTTGATACAGGGGTATTTATTTATTTTTATTTATTCTATTTATTTCTATTTATTTTCTGTTTTCTTACAAAACTATTGTAAGTGAAATAGTATTTGCTCTGCAAAAAAACACATATTGACTGTGTGGGTAAAACAAACGGCTGCATTAAATGTTGCGTTAATGCCTGACTATTCTCTAATTGTGTTCATGCAAAAAAGTCGAAATGTTAAACTTCAGTGGAAACACTACATTTTGATCTTGTGTAAAGTAAATATAAAGGCTAATGAAATTTCCATAAAGAAACCACAATGTTTGCCAAAAGTTCCCTGAACAACCATTCATAACGCTATACTAGAAAATTCGCTTGTTTGTGAGTTTGTCAATTATGATTTAAAGCCGACAACGATTAATTGTCCGTGGGTTGGTTTTCAGACGTCCGTGATCCATCAGAATATCTAACAAGGGCGAACTTTACTAGAGGAAATAAGTTAAGTAAACCTCCAGATAAGAATCATGCAAAATATGATTCATGGCTGGAAAGCCTGCATATTTTTGTTTTCATATTTTGTTTAAAATGTTATACTAAATAGAAAGTAACATGTAGCTATCCGTATAACCCTCGATTTTAGGAGATATAGAAATAAAGAATGTACTTTAAAACTCAAACTTAAGGTAAATAACTCTGTAAAGGACTTCAAAATACAAGGGAGACTATTTGATTTTCAATGCGACATATCTCCTGAGAGCAGACAGATTGGAATAAATAATTATAGATTACATATTAAAGACATATGAAGCAGACTAGTTACAAAAAATAGGAATGTGTAGACTTTTTGGGGTATATAATTTATTACAGAATGTGCATGGTTCTTAGAAAGACTGCTACTTAACAGAGAAAATATTACGATGTAACGAAGTAGTATTAGAGTAACAAAAGATACAAGATCTATTGTTCCTGTCAAACTATATGTTCTGTGTAATCTTCGAGTGCATTGTTTGTACCTTTGACAATAACTTTATCAATTTCTACATTAAGGAGTTCTATCAAAAACCAATTTGATATTCTTGACAATTCAGAAACTTCATTATTTGTTTCTTTCTTATTAAGCGCTTGTGTTCAGATCAGCCAGATTTTCTATGAAAAGTAACAGTATAAAGCTTCCATCTATAAATAAAGGCGGTGACAGCCAAACACAATTTCAATCAAATGAATACAAATATACCAATCATATATATTTCAAATTTCGTTATTCTGTACACGTGTTCAAATCTATAGGAAGATCTTTTTACAAAAAATCCAAATTGTATGCAAGAAGTACTCATGACCAAAACTGGCAGCCAAATATATCATTGCGAGGTTCAATCATGTGAAATGCACTGAATGAAGGTATTCAAATGACAGAAAAAAAAACACAAATACTAGTTGTTGATAAAATGTCTTAAAAATATTTTTTACGTACTAAGACTGGTTTTAAAATACCTTAGAATTTTCTAGAGTTCCGTTGATTGTTGTTTATCTCATTATATTACCTTCCTCCGAGTTCATCAACCGCATAAAATACAGGGAATTTAACTATCATATGAATCTTTACTTGGTATGAGCGGAAGACAAAGTTCAGGAGATAGCTAAAATGTCATTATAAAATGACATAAATTCATCTCACATAAGACAACAATTACCAAATGTACATACAAACACATTTTCCTTTTTTGTTTGTGTGTTGCATATTCATGTTTGTAAATAGAATCGATTTTAGTGGGGTTTGTTCATTTTGTTTCTCCTCTATTAGTTTTTTTCTTCGTGTAATCTAAGTAATGGTCCCCTCGCATGAACTTCGGCGATCTTAATTTCTTTTTCTAGATCGGGTTTGTCAGACATTTGAAACATTATACAATTGGTTCTTAAATCAAATGGATTGATTTTATTAACTGTATTGCTTTCTTGGGGCTCATCAGTAGGCGGGAGTGAAGCAACTGGAAAAGAGGAAAAGTGAGAATTTGGTGGCTTTTCCATTGCTTTATACGGTGTTGAAGATGGCGACTGGCATCTTCGCTGGATGCATGCCACGTAGATTATTGCAGTAATTAAAAGTCCAATTCCCAATGGCATTATGAAGAAAAGGGCAACGAAAATGCCATTCCGCCTCACGCAAGACAACGAAACGTCAAAATTCTCGGCATCAATATCTGGAACTTTGATAACAATGGCCTCATCTGAGTCTTCGCTAGAATACCGAACTTTACACTTAATCGAATCAATGCAGTGATGTACAGCACTTGAAAGGTCATACGACGTTCTGTGGAGATTAATAGTAAAGGATATAACTTATGTGGTAACCAAACACCATGAAGTACTCGTCCGAACTGTAGATTTTAAACGTAATAATGTTAACATTATAATTAACTATGTGGTTATTTAAAAAGCAACGGCTACAATAATTATCATCCTCCCATTTCTTCAGGTTGTTCCAGCCTCTTATAAAATAGTAGTCTGTATATTTGATTGAGCTGGATAGTGCGGCAATTGATACTGTAGATCCCTCTAACATGTAATATCCCCAATATTCATATGTCTGATGTTCCAAACTAGGCGTTTTCTGGTACGTAAACTGGGTTAAATTATTCCACTTGATGACTGGTTTATCCACTAACATGTACACCGACAGGGGATAACGATCCGGACTGTTTACCTCAACTGACGAACAAATTCTCGGGGACAGACCGGATGTTAACCATCTTATATCACTAGATGATACATCCATTGATTGTGTGCCATAGTGTCCAAGACTTACTGACAATCCAACAATAAGACTAATTATTATAACCAAAAACCACAAAAACATGATACGAGACTTTGGTTTAAGAGAAACACAGGTGATTGTAAGACAACATTGTTTACATCAGGTACAATCACAATTTTCCCCACATTCGAACCGTACCCCACTGCTATTATAGTAATTCGTGGAGTAGACAGTTGCTGTAAACCCTCCTCCACTGTATCCTTCTCCAGAACAATGTCCTCCTCCGTGAACCATTGTATCTGAAATGTAAAAATGCGCTTAACTAAAAGGTCTGCATACAAGTTATTATTGAAGTATTCGTTATTTTGAAAATTATGAAGTCAGAGCATAGCATGGCTCCTTGGAATGTCGACTACTACCCGTCTGACAAATATTGTATTAAATTCTCTTAGATATATTCTGTTACAATAAAATAAAAGAAATCCTGACCTTTGTTTGTCTGTTCTCTTTATGTATTGTATGATTCTCTAGAACTGCAATTTATACTTTGTTGTGGTTATCGATAAATGTCAGAAAGATGTGACTTTTTCGAGTATTTGTAATAAAAATCATAAATAGAAATGTTTTAAAAAATCATTAGGTGGAAATTTGAAGGTCGGTTCATTACACACATTCCTTATGTAAACAAGACAATCTGTTTGATAATATACAAACTGATAAAGTACACGTGTGACGACCTTACATCTATCTGAAACTTTTCCATCACTAATAATGGTTAAAGAGTAATCAAGTGAACCAATATTTTAGCGGAAATTTAAAGAATTAAACTGACGTTTAATTCAAACATCTGATATATGCTTAAATCTTAACCAGCTTGACTTTTTCAATAAAAAAGTTCATAAGTCAGATATGGATGTATTGACCATTATTGCTGATTCTATAAAGCAATATTTGGAGTTTTGAAAATGATGTCCAAAGTTGTCAAGGAGTAATCAAGGGAACCATGGTTATAGCGGTAATAATTAAATAACATTAATTGAATTGCAATTACGGGGATCATATGTTGCTACCAATGTATGCGTAAAAAGTAGAAATTCGTGCATTAGAATAAAAGAAAACATACTTCAACTCGTTTATAATTTACAATATTTTGTCAACACATAAAATCTTGTTCGGCTATCTGACTTGTCAGGAAATACAAGTATAGCACTTTCATACACTTGGTCTAATAAAAAATGACCTTTCACAAATTATGAACGAATTACAGGAGGCAAGCAAGTTTCCCCTTCCTTCCACCTCAAACATGTTTTTGCCCATCGATACCCACCAATTGATATCTTCCTTTTATTGCCACTTGTGTATTATTGCCTTCGTTGCTTATGACAGTATATTTTACTGAGAACAAATTGATTTATAATTTAAATGCATAGAAAGTTAATATAACCAACGTTTAGATTAGCCTGACCTAACCAAAAGAACCTACATTTTCTAATAAATAGGCTTCTGGAACAGGGTTATGTTGCTGCAAGATTGAAGTCATCACTACAGAAGTTTTATGGTCGTCATCATGAACTCGTGGATCACTATGGTGTACCCATCTGCACCATGAAAACTGATTTATTCGACGGATCATAGTTTTCCTTTCCTCGTTTGTCTACCCCGAACTGGACTTTTTATGAGTAACTCGGCGGGTATTTCTAGAAAGCAGAGGACGCTTATCCTACCGGTGCACCTGGTCCATGCTCCCAGTTTTCAGTGGAGTCCGAGTTTCTCATTTGCTTTTGTTACTTTGCATGTATGATTTTAGTTCCTTCATGTTCTTTGTTGTATTTGTCTGTTTTCCATGTCTGGTCTTTGTCCCTGGATTACATTCTTTTCATTACCGTTATAGCCTTGGTTCCCTTGATTACTCTTTCTGTACTTTCAATGTGCTGAACCAGAAGATATGTCTCCTCGTAACTCAAAATTTTATTTTAAAAATCAGTAATCCTTTTTGAGATACTTTTGTGTAAATATTGATCTCGTTTGAATTTGTTGCTTAATGGGTCATAATATAATTTCAAAATAGCGTTTTGTTTCTGAAGTCTGTAAACGAAAATGAAATCCGCATTGACAGAGGTGTAAAAAGAATGGCTTCGAAATTCAATGACTTTGAAAATAATTTGCAGTCCGTGCGAGACCCGACAGGGTAGTCAAGGACGTTAAAAGGCCCCTCACTCTCTCTAGTTGACGGAAACAAGTAAATATAGAGTGTGTAAATGAGCAATTAAATCTATATTTTTTTGGGGGATTCTGATTCTGATTATACACTGACAAGACCATTATGAAAGTTATTGATTGTATGAAAAGAATATAGCCTCACCGATTTTGAAGTTTAAAAGCAAAAAAACAATATTCTTTTTATTGCATAATATATTTTTTGAAGTAAATATAAATGACTCCACTTATTCAAATTTAACAAATTATCGTATAGATAACTGCTATTAATTTATATGCTTAAAAACTACTGAAAAAAATTGAAAACATAACCCCATAAATTCCGAATTTTCGTCTCATACAAGACGACAATACTTCAATATTATCAACATTTACACTCGACGATAACAAATTTGTAGTTTCTATACAGCATGTGACATTTCATAGTGTTAGCCCTTTAATTGACAGCAGCGCTTGTCCGTAGGTCTGGGGGAACGAGAACTGCTTGAAAATCTTGAAAAGGACTAATATGATTAGCAAATACAAAAAAGCTTTCCGTTTGGAGTATATATTTATATTGTATGTAAATATCTACTATTTTCAAAAATAATTTTGTAAATAAATGAATAAATACCATTAGTACTAATACCCAATTATGATTATCCAATTTCGTCATGTTGTTCAGAAAAAGTCGGATCATTTTGCGATAAACACTATTTTTCTTTATAACATGTTGTTTCCACAGTGCTCGTTTGTGTGATTGCAATCTAATTAAAATTAGACCTATCAATTCTTCGATTCAGTCACTGTCTAAAGGATCCAACAACACTCCATTCTACTTTCTGTTCAGATGACCTTTTCACATGCAGTGATTGAATGGGACTATTCATTGGTCTATGATTTAAATCAGATTGGTGTGATTTTTATTAATGTAAAAATTCCAATCATGTCCACATTCGTTTTTTTATTCACATTTACATAGACGTCAAAATCCACCTCAAAACATCTGAACTTAACACCGGGGACGATAAAATCCGTATGCAATCACTTTAAGATAACACTCGGGGTCCAGTTGTTTAAAACTCTGGTCATATTTAATCATGATTAGCCTTAACGAGTCGTTAAAAAATTAACTACATGCGCCAAATTCATCCGATCCCAATGGGGGGATGCATTACCGTTTGTATAATTGAGTAAACTAGTTGTTAATATATTGAAGTCAAAATGGAGTTTAACCCCCCCCCCCAAAAAAAAAATAAATAAATAAAAATGTTGAGTAAGGTTTCTATAAGATTTCCAGTGTTCCAATGAAATAAGGGAGGTAACTATTCCCAGTTTATCTTTGTAACGGTGTTAGTTTTCAACGGTGTAAAATTCAAACGTCTTTAATTTTGTGAAGTTCTGTTT
This sequence comes from Perna viridis, assembly GCA_037379345.1. NCBI lineage: Eukaryota > Metazoa > Mollusca > Bivalvia > Mytilida > Mytilidae > Perna > Perna viridis. Next base: position 28,261,485 of record CM074523.1, read on the forward strand.
TCTTTGATACAGGAGTATTTATTTTTTTAGAATTCAAAATATTGATGACAAGTATATATTTTTATTAAGTATTGAATTTGGTTCATTTTTTGCCATTTGTCTCAGGGATAGCTATGGCACGCCAAATTAACATACATTGTAATTTAAAAAAAAATGAAATGACGAGAATGGATGTGGCGAATCTTGTACAAAGCGAAGTCTGTTTGATTGATCAAATGTTTTCGTCCAGCTATGCAAGGAATATCTGCCATGGGACGTAAGACTACTAATGTTGTCAAAATCATCTGAAATTACTAATCGGTTACAATTCTAGATCGGTTAACCGGTATATTTTGTTTACATGGCAATTACAACCAGGAAAATTCCACTATCGTTTTCATTTTGGTTTGCTATATAAAATACGCCGAAGAGTTGACTAAACTTTATGTATGTGTCTGACAAACATAAGTACAATATAAACAAATGAAATAAAAATGTGAATGCAAGTGTATACATGTCGGAGTCTTACTCATTATTTTTAGTACCCGATATATAATTATTGCTAATGATTACAGCCGATTTCCCATTTTCGTAACTACTAGTCCATGCATCACACGACAATATACGTTCTGAGCGGACGGGAATTACTGGTATGCTCAAATTCTGACGGGCCAAGACTGTTGGAATGTCCATGATATTTTGCCGAGTTTTTATTCCATCATTCAAATGAAGATTTGACATGCAATGCACGCTCTTTCTTATACAACGAGTCCACAAATTCGTTAACTGAAAACTGCGCTGCTTTTCCGGGGTCTGCAAATTTCAACTTAGATAATTTAGCATAATGTTTGTTCCGCCTGTGTATGTCTGATCAAAGTTATACGCGTTTTTCATCTGCGCTTCTCTTAAAACAAGACCAATGTTTGGACAGTGGCATTTTCACTTATAATGGCTACGATCATTTAGTGCAAAACAGTGTACATCACAAACACGTGTACTACAATAGGGTTTATGAGTCTCGTCATGTGACTCCGTGGCTTCAAAAGAATGGGTCATAGTCTACCTTTCAAATGCAAAGAAACTTGTCATTTTCAGAGCGTTGGGTTCAGTATATGAAAGAAAAACATATTTTCGTGTTATAATACTAATACATGATAAAAGTGTTAAGAAAAAGCGTGAATTTAAGGAATTTGCTTTGAAATACAGCGTTTCGAGATCCCGGAAGTCAAGAATAACATGCAGACCGGTTTTCGGATTTCAATATGTTTTACATCAGAAATTATGGTAAGGAAAATGAAACTAAAACGACACTTACAGACCCTATTCAGACAACCAAGCCGTATATAATCGATTTTTAATTAATTGTTTCGAGAATTTTCAAAACAACTTGTCGTTATCCTCTGGTAAAATGACCTTTAATAACGGCGTTTGGAATTATATGTTCTGCTGAAAATAACAGTAAAATAAAATCTTAAACTGAATACCGAGTAGCGCAATTGGTATTCAGTACCTCCGGCGGTTAACCGTATCCATTACTAAAACTACAATAAAACAATCAATGCTGGAAGTAAAGCAAAAAAAAACGCATTTCTTTGTTAGGTCCACCTCGTTGGGAAAGCTAATGCAAAGTAAAATTATAGACAGTAACTTTATGGAGATACACCTAGGGTAAGGGACACAACTCTTACAAATTATTGCAACGTTTGTATTCAGCATTTCATATCAATCTTATGTAAGCATCAACGTCACTTAGACTGATTCAATTCTGTTTTAAATGAAAGCTTGATAGGCTTCGGTGAAATTGAATATGATACAAACATTTCACTGATTTTAAGAATTATGTCCGTTACCCTAGGTCTACCTCCTTAAGTGAATACCATTTGTTCTACGATAACACAGATTGACACTGTGGGTAAAACAAACGGCTGCATTATATCTTCCGTTAATGCCTGACTATTCTCTAATTGTGGTCATGCAAACATGTGGGAATGTTAAACTGCAGCAGAAACACTACATTTTGATCTTGTGTTAAGTAATTATAAGGGCTAATTAAATTTAAGTAAAGTAACTACCATGTTTGCCAAACGTTCCCTGAATCACCATTAATAACGCTAGACTAGAATATTGGTCTGTTTGTAAGTTTGTCAATTATGATTTAGAGCCGACAACAAATGTGCACTTGTTGGTTTCAGACGTCCGTGATCCATCAGAATATCTTACAAAGGCGAACTTGCTAGAGAAAATAAGTCAAGACAAGAATCATGCAAAATATGATTCACGGTTGGAAAGCCTACATATTTTTTATTTTTGATATTTTAATTAAAATGTTATACCAAAGAGAAAGTAACATGTAGCTTTCCGTATAACCCGCGTTCTTAGGAGAAATAAATTACAATGTATATAGAATGTACTTTAAAACTCCAAATGAAGGGAAATTACTCTAAAATACAAGAGAAACTATTGGATTTTCAATGTAAATTATCTCCTAAGAGCAAATAGATTGGAATGAATAATTATAGATTACATCATATAGACCTATAAAGCAAATTAATTACAAACAAAATGTGTAGCCTTTTTGGGGTGTGACATATATTACAGAATGTGCATGATTCTTAAAAAGACTTATACCTAATATATAGAAGACATTACGATGTAACCAGGTAGTATTAGAGTAACAAAGATATAAGATCTATTGTTCCTGTCCAACTATATGCTCAGTGTAATCTTTGATTGCATTGTTTGTACCTTGTGACAATAACTTGAACAATTTCTGCAATCAGGAGGTCTATCAAAAACCAATTTGATAAGCTTGGCAATTCAGAAACTTTTTCATTATTTCTTTCTTTCTTATTAAGTGTTTGTGTTCAGATCAGTCAGATTTTCAATGAATGAAAAGTGACAGTACAAAGCTTCCATTTATAAATAAAGTCCGCGACAGCCAAACACATCTTCGATCACAAAAATAAAAAAATACCAATCATAATATATATCTCAAATTTCGCTATGCGGTACACGTGTTCAAATTTATAAGAAGATCTAAATCCAAAAATTAGTTGATACAAGAAGTACTCTTTCATCATCGCCAGGTTGTACCATGTGCAATGCAGGGAATAAAGGTATATAAATGACAGAAAACAGTTGATAAAAAGTAAACTTAAATACGTATTCAGACATTTGCACCATGAACCTGATTTGTTCAACCTGTCATAGTTTTCATTTTCTCTTTCGACTACCCTGGACTTGACTTTAATGAGCAACTCGAAGGGTGTTGATAGAAAACCAGAGGACGATTACCTACCGATGCACCTGGTCCATGCTCCCAGTTTTGAGTGGAGTCCGAGTTGCTCATTTACTTTTGTTGCTTTGTATGTATTGTTTTGGTTATTTTATGTTCTTCGGTGTGTGTGTCTGTTTTCCATGTCTGATTTTTGTCCCTGGATTACATTCTTTTGATTTCCGCTAGAATCTTGGCTCCCTTGATTACTCTTTAAAATCTTGGAGTATTCTAGAGTACACGTGCTTGAGTATTTTGGAGTCGAATTCGTTGATTGTTATTTATCTCATTATATCACATTCCTCAGAGTTCATCAACTCCTTTAAACACAAGGAATTTAAAAATCATATGAATATAAACGTGATATAAGCGGGAGACAAAGTTCAGGAGAAACTTAAAATGTCATTATAAAAGGGCATAAACTCCTATCACACAAGACGACAAAATACCAATCGTACATACAAATACATTCTCTCCTTTTTGTGTGTTGCATGTTCACGTTTATAACTCAAACAAATTTTAGTAGGATTCGTTCTTTTCGTTTCCGATTTATTTCTTCGAGTACTCTAGTTAATGGATATCCCCCTTGACATTTTGGTATCCTGATCAGGTATGTGAGACATGTGAAATCATATTACAAATGGTTCTTAAATTGAATGGATTGATCTTATTGACTGCAATAAATAAAAACGAAACCTTTAAGCAATTTCATTTTAATAAATGCGCCTTTACTTATATTAAAAAATGCAGGACTAATTTGATTTGTTTGATGGGATGAATCATTAACAACTTGGCATACAACTTATTCAGGATATGAAGTTTTATCATTGAGCTTTGTAAAACGTAGTTGTTCCTCGCATCCATTCTCTGTTAGATATACTTTTAAATATCAGCCTCAATAGAAGGGCTTTTTGTTCTTCTTCGTCTGTAAGTCTTTATTTTAGAGTATTGAATGTTATTTATTGTGAGCTTTATCTAGACCAATTGTGGTATTATTTGTTGGTATTCCTTGTTGATTCTTCGTATGAAGGTGGTTGGGGATATGCTGGGGGATCATCAGTAGGCGGCGCTGAAGCAGCTGGAAAAGTGGAATATTGAGAGTTTGGTTGGTTCCCCAATGCTCTATACGGTGTTGAAGACGACGACTGGCGTCTTTGCTTGATACATGCCACGTAAATTATTGCAGTAATTAAAAGTCCAATTCCACATGGCATTACGAAGAAAAGGGCAACAAATATACCATTTCGCCTCACGCAAGACGAAGAAATGTCAAAATTCTCGGCATCAATATCTGGAAGTTTGATAATGACGGCCTCATCCGTGTCTTCGTCAGAATACTGAATTTTACAGTTAATCGAATCAATACACTGATTAACAGCACTTGAAAGGTCATACGACGTTCTACGAAGTTTAATAGTAACGGATATAACTTGCGCCACAGTACTTTGGTGGTTAGCAAAAACCATGAAGTATTCGTCCGAGCTGTAGATTTTATGCGTATAATTGTTAATATTATAATTAACTCTGTGATGATTTAAAAAGCAACTGCTACAATAATTATCATCCTCCCACTTCTTAAGGTTTTTCCAGCCTCTTATAAAATAGTAGTCTGTATATTTGAAGGAGCTGGATCGTGCGGCAATTGATACTGTAGATCCCTCCAACATGTAATATCCCCAATATTCATATGTCTGATATTCCAAACTAGACGTTTTCTGGTATGTAAACTGGGTGAAATTATTCCAAATGATGACCGGTTTATCCGGTAACATGTACACCGACAGGGGATAACGATCCGGACTGTTTACCTCAACTGCCGAACAAAATCTCGGGGACAGACCGGACGTTATCCATCTTATATCACTAGATGATACATCCATTGATTGTGTGCCATAGTGTCCAAGACTTACTGATAATCCAACGATAAGAGTAATTACTATAACCAAAAACCACAAAAACATGATACGAGACTTTGGTTTAAGAGAAACACAGGTGATTGCAAGACAACATTGTTTACATCCGGTACAATCACAATCTTTTCCAGATGATCTAGATCCGTACCGGACCCCACTGCTATTATAGTAATTCGTGGAGTAGACAGTTGTTCTAAACCCTCCTCCACTGTATCCTCCTCCCCCACTATATCCCCCTCCAGAGCAATGTCCTCCTCCGTGAACCATTGTATCTGAAATGAAAATACAAGAACGTTATAAATTTAAAGGTCTGCATACAAGTTATTACTAGAATTGATTTATTGATCGATTGGTTGATTGCAGTTAAACGTCCTAAAGTAGATTGACCATATATGAATGTTCCATGCTCATATTGCGCATTTTAAAGAGTTGTGATTTTTATAAAGAATAAGCGTTTTTCTGCATTTCCAGGATGAGAATATATGATCAATGCAACGTACTGATGTTCGACACACATAGGCGGTCTTTGTTGTTATTTAGGGCCAGGTTTTAATTTAGTTGTTTGTTGGTCTTTTGACGATGAATGTCGTTCTGTGAAAGACTTTTTTTTTTCTTATTAAAATTAAATATGGCTTAAATATGGTGTGGTTTCGTTTGAGACTTTACAAATATATTGCTAACAGTTTTAAATATAGAAAGTGTTATACATCGAGGATTACTGCGAAAGTATCACAACTTGAAATGAAAGAAGATGGAAAATGTCTTATTCTTAACTGTTTACATGCTTAATTCATTTTTAAAACAAAATAAGATGTCAGATACTTTTAGGAAGTATATACTTTCATGTTCGCCATGTTAATAACATATGTATAACAAAAGAATGTCTACGATTATGGTGTCAGAGTGGTTTAAAATGTACACGCTGTTTGGTTGTATACATAATGTCACATGTACGATAGTTAAAGGTGATTTTACACACACAAAAATATAGTATAAATTAACCCTGGAATATAAATAACAATACAATATAAATTCTGACCTTTGATTGTCTGTTTCTCTTTGTGCCTTGTAGGATTCTCCAGAACGATTTAAGCTTGTTGTGGTTATCGGTTAATATCCTGAACACGTGACTTTTTCGAGTATTTGTAATAAAGATTATATATAGAAATGTTTTAAAAATCACAAGGAGGCAAATTTGAAGATCGACCTATTACACACATTCCTTAAGTAAACAAACCAATCTATTTGATAATGTACAACTGGTAGAGTATACGTGTGACGATATTACATCCATCTGAAACTTTTCTATCGCACATTCCAACCACTACTAACTTCACATCAGCATTGAAAAATGTTAAATCAGATCAGTACCTGATACGGCCATCCTTTTTAATTGTATTCTACAATGCATTTTACATGCATAGACTACTGCCATAAATGGCAATTAACTGTTAATATTAAAAACGATTAAGATAATTATTTTTCAAGGAGGCAATCACAAGTGGAGGCAATCGACCATATGATAATTTTTATTTTAAGCAGCAACTGTTGCAAGAAGTAAAGGAATTCAATTTGAAGTTCATAGGAAATATTATTGACCATAAAGGAAAGTTTAAAAGGTCATCACAAGAATTATAAAAAAGGGCCTAAAAGTATTATTATCCAAATCAGCCATATGATATTTTTTTATTATAAGCAGCAACTGTTGTAAGAAGTAAAGGGATTCAATCTGAAGTTCATACGAAATATTATTGACAATAAAGGGAAGTTTAAAAGGTCATCACAAGAATTATAAAAAAGTTTAAAAGTATTATTATTCCTTCAAAACATAAGTCAAATTTTTAACATATTCCAAGGAATTTATCTTGCAAATTATTTGATACTTTAATTAGACCAATAATTTTATATAGTAGTGAAGTTTAGTTTATGGATGAATATTTTACAATCTATTTAAAACTATACAGAGATCCCTTCTAAGTGGAAGAACTTTCGATCAGTTGTCTTTAGATGACAGATTCACCTTAAAATAAATTTTGCACATGTATGATAGGTTTACGAAGAACTGCAAGCAATTTTGCTTTAAAATCTTAACTAGGTAGGTTGCCTATGACGTAACACAAAATTAACAAAAGCACTAGCAATATAAGGTGCTTCGGAAGGATGTCCCGCCCCGCCAGCGGCGTCCGCCATTTTGTAAAATAAGTATAATCCGGTCATAATTTACCAACAACAGCGCTCAATCGCAACTTCTCGACCAATCTCGGGATCGTTGATTCCGAGCATTGCCGGGATTGAACGAGGATGTACCGATTGTGCAGCGCTAGCTCCGCGACACGTGTCAAATACTATTGACATTAGGGCGAAGTCATAACTCATTTATAAATAGCGCCTTGGTTATAATTCTTTCAAATTAAAACCAAATCTATTTATAAAACAACTTACCATGGAAAAAATATAATTTTGGTAATTTCTTATCCGAGTCACATTGTAGTTACCGTTTGACTTTTCCTTCTTAAAAGTTAAAAAACAAAGTTCTTTTTTTACGAAAACTGTTCAATTGGTTTTAACTCTATTACTCACGTTAATCGCATTGACATTACTCGTCTGTGTCGTAACGCATTTTGATGTTTTAAAAATTGGTCCGAAAAAATATCATGACAAATATGTCAGACTTCCATCAATGTCAGTAAAAAAATAATATTTCTAGAGCTTCTCCAATCCAATAATGATTTGATCCTATGAATAAATAACTTCCATTTCTAAGAGTTGGTTTAAAATTTCTCATTACTAATTAAAGAAGACAATTATAAAAAATAAAAATGCTTAAATAAATACTAAACAAAACATGTTCAGTAACGTACTGCATGTACATTGTAACATCTTTATCGAATATTCTACTGGTTAGGTGTATGAATAGTCTTTGGGGTCAAAGGTCAAACTCGTGTTTTAATGAAAAGAAACAAAAGCAAATTAGCAGCTCGGACTAAACAAAAAAACTGGGAGCATGGACCAGGTGTACTGGTAGGGTAAGCGTCCTTGCATTTCCTTTCCCGCCAAGTTGCTCATAAAAAGTCAAGTCCGAGTTAGACGAAAGATGAAATGAAAGCTATGACACGGTGAAAAATATTAACATGCTTTGTGTATGTTTTTCCGTATTGAGTTAGTTACTGCTACGAGACTGTCACAAAGAAGCAAGCTATCAAGGAAATTGAGCGCAGATTTATTGACTAACGAAAAGACTGAATGGGTATTTGTTGAATTATTAGTTCTTAAACATTTTGTAGTGTACCGACAGCACTTATCATAATTGAGCTATTATTATATTTTCAGTCAATAATAGTCAGCAACTTTGATTGTAGGATTAAAAAGTGTTTTTCGTTTTCGAGGCCTTTTTTGTGTTATTGTGAAAATATTTTGTCCGTATAAAAATATACATGAATATGGTTCGTATCGTGCTCTTTAAAACATTTCCTGAGGCATTATCAGTGTTTAAAGTTTTAATATTGACGGTCGTATTTTGAATGATGATGATACTATTAATTTAAACTGGAAGTCCACTTTTATTTATGTGGTTGTACATGTAAGTAAGTCTAGCAGATTATTTAGTGTACAACACGTGATTAAGGTTATCTCTTCATACTAGACCGAAAACAAGTACTATCTTTAAAAAAAGATGGCAGACGCAGTAAAATTTGTTCTTTTTACTGTTTTTTTTTTTACATTTCATTCAGGAAATAACACATGGCACGCGATTCCATTTTCGATACAGTCTTTTCGAACGCCACTAAATTATCAGTATTTGGCAAGACGGGAAACAGATTGCGATCAGGTGACTAGCGTTACTTTCCATGAAAGAGCGTCTTTAAGCTCAAAGGGTGAAAAGCGACTGCGTCGGAAAAAAATGTAATAGTCATTCCTCAAATAGCAAATATTCAGATGGTGGAAACGTTAATATGGAACTTTGATTGTTTGATGTTACAGCAAATTGGAATATTTATATTGTTGAGTTAGGGTTTCAACAAACGAGAAGCATGCCAATGGGTACCAACTGGGACCCTCCAGTTGTTCAATTGTCTTACTATTCAGACCTTATCCAAAACTTTCCACAATTTTTAAAGTCGACGTGCAGCAATCATGAATAAATCACAATATAATGTTGATAAGACCATTTTATAAGGTATTCGACGTGTGATTGTCTTTTTTCATCACCATGATATTAAATAAGTTACTATATTACTATATTTATACAAGATGAGTATGTATTATAATGGCCTTACTAACCGAGTAAAATATTACAATAAACTATATTTTTAAAGTTTTAAATTGTCTGTTTGCAAAATGGGTGGTGTTCCGACGTACTGAAAAGCACATAATTATCACACCTCAATTCAGAGGTTCGTTTTTATTTGTCCACTTATTTAAACATTTAAATCAAATTAACTACTTACACAACCATAATCATGTGATTATACCTTACAATTGAGTTTAGTAAATAGCCCGTTTAAGATAGCAGAGAAAGTCAATGAGAAAATGTAACTGGCAAATAATGTATATATCTCTTTAAAACACACAGTATGTAGTGATTTATGCAAACAAACCCTTAGTCATCCGTCTTAACGATTCCGTCTAAAAATCTTGCATGGTGAGTCTTAATTCATAGTTTTATGCCGCTTGCACAGTGAATGAAGATGTACTTTTGGAATGTATAGTAGCAAAGTCGAATGCTTTCGAAATTTCTACAGTGACCAATACAGAGCAATTTGACGGGAAGTTTGTCAATTAAACATCCCGATAGTTTAATAAAAAAAATTATATCATATACTTTGTGTATTTCCCTTTGCATCAACCTTAATCACAGCAATACTTTCTGGATCATAGCTAGTTTGATTGACAAAGCCTAAAGTGCTAACTCATTATTTTGGTATCGATTACGACTAATTCAAATTTTAAAATGTTTTATTTAATTTTCTTCAATATACAAAACAAGTTGTTGAAATATACTTCAAATAATATTTTGAATGTGGAGATTAAATCATACAATAAAATACAAAACGTCTACTCTTGTGACATTAATTATTCCAACATAGTGTCTTAACTTTGACACTATAATGTGTCCTTTTGTACACAGCATTAAAAAAACAAATATTACAAATATTTGGCAACTCATTTAATCAGAAAATCAATTCAGTTAAAATCTTTAATCAATGTTGTGAAAGACTGTTATTGATAAAATGTGGAGAAAGTTTCATTTTTGTTCTTAATGTTTATTTTCAAAAAACCCCCTTAATCCTTGTATAACTCGTAATTGATTGTTTTAAATGTACCCACAGTCATTTGATATTTGGCCTCGCTGAAGGTCTCCGTTACTTGGACTAAATGTCGACATTGGACTCCAGTCGGTTCTCAATGTTAAAGTACTCCAGGAGGGCGGGAATACTGTGATTATAGGTGCAGCTACAAACAGTAAGGAGATAAATCAGTCCGGGTTATATTAGTCTGATAAGCTGAACTACTGTCTTGTAAAAAGTGGTTTTGATATGCAGTACTGTTGGATTGGACAGAAATACGTTAGTATCTATGTTTATTGATACCTGCGGCTTATCATCATTTTTGTGGAACTATGTGCTCAACGATATGAATTGAGAGTGATTCGACCATGTTGAAATGATAATGATGCATTGACCCAACTCATTTGGCAATAGTGAGCTAACAGGAGTGAATTTGGAAAAAAATATGACAGTAATGAGTCAATGAATCACAAAATGGATTTGACAGCAGTATTACACTGATATGAGTATACAGAGAATGGGGAATTTCAAAAAGAAACTGACAACAATAGTGAACCGATAATATTGACAGCAATGAACTGACATTGTTGAATACTAGCATAGTGAAATGACAGATTGGGATTATAAATTCAAAAAATTAATCAATCGTACTGTCTTGCAATTTCCTCTATATAAGGAATCATAGAACTAGCATCTGCCAATTGCCATGTTTTCGATATTGTAGGAGTATGTTTTTGTCACCTACGTCATTTCTAACGCGGGTGTTACGCACATGGTGTTACACGATTTGTACGACCATATAGAGTTATTATATTACATGTATGATTCTTTAAAGCCCATTCTTACATGAACATGTGTGTTTATTAAGGCGATATGAAAGCAAGGAGAGCGTGTACATACAGGGAGCTTAAGCTTCCCCCAATCCCTACAATGAAGCAGTACCTAGCAGAGCGGGATGCAAGGTATGTTAGTCTAGTAACTGATCGTGTTGTCATACAAACTGGTAGAGCCCGGATGGCTTATATTGGGGTGGGTATTTTCTGCAATGATTTTAAGCGTTTTTTTGTTCATCGTTTTTTGAAAATTTGTTGCCATTTATCATTAAAAATTAGGGTGTTACTTACGATTTATCTTAGTTTAAGGATTTTTAATCCGTAATCACAAAGTTCCGTTAAAAAATATAATGATACTTAAAAATGTAATTAATAAAAATCTAGACAATAAAGTGGAAACGAAGTTATGAATCTTCGACACATAACTTTTATCAAATTTTATGTCTTCGCGATATAATAAAGTAATATCATACAAAATACAAAATCCCTCAGTATCCAGTACGTTATTAATCATTATATATACTTAAGTAAGTAGGTGTCTATACCCCACGCTGTAGACCTGTACTTTTGTCCATAATAATCTTTGTGTGTCATATCTTTATGTGTTAATCCTTTAGAATAACTCTTACTGAATACTTGGCGATCTAAAAGGTTTATTTAAAATCACTGTGATGTAATGCGTACCGTAAAATCATTTGGCAAAATCTAATATCATTTGATTTATCACTTGGATTGAATCCGTACATCAATATTCATGTTACGTCATCAATTACCAAACAGAACGCTGTGACATTTGTTGGTAATGGAATAAAAGCTGAATACATGCGACTCTACTTTTATCTGTTTCCGTTTTTGTAATTGTGCGATCTAATATGGAAACACGAAGAGCTTATAGCGGCTGTACAGTGAGGGAACTAAAGTTACCTCCGATTCTTACTCTGAAACAATATCTCGCAGAACGGGAGGCAAGGTTAGTTGATATATAGTATACGGAGGATTGTGAGGGTTACAGTTGGGTGAAATTAAGAATGTCGCGGTGGACATTCGGAAAAAAGGGGGATGTGCAATAATTTTCGACAGGGAAGAGTAAGGAGAGAAAATAAATGTACAAGAAATACAACTAATTTGTGATGCGGCATAATACAGATCTGTAATGGAAGCTAGACGTGTATTACTAGAGACCAACGCAGCAAAAAATGTCAGAGATATGCATAGAATAAAATATAATATACCGTGACAAATGATAAAACGAAAGAAAAAATAAAAAAAAGAAAAATCGGGGACGTTTTCTTTGGCTCATTATTTGTAAAGTGAAAAATTGTTTTCACCATATTTTTGGTTCATATTTAATAATAACGGTTTGTTGTATTAAATCATTATAACGATGTTGACAATCTTTGATAATATCGCAAGAATGTGTTCTTCAATATCTCAAGGGTGATATATTTATTGACAAGGCTATGATAGCGACAAATATTTACCCTTTAATAATTTTCACACTTGGACGTTATCTCACTGCGTCGTAGACTGACCACGCGCTGCCCTTGACTTTAGCGTTATGATTTTGTTTGATTGAGCCTATTAAAGTTGTTGGTATCATTAATTTGAACATTCATATATATAACAGGATCCATGGGGGTACATATTTTAATATTTTCTGTGGTTTTTTATTTTTTTTTTTTATGTTCATTATTTCTTGCCTCTTTGGGTTTGAAGATTGCGTTATATATGGCTGACCTTATAAGTTTACACAATCTTTTGCTTAATTCCTGTGTGAGTGATGTTAATTGTTAGAGCTGTAATTTCTGTGGACTCTAAAATCGCCAGAACAATTTTTTTAACAATATTTCTGAATGCTATAAATTTCTTCAGAATTGTATTTAGCAGCTCTCAGCACTCTTCACAGCAACATTACTATGTTAACCATGACAATATATAACCATTTTGCGTTGCATCGACACGTTAATTCAGTACCGGTTTCAGAATCATGTGCTACATGTACATTAAGTCTAAGATGATGTTGAAGCTGCTAGGGATCTTTTGTTCTTTTCTGGTCTTTCACGTTGTGTTCTTCAATTTGTCTTTTAATGTTGTAGTAGAGATTGCTTTTATATGACTATAAACTACTAATTACAAACAAGCACAGACAGTGCATTAATTTCTTCTTTGAAAGTTACATTTATCGGATCTGTTATAAAAATATACTCTATAAGAAAGTAAAGCATTATTGACGCCTGAAGGGAAACTACCGGGAGCTAAACGACTTGGGTGAAACTTGTCATTAAAAAGAACCATTTTAGGTTGTGACGTCATTACCTACGATCAACTTACGACTTTTTGTGAAATCGACGCCTGGGAAGAGATTAATACTTGAGATTGCTTAATCAATTAAACATATGTTAAAAACTGCAACTGTGGAATTAGTAAGTTAAACTTTGTTAAAACAGGCTCTGTGTAATCCGTTATGTTAAATGCACTATGACTTCAGATGGAAAAAAAACTGCTTAAAGATGTTCTATTTGTGCCTCTTCAAGGAGTTATTTAGTCAAATGTTAACGCGCGACAGACCTAAAAATTTGATAAATATTCAAATATTTGATTTGTAGGGTATGGTAAATATATGCAAATATTTACAATTCAATAATTTGACACCACATTGTAGATGACCAAACAAACAGTCTTTAAATATTTGTTTTCAGATAATTGACTTCCAAAGCCCTCAACTGCATTTACGTGTCCATTCCTATATAAAAGCGTGTTTTATTGAAATTAGACGGTAATGTTTTAGAGAGAGTAATCAAGGGAACCAAGGTTCTAGCGGTAATCAAAAGAATATATTCCAGGGACAAAGACCAGACATGGAAAACAGACATTCACAACGAAGAACATAAAGTAAATAAAATCATACATACAAAAGCAAATGAGCAACTCGAACTCCACTAAAAACTGGGAGCATGGACCAGGTGCACCGGTAGTGTAAGAGTCCTCTGCTTTTCTAGAAACACACGCCGAAATTGTAGAACCATTGAAATTGCATTTACCTACATCCTGGATCTGCCATACTTTACATTTTCTTTCATTTAGAACCTTTTGCTTTCTTATGGTGGACTTTTCATTTAAGGATGCAAAAAAATAATTAAATAAACTCCGTGACATCTCACTCTTGAAAGTAAATGTGTGTTTGTCGGAGCTGTATATAGTAGTTATCCTGGTTCCCGGGACTACGTTCCATGTGTTACCTACTAGCCACTGTGACTGTTACATTTGTACATTGTATATGTGTAGCATTGTGAATATTGCGATCGGGAACCAGTCTATATAGTGGTTCATCAACTTTGTTTTGTTTTCACTTTATCATTTCATACCTGAATTTCTCTTAGCGTTCTGCTACATATGTTTTGTTCTGCAAGAATTCGAAGTCATGATTTGTTATCGCAACTATAAGGCCAAGAACAAATTCGTGTCTGTTTAAGGTTACATTGGATGAAAAAAGGTAGGTAAGTAAGTATGCAAAATCATTTTATTTTTTTAAATTATTTTATATATAAACACTTATGAGAGAAATTCTTGACGTTAGTAGTGCTTAACTCAAAAATGATAGTTTACCGATATTTCATTTAAAAATACCAATAAAATGAGTAGAACATATAGAGTAGGAAAGGTAACCTTAAACAGACATTTGTTTTTAAATCTGGCCTAAGTAAAAACTGAAAAGATGTGATTGATTAGTTACATCAAAAATTCCCCAACATTACATTATACCTAATGCCTTTCATTGTTCGATTGCATGCTATACATCAATGGCGTATTGTTTGTAACGAGTACACTACTGTGACATGCTACTAGAAATATTGAATTACTTCTGATACCAAAAAAAAAAATCTCTTGACTACCAGTGGACCGGTCAGAATCTTTTTTCTTGGTTATGTAACATCAAATCTAAAAAAGTAGATCTTCTCTGGATTGCCGATCACCGGGTCCTGGATATTAGGTTATCCATGGCTACTGTATTTCGTGCAATGGTTGAATATTCCGCGTGCCATCGTGTCCCGTGTAAGTTTTTGGTTGTCTTTGGCTTCTGGCCTTCATGTCCTGGGTAAGCCTTCGGTTGTACAGCCACCAGACTTCGTGTCCTTGATATAAGGTTTTCAATGACTAATGGTCTTCGTGCCCGGGATAAGTCTTCGGGTATACTTGGCTACTAGCCTTCGTGCCCTGGACAAATCTTAAGTCGTTCCTTGCTACTGGTCTTCGTACTATGGGTGAATCTTTGGTTGTCCTTGGATACTGATCTTTGTGCCCCGAGTTAGTGGTTGATTGTCTGTGATTATTGGCCTCGTGTCCAAGATATTAGGTTGTCCATGACTATTGACCTTCGTGCACTCTGTAAGTCTCTAGGCTCATTCGGTATTAGTTACTATGTTACGTCCATGGAATTTTTGTGTTACCCGTCTTACTGTACACAAGAAAGCATTATTAATTCAAGGTGTATTTATCTCCATCTCGAACTATGCACTTATGATATCTCAAAACTGGTGTATGTAAATACACGACACTTACATTCCGAATGATTAATTTTAGTAAGTATTTATTTCAAAGATATCTTTCTGACAATAAATCATGAGACAGGAAATGTATTCGATATCGTACCCCTATACCAATAGATACAGCCAGGTAGTAGATTATTACGAACATATTATGAACGCACTTTGGCTCACTATGTATACGTCTGTATTAAAGTAAGTTCATTGCCTACCGGCTTGTTTTTTTTTATTAATCCATTAACCGGTACGTATCGACCTTCGCTAATTCTATTTCCGGTTCGTCTGGTACGTCGTCTGACGGAACACTAGTCTATGGTATAACTAGAACGTAGTGCATTTGTACTCCAATGCTTAACATAACTAATGGCTTGGTGTTAGTGACATGATTGACTATATAAAAGTTAACAAAAACAAAACAAAAAGAAGTACAATGAAACTTTGAGTCTAAAAAACGCAGAAACCTGCAGATCAGTTTAGTTAGAACCAGACCTTTTTCCTTAAAATTAAGTACTAACGATATCGTTAGGCTGACACTTATTTCTTGTTTTATCACGAAAAAACATTCGATGTCACACTACTATGTCATACTATTACTCTGTCAAACTGCTATTATTTCACACTACTATGTTAGCTTACGACGTATAATACTTTGTCATATTAGTGTTTTATTCTGTTATATAATATTTCTATTTTTGTGTCAAACTACTACTACATGGTATGTCATATTAACATGTCAAACTACTATGTCATATTACGAACTTCTATATCACTCTACTATAGCATACTAATTTGTCATACTGTCATGCCAAATACTGCGTCATACTACTTTGTCATACTATTATGCCAAATACTGTGCCATACTACTTAGTCATATTACTCTTATGTTAAACTGCTATAAATACTACTATAATATCAATGTTGCATGCTACTTTGACATATTACTTTGTCAAACTTCTATGTCACACTAATATGTCATTCTACTATGACATACTACAATGTAATATTACTTTGCAACACTGTCTTATCTCTTTGGGCAATACTGCCTTATCTATTCGGGCAACACTGCCTTATCTATTCATCTATTTGGGCAGAACTGCCTTATCTATTTGGGCAAAACTGCCATAGCTATTTGTCAAAAACTTTGGCAAAACTGCTTTATCTATTTGGGATGTTTTCTTCTTCATATAATGCAAAGCAAAACGTGTGGGTTACGCGCATTGTCTCCCACAGATTTTGATTCACGTGTTTATATTCCCTAGGCGTTGTTGCATGTTTTTATTGGGCAGTTGTCAATTGTCAAGTTTACCTTTTTGACTTAGCGTTTTAATTGTTATCGATGTACATGTCTTTGATCTAAAGCCAATTTTCTATACTTCAGAAAAAATAAAATTGATAATGACGGTGCATGTGACATAATCGTCAACTCAAATGGTATAAAGCAAAGTTATCATTAATTCAAAGTTTATCTGCTCCCGGTTGTGCTTAACACTAGTACTGATAATTGGTGTATGTAAATATAATTATGACTTTGGTCGCTTTGAATAATAAACTACTGAATTACATTTTTGCATTTGGGAATAGATACATGTATAAACCAGTATATAATAAACTGTAGCAAACAAAGTTAAAATCATGTTTTATAGAGTATACATTGACTTTAGATCAGAATAAACAAGACAAAGAGACCAGTAAATAATACCGACAGATATTAATGTGCTTCACAGTTGTCACAATACTTTGCAAACTTGTGGGAGCTTAACATAATGGACTTTTATTGGTTTTTGAGACTGTTTACTTCGATTAACGGTATTGTTTAGTGTTTATCCTGGAAAGTAATTGTAATAATTTGCTACAACAATATATCTGGGTTGGGCTGATTATTGGTTTTGTGACGATTGTAAATTATGAGAATGAGTAGTGGTGATTTCTGGGTCTAGTTCCTTTGCAGGGGGTGTCTTTCTTAATACGAGTTCTGAGGAATATTCAGCAGTATTACACTGTACGTTTGTAGTCGGACACATTCAGTGTTCAGTTCAAGTCTGTAAGTGTGGCTCGTACACTTGATGTCGGTGTGAACATATTCAGTGCTCAGTTCGAGTCGGTAAGTGTGGCTTGTATGCTTGTGGTCGGTGTTAACATATTCGGTGCTCAGTTCGAGTCGATAAGTGCCGAGTCGAGTCGTACGCCTTATTGTGGTTCGGTGTGGACACTATCGGTGTTTAGTAAGAGTCATTTGGTGTGGCTTGAATAATTCTGGTTGGATCTGGACATAATCAGTATTCAGTCCCAGTCATTTAGTGTGGCTGCTTGTTTTAGTTCAAGCTCCTGTATATATAAAAAAACCTAAAAATTGAATGAACGATTATATGATATAATGATTGCATGATTTCGTGGGAAAGATGAAACAACTTTGTACAGAATCGTTATTATCAATGGTGTTGTAACCAAAATGCAGGAAGTAAAAATTGATCGTTAATCTAATCGGAGGTAACCATTGTACTTTGCTAAAAATTTCTAAAATCAAGTTGCAATGGAATGGATTTAAATAAAATAATATAATAAATGGGAACTCATTAGGATATAAAATACCGATTCCATTTGAAGGAAGCTATTATACTCGAAACATACTTATCCCATTCACGGGATAATAAGATTTGAACCGTTCTTCAATAGATGTTTTCTTAAATTAAATATCTCAAGTAGAATTAAAGAGTATAACTACTTTTTCATAAAGACTAAAATGTTCTATAGAAGAAGTGACATAGCTTAAAATGTCTGAAATTAACTTATTCTTTGGTTTGTCATGGGGTGGCAGATGTGTTATTGAAGAAGTTCGTTAGATGCAATGCAATCAAGACTTGGCGATGCGTGCTGCTTTTCATCAAATCCTTTTATGGAATGAAATATTGCTCCCTAGAATAAAAGGTCCACAGTGAACTTTCTCGAGCTTTATTGAGAAGAACAAAAACCGAAAACCTCACTAAGTTCAGGACTTATATAATTGAATGGCGACGAAGCGATGTGTATAATTCTTACTTCAGAACAATCATTGTTCACAGTAGATTTGGTACATTAAGATGAGCGGTTTCAATTAAAGTTGGGTTAAGTTTACTACGATGATGTCGAAGTGAGTACGTCGTTACAGTAGTGATAAAAAAAAACTGGAATAATGATGGAAGAGTTAATGGAGTGTAAGACAAGCCGGAGTGTCGGGGATATGATGCAAGATCTGTCCTCTTCGGGCTATGATCTTCTGGACAAACTGTCTAAACGACGTCAATACGTCCGTTCACATGTGCGTGAAAAAACCATGGTCATGGGATTAGACCCTGTTGCTCAAAGTTTTTCTGATTCTGACGTCGATGAGCTCAAAATTTCAGGGTTTGGGTGAGTACTCAGGGTATTACAATTGGTTTATATGTTATTTTTCACATCTTTAGAATTTTACCTTATTTAATATAACTGTTCGGTTTTAAGTTTTCATTTTTGTTTTTTAGATTGTTATCAAAGACTTCGATCAAAGACAGTTTTCACTTGAATTAGTTCACTTATTGTCATTTTAGTCAACAGAAAATTTAAACTTCTTTTGTTTTTTTATTTGTACATATCTTTACACATTTATGAAAGAAGTGTCCCGAAACCCAAAAACGTGAAGACAATTAAGGGAAATAACGTACGTGTATAAGCATACATATACCAATCGAAGTGCTGCATGTAGACATTTCAATATAGATTATTGACGTAAGATACGAAATAACTGTCAATATGTTTTATGATACTACGTGAGCATTGGAAAGAGAACTATATAAAAGGACCGTTACATGTTGTTCGCACTGTTGGTGAGAAATGTTTTTGCATTTTATTACTTTGATCATAAGATTTAAAAAAAATTCATTTTGTTTTCCACAATGACATGCGTGAAGCTGTATAGTATAGGTAGGCAAGTTGTTTATCTTATAGAATTTTATTTTTCATTCGTTTTAATCAGCGTTTGATGATTCCGTAATAGGTTGATTGTATCATGGATGATATAATCTTTGAAACCTATTTCTTAAATTTTTCTGAAAATTTGAAAGACGGGTATTTATATTCACATTAATATTTTAAAGTGTAAAATCAGTGCTTTGTGCTAAACTTATATGTATTAAGTTTGGGCTGATAATCGTGGTTAGTTTTCACGTATTACGGAAGATACAAAGTTTTTGTTTAATGGGAAACAAGCACTAGAAACATATGTATCGACAGGTTCATTGAAATGACAGTATTTAGTGATTTATTCGGCCTTTTGTAAGACAATATGTTTACATTGTACCTGAGTATAAAAAAAATGGAATAGAAAGTCAGATTATTTATATTTAAGTCTGTCTTCTTACTTTGTGGGTCTATAGCGAGCTATGCAGACCCAAAGTCTGGTTTAAAACCGATCGTTACTAAAACTGTTGATTACCGGAAGTGAGTCCCATGCAGAGACTTCTAGTGTTACTTAAATGTTACTATTGATTTATTTTACGGGTTTTAAATCCATTTGACGTGACTTATGAACTAACATGAAATTATGTTGTATGTTAATATACTTCAAACAAGAAACAAAACCATGCTTTATCTCAACAAAAAAAAATGTTTTTAACTTTGTATCTTTGTGTTTATTTTAGGACTATTATAGTCAACATTCTTGATTCGGAATCTAAATGCAATTTACCGTTGCTACGAATTCCCCAATTCAAACATTTTATGCATGTACATAGAGGGAAACGTAACCTTGAGGTTCAGTCTGGCCCAATTCTTAAAGACAATTTGAAATTAAAACCTCGTTTGTTGTACATGACAGTAAAACGGTCGTGTTTTAACTAGGGGATCTGAACAGATTTGACTGTGTATATAATATATGTGTGTTGGTTTTATTGTTATTCCTATAGAAAAGTCGTATCGCAGTCATTTGCAAAATAAAATTCCCCAAAGATCAGCTTTTAGTGGAAATGGGGAAAATCTTGGATATTATCCACAGATGGTTACATTGAGAAGACCCAGTGGCGGATCCAGGGGGGGACCGGGGGTGTTAAATCATGAAAAACACTCACTTCGTGAACCTCACCGGTGATCCTGTCAAGATTTTTTTTGCCTCCCTTCCCTTACCTAAAACTCTGGATCCGCCAATGAGACCTGTCTTAATGACTCACGAACAGAATAAGATATGCTACAAAACAGTAAAATTCAGTCAGTCATCTGTTCGTTCATTTGTATTTTATTTTGTTTTCTTATTGTCCTTTAATTTGAGGACGTTTAGAAATTTAATATCGTTCTTGTAGGTTTTTAACTATACCTCTTTAGACCTTAACTGAGTTAGAAAGAGCACCATAGAAAAAATTACTAGTACATGCATAATAAATCGTGTAGGATTAACTCCGACGACTGGTTCTGTAGTAGGACGTTGTGTAAGATTGACTACGACGTCGACTAGCCCTGTAAAAGAATATCATGTAAAATTATATTCGACGACTAGTTCTCAAGAAGAACGTCCTGTGAGATTGACTCCGACTAGTAGCTCTATAGAAGGGTTTCGTGTAAAATTGTATCCGACGGCTAGTTATATAGAAAGACGACGTGTAAGATGGCCTCTGTCGACTAGCTCTCTAGAAGACGTCGTGTTTGCAAGATTTATTCAATCGACTAGCTCTATAGATGGACATCGTGTAAAAATTGTATCCGACGGCTGGCTTTATATTTGTATCTGACGACCAACTCTATAGAAAAACGTCGTGTAAGATTGACTGTGACGACTAGCTCTATAGAAGGACATCGTGTTAGATTGGCACCGACGTTTAGCTATATAGGAGGACGTCTTTTCTTTTTCTAATGCGTCCTTGTCCTAAATTACACCCCCATGCTATGATTATTATTAGAAACTTTGACATTTGCTTTCTGCACAATTAATTTTTAACAATTTAATATTCTATTTAACCTGCTGGGTTAATTTAATTTGTTTGTTGAGGTGCAAAAGTCTTCGTATTGATTAACAATTTACTTATATTTGAAGTTTGAAAAAGATTTGATAAAGCGATAGTAAGGGTGAAAACTAATACACCTCCTTTCAAATTAAAACAATTGGAGTTTAACAAAATAATGGCACCAATGGCGATCTGTCAGGTAAATATTTTAATTGTGTAACTTTTTATTTTAGGCCTTTTAGTACGCATACATTCATTACGTCCTTTAAAATCGCAGACAACTTCATTACCAATTACAATTTTATGCTTGTATCAAAAATTTAAAATCGATTCTTAAAGTGTTTTTATCGGAATGTAGAAGTGAATAATTCTGGATATTAATATTTTACATATGGCATTCAAGGATCATGTTTCTGTGTTTATAATGCATATCGTTTAATATTCATTCCACCTGAGTACTTTCAGAAAGTTTGGATGTTTAATGAAGTTGTTTGTTACACGCAATTATCAACGCATAAACTTTTAAATTGATTTTTCGACTGATATGATCAATTGAAATATAACAAGAATATAGAAGATAGTTATCTGTTGTCAATGCCTTATGGATAAGAAAGTGAAATGTACACACATTGATGTCTCCGCCTCTTTTGAAACTCCGAAAGTAATTGCTTGTACAATGACGGATATTGACAAGACAAAACATACGTTTCCAAGGTAAGAGTTTCCATGTCAATTCTGCCATTTTCTGAGTTAAGTTGTGTTGATTGTGGTTGTATGGATGTCTTGATCCTTAGGTTTTGGAATGTTTTGTTTACCTTTAAGGTATTCGGATTTTTTTCCCCTGTCATTGGTTAACCCAGAAGTGGATTGAAGCTAGATCCCGCTGATATCTTTCACAGCTTAAAATGTCAAATTGCTAGGGGCCAGTATATTAGCAGGGCTTTTGTCTAATGTATATTTTTCTAAGTTGGTTTTTCTACAGTTCCTTAAAGTTGTGAAAAATCATTACAGTTACTTTGTTTTTACCCTAAACCAACTGGTCACTCATAACTCTTTGGAAGAATGAGGAGGTGGGTTAAGTTGATTTTAATTTAAAAAATAACTCTCTAGTTTCTCATTCTAGACGTTTTCTTGTGAATTTTATTTCAAATAAAAATATTTGAGACCATTGGAGATTTCACCTATGTAAAGTAATTGAAGAGTATGTACTTTAAATAGTTTTATTCATAAGATGGTTACTCACAAAAGGTATTTTGAAAGGTAATGGCGCGTGTTGATGCAGATAGGACACGAGGAGTTGAACGGCAACCATAATATTCCTGATCGGTCGTCTTCTGTTATTTACTAACTATAACAATCCTTGAACCACTACAAGTTTAAAATCAAAAGCCAAGCAGCCACGAGCCGTTATATTGAACGAAATCATACGTACAAAAAGTGAAGAAAATGCAAGCCTTTTCTACAAATAATATAAATAACTGTGAACAATAGGCGTAAATTGTTTTATCATATTCTGTTTTTGTAGGTTGATGGAAAAGACTAACCTGGATAATAGAAGACCTCAGAAAATGTCGTGGTATGAAGATCCTAGGTCTGTTGGTAAACAGAATGCGGACTACCTAAAAAAACTTTCGAGTCTAAGGGAGAGTTTGTTTGATCAAGAGCAGACAAATCTGGCTCATGCCATAGAAAGACTTCGTGCTAAACAAAACAGAGATGCACTATCAAACAGACAAAAAAACAGACAAGTGTATGAAAATGCAGAAGCTAACGATAAAAAGTTTATAACGACTTTGGAAAAGTTTCGACAGAGTCGACCGAAGAAGTACCGACCGGAGTTACATCCCTTGGAAGGGAAACAGTTGATAGAGCCGCAGACGTCTCGGTCTGGTGACAAACACGATCAGCCAAGATCAGCTGATGAAAATGTCATAAAGAATAACTTACAGAGGCTGACAGCGCCGATCACACCAACAAGTAGCATACCAAATATTGGGAGGAAATCTCAAAAATCTACCCAACAATTAGTGTTAGAGACTTCTTCCTTTCATAGAAAGAAATCTTGTCTTAGTGCTGATAATTCCGATAAAAATCCCTTTAAACATGTACGGAAAGGTGCGCGGTCTCATCGAGTCATACGACCAGCAGATTTAGATGAATTGGAGTTGTCTCCTCAAGCAGTTAAATGTGAAAAACTCGGAGATCACGACAAACTCAACATGGATAAACTGAAGGAATATTATTGTATTTACTATCTACCGTCAAACACTCCGACAAATCAGGATGAAGTTCAATCTGAGGACGGCGAAACTGTTGCAAGTACGGTATCGTATACGGAAAAACCGAGAGAAAATAATGAATTCGAACAGGATAGATTTGGAAATAAATTTCCGAACGAATACTATAGATATAAACCGGGATATTTTGGTGCAAGTCAAAGAGTGCCTGAGCGAAAGCCGATGATACACCCGATCACGGGGAAGGCACTTATTACGAACATGGAAGACATTCGACAGCAACGTCTAAAAAGATTACATTTAAGTGAAAGTATAAATACTATCGAACCGGATTCTCATGAGGAAGTGATAGATCGAGTTGATGTAAATAGTCAAAAGAAGAAAATTATAGTCGATATGCCTGCCATAGTATTTAATGCGCCAACACCGGATGTGTCAGACGTTGAATTGCGCGCCACGCTATTAGCCAAAGCTTATAAACAAAATGAACTTCGCAAAAGAGAGTTGAAGAATTTAATGGACGATGTTAAGGAACTCAATAAAAGGTCAGATGACCTTGCCGGGCAGATATCAGTACAGAGACCTCTAGCGTAGAGATCGTGACCAAATTTGTGATGACGTAAGCGTTAGTTACTTATTTCCTAGTCTCGAAAATTCACGAGGAAATGTTAATAACAAAATATGATACAAACAATTCATATAGTGTCATATAGAAAAATCATTGTTAGTTGTTACAATTTCTCTGGATTTTTTTTTATCTTTTGTATTTGATTCTAAATTGGCTGTCAACATTAGGTGAAAAAAAGGTAAAAAACTTTTTATTCAACTTGAAGCGGGCCATGCAGATGACAACGTTGATATAGGACAAATTACATTTCTTTTATATCAGAATGGATTTTAAAACACTTTTGTATCTTCAGATGTAGTGGCGGATCCAGAGAGGGGTGCAGCGGTTGCCCCTTTTTATTGGAATTTTTTTTCATTTTCATGTGTTAAATTGACAAAAAATGGCAAATAATGTCATAGCAACCCCTTTTTCTGAGGAACCTCGGCTGGCACCCCTCTTTTTCTAAGTATCTGGATCCGGCCCAGAGATGGTTGCAAATGCAGTTCCAAATGTATGATTATTCAGCATTGCATGGAATTTAACAGACTCATTTTGCGATCATAGAAAACTTCTTGTCAACCAATTCTAATTTATTACCATATTAGTTCTTTCAACCTTCGGTCAAAATTACAATAGCGTATACTAGTAGGTGTGAAGTGTCAGTCTCTGTAAGAATCAAGCAGTTGGTGAAACATGGTATGAAAAAGCCCATCATTTTGATGGTGTAATTTGACTATTTGCACCATCAGAATCAAGGGAAAAAGACAATATTTTCCATATCATGTTAGTGCAATTAGTAATAATTTCATAGAAAAATGAAAATTTCAAGGGAAGATAACTGCCAAAAACCTCATTTTTTCTAAGATTCTATTGAAAAATTTCTGAGCAAATCCGGTGATGCAGAGATCAAATAATGGTCATTTCAAATAGAGAAAGTATCCTTGAGTGATATTTTATTGTCAGGTTGGTGGGTTTTTGACATGCATGTTTCTGATTTTTCGTATTTTGCCAGATTCTTACAAACACTTACACTTAAATGGTACAAAATTTAGATATTCTATAGAGTTGATAAATGTATCGATTTGACCTGTCATGTAGATCTAAATTTGGCTTAATAAATTAGTATTTACACTGATGTACAGCGTTTCCGTCCGTGTTTAAGGTTGATCATGCTTATAACACTACACATTTTTTTCATTTTACAAAATCATAGGGACATTTATATTTTCAATGAACTAATAATGTTTAAAATGATGTAAAAACGGTTTGATTATATTATCTTAAAAGAATTTTTTTAGATAAAACAATCACAAATACGCCTCTTTTAAGTGGAGATAATTAGCGAGAAAATGCTCTATAGAAATACAATGGGAATTTCAGTGTTTTTTCCAAGTTCAATGACCCCTCAGTTTTTCCTTTTTTAGATATAAAAGAATGTCAGATAAGTGTTCATTATACAGATTTTAAAGAAATTTCTTCAATTAGTTCTAGAAGTAAGTGAAACAGTGAAAATTACCTGCAGAGTCTTATATAAAATTTTATGAAAAATCGCATTTATTTAGGCTCAATTTTCTCGGAATGAAGTTCGGTGACCTATATTTTTTTCTTAAAATTTTATATTATGTCCGTTCAATGTCATCTTTGATAAAAATTAGGAAAATGTATCTACTTTAAAATATTAGCTATGATCTACCTTAAAGAGATAGTGCTATCAAATAGTTCATGCATAATTAGAAATGTATATCTCTTCCTGTCATGAATGGATTTTCGCGATTGATATAAGAATCATGCAGGCTATGAGTAAAATGGATACACCAAAGAATAATTATTTTTTAATTCCTAATCATAAATTACCTTTGACTTTATATTACAGTACGCAAAAAAAGACTTTTGAAATCATTTCTAAAGTTGATGAATAGCAAATACGCAATTTTTATGCCCTTCGTACCATTCAAAAATGATCTCACTTTACCTCATTTGTAAATGTATAAGTGTCTAGATACGTAAAAGGCATTTTCTACTTGCCTGACTTTGACATGAACATGGAAACTAGGTATTTATTTTACATGACAACACAAGGAGGCGCACTTGCCAAACGGACTACCATTGATCTCGCTTCATAATGTAAGACACAGTTGATTTGTCTTATTCTAACATAAATCAAAGTGCTGTTAGCACTGGAAGTTTTCGATTCCTGTGAAAAATGTAGCATGAACAAAATTTTAAAGATTGCATGATATAAAATAAAACTGGGACTATACTTTTGCATTTTTCGTATTATTTAGAACTGCTTTTTTTCCTCATACGTAGAAACTGAATGTCAAAAATTTTAATCAGATCCTATCGTCTCTGTTTTATCAAAACTTACTTGTTATTATTTTTAACAGAAAAGACAACAACAACCAGTCTAATTAAAATTAGACCTTGCATTGTTTTATGTTTGCAAGACGGAGGGGTAAATGTTAATTAGCAGTGGCGGATCCAAGGGGATGGGGCACCCTCCCCTTAGAATTGTTTTTTAATTGTTGATAAATTGTTCAAGATACTCTCAGAATGCAGGATTTGAAGTTTAATATTTCAACATTTTCTTTGGGGGGCATGCCCCCACCCCTAGCAAATACGCATCATGTCATAATCCTCACCGGTGACCCTGTCAAGAAATTTTTTGGGGCCCCCTTACCTAAAAATCTGGATCCGCCACTGATAAGACTACAACAAGAAAAATTTAAAATGTATTTATCACAACCACATTGCGAAAAATAGTTTGTTACCTTAGTAGGCAAGTACAGTTCAGATAACTTCGAAGGCAAGTACAATTTACCTTTCTACAGTAGGCAAGTAGAGCCCAGACTTGCATAGTAAGTTGTAAGTGCAGATCAATTTACCATAGGAGTTGAGAACAGTTCATATTTCAAAGTGGGCAAGACTAACATAGTAGGTAAGTACAGTTCAGATATCATTGTAGTTTAGTGCAGTTTAAATTACATAAGTAGGCAAGTACAGTTAAGATTTTCACAGAAGGCAAGAGTCCGAACTGACAGTAGGCAAGTACAGTTCCGGTTACCATAGTAGGCACATAGAGTCCAGACTTACATAGTAGGTAGTAAGTATTGATCAAATAGAGGAACTATCAAATAGTACTGCCATAGGAGGTGAGTACAGTCCAGATTTCACAGTGGGCAAGTATAGTTTAGAGTAACATAGTAAGAAAGTACAGTTCAGATTGCCATAGTAGCTAAATACAGTTCAGATTGTCATAGAAGGCAAGTACAGTTCAGATTTTGAAAGGAGACATGAACAGTTCAGATTACCGTATTAGGTAAGTACAGTTCACATTGCCACATAGGCAAGAAGAGTTCAGACGTATATAATGGGTAAGTACTGTTCAAATTGCCACAGTAGGCAAGTGCAGTTCAGATTGCCATAGTATCTAAGTACAGTTCAGATTGTTATAGAAAGCAAGTAAAGTTCAGACTTCCACAGTAGGCAAATACAGTTTAGATTTTACAACAGGACAGTACAATTATGATATTAACCACAGTACAGAAAATGTAGTAACTGATTTTGTCCTTCAGCACATTATTCTTTTAAATATAGTTTTCACAGAATTTAAGATTGCACTAACGTGTAGTTGAAATGACTAGATAATGAACAATAATGTGTGCAGAAAGTTTGAAAAGGAGGCTCTTGGCTTGTATTGGTCAATTGTTGCCCTAAAAATGTGTGCAAATTTACAAAAGTTTTGACCAAAAGATATTCAAACCATTGATGTTGTTTATCTCCTCAGCTTTGCCTATAATTTCAACCCTCCTTTTTTTACCACAATAAATAAACTAAGACAAAATAAATAACATTTATTTCCACCTGTAAACATGTAAAGTTATAACACAACACAATATCCCACAGATATTCAAATATATAAAAGTAATAAAAAAAAGAAAAAAATGAAAAAGATATTTTAGTTACACAATCAAAATTTTAAACAAGAGGCTCTGAAAAGCCTGAATTGCCCACATGAAGAATTTGAAGTCATGTAAGCCATACCATTTGATCCATTGGAAAAAGTTGATCATTGAAAAAGGTCTCTATAATTATATCGTTCCTGCTACCCACTGAGGTATACAAAAAAGGACTGATTGTAGAAGGCATTAAGCATGTTGAAGTCATCAACTCAAGTTTCAAAATAATGGAACCTGTGGTTTCAGAGAAGTTGATTTTTAAAATTTGTCCAATCAGAAGCTTAAATAGCTTCTGGCTGCCATTTTGCTAAATAAAGCAGAACCAAAATTTTATAACATCCCTGTAATAATTTCTGCCAAAATTGGTCACTACTGGCTTGGTATAAGCAGAGATATATGCAAACATGATTCTCCACATCAGACCACTATGGCATATTTTTTGTAACATTGTTCATATTTGTCTACAGACAAATGCCCATATCAGTTCTAGACAGGATACCCAAAAGGACATTCATACTAAATTTGGTTGCAATTGGTCTAGTAGTTTCAGAGAAAAAGAATTTTGGTAAATTGTTAACAACGACAGATGCAAAGTGATGGCAGTAACTCAAATTGACTTTTGGGCCAGGTGAGCTAAAAACTACTTGCCCTTTTGAATAGTTTCTTTTGGTGTTTATTTTATTTTTAAATCAATAATTTTTTTTATTTGTATTTTGAACAGGCTAAAAAATGGGGGGATATAACTAATGGATTTAACTTTGCTTAAATTTATACATAACACAGTAAAAAGAATAATTTTTTGCATTGTACTATGCTAATTATTTTTTTAAACAAAGAAAATTGATACAGAAAATACAAAAAAATTATACATATACAGTAAGTGACATAAAGTTTTATATTATTTTGATTAGGATTACTGTATTGTTCTTGGGGTACCAAGTTTCGTGGTTTTCGTGGGTAGGCCAAACCAAGAAATTTTAGTTTCGAACAAAAAAAGGAGAATACAATTAATGTATACTGAAAACCTCAAAACCAGGAATTCAACAATCCACAAACATGCATTTTTTTCTGTAATCCATGAAAATTGGTCTCCACCAATTATAGTATTAGAGCAAAAGTATGAAGATAAATTATAACACATAAAGATTTACCTCTAACAAATCAATTTGAGAAATAAAAACCCTGAACAAAATACGTTGCACGGCCAAATATATGCACCTTGAAGCCAGCATTATAATACATATACACAATAACTTAGTTGAATCACAATACAAAGTATATAGAATAAAGAGTTTCTTTAATAACCAGGGTGCATTACATTTGTGCCAATTTTTAAAAGTTGTCACCTGACCTTTGCTCCATAAGGTTACGGTTCATTTGCTTTCAGAGAAATGGGTATCATTTGGATGATTTTACAGGTTTAAGAGGTAACAAACTCGATTGCATCCATACTGTTGCATTTGGTGCTAGAACTGACTTATAGATAGACAGAACAGAAACTGTCAAAACAGAATCCTGATAAAACTGAATTTCACTTCTAAACAGCACTAATTTCCCAGTCCACTAGAAATTATCTTTCAAACAGTAATAATTTTTACCAATCTAAATATATGTTAATGTATTTCTTCATATAATCATGTATTTCTTAGTGCTGAAGTTGTTTGAACATTTATAAATTTTGATTGAATCATTGTTAATGTTCAAGGTCATTCCAAATATTCAATGTAAATTTTACCATTGATGGTAAAATTTACATTGAATATTTAGAATAACTGATATCCCTCTTCTTGCTGGAGAAGGATATTGGTTATCCAAAATATTCAATGTAAATTTTACCATCATTTGGTGATGTTGAACATATTGCAACGTTTATTTCATTTTTTATGTTCTGCATTGATTTAAACGATCGACGATTATATATATATCCAGTATTTTAGAAGTTTAGTGTTTTCAAGTTTATTTTCTCAAAAACTTAATATTGATAATATCCATGATTTTCAATTTATGTGTACTATTTTGTAAGATTATAGAACAGGTATGTCTAATCACCTGACACTGTGAATTCATGAGAATGGACTCTTTTTCAAATCATAGGAAGCAGTTGTTCATAGGGAAAAAGAGTAGTAAAATATCATCAATGAAAATTCATGGATATATATGACAATAAAAAAATAACACTTAAGTGTAAGTGTTTGTAAGAATCAGGCAAAATGGGAAAAATCAGAAACATGCATGTCAAAACCCCACCAATCTCATGATGATATATTGCTCAAGGATGGTTTATCTATTTGAAAAGACCATTATTTGAGCTCTGCATCACTAAATTCGCTCAGAAATTTTTCCATAGAATGTTAGAAAAATGAGGTTTTTGACAAAATTATCTGGCCCTAGAAATGTTCATTTTCAGTGCATTTCAATCAAATTGTAACTCAATGGTCCAGCATGATATAGAAAATCTTGTCTGTTTTCCTTGATTCTGATGGTGCAAATAGTCAAATTATCAAAATGATGAGTTTTTTTTTCATACCATATTTAACCTACTGCCTGATTCTTATATGGACTTACACTTAATTATTTCTACACTTTAATAAAATTGGTAATAAAAAAAATTAGAAAATGCATCATATTGATGTACCCAGAAGTAGCGAGCTAATTACAAATTGGTCTTTAGTTTTGAATGCTTTCAACAGTAGAATTTCTGGATAAATATAAACCAAGAATGACATTTTTGTATATGAATATCTTTTAACTTATATAATTCTCTTTTATCTCTAAAAGTGGCCAAAAAACAGGTATCAAATTTTGAGAAAAGAGAAGTAAGTTGCGCGGTTCAAACATAAAACTTTCTGGCACGAAAGTAAAGCACCCTATAAAATCTTTAGACTAAAATATTGCTAAGTTCAATAGGGTGTGTAAGACTCATTCTAGTTTCATTTTCTTTACCGGAATTTATGACGTAGAACGTATTGAAAACCGAGGACCATTCTGCATTTTATTGTTTACTTCCGGGTACTTGATAAGCTGTATAACAATGCAAAATCTTTTATGTTTTTTGTTACTACATTTATCATGTAGAAATAGATATTTGGTTTTTTTTATCGGTATATTTTACACTAAAAGATGTTTTGCCCTCAACATTGAACTCAATGCTCTAAATGACAAGTCTCCATGCTTTTGAATGGTAGACTAGGACCCAATCTCATGAAATCACGGGGTCACATGACGAGACTTACATACGCTATTGAAAAAAAACTAATGTGACAAAACTAAAAAATCTTTTTTTCTTTTGAACAGATTACCAAACAGGTCAAGATTCAATTTACACAGTTTTACTGTTAATAATAAAAAAAATACATAGAAAATTATCGTAAAATAAATGAATGTTTTTTTGTGTACTAACCATCAAGTTCTTACACAAAATATCTTTCTAAATATGTAATTTTCAGATAAACACAATAACAAAACCTCTAAAAGGGAATTAGGATTTCATTGAAATTACAACCCAGTCTAGATTTTGAATTGATAATACACATCACTAACTTATAATTACATGTACTGACAAAAGCACCTGAAATAAATAACGAAAGAAAACAAGCATCATAAAAAACAAATATAACATACCCAATATAAATCTCTGAATAAATTTAACAAAATGAATCTAAACTATGTACAAATAATCCATGATCACCAAACAGTATCACATTAATGACATGAATGAAAAATTCAGCTGTCATTTTTATTTTGTTCATAAGAAATGGATTTTCTTGCTAATAGCATAAATGAGATTAATGTATCAACCATGCAAATATGACTGAGGTCAGAGTTGAATGCACAATAAAGGGGTAGATTCACTAACATTAGTTTCAGGCTTTTTATAATGTGAAAGTTTCAACTTATTTTTTTCAAAGGTGTTATTTCCATATTTTAAATTTAAAACAAAAACTGAGTCATGGAGAACACAGTTAACTGTTACTGAGCATGCTCACAACACCCTATGTGCACACATTTGCAGTCTTTAGAAAAACTTGGTTAAATTTTCACCTCTCAAGGGCAATAACCCTTATATGGAGTCGTCTGACAATTTTGATCCCTGGAGACTTTTGTAGGCCTTATAATAAGGATATTTAAGCAATTGAAAGATATTGGCCAAACCTAACCGTTACGGAGATATATGCAAAAATCTGCTGTCTGACCCCTATGTTCCATTTTTAGTAAGGGCGGCCATGTTTTTTAACCGATCAAATATCCAAACAGTCAATTTGTTAAGGATACCATAGAAAACAAAAATACCAACTTTCATTGAATTCTGTATAGTAGTTTTGGAAAAGAAGATTTTTGAAAGTATTAACATCAAAAACAGCAAAACAAACGTCCAAAATGGGCAATATCTCCAACATGGGTCAACAAATTTTCACCAAAATTTGACCACAGATAGATCTCATCATGCTGAATACTTTTGCCTAGTAATACATTGTCTAACCCTAACGGTTTTGGAGATATATGCAAAAATCTGCTGTCTGACCCCTACATTCTATTTTTAGTAACAGTGGCCATGTTTTTTAACCGATCAAAAATCCAAAAGATCATTTTGTGCAGGATACTCTAAGGAACGGTCATTAAAAGTTTCATGCAAATCTATTCAGTAGTTTCAGAGGAGAAGATGTTTGAAAAAATTGTTAATGATGACGACGACAGACGCCAAGTGATGGCAATAGCTCACATGGCCTATGGCCAAGTGAGCTAAAAAGTAATGGTAAAAAATTCAACCAGTTGTAGTATAATTTTACAATTGGATTGGTCAAATTCTGAACAGATTCTTCTGCCTATTACCCTAATAAAAAATGGTTCCTTTAAAAGACTTGTGCCAAATCAATCCTATCAAAGTTTTTAATGCAACTAATTATTCACCAAAGTTTGAAGCCCCCTCTTAAAAACATGGTCCCCATTGATTTTGTGAAAATCAATCCCATCTAAGTTTTTAATCCTACTTATCATTCACATAAGTATAACTAGAGGCTCTAAAGAGCCTGAATGGCTCTTGATAAACAATGTTATACTTTTGTAAAAGCAGCCATGTTTTCTCTTGGATAAAAATTCCGAACACTCAAATCACATTGATTTTCATTAGATTCTATCCAGTAATTTCTGAGGAAAATTTTTTTTAAAGTAATAATATTAAAATAGCAAAAAGATGTTGAAAAAATGGCAATAACTCCAACATGGCCTAATAGAATTCATGCAAATTTCACCATAGGTAGATCTCATCATGATGAACATTTTACCCTATGTCAGAATTTGGCTAAACCTAAAAGTTCTGGAGATGTATGCTAAAAACGTTTGTCTAACCCCTATGTACTATTTTAAGTAATAGCGGCAATTTCAACAGATCAAAAACTATGAAGAACAGTTTAAGGAACATTCATACCAATTTGAAAGAAATAACATAGAAAATAGCAAAATAACATTGAAAAAGGGCAATAACTCCAGCATGATTTAACAGATTAACTCGAAAATTTGACCACAGACAGATGCTGAACATTTTTACCCTGTCAAAATTTTACTTTACCTCACGGTTTTAAAGATATATCTGAAAAGCTTCTGTCTGACACCTATGTTTTATTTTTAGTAACAGTGGCCATGTTTTTGGAGGAATAAAATCCACATTAAAGTTCTATGCAGAACACGCTAAGGAACATTCATACCAAGTTTGGGGCTAAATGGTCTAATAGTGTCAGAGGAGAAGAATTTTGAAAAATTGTTAACAAAGACGACAAATGCCAAGTGATGGCAATTGCTCACATGGCTCTTTAGGCCTCGCAAGCTAAAAAAAAGAGGCACTATCCAGGCAACAAGCTCTTTTTCAAAAATTTGGTTTAATTTGCAGATTTTCGTTAATTTTCATCTCTATTGTTCTGCAACGCATGCTTGAAATGCATTGAAACTTGGTTTTCTAAGAAGACAAACATTTAACTAGTAAATTATACAAATTTCAAATAAATCAGAAACATTTCAGAAAAAGGGGCTTATTTTATTAGTTACCTAACCTTCTCCTTTAAAGTAATTCCCACATTGGCTTGGTGGAAACATATGAGACAGGCTAATACAGAGACAGCAATAAAACCTATGAATATCACACATGATGTAGGGACTATAAAGTAAAAATAAATAAAATAAGGAATATGTGGATGTTGTTCACATGAAGAGTAACATGATGAGCCCATACAAATCACTTGAGAATAATAACGCTCCATATACAATCAAATATTTTAAATTTTTGTCTATGGGAATCAAATATCACATGAAATTCATATGAATGTAAAATCAGCAAACTTTAAAATGAAAGAAAATACATGTGATTCTCATATGAAGGCTTGACAAAAATGAGTTTCATGTGATCTCTGTCACATCACATGAAATTCACATGAAATTCATGTGAAAGTACTATGAAGTAGCTTCCATTATGGTAAAGCGGCATTTATATACATGTCTCCTTCCCTTCCATATTTACTGGGTGAGAATAAATAAATTTGCTTCAACTGCAGTATAGTCGACGGGTATATCTAATAGACACTTCTCTTGATTTACCCAAGGGCTAACACACAGAAGTATTTGTTAAGCATGGTCATTGACTGACTACCCAACAATTAACATGAAAGGGTCAACCATTTCAATGTCGTAAAATGAAAGAATGAAACAGTTACAAATACATATATTTACCCAATTACAATTTGTATTACCTGAGTTTAAACACATGAAAGAGCATAATACTCTACATAAATATATGCGAGCAACTTAAAACAGAAAAGTTCACACTATGAATTTTGAGCAGATGACTTTGATCCCCAAAGGGCTGGTTTCATAAAACATCTCAAATTGAGACTTTCCTCAAATTCTTTCTCAAATCAAATTTTGACCAATCAGATTGCTTGAAATTGAAAATTTGAGGAAAATCTCAATTCGAGATTTTTTTATGAAACTGGGCCCAGATCACTCACTGAAAGATTCCTGGCATTTGCAATAGCAAAGCTAGGCCACTGAAATATTACATCTGTGTAAAGGTATACAACATCAAAATTGAACTAAAGTATATTATATTTAGTAATAAGTATAGATGTATTCATTTTAAAGCATGAGTAAATAAATCTATAAATTTACTGAATATGAACTCACAATATAAATAAAAAAATATTTCTATAAATCACAATTTCGTACTTGAGTATTTCTGTATTCAGAAGTAGGATGGAATGATTTCTTCTCTTAGAGGTGGACAATCATAACAAGTAGGTTAAAGTAGCTGTTGTCCATTCTTCACTCATGGAATGTAAAACCACAAAAACCTAAACACAAAATTATAAGTATAATAAACAAAGTGGTCTTAATTATAAAAAAAAATAGATGCTTTAAATTCCATAAGTGTCAATTAATGCAACAAAAACAAGCATACCCTACTAGCAGTTGTTAATAAAAGGAGTCTGAAGTTGTGCCGTCTTCTTCAATTGTCAGTTTCAAATTTTTCCTCTTGTCTCCATAAACTGTACACCATGAGAATGTCCTAATGGGTACACTTAATTAAATGAAATAATTTATTATGTCAATGGTTTAAAATAGAAATTACAAGGTAAAAATAGCAGAAATATTTCTACTAACCACAAATATGATTCTTTTGTTGTATCCTGAGCCGGGTTGACCATATGTCCTTTTGAAGGTCCTAAATCAACAGTTATATTGGTGTACAGAGCCTCAGAATGTATCACAATCACAGAGTAATTCATTGTTTTAGGACTGTTTAGTCCATCTTTGTGCCAGCGACCTCTCCATCCAAGGAATGATTCATATCTATAAAGTAGAGTACCGGTACAAAATACATGTATAATATATTATCATTTATATATATATTTCAATAAGCAAATTTAAGTCATAATTTATCTTCATTATACAATGTATATAGTTTTCAATACACATGTACATGTATGTATACAGCTGAAATATTTTTAAACCTCTTTTAGATAATTCAAAACAAAACCAAAAAAAACCATCAGATCTGAAACGATTAAGGCACAACATTTACAGGTACTTACTATTGTCTACTGATAATAATAAAACAAAAATACTGTGAAAGTACTATTATTTGTGGGGTACCATTTTTGTGGTTTTCGTAAGTAGGCAAAACCACAAAATTTGGTTCCCAATGATAAGGAGAATCCCATTAATGTGTATACCAAAAACTTCATAGCCATGAATTCAAGAGTCCATGAACATTTGTTTCTTCCCTATTTAATGAAAATTGGTATCCCCAAATAATAGTACTTTGACAGTAAGACAACCTTCGCTGAAATATTTGATGTTACAAACCCATGTTCTGCTCTGGTTTCTTTCTTATGTCTGACCATCTTATATCTTCCAATATACTCTGGAGGCCTTGTAAGATATATACCAGAGGCTTGTACCCTGTAATTAGAAGTTCCATAAAAAGCTTGTATCTATTTTTAATACTGAGTAGTCATAATGCACTGACGATATATTTACATATGATATCACACAAGGTCACTGACTAAATATAACTCTCTGTTATATCACAAACGTCACATTGTGAATATCTCCTGCTTCCATGACAAACTTTTTTTCCTGTTTAAAATATAATTACTCTTTTGAAATTATGTTGCAGTATAAAGATAATAATAGTGCAGTGACTAGAAAAAAAACTTTGATATATGAATACCATTCAGACTAGTGAAAACTCTTGGCACATCCTTGTTTTCCAACGGGTCTTACCCTTATCTGTATGTCAGCTTAATATCAAGTCAGGGTACTTTTACCTTCATCGTCTGAATATAGCTGTAATATTGCTGCTCGGACGTTAAACCCCAACAAACAAACAAACTTTTATCTTCTATTTAGTTACTAAGTACTCCTTTTTCATCTTTTTTTTAATACAATAAAAGAAGTTGTACTGTATTAAATGATTTTTCACTTTTATCAGAAATTTACCACATATTCAGTTTTAAATCATTGGATGGATATATATAATAATTAATGTCATGTTTAAAAGATTTTGAAACTTAATCAAGTACTAATCTTTCTAAAAATCAGACAGAATTTGATTCATGCATGTCAAAAACCCACCAAATTCAGTTTTATTTCTAGTCCAGAAACAGTTACTGATTACATAACCAGTCTTAGTTTTTAATTAGGTCGTTGCGCTTTTGAGAAAAGAATATATATAGATTGTACATGGAATTGACACTCTGTATGAGTTATTGTTCTTGATTTTTGTTCAATTTGGTTGATTTTAGTGCGAGATTAATGTATGATTTTCTCAAAAGTCAAAAGTGAATAAGGAAATGAAAAATATTGCACAGGCAGATTGAAAAAAATCCTCGTTTGTTCGTTGTTGCGCTTTCAAGATAAACTGTACATAGATTGTACATGAAATTTGCACTTTGCAAGAGTTAGCGTTCTTGATTTGGCTTGATTTGGTTGATTTTAAAGGGAGATAAATGTATGATATTCTAAAAAAGGCAAATGTGAATGAAGGAAAGATTGTTTTTATATGAAAGTATATCATATGTAGACTGAAAAAGAATCATTTGTTTGGTGGGTCTTTCTTCACCATGCATCACTTACCATTGGAGGTGTCTGAATTTTTATGTGGTCTGGTAATTGAATACAAATACAAGTAATTTTATTGGCTTTAACATAATAACAACAATCAGTTCTGTGATCTACCAAATCATTTTGTTAGACATTTCTGTCAAAATTTCTTCTAAAGTAATTTAAAGAAAAAAAATGTTCATACTACAACAAACACTTTTGCTCCTTGAAATCATATCTGTTCATACAGTACCTGAACTGATCCACGCCACTAAAACTGCAATCGGTCATCGATCACGGACCAGTCTCAAATCAGTCATCGACCCGTCAAATTGTTCACAACACAGAGTGGCCAATATATTTAACTGATTCCATTGTTTCGTTTTTCAATTTTACATATATTTACATAAAGCAATAGATTTAAACACCAATTAATTACTTTTATATAACATTTGTTTTATTTTTCACAAAATACAATGAGTAGATTTAATATCTTTATTTAAGGTAAATTTAATATGGTAGTATATTGGATTCGTTCCAATGGAAATTCTTAAATTTACATGAACCGATCATCTGTCGTTAAACATAACCAAACTGTGATCAGATTGGTCATCAATCAATTAGTCAGTGGTCATCAATCAATTAGTCAGTGGTCAGCAATCAGTTAGTCAGTGGTCATCAATCAATTAGTCAGTGGTCATCAATCAATTAGTCAGTGGTCAGCAATCAGTTGATTGTTGCACGTATTGGCTCAGGGACAGCACAAATTTTAAAAGTTCCTGAAAATGGTGCTCCATGCAATAGATATGTATACCTCAATGAAAAATTATGCTACAAACCTAGCAGAAAAATCATCATCTTCATTTCCCCATCCCCAGTAAGAATTAGCATATCCATTTATCCTCAGGAATGTTTCCTTCTTAGCAGCAACAACTCCTCCAGCATAGTTATAATACATCACACTGTAATGTAATCACTATAATTAATGTAATTACCAAAAAAAACTACATCGAGAAGTTTTTTTAAGTAACAGAATTACACTTTAATTCCAACATTTTAAGGAGGTAGTCCTAGGGTATGGGACATAACTATTGAAATCAATGATATGTTTGAATCATATTCAATTCACCAAAGCCTATCAAGCTTTCATTTGAATCAGAATGAAATCAATCCATGTTTCTTTGATGCTTACATGAGATTGATGTAAACTGCTGAACATCAATGTTCCAATGATTTTTAAGAGTTATGTCCCTTACCCTAGGTCTCCCTCCTTAATGAGAAGTTTCCAACATTCACACAGTCCAACCAGTAACAAAGGAATACACATAGATATTACTCTGTCATTAAGTAGCAGACTTCTACTTTCTTGGTCAGAAACATTTATTGATCACATAATCAGTCTTAGTTTTTCATTTTGGTTGTTGCGCTTTTGAGAAATATATTTTATAGAATGTATATGAAATTGGCACTTTGCAAGAGTTATCGTTCTTGATTTTGTTTAATTTTGTTATTTACAGTGGGAGATTAATGTAAAATTATCTCAAAAGTACAGATCTGAATACTTGCTTTCCAAAATGAACTTTCCTTTACATAAAACCACCTTTGTGGTCTTGTAATAGTGAGCTGGCTTCTAGTGCAGACGTGTTTTTGATCCTCAGCTGAGCCATGCCAAAAAACTTGATTATCACTGTTTCTCCACCAAGCATGCAATATATAAAAATAAGAGGGATGACTAGTTGTGGATGAATAATGGCTTTTCACATAGCTGGGTCTAAGTGATTGATAAAATGTTCTTTCCCTGAAATCTATGAAATACCTGGATGTTAAACAACAATCAATCAATCAATCAACCAATACTATACATGAATACAAACATCTGAACTGTAGGTTGAAAAACAATACTTACTGATATCTCATCTCATCGATGGCTGATGACATTTGTCTCACATGGTTATCACAGAAGTACAGGTTCTTATCATTCTCTGGTAACAAGTCAGCATCATGGAAAACAAAACACCCAAAATCATCATACTTCAATGCCTCCATAAACCCAACATTCATCAGCTTCCCTCGGTTAAATCTGTCATCACCAAACTGTTTACGAGAAATGCAACAGGATAAATACCTATCTGAGTAGGGTACTTACTTCACCTACTTTTACATACAATAAGAGTAATGTATTCAAAATTGGTTCAGAGACTACTGGACCTAATCTCAAATTTTGTACTTTTCTCCTACAATGTATTTGGCCCACACAAAAAAAATCAAATATTTCTGCCAAACCGAAGGCATTTTCACCAGACATTTCTTTGGTCCAGTGGTATTTTTTTTTTCACTGTAACAGTTGAAAACAGTCACTGTAACAGCAGAAAACAGTCACTGTAACAGCAGAAAACAGTCAAATATTAAACTTATTATCCAAGAGCTATTAGACATACAAACAGTCACAAAAATAAATAACTTTATAACATATTTGTACAGTTTATGAAATGAATTCTGAAGATTACATTTGCCTTTTAAACTAAAGAAGTACCTCCTTAGTAATTACTGTAAGTAGCAGTCTTTGTAAGAATCATGTATAAATCTGAAAATTGTGATACAATCTAAGAGAAAGATCTCATCATGCTGAACACTTAAATCCATGTCAGAATTCAGCTAATCCTAACAGTTTAGGAGATATATGTGAAAAACTACTGTCTGACCCCTATGTTCTATTTTTAGTAATGGCAGCCATTTTTTCGACAAATCAAAAATCCCCACATCAGTTCTATGCAGTATACCCCAAGGAACACTCATACCAAGTTTAGTTCTAGTTAGTCAAGTAGTTTCAGAGGAGAAGAGTTTTGTATAATTGTTAATGACAAAGACAGACAACAGATGACAACGACGAAAGACGCCAAGTGATGGCATTAGCACACCTGGCCTTTGGCCAGGTGTGCTAAAAAATTAACAGTATATTTTGCTTCTACAACTCCCAAAAAAATTTGCAAGAAATCTTACAAAATAACAAATATTATTGGCTACCACCCTCAGAGTGGTGACCACTATGTTGATGATCAGTCATGGTAGGTCTCTTTCTGTACTGTACTTCTTCCTGATGGCGTAAATATCTGTTTTCCATTCTTTTTGAAAACTAAAACAGTGTTTAAACCCACTCCAAAGAAAGGTTCATGTTGTTAAGGAGGTAGACCTAGGGTAAGGGACACAAGTCTTACAAATTCAAATGAAAGCTTGATTGGCTTTAGTGAAATTGATAATGATAATGATACAAACATATCACTGATTTCATGAGTTATGTCCCTTGCTCTAGGTCTACCTCCTTAAGCAGCAATGCATGTGATACAGCTAACTCTTTTCAAACAAATCATATAATACATATGCAAATTGTACCTGTTCAATAATGAATATCCGATAATCAATCTGTTGGTTCATTAGCATGGGATGAAGTCTATTGAGCAGTATCTTGAGGTGGTGGAGTCTGTTTCTGTATGGGACTATAATGGCTACTTTTTGATAAGATTTACACCCTGGTGGACTATACTGTCCACCTGGATTGACGGAGGGATACCGCTTTGCCAGCTCTGGTAAAGGATAGGATTCCACGTCTAAATCTACTACATCTGTAATCGATTCAAACAGAGTAATATACATCATAACTGAAGTTTTATTTTTGACCCTTATATAAAAATCAAAAAATTTTTAAATAAATTTTTTTTACAAAAGAACTCATGGTCTAATCACAAGGTTAACTTTAGAAGTGAGAAAAAGAATCAAACACTGCCAGAAAATGTTATTTCTCAGACT
Source organism: Perna viridis (assembly GCA_037379345.1). NCBI lineage: Eukaryota > Metazoa > Mollusca > Bivalvia > Mytilida > Mytilidae > Perna > Perna viridis. Next base: position 28,303,459 of record CM074523.1, read on the forward strand.
AAGATTTCTTAATCTTGCATTCTCAGCAGTGATAGATTCTTTTAAAATGTCTTATTCCTCTAACCAGGGTCGGCAGATCTCCATATCATCAATTCATTACCTAATTCCTCTAACCTAGGTTGGCAGATCTCCATCACCTCTGATGCTGACATTGCTTTATAGTTCAGTAGTGCCTGAGGATGTGTAAATTTACAGTGATCCTTGTAGTTCACCAGAGAGAAGAACACCAGGGATAAATATACTGTCAAAACAGAGAACAGGAAGGATTTCTTCAGTGAGGAGATAAACATGTTTCACCAGCAATGCATCTTCTAAAATAAAGTTTTTAAGGGATTATGTAAGTAGTGTATCAACCTTCAATTTCAAGTTTTCTATAACATATAACAGCCCTGTCAACCTAAAATGAAAGTTGAATTAATATAAAACTAAAAACCCCAGATAGTTTGAACGTAATTTGAAAACAAATACACATGTACATGTATAGTTTAAGGGGGTAGTCCTTGGGTGAGTGACACAACTCTTAAAAGTCATTGGAATCTTTGTATTTAGCATTTTACATCAATCTCATGTAAGCATCAAAGTAACTTGGACTGATTTCATTCTGTTTCAAATGAAAGCTTGATAGGCTTTGAAGAATTGAATAATACAAACATATCACTGATTTCAAGAGTTGTGTCCCTTACACTAGGTCTACCTCCTTAAAGAATACATTGTCAAAAGGTATTGAAATCTACTCACTGACAGGAAATAGGTAACTGAACAAAGTAATAATTAGTTTGAGACAAAATGTTTTAGTCAGGTTTGAAAACATTGACTCTTGTGGTAGGACAAGATACCATAACAATAAGTCCTTTTCTTTTGCTAAATAATTTACATACTAAGTAGACACATGTATGCATGCATATCTAGTCAACTTTTCACTTTGGACTGAAAATTGTAGCATTTGGCTAAACTTCTTTTGAAAGGTCCCAAACAATGTCCATTTGTACATGTACATTGTTGTACACCAATAAATTCTTCAATTACGTACATATGTACATATATAATACCCTTCGATTGGAATAATATAGATTTCTCTATCAATAACTCCTATAACATTTTAATACATCCTTTTATGATAACTACATGTATCAAGCTAAATTTGTGTATGTACATGTATAGGTGTCATTTTTTGTCAGAATTTGAGCATACCTATGTTTCTTGGTAGAGATTAACTATCATATATTACTGTGGTTGTGTAAACAGCATGGGTTCAATTCATTCCTGACTACAAATAACAGCATAGCACTTACCATGAAATGGCTGAATTGTGTATTTGTGGCATCAGTCTGGTATATAAACTTTACTAAACATGTCTGTTTATATTGGTTACCATTTAGTATTCAGGTCACCATTGTTTATCCAAAACTATTAGCATTTTTACAAACTACCTTAAAAAGCATTTTTTTACAAAATTACTCCATAATAAGCAAATCATATATAGAAAAATTACCTATGACAAGAATATTAATTTAACTTGTAATTGTATTAAATTTAGCTCATGAATATTTTGATAATTTCTTTGATAAACGTGACTTACCGATGGGTTACATCAATACATGAATATAAAAATAGCCGAACTGTTCAGTGATGTGTTAAAAAGTGCAACAGATACTTCGTTTCATCTCAGCACATACAGTGCGTCAGCAGAAGCACGGATACATTTTTTGTTGGATTTCCGCAACGGTCTTTATTATCACGGGGAATGAAACGGTTTACAATCGAAAAAATAACGTTAAAACGCCCCAAGCATATAACGTCACCTTATGAAATAGTAAAAGAAAATGCCACCATAAAATCCACTAAATCTAGGAACATGGACCAGGTGCACCGCGAGTCGGTTAAAGAAAAGAAATTGGATGAAATACTAACAAACGACTGAAAGATCGTGTTTATCATGTTAAAATTGTGGATTTACATACATCTCATCGCCAACAGTCGGCTATCGGTGTCATGTAATATCTTGTATGCTTGAACGTCATTCCAATATTTTGGCCACGTTGTACTCGTAGCTGATGAAAAAAAAAGAAAATTGTATATCCACATGGGACTGCAAAATATCGTTTAATGTATTAGTAACTATTATAAACTCTAATACAAAAAAAAAACTACAACGGAAAGAAAAGGCGCGACCGTAGTCTTCCAAAAATAAAGTTTGCAGAATCAAATGCTACTTGAAATAAAAAAAATTGTATTAATTTTGTCTGTTAAATGATATACTATTATCAGTTGCATTTTATTTTTCATTATTTTACACCTTTAAGATTAATATACCCAGGATTGACATGCATCTAGACTATTTCTATGTCTGACCTAAATGAACAGAAAACATGAAGTCGCGCGCGTTGTCGTGCTAGGTATACCCATTCGTATAGAAAGTTAATATGACAGAAACCAAAATCACTTCCAACGCATACCCCGTCTCTATAGTAAAGCTAAATATAAAACCAATCCGTCCCAATTACTTCTGCTTTCTTTTTGCTAGATTCCCTTGCATACATGTAAATATGCGCGGAAAGAGAAAGTCAGATAAAAAAAATCTGTTTATTTCATAAATAAAATAATGTATTTGGTGCATTTTTTTCAAAGAAGAAAAGACAGTAGGATAACCATCCTCTGACTTTTAGAACTACTCGCCGAGTTGCTCATAAAATGTCACGTCCGGGGTAGACGAAAGAAGAAAGAAAAATTATGACAAGGTGGACAAATCGGTTTTTATGATACAGATGGATACATGTACACCATAACGATCCACGAGTTAATGACGGCGACCATAAAATTTCTGTAGAGATGACTTCAGTCTCGTAGCAACATAACCCTGTTCCAGAAACCTAACTGTAAGAGTAGATGATGATTTGGAGTCCTTAATTGTAAGAAGTATGGAGAATCTCAACCAAGTTCTACGTATGTGTATCTAAGTGTTCCATCTTCTTTAGAGTATCAAATATGCTTTTGAGTAGGATTTCAACTGGGTATACATGGGCATTATGGTGATTTGTAATAAAAAGAGTAGAAAAATCACTGGTCTTGAAGCTACATGAATCATCTTCCCATAATGATTTCCCAGAAGATCTTCCGCATTTTTCAGGATCTACATTGATACCACTATGGGAGTAAAAGAGCAGTGATAGGATTTAAGACCCTATTAGACAGCTGTAAGTATGCGTATTAATTCTAGTTTCGAAAGAAGCTTGACTAGATCTAGTTTTGCAGCGTAACATGCATGGATTCTCTCTACGGCAGAGTTTCGGAATCCAATACATGGACGGAGCTCATTGGTAGAGAGACCAAAACAGGATAAACGGATTTATTCTGACAGCAAACCAAGGTCTTTTTTCTCTCTTTTCATTCATTTTCTGGCATAGCCATCCACAGTATCCAATGAAGTTGAATATACGTGTTGGTGCTGCATATACTTTTCCAAAGCGTTCTATACGATCGATTATCTCTATTTTTTACATTTAAATATGCAAGCATACACGGAAATATGATACGAATGACACAAAGCATGTACTCGCATCTACAAAGTTGCATACGACTGAATGGTGACATAACGGAGTGTTTTTCGATAGAAAAAAGTGTACGACAAGGTAAAAATATGGTATTCACCAGACTTTGTTTGCAGTTTTTATCAACTACCTGGCATCCGACATAGACTCTTCACAAAGGTGAAAAGTTGGAAATCAGTACACTGTTACATACACAGACGATTTCGCACTGGCTATTCCTAGAAAATATTTAAAACAATACGAGATGTGGTATGGCTGTAATCCACCAAAAGTCAAGCAACAAACAATTAAACTACTACAGGTCACCACATGGTCTTTAATGAGTGGCAAAACCCATACCACAAAACATGCTGTAAAAGGCCCCGGAATAAATCAAGTGAAAATATTAATAAAAAACGAAATCGACCTAATCTATACAAAAAAAGAACATATACAATGTCATAACAATGCTAATAAAACACCACTACCACATTATTGACTGCTTCGTCGTCTGAATATAGCTGAAATATTACTGCTCGGACGTTAAACATCAATCAATCAATCAGTCTGCCGGTACAAATACGAATTGAGAACCGAGATTCTGAAGGTCTACAAAAACAGGTGACTAAGTTACACGAATGGTCAACGAAATGGTGTGTATTGTAGTCTTTCCATGTTATCGAAAGCTTTTTGATATCCCTACACTCCCGGGGAGTAGTTCGTCACTGCTACTACTTTAATCCTGAATAATTAGGTGAATTTGATTGTAACCCAGAACGTCTATTTAATAATATTTCGACGCTAAGGCACATGGAGCTCTACTGATCCCTGTTATGAATCAACTTCACTAAGAGTATAGTCAATATGTTCAGATGCCGGTGTTGTAAATTCTAGGTATCTGTATCTAGTTTCATATTCCATTGTGCTTGGTCCAAGTTTAAACTGATTAGTGCATTGTGCATTGGTAGATTTTCATATATTATCACTTTGGTCACGGGTGATACTTATTCGGAAAATGTGCACCGATTCCTGCAACTTATGTTGATACGGGGTGGACTCCAGTTTATGTCCGTCGGCAATGCAAACTAATTAGACTCTTGCACAGAGTAATCAGTATGATCTATTGTAGACCAATTTTCGTGATTGCATGACTCAGAATTCTTGTTTAAAACTCACAAAATTATATGGTACAACGAACTGAAACGAAAAATGAAAAATATGGATTTTTTTTTGGCTCAATACTAATGAAAGGCTCGAGCTCAGTACAAAGGTTCAATAACACTCCAGCTAAGAATCATGCAAAATGTGATTCATGGGTAAAAAGCCTACATATTTTAATGTTTTATATTTTGTTTGAATTGGCATCGTAAACAGAAACTTGCATTCAGTTTTTCATATAACCAATGTTCTTAGGAGATTAAAATTATATAGAATGCACTGTAGGGAGATAACTCTGTAAATGACACTCAAATACAATAGAATCTATCGGATTTTCAATGTTGAATATCTCCTAAAAGCAGGAAGATTTAAATGAATAATTACACATTTCATAATAAAGACCCATAAAACAACTTCATTTACAAAAATAAAAATATGTAGTCTTTTTGGGGGTGTAACACATTTTTCAGATTTGCATGATTCTTACAAAGACAGCTACTTAATAACATTTACTGAAGTAATGCTGATGGGTATACATATAAAATATATAATGGAAAAGAGGAGTCGAAAACAAGCCGAAACTACCAACATTTAAGTTACCAAACCAGGGGCGGATCCAGGATTTGAGTTTAGAGGGGGCGTTCATAGAATTAAATGCCGTGCAAAGCAAGGCAAAACATATTATGGGGTGAAACTTGTGGTGAATTTTTTTTTCGTATCGATTTAGTGGGGGGATCGAACGCCCGATACGCCAGTCCTTGGATCCGCGCCTGCGATCACAAACTTTGAACCTCAACCGTATGTAACAAGTAACTTAACCAAACAACAACGATCAGCGATCTTTAGAATGGAATGGGAAACGAGAATAGAAAAGAGAAAATGCCATGGGATCCCAGCGAATTCTGTAGCAAATTCTGTAGAGACTCAATGCTTAAAAACATTCACTGATGCAACGTCCACTTTATCTGGTAGAAACGACATTTTGTTTAATTTGATACATACTTATAATGACTTTAATTTTCTCGTTTTTAAAAGACGAAGAGAAGATTGCACTTTTACTTACTATGGACTGTAAACTTATCTCCAAATACATAACTGATTTATCATAAATAAGGGAGGGCATTCTTGCTGTTTGAACCATATACATGTAGCAACTTACTGTCTATGACATTAAATTTCATTTATTGAAACTTTAACTCAACATTGCATCATAACTTATATGTAGCCTATGAAGGCTGGCCCGCGATAATTTATCTATGAAATCTACTTTTTCTATATATATGAAAAAGTCTCCTTGTTTCCAAAATGTTTGATAAAATTTTCTCACACATTTCAATTTGAGTAGAAGCTCGTTACAATGTATTTTCTTGTAAAAAAACAAAACAAACAAAACAAACCAAAAATAAACAAAAATAAACAAAACAAAACAAAAATCTACGTTGGAGTTACCTCGCTTTGGTTGATAATAACGGAACCGATTTAATATTGTGTTCCATGGCCATTTAAATGAATAGCAGACCGTAGGCAGGATTTTTTTTAAAGCAATTAGAGCTTTGCAGCCGAGACTAATGCGCATGATTACAGGAAGACAAGGTATATAAGAACTCAAAACAATTATACCCATTGATATATCGATAATCAAAAGTTAACTTCAGAAAACAAGGTGACTGTATAATTCATAATTAATATCTTATACAAAATATAAATTAAAAAAAAAAAAAAAAAAATATCGATGTCGAATAAGTCAGGTCGGTCCGTTGGACTTAGGACTGTGCATGGAAATATATTCATGGAAAATGTCAAGGTAGACAGCTAGACAGTTTGCAGTTTTTGCAGCTCAGCCACTGAAGATCTTCTGAGGCCATACATGTATGTTGAAAAACAGACATAAAGATCGCACAGCATTCCCGTATAGCTTCGGAGGCGTCATAAGTATCAGTGTTTACTCACGCTAATCAAAAACAGTAAACGGAATCAAACTTATTTACCCTTTGGATTATTTTTTCAGTTGTAATTCTGGCATCAATTAAAACTTAACCTGCACAAAATCAAAATTACGTTGTGTTTAGAGACGGAGGTTGATAGCACAGCAAATACTTGATCTTAGCGTCAATTTGTACTTTTTTCCTTGATCTTGTTGACAAATGTTTTTCTTCCTCTGAATTGTAAATGACTAGTTTATTTTTATATCACCAGTCCTATATATTAACCTATACCATATGGAGCTTGTTTAATTGTCAATTTTCTTTTTTATAATGTACGTACATAAAATAATTTTCACGACGAAGTCGTCAAATGACCTCTTCGGTACTTCTTGACGACGTCGACGTAACAAATGGTTCCGTAGTAACGTCGCAGTATTCTACTGAGACTGCAACGATGGGAGCGCTCTTTGCGAAAACCGGTTGTGGAGCTTGTTTTTCAAGAAATAAGCGTAAAATATCACCGGATATCATCTGTGAAATGAAACTTGGATCACGTCTGGAACGCTGTCCTTCTGCCGAAATAATGAAAGAGCTGAACTCGTGTGGGTTTTTAGCGACAGACATCACCAGAACCACAGGCGGGTTGTCCTTTGACATTGTGTCCTACGAAGATTTTATGACAATACCACCACGTCGCTCTGCCGCCGTCTTCTTTCGACAATCAAGACGACAAAGTAAATACATGTATATACTATTATTCAATAGATAAATACTATGCATGTCATATCATTTCAAGAATATACATGTACATGGAACAGTCGTGTGTTAACACAGCCAGCTGTGTGTTCCACTACCAACGTACAATCTATAAAATGAGTATATGATTAGTTGGGTTTACCGAGTCACAGGACTCAAATACATATAACGATAATATCTATGGTAAATATGTCAAAGAGTAATCGGAAATGTCAGCTTAAGACAGCCCATTGGTCTTGTAATTAACGACGAGGAAACCCTCACACCTCAGGCGAAAGAGTTGTCCCTATATACTTAAGTACATAAAAGTAAACTAAAGGTGAAAACGAAAAGAGACATGCAGAGTCTAGACATTCCTGACTTGGGACATACAGGCGCAAAAATGCGGCGAAGTTAAAGTATACTTTCTCCTAATCAAAACTCCCCCTTTAAAATCTGGACACGATGGAAAAATATTACACAATTAAACACACCTCAAAATGTATGTATTAATATGGAAAGGCTATGGTTACTTACCATTAGAAAACATGAAGTATTTTATGTAAAATTCTTATGTGTTACTTTTGTAACTTGTAAGTAAAATTATGCAATTTACTTGTATTAATATATTGTTTCTCGTTACAGTTATGAGAAATATTAGAGTAAAAACAAGGATGGCAACAATTAGACGTCAGAAAGTTCTCGATAAAAAAGGTAAGTTGTTTTGAAATGTTCTCGGAAGCTGACGTACACTTTTTATCCTGAACGCAAGACTTCTTTAGATACTTATATTAAAACTTGAATTACCTTCGGATCAAATATCTGTTTCACAACTTCAAGTTGCAAAAGCATATTCGTTTATTTCTGTTTGTTTCTTGTAGCTGTAATCTGGACTATACCCCACTTGTTTTAATCATTTTTTCAGCAAAAGCTGGAAAAGATTATGAAGTAAGAAGGATTGCAGTACTTCAACGACGAGAGCAGAAATTAAGAGAAAATTCAAAATAATTGAAGAACGAATAAAAATAAGGGCAAAAAGAAACCTCGAATAAACGAATCATCATAGGATCTAATCCGAAAACCAGATTATTGAATAAATGCCAGTGAAACAGTTGATGAAAGTTAGAATTCTCATCTACTCTGTGTGAAAATCTGTATTCGAATTTCGTCAAACAGAAAACAAGAAATCAGTATGGAAAGGAAAACGATCAGATAGATATTACACTAACTAGTCAGACATGTCAGCATGATTTTGGAGTCACGGAATTAAGTGAAAACGGTTTTCCATTGAGATATGTAAACATACTATCTATACTGCCTTCTGTATAATTATATATTCAAATAAAAGTAATGCAATTTAATCCGAAGTATGTGCTCTTCATTTTTCATCCTTGCGAAACTGCAAAAATAAATATAAAATATAGAAACGAATTCTACTGAGGAATCGTGAGCTCTTATACGGAAAATTGAGCTAGAACACTTACGAATTATCATTTGATTAACCACTACCATAAAAGAATACAATCATATCCCAATCAAGTATAAGATTTGATCATTTTCTGCAAACAGTTATTCGACAATGGTATACATGTACGTACAATATGCATATTTTGCAAAAGCGAAAACAGAACAAGCAAAACAAAGCAAAACAAAACAAAAAACAAAATCCGAGTCAGACCCATTTGTCTGAAGGAACACAATTTAGGTCATTTGGTTAAGTTTTTTTTTTTTATATTTCTTACATTCTTCATCAGACAGAACTACTATCAAATATATTTCAGACATCACAGTTATAAAAACGCGATTTAAAGATAAATTTTATTCCCTATAAAACAAATCGATCAAAATAAACTAAATTATCGATCATTTATCAAGAACAAAGCTAACAATTTTCTATCAAACTCCCCAAAAGATTGACCATATTCTTATCGCGATTATTGATTGGCTAGAACATTGACCATATTCTTATCGCGATTAGTGACTGGCTAGAAAAACTTTGAATTAATAAATTTGTATTTTGTTATTTATGTAGTGTTCTTGTATTACTTTGGTACATGTAACTAATCCTCGTAGACAATTTCGATTAAAATATAATCAATCGATAATTTAAGTGATCGATGATCAGTTTGATTGAATAAGTTATGAGTCATATATCGTTCAGTATTTAATTACAGGTCCAAGAGCCTGATTGTACACGATTTGAAAATTAACTCATCGTCACGCTGTAGGGATTTTCTTCACGAACCATTTTCGAAAAAAACAAAACAAAAAAACAAAACAAAAAACAAAACCAAAGAAATTACGGGAGGGTGCCCTGATATATGTAGCCATTAAGATAAATATAAGGTAAATGTGAACAAGGATTTACATATCTATATTCAACTCGTTGAACTTGAATTTATAAACGACAGTGTCGAGTAAGAAAACTGTATCTTTATGTTAAAACAAATACCGTCATAGCAGACGACTTTTAAGCTACCTTGGAAACATTAATGCGTGGATTCCAATTTTGGGAGGGATAAAAATTCATGCAGTAGACCACCCCTTCTCAGTTAAATCAAAATGGAACCGTTGTACTTTATTAAAAGGCGCGAATTGGTCACGCTTAATTAACTAAGTTCGGAAGTGACGTAACGCGCACTAGCAACGACAAACAATATGGCGGAAAAAAGTAAAAAAAGTTTTACAATGAAAGTGAAAGAGTTCCCGTTTTAACAACTTAAAACAAATAATGACTTCTGTTTTAACACCGTAGGTGTCAAACGTCCTACATCTATACACACGAACTACAAATCCATTACAGACATCAATCTATTCTCTATTCTCTTGGGATTTAAATCGATATTTGTAAATTAACTGGTTTTAAACGGATGACAAGCGGTTGATATTAAAAGTAAACAAGTATGGCAAGCTCTGGTGGTGCTCTCAATTTATCCTTATTGAGTCGTGGTGTTGGAGAAATTAGCAAGAACGGTCACGAAAGGATTGACGTCGTTTTTGAACCACAGGTATGTTCAGTTATCAGAAATATGAAATGGGCTGATAAATCTTTCTGTGAATACTTAATTAATTATTAATTCCTGTTACATACATAATGATTTCTTCATTATTTGATTGTAACAACAGGGAAATGTCTAACAGTGCTGACTTTGATTATGTACTATATTTATATTATCTATATTCAAGAATTCGGAATGATATTTTTTTCTTGAATGAGCAAGCAATTACAAAATTGTCTCAAGAGGCTCAAGTGCATTTATGTTGACTTGGTACATTTTGATACACGAAAAGTGCTTATAAACTTTGAAACTTGTTAATTCAAAAATCACATTAGCCAAGCTATATGATTAAATGATCTCTTTAGCATGTTATTTGAATAGTAATGGTGATTTAATGCTTGAAATTCACACACATCATTTACTGTGCCAAAACTCATCTCTGCAACTGTAATATTACTATTTGTCATCATTTTATCAAAACAATCAGTAGAACATGTGATACCTTCCATTTACACCATATTACTTTTGATCGGTTCGTGTACATGTACAATGACTATTTACATGCACAGTTCTAATATTGTACTGTATGCACATTTTTTGTACCTTCAGTGATATCTGAAAAATGATATGGTAACTTCTAGTCACTTTTAGCAGGATCTAAAGGTGAAGCACAAAATGTATGTGACATTTCAGTGACAATTTTACCGAAGTAGCCAGATATGTCATTATACAAATTAATGTTTGAAGTCTTTCAGAATTAAATGAAGCATCTTGGCCCTCTGGGTGCACAGTATTCCCTAGGTCAATCTCCATGGCCTTGACCGTTTCTTAGTAACAAAAAAAAAAAGAAAGTTAAAAAAATTTTTGGTATGAGGTTCAAAATGACGTTAAGAAACTATAGGCGGTACTTTATGGGACACTATCATTTCCCCTGACCCTGCTGATGCACTCAGTAACCAAAGAATGAGTTGACTGACTAAAAACAAATGGACACAGTCGCAAACCTGGAGAATTTGGAATGAAATAGAAAACTAAATGTCTGTGGGCCTGGGTGAAATATAATCTTGGTAAGAACAGGAAGATTCAAAGTGGTGCTGCAACATCTAAATGAATGACAATTTTGAATCAGCAGAATTCCAGAACAGCTACTAATATCTTTTTATTCGTTGATGGAGTTTCACACCTCATAATGAAACAATAAGTGTATGTGAACAACTTATTTGTTGGTAAAATCTCTCCTGTTATCTAAAATGACCCCCTCAGGACTCAAGCTACTTTAGAAGAACAGGGAGAAGTGACTTATCGTTCAGAGAGACACTAGGGAGAAGTGGGGATGAAAAGGGAGAAGTGAATGCAAACATGCATCATTTACTAATTTTAATGCTTTTTAAAATTATGTGTTATATGTTACTTACATGCACATAATACAAGCAAGCCTTTTCATATATTGATTTTCTTTTATTGAGATAAATGTTACTTTTTCTTTATGCTACGTATGTACATTGTAAGTAACTAAATATTTTGGAAAAAATGAAATCAGCCTGCTGACTTGATGGTTGACTATATCATATATTCATGAAATTGAATTTCTGATCTATACCTCTACCCCTTACCAAATTTATTACAGCAAAATTAATACATGTTTTAGCAAAGCAAAGCTTCTTGCAATGCATTGTCCTATTGGTTTTGTCTTTTTTAGCAGCACTGGAATAGAAAATTTTCAGGCTGTGACATTCTTTTGGAATTTTCAATTTGTTCTGTTTTTTTTTCTGTTCCTACTTAATCCATAATGATTTTTTGTGTCCCTGACATGCGCCTTCTAGTTTCATCAACATATTGATGTTCAGAAGTATACAGTAGATGTATATTTAGATGTCATGTTAATAAATTGTTACTAACAGAACCAAGACAGAAACTTTATTAACACATATTGTAGCTTTCGGTAGGAACTCATCTTAAGCTTAAAAGATGTTCCGTCGAAATGGAGAATTTACTGTTCTGTTTGTTATGAAACATGAAGATAAAAATAAACGCTTCGGGTTTCCTACCCAGTTATCAATCGAGATAAATTTAATCCAAGTCCAAAGGACCCGCACAACAAATTTGCACGTTTCGTAACGAAATGTGAACAGTAAAACATGAATTGTCTTAAGCTGAAGTGAAAAAAATTAATTCTGAATCCAGTCTTAAACGTTTGAAACAAAATGTTGTTTGAAATATTCGCCTGTAACGAATAATTCGATAGATTTCGAAAATTTCTCGAACTTGCACCATTTTTGTTTGAATTGTTATCAAAAGAGAGATAACTCTGGTCAAAATACCGCTAAAAGACATAGTACACTCCCAATCATGGGCGATATCTGTAAATGATAGGGCGACTTCACTTCGGTTTTGGTGTCTTCTGAGGGCGAAGTGTGTGACTCTAGGGCGACTATGTCACCCGAATCGCCCAGTAGCGTGAGCCCTTCCCCCTATCATACAGCCATATTGGCTCCCCTTTTCTGTGACTGCTTTGGGGTAAAATTCTATTGTGACGTCTGTAAAAATGGGTAAAATTCATCTATGACATGAAAAAGACCGTCATATGTTTATTACTTTTTTACCACAGCTGAGGTCTAAAGAGCTTTGAAGCACCTCATATTAGAATAAAATGATTTAAACATTGCATGTACATGTAACTGTTTATGACAGATTTTCTGAAAGTTATTTTTATTCTTTACAGGATTACTTTAATTTTGTTGGAACCTCATCCAGACTGTACCTACCACCAATTCCAAGTAAATATGACTTTGATGGATCATCTAGCACTAAGTCTGGGAAATTTAAAATAACACAGGATATACCTAAGACATTTACCACGAGGAAAGGTGCATTGTTGCTTTTTTCAGAAGATTTGGCTGCAAAAGGAGGTCAGAGTGAAATTAAACATCGACGACATCGAAAACCTCATCCAACTGAACTGTCATTGGAGGTTTCTAAGAGCGCTGATGAGTTGGAACTGAAAACTGTTGATGATCTGGCAAAATCTATTCTATCCTTTGGTGGAAAGGTTGGTTTCTTTAAACTACATGTGTTAGAGTTCATCGGCATCTTAACTTTACTTACTTTTTTTTGTAAACTGTAAATCCTTTTCTGTCAGTGGACTCATACAATGGAACTGTCCAGCTGCTGTTTTGGCCTATTTTTGTCTGTTTAAGGTGTACCTAATACCCTACCTACATGTACCCTAGCACATTTTATTGGTATTTTTTTTCGATGAAGAGCTGCCGAACTATCATTTGAAATGAGAACTATTAAAGTCAATTTAAGAAATCCTCCGACAAGGTAAGGTCTAAAATGTGTTACCTGTACCTGTACCCATACCAACTTTTCCATGTATCCAAATAATGGTTTGCTAAAATATTCATTCTCACGGCATGTTAAGAACTGAAAATTGCATGAGATGTGGAAAAGTCTGTTTCAATTCATGTCTAATCAAGAAAATGATGTATATTTTTCTCATATTTCTTGTTTAATCGGTTTTCTGAAGTCAGAAGGTCTAAAATGTGTAACTGGAAGTTGCCATACCAAACTAATTATAGACTATTTCTCACTTTCATATCCAAATTTTACAGTTTTCTAAAATCATTAAGAGGTTTAAACTTCACTTTAAGACTTTTGATAAAGTTTTGAAGGACTTGATATTGTTTTAAAAATGAAGTGATTGAATTTGAATTCCATAGCATACCTAACGTCAATTCCCGTACCAGCAAATAATGGATATGATCTTATACAGAATGAAAAACAAAGTCTCATATACAGAGTCTAATGCAATTTTGATTTATCATCAATGACAATTTTGATAATATCATGATGTTCTAATGTCAAATATTCATTAAAATTGTACAGATAACAAAAATACTGGACTTTGATTTTGGGTACGGGAATTTCGTGTTACACATTTTAGACCTATTGAAAAGAGAAAATCTAATAAAATCATTTTTTTCGACAAACATTTTTTCTTGGCCTAACAGCAAATACTTACATGACAGGATTGAAAGGGAAACAATTTTTAGCAATATCAGCTTGCCTACTCTCCAATATTTATTTGGCTAAGTTGACTTACATTGTACATGTACACTACTGTCAACACAAATATTATTTTTTCCACTCTCTGCAGTGGACATATTTTGAGTGGAGTCACACTTACTCCTCTCTCCACATTGGAGTTACCATTTCAAAAATAATAACTAACTTCTCCTGTCTTTATATCAAAGAATATTGAATGGTTCTAACGGTTTAATAAGATTTCAGTAAAGGGCAGAAAAAAAATATTGAAAACTATTGAAATGGAGCAATTCTATCCCGGTTTTTACTTCGGTGGAGTGACAGTGGAGGACATGAGTGACTCCACTTTGAAGATTGGAAAAATTAAAATTTTGGTTTATGGTATTATACATGTTGTAAAATATACCCCTTTGTTCGTCAATCCCTTGATTGCTTACTATTCTTCTTACATGTACAATTAATTATTGTTATTTAATGCGTTTCTTCTCACCAGGAAACTTCTGATGATACAGATGTCTACCTTGGTTTTATACACAATACATATGGTAGACGGAAAAAAGATTTATTTGAGCGTCAGATTCGTCCTGGATTTTCTGCAAAGAGATATTTATCACTGTGGACTAAGAGCTGGGATGATAATGTCCTGGGGAAAGTCATTAGCAAAGGTATGGTTACAATATATACTTTGTATTATACAGTCTACATAGTACACTTTTGAAGGGGTAGAAGATTTTTTTAAAATTTTTATACCAATTACATATAAGTGTTGCCGGTTATTTTGTGGCATTAAGAAAAATGTCGTCCTGTATATTTTTTTATTCTGAAAATACAATTAATCAACTTTGTAATATAAAATTACAATAGCGAGCTTAACATTTCTCGTATTGAACTATTAAATAATTCCGAACATTTTTTATATTTATAATTGACTAACCTGAAAATACAGGGAACTGTTGCAAAACAGTCCACTCTGTTCCACGTATGCCCATACAATGTAATGACTACAGGTGTGACAGGCAGTTAGTAGACAGGTGATATTTTTCATGCAAGAGTGCATTCAAATTAAGGTGCGTTTGACTTTTAAATTTGGTCCGTCAGTTAATATGAATTGATGATGTAATGAATGATTAATGAATGAAATGACTTGGATAAATTTTGTATCATATTTTATCAAAATCAATAGTTTTAATTAAATAAAACCAAAAATACGGAAAGCTAAATGGACCTTTCCGTGACATAAGCAATTAGAGGTTTGAAAATGAGCCTGTAAGAGGCTTATTCTAGACAATTATGACAGGAAGAAGTTTTAGTAAAATCTTTTTGACAAAATAATAATATTTACATTTTTATCTGTGTAATCTTTTACAAAAATATCTACTTGTCAAAGACAAATGGGAGAAGCGAGCACAAACAAGAAGAAGTTTTTGCTCATTTCTGCCTCTGGATTAGTTCCTGGATACATGTAGCGTGGCTGATAAGTTCATGCTAATTATATATAGCAGGCTCTAGCACAAGTATGTTGAAAGTCAATCCATGTGTGATCCAATCATGTATAATTAAATTTCTTTAGTCTTTTTAAAATTTTGTTGACAAGTTAGCGACTACTTATTTCCAACATGCAGTGACTGTGTATATCCAAATAAGCACTCATGCTCAAATTTCACTATGTATGCTAATTTTTAAAATTCTATTATAACCATGGCATCTTTTTTTTACACTGAGAAAAAACTTAACTTGTTGGCTCCAAACTTTTAAAACCTACAAAAGCAGATATTCTGTACATGTATGTATATAGTTACCAAATACAGATACTAATTCTTGATCATTTGCACTGTCTTAAATATCAAATGGTTAGAAATAGAATATATATTTAACCTGGTCTTCATTGTATAAATTTAGTTGTTACAATGTTCTTCAATTTCTAGGTTATCTAACGGAGAAATCTTTATTTTACTACAACCCATTAAATCCCCATCTCCAGCGACGTCTGAATGATGACATGTCACACTACCCTGCTCCTTATAAACTTATGAGGAGTATGTTGATGTCTCCAGGAAGTTTATCAGGGTACACATTCTACAGGGTCAGACCAGAGTCTGCTGAAACTGTTGGTAGGTAGTCTTTATAAAGAATTCAGGGTTTGACGTTGACATTTTGTTAACTTTGCCCAATTGAAATCTGAGTTGTCCATAAGTTAAAGCAGTTTTGGAAAAATATAAAATTTGTTTGTCCTATGGGCAAGTGTAATTTAGCTTGTACATTTACATGTTAGATATACTTTACAATGATTCACACAATTATTTAGCAATGGACAGTGTTCTCCCCATAATTTTTAAGTAGCACACTGCTTACCGGCATAGCACAGCTCTTAGGGCCTTCCTCCAAAATTATAGCACAGTGCCCATAGTGCATTCTTTCTTACTAAAATTAATTACTGATAGCACAGTGCCAAGAAATCATAGCGCTGTAAAGTACAGCGTGATAATTGCCTGGGAGAACGCTGATGGCACAAAGTGTAGATGAACTATGCATACTACACATTTTTCAGTAATTTGACTTGGCATTTCATGTACAATAATGAGAGGGGGTATTTTCTGTTCATAAACTTAATTTTGAAGACATCAGATACGTTGACTATTATTTGTTTCTAAAACTTACAAAATAAACAATTCATTTTTTTAATAACATGACCTGAAACCCTTTAAGGTGTATATTTTCCACATATTTATCTGGTTTATTTTGTGTTGGTTTGCCTAAAGCAAACATGGGGAAAATGTATATTTTGATATAAAAATAACTAAAACTTATATGTGCTTTTTTTATGATTATTTAAGGACTGGCTGTTATATTTATTTGGTCTATGAAGAAATGACCTCAATCATGTGGTAAGACCAATTATCCAGTATAGCAGGTTATTTTCCAGTGTGCACCACGGCCATTGAGGTTATTTCAAATAGACTGAAAAAAATATAACAGTCATACCTTATAATTTAAATTTGATATCAAAATTCAACAAGTAAACCATTGACATCTCAGTCATATACAAAATTTGGTCTTTGAGATAATGGACAATTTTTTTTATCCAATCAGGATGTGTTTTTCTTCCAAAATTAAATTATTGATGTGTATTTTTTCCAGCAGAAACACCAGAGGAAAGGGAGAAAGTACGGTCCCCGTCACAGATTGGTTCTATTAAGGTGATTAGTACCAAGGATGGAGTGCAGAAGGAGGTATCTTATTCTGCATTAGACAAGGCAGCACAGGAGGAGGTACTCACTGATCTACTCGTCAAAAGTGCTGTACATTATGCCATGAAAAAACAACAGGTAAGTCAAAGTTACTCACTGTTCTACTTGTCAAAAGTGCTGTACATTATGCCATTAAAAAACAACAGGTAAGTCGCAAAGTTACTCACTGATCTACTCGTCAAAAGTGCTGTACATTATGCCATGAAAAAACAACAGGTAAGTCGCAAAGTTACTCACTGATCTACTCTTGAAAAGTGCTGTACATTATACTATGAAAAAACAACAGGTAAGTCAACGTTTTGTGTTGGGGTAAATTTGAATGTTTAAACATCTTTAACAAATGAAACAAGGAAATTCTCATATGGAGGTTATTTTCCTGGATAATTCATGACCCAAATGTAACAAAATTTACTTCCACACAAAACTTCCAGAAGGCCAAAATTAAAACTAAGTTAGTTTCTCCTTTGCCGACCGGGTCTGAAAAAAGCTGCCAGGTCAAAATATTGTTTCGGGAAAATCCGTCCTTTTTTTTGTCTTTTTTTTGCTGTCGTAAATTTCAAGAAAATGTGTCCGTCATTGATCCTGATACAGGAATTAATCGGAAGTCACTTCCACCAGTCACTGAAACGCTTCATCTCAGATGATTTTATTTCCTTGTGTTCCAGCAATAATTATGGAGGTTGAAAAAAAAACACCTGCCTGCCTGGTGTGTCTCTAAATTATGACCCAGACAAAGGGGAAACAAAGATTATTTAACAGTGGCCTAATTACAGTATGTCATTGCATGCACAATAAAACTGTATAAGAGTGTAATTATACCTATCCTACTGCAAGTCAATAACCTTTCTTTAGTTGCATGTTGACCGATTTCTTTTCTGATATACTTGGAACCAGTTAAATGTTAAAACCGAAACTGTTCATGCAGCTTGTCCATTAAATCTAGAATCAAATGAAAACAAAACATGAACACGACCGAAACTGTTCATGCAGCTTGTCACACGACCCATTATGCTTTGATTAAAAAAAAATGTTTGAATTAATAATTGATAGAAAAAGTTTACAGCTTGAGTACCATTCTGTGTAAGAATCAGGCAATGGGTGGCACATCATATTTCTCAATTTGGTCTTTTTTTCCAGAAATATATACAGTACATCTAGAAAACAACTGAAAAGCTATATAAAATTATCCTGAAGCATCTGGGACGTAGATATTTATTTACTGCTTATATAAGGAAAAACTGTGGGAAAATTTTGCCGCCATTTTTCCATAGTGCATTTTAAGTAAATTTGACCTATCAATATCTTAAAAGGGCAAATTTTTCAAATACTTTGATGGTTATTTCTGGAGGTTGTCAGGTATAATGTTTGGTTAATGCAATAAAATCTCTGTGTTTTTTTTCCTTCATGTGCCACACCTTATACACAATTTGCCTGATTCTTAGATGGAGAAGTACTTAAGTGTCCGGGGAAAAACAAAGATATATTCCTGAATTAGTCCCACATTTATAGTAGGTGGACTTGTTCTCTGCAGCTAAAACTCAACCAGACTACTTTGATGATAATTAACACTGATACAGGGAAAGCTTTTCCCTTCCTTTACTTGCATATGTGCATGAACTGAGTGAAGGAATTCTGTGCTTTTTTTGTTCATTAGACTTTTCATTAATGAAGTCAAATTAATTTATTCATAGGAGTTAATTGAAGAAAGTCAGAGAGAAAAAGCTATTGAAGAAGTGGATGAAGAAAGGTCATCAATTCAACAATTTGATATGAGAGATGCTGTAGAGGTGAGTACAGGATGTAGAATTAGTGGACAGTTATACCATTTGAGAAATTTTCAGTGGCAGTTGGAACTACTTGGCCATTTCCATTACACTAAAAAATAACCTCGGATGCAGACAGGAGGATTTCTTTCTGAAAAAAAATGCTGGAATGGTAGTCATACGCAAATTAAAGTAGTTATATCCACAAGGTAGTGGTAAAAAAATTAGTTAGAAATCACTTGAAATAAAGAACAATAACTCTTCCAAGAATTTTGGTGTGAAGCAAGGAGCTAAGAAAATTAGTAATAGTAAAAAATTCAACCAGTTCAACTATAAATTTAGAATCGGATTGGTCAAATTCCAGACAGCTTCTTTTGCCTAGTGCATCCAAGGTTTTTCTTTTGTGTAACAAGAAGGGATGAGGAGTTCCAATTGTTTCAGTGGTAGAAAATGGGTAAAATATTTCCTCTGAGGCTGATGTTGTGGACTATTTGTATTTACAGGTTAACAATACTGAAAGAACAGTTTATTGTTTGTTTTTTGTTTTCCATATGTAATTTTTTAAGTATCATATGATGATAGCAGACTATGTAACAGAAGCAAAAGGTAAGTGTGATATTTGGATATGTAATTTGTAAATAACATACAGCAGTCATACACGAAAATCAGTCTTTATAGGTCATGGTAAGTCATCAGTTAATTCTAAGCTACTGATATCCTTCACTGCCTTTTTTCTGTCATTAGTTAAACCAGTTATGGTGGATTTCTAAAGAAAATCCTCTGCCTGATACAGTGGTTTATATGTTGGAACGATTACAGTATATAACATTTTATGAGAGTCCAAATATACATAATGTAGAATAAAGGATGTTTGTCCCACCTGCAGTAAGTTTAGAAATAACCCAAGAAACTTAGATTTAGCAAGTGTAAATTTTCAATACTTGCTAAATAAGGCTAGTGGAAAAGTTTAGTAAATTCAATCCCTGCAACACTGGAGGATTAAATAATGTTTTGCTAGCATTTAAGGGCATTCTTTTCTCATATAAGAAACTAGGTATGTATGACATTTGTACACAGGCAAATATTTTTGTCCCCTGCGTTACGGTGCGAGGGGACATGGAAATGCCAGGTGTCCGTCTCCATCCGTCCGCATTTTCCTCACTTTTTTTTTCCTTTTACCAAATAAGTTTGTTTTTGGTATCTGGCCTTATTATGAAGAGTTACAGATTAAGATCGACTTTGGTTATGGTTGAATGATTTTTATGGAAGTTATGGCCCTTGGATTTAGAAAATTTCAGTGAATTTACAGTTATCTGCAACTTTTTTTTTTGTAATGCTTTTAACAATTGATTTTATATTTTGTATGTAGTCTAACTATGAGACGTTACAGATTAAGTATGACTTTGGTTATGGTTGAATGATTTTTACAGAAGTTATGGCCCTTGGACTTAGAAAATTTCAGTGAATTTACAGTTTTTATCACTTTTTTTGTTATGCTAATAATTGATTTAATATTTTCTATGTAGTCTTAACTATGAGACGTTACAGATTAAGTTTGACTTTGGTTACTGTTAAATGATTTTTATGGAAGTTATGGCCCTTGGACTTTAAGTGAATTTTAAGTTTTCCACATTTTATTTTGCCTGGGGGACATTGGAACACTGTTCTTTCATTCATGTAAAATTCATGTTTATCAAGCTTCATATGAAGTTGTTGTGAAATTCACCTGAAACTAACATGATAATCACATGAAATTCACTTAACACAAATTTTATGTAAACAGTTCATGTGAATTTCAAGTGAACTCTGTCACAAAGTGTAGTTGCTCAATTCAGTTGAAAATTGTGTGAAAATCATGTGTAATAATTTTGCCTGTGTAGAAGTTTCACGACAATCAATAGAATATACTTGACTCAAATTGATTTAAATTGATCAAAAGACGTAATATGCAGAGTGATTTGATGGAATGTTGTAGTAGGGTATTGTGATGTATAGTTTCCGATGAGTGACTATTTTAGATCATAGAATATCTAGATATTATACTTCTGTGATTAGATATAAGATGTGACCCCATGTGACCAATCTTTAATGAATACATGTTATTTATTTATTAATTAAGATTTGATACAAGTTTTAAGGATTTGTTTATAGAGTTGAACAATGAAGTGTTGGCCATGCTTGGCATGTTGGAATGCCAATTACTTAAACTTAAATATATGATACAGTAGGCCTTGACTTTTGTTTTGTTGTTGTATTTGATGCAGACTGCCTTAGAATGAGCTTTCGACTTTATAGAAAAGATTTAAAATAACATGTTATTTTCTTGCTTAATCACTAATAAAATATACATAGATAGTGAAAATATACTGTAGACAGCCTTTGTCTGTTTGTATACCTCCCCATTTGAAGTGGCAAGGTACAATGTATTATTTGATACCCTCTGAAAGTTGCATGCCCATCCATCCGTCTGCCCATCCCCAACATTTTTTCCAGATGATAATTTGAAAACAGATCAGTGGATTTTTTTAGACTTTGCACAGTTGTTTAGTACCATAAAAAAATATACAAGTTTGATTTACAGCAAAATCCAATGTGCAGTTTTCAGGTTAGGTAATTTTGGACATTTTGCATGCCCCCTTTTTTTCAGCATTATATTGCTGTGTATCACTTAATGCCCTATTTTTTCACTGTATTGTAAGATTGTACAATTTCTCTTTGTCATATATAATTATAACATAACTTTAATTCCCTGGGTAGTACAATCATGGGGAGCCTAATGTACTGCTCCAAATCAGGACATGAAGAATCATATTATCAAGGTTGAAGTCAGATGTACTTGTGAGTTTGTTGTAGACTGGGTTCCATCCAACACATGGAAATTATTTGATAGGTTTTTGGTTTTGCACTTAATAACATTCAGTAAAACTTTTAGGACTGGGTGAATAATTTATTATACCAGATTGGTTGGTATTGGTGATATAGAAATGATCTTTCAAAATAGAAATCATGAAAAATGATACTATGTGCTGAAATGACAGAACTGATGACTATATGTGCTGAAATGACAAAGACTGATGGAGTTTGTAGAGACTAACAATTACATTGAAATTAATTCTTTTATTATTTTAAGTTGATTGATTTAGTAGCCTTCAGAAGTCCTGTAGGTCTTGTGCTGTGAAAAGGGAGATAATTCATGGTTAAACCTGGCACAAGCATCTAGATTTTTCATTTTATTTAGTAATTTTTTAAACTTATAAATATAATACATGTATACCTTATAAGGATATTACATTGTCTTTCTATTAACTTAAATAAACCAAAACCTGAGTGAACCAAACATTTTTTGAACTCCCTTAATACTCCCTTCATTCCCTGAATGAACCCAACACATGTTTAAACCACACTAAATATGCAGTCCTAAATGGTGTTTGTTTAGACAGGTTACTCAGCTGAAATACTCCAGTTTTTTGTGGAGTCTGAGTTGCTCATTTGCTTTTGTTACTTTGTATGTATGATTTTAGTTACTTTATGTTCTTTTTTGTGTGTGTCTGTTTTCCGTGTCTGGTCTTTGTCCTTGGATTACATTCTTTTGATTTCCGCTATAACCTTGGTTCCCTTGATTTCTGTTAAGTTGAAGTTGAAATTTGAATGCTAGATCCTCTGTTTTAGAGCCCTCCTGTATTGTACTTGCAGATATTTGAATTTTCATTAGCCCAAGAAAAAGATTATCTACTTTTGAAATGTCTACTTTTAAGTATCAGATAAAAGGGCCATTTGGTTGTCTTTTACGAAATATAAGGTCCATTCAATTGATAAAAAACAATTGGACTTTGGTCCCAAATTCCCTCCCTGAAGGGACTTATGCTACTTCTGGTGTTTACAGAGAATGCTACATGTATGTCTGTCATAGTCCTATCTTTTTTTAAAGTGATGTTTACGTACTTGTCTGTCTATGAATTAGGCAAAATGTGTACGAGGTGTGGCACATGAAAAAAAAGCAATAATTTTATTGCATCATCCAAGTCTTTATGCATAAAAACCTCCAGAAATAACTAACAAAGTGTTGTGTAAAATTTGCCCTTTTAAGATATTAATGTGTCAAATTTTGTTGAAATGCACTATGGAAATATGGAGGGAAAATTTTCCCACACTTTTTCCCTACATAAGCAGTTAAAAAATATCTATGTCACAGATACTTCAGGATAAATTGAAATAGTTCTTTGGTTGTCTTCTAGAATTTATTGAATTTGTTTAAGGTAAAAAGAACAAATTGAGAAAAATGATGTGCCAGCCATTGCTTATTTCTTACACAGAATGGTATTTAAATGTATAAAAAAGGGTCAACTGCGATAATACTTGGGTGCATGGAATTCATGAAAAGAATATTTTCTCATATAGTTAAAGATGACTTCAGTCTTTTATCTTAGAGTGATAATATCTTTTCTGATAAATTGACATTTTAAAATGTTAAACAAGTTTAAATTGACATGATAAACAAATGATATTTTGTCCTCCAGTAAGATATGGGATAGCTCAGATTTGTAGGGCTTTGTAGTGTCGGATGGGTATATTGATCTACCCTAAAACCTTCAGTGTTATTATAGGGATCAGTATATTATATTATAACTGCAATGAAATCGTGGTTTATAAGATTTAGAAGAAACATCATGATCTTGTCACTTTAGATAAGGCACGCTTTGTTATAGATAGTATGCTAATTTAAATCCCCCAGAGTCAGGGTTGCTCATTTACTTTTGTTGCCTTGGACATATTATTGTGGTTATTTTATGTTCTTTATTATGTACGTCTGTTTTCCATGTCTGGTCTTTGTCCCTGGATTACATTCTTTTGATTTACGCAGGAAATTTTGTTCCCTTGATTACCCCCTAACAACATCTTATATCTGTGGAGTCTGGAGAAAGGAAAGATATATTTTTTAAGTAGCTGTCTTTGTAAGAATCATGCAAAATCTGAAAAAAGTGATACACCCCAAAAAAAGGCTACATATTTTTATTTTTGTAATCAAGTTGTTTTATTGTTCTATATAATTAATTGTGTAATTATTCATTCATATCTGCCTGCTCTTAGGAGATAATCAACATTGAGTGTCATTCACAGAGTTATCTCCCTTAATTTTGAATTATACATTGCATTCTATACAATTTTTATCTTCTATGAGCACAGATTATATGAAAAACCAAATGTTAATTTTTGATTACTAAAGCATTTTAAACAAAATATCAAAAATAAAAATATGTAGGCTTTCCAACCATGTATCACATTTTGCATGATTCTTAGCTGGAGTGCTACCTAAAATCAAAATTGTTTTTTTGTAACATATGTTTTGCACTGAGATGACTTATGTATGTTTTGTACTGAGATGACTTCTGTATGTTGTGTACTGAGAAGACTTCTGTATGTTTTGCACTGAGATGACTTCTGTATGCTTTGTACTGAGATGACTTCTGTATGTTTTGCACTGAGATGACTTCTGTATGCTTTGTACTGAGATGACCTGTATGTTTTGCACTGAGATGACTTCTGTATGCTTTGTACTGAGATGACTTCTGTATGTTTTGTACTGAGTTGACTTCTGTTGTCAAATTCATGGTAAAGGTTTTAGAATAATGCAGAGGCAGGTGTTTCTAGAAAAGCAGAGGACGCTTACCCTAACGGTGCACCTGGTCCATGCTCCCAGTTTTTAGTGGAGTCCGAGTTGCTCATTTCCTTTTTTTCTTTGTATGTACTGTTTTAGGTACTGTGTGTTCTCTGTTGTGTGTGTGTGTTTTCCATGTCTGGTCTGTGTCCCTGTATTACATTCTATTGATTTCCGCTAGAATCTTGGTTCCTTCGTTTACTCCTTAATATAAACATTACTTTCTGTTTTCTTATAAATATATTGAATCTAGGGCTTGTAGTATGTTAAAACTTTGATAAAGATGTAATAGGGAATAATTTTTTGAAAAGAAAATTAAGATAATTTCTATTTACATTATTTAGATTATAGATATACATATAAGATTCAGAACAGTCTCCGAAATTGACCACCAGCCTGACAGTCATGGCTGGTAAAAATGCTGGTGAGCTTGCAGAATTTGTCTAACATGTCAGTGATTACTATGCAAGTTTGTTCAAATTTTTGAGCTCAGGCTTGTTGTCAGAAATTTATATGGTAAAGACTGTTGTCAGTGTAAAGCATGTCACTGTGACCACTTCTATAAAATCTTGAAAAATTAGTATTGAAAACAAAATGGCTTCCGATTATACCATTCTCCCCAGATAGATGATATTGCTGGTGTTCATACTTTGAGAGGACGCTTACCCTACCGGTGCACCTGGTCCATGCTCCCAGTTTTTAGTGGAGTCCGAGTTGCTCATTTGCTTTTGTTACTTTGTATGTATGATTTTAGTTACTGTGTGTTCTTTGCTGTGTGTGTCTGTTTTCCATGTTGGGTCTTTGTCCCTGGATTACATTCTTTTGATTACCGCTATAACCTTGCTTCCCTTGATTACTCTTTGTATTGAATGAATGTTTAAATTTGAAATTAGAATTTGCTAAACCTTCACACATGAATGATATCCTGGTTTGCTTTCCATTCTTAATTTGTATTTAACTGTTATGCTGTATTCAAACTACTATAGACAATACATGTGCATTTCAATAGGGATTTGAATGTGGATTATTGGAAGTGTATATCAGTAGGGATTTGAATATGGATTATTGGAAGTGTGTATCAGTAGGGATTTTAATGTGGATTATATGAAGTTTGTATCAGTAGGGATTTGAATGTGGATTATATGAAGTGTGTATCAGTAGGGATTTGAATGTGAATTATTGGAAGTGTATATCAATAGGGATTTGAATTTGGATTATTGTATATCAAATGCAACAAAGTGAATCAGATAAAGCACATTTGATTCACATTTTTATTATATGTAAACACATGTGTTGTTTTGATTTCACATTTTATTCACTTTGAGTGTGAATGTTTATTTTTTCCTTTCTAATTACAGTGAAGTAATTCTCGATCAAGCTTCAGACACTTCGTCAGGGTTTGAAAAAATGTCTAAAGTTCATTTAATTAAAGTTAAAGTGTCCTTTTGTTGTTGTTTAAGTCAGGTAATGAATACTTAACTCACTAAATTACCATTATAAGCAACTTTTAATAAGGCCATCAATAGTGTCTAGCTTAAGGTATAATTAATAGTTACATTCCTAAACCTAAATAAGTAAATAATTACATTCACAATGGAGATTTTTTCTTTATCAGTTTAAAGTTTCGGTCTGTCGTGTTCTGATCTCACAGATTTTTATTTTGACATGTAAAGTCCAAAATGTTGGGAAATCATAACATAAATAATCTAGTTAAGTCAATAAAATGTTGTAAAAAGTCCCCATATTTATACACGACCGCTGCTCATCTCGGCATGGAATCTGATATAGCCCTCGGAAGTGTTATCTTGTATTCCATTCAAGACTGATCTGACCCAATAATACAATAGATGTCTTAGTATCAGTATATCACCTGGTCCCCATTGCTGGAATTACTGCCAAAATCTGCTGCTATGGTGGAAATGTGTGTAACATTGAGGTAGTGATCTGAAGTGTCGAAGTCAATTAAGTTTTATTGAATTGTATAGAAGTCTTTCACTTTGTAGTATTAGGGATTATGGTGAAAGTTTTTGAATCACAAAAGTGAAATTTTGATTTCGTTATATGACACTTTACGTTCTGTGCTGTTGTTCTGTTTATCATGAATTAACAATGATGTTTCTTTTAAAAATATTGATCTTTGTGAAATAAAATACAAAATATTTAAATAATAATATAATTGTGATTTGTGTATTAAATCATAGTGACGAAAATGGATCGGAGATATTTCTCTTTGGGATTATACATTATACAACATGTATTCACTTTCATGTTAATTGATCTAGACTTTATAAAATAAGGAGTTGATTTGAAAATAGAGAAGTTCTAAAAACAGCGAGTGAAACTTTCTATTTTTGGATATTTTTTGAAGATCAGGAATGGTGAAAAGAATTCAAGATTTAATGGCTAAATACTAGTAAGTTTCATTTGACTATTTTCATCAATTTAAAAAAAAAAATTAATGTAGAGAAAATGTCCAGCACGCAATTGTCAAAATAAGTTTCGAGCCTTGAACATAATTTCACTATTGATAAAAAAATGTTTTAATCAGATTTCACTCGTTCTATTATCTATTGCATTAAATGCAAAAGAAATAAAATTCTAAATGTCATTTCTGAAAAAGGAAAGTGATAAAATGTAATCAGCGAAGATAAGAGATAAAAAGGCCCATAATGCATCAGTGCATGTTAAGGTAATTTAGATTTATTCATTGCATAATAATTCTTACTGCTGTTGGTAACGATTTTTTCCAATTTTCTCAGTATTTTTTGCATCTTCAATAAGAAATAAAATTCCTCTTTTAGATTTATATCTCGGTATTAATTAGACGTAATCAGTATTGACGTATAACTTCCTTTCAATCAATACATAATTTGTATGTTATGCTACTTAATTAGGGATAATCACTGCTAGTTTCACTGTAGATATGAACCTTGATATGACGCTGTGTCGTTCTTTTTTACTTTCTTTTGCTATAATCAGATATATTTGTAAAGGTTAAGATCATTCTAAACAGAATATCAACATTCTTTTAGGAAGTATTTAAATTATATGCAACAGACTTGTATGGTATTGTGAAAGTACTTTTAATATATTTGTTAGGATATTTTTGTGCTTTCAGAGATTTTAATGTTTAAATTTCAAATATTGAATGTTGAGAATTTTACCATACTTTACCTTGAAAATTAGTCATTGCTCAATCTTTAGAAGAATGTAATTTAGAATTTTACAAAAAGGTAAATTTTTAGCTGCTGTTTTAACTCTTACGGTTATTTCAGATCAAGAGATTTTGCTAAAAGTCTTGTGTTGAAAATGAAGTAAGCTAAGTTTACTATAGTTCATGACAAGGCCATAGCCAGGGGTGTGATGGGTGCAATCGCACCCCCCCCCCCCCTTTTGAAAAAAAAAACAAAAACAAGAAAACTTTGATTTACATCTTAGCCTGTAATTAATGAGAAATCATTACAGATAACCATGTAAAATTGCTTATCAGTGATCAGCTCACACCCCCATTCAGAAAACCTGGCTATGGTCCTGCATGAAGTGGTAAGATTTTTTTTTAAACATAGTGTCAAAAAGATGTAAAGGAACCATTTTCAAGTTTGTACACTACCTGCTTCAGCAGACTTGTGCAGTAGACAAATATAGATTCTCCTCCAGTCTCGAGATAGTTAAATTTTATTTTTCAATCCACAAGCTTCGGCAAGTTGGTTAAATCTAAAATTAAACTATCAAGAGTGGAGAAATCTTGTAATCCCTGAGAGCATTGGAGGAGAATCTGTTTCTCCCATTTAATCTGTAGAAAACTCAGAAATGTAAAATGGTGGGAAAACTCTCACAGAAATTTAATAACTATCCAATGGTGGAAAAGTTTCAGGCATTTTTAATTACCAGCTTAGAATATGAGGAAACAAAATATTTAATAGCCAACCAAATTAATAACTCTTTCCTAAGTTAAATTTAGAAACATGTGAATGAAGGAAAACTTATCAATTACTGTCATATTTTAAAGTGTTTCCAGTTGGGTTAAGTATTGCCAATGAAGCATTATATAGTCCTCCCTGAATTTGACTAGCCCTTTTCTTGTGTACTTCTTTTATTGTGTCCAACTTGGGTATGTTTTAAATTCAAAAGTCTGTTGCCAGGCAGCTAAATCAAAAATCTATTACATAATAATATTTTTTCTCAAGTCATTTCATCTTTCTTTATCTAAAACCACTGTATAACTTTATAATCAATCAAGTGTAAGGTTTCCTTCTACTGGTAAATTCACTCAATGATATTTACTTTCTATTTAAAGTTCTTAAAAGTAACATTTCTTATAGTACATGTATAGAAATTGTTCCCTACCCAAATATTTGATTATAAATCCCAGTGTTGTAACTAATTAAAACAGTATATATACTGATATTTGTTAGGCGCTGAAAGAAACCCCTGAACTTCTTATGTTTTGTTAAGCAGTGAACTCGAGAAATGTAACATTTTTTCCTTTATTTGATCAAAAGCCTTGTGTTTGGTGTCTATTGAAAGTGGGCTTACAGAGTATTTTAAAAAGAATTAATTAACTGGAGATCGTAAAATTTATAATTAAATGACAATAAATATTTATGAAGTGATCTCAAGTCATGATTATATTTGTATATAAAATCTAAATTTAAAGAAATCTCTTGCGATTAAGGCTTCTAAATCTCCAGATAAGTCTAAAACCCAAAGTGCATTTATAACTAGGTACCTTTTTACCTAATCAAGATGAACCATGTGGAGGAGATTTTTTTCCTCAGATATACAAATATCATAAAACAATGATCTTGAAAGTAATATTAAGTTTACAGTGACAAAACAGATAAAAAACTTGTTCCTTGTTATTATACCAAGGTGCTAAAAATGTATATTTAAAGCGATAGAAATCGTGGATGACAATGGCTTCAGTGATCACAAGATAGGTTATTGGTTTTACATTTCAAATACTGCTAATCTTTGTAGATAAATTTTACAACTTCAGAAGCTTTCAGATGTAGGAGCAATTTCCTTGTAATTACAGAAAATTTGTTTCCAGAACAATTTCACAGTAAAAGGAATAATCGATTTAGAAATTACAGAAAGTGTTGCTGTAAATTGTAAATTTACAGAATTATGTGGATTATTGAAATCAACAGGAAATTGTGAACCGTTTTTATACCTCGTAAAAGGCAGAAATGCCACTGGAATCGGAGAAAAAATATCGGCTTGATTTGTTTGCAGGCTCTGAGAGTTCAGCTTGATTAACTATGTACAATTGGTCTTTTCAAGCTTAGAAATTCACTAACAGTGTTCTGATATTAATTAGACTTATATAGATGTGGGAGACTGGGGAAAAAAATAAAGGAGTTGAAGGAAATTGTTTTGAATGATATGTATTGAAAGTAGCTTGAGATTTTCTGGCTTCATCTAAGACAAGTTTTATGGCAGGGATTGCTGTTGTTTTGCTTATTCATTTTGCTGAGATGTAGGTTTATGATACTGATCAAAATTGTTAAATTATTGAAGTTTAAAGTACTGCTGAAAAATAATGATTATGGAATAATACATGTTCTGCTATTTCAAGGCTTAAATAATATATTATAAAACTGAGAATACTGTGTCTTCATAAAACACAACTTTATTCATAGTTTTAATGACAACTAGGAAATATTACTATACTCATAAAAAATGATTAATAGGAAATATTACCATACCCAAACAAAATGGTAGCTTCCTACTTACTGCCACCATTACCGAGCCGACCGCCAAAAGTTGTAGGAATTCCTAGAAACCAGGTCAAGCGCTATACCTACCTAAGACAGTATCACTCAGCGCCACCTATAGTTCCAACGCCAAGGAAGGAGAAAAAGAAAAAACGAAAGCCAACATTTGGGTATGGACTCTTGCCACCAGTGGTTGTTGATAGCCGATTGTTGGAATTCTCTAGAACACAGACCAGGCTTTTCTTGGTAAGATATTTGTTTACAACCATATTTCTACAAATCTTAGTTGATAATGTTGGTAGCTTTGCTTGACTATTGTTAAAGTGTTATATTGAAGTTGTATCTTATGTCTGGGATGGCAGGCCTTTCATTAAGAGGCGGCACCAGGTACTTTTATCCTTCTAAACTACTGAAAGGTACCTCCAGAATTTTAAAATTTCATACATTTTTATTAAACAAAATGATGAAAAGTACCTCCTACAAAACCAAAGGTACCTGCATTGCTAAATAATAATGAAACCCCAGAGATGGGATGTGGGTGGGAGGGAGCGCGTGTAAAAGGTGGGGTGAATGGAGGCAAATAATGAGTTTTGCGTTGTTCTTTTTACGAGCAGAATGCTGACTGTATCTGCAAAACTTTTCATATATTCTTCTAAAATAAGACACAGTGCATGTAGTACATCTTTCACTTTTTTAAATTTCGTACTGAAGTGTGTTAATAAGTCAGCTTTAAATTATGACATGTACTTTTAATAGATTTCTTAACTGCACAACTGATCTTAATTTTACTTTATTTAACAATATTAAAAAAAAAAACTTGGATTTGTTTGATCAAGAGCCTTAAACTGCTTCATTATAACAGAATGAGAATGGATCTAACTATATAGTAATTTAAATTGACTGTACTGGAGTTATTGTATCAGTGAAAGGATCAAACTTTCAAAATGCACTGTTTATTGATGATTCAGTTAAACCAACAATAGCCGAACAACTATTGCGTAAAATACCCCACTTAGATCAAACAGTCTATCAATGTTATGCTTGGTCGTTTGTTAAACTTGATAAAACTTCATTATATGAATTATTGTGGCTTAAATTCATACATATAAGGGTTGAACAATGCACTCGTTGTAGTAGAGTAATACTTGATGGATTAGATACTGTTTAAAGTCTATGTAACCTTACAACTTAATAACACTTTATTTACAATCTCAGTGGTTGAATATCCTCCATAAAATACAGGTGTTGCATTAGAACTTTAAAAAAAGGGGGGCTTGACTTGTATGGTGAAATCTTGGAGATGTTTTTTTGAGCTATGAAATCTCCTTTCATTTTTTGACGGTCATATGAAGGTTCCCTTGTTCTAAAGGGAAATTACTTTAAATTGTTCAAGATGCCATTATTGTGGTTCATAGAACCTAATAGTAGGAGTCTTCAGGCTCCATTACATGTTGAGTACTATGAAAGTACTTTTATTGGTGGGTACCATTTCTCAAGGATTAGGGAAGAAACACAAAATCATGGATTCTTGAATTCATGCTTTGAGGTTTTCAGTAAACACATAAAAGGGACTATCCTTTTCGTCGGGAACCAAATTTTGTTGTTTGGCCCACCCAAGAAAACCACGAAAATTGGCACCCCATGAATCACAGTACCTTATTGGAAAAGCACATCAAAGCAAGGAGGCATCATTCCATTTCTACTGTGGAGCAATGCATACTTTCACTGAGGTAATGTATTCCAGCCAAACAAATACAAGAAATAGAAATACTTTAAAGTGTTTATGCACATCAATATTTGTATATACATAGCAACTTAAGTAAAAATGGGTATTGGCTGAATGTAAATCCCACTCCAGTACAAATGGGTATTGGCTGAATGTAAATCCCACTCCAGTACAAATGGGTATTGGTTCAATGTAAATCCCACTCCAGTACAAATGGGTATTGGCTGAATGTAAATCCCACTCCAGTACAAATGGGTATTGGCTGAATGTAAATCCCACTCCAGTACAAATGGGTATTGGTTCAATGTAAATCCCACTCCAGTACAAATGGGTATTGGTTCAATGTAAATCCCACTCCAGTACAAATGGGTATTGGTTCAATGTAAATCCTGCTGCAGTACAAATGGGTATTGGTTCAATGTAAATCCCACTCCAGTGTAAATGGATATTGGTTCAATGTAAATCCCACTCCAGTATAAATGGGTATTGGTTCAATGTAAATCCCACTCCAGTACAAATGGGTATTGGCTCAATGTAAATCCTGCTCCAGTACAAATGGGTATTGGTTCAATGTAAATCCCGCTCCAGTACAAATGGGTATTGGCTCAATGTAAATCCTGCTACAGTACAAATGGGTATTGGCTCAATGTAAATCCTGCTACAGGATAAAGGTGTATAATATATTATTAACTCAACCAAAAGAAGATAATGGGAAATAACTTTACTGCTTACTTCGCTTTATTTTCTCTTTATTTTAGAAAATGTGCTTTCAGCCTTTATCATGTTTGCATTGTAAGTTAAACCTGGCTAGTTAAAGATGATCATTTTGCGCTGTTGCTTCCTTTCAATGTCCATTAGGAAGTTGTATTTGTGTAAGTCAACTCACAAGTCTTTTTGTAAAATTACACACACCTGAATGGGCTGTTATTACAGCCTTTATTGTACTACTTGATTGTATAATACAGACTGTAGTGCATGTAGTTGCAGCATTTTATATCATCATTTTCTTGTGTTACCATTATTCACCTTTTATTTACTGGTGTCTGTCAACAGAATTAATGACCTTTGTTTGACCTTAACCACAAAACATTTACTAACATCCAAACCCACAACAATAAAGAATTTTAAAAAACACTTAGAAAATGGAATAGAAAATATCAATCAAAAATAAGCCTAATAGTCACTAAATAAGTTATCACTTTAAGCCATTAAGATTCAAATTTTTAATTTATACAGCTATTAATGTTTTTTTTTTCTTTTTCTGACATAGTCGGAATACTTCCCCTTTTTATCCTTTGACCTTAAAGATGCTCTTTTATGGATATGCAAGTCACCTGATTGAAATTCTGTTCCCCGATTTGCCAAATACTAATAACTTAGCAGTGTTAAAAAAAAACTGTATTGAAAATTGAAATTGCATGCCATTTGTTATTTCCTGAATGACATGTATAAAATTATAAGTAAAAAGAACAAATTTTACTGTGTCGGCTTTTTCTTTTTTAATGATAGTACTTGTTGTGGCTAGTACGTACGATCACTCCTTCCTTCCTTCCTTCCTTCAAGTAATGGAAGTTATTGCAGTATGAACACAATAGAAAAAAGAACCGATATGGTAATATGCAATAAAAACACCAGCAGTAAACCCAGATATAAAATGGTAAACTTTCAAAGATCATCAAAAGGGTCTTCAACAAGTGTAAACACACCTTTAAGGAGGTAGACCATCAACATCTCTAGACCTAGGGTTATGGACACAACTCTTACAAATCAGTGGAATGTTTGTATTCAGCATTTCACATCAATCTCATGTAAGAATCAAGGTAACTTGGATTGATTTCATTCTATGTTAAATGAAAGCTTGATAGGCTTTGGTGAAATTGAATATGATACAAGCATATCACTGATTTCAAGAGTTATGTCCTTTACCCTAGGTCTACCTCCTTAAGTAATGATGGCCCTGACATTAAAGGAGCATGTTAAGGACAACAATTATTTTTTTTTACTTTTCCAATCATTTCCTGTACTCAAATTTAGCCATTAGTGTTAAGCCCAGGGCTAGTAAAAATTGATTTGGACTTCACAAAATGATGTGTACTTTTCTTGTTTCCGGCTGGTTTGAATCCTATACAGTCCTATATTATTTGGGCTAGTCATTGAGTATATTGAAGAAAAGGACTGCATTTCAGCAAAACAGAAAGTTTTAACAAAAAAAGTCAAGGATGTTTTTCAAAATACCCATTTACAAAAAAATTGAAGTAATGTGTAATTGGTTTTACCATAGTGTTTGAACCATCTAAAATATTACAAGCATTTGTCACTTGCATTTCAGCAAACGATAACATTGTATGTTATTTTGAATGATGAACTTCATGAGTTTTTCGGGATGTTTGTTTTTTTTACCATAGTCATATTTATAAAAATAAAATTCTCTGTCCAATAAAAGTTTGACTCCTATCCTGAAAGTATTGAAACCAGTATAACAATTCGCTCTGAATCTCAGTGAATTTACTAGCTCAAGGGAGATAACCCAGTTTTGCTTCTAATTCTAAAACATGATTATTTAAAGTTGATTGGTTTGTTTTGATCAACTTACCTTATAAGGGACAACTTAAACTTATAAGTGTTTTTGGCTCCCTACTAGACTGAAATTTAAATATGGTAATAGAATGTTACCAATCAATGTTTTCGTTATGGACATAATGTAGTACAACATCACCGTATTAGAATTTTTTAGATAGTTTTCGTTGAGTAATGTAAAGTTCGTTGTAGTTTTAAAAACTCGAGTTTTTTTGGCAAAAATAGCTAAAATTTGGTACGATATTGATATTTTTTTCAGTTTAGTGATGCCTGCGCCAATGTACACCCAGCATATTCAGGAATTCTGGTGAAACAGGCAAAATTGTTTCAGAATATCAAGATATTACATGGGTCTACATTGGCACAGACACTTGTAATTCATGTGGAATGGGCAGTTTACTTCCTGGTTTTGTAAAATTTAAGAAAACTGGCTATTTTGACCAGTGATAATTATGACTTAAATTAGCAGTACTTACTGATAAGTTTTTAATATTAAGGCAATTAAACTTTTAAAGGTTTTATACTTTGATCAGCAAGTTAAAGTTAGCTGTGACTCATTTTTAAAATCAATTTTCATGCAGATAAGGGGGCCAATTTTTGCCCACAAATGTACCTCATTCTTCTTTGAACCTCATTTATTGCTTTTGAACATTATGATGTGAAAAGCACCACTGGTCACAAGAGGTGACATAACTCAGGATACCTTGTATAAAGTATTGGGAAACTTCTGCAATATTAGGAGAATATCTTTTTAATGGATTTTAAGATATTCATCTCTGTCTACCCAGTAATTGAACTAAATAGTCAACAGTCAGATTTCTTAAATTGATAAAATGTCTTCTCACATTCAGGAAAAAGATACAAAAAGCATGAACCACTTAATATGGGTTTAATATGTATTCTAAACAGATTTAAATGAACAATTTATTGTGTAAATAGTGGAGAAAGTAGATTTAATTGCCAATTTATACAGTAAATGGTTACAGATCAAAGAAATATATCGGTCTAATAGATATAGGAGGTATACCGCAGAGGGTATGGGCCAAAGAAAACTGAAGCATCTGTCATCAAAAAGACTTCTTAGGCCAAACCTGTGTTGTTATTGGTTTCTCAGTCACTTAAGTTCTTCTTCTTTTTGTTGTTCCTCATTTTGGCTGTTTGTGCATGGTGTTGTGGTATGTTTGAGTGTGCTGTATCGCCCAACACCTACATCTTCAGCACTCTAGGTTTTCTGTCAGGGTTACCTCACCCTTAGCTTCTGAACAAAAGTTCTGATCCTGGAAGTACAGGAAGGAAGTTACAGATTGCTGGTTCTGGATTTTCCTCGAGGTTGTCTCCTGAAGCCTTTCCCTGTTGAATGGTGTAGCCGCAAGGCAGCAGAGATTTTTAGATCAGAGTTTTCCTTCACCTACTAAATTTCTTAGAGCTGTTTTTTTTTTTTTCTAACCATTGAAATTGAATGAGTGTTGTTATCATGAATAAGGCTGGTCAGAAAATTGATCTTGCTTGACAAATAAATTCATTGAATTGTTGAAATGGCCTTGGTGGTCTAGTGGTAGTGTCCATGCTTTTAATGTGGGAGTCTTTTTAGCCAATTGCCTTTGGCATCAATTGCAATTATAGAGAGAACAACACCAGTAGTCACTTTTAAACACAGAAATATTTCAATCTATACCTCAGGCCCAGATGTGTAATTAAAGAAATTAAAAATTTGATTGAATGCTCATTTCGTATTTTAATTCCAATTTTATAATAAATGGGATGGTTCACTGAAAGAAATCGTTTAAATGAAATTATATTTCAACAAACTCAAGGGAAAAAATGACGAGAAACAAGTTTGTTAAGTTCACGTAAGGCTGTTTGACAGTATAAAATAACAGCTTTGTACCTCTTTTATTTTGTTTGATGAAGAACATTAGGTTTAAACGTACCATTTATTTTATTATTTTTTTTTAAATTATGACAACAAATTGTGGTTCATGTCATCAGCAGTGGGAAGTGTTCCAATGAACTCCTACAGTGGATGTTTATAAAAATTTGTGGAAAAAAAACGGAATTCCATCTAATTTGGAATATTGTTCACAATTATGAGGTTACTAGAGCAGAGAAATTCAGTCAGTGCTTTTGAAATCAATTTCTGTTGTCAGTGAATCTGAACGGTGAAGAAGTTGGTAGTCTTGTCTATAAACTTAATTTTTGCAGTATCTTCTTCCATTGAAATGCAGACATAAAAATTGTTTAAGTGTGTCCAAAAAACTGATTTAAGAGTCTTTTGATATTTGAGGTTTCATACAATTGATATTCCATTGAGGTTTTGTACAAGTGATATTTCATAGAGGTATTTTACAAGTGATATTTCATAGAGATGTTGTACAAGTGATATTTCATAGAGGTTTTGTACAAGTGATATTTCATAGAGGTATTTTACAAGTGATATTTCATAGAGATGTTGTACAAGTGATATTTCTTAGAGGTTTTGTACAAGTGATATTCCATTGAGGTGATGTATGTAAAGTTTTGGGAATATCATTTTGGAGAGAAAAGATTGCTAGGAGGAACATCTAAGCAACTTAATTATGCTAGATATTATAAAGCAGTGAGGCCAAGGAGTGTTCTGAAAGTATGTATCAATTTCTCATGGCTTCTTAGCTAGCAATATCAAGTCAATTTTAATAAAAATGTATCATTTAATAATGATGAGCCTAAGGGGTGATTTTTGAACCCCCCTTTTTGTTTGAAAAAAACTTTGCTACTTTTGTGAAAAATTATCATACAAGTGATAGCCTTGAACCCCCCTTCTATAAATCTCTTGTTCTGCCCTAGATTAATTTTAGAACAATTAGAATGTAGAGAATATAGCACATTTGTGATTTTTCTTAATTTC
Source organism: Perna viridis (assembly GCA_037379345.1). Taxonomy (NCBI): domain Eukaryota; kingdom Metazoa; phylum Mollusca; class Bivalvia; order Mytilida; family Mytilidae; genus Perna; species Perna viridis. The sequence continues at coordinate 28,341,424 of CM074523.1, forward strand.
AAATTGGGAGTGTTGCCCTTTGAAAAGTTTTAGGTAAGTAACTATGCTGGTAAGTAAATGTTAAGAAGATGGTATGCTGTTCTTAGGTTAAGTCAAGGTAAGTAACTTGAGAGAACAAATTTGTTTCTGTCAACCTTTTTTTCTGACACAGTCGGTATAGTTTCACTTTTTACCCTTTGACCTTAAAGACGTTCTTCCATGGAAACGCAAGTCACCTGATTGCAATTCAGTTTCACGATTGGCAGAATACTGATAACTTAGTGTCATTCAAAAAAATTGCTTTGAAAATTGAAATTGCATGCCATGTGTTACTGTATAAAATTATAAGTAAAAAGAAAACAAATTTTTAACCTATTTTTAAAGATAGTACTTGTTTAAGAACAGCTTCAAATATTGCATGTTTGATAGAGGTTCACAGTTTAGACAGTATACCATATTACACCCATCTTAAATTTTTTTTTACAACCAACATTTTTCTACAATTTTTCTTTGTCTACAAATATTCATGTTGACTAAAAGTCATTTCGTTATTGATCATTATTTATATTCAGAACAACATTTTATGAAATTGTCATAATAGTTTTAACATTTTATCCAAGTCACCATATCAAACATAGCTTTATAGCTTTATAGCTTGTTTCTCTAAAAACCTGTTCACTAAAAATATCAACCAGACTTTCAAGGTTGAAAAAAATTTTATGTGGGCTTTGCAGACCTTTTTTACTCCTACAATTTTCAGCATAGTTTATATGGATTTTGACCGTAAATTACACTCTACAAATTGTGAATTTCTTCATAATACCAATGTTAAAATGACACAAAGTTCAAGATTTTTCCTCTTATTTTCTTAAAATAGGACTAAAACTATGCTTTGTCTTAAAGTAGCATAAACAGGACTGGCTTTGTTTTATGGCAAAGGTCTGATTTGGAAAAAAAAACAAAATTTTTGTAGGTCAATCTTAAACAGTATACATTTATGTAAATACCACAAAGATAAGTACCTGTACCCTAGCTCATCATCTATAGCAAATACAATAAGGATGTTCATAGGATGGATTTGGTCCCTTGATTTAATGTCAAGCATCTGATGAGCTTATAATTAACTGAAAATTTGGTAGGGAGATAATCTTCCTATCAGAAATGGTTATATAAGGGATTTCCATAGGTAAATTTCATGTAATCAAGAAAAGACCAATTCTCTCCTTCCTGAACATTATTAGTGTATTTGCTGTAAAAAGTTATTTGTTTATGAAAGTATATTTATCATTTTGCAACAAGTTATGTTTGCTCTATATTGCTTAAATCTCTTTGTTTTAGTCATTGTTAGATTCCCAGAAAGGGAAAGGTGCATTAAATCCTGACTTTGCCGATGATAAATCTGATGTTTCAAGTCGGTCAGGGTCGATTAAAGGCAAGAGTCTAAAACGAAAGAAGGATAAAGGTAAGATTTCTGTTTTTTGTTTTGTTCGGCTGTAAATATTTTACAGATAAAAGGGAAATACTATTAGCACAATTTAACTGTTAAATTTTACGTTTTTTCATTTTTTTAAGTGCAATTTATAATTTGAAATGCAGTAAGGGCAAAGGGACAATGAAGATCACAGGTTAGAGGTTTTATCTGAATACATCATAAAATGACCAATCATATGATTATATAAATCACACTGAAAATGATTTATTGAAATAACTATGTAATAGGTTTGAGAGTCCTTTTAACCCTTGAGGCCCTTCCATAATGATTCACCAAGCTTTTATGTAATGGAAATTCAGTATGTTGCAATGATATTGAAATTCTAAAATTATTTTCGTAATTTTGTATGTTTTTGAAGTTCTTTTAAACATAAACCTTTTATAGATTGTATGGTGAATAAATGATGCATTCAACAAGTTAGGATATTTCATCTAAAAATTATGTAATCGCTGATATAAAAAAATGTCCAAATTAAGCTAAAAAAGAAAGTAGTCTAAATAAACTATATTCTGTGAAATGGTTAAGAACCGAATTACTTAAAAAATAAAATAAATGCTTTTACCCATTTAATGATTATTTCTTTTATGCAGACGTGTCGTTCAGTGCTGTCGTGTCTATTTTACAATTTGGTATGAATCTGTTGTGTTTATTTTTAGATTTGCTTTTAAGAATGCTACATTTGTAGAAATTGTTTTACTTAGTTGTTATTGGAGTGAAAGAATCGCTTGATCAGGGAGAGCTACATATATTGGCTCTTGCTACATGTATTAGAATGGTTACCAAGGAAACTATTTTTTATTTTATTGTCGTGCACATGGGTGTATCTCTATTAATTGCAATTCAAAACTGCTTGTACTTGAAGTAAAGAATATGGACAAAAATCTTTACTAGAAGAAAAATTAAATAAGAAAGTATCTGTATTTATACAAATGCGAACCACAAAGAAAATAAAATTAAAAAAAAAAGATTTTTTTTTAACATACATGAGTTTTATTCTTTTTGGAGATAATGCTGTTGGGAAAAACAGGTTCTTTGAAAGTTTTCCCTCTCCGGTTACAGTACAAACAATGATAATGTTCATGGGATAAAGTTTATGTTCTCTTGATAATACAAGAACCATCTGACAAGCTTCTTAGGTAGTTAACTGAAAAATTGAAAAGGAGGTTTGAACTTTCTATTAGACAGAGATGAAATTAGTCAGGTGAAAGCTTATCTTTGAATCTCGTGGATATAATCATTGAAAGTGCTGTAAGACTGTAGGCTAGTATGTTCAGTATATGATTTGTTGTTTAGATACTTAGATTGTTTATGTTTTAAAATTTTAGAAAGATTATGTATTTTAATTATTTTGAAATTATTGTTTTACTATTTATTCATACTGCATATTTGCATTAGCTTATGAGTTGCAAATGATTTTCTTGAAATATCTGACATAGAGATCTCCATTATAAAAATAGGAGATGTGGTATGATTACAGATGAGACGATCATCCACCATATACCAAGCAACAAAGAAACTTCTACAGGTCACCTTTCAGTCTTCAATGATGGGCAAAACCCATACCGTAAAGCATGCTGTAAAAAGCTGAGAAGTGAAACTATTCACGGAAGACAAAAATTGAAAAAAAAAATATGTCTTTCTCATGATATCTGTTTTAAGGGATATGTTTGGTTAGTTGCTTAGTAAAGGATGGAGATCATTTTCAAACTGAAATATTCCGAGGATCAAGATCAAGATTCATAATGACTAAGAATTAGGTTCATCAATTGTATTCTTGGCCTATTTATAGGGCAAAATCATTCCATGAATTATAGAGCAGACTTGATCACTATATTAACCTTTCCTTTATCTTTAAACACATATGAACAATATAATGTGGCCAACATCTTTAATAAGAGTTGATCAATTGGTTCAAGCAATGCTTAAATTCATGATGTTCATTGATAAGTACTATTAAGGTTTTTGTCCGAAATATAATGTGTCCATAATCCAAGCAAAAGACACATCTATATATTTTTGCTTCGTTTCATAGAACCTTGACCATGCATTGCTGAGTACTAAATATAAGTACCTATAAAATGCTTATGTATAAATTATTCTCAGCAATTTTAGATAAATCATTATATCCAGATTTTGTATACTTATGTATTTAGAGTCGACAGAATCCTCCGCAGGTAACATATCTAAAGACTTCATAATTCTCTGAATATTTAGAGCTTTTTATCTTTCTTCACTTTTAGAATACTGTAGTTAATAGTACTGGTATATGAACTTCATTGTCAAATTATGGAATATAGAGCAACTTTCTTTTTACCTACATGTGTATCATGTATTACTGGTATTAAGTATTTTTCAATAAGAGTATCACTTAAGTGTAAGTGTTTGTAAGAATCAGGCAAAATGGAAAAAAATCAGAAACTTGCTTGTAAAAACCCCACTGACCTGACAATGTAATATCACTTAAGAATACCTGCACTATTTGAAAATACCTTTATTTTATCTCTGCATCACTGACTTTGCTCATAAATTTTTCAATAGAATGTTAAAAAAGAATGAGGTTTTGACAGAGTTATCTGCTCTTGAAATGTTCATTTTTTTAGTGCATTTCAATGAAATTAAAACTCAGTTTGCCAAAATGATATAGAAAGTCTTGTCTTTTCTCCATGATTCCCATAGTGCAATTAGTCAAATTATGCTATCAGAATGATCGTTTTTTTTTGTACCATGTTTCACCCACTGCCTGATTCTTATAGAGATCGACATTTAATTGTTTATACCTCTTTGAATTGTAGAAGTTCATATTTCAAAATTATAAAAAAAAAACAAAATTTTTCAACATTTTACATGTACAAGTGGCATTTTCTTAAATTTCTTTCAGAACTAATAGTAAATCTAATGCTTTCTCATGCTACTCTTCATTCAGAAAATATATATTTGTGAAAATTAATGGTTCCCCATTGGAATACTTTAATCAATATGACAAAATAATTTCAATTAATTATCAAAAGAGCATACGAACATTAACTTATTTACTGAGACAAGTTTGTTATTTATATAAAGAAAATAGAATTGATTTCCTAGCAATTTATGGTAGTTGCTCAATAGAAGTTTGCCAATGAAGTTTTAATATTTTGAAGGAAAAAAATGCAACCAACCTACGCTGGATATAATTAACAGTAGTAGCAAACCTCTAACTTTGTTTCATGCATTCAGTCTAAAATATATATTCTTCTTCAGTACAATCTAACAAAGGAAAGATAACTCTATAAAAAAAAAATCTCTTCATTTCTGCATGCCATTTTTTAATGAAAAATTCCTGTTCTATTTTTTTTTTCTGTAGAAATATCTTTCTTCTTTATTTAGTTTGTCTTATTTATTTTTACAATTATTTTCATGTAGCAAATAAGTAAAGATTGCATTTTAATTTGAACTGAGGATAAATTGCAATCTCATGTTATAAGCCCCTGTAAAAAATTGCTATTATGGAAATTTGCAAAAGGAGTTAATTAATTAATTTGTTATGTCAGACATTTGACTTGGGTGTAAGCAGTCAGAAATCTTAACATTTTTTACAGATTGAACTAAAAAAAAATATTCTCCTTTTGTTTTTACAGATATATTGTGATGGAGAAAATTCTCCCCCCCCCACCAAAAATTTTGGTATTTACATTACAAATGAACACTCCCTGAGGCCCTCCCTAATAAAAGTCTAACCATACATATAAAATATTTTAGTAAAGGATTGTGTTAGACAGTTTGAAATTTGTGCATTAAGATTAATTTAGTACAAAGTATTAGACAAATTTATTTAGTTTTTTCTTGCCCTAAGTTGCCTATCTCAAAGACAAATTTAGAACTTAGTCAATTAGCACATTTATTCAATGGTACTTTATTTAAGGTGTAGTACATTACGAAATTGAATTTTAGGTTGGTGTCATGTAACACTAAAATTACCATTATATATAGTACATCTATGATCACATTCATCTGTGACCGCATTTCTATGTCAGGTAACACCAATGTGGACAAAGTATATATCTATGACATCATTTCTATGTTCTTATTTTAGCAACATCTCCCTTACCAGTAGACTATATCAGTGAGCAGGATAAAGAATATGTTGGAAATGTTCCAGTGGCCAGTTTACGAGGGGACGGATCCAGTGTACCCCAGCTCCCACATATTGCAGGGGCAGTCCCTCTTACACCCATTGGTGAGGCCAGTAGGGAGGGGACCAGGATGACAATCCCTGTCTCCCTGCCCCCTATCAGTAAAGAACATGGTATTGATGGTAAGTTGTTGAGGATGAAGTGTGATCTCAGTTGTCCCCCTTTATACCTGCTTAAGTTGTCTCCCTTGCTGGGTGTTGGTTTTCATTTTGAAAATTTCTTGCTTTTATTTCACATATTTATTGGAACTTAACTTGTTTACTGAAATTATTATAATGGAAAATATCAACTTTCGTATTTTTTTAAACAAAAAAGATTTCAGCTTAGAATTTGTCATCTGAATCATGAAATTGAATTAAAAAAAATATTATTTCATCAAATGATTAAAAAATATGATGGGCCTAATTGCACTTGCATTTAAACTCTAAAATATACATGATATATGATATTGAATGAGGAAGGAAACACTGTGCTTGCCTTTATCATGTATTTTGCTCAGTCATGCAAAGGTTTATCCTCTCACTTCACACTTGGTTATGAATTATTTGTATACATAACTTAAATAAATTTGTCATTTAGGAATCTTTCTAATCCTGATACACATGAAATATCTACCATAGGATATAAAGTCACAATCAATCAACTAATCTTTGTTAAAGATTAACTTCACTTTAATATTATATTATTCCATTTCTTTTTGATCATTTATATAATCAGAAAATCTAAGTACCAACCTAAATGAGAAAAACACTTTTTTAAAGTCCATAAGCCTTCTGCTTTACATTCTCTTGTTTATTTCTTCTTGTATTTTGAGGTATTTTTTAATTTGTTGAATTGAATTTCAGTTTACTTAATGAGATAAGATATACATAAATTTTTCTTAATTTTTTTAGTGTACATACTCATTGCTTTTGTCTCCTGTAGATATTGAATTTATTTTTTTCTTTTTAAAATGGGTCTCATTTTGATTTTTTTATTGGAAAAAAAATTCAGTGTTGAATTGATAGAGAAAAAGAAATTCACTTAATTTCATATTGTGCCGTCTTCTATCTCTCAAACATTAAAGCTGTGTACAAGCATTTGTTTTTAAATAACAAGTTTGTTATTTGTACTTGACCTTCTTGACCCTAGTTACTGTACAATTGACCTACAACCTTTAGTGTTTTACTTTTCATTGGCATATATAAGCCCTGTGTTACCTGTGCTTTACCTATGAACTTTGTGTTAACTGTGCTTTACCTGTATGACCTTTGTTTTTCCTGTGCTTTACCTTTCACCTTTGTTTACATTGTGCTTGACCTGTATGACCTCTGTTTTACCTCTAGGTCCTCCTATGTTAACTGTATTACCTCCGACCCCTCAGCACTCTACTATAACAACACCTGTCCCTGCCTCTGGTAGGGTACCCGTCAAGGAATTTATACTCCTGCCTCCTGAGGAGGTCACAAGTGAAGGTTTGTCATCTTAGGTCACATGATTGCTAGATCACATGACTAATGTGTACAAATCCTTCTCTGCATGTGATTGGTTATCTCCCATGATTGAGTAAACCACAACCAGATGTAAGAACACCTTTTTTTTTAAACATTTTTATTCATTATTTGCCATTACTGTATTTTAAGGTTGTGAGGTATGATTTACATGGATTTGATAAATTTTTAAGAGTTTACGCTTTGTACATAAAGGTGTAATTTTCAAGAATATGAAGATATTTGGATGCATTTTAAGTTAATGAATATACAAACCCTTTCAATGGGATGATAACCAAAGAGGAGGAAACTTTAGAGTAGATATATCTTAGAGATGTTTTAAATATTTAATGTGTGCTTCACTTGTGTATTGTTTTATATTTTATGTGTGATTTGCAGTTTCATTTGTTATGCATGTTTTGTTTAGTTAAATTTGTTTGTTTTGTGTTCTCTTTTTAAATCTGTATGTGCTAATAGTGTTTTTTTGTGGATAATTGTGATGATTTAAATGTTTTATTAAACCCTCATTGAAGCAATACTTATCATCAATCAAAGTTCATCAAAAGCTGTTGTAAGAACAAAAATTCATCATCAAAAGCTGTCTAGGAAAAACTAAGCTTCAAAAACATTTGATGATACGAACTATTGAAAGCTGTAGGCTACAAGCAGACACATTAACATGAAAAAAGTGAATTGTTTAAAACATACTGTAAAAATAGTCTGTTCATATCAGACATTAAGTATCAGTCTTTGTAAGAATCATGCAAAATCTGAAAAATGTGATACACCCCAAAAAAGGCTACATATTTTCATTTTTGTAATTAACTTGCTTTTTGGGTGTAATTATTATGAAATGTGTAATTATTCATTCAAATCTGCCTGCTCATAGGAGATAATCAACATTGAAAATCCAGTAGATTCTATTGTATTTGAGTGTCATTTGCAGAGTTATCTCCCTTAATTTTGAAATCTATAGTGCATTCAATATAATTTTTATCTCCTATGAGCACGGGTTATTTGAAAAACCAAATGTTAATTTCTGTTTACTAAAGCATTTTAAACAAAATATCAAAAATAAAAATATGTAGGCTTTCCAACCATGTATCACATTTTGCATGATTCTTAGCTGGAGTGCAACTTAAAATGTTAACTTCATCAACTAAATAAATAAAATAAAGATGGAATGAAATGAATAATAAATATAGTTTCAAGTTTAAACATCAAAGAACACAAGGTGTTGCCTGGTTTTACATGTTGGCTGATTATGTGTATACCTAGATAGGATTTTTTAACTTACTGTAGTCCACTTTCCCAGAACCTGTTTTAAGTGCAATTTTGGTATAGGAAAGTTGATTATTATGTTCCACTTAACCTTTGGCAAGTACAAGCAATTTTCAATTATGGGAAAATTAATTGTCATTTAGAGTTTTCCATGAAAACCTGGAGTTTTAAATAATCCTGGAACACTGTACTACTTAAACAGGAATAGGTAATGATCTTGGAACAAAAAGATGCCAAAGACATCTTCAAGACAAGTTTATGATATGTAGAATAAAATACTGCATTTATCTCTGTCTGATGCAGTTCCTGAAGAATAAACTTGTTATGTAATTTTATGAGGACACTTGTGTAGGAACCTTACCATGGTTTTTAACCAGAAATCTTGTTCTTTGAACATTAGCTGTTAAGGCATGAAGATCGGAACAATAAATTTCCATTCAGACATCAGGATATTCTGTTACGGTTAACCAACCCTAGCTTGTGGTTATAAAATCAGTAAAACACATTCTAAAGACTTTTACATCATAAAGCATGGAAATAGTTTTTGAATATACTGTTAGATAAAAGTGACTTAACAAAACTGAATTAACAAAAGGAGAAAAGCATATCAAAGCTTTGTTTTGAGTTTTAAGCTTCCTTGGAAACCATTAATAACAAATAAACCTTAATTTACTTCTTTAATTGAAATGAGTTTATTCATTGGTTTCAGTCATTTTTCCTTGTTTCATCTCCTCTTGTTGCATATTCTGTATTAAGTAGTACTCCAGATAAGAATCATGCAAAATGTGATTCATGATTGGAATGCCTACATATTTTTGTTTTTGATATTTTGTTTAAAAAGTTATAGTAAACAGAAATTAACATGTGGATTTTCATATAACCCTTGTTCTTAGGAGATAAAAATGATATAGAATGTACTGTAGAATTTAAAATTAAATAAGATAACTCTGTAAACAACACTTCAATACAATAGATTGGATTTTGAATGTGGATTATCTCCAAAGAGCTGACAAATTAAGATGATTAATTATGCATATCATCATATAGACCTATAAAGCAACTGAATAAGGAAAATAAAAATGTGTAGCCTTTTTTGGGGGTGTATCACATTACTGAATTTGCATGATTCTTACTAAGACTACTACTTAAGCAAAAAAAAAATAATAACTGCATAATATAGAAACTAGATTCTTTGTTCTCTATTTATTTTTGTTTTATTTTTTTTTACGAATTTTACTTGTTGATTTTTATGAAATAAGACTTTTGTTTAGGACTTTACTTTTAGAGGAAAACCTCAACATATTTTATTTTAGGAATTTTAGTTATTTATTAACTTTCTGATTTTTATTTAATAAGACTTAAATCGAGAGCTTTACTTGTAGAGGAAAGCATCAACACACTTTTTAATCACAATTTTTAGAATTTTCTGATGAAAGTGGAGTTGGAGTTAAAACTGATAGGACAGGACAGACAGACAGACGTCACTTTGAAGACTCAGAGAGGAGAAGAAGACAGAGAAAAACGCATATGGAAGAAACGGGTAATCAAACAGGTTGGTGTCAAAATGCTTTGTTATAAAATTTTGATATGATGTGCTTCAACACTCTTTAGACCAAAACTATGGTAAAAAAGTGATAAACACGTGACCAACATTTCGTGCAACTCATAGGCTGCATCTATTGAAAAATATGAAGAAGCAAGTCTTATTAAAATCGAAATAAATCATGGAAACTTATTATTGTTTTACCATTGGCTGGTGATTTATGTCATTATTTAAAACAATGTGACATAAATGGCCAGTCCATGGTAAAACAATGATAAAATGTGAGTTTCTGTGATTTATGTCTTATGTATATTCAATATTTCATTTAATTCAGTTGGAATGCATTTTAAGACTATTGGTGTTTTAAGATGTTGAAAATGAAGAGAAGTTTTTGAACAATTTCAAATTTGAGAGTTTTGGAGCCCTAAGTTTGAGTTCACATTCAACATGTGTATATAATTTTCCCGGTGCACTAGAAAACTGCAAAAATTATTTTTAACACTATGTAATGCTTATCATTATTTTAAAACCACGAAAGTTAATATCCATGAATATGTTCACCCGACAGAATCTGCAAAAATTGGTTTACTAACAGTATTGCATACATTTTGTAGGTCCTTCTCTCTCAGGAGGGTACCATCTACACAGCAGTACAGAATCATTAGGAGGACCAGCCAGTTCTCATTCACTGCCCAATGCCAAGCCACTTAGAACACACTGGAAGGGCAGCACTCAAAGTCTGAAAAGTGACAGGTCTAAAAAAGGATGTAAGTTATTGTATCGAATGTTTCAAAACAAAACATCAGACGTTTGTGTAAGCACTTCCAGGGTTTATCAATTATTTCTCCCATGTAATTGATGTTTTGTGCATGCTTAGATTTTGTTAATTGATATTTTACATATTTTTCTCCTATTCAGTGGAAAACCTTAGTTAGCACATTATTGTATTTTATTTTGTTATGAAATCTTTGCTTAATGACCAGTAAATAGCAGTCTTATCAGTAGACTCCTTTGATTGAATAGTTGACGGGGATATTTTTGTGCTTTGTGTGTTTGACTGCAGTATGAGGATCCTAAAGTTTGGGTATGTACAGTGTGATCTGTTAGTCTATGATTGGAGTGCTAATTTGGGCTGTTTATTACAAAAAAACTTACCTTGGTTTATGTCCTTTTTAGCTCACCTGTCCCAAAGATGTCGGACAAATCCTTATTAGAGTAATTGCCCTTGAAAGGCAAAAAATGATGTTTTTAGCAGTTTTCAGCCTATATCTTGAAAACTTTAATAGATAGAAAGAAACTTTTAATTGATGAAATGATCCTTATGATTAGTCCTACCAAAGTCTTTTTTGAATCAAAATGGTTTGGCAGCTTCTTATTAGAATTATTGCCCTTGAAAGGCAAAAAATTTACCCAGGTGATTGATTCAGGCTCCTGGTAGCCTCTTGATAAGTCAATTGACAACTTTATGCTCTGGTGAAATATATACTACATGTGATTGTAGAGTTTGCATTGTCATGAGAAATGTGATGAGTTATTTTACTGGTATTGAATAAATTTACAGATGACATAACTGATAAGGAGGGAGTCCTTAAACAAAATTCAAAAGACAACACAAGCAAGATTTCCAAGTCACATGATACTACTCTGAGGTTACATGATACTACTCTAAGGTCACATGAAAATATTGAATCATTACTTGATATAGAAACAAATCCACGCTCTTCAATTAATGATTCAACTGGCTTGGCAGAGTGTTTGACATCTAATGCTATGTCACTACAAAATTTGCCACCACCTAGTAAATCAGCAAAGAAAAAAGTTTATATAGAAATAATCTTGCCCGCTATGCACGATAGTAAGAAGACCAAAATGGAAAGTGTACCAATTAATGATGAAGGCAGTGGTGGTGGAAATGTACAGCTAACTACTCAATCAACACTGAACCAGAAAAATGAAAAGAAAAAAGAAATTTTAAGAAAGGAAGAAAAAGATGATGATGGTGAAGGGGTAGAGAGATCAAAGAGTTTTGTTGAGTGGTCTTCAGAAAGAAATGAATCAATGTTTATTTTACCCCCCGAACCAAATTATGTACTAGATAGAAGAAAAAGGGCATTTAACTTTAAACTTGATTTTATGGAAAGAAAAAGAAGATTGTCAGTCTTAATGGAGGATCCAAAAGAAGGAATGGAGAGGCCCTCAACTGAGGGAGTTATTGTTCCTGACAAAGCCAATTTAGTCCAGCCTGAAAACAGAGCTATAGATGTTGTTGATCCATTTGTGGAATTTAAAAGTGAAAAGAAAAGAAGGTTTCAAAGTTATTCATCATGTAATAAAGAAGGTTCAGTTACTAACAGCCTTCAATTGAAAGATAATGAAATAAAAGAGGTTTTGCATAACAAAACTACCAAAATTAAAACTAATCTGGCAGTTAAGAGGAGGGATATATTTAAAGATTCTTCAACAACAAGGAAGAAATTTAACACACCTGGAAGTCGGAATTCTACAGAAATAAAAGATATTCCATTGGATGGAAGCTGGAATCCATCAAACACCAGTGAATGGACAACCTTGACTCTTGAGGATCTTAAGAAGAACGACTACACAGTAAAGAAATTAGAGGTTGGTAACAATGATGAAGAAACTCAAAGCAGTTTCAGATTTGAACCTCTAAGAAAATCAAAAACTTTTGCAGGATTCGAAAGGCAGAAATTGAAGATAAGGCCAGAGACAATTGATGATAGTAAGATGTACGGACTTTACCCTGAGGTACCAGAGTTTAATGAGGAGACAGAATTTTTAAATTATCTTTTGGATACTTCTGACTTGAATGAAGAGGAGAATACCCCACAGACAGAAAGTTCAAAAGAGGATGGTATTGACTATACTCTTCAAATTGATAATCTTAAGGATAGGATGGCTTCCAAACCAGTAAGTCAAAGCAGTGTAGGTACACAGACTGATTTCTTAAAGCCTAACAGGCGAAGTCGACAGACAAAACTCTATAATCAAGGAAGTCTTAATCAACAGTCAAAAATCCTTAAACAAGTTACTCTAAGTCTGCAGTCAAATACCCATAAACAGACTCTTTCAAGTCAACAATCAGCAAGTCAAAGTCTTCAATCAAAAATACCTGATCATGAAAAAAGTGCACATTCAGATATTTCCGATCAACAGAGGTTAGGTCAACAGTTAGATGATCAGGACAATCCTCGTGTATCATCAGATATCAACCGCACAGATTACCTTAACAGCACCGATTACCTGACCAGTCTGTTAGAGAAGGAAAGTGATGTGGATTATGACGCTGCTATTGACAAAGTAGCTGAATGTCAGACACATGGAACACAGGTTTTACAAGAGGGAAGCAAACTTGAATCAAAACATGGACAAAAATATAAAGCAAAACCATGGCTTAGAGGTAGTAGAAAGAAAGAGGGAGGTTACACACAATACTTTGCCAAAGGGATTCCAAATGTAATATCTGACTACAGAGCAATACAGTGGAGAAATAAAGACAATCTAAAGAATTCAAGATCAAGTAAACATTGTACTGTAGCTATTTATGCTGTTTTTTATTTTTTTTATTTTTGCTGTTAGGTGGGAAATAGAAATTTTGTTCAAGACATATATCATTGTACTTTGGTGATGGATCTTTTTTGTAGAGTTTTTGGAATTCTATCAATTTTTTTGTTCAGTCATAGCTGATTGGTTCAACATGGTTTTTAATATGTACATGTAGTATATTTATAGATTATGTTTTTGTTCTTAGATAGCATTGCAATAGGGATGTTGAGTTAGTAGTTGAGATGAGGTTGTTTCAATTGTGAAACAGTGAAATGGTTTTATAACTGGAAGAGGTGGATTTATCAGGAAACCAGAATTTACAAATGTTTCAATTTACTATCGAGTTGATTCTTGTTGAATATTTTATTTGAAACAGTTAAGAATTGGCTATAATAAAAATTTTGTCTATTGAAGAATAGGGTATGTAAGTCTCGTCACGTGACTCAGTGATTTTATGAGAATGGGTCCATGTCTACCTTTCAAATGCATGGAGATTCGTCATTAACACGTTATTGGGTTCAATATTAAAAGCAAATTTTTTTTGGGTGTATACATATTGATGAAAAATGACAAATATCTAGTTCTACATAATAAAAATGTTAAGAAAAGAATAAAACACAAGATTTTGCATTGTGATTGCAGCATTTCGATTTCCCGGAAGTAAACAATACAATACAGATCGATCATTGGATTTCAATACGTTCAACTTAAGAAACTCCGGAAGGGAAACTGAAACCAGAACAAGACTTACAAATCCTATAACATAAATTTTCCATTTGCATATTGTTTATTGCACGAAGTGCAATAAACAATTAATGTTATTCTGCAATAGACAAAATTTTTATCATAGCCTATTCTTAAATAAATCCAAAAAAAGTAGCTCTGAATTTAACTGAATAGAGGTGTGTCAGTATTTGTTTTATCAATTGAGGTATAACAAAAATATTTTAACCAATCAGATTACAGTATTTATCTCAAATTAATTTATTGAAATGTAGATGTACATACTACCAGTATTAAGAATTAATGCAGGAAAAAAACATGTGTTTTAATTGAAAATAGCAATACATTTTTGACAAAAGTTTTCTAATGAAAATGGCAGGAATAAAGTCTCCTCGTGAATAAAGCATAAGGGTTATATTCGAAGTGAAGTCAATGGTTTACCCTTGCACCATTTCATCAAATATTTTAAATTATGCTTGAAAGTTCAGCAATAATATATGAGAATCCATATTATCACCCTTTGTTATTTACCCCTGCCTTTTAGAAGAATCCATATTATCTCCCTTTGTTATTTACCCCTACCATTTAGGAGAATCCATATTATCTCCCTTTGTAATTTACCCCTACCTTTTAGGAAACCCCTATCAACATTCCATTTTTTTTTACAATTAATCCATTTCTTTTTAGTTTTTGCACTGCATGTTTTTATTTATTTATAGATTTAGAGCACGCTGGGTGAATGCTATTTTTAGTTTGTTTTATTTATTTAGCGGGTAGTTTACCAGAGGATGGGTCAGTTAAAGGTAGCATAGTGATTGGCCCTGATGGAGAGCCCATTAGTGTGGGTGGCCATATTGATGCACATGTACGTCCTGATCTCCTTCATCATATAGAAAATGTAGGAGAGGCTAATAGACACTTTGGTAGAGGTAAGAGTTGCCATGGAAATGTTCTCCAATCTGAATTGTAAATGTCTCATTTTTTCTTTATAAAAACAAAAAGAAATGTTGCTGAGACAAGTTTCTGTAGTCTAGCCATCAGTTAAATATTTAAAGCCCTGGCTGATTTTTAATTTTTTCTATAATCTTTAAAAAGGTTAATGCATTTCTTTGTTTACACATCCAAATGTGCTACATATGATTCTCATATGTTAGTTTTGGCTTAAAAACATGTTATCATATGTATGTGAAAACATATGATTATCATATGATAATCATGTGATAATCATATATAAACCAAAACATATGATAATCATATGATGCTAACCATATGATTCTCATGTGTGGCACATTTGCCTGTGTATCAAGTGTCCCATTTCTTCAACAAGCTCAATACATAGACAGAAATATTCCAATGTTATAATATTTTACCACTTCTATCGATAGGTAGAAACTTGTCTGATGTATTAATTGATAAGTATAAATCAGGTAACACCAAATCTGATGTTGATTGTTAAAGTGTGTTTCACATCTCATTGAGGTAAATGAAATCATTTCAAACTCATTAGAATTATATTGTGGATAAGGAATATGACATCATTTCATGCTCTTCAGAAGTGCATCTGTGGATAAAGCAAATAAAATCATATTTTTATTACATTGGTATTGTGGGTTAATTTGGTATCAGGAATATGCTGTGCTTTAATATAGTCAATATTTTGAATAATGATTGATAGAGTTCATACATATTTTGATAAATTTAGGCAGCTTTTTCATTTATTTTATACACAATGAGAACATAGATAAAAAAAAAGGACACAGAAGGGGATAAATTAAAGTTTGTACTTAAATTACTGCTAAAGCAAGGCTTTCCTAAACTTATAAGAGAAATATTTTGCATGATTCACATAGCAGAAGATTGAAGTATAATGTATAAGATCACATTCAGTAGAATCAGCACATAATAATTATTGGTTGCTTTAGGAGATGCTGATGTATGATTTGCATGAAGGAAACAATAGATACTGTAAACATATTAATTTTCACGGTTGATAATTTTTTGCGGATTCTATCAGGTGAACATATTCAGGGTATAAATTTTCACTGTTTCAAAAAATTTGGGGCATTAAATAGTGTTAAAATCAATTTCATGGATATTATTTTTTGCAGTTTTCTGTCCATCGTGAAAATAGCGAAAATTAGTACGGTTACAGAAAGCTGTTATTTTAGCTTCTGATTGAATTAATTTCTATGCTTTAAATCAGAATTTGGTCTGATTACAAACCTAATAATGACCTTTGAACTTTCTAATTTAACTAGATTTGATTAGTGATTATGAGTCTGATGATGAGCCTGATGCATGGAAGAGGAGGCGAAGAGTACAGAGGGAGGATATGAGGAATTATGCCAACAAAAGAGGTATGGTAATTTGAGGTCATTGAGGTGTAAGAGTAATCAAGGGAACCAAGATTTTAGCTGAAATCAAAAGAATGTAATCCAGGGACAAAGACCAGACATAGAAAACACACACACACAACAAAGAACATAAAATAAGCAAATAAATTAGTACAATGCAAAAAAAGTAAATGAGCAACATGGACTCCAATAACAACTAGAAGCATGGTCAGAGTGCATTTTGATATCTCTTTTATACTCTAGTATGCTCATATTCATATTCTGATATATTTTGAACCAGTTTTTGATAAATAGAAAAAAATATACTACAATATTCTTTCAGTTTCTTTAAAATGACAACAATGATATGTTTGTTCATTTTTTTTCTTTCTTTATTTTTAGAAAATATGCATGAACCTTTTCAAATATCTCTTTTTGTATAGTTCCAATATGGTTGTTATATAACTTGCATGGCTGTAGACTTATAGATTGATAAACTTATGTATTGAAGGTAGTGATCTTCAGGTTTAAAGCATGCAATATATATCTTAAAAATGCATGAAAATTTTATATTCCTTATAAAAACATTAATACTGAATGTGAGTTAAGCAGAGTTTACGCTATAGATATTTATGATAGCTTTTTTTTCTATCTGTTTCTAAATTTCTAGGCTTCAACTAAGCTTTATTTAAGTTCATCTGTTTTTTCTAACTTTTTCTGATTCTTCTTTTTTTTTACTGAAGAGAAACGCCCACCTCCTCAGAGGAAGGTAACAATACCTCCTAGACAGCCAAGTCTAAAATCTAAACCCTCTTCAGCCAATAAGACTGTCCGATTCTCTACCTCATCTAAAGATGAGGGCTTTGAAGGTTTGTGCCCAGAATTGCTGTTTCATGTCTAAGCTCATACTTCGTTGGTAGGAGGGCTTTATTTTTATATCAAAGCTAAAAGCAATTATAAATCAATGCAGGAGTCAGGCATTTTTAATTAAAATTTTAATGGAATGTTTTCTTGAAACATTTCATATGATTTTTAGTTACAATTTGTAAATTTTCTTTGAATCCGAAAAAAACGCGTTTTACTGTTGTCAGATAAAGACTTTTAAAAGCTATTACCTCCCCTTGAGTTGACTTCACTGAGTTGTCTCCCTTCCTTAGAATATAACAGATAAATAAATAGATAAAGAAAGAAATCTGATAAAGACTGAAGACATTTAAAAGATTTGATTTCTCTTTACAGAAATTGTAGACTTTATTTTAAGAATAAGATTATCAGCAGTTAATTTACTTCCAGCCAAAATATTACTCCAATGGTAGGAACTCGTATTACATAATTGGAGAAACTAATACTCTCAACCAACCATTGCCTGTTGTCAGGGATTTTCATATTAATTTTCATTTTCCACTTTATGTTTCATAATGAAATGACTAATTAATGCCTGACTCTTACATTGACCAATAATGATATATTTATGTGTTGTAATGTTGCTTGAATTCAATTATATGGGTGGCATTATGATTTTATAATCCATGTTGTGTATTAGCTTATTGTGCATGTTAAATGTGTGGACAAGGCTCATGGAGGAAATTATTATGTGTGTATGCTAGTGTTCAATATTTAATTACCCAATTTTGCTTAGAATGTGTCAAGTTGAATTCAAGAATCTGGATGAAAATAAGACTGACGTTGTCTCTTACTTTACATGTTTATAAAAATTATGTTCTCTACTACCAGTATTTATAAATCATTATGTAAATCATATTGTTTGTTGCATGCTTTAATTTTGAAACCTGATTCATACTTTATTTTAGATATGATGCAACAATGTAATTGTTTTAAAAGTCAGCTACATCAGTCTAGGGATTTTTTCCTTGTTTTAAATACAGGCCCTTGGGACTGGGATTTTTTTTCCTTTTTTTATCACAAAAAATATTTTTAGTAAAAAAAAAGAAAAAAAAAACTGTCTTGTTGTTTTTACTGCTTTCTTTAATTTTGATAAATTCAGGAGTTTTTCAGAATATGCAAAATGTTTTGTTTTTACTTTATGATAAACAAAATCTGCTTTACAGTAAATCAATACTTATAGAGAGGTAATACTTATATTGTTCATGAAAGACCTGGGCCCAGTTTCGTAATGAATCTCAAATTGAGATTTTCCTTAGGTCCTTCCTCAACTCAAATTTCAACCAATCAAATCACTTGAATTTGAAGATTGAGGAAAATCTCAATTTGAGATTTTTTATGTTACCCAGGCCTGAGCTTTTGTGTCATGTCTAGGAAAATTGTACTTAAATAAATATATGTTTGGTTACTTTACCTTCGTGAACTTACTTCAAGGGTTAAAGTGTGCATTAATGTTAAAGAAGATTCATAATGTTTATCTATAGAGATAGATTATACAGCTGGGGATATTGATGCTACTTTATCAATGAGTTCTTGGAGCTATATGCCGAGAGATAATGATCCTGAATTTGCTGGTATTGTCCATCAAATGAATAGAGCTAGCAGTTTACCTGGAACTTTCATGAGAGCAGGTAGCCATGTGTGATGGCTATTACCTCCCCTTGGATTGGCTTCACTCATCTCCCCTTGAGTTGACTTCACTGAGTTGTCTCCCTTCCTTAGTGTATAACAATAATATTATGTTGAATTACCACACTTGGGGTCGGTTATATATTCTTTTCTATACTGTGTGTGACAAATTTAAGCTACCTAGCTTCATTCTTTTTTCCTCAGAACTTTTGTTGCCCTTTTCGTGGCTGACATTGTGTGTGTTTGGTGTGACTATCCCCCTTTTTTATGTTGTTACAAATTTCACTGTGTGTTTGATTTTCCCATGTGATAAAATTTTTAACATTGATTGATCAAGTAATATTATATTTTGTATCCATAATAGAACCATTTTCATTCTGTGTGTGTGCTTTATTTTATCTGATAAATTACTTTATGTTTTTGATTACGAAAGTGATATATAATGCATTGTGTGCATTAGACTTAAGTGATGATTTGATTACTTTTTTACAGTTATGCTTTAAATAAAGAATTATTTCTGATAAATCACTATGGCAAAGCATCACATAATCAATCATTCACCGACTCATTAAAATATTTTTCTGTAAAAATTATAATTGAAACTTCAAGAAAGATGGTATTCTTTGATGCACTGTTTTGGTTCTATAGCATATTCAATTGACTTTACCTTTTAGAACAATCTAAGGACTTTACGCTAAGCAGAGCAACAGAGAAGACCGAGGAAGGTTTATCAGGACCAAGTAGCCCAATGAAACAAGTCTCTCACATTTCTGTTCCTCTTGATGACAAGATGAATAACACTCCAGTACCAGAGACACCCACTGAACAAGTTGTTGAAGACAAAATAAGCATTGATGAAAAGCCAGGCTTACAGTCTGAAATGTCTCACCACAGTGAAACTGTTTTTGAGCAGGAAATAGGAAGTCAAAGAAGGAAAAGCACAGGTACACCAAGTGTTGGACCACAGAGCAGGCAAGGAAGTAGGGCCAGTTTCAGAAATAGAAGAAGCAGCTCTCAGATTGATATAAGGTCTGGAAGCAGAATGAGTTTGAAAGGTGATGAAGGAAGACGATCCAGTATGTCTGATTTAGAACGTCGTGCTGCTTCCTTGTCTAGGAGAGAAGGGAGACTTTCAAAGATATCCATTCAGAGTATGCACAGCCCTAATGATATAGTGCCACCTGGTGACCAAGTTGTAGAACCAGTAGAAGAGGTTGAATCTGAGAGAGAGGCTGCTTCAGAAGCAGCTGAAAGTCTGGAAAAGAAAACTATTTCAGAAAAAGATTATACATCAGAAGAGAAAGAAGAAGGGCTACAAAAATCAGCAAGTCACAAATCTGCTACTAGCAGAAGGTCAAAGTCATCATTAACAACTGCAAAGGAGTCCATAGAACAATCACAGTCTCCTTTTGGCACAGTGGCACCTTCTAGACCAGGTAGTGAAAGGACTGGGTCAGGCCAAGAGTCAGGCCCAAAAGGCATGGATTTGAGCCCCTCCCCTCCTATCCTAACCCCTCCTCCTACCCAAGCTAGTGTCAGGTCAGAAACTGCTGACCTTGAGGTCAAGTCACAAGCTCCTGAAGGTGAAAGTTCAAGAGTTCAATCTGTGAAAGGACCTGTCAGTGAGCCTGAACTTGAAGGTATTCTGTGTTCACTCTAGGGCACAGCACTGTACACTCAGTAATGTTCACTGTCTTTTTGTCTCCATATGGTAGAGTAGGACAAGTGTGTGCTAGTTAGTTACACAGATATGTAAAATTTATTATGTATTGTGTATAAAGATAATAAAAACAACTTTCATCATGATCCAAAGATTTAAATATTCAATACCTTCGCAAATTTTTAGGAGACTATATTGGACTAAAAGAATGGAATTATGATAATGAAAATAAGTCCTCAGTGTGATTCTCATTTGTTTTTAGTAAATTGTAGAGATATTGCCAAATATATTCTTTTGATGATGTGGAAGATAAATTCTAAAATAAGATAAAAATGGTCAAAAAGTTCTTTTCATATTTCTTATCTTCTTTCCTGTAATATAATAGTCAGACCAGTTGTACATAGATGAAAATTGACTAAACTGCAGGTGCTGATCTGAGTGTAACACAGTAACGATGCCTTGGACAAAATCACAAGTCATTCTCTAACTATTCACATATCATCTTTGATTTACAGGGTTGACACATCTTGTACATGCATCACATTTTTCACTGCACAGTATTAAGAATTTTTTCACAATTGGTGTAATGTCACATGATATGTCATATGGTGTATTGTCACATGATATGTCACATGGTGTATTGTCACATATATTGTTGCATGTCTACATACACACGGTTTCACTTTTTTTCATTAAATGAACTCGAATTGATGCTAGTTTTTTTCCTAAATTAAACATAATAACTTGTTATGCTGCTATCAGACATGATTTTTTTTCGCTTTTTATCAAAATTCTGCTATTTCAAGTCCGGATTTTACCATTACGATTCTTTTTACTGTATATATACTTCTGATTTTGCCAATTTCCACTTTGTTTGTAGATCTCGTAAAATTATGTCTGTGCTATATGTAGTGGGAAAAGGTGTGTTATAGATTTTAATAGTAATTAAAACCCGGTATGACAAATTTTTTTTAAAGATTAAATAAATGCTTGTTTTTGAAGTGCATTCCCAAGTAGATATTTAAGTACCATTCTGTGTAAGAATCAGGCTTTGTGTGGTACATCGTTTTTCTCAATTTGTTCTTTTTTGTAAGAAATGTATCCAATACATCTAGAAAATAACCAAAAAAGCTATTTAAATTTATCCTGTAGCATCTGTGACGTAGATATTTTGTTTACTCAGCTTATACAGGTAAATAGTGTGGGAAATTTTTCCTGCCATTTTTCCATAGTGCATACCAATTATATATGACCTATCAATATCTTAAAAAGGCAAAGTTTACAAACACTTTGATGGTTATTTCTAGGGATTATGAGGTATAAATACTTGGATAATGCAATAAACTA
The DNA here is from genome assembly GCA_037379345.1 of Perna viridis. Classification (NCBI taxonomy): domain Eukaryota; kingdom Metazoa; phylum Mollusca; class Bivalvia; order Mytilida; family Mytilidae; genus Perna; species Perna viridis. The sequence continues at coordinate 28,363,516 of CM074523.1, forward strand.
TCCATGTTTTTTTCTTTATGTGCTACACTTTATACACATTTGCCTGATTCTTAGACAGAGAAGTATTTAAAACAAGAGATTGAACTTTGTTGAACTGTGTTGAATGCATGCATGCATTGTGATGCAAAAATTGCTTATAAAACTTTTTGTTGTTGTTGATTTCTTGATGATAGCCAAATAAACTGGAAATGTATGTCAATTTTATTTCATATGCTTTTTGCATGCTTCAGTAATTAATCATTTATTTTATAGCATGGCAACAACTATTTCAGACTTGATTGAAGTATTCTTTACTAATTCATTTATGTTTCAATCTTTCTGCTGTTTCCAATCCTAAACTTTATTTAGGAATGATTCAGGTGTAAGGTAAGGTTGTCCAATGTTTCCAATTCATTTCAAGCATTTTACTGTATTTTTTCCTACCCTTGTATTTAGGATCTGGACAATCCATGCAGTCAGGACAGATATCTGAGAAAGATATCATAGATGTGTTAGAGAACACAGCTAGACATGTAGCAGCATCCACACTCAGTCGAAGTGACAGTGGTCAGGACCTAGAGAGGGATGCCAGAGTGAGTGACCTCCCTTTGAAAATATCCTTTTTTCTCAATAATAACATTTTCATTTAATTTAATCTCTTGTTAAAATGTCTCCTGCATAGTAAAATATGATTTTTTCTGAACTTAACTTTTTAATTTTCATCTTTTTTCCTCCAATTTTATTGGCTATTCAATAATTAACAAGTAAAAATGTAGATAATCAGGGAAATAAAACAACAATCAGATTCACCATAAAATATGAAGTTAGACAATATATGATTGTATTTCTTGCATCAGTTGCATTTTTCAAAAAGAATTTGCTAATCATTAATCTGCTGCTAACTGACGACAGGTTTTACTGCTGAGATTGTTAACATACTGTGAATGCTTTGTTTTTTGCTTTGAACTAAAAAAATAATAACACTATCATTGAACTAAATGCTTTGAAAATGATGGATTCAATTTTTAGATGTAAAATTAATGCTGAATCTAATTAAATTTTCAAATCTATATGAACCACCTCTCTTCATAAATGGGTGCTGTACAAATGTATATTGTGTGTGAACTATTTATAGCAAGCTGCTGAGTTGTGGTTAGAAAAGAATGCCCCTCGTATCATATCTAGGAGTCAGTCAGTACAGGATGTTCAAGGAGATAGAGTAAGATATACTGTTATGTTGTCAATGAAAGGAGAATGTGCACCAGTTTTGGTCCTTGTGTCTGTGATTCTTTGATGGTTTCAATCTTGTAAGAGTCGTAACTTGATGGAAGGTAAACATTGTCCTCAACCTTTGGTGCAGACGTCAGCCCAGTTTAAGATCAGGAAGATTTTTGTGGTCATCTTGAATAGAAATGAAAAACAATATGCAGTAATAATATATTGATCCAAATCTACCTTTTATGCAGTTAATATTTAATGTGCATATTTTGTATTTTACTAATGATATTAAATAATCTGCTATTTGAAGAAAAAAACGTGCTGTGTGTATTGTTTATGTAATCAGTTTTAAAGCTGTGGATTTCTTTGAGAATGCTTTAACAATACTGCTGGGTTACAAAATGTATCTAAAGACTTCTTTATAACATTCATTACTGAGCTGTGTTTATATAGAATTGACTGATGATTTTTAAAAGTTTTATTTGTGTACTGATGCCTATTGATGTAATTTAAGACAAAAGTTAATGTCATATCACTGTTTTACAAGGTTGCCCTAAAGTCTGCAGCAGGAAATGGCCGTAAGAGTGCCGGACCCACAGCAGGAGAATACAGAGACCTCATCAAAGAAAAACTTCAAACAGCATGTAAGTTTCTTTATACCACAGAACTGATTTTCACTGGCAAGTTTTAAATGCCAATCTTTTTATGAGCAACTCGGCGGGTGTTTCTAGAAAAGCAGAGGACGCTTACCCTACCGATGCACCTGGTCCATGCTCCCAGTTTTTAGTGGAGTCTGAGTTGCTCATTTACTTTTGTTACTTTGTATGTATGATTTTAGTTACTTTATGTTCTTTGCTGTGTATGTCTGTTTTCCATGTCTGGTCTTTGTCCCTGGATTACATTCTTTTGATTACCGCTATAACCTTGGTTCCCTTGATTACTCTTTGCATGACCTCTTATGATAAACTAATGTCTGCTCTTTCAGTGTTCTAGGATTCCTATTTCCCATTACCCGGGGCAAGTGAAATTTGGGTCAGGGAAAGTTAGGTACTTAGTTACACTTTCCCGTGGCAAGTTCAAAACTTCATATGCTGTAAGGATTTGTTTTGTTAGGAAAGCAGTCATTGACTGTGGGAAAGTTGATTTTATATGGATTTTCCCGAGGAAACCTCAATTTCTGAAAAATCCTAGAACACTATCTTTGTTATCTGATTTTTTTGTTGCAGATTAATGGGACTTAAGAACACTGAAAAAAAGGGGGGAATGAGAGCTCTCATGTGATTTTATATAGTTGTTGTTTACATAAAAAGAAAAATATCATAAAAAAAAGAAAGTAAGATTGGAAACTTGATAAAGCAGATAATTTTGAAATATTGTCTGCTGATTCTCTTTTGGGTACAACCTTCATTTTTATCTTCTCAGTCACAAACTTCTCTTCCTGAAGTATTTCTATTTGTCTTGAAATTGTATAATCAGACCGAAATATAGATATCACCTTTGTCTTCATCAAAAGTCTGCATAATGTAATGTTTTGATGGGAAAAGTCTGAGAGTAAAATTATGGAATTTATTTCTCATATGAATTATCAAAAGGAACATTAGAAAATTTACTGCCATCTTTTGTAAATCAACCTGTTTTTATGACTTAATTCAGAGTGATGAAAAAGTTCGCTACAACATATTTTCAAGATTATGAATAAAATTACATATTTTTTACAATGGAAGTCATTTATGACAATATTTTTGCAAAGATATAATTTCATAAAAATTTGGTGCTCTCAAAATAATTGAAAATAAATTGCTTCCAATAATGAAATGATTTATCTGATTACAGTATCAAACACTGATGGAGAATCTATCCCAGTTATACCTGATGATGCTGAACTCAGTCCTGAGTTAATTGAGGCACTCAAAAATAACTCACTATCACCTGAAGATCTAGAGGTTGTGAAAGATGAGGAAACTGGAAAAAATATTGTTAGATCTCGCAGTCAGATGTCAGCTGCCATGGGAGGGGTCAAAGAAGGTCATATTTATGTACCTGTTGCTAAGAGTATGTATACACTAGATTGCCTGAATATTTTTGTCTATGGTGATTCTGTTCCATGCAATTATTCCTTTATATTTACTTTTAAATTGTCTTTTATTTTCTAATTAAGTAGTAGTCTTTGTAAGAATCATGCAAATTCTGTAATATGTGATATGCTCCCAAAAAAAGGCTACACATTTTTATTTTTCTGATTAAGTTTTATTATAGGTCTTTTTGATGAAATGTATAATTATTCATTCCAATTGGTTTGCTCTTGAGAGATAATCCACATGTAAAACCCAATAGTTCCAATGGTATTTAAGGTCTCACTAACCACTTCTAACGTTTCCATTACTTTACATGTTAAAAAAGTAATTTTCAAAGTCTCACTGTGAATTCCCAGGACAAACGACATCTTAAAGCTGCATACCGTTGCGAAGCTTGGAAAATAAGGCTTCCAAAATCATTATGCAAATGGTACGATGATAGTAGAAATTCTTCACAAAATTTACTTGAATAAATAATACTGAAAATCCACATTTTTACTTGTTCTGCTAACTGACAGCATGGAGGCAAATTACTCACACATGTAAACAATATTCATACACTTTTGTAGTTAATTACATATATGATTTTAAAGTACACATTCTCAGCTTTATTTTGACTACTTTTAACCATAATACACACAAATAATGCACTTACAACGCATATGTCTAGGTTCAGTGTGTTTTTGGTACTACATAGGGGGGTGGCCATTTGACCCGGAAGTGGTTAGTGAGACCTAAGTCTCATTTACAGAGTTATCTCCCTTAATTTTGGAATTCTACAGTACATTCTATATAAGTTTTATCTCCTAAGAACAATGTTTATATGAAAAGCCATGTGTTATTTTCTGTTTATTATGATAATTAAAACAAAAAAAACAAAAAAAATACAAGCTTTCGTACCATGTACCACATTTTGCATGATTCTTAACTGGGGTGCTACTTAAAATCCAATTTATGCACAGTAATAAATGTTAACCACCTGTTTTGTTTTCCAGTCAGTGGAATATTGAGGTCAGAAGAGCAAATCTCTATCACATGTATGTTAAAAATGAAACTAGTTCTAAGTGATAGATGTTAATTCCATGATAGCCTTTAAAGTAGATATTTTCTCTTTCTATTATCTGTAATCAATTAGAATTTGAATTTTTTAGAAAATCATTCAAAAGTGAAAGGATACTTTTCACTTGCCTTAAACTAAAGAAATAAGTCATTTTTAAGGTAAATTTTGCTCAAAAAGAGTTATCTCCCTTTCTTAAATAAATTTCAATGCATTCTATGTAATTTATTTTTCTTTGAAAAAGGATGCATTTCAATATGAAATAGATGCAATTTTTTTGAAAACAAAATTTGTCATGTGCCACCCACTGCCTGGTTTTTGCATTGACACCCTTATAACATGACAAAAAAGTTGGCAAATGTGATAGCCATATCAGATTTGGTATAAAAAGTACTGCAGAAATTTGTTTGCCACCATTACATGTATTATAATCCATAGTACTACCAGATGTCTTAGGAATCCTTCTTGGTCACATGACCAAAGACAGGACAACTAAGACTTTCTCTATAAAGCTCGCTATCAGAAATTTGATTTCAGTATAAGTTATTAAAAAAATGGCTGGCAATCTTTATGCCTATATTACAGTAGACTATGATTGCATACATTGATTCATTTAAACATCAAATACATGTGTTACAAATGTTTATCATGATAGTTTAAGAAAATTTTCATGATAAACATTTGTAACACATGTATTTAATGTTAAATCGACAATTGATGTCTTGGAAAATGTTATTAAGTTTCTTAACTCTGGATATTCATTGTTACAGTAAATTCATTTAGTGTGATATTTTAACTTCTGAAATAGCCTTAAGTTGAAATTTGCCTTCCTTTTTCCAATTATATTCCCACCTGTGCAGTTTCCCTTTGTGATAGACATATTGTGTTATAAAACCTTTATCCAGTGTCTGAGGCCTACCTTTATAATCTTCAATGCTACCACTAAGTGGGTGTTTTTGTGCTTTTTGCTAATTTTGATTTGCTTGTTTATGGAGGTAGACCTAGGATAAGGGACACAACCCTTAAAAATCATTGCAACGTTTGTATTCAGCATTTTACATCAATCTTAAGTAAGCATCTAATTAACTTGGATTGATTTTATTCTGTTTCAAACTAAAGTTTGAGAGGTTTTGGTGAAATTGAGTATCATGTAAAGATATCACTGATTTCATGAGTTATGCCCCTTACCCTAGGTCTACCTCCTTAATTTTATTTTTATAATTCATTTGAAAAACATCTTTTACAAGTAAATGAACTGAAAGAAAATTTTAATAATTGTTCTTCTGCACATTTTTATTATGCAAATGAAATAATTTCCCCGGCTCATATGCAAATTTATTGGCATGTACACAGTCTATCTCTTTTTCCCTTGTGCAAGCTATGTATCTTTTTGTAGCCTTCAATTATGGTTTAAAAAATGTATAAATAGTATATTTTGCTTTTTTCTTACTATAATTTTTCTATTAAAAAGTTTCATGTTTGAATCAAACTTACATATATAGTTGTAGTGTGTTTTTTGTCTGTTTGATTTGCTGTGCATTTGAAATTTTAAATCTGATTTTCTATCCTAAAAGTATATATGAATTTTTAGCAAATAATTTTGTAGATGTCAATAAAAGATTTTATGGACCAAATACATTGATATTGGCCAGAGCTGTAGGCTGAGGTTGATATGGATTTCCTTTGTCTATTAGAAATTATTTTTTAACTAATATGAAGTCTGATATCATTGTATTTCATAGCATCGTAATTCTATGTGAAAATAAAATCAAGTCAATGTGAGTTTTTTGTAAGTATTTAAGATACCATGCATTAATGTTTTGGAATGTAAAAGTTTTAAGTTCGTCAATAGTTTTTTTTTTCTTTTCAATCATAATTAGAAAGTACAGAATGTCATGTCAGCATTTTATCCATATTAAAATTTGAAGGAAAATCATTATGAGATAAAATGTATAAATTATACAATAATATAAAGATGTAACCATTCTAGAAGTAAGTAGATTGGTACATGTGTATTTTACTCGTGTAATGTTGAAATATGTTAATAAAGGCTGCTGCTTTGAAATTGCTGATTGATGGAAGGTTGATCATATTGAGACATGAAATTGTCGGTACTGTAAATGAATTGGTTCATCATTTATATTGTAATTAATCAAAGGACAAAAATAAATTTCAAAAATTCTTCAATACAAAGATACAGTAGATACCACATATGTAATCCGAGTTCCATAATTACATACTGGTCCAATTTGTCACAAAAATAAAACATCACATTAATTTGTGAACTGTAAGTGATCTTGTTGTTTATGCACAAAACTTTTTTTGTTAATTAAATAAATACCCTTCATATGATCAACTTGCTGGTTGTGGTTGCTTTGTGTGGTGTGTTATAATGCTGCTATGTGTTCCCTAATTGCTTTCTAGATGGCCAGAAACAAGCAGGCTCCATACCTACTGACAGACAGTCTAATGCTGACATTGGCGAGTTTGAAGTGATTAATTATGGTGGCAAAACCTCAGATTCTGGGTCAAAGGTTGGATCAGCTAAAACACACTCTAGTAGATCTAAGTCTGGCAAATTGTCTGACAAAGCATCCTCTGAGAAATCATCAGAAAAAGGAGGTAAATCTCAGCCTCCTTCCATACTGGGTGAATCTATTGTAGAAGAGGATGAACAGGATGACCATAAATCACAGAGGTCAGGTCAAAGGTCAGAGGATGGAGAGGTTGAAGAACCAGAAGATGAATTTAAGAAGGCATTAGCAGAAGTTGAAAAGGTTGCATAAATATAATGTTTGTTGACAGAAACCAAAAAACAATTAATTGATAACAATTGATTAAGTAATTGAAATAACAAAATCTTCAGTGTAAGCAAAAGTGATAGATACCTTAAGGAGGTAGATTTTGGGTAAGGGGCACAACTCTTACAAAACATTGGAAGGTTTGTATTCAGCATTTTACATCAATCTCATGTAATCATCAAAGTAACTTGAATTGATTTCATTCTGTTTCAAATGAAAGCTTGAAAGGCTTTGATGAAATTGAATTTGATACAAACATATCACTGATTTCAAGAGTTATGTCCCTTACCCTAGGTTTATCTCCATAAAACCTTAAATGTGTATGTGTGTGTGTTGTTTTTTGTAGTTTCCAATGCATTGAATGAATTTAAAAGCTTACAGTGGAAAAGGAATAGATATGGTGAAATGCAACAAAAGCTCCAGAATGCATTACAGATGAAAACATTCATAGATTTTTAATGAGTAACATTTTCAAAAGATGTATGAAACTAATAATAAAGTACTATATAAAATGTAGATGTAAACGGCTTTAACAATATCTGAGTTAATTGACTTATATTACCAGGCCAATGAAGATCGAAAGAGTGGAGTCAGTAGGAAGTCTGATGATAAAAAGAGTGTAGCATCCTCTGAGGACAAAAAGAGTAAAGTATCCATTAAAACAGAGAAATCAGATGCCAAGAAAACTCCTGTCAAGAAAGAGGAGTTTGTTGTGGGTAGGTAGAGTATTGTTTACTTTATGTCTTATAGTATTATTTCTTAGTTATTCTTTAGTTGTTTTTTTTGGGGGACGAAGATTTAAGATGTGGATGCTAGATTTAGTTTTTTTTTGTTATGGTTTAGTGCAAGTTTGATATTTTATGAAAGTATATGGATAAGGCCTCACAAAGTTAATAATTTGGTTCTCAGCACCTTATGCATTATTATTGCTATAATGAAATAAAATAAAAATCACTTCCCTGGAAATATGTTTCTGTTTATGAACAATGTAAAAAGCACCCTCATCACTTTTTGGGCAATAAAATGGTAAAAAAAAATATTGTTTTCAGTTTTAATGTAATGGCCTCAGAACCAAAAAAAAAAGTTTGGAGGGCCTAATCTAGTTATGGTAAAGAGGTATAAGTACCATGCAGTCTCTTTAATATTTAGGCAGTATGAGAAACAGGGTCAGAAAATAGAACCTTGAATTGACTTTATTTATGTATACCATCGGAATCTAGGAATATGTTGATACTACAACAAAGTGCACTGCTAATGAACATTTTATCAGTAGAACTGTCACATAAGCATTATCTTACATTCTACATTACATTTTAAAACTTATTTATAGATTTTGACAAGCAAGTTCAAGATTTAAAAAATTATGCCAGGACTTATACTAATTTATAATTTATTATTGATTTTTATTTTATTTTTTTATTTTTTGGCAAATTTAAGATAGATGATTGATGTTGTTGCATTGCTTAATTTTGAACAATTATTAAGAATATTTAGACCATTTTAAAAATGGCAGTATTGTTGCTGAATGACTATCAATAAGGTCTACTTGATCACCATATTTCAGATTTGATCATTACAGCATTATTTGAAATCTGTATTTTATATGAACTAAATTAAATTAACACCTTATGATGTATAGGAAAAGTTAAACAGAAAAATGAAATGGAAGCATTGTATGGTGATATTAGCCCTCTCCCTGCAAAGGGCTCTACACCCCCTGGTGAAGGTGAGAGAGTTGTCCCCTTTGTTTAACACGGTTGCCATGGAAATTCCTAACACAGCTATTGAAGTGGATTCCTGTACTAACATATGTAGGGTGGTTATATATTTGCTTTGAGTTCTGAAGTTTTGTATTAACTTTGGAAAAAAAACTTTCACACATAAATTGAACTGGTCTCAGATTACACTGGGTATTTCAACTTCGACTTTTGAATTTATACTCTTTTCACAAATTTTAAGTTCTAATTTTAGATATAAGAAGTAACTTCCATGAAAATGATTTTTAACACAGAAAAAGTTAACATGAAAGATGCATGGACATCCCATATTCACATTTTATCCCAGAAATATTCACTTATCCTGTGTTTTAATGATCCCACATAGCCAAATGTACCACACATGATAATCACATGGTGCTTGATTCATTTGATAATCGAATAGTTATCATATGATATTTAACATATAATTTTCATATGATTCTCATATGTTAATTTAGGCTTGAAAACATATGACAATCATGTTTGTGAAAAACATATGGTTATCATATGATAATTATGTTGTAATCATATGTAAATTGAAACATATGATTATCATTTGGTGCTTGATTTATATGATAATCATGTGATGCAAACCATATGATTCTCGTGTGTGGCACATTTGCCTGTGTACCAGCAGTATTGCAGACAATGAATATGTATGCATGCTTTGTCCTTTTTCCTTTGAATACTGTTGAAGATTTATTGTTTGAATAGTATCATCTTTTTCAGTGGTTCAGTAAACCAAAAATTCTAAAAGTGATATACTCATGTAGGAAGCTGGTTCTTATTCTTCATCTACTTTTCAGCTGGAAATAGTTCATAGAGACTCTATTTTATCACTGTTTTACCACCACTTGGCAATTTATGTAATTATTTTACCCGACATTTCATCCTTTTTTTTTTATCACATGTTGATCATTTGTTTGGCCAAATTTTACCCCAAGTGATATAGCAGGGTAAGATATGGACTTAAAGGACTAGTCCGTCATTATACATTTGTTGAAAGATCATGAAGGGAACTGTAAGTTTAAAACCCCTGTAACACCTACTATTACCTGAGGCAATGACAAGGGTTATAAATTTACTGTTTCCTAAATGAACAGTCAACAAATGTTTCATGATACTAAACCATAATGGTGTCATCATAATCTGTGAACAAATTGCATGACCATGATTGTTGATTAATGTGTGATCATGCTGTTTTGAATTTTCATACTGTTCAAGGATAAATCCAGAGAACATCTGGACTTTGTTTGATTAGCCATTGAGAATCTGAGGAGAAAAAGAAACTCAAAATATGAGTTCTGTACTATTTCTGTTAAGTCAATAGTAAAAACTGTTGACCAGAAAAAAAAAACATTCAAAGCCTTTAAGAGGAATAGGTTAAAATGTTGCATCAGATTTTACCATAGAGAATAAAGATTGAATCATAGTAAAGTACAATGTTTATCACTGTTTTACCTCTGGTGTGGTTTAATGACCTTTTCATATTGGATTCAAGTTTTCCACCAGTATTTCTTCTGCAGGTTCTTGAGTGACTTCAAATCACATCTATTTGGTATATATTGCACCATGATTTTGCTTCATCACATCACATTAAATTATAAATTTTAGTATTCCTCTTATCACAATATTTAAGCAAAGAGGAAGATATTATTCAATATCGTTTTTTTTTTTTTTTTTTTTTTCGAGCAGTGCATAATATTAAGACATTTAATACTTTGAATCCATTGGTAACATTGAAATGTATGATTTTACAAGAATATTGACCTTTAGTTCATTGTCATATATTGTCAATATTGTCAGCTAATTTCATTCATTCTCAATTAGAATTTATAAGTCAAATGCACCAGGTTTAAAGGAAAATTACTTGATGCCAAATTGAATATTGTAGAGGAACCTAAATCAGCAGACAGTTCAACTGGTGAGATTTCTAGATTGATGGCTGTTGTTTGGACTCAGATTACACCGAAGTTATCTCCCCTTACACAGGCTAATTGTTGACATTGTTATTTTTGTCTTAGTATGGAACAAATATTCCCACATTTTTGTCTTTCACATTAATATTCACTTGTTATTCCAGATTAGGATTCACATATAATGTATGTGTTCAGCAATTGTTACACAGATTAGGTACTTCTTTATATAAGAATCAGGCAAAATGTCTAAGGTGCGGTACATGAAAAAAAAAAACAGATATTTTATTGCATATTCCAAGTATTTATACCTCATAACCTCCAGAAATTAGTTATTATCAAAGTGTTTGTAAAGCTTGACTTTTTAATGTATTGATAGGTTAAATTTAGTTGAAATGCACTATGGAAAAATGGTGGGAAAATTTTTCCACACTTTTTCTCTATATATGCATATATATAAATATCTGCATCAAAGATACTTCAGGATGAGTTAAAATAACTTTTTGGTTGTTTGTTAGATGTATTGAATATCTTTTAGGCAAAAAAAAAACCAAATTGAGAATAATGATGTGCCACCCATTGCCTGATTCTTACACAGAATAGTACTTAAATGTCTGAGGTTTAGAATCTCAAATTGTGTTTTTGGTTTAATTCAATAGCATGGGTTATAGGTCAGATTGTTAAAAAAAATTTTGAAATGAAACTTTCTGATATATGAATTGAGCCAATGAAGGGTCTATTGGATATTCTATTGTTCATGCAATGATTGTTAATGTTTTTGTTGTTGGACTATTGTTTATTATTTTCAGGTACTAAGATGCATTGTTAAATATTAGTTAATGAAAACATAGACAACTAATGGATTGTACGGAAGAATTTGTTTTTGTTGTAAAATATTTTAGAATAAGATTATTTAAAATTGTACAATATAGTGAATGGATTCAGGACAAAAGTTATTTTTAAGTAGATGATGGGTTCTAAATTTTCAGGAATATCAGTAGTGTGTTAGTATTATTGTGTTTTAAGTCTCTATCTTTGTAAGAATCATGCAAAATCTGAAAAATGTGATTCATCCCCAAAAAAGGCTACATATTTTTATTTTTGTAATTAAGTTGTTTTATGGGTCTATACTATGAAATGCGTATTTATTCATTCAAATCTGCCTGCTCTTAGGAGATAATCCACTCTGAAAATCCAGTATATTCTATTGTACTTGAGCGCAATATACAGAATTATCTCCCTTAATTTTGAAATCTACAGTGCATTCTATACAATTTTTATCTCCTAAGAGCACGGGTTATATGAAAAACCACATGTTAATTTCTGTTTACTATGACATTTCAAACAAAATTTCAAAATAAAAATATGTAGGCTTTTTACCCATGAAGCACATTTTGCATGATCCTTAGCTGGAGTACTACTTAATTCCTCACGGAACGTGAATGGTATATGATTGTCTTTTTTAAACTCTTGAAGAAACGTTTCAATGACAGACCTTCTTCAGTTACCTTTTATAGTTCCTTCTTCTACATTTTTTTTAGTTGGTGTTTCTTCAGTTTTTTCAGCAAGGATTCTGTGTTGAATTGAAGAAACACCAACTGACAAAGATGTAAAGAAGGAACTGTAAAAAGAAATTAAAGGAGGCCCATGGTAGAAACATTTTTTCATGAGGTTGAAAAAGACAATTATGTTAGTAATTAGGGTATTTTCTAATTTTGAAGTTTAGATACCTGTGAGGAATGTTTGATTTAGTTTTTAACATAGATAAATTGCTGATCAATTCACAGTAAGTTAAGAGTTTGCTGTTCTTCTATGCCAATATCTTTGTTTTGAAATAGGATCCTTTTTTGGTTAGATATATAAAAAAGCATTTAACCAGAAAGGTGACTACCAGTTTAAAGTTTTCTTTGCTAGGAACATGTTTTTCTTGGCAAATTTTTGCTCCTTATTATGAATTATTTACATGAAACAGAGAAACCTGTGGAAGAGAAAAAGCCACCACAACCTGCTAAGAGAAAAGTGTCACAACCGTTGATCAATGATCCAAAATTACCTCCCCTCCCTGATGGTATATCCAAGCTTCTTGATAGGGGTCAAAAGTCAAAGAAATTTGACCCATCCACTACAGAAATTCCAGTAGAAAAACAAGTGGAAAAAACAGCTGAAAAACCTAAAGAATCTCCTAAAAAACCAGTGCCTGAAGAAAAAAGTGAGACTGGAGATGTCACTTTTAACATCACATGATTGAGTTTTCAGAAAACACTTTTCAGAGTCACATGACGGTCTTATGATGCAAATCATGTGGTTTTCATGAAATTGGTCTATATGTGTAACATTTCAAACTTGTTACACATATATCAATATTAACTTACACATGAGTCTTTTTTGTAGGACACTTTTCATTGTAACACTAAAATCTTACTGTTAAACGTATTTGCTGTGTGTTGCAGTACATGTATGATATTTGTGAAACTAACAATTTGTATTTCAGCCTTGAATAACACTTTAAGTCAAGATGGTCTTGAACTTCTGATTATAAAACCTTCATATTTATTTAATTTCACAGGGAAAGTGAGCACAAAAGGAGAACTTGAGAAATTATTTGGGGAGTATGGCCTCCCTCCCCCTAAACCTTCTCAGGGGAAAAAGAAGGGTGAGACAGGCATCTATTGTAGTCTTGTAGCCATGAAAACTAATACTTCCTGTAGTCTCAGTTACCTCCCCTGTCGTAGAAAAACTAAAAATGTCTTTTGTTTTGGCAAGAAAAAAGTGTCAAATTTCCAATTCAATTCACTGGTGTGTAATTTATTTCAGTTTTTCTACATTTATACCTTTATTCACTTAGATAATGGAAAACATTGAATACCACAGAAACTATAAAATTGGCTGCTTATAACATCTTTTTACATTATTTTTTGTCTTAACCATGTAATTTATGGATTTTTCAAACTATTTCAGTGTGTAATAAATTCATTATTTAAGAGTTTAAAAAAATGTTTCCATTCACTTTCTGATTCATTACAACTCAATGTCTTATCTTGAAACAACATTTTCTGAAATTGTAAAAAAATGTGAAGTGAAATTTAAAAGATAATGGCTAAAATTAATTAAACTTAAACTTTATGTCTTTAATGGCAGTAAACAATAGTGAAACATGAAGTTTCAGTATTTTTAAAAACACTTTTTGTTTCTGTGGTTATTGCATGCAGTATTTTCATCCTTCAATAGAATCTACCAGTGTTTTATCTTGATATGTTTCAAGCATGATTCTGTACAATACCTATACCTTGTAAGTTCTCTGCCTGCTTTAAACTCCATTATATGTGTGCATGATCTTCCTATACTTAACAGTTATTGATCCTTTGTTAGAGGACTTGACTTTCTTTAAAACTTTGAATGTGTTGCAGTATTAGGTAAGTACCGTGAAAGTGTTTTTTATTCGTGGGTACCAATATTCATGGTTAAGGGAAAATGTGTCAGTTCGTAGATTTTTGAATTCGTGGATTTGATACCTCTATCATACAAAGGAATGGGAAATTTCTTTTTTGTATGGAACCAAATTTAGTAATTAAGAAACCCACAAAAAGCATGCAAATTGATACCCCACGAACTTAAATACTTTCACAGTAAGTGTTTTGGGTAAAAGGAAGATATTTTATATCTCTTTTATTTGACTGTTACATCATTTATAGTTCTCTTATTATGCACAACTTTTTTTCCTATATCTGCATTCTTTATCCTTTTTTATTTGAATAGGGAATTTGAATAGTTCTTTACTTATCACTATGATAATGATGTATGCAACTTTTTCAGTCTGGAAATAATTACAAGCATGAAGTTGATTTGTACACTATTTTTAATTTTGAAATAATTACAAGCATGAAATTGCTTTGTGCAATATTTCAGTATTTGTGAATTGTTGGTGTTTTTCATTGATTGACACAGCTATCTCTTTCTAATGTCAGATGTCTGATGTTTTATTCAGCTTTTTTTTAATGTTAATTCAAGATTTCATCTACCATTATTGTAAAGTACGCATTTATTTTGTACTAGAAGTGCCAATTTGTTTTTATATACACATAGGTGCTGTTGCATAATGTCATTACAAAGGTTTAATTGTGTTTTAGGAAGAAAATGAAGAGTCTATACTAATTTAGGTGTCAATACCCTTTTAATAGGTAAAGCTAAGGATGGTAAAGGCAAGAAACCTCCCAAGAAACCAACTAAGGCAACTAAAGGCAAGGGCAAACCCAAGGAAGAGGAGCCTAAACAAGCCCAGACTGCAGAGCCTGAGCCTGAACCTGCCCCTGAGAAAGAACCTACCCCTCCCCCTGTCCTTCCACCTGTGGAGGATAAGGCTGCCTCTGATAATGAATCTGATAAGGTAAAATCTGTGACATATGTTGAACATCATTGAATTATAAATGTTTTATGAAGCCAAAAAAAGTTTAATATACTGGTAGGTGCAATGACAGTATTAAAAAAAGATATTTGACATTGTTATTAAGTCCAGCCCTTAATGGTACTAACTGCCTGAAAAGTTAATTTTTTTGTCCTATAAATTTTTGTCCACTAAACTTTAAAAGTGTTACTCTAATGATTTTAAATGATGTTTGCAACCAGTGATCAATGGCTTAACCATAGCTTGAACCTTGTCTTCAACTTATTGCATCATTTTTTTTAAAGTTTTTTTTTGCCTTTTTAAGTTCTGTAATTTTTATACCCTTCCATCCAAATATGTGATACCTTAAAAATGTTGTGTGTTCTTCAGTCTGTCTGTCCAAATGTCCATCTGTCTGCCTCCTGATGTTGTCCTTATGAAACTCGAGAACTGATCTATGATTTTTATTTAACTTTGCACAGTCGTTGAGTACCAGTTTTTAGCAAAATCCAAAATTTTGTTTGAGTGAAGTCATTTTGAACATTTTGCCATCCCCTTTTTTCACCATTTTGTGGGTGGACATCACTTTACATTCCATTAATGCCTTTTTTTTTGTCAAATAAAAACATGGGAATACTTCATGAGTATGATAAGAGATTTTATATACCCTTAGCATGACTTGTACCATGCATAACTTCCTTTTTTATACTGCAATCATTCTATCTGAGCAACCGTAGTGCATTGACAGTATATTTATTGGTGATATATGGTCACTATATTTATTGGTGATATATGGTCACTATATTTATTGGTGATATATGGTCACTGACATTTTATAACACTTTGGCACCACCTTCTTTCCTTCCCTTGCATGAACTACATGTACCTGTATATTATAGCATCAGTAGTGGGGAATAAATGTGGTAAACAAGTCATATATAAATTAATAGATTCTAAATGATAAGGCTGACAGTATGAAGACAATAACAGTACATTGACTAGAAATAAAAATGCTAAATGGATTCAACACTAATTGTAAAAAAAAATTTTTTTACCCTAATTCTAAACCTCATCCATATATTGTTTTTATTTCAAGCCAATACACCATTATTGTCTTTATGGAATGTTGTTAAGTGTAGGAGTTTTGCTAAACTGGGAATTCTTTTAAGAAAATAAGATTGTCATTCAGACAGAATTTTCAACATGGTGACATATGACTATTATCTCATATATTATCTCATTTCCTATGTACAAACTTTTACCTAACGTAGACTCATGATAATGATTTCACTGCCTTACAAATAACCTGGCAGCCCAGGTAATATTTTCATTCCACAAGTTTCTCTCAAATACAACCCCGGGTCACCAGTGACATCTTCTGTCTTTTGATTGGCTGAGCAAATATGATGTTATTTTATTTATTTTATACGTTCTAATTTTCAAATTAAAAAAAAAAAAAGTCAAAATATTTTAATCTAATTACTTATATCATCTTCCGATACAAATGCACAGTTATAAAGTCAATTTAGATGATCTCATCTTTGTTTTTATTTTATTTCATAAGGGGCAATTTACTCATATATTGTGCATATCTGCCGCTGGTAACCTGAGTCTATATTTTTAGTGATCCTAGGGTCGCTTATGATATTGACCAGGAAACCAGCTTACCTGACAAATAGTCATGTCCGTCCACACTAATATAACCAGCAATTGATTTTACTTAATCAAAGGGGGTGAAATTATTTGTAAGTTATGACGTAAAAAAAAAAGTATTGTGCTGTCATAACTTGTAACTATTTTTAACTTTTGGAACAGTTCATTTGGGAGGTTCACCCCCATTCTTTTGATTATTAAGTATTTTTCACAGAAAATAAAGTTATTTTATCCATAAACCTCCCACTAATCCTTCATTTTGATGTTGTAAATTCTATAATTTTCATTAATTTTGTGGGAATCTCCCCCGAAACATTCATGAAACCCATTATGTTTGCACTTTATTATTTTTAGTTTTCTTCTGTTTTCTTATTGTTTTTACTAGAATACATTTTACTTGTTTTGCAGCGGTTGAAACCAAAGGTACAAGCAATGCTGTAGTATAATGCTATATATTGTCACAATGTTTGATGTAGAATATTTTAGGATGTTTTTAACTGTCACAAATCATTTCATTAAGTCAAAGATATTTCTATCAAATCTTTAAGGAGGGTGGTTTACACAACACCTAAGGGAAACAACTCTGTAAAAATTAGCAAAACGTTTTATTTTGTGACATTTTGATATCAAACTTAAAGCATCTTGGTGATTAAAAGCTACTCTATGTTCATTGCAAATTATTTCTATGAAACATGTGACTAAATGTTTTGCTTCTTTTATAAAAGTAAAACACGGAATCAATTTCAAGAAATTTAAACAAGCCAAATAAATTTTAGAGAAGATGTTAGGTACCTCATCAAATCTATTAAGTTTTTTTTTTTTTAATTTATTGAGAACTTGATTCATAAAACTGAATTTAGTTAATAATCTAATTAAAAAAATGTAATTTTTAATAGATGTATTTATACTTTATAGGATATATATTATTTGTTGTGTTTGTGTATTGCTTCAGTCATTATTTCAAGATGTTTGGTTAGTTTACAAATATTTGAATGTATTACACAAAATAGGTCATTTTCGATAGAGAAATCTATATGCATGAGCATGATGAAGCATGATTGAAAAATCACATCACAAATACAACTACTAAGGATGTATCTTGACATAGATAATTTTGATGAAGGGAGGAAAATGTCTTGCCAGCTATTTCATTTTTACTTTTAAATAATTGCTTAAAACCAGCAATTGATTTTACTTGATCAAAGGGGGTGAAATGTTTTGTAAGTTATGATGTAAAAAAAAAAGTATTGTGCTGTCAAAACTTGTAACTATTTTTATCCTAATGATTTTTGTGGATATTGGCTACAATATGTAGTCTTCATGTCCAGCGAGAAAGCAGGTCTGCTACATTTAGATGCTTGACACTGTCCATGTGTCAAGCTAAAAATAGGTGTATATGTAGTTCTTGTTTTCTTTGACTTGGTTTGTAATTATCCAGTATTTTTTTTAAAGATTGCATTTATGCTTATATATATTTTGATCACATAAACCTCCTTTTTTGGACAACTTTGTCTGTTTTTTTTTTTTTTTTTTTTTTTTTTTTTTTTCAAGTTTTACAACCCCAAAAAGTTGTGGTAGTATATTGGTATGGCAGGGTTGTTGTCCATAGTCGTTTTGTTTTCATGCGATGATTTCAGGATTATTGGCTTGATCTTTATATAATTTTATAACAAGGTTCCTAACCACAAAACAAAGGTTGTATTGCTTTTGGGGGATATGGCCCCAGCTGTTTCAGAATTAAGGGTCAAAAAGGGGCCTAAAATTAGCATTTCATAAAATTTATCTATTTAACTACAGATAAATCATAGGAATGTCTATGATATTGTTCCACAATATTTTATACCACAATGGTTAGACTTGGGAAGTAATTACTTGAACTTTTCAGAAATTAGGACCTAAAAGGTGGGGGTCAGAAACATGCATTTTCCTGATGTTCAGACAATAACTTGACTATTAATGAATGAATCTTTTTGAAATTGTATTACAAGGTTCCATACCACCGTTGGAAGAATGGCATTGATTTTGATAATAAAACTTAAACCTAATTGTAGGAAATAAGTGTCAAAAAAGGGGCATGAAACATAATAACTTGAGTAAAAGTGAATGGATCTCATTTAAATTCTACTACTAGGTACCATAACACAAAGGGAAGAATGGGATTGATTTTTTTTGGTTCTGGCTTGATTCATGTAAGAAAAAGGGGCCAGAAACAACTATTTTTTTTCTGATTTCTGGATGATTATGTGAGTGAAAGCGAATAGATTGATTTGAAATTGTACCACAAGGTGCCATATCCGCAGAAGAAGTTTGGGATTGATTTTGCAATTTTTCACTGGAACAATTTAGGAATTAGTTCAGTTCTGGTCAAATTTTTATCCTGTGTCAAATATTTAATCATAATCAAAATTCAAAGCTGCGTCAAGTTTGAATAGTGTTTTCAAACTTGCCCCAATTATTCAGGATTTGACCTCTGCTGTCATATCAAGTTGCACTCTGAATAGTAGCTTTTTTCATACATATTAGGCAAAAATAAATTTGCCCTGACCATGGTGAAAGACCAGACTTGTTTACGGTCTTTTTTCTTATCATACAGCTTAGACGCTTACCCTACTGATGCACCTGGTCCATGCTCCCAGTTTTTAGTGGAGTCCGAGTTGCTCATTTGCTTTTGTTATTTTGTATATATGATTTTAGTTGCTTTATGTTCTTTGTTGTGTGTGTCTGTTTTCCATGTCTGGTCTTTGTCCCTGGATTACATTTTTTTGATTACCGCTATAACCTTGGTTCCCTTGATTGTTCTTAAACAAAATTTTTAACATTATTATCAATATTAAGGGATAGCCAAATATGTATTATTGGTTTCATTTCTGTTGTGACTTGTAATTCAAGTATGCTAGAATGCTAGTATTTTACAGTCTCATTGCTATTTGGTTATCATTCAAAGCAGTCTATACCTTGTTACAATCCATGCACATAATAAGATTTGGGTGTTTCAGACATACAGGTCAAAAATTAGTTCTAAGTCATCTACAACAAAATCAAAAGGAAGTTCTATCCTTACTGGTTCAAACTTAAGGAAATTCCAGTCTAAGGTAGTCACTTGTTAGTGTTTTTCACAGTCAAGGGAGATAATTTTCACAATGACACTATACTGGTACCTAACTTATACTGATGGCACCAGTTTTCTGATGAGATGAAATGACAACTCAATTTACATTTTGTAATTTATAGATTTGATTTATTAGCACAAATTGTTTAAAATCACTATTTTGAAGATATGCACATGTTAAAATTCACTGTCACATTTAATAATGTAGTTGATATTTTCAAAAAAAGAGTTTATCCGCATTTTTAATTTGTATTTAATGTGCTTCATTCAAACTAAGTTTGAGATATTTATACAGCTAATTATAAAATTTTAGTTTTAGATGTACACTAGTCATTCTCATTACATTTTGTGTATTTTAAAAATTATACTTTTTCAGACTTCAAAAGGTAATGGCCTTATATATACCTATAATATATCAATGCTTTTCAACATTTTCATTTACTTGTACATTTCATTACTATTATGTTTTTTGTAGGAATCCATTGCAGAAACACATAAAACCGAGGAGTCAAGTGACTTTGAATTCATTCGTGATACACCATCACCATCACCACCACCTCCACCAAAACCACCATCTACCATACCGTCGGTTGATGATGAGCCAACTGATGATGAG
This sequence comes from Perna viridis, assembly GCA_037379345.1. NCBI lineage: Eukaryota > Metazoa > Mollusca > Bivalvia > Mytilida > Mytilidae > Perna > Perna viridis. Next base: position 28,384,078 of record CM074523.1, read on the forward strand.
GAGAAACAGGAAGGAGAAGATGTAAGTTATAAGATCCAGATTTCAATGTATATTTATTTATATTGGGTTTGTTTCCATGGTGATGGTTGATTGTTTTTTTAATATTTTTTCCCATAAATGTCTGTATTCTTGTCTACCAATTTTTTTACTGTGCTGCAATAATTTGGTATTTTTATAAATTTCCTGTGTTTTCATAAATTAATTTTATCCTGCTATTTATGTTCACATTTTCCCTAATGACTTTGTGTTTCCCATAATATTTTGCTCATGAATTACATTTTATTAAATATTTTTGTTATGTATTGTTTGATATTGTCATCTTCTGAATAATTGGCCATGTCAAATTAAGTTCTTATGTGATGATTGGTCATTGAGATAATTACTACAGCTAGCTTGTTAAATTAATTTCCCCTACCAAGTAGCAGTATATACAGAGTTATCTCCCATGGGCTAGAGTTGTCTTCCTTGTATAAAGTATCTTGTATTACTTATGAAAACGTGTTATGAACTTACAAATTAAAACAAATTTTCTGAGGGGGTTTAGTTGTATGACGAAACCATTTCAGAAAAATAAAGCACATTTTTCCATGTTATAAACTTGCAATAAAGAAGAGGCGGCTATGAAAATGGGAGATAACTTCTTGATATCATAGAATTCAAATAGGTTAGATTCTCATCTTCATCAACAAAAAATATATAGACGGAAGGCAAACTATAATTTTCTATTCTACAAATTTTATGATATTTCATTGTAATATTGCCTAAAAGGTTCTATCCTCATCAATCACATATAAGTCAATAGTAGGTTGAGATATGAATTTTTTTTCAAATCAGGATTTACAGATGACAAAAATACAATAACTGCGTGATCGTGAATTAAGAATGGCCTATTATGAGAATCTAACAATTGTCTGGATTTTTAGGTTATGGTCAATGGTTTAATCTTATAAGATTTGATTTCCAGGATAAAAAGAAGCGAAGGGTAAAGCTTATATTCCAATATACTATGTTTCCGTTACTTTAGTAGATCCTTGTGGCTTATATTTTAATTTTATTTTGTGATTATTCCAATTATAGGGAGGACAAAAGGTAAAGACCTCAACTCTAACCAATAATTTCACAATCATAATATTAATGTCATTGTGGAATCTAAATAATTTAGTTAACAAAAAATAGAATTATTCTGCAGGTTATAATCTACATTTGGATAATGTTATTTATAAACAAGAATGTTTTTGGCTGGATCATATTAATATAATTGATATAGAATGAATGATGATGTTAAAGCATTAGAGTGTTTCACAAGTTGTGGTTTTTATTAAGACACATAGGTTTTTTCACTGGCCAGAGGCTTGACAAGGGAGTCAGGTATTGAGTCAGTTAGGGAGGACTTCAGGGTACAAACCTCTGCCAAGCAAATTCAATGAGGGCAGACTAAGCTGGAGGACTCAGGTACAATCCCTCCCCAAACAGATTTTGTTAGGGAGGATTTAGGTTCATCCCCTTCAAAACAGATTAAATGATGGAGAACTTGGGTTTAATCCCTACCCAAACAGATTCAATAAGAGAGAACCGACTGGTACATCTGTCCCCAAAACCGTTACATTATGGGTAGACTTTGATACGACATCCCTCACACAGATTCAGTGATTGAAGACTTGTACACCCAAACTTTTGAATAGTCTGATAATTTGAATGAAATTTCAGTGTAATCCTGATAAAGCAATTTGAAACAATGCAATGTTTTTGTTGCATGACAATAGATAAGCAACTTTATATCACTAGTACATATATGGTGAGTGCATTTTGACTGCACAAATATAATAGTTGAATTAAAACGAAGTTAGTAGTGATGAAATAGATACATCCACCAGTATGATAAAAAGACTTTTAATCAATTGCAGTTTCAGCAATTCAAAAAAGGGGGGCAGCTGATTGACGTTAAAGGGGACTTGATTTAGTGACTTCCAGTGATTTTCTATATAGTTAATTTAAAGTTTTCAAGCATAATATCAAACCCTTGTCAAGCCTCCATTTTTCTTGTGTTAAGAACATGGAATACACTCCTCAAAGTCATTACACAGTGCAATAGAATGTACACTGTCTTGTAAGTGTTTTGAAGTGATACACTGTTTAAATTGAGTTTTAGGCAGACCACATTTTACTCGCACAGAAATAAATGAAAGAAATTCCTGAATTATTTATGTCATTAGACAACTTTCTTTTCTTGTAACATAAAAATGTTTTTGTTTCAGTGCATTTTAATCTTTAAATAATATATTTATCTTTTTGGAAAATATTAAGCCTCTTTCAGATCTGAAGTTAATTTAGGGATATTTTGTAATGTACTGTAGTCAGTTAACAGAAACTAAGCTAAATTTCAAATCACTTGATTATATATTGTAATATAATGTTTTCCAAAATTTAGGCAGCCAATAGTCGTACTAGGTGATAGTATGTAAATTGACCTTTTGTTTTTCCCAGGTAAATCATAGTAATAGTGTTAGATTCTTTTAGTAAAATAAATAATAGTTTGATTCCACTGTGAAAATTAAGCAAAAATAAAACACTTACTACTCAAAGCACCATTTTGACTGAAAACCACCGAAATATCCCAATTTATGGTAGACTGGTGATAAAGATATTTTTTGCCTTGACCACCAGTGGTGGTGTGTTTGTAGATTAAATGTGGTAAGATAGAGATTGAGGTCTGTTAATGGTTACACATTTCAGTTAGAGTTGAAGTAGTTTATATACACAGTATATAAGATTATTCCTGAAGTCAGTAGATGTTTGATGCTTTTTGTATTGAATATGCAGATTTTATTTCTGTAGATTTCCATGTTTTTTGCAGTACCAAGCTGATTGTAGTTGATGTATAAAATATATATTGACATTGCACATCATAATACTTATAAATGGTATTTTAAGTGAAATATTTAATCCATGAAATTATAAATAATTTACAAATTAAAAAAATGTTTTGTAGAAATTTTAAAAAATTGGTGTGTATGCATTTATGGTCTTCTTCACAAACAGTATTCTATTTCTTATTTTGAAAACTACAAAGTTATTGATTGTTCAATCACAGAAACTTTAAATATGATTTAAATGTAAATAAATGGTTAAACTCATTTATCAGGCACGGATCCAAGGACAGGCATGCAGGACGTAGCCCCCTCTCCTTCCACCTCCCCACCCCTGCCTTAAAATTGAACAATTTTTTTTTTTTTTATAAATCAAATCTTGATTTTTACACAAATTTTACCCACGAAATTTTCTTTAATTATATTTAGCCCCCACCCCCTGGCCTGAGATCCTGTATATCCTGTCAAATAGATAATAACACTATACATAGGATTGACCATTAGACCATTCTATCTAACCAACAAATACTGTGAAAGTATTATTGTTTGTAAGGTACCAATTTTCATGGATTTAGCGGTTGGGTACCCAATGAAAAGGAAATTTTCCATTCATTTGTATTATGATAGAGTTGTCAGATCCACAAATTCAAGAATCTACAAATTGGTCATTTTCCCTTAAACCAAGAAAATTGGAACCCACAAAAAAGAACTTTCACAGTATATATCTATAAGCTCTCTTAAATTCTAGTACTTAAATTAAAATATACATAAGACTAAAACTGTTAAAAGATTTCTTTTTAATACAGTGAGGTTTTAGATAATTATGATTTATGTGTATATAGAGGTTATAAAATGGGTTTGTAAATTATATAAATATATTGTGTATGTAAACTTGGCGGCTTTTGCTCTGCCCTGCACTATAGGTAAAGTTTGATATTTTTTTAATGATTTATCATTTATGATACAGGCAGTTGTACATTTAAGTGCATCTACCTTAAAACTTAAACCACTGCCATAACTCAACACAGACTGATTGTAGTGGCTGTAAATTTTAAAATGTCAATAGTGGGACAGGACATTACAGCATACCTGTACATGTATACAGTTAGGCCACATGTATACAGTTAGCTCTAGGCCATCAATTGAAATAATTTGTTTTCTTTAATTAACAGCATCAGATCACATGACCAATTAATGATCTGTGTAATTTTTAACCTAAATGATCAATTTGTCATAAAATTTGGAAGGAAAATCTCAAAATGTTTTTTTTTTGTAATCTTTGTCAAGCCTGGTAAACGAAAAACTTTGTATTGCTGGCCTTAGGTTAGATATGTGATCAAATTGAAGTTTAAATAATACAAAAATAACTGTTCATCTTGTACAATTTGAATTAAATATCATTGTTAACATGGAGTTAATTTGTAAATCTACTCTGTTTTCTACAAAGCCAAGAAAGGTAACTCTTATAGCATGGTTTTATTTCAGAAGATAAAGACAGCATGGCTTGTCATAATAACAAGCATTTCAGTGTAGAAAATCTGTGTGATTTTATATTGACACAAGTTAATTTTAACTTACTGGACACACGCCTTTACTGCTTCATGCAATAGAAATGCATTTTTACTGAATTCAGTCTTTTATTTTCGTTCTTGTTTTATTGTTCTAGGTTGATGAAATATAACTGTTTTGATGCTTTTAGCTTGTGTCTTATACATGTCAACTTTAAGTCTTTACATTTTACTCTTTCCCCTTCACATTTTACTCTCTCCTCTTTACATTTTATTCTACCTTCTAAATTTTGCTCTCCCCTTTACATTTTACTTCTTCATCTATCAATTGACTCTCCCTTTAACATTTGAATCCCCATTTTACATTTTTCTCTACTCTTTCCCTTACATTTTACTCTCTCCCTTGACACCTTGAATAAATACATCTTGCCCTTCACATTACTGCCATATCACACACAGAGTTGGGGGCATTATCATTTCATTTTTTTTTTTTTTTGGTCTGCAAACCTAGATATCATTCACACCATCAATGACTCTCTTAAAAACTCCTTTATTGTTTTTATTAGCGGTACAGAAATGTCAGTCTCTGTAAGAATCAGGCTGTGGATGAAACATGATACGAAAAAAACACCATTTTGAAAGTTTAATTTCACTATTTGCACAATCAGAATCAAAGAAAGTGGAAGATTTTCCATATCATTTTGGTAAATTTAGTTATAACTTCAGCAAAATATTGCACTGAAAATGAACATTTCAAGGGCAGATAACTCTGTCAAAATCCTCATTTTTCTATTATTCTATTGAAAAATTTCTGAGCAAATTTATCCAGTGATCCAGAGATCAAATAATGGTCTTTTCAAATAGAGAAAGCATCCTTGAGTGAAATTATTTTGTCAGATCAGTGGGGTGATGACATGCAGGTTTCTTATTTTTCCCATTTTGCCAGATTATTACAAAAATTTACACTTAATTTATCCAGAATTTTTTAAAATCATTGCAGTAACCAAACCTCCTTTTTTAACCTTCTATAAGATTGACATGTATGGCTTTGTTCTTTAGCTCGGCCAATATTATTTTGCTCCTTGGTTTAAAGATTTGATCAAGTAAACATATAATGATTAAGTACCATAGAAAATATTGTTCATACTGTAGCAATGTTTAATTTAATTTTTCCATAGGATCAAATTTCACTCAGTTGTGATAAAATTTTGTAAATGATTTAGATGAAATTGTTCATACCTGATTAGCTTTTAATTAAAATTTTAATGAATATTTTATAAAAACTTCATAATGAATTCAAGGGACTCATTGACTTAGTGATAAATCTTTTGTGTTAAGTGGCATGCAAATTTGTCGCATGTTTTTACTAACATATAACCTAACTACCGAACATGTTTTTTTGTACAATGGCTTTTTTGTTTTAAGAAGATCTATGTTCTGAACTAGGTAAAGTTTTAATATTTATGCAGTATGAAAGATTTGACAAGTTAATCTAGAACAGTGTTTATGTACTTAAAATTGAAAGTTAAATCTATGAAATTCTACAAAAATTTTTCATTTTTCCTAAACATTGATGCTAGTTATTCCATATTTATTTTTAACATTTTCCAAAGAATGAAAAAAAAATTAAATTGGGTGTACTAGCTATGAAGGACAGTTCACATTATTTGGAGTAGGCGTTTCTATAGTCTAGCTATGTTTTTTTTGCTGAGGTATGTGTTGTACATTTGACAAGTACTTGGCTATGTGGATAGAAATTGTAGATCTCCATGAATTATTTTTGTACTGTATAGCCCTGCTAGTATGTCAACTGAGAATCAACTGACTTACTTGTAAATTCTAAAAACTTCTGTAATGATAGTAAATTAAATATTCAAGTGAACTAATTTTTTTTCTACACAACTTTTTTTAGGATGAAGCTGCAAGGTTACGGATGATATCAAATCGTGAAGCTAGAGCTGCTAAGAGGGCAGCACAGGCAGCCAAGCGTAAAGAGGATGTGGAACGCAAGAGAAGAGAGAAAGAAGAGCAGGCTCGTCGTGAGAGGGATGAACAGGAGAGAGCTGAACAACTGAAGAGGGAAATGGAAGCAGAAAGGAAAAGAACATTGGAGGCCAAACGGTAGGTTCATGATAATTATAATTCCTCAAAGAATATTCAGTAGTTTTTATATCATGCGACACAAAGTGATAGGTATTTGATACCTTCCAAAAATATGCGTGCCGGTCCCCATATGGTTTCCAGATGATACCTTAAGAAGATATAGAAGGATCTTTTTCAAACTGATTTAAAGTTATTTAGTACCATAAAATACAGACCAAGTTTGAATTTCAGTTTCATATGCTTGTTTACACAAAAGTTATGGCCATTTGAAGTTGTCAGTCCACAAAAAATATTTTGCAACATGGCTGTGTATCATTTAATGACCCATTAGATATACTATTTTAACTTTAAGACTTGATATTAGATTTGTATGATAGTTATATCTACATATTATGTAACTCTGATGTTTAATTGTTGTCAGTATTTGAATTACACTTTGATTTGGCATTTTGAATTATGTAGAGGTTTTTTTTATATATATATAAATATGTTGAGCAATATACAATTTTTGTTAGCTTCTGAGAAATGTAATCAAAAGTAATCGTCAAATACATATTTCAGAGTAATCAGTTTAATGGATTATACATGATAAACTAGTGTGATTGATTTTAATTGATTACATGAAAATGACCCATGTGATAGATTGATTATCTATTACTGTTAAAAGTAATTGTGCCCATCCCTGCTACTTACCAGTAAGTTAATTACCAATGAATTATAGCTTTAACCATGTTATAGTTCCCAGACTTGGTTTTTTGTTCAGATTTTGGGATCAGTGGTCGTTTTCACAAAAAATTAGTCATAAGTTATGACATAATCAAAGTATTGTGACATCATAACTTACGACTAATTTTACACTTACAAATTTTTGTGAAAAGGACCACAGATATTAATATGATATGTTGTTACTAAGGGCTCATTTAGATTTTTGTTAAATGTTTTAATATTTTCTCCTTCCACGATAAACAGGGACAGTTAACTAACATTGATGTTATTTTCTGATTTGTATAACAGTCAGAAGAAATTAGAGGAAGAAGCCGAGAGGGAAAGAGAAGCTCAATTGGAAGAAGAAAAAATAGCTAGACAGAAAGCAGAAGCTGAGAGAGAGAAAAGAAGAAAGGAAGAATATCAACGTAAACTGGATGAGATGAAGAGAAAACAAGCGGAGGAAGAACAGAAAAGATATGGTATGCCATTTTCTAATTATAAAAAATAAATCACAGAAATTCCATTTTTTCATTGTTTCAACACGGGCTGGCCATTTATGTCACATTGTTTTACACCAAGCGATAGCCAGCGGTTAAATAACAACATAAATGGCCAGCCCATGGAAAAACAATGGTAAAATAGAGTTTGTGTGATTTATTTCATTTCTATTAGGACTAATTTTTTAATAGACACAGCCTGTGAGTTGTATGAAAACACATCACTTTTTTACCATGGCTCTGGTCTAAAGAGCTTTGAAGCGTGTCATATTAGAATTATCTTCTTTGTATTGGTTATGTATTCATAAAAATCAGACAAGTTGTGATGCACCTGAATAAGTTTGTAGAACTGCTAAATTCATTGAACTATAAAAATTGGTACGAAGTTTATAGAACTGCTAAACTCACTGAACCATAAAAATTGGTACTAAATGAACCAAGATTCTTTCACTTTAACTCAGTTTCATGTCATTTATATGAAAAGTATGTGT